>JALAZF010000134.1:10000000-12400000 GCA_022829125.1 Lathyrus tuberosus | reverse complement strand
TCAATACTCTATGGAGAAACAAGAATGTTTACTTTGTCAACATATATTCTTCGTGTGTTTTGTCTGAAAAGAGAAGACTTTGGGCTAAGCTGTTAGATTTGAAGTCTAAACTCCCATCGGGAGATTGGATTGTTGGGGGTGATTTCAACGTGATAAAGAATAGGGAGGTAAGGCTAGGTAGGGGCATTGAGAGTAAGGTTGAGATGGAACAATTCAATGACTTTATCGCAGCTATGGATCTTGTGGACCTCCCTTTATCTGGTAATAAATTCGCTTACTGTAATCATAGTGGCTTATGTATGAGTATATTAGATAGGTTTATAATCTCATTGGATTTGGCTAATACATGGAATACTATTGATCAGTCTATGAGGGAGCGAGATATTTCCAATCATAGACCGATTTGGCTTAAGGGAAGGAATATTAACTGGGGCCCTAAGCCTTTTAAGGCTTTTGATTCATGGTATGATCATCTGGATTTCTTGGCTTTTGTCAAACAAGAATGGAGTTCCTTTAGTGTTAATGGGAGTGTAACCCATATCCTTAATAGAAAGCTTCAGATGCTTTGGGAGAGACTTCGATGGTGGAATGTAAACATGTTTGGTTGGATTGGTTTACAAATTGAAAGTTATATTGATAATATTAATAAAGTGGAGAATGACTTGGTAAATGGTGTGAATGATGTTTCTATGGAGGACCTCAAAATTAGGGGAAATGCACATAAAAAGCTTTGGGAAACTATGCATTTGAAGGAGATTTTTATACTTCTATATTTTGAAAATTTCAGTTTTGTTTGGTTATTCTTCAACCACTTCAATCTCTCCATATATAATATTGTAAAATCATAAACAATTTTTTTTTGAAAATTCTTAATAATAACAAAGTTCTTGCTTCCTCTATTCGACTTTTAATTCTAAATGCAAGTTACTCTCTGATTGTAAGTATTTTCCTCTTATTTTTTTCAAACAATTCTAGATCTAGATGTATAACTTTTGGTTGGTAACCATCTTCGCCATAAGAAAAACTCAAAGGATTTTCGTAAGGAAAATAGCTAGCATGTAACTCATATATTCATTGAAGTTGCTCTTTTTTGTTTGCATGATAATATCTCTTCTTTTAGTTTTGTCAACATTGTCAATAATTAATTCAGTAACCTCTCATATACTGGGTTGATTATATATGGCTTAATATTCTTTTTAGACTCATATATTAATATTGAGGTTCATTTTGGTCAATAATTAAGGTCTATTAACTCTTCAAAATGTATCATGTTAGTCATTTTCTTCAAATTAACGACAGAAAAACTCAAACTTTGATCACTAAATTTGTTGCTAATTATATAAAAAGGACTAACACGATACACTTTAAAGTGTTAAGGAACTAATATAGACATTTTTTAAGTTAACAGACTGAAATAAACTTTTGATTTAAAATACGAGATTAAAAAGAGTATTAAACCTTATATATTTTAATATCATTAATAGTTTTTAGGCAAAATACAATTTTTTTGTGAATTTTTTTTAGAATAACTAGTTTATTCAAAAAAAATCCCAAAAAAAATATAAGTTTCAAAACAATTCCTAAAATGGCGTGTTTTTGAAAAAAAAAATCTGGTGGCGCCATATGGTATGGCGCCTCATGCAAAAAAAAATTGAAAAACCTGCCACACGCCATTCAAAATGGCGACCAGTAGGAAAAAATTAGGGTTAGGGTTTCATGGGAGGCGCCATATGTTCAAGTCTTTTTTTTAAACGTTTTAAATGTTATGATTTTAATTTATAATAAATTTTATTTTTTAAAAGGGTATCACATGCCTATAAATAAGGGTTCACCCTCATTTGTTATTACACAACATTTCTCACCAAAACCCTAATTTCCTCCCTTCCATCACCAATATCCTAATCTCTCCCCTCCCACCATGTCTGAGTGGTTAAATCACTGTCCATCGTCATCATCATCAGCACCGGAGGAACTGCTTCAAACATTTCCACTGATGAAAAGAAATGCCCTAGTTGTATTCTCAACAACAAAGCCTCCGATGAAGGTCCTACTCTGGAACACGCAGACATTGGAGCATTTGCATAGGGAACTTTATCGCTGGCTAGAAGGAGAATTTGAGGCAGGTGAAAAGATCAGGAAGATTGAGAGGCAGGTTGAGGAGTCTGGTCCAAATGTAGTTACCCGCACTTGGAGAAAAGTGCAAAATGATGATGGTGTCCTTATGATTATGTTAACACCAAAGAAAATTAACTTGATGGTTGTAATATCCTAGATAAGTTGATGCGTTGGGTTGTTTATTTTGGGTATGTTGTTTGTATTTTCTGATTTGGTATTAGGTTATGTCGTTGTTATTTGTTGATGTTTAGCTATTAAGTTATGCTCTATTATGTTATGTCGTTGTAATCGCTTTGGTATGCTATCAATGAAATAAAATTTGTTGTTGTTATAAATAGACAAGTTTACAGTTGAAACTAAGATGTAGTGTTAGATCCCACGTTGGGACACTTGGTACGATTGTGTCCCGGCTGGCGGTACGAACCACATAACCTCACCATTTTGTCTGTTGCATCCATCTCCGTTCAAATACGGGTGTTGTTAGGGCGACCCTTTTTCTTTCTTCGCATCAAATCATTGTGCCACACAATTTCGCCTTCGTATGGAGGCCAGTAGTCCTCCCTTTCTACTACCTGAAAGCTAGTGTCATAGACATTGCATAGAGTAATGACTTGGTGAAGAACAGAGAGATAGTTGGTTGGGTCCAACCGAGCCTTCGAACATGCTGCTATAACATGGGAGCAAGGCATATGAAATGCCTGAAACTTTCCACAGTCACACCAACTCCTATCCAGTTCCACTCAGTAACATCCCCTAGGCCTCCCTTCATTGTGATTAATAGACTCTGTAACACTGAAGTGACCTTTAGTACGGTTAAAGACCGTGACCACATGTGTGTTGGCTTTGGCAGCTTCGTCCTTCATAAATGTCATTGAACTATTACTGAACAGCTGCCCAGATTACAAGACCGAACCCCACTTTATACGTCTGATATCAAAAAGTGCACCGAGCCTAAAATATGTTGACCTCACCAAAGTGGTTATCGGTAGGTTTCGGATGCCCTTGAATACATAGTTCATGGATTCAACGAGGTTTGTTGTCATGTGGCCCTATCGCTGCCCAGTTTCGTATGCCTTTGTCCATTTCTCCCGTTGAATATTATCAATCCATCTCAATGCATCTGCATTTGTCAGCCTGATCTCGTCACGGTAGTGTCTGAAGGTAGGCTCTGTTAATGCATAACTCGCGTTAGTAACCTTCTTCTTTAGCGTTTTGTCCTTGAACTCCCACATAAAATTTTGACCGATGTGTCTAATGCAATACACATGGCTTGAGGGAGGATCCTGCCAATCGTTATCAAGATTGTTGTATGCGCTCTCGATTGATGGGTGTCTATCAGAGATCAGACATAATTTAGGTTGGGGAGCCACGTATTATCGGAGATTTTTTAGGAAAAAACTCCAACCTCCAGCGGTCTCCCCTTCAACTAGAGCGAAGGCAATCAGAAAAATGTTGCTATTGTCATCCTGTGCCACGACCAAGAATCTCACAAGGACTTTATGACTATTCTGATTCCTTTTTGAAAATACTTTATATTTTTATTTGTAGTATCATTATTGTTATTTTTTTATTATTACTATTACTATTGTATACCATCACATGTCTCTGCATGACAAGACTACACTACAATTGCCAAGAAGCTCACAAGACTACTGTATTATTTATCATGCCTACACACAATACGAAATAATTATTCACTTATAAAAAAAACATGCCTTACCAACTACACTTACTAGTCTTGCTTGCATTTATGTTTCTCTGCATGACAAGACAACACTATTCTAAAAACAAAACCAAGACTTTCACATGTGACTCTCTGCAAAAATACGGTACACAATACTACCATGCCAAGACTTTCACATGTGAGTTCTGCAAAAATACACTGTTCTCTAGCATGCCTATACAGTATTTCTTTATGATTCTCTGCTTGACATGACAACACTACCATGCCTTGACTTTCTCATGTGACTCTCTGACCACACTTCTCACACTACACGAAATAAGTGATTCTAAAGCATGCATGACTACACTTGTTAGACTACAACTCCAAAGCATGCATGCAAGAGAACACATAAGTGATTCCTTGCACAATGACCAAGAATGCATGCATTTTCATGTAACTCCCCTCATCTCACTCTTCACCATTATAAATACAATTTCACCACTTTACAAATTCTTCTCATCCTAAACTCTTCTCTTCTCCTCAAATCACAAAATAGTCGAATCCGTCACAAACTCTTCTTCTTCATACCAAAAAATGTCTTTACTCACCATGGGAAACGAGCACAGAGGCACACCTGAAAACATTGCAGACTTTGTAAGTGTTTTGTCCTTGATTTGGTTTGTTTTCCTTAACTTAGGAGTATTATTTTATAAAACTAATGTTTCTTATATTTTTGTTCAGGAGGTATCAAGGTTTCATTGTCGTGGGAACGACTACATGCCACACGACCCACAAATCGAAGAATACCTAACTGCATGTGGATTTAGTAAGTTAATAAAATCAAGTCATACTCGCTTGAACCAAAATTTATTCTAGCTTTGCTAGAACGATGGAGGCCAGAGACCCACATATTTCACCTTTCTTTCGGTGAATGCACTGTCACGCTCCAAGACGTGTATATGTTACTTGGCCTACGCATCGACAGAAAGGACGTGAACGAGAAGGATTTTGTCGACAACCAACTGTGTGATGATTTGTTGGGCACACCGCTTAGTCTCGAAGCACCTGAGCCAACACATGATGGTCAACCTAGGGGCCAAGGTATTAACTTAAAATACCTTAGGGAACACTACGAGTCTATTGTATTAGACGATGAAACCCCCCGTATTACAAGATCCTTAAAACTCGGTGTTATTTAATGATTTTATTCGGTCATTTTTTATTTCCAGAAAGCACTGGAAATAGTGTAAATATTATGTATTTACCATTGTTGTCCAACATTAATAAAGTGTGTGAATATAGTTGGGGTTCAGCTGTCCTAGCCCATCTCTATAGTTCACTATGCAAAACTTCAAAAAAAGACACTTGTACTTTTTATGGTTGCGCTTATCTCCTTTAAGCGTGGGGTTGGTCCAGAATGCCAACACTAGCTCCTGTTAACCGGAGTCCCTTCACATTTCCCTACGCACTCAAGTAAGCTTAATTTTACTACTCGAACGTATGTTCTTTAATGAAATCTTTATTTGTAACTAACTTATTTGTGTCACGTTCTTTTAGGTGGTCAGTTCCGGGAATGAATTACCATCGAAATCCCAGGAGCGCAATAATCGTCTACCGCAACCTAATAGATCACATTGGCCCCGACGATGTATGTTGTTCAAATTAAATCTTAATTTGTAACTAACTTATTTGTGTCTCACTAAATCTTTTTTTGTTCTTGTAGTTTGTTTGGAGGTTGTACGAGGGTCTCGACCATCGGCCCAATGCGAATGATGTTGCAGTGTGGACATAAAAAACACCCATCATTCGGTTCACCACTGTGGAGATGCATCAAAGTGATCTGGTAAAACTACAGTTCGGAATGCATCAGGATACTCCGGTCGCACCAACACATTTAGGAGAGTGGCATCTACGTAGAGTGGATACACAATGGGTTGTGGGTCACTGGACGAACTTTGCAATAGAGATGTGTCAACATTGGGAGAATCGACATCAGCACATCTTATCCGACCCTGTTGTGGAAGATGTTATACCAACTCAAGAATATATGATTTGGTTTAGGTCTGTTACAACACCCCAACAATTCCTCTCTCAACCTACGTATCTAATTGATCCGTGCCAACGTGCCTCTTCCTCACAGCCACATGCCCAATATCATACACCTTATTACACCCAACAACCAGGTATACCAACCGAATCAATCTTCCAAAGCTGCAACCCTTTCATGCCACCAACCCAGTCACAACAAGAAGAGCCTTACCCCTACCGCCAGCCCACCTACACCGACCCCACTAATGCCTATAGCCCTAACAACTCTTTCGAACCCACCCCAGCCCACCATAGCCCCCCGCAAATGAACACACAATCGTCCTACAACCAACAAACATAATCGTCCTACAACCAACAAACCCACCCACTATTTGACTACCAAACCCCACATCAACCACTAGACCGGTACCAACACCCTTGAATGCAACATTTCGGCCAACCATATCGTCTACAGCCAACCCAGCCCCCCTTACAAACTACGAAAACATGGGCATGCAACTGGATTACGGAAGGGCCGTTGGCAACAACCCCCCGGCTATTGGAGACAGATGCTTCAAAATTTGTCTGATACGTCCGGACCATCTCAACAGATGCCTCTTCCGAAGGTTAACACGCAAAGGCCAGAGACACCTCAACAAAATCGTGGTAGACCTAGACGCCGCGCAAGAGCCCCGACATGTGGAACCGGTGGACGTTTAGATAGGCACGACCATTAAACTTTTTCTTACCATCAATTGTACTAATTTTTATTCTGAACATGGTTATGTATTTTTGGCTACCCTTATTTTTTTTCATTAAATTATTCAATTTCCAAATTAAAATAAAAATTTAAAAAAAAAGTATTTGAACTGAGGCGCCATATGGTATGGCGCCTCCCCTCTGAAACGAAAAATAAAATTAGGGCAAACCCTTTGTACTGAGGCGCCATTTCAAATGGCTTTTTTGTTTTGGAATTTGCCTGAGGCGCCATCTCATTGACGCCAGCTGGTTTGTTTTTTTCAAAAACCAGCCACTTTGGTATTTTATCGGAATTAATTATTTTTATGGTATTTTTTTTTAATAACTTAGTTATTCTAAAAAAAATTCATTTTTTGTCCCTTAACTATACCCTTGGGTTCATATTGGTCCTTAATTTTTTTCGTGTCAGATTAGTCCATTAACTCTTAAAACATGTCATGTTAGTCCTTTTGTCTAATTAGCGACGAATTTAGCGAACGATTTTTGAACTTTTCGTCGCTAATTAGACAAAAATGACTAACATGATACATTTTAAGAGTTAAGGGATCAATATAACACAAAAAAATGGCTTAATACTCTTTTTGGTCCCGTATTTTAACCTCGAGGTTCATTTTGGTCCCTTAACTTTTAAAAGGTCCATATTGGTCCCTCAGCTCTTCAAAACGTTTCAAATTAGTCTTTTTTGTCTAATTAGCGACGAATTTAGCAACTGATTTTTGAGTTTCTTCGTTGCTAATAGGACAAAAATGAGTAATATGAAAAGTTTTGAAGAGTTAAAGGACCAATATAGACCTTTTTAAAGTTAAGAATCAAAATGAAATTAAAATGTAATTAAAATAGAGTGTAAGTGTCGCAAATAATTAGGTGTCAAAAGCAGGACATACAAGACTTGATGTTATCATTATTTAATAAATATATTCAATTGTTGCATAACATACCGCAAATTATGAGTTTGATTATGGACATCATTTTTTTATCATATATGAATGATGATGCAAATTTTGGTGGTCTATCTTCGGGAGGCAACAAAATTCTCATTTGATGGCATGATTGACATGGAATATTTTCTTTTAAAAGTAAAATGAATTATAAAAATGCACTAGGGGTGCTAAACCCATAATTACAAAGGGACAAAAAAAGGAAGACAAAACTAACAAAAAAATCTTACCGAACAACCGTTCGAAATCACCTAAAAAAACACCCTCAGCTCAACATTCTAAACCTCCCACGGAATACATTTACCAGCTCTAAAAAACACACTAAACTATTCCCTCGAGAGCGCCTTAATGGCACCCACCCCATTAAAATTTGACAAAATCAAATAATTAAAAAGAATGTCATTCCTACATATCCAAATCACCCAATAAATAATCAACCCAAAGAAACCCCCAATCCAAAGAAAATGCCGACTTACAAGCTGGATCCATCAAAGAAATGCGAGCCAAAATAGAACAATCCAAAGAAACGTCATCCAAACGAAGCCACTTGCAAACCAAACTCCACCACAACTTTGAAATTCTACAACGAAGAATAAGTGATCCAAGTCTTCTTCATAACTGAAACATAAAGGGCATACAATTGAATAAGGCCCCGAAAGAATACCATAGTTTGTTAATTCCCTTTTCGTTGGAAGCCTATTCTACAACACTCTCCAACCAAAAATAAGAATTTTACTAGGTACCTTTGAATTCCATAAACAGGGCAACGCCGTCTGAATTGCAACATCCAATACCGACCTATTCGGATCACCCACAAAAATAGCGTCAAAAGCATTGCGAACAGAAAAGCCACTCGGATGCCGCCGCCACACAAAACTACCAATAACCGAAGGATCCGCCCGAACCGGCAACAGCAGACACTGCAGCTCCAGCAGTCGCGCGCCGTCTGAGTGCAGTTCCCAGTCACGCCGCATCCTCACCGACCAATGCCACACATCCCCCTACCAATAACCCATGTCCGCCACCTTCAAGAAATTGGGATCTGACAAAAGAAAGAGATCCGGAAATAAAGAAGAAATAGAAGAAGTGTTCAACCAACGATCTCTCAAAAAATCCAAAAAAGACCCCGATCTGAGCTTACACGAAATGAAGGAAATAAACCAATTACTCAAGGGAGCCAGATCATCACAACCAAGCGAACAAAGATCCTGCCACCACAAAGATACTTTGCTCCTTGAATGAAAAGATTGAATGCCAAGCATTGCTCTTTTAATATCATCGTACCTGCTGAAGCAGTATAAGTATAACCTCGATATGGCTCCTGATCGCCATCTGCTGCAAAACATGACTCAACATGAGAAGGAATCTTTTAAGGAGTATGCTCAGCAGTGGAGAGAGTTGGCTTCCCAAGTTGAACCCCCTTTGGTCGAGAAGGAATTGACTGGAATGTTCATGGACACTCTGTCCCTATTCTATTGGGAGAAGATGATTGAAAGTGTTTCTTCTAATTTCAATGATTTGGTTACTATTGGCCAAAGGCTCGAGGAAGGACTCAAGAATGGAAAAGTGTCTAAGGCTACTGAATCTTCCAATGGTGCGAAGAAATCTTATGGGAACTTTCAGAAGAAGGGGGAAGATCAGACTAATGTTATCATGTTTGAAACGAGAAGGCCTCGTCCCCAACCTCGGTATGTTATTTACCCTGTTGTTGCTGCTGTTACTCCCATGGTTACTGCTCCACGACCAGCTCAAGCTCCCCAACGTCCGACTATAGGACAAAACCAGTACTGTAATAGGAATCAATTTAAAGCATAATGATGATTGTGACCCTTTCCGCGGTGGAGTCGCCATTTCTGTCGTGGTGAGAATCGGATATCAAGCTATTAATTAACTTGAATCACAAATCTTAATTCACCACCGAGCTTTGATTTATCCAAAGGAAAGGGTAAAGATCAAGAAAACCCTAAGTGCGATATGTAGGAACACAGCTAGAGATCTAAGGTTCGGGGGTTGGTTAAAACAGGAGCTTGAAAAACTGGTTGGGCAGTCTAACCAATCATAGCAATAGATGCAATCGGTGGAGAGTAGTTGTGTGGCAAACCAAACTCGGGCCAAGTTGAAGGTGGCATCTGAACAGGTGGAGGATCAGCGCTTGAAACTTCCTGGATGACAATCCTTTGGGGTTGCTCTCCCCTAGCAATCAAGACCTGGAATATCTCGGTGAGTTTAGTCATGCTTGACTTGAGATCGTCGATTTCCATTTGGATCTCAGCATTGTGTACCTCTTGCTCTGACATCTTGCGTCTGTAGTTAGCTTTAGTCCAGTATTTGTGTCGAGGAATCAATTTGACGACTAACAGACAATGCTGGAAGACAACGACAACTGGAAATAAGTCACTTGACAAACAGACGCATGAAATGAATCATGCAAAGATGCAAATGATATGCAATATAATGCAACGGGAGACAAAACCCAAACAACAAGATCAAAGGTTCGAGATCACAACATGGACTCTAGGTAAAGAACCAACCACAGGGTGTGTACTAGGGTTCTTGTATCTGTAGAACAGGGTTCTAAGAAGTTCCCAGCATCATCGATAAATATTTTGGATATTATCGGCTTGCACGACTACTCGTGCTGGCTAATAATATTCTCAAGATAAACTCGTATGGGAGTAGTATCGCATGACAACCATCACAGGTATACACCTGGATAATCACTGCACTACGTCCTAAAAGGCTAAGAGGGGTGAAGGGTAACTAAAGGTCCTCAGTACCACAGACTCCCAGGTCGAAAAAAGTGATATCAATACGACTACTCGCATCTGACATCAGCAATCCCAAAGGGGCCTCCACTGAGCATGGTCATCATATGCTAGACATGTTAGGACTATTCCCAACAGCCAACTATTTATTACACCACAATCCTATCATATGTGTGCTCTCAAGTCCGGGTTAGGACTTATCTCACCACTCAAAGTAACAACCATGCACACAAAATAACCCAAGCAGACATATATATACAAATATAAATATACAAATGTATAAGCAAGCAAACATATAAATAACACAAATGAAAACAAGGTGGGCTTAACCCTCTTAGGGGAGGTCGTCCCCAGTGAAGTCGCCATTTCTGTCGCAGTGAGGATCAGATATCAAGCTATTAATTAACTTGAATCACAAATCATGAAGTTCACCACCGAACTTTGATTTATCCAAAGGAAAGGGTAAAGATTGAAAAACCCTAAGTGCGCTATGTGGGAACACAACTAGAGATCTAAGGTTCGGGGGTTGGTTATACCTAGGGAAGATGTTAGCATCCTAAGTATCTGTAGTACTCTACAGGAACCTCTTGTTAGTATTTGTGTTATGCTATTGTTTTCTTGCTAAGGGAAAGTGCTAAAGTAAAGACCTAGGGTATATACAAAGTATGATCGCCAAGACATTGTATCTCGTGTCTACGTATCCCGACGGGAATGCAATCAGAGCATTCGTACTTTCCCTCAATAGGATAAAAGGGAAGTAAAAGAAAAGGTGGAAAAAAGAAAAGGTGGCTCGCTAGGATCTCGCAATCCTATGCCTACGTATTCTCAAGATGAACTTGAGAAATCAGAGCGTCCGTAGTTCCCCTTAACGGGGGTAAGGAACTGTTGACTGTGGTCAAGGTTCCAAGGGGAAAGTAGGGTCTATGACAAGACACCTACATGGAGTGCGGCAACTCCAAAACTGAGGCTAGGTAAAACGGGGAAAGAAGTGTCCACAGCGGAACACCTAAATAGAGCACGGAGACTCTAAACCTAAGGTTAGGTTAAAAGGGAAGGCAAGTCTCGATCGCGCGGTGGCATGAGATAAGGGAATGATGCACAAGGTTATCCTAAATGACGTGGAAGTCAACGGGAATGACCCTTTCCTTTGGAATGTGAGGTATAAGAAACAGGCAAACAGAGGGGGCAAGGAGGAAAACCTCGGGCATCAGGAGTAAAATGAATAGCAATATATACAACAAATGTACAAGATTTAAATAAAAAATGAATATTAGGAATTAACTAAAACAGATACGAAAAATGTCAAGATGAATTCAAGAAATAAAGTCTAAGCAAGCCAAAATCCAAAAGATTAATATCTAACTAAAAAAGCTAATAAGTAATTAAATTCTAATAAAAAAAACTAAATTCTAATTAAAACTAATTAATCTAAAAATCTAAAAAACTAACTAAGCTAAATTCTAATTTAAAGATTAATTCAATTAAAATATAATTAACACCTAATTAAATCCAATTCTAAAAAACTAATTAAGTTCTAATTAAAATTTAAAAAACAATAGGGGGATAGAGCGAACTAGGGGTGTGGATAGGGTTTGGTGTTGGGCTTGAATGTATTGTGAAGCCTAGGACTAATTGTTGTTGGTCTGCAAGGGAAAGAGAGGGGCTCGGTTACGACCCAGTTTTGTTTTCTACCATATTAACCTAAAAATTAAAACTGAAAAAAGAAACAAAAAGTATGGTCGTGAAACAACACTCAGAAAGGGAAAGAAAACAAATCCTCTACTTCTCCCTACACAATCAAACTCAGATTCCAAACGCTTTTTACCTCTTTCTTCACCGTATACTCTCTCCGTCACGGAATCCTTCTGTGAGCAATTCTTCGCTACTCACACAACTCTTCAATCTCTCGACTCTCTATTCATCGTTCGATTTCGCCCTGAACCGTGTCTGACTCGCACAAGGTTGGTTCGTTTTGAAGATGAGGAGCTTGAAGGAATTGAATTTTGATCATTTTCAATGTATGTTCCTTTCCCCTTCTTATTTGTTTTCTCCTCTAATTTGAATTCCCCATGGTCATTGTTTAATAGTTGTTGATGGCAGAATATTGCAGGGCGATACAGTGTGTAGCAGGGATTTTTGCTTGTGGAGTGTAGTGCAAAATGGCTCAGTCTGCAGGTTTGTAAATGGTACAGGTTTGTTTGAAATGTCGATGTTGGTACGGGTTTACGTTTGGCATTGTCTCTTGTATCAGGATGGTTTGCAAGGAAAGTTTTTGTCAAAGTTATAGCGTAGGGACTGGGATGAAGCAGTGTATTGTTGTTGTTGCTTCAATATGTTGGTCAAAGCTTTTGTTTGGTAGCAGAGGAATTGTGTTGGATAGGACTTGATGAAGGCTGGTGTTTTGTTGAACCTTTGTATTGTGTATTATGAATAAAAAAAAGACATTTGGACTCTAAATTGATTTTTTTTTATGATTTGATTTTTTTTAAACAAAAGAAAATAATTAATCAAGCTAATTAAGTTAAATTACAAAATTTAAAAATTAAATTAAAAGATTAAAAACTAAACTTAAATTATAATAAAAACTAAAATTAAAATTAAAATTAGACTAAACTAAATTAATAAAAATTAAACTAATTAAATTAAATTAAATAAAAATTTAACTAAAACATAAACTAAACTAAATAAAAACTAAACTAGAAAAGGCTACATTTGTTGGTGCGGAGGGAAAGAATGTCGTTCAACGGTCTCTACATTTCTAATCTTATGGTGCAAAAGTTTTGGCTAAAAGGTTTAAGGAACCATAAATAAAAGCAGAAAATGTAAAGACGGAAAATATAAAGTAAAGACTGAATTATAAACGGAGCCTTGTTGGTGGGATTGGATCTCATCAATTGATAACACATGCATTCTTCTAATCAAGTAAACACAAATCAATCATTCGTCTAATATCCTCACGTATCACTCACGACATACATACCCTCTCGGTCCCCGCATGTTGTGAGTGATTTTGTACCGATCAATAATTGCTCTCGCACATTACCAATAAGTACAAAGTATTTAAAACCTACATGAATGTTAAGCCTACATCCATTTCTAGCATTTAGACCCAACAGATATTACTATAACATCCATATTAAACTAATGAGTAATTCATATACAAAGCTATGATCAAAATACGTACATATGATTAACCCTTTTTACATGTATTCATCTAATTTGCCAAATGTATGTGAACATCGTTCTTCCTCACTATAATCACACATCCTCGCATTACCGTTCGTCAAGCGTTATCATGGTCTTTATTGCATTAATTACTAGAAGCTATTCAAACTAACAATTAACACAATGCTAAAAAGCTAAGATGCAAATGAATATCAACTCACAAAACCATGTCAAAAGTTTGCTCATTGATAGATGAAAATCTAAGACCAAAGATTTGAAAAGTGTTTTGTCAAGACCCACAAATAAACAATCAAAGACAACCAACAATAGAGAATCAAAACTAGTTCACAAACATATATTAGATGAAATACATAAGGTATCAAAAGATTACATCTAAACCCAACAAGAGATTGAAGATCTTACCTTCTCCCCCTTAGGGTTTGAGTTTCTCTCTCTAAAATATTCTTGAAATGAAGAGGGATAAAGTTCTATGCTGAAAAATATCTAACTAACTATTAAAAAGTGTAAAAATTATATATATAATACATTCAGGATCTGTCATGTTCGCACTGCAAACAAATTATTCGCCCAACGAACACCAAATTAGGCACATCAGGAACAGTTAAACCGCCTCTGCGATTCTGCATAAGTTCGCAATGCGAGTAATTATTCGCAAAGCGAACATTCGCTGGAAAGTTCGCAATGCGAACTTAGGTGCCTTTTCCTACTGCCCCAAGTCTGGGAGTATTCGCTGGAAAGTTCGCAAAGTGAATATTCGCTGACAAGTTCGTAAAGCAAAATTTTTGAAGTTTCTTCATTTCCTTTGGTAATCCTTGTCCAATCTTTTGTGTCTTACTCATTGATGTTTTATGCCTAATTTTTGCACAATAACACACATCAAAGAATCCAAAGGTATTTGCAATATAATTGAAGAATCACACAAGAATATGAATTATATCTATGAAAACATGAGAAGTGAGTTGAAAAGTGCCAAGAAAGATGGTTCAATTTAAGTCAAAATTTGCACTTAACAACATTAAAGTTAAAATTAAACTAAAAGAAATAAAACTAAATTAAAAATAAACTATATTAAAAATATAAACTAAATTAATTTAAATAATCTAAGATAATTATCTAAATAACAATAAAATAAAACAAAAAGAGAAAAAGACATGGAATGATAAAATCGACTAAAAATGCATAATTAATGAGATATTTACTGAAAAATGCGAAAAAGCTGACTTAAAATGATATGACAAAGGCCAATGAATCTGAGGGTAAAATTTGGGGTATGACACCTACAAGAAAGAAAGTTAGTCTATAAAGAATTGCCTTTGTTCTCTTTGTTAAGAATTCTCCACTTCCATTTGCTAAAGAGATCAAGATTAAACTTTCCACATTGTTTCACCCCAAGCCCTCCTTCTTTCCTTGAAAGACAAACCTTGTTCCAACTAATCCAATTTATTTCCCTCTTCACTTCATCACCTCCCTAAAGAAAGGATCTTTGAAGCATTATAATTTCTTTGATAATAGACTTAGGCGCCTTATAAAAAGAGAAGAAGAAATTAGGCAAACTTGACAAAATAGAGTTTAAAAGAACAACCCTCCCTCCAATTGAAAGATGCTTATTATGCCACCCTCCAAGTCTCCTTCTTAACTTCGACACAATAGGATTCCACACTTCTCTTCTCCTAGGATTAATTCCCACCGAAATGCATAGAAAATTGAAAGGGGAAGATCTGATCTCACAATTAAGAAAAGACGAAGCCGCTTGTATGAAATCTAACTCCACATTAACCCCTAGAAACCTACTCTTGGTCAAGTTAACACGCAACCCGAATGCAAGTTCAAAACCCTGAAGAATTGCTTTAAAATTCCAAAGATTATTCCAAGAACCTTCACCAATCAAGATACTATCATCGGCAAATTGAAGAATTTCCAAATGAGTTTGATCGTTCAAACGAAAACCCTTGAAATCACCCAAGAAAGAAGTCAACTTTACTATACCCACCAAGCCTTCCGCAACCAATAAGAAAAGAAAAGGAGAAAGCGGATCTCCTTGGCGAAGATCTCCAGAAACTGAGAAATCCCGAGTCAGACTACTATTCACAAGAATAGACATGGAACTATTAAAAACGAGAGCTTCAATCCAACTTCTCCATTTAGCACCAAACCTCATCCTTCTCAACAAATATCTAATAAAATCCCAAGACACACAATTATAAGCCTTCTCGAAATCAACCTTAACCATCATGCAACTCTTCTTGAACCTCTTAGCATAATCCAACAACTCAGTGACCACAAGAACTCCGTCCAACATATTCCTATTAGGAATGAAAGTCGATTGACAAGACGAAACAAGCTTACCCACCACTAACTTTAATCTTGAAGCAAGCAACTTAGCGAAAATTCTATACATACTAGAAATAAGACAAATTGGACGATAATCGTCCAAATAGCAAGGATTATTAATTTTTGGAATCAGAGCAAAAAAAGAAGCAGTAACCGCTTTTGGTAACACAACAAAAGAGTGAAATTCATTCACAAATGCCACCACATCCTCTTTCAAAAAGGTCCAACAAGCCTTGCAAAAAACCAAATTAAACTCATCCGAACTCGAAATTTTATCGCCGTCAGTCTTCCAAATGACATCTCTCACCTCCTCCTCTGAGAAAGGAAGTTCAAGATTTGAAGCATCCGCAACCGAAAGGGTCTTAAAAGCTATCCCATCCAACAGAGGTCTAGAAGACATAGAATCAGATAATCTCTTTTCAAAGTGCATTCTAATCTCCTCTTTAACCAACTCAACCCCCTCTATCCAGCCATTTGGAATGTTAATGCCTAAAATCGAGTTCCTTCTAATACGTTGTTTTATGGACTTATGGAAAAATCTAGAATTGGAATCACCTTCCATAAGCCACGAAACACGTGCCTTTTGATGAAGAACACTCTCCTTGAAACAAACTGCTTCCCAAACTCTAGCCGAAGCCAAAAATCTCTTTAGAGCAAGAGAATCCACACTCAGAGACACCAACTCCGCCATTTCCAAGTCCAACTCATTCAACTCATTGATAGCATTATCCACCTCTAGATTCATGAAGCCAAACACCTCCACGTTCCACCTCCGTAAACAACCTCTTAAGACCTTAAATTTTTCCTCGAAAGAAAAAATTGCCTTTCCCCTTATGTTTGCCAACAACCAACTCTTCTCAACGAAAGCCAGGAACTCTTCATTCTTAATCCAACAATTAAAGAATTTAAAAGGTTTCGGTCCTCAATTTTGGGAGTCACTTTTAAACCAAATGGGGCAATGGTCTGAAAGTTCCCTATGACCGGCGACCAACCCACCACCATCCAAACCTCTTCCAACCCACTCGAAAGTAAAATTCTATTCAAATGAATCATGGCCTTACCATCCAAACTATACTAAGTAAAGATCCTACCAAGAAGCGGAGGATCTACCAACTTCATCTTCTCAATGAAAGCATTAAATTCAGTCATCTCACGACTATTAACAACCCAACCTCTGCTCTTTCGCTCAGAAACAATCCTGACCACATTAAAGTCTCCCCCTACCAGCCACTCCCCTACCGAAAACCTATCTTTGAAAACCTCCAACTCCCTCCACAGAATTCTCTTCTTCTCAAAGGAACAGGAAGAATAAACATTTATCAAATAAACAAACATTTCTTTCCACTTAACCCTCCCGAATTACCAAGAGACGGTTTGAAAGTTCACTCCACCTCAGTACCTCCCCACATTTCAAATACCATAGAATATGAAACCTACTGTAACTTGGCCTCTTGAATTAAACAGACCTCAAAATTTTCTTTTCTCAAAGATAACTAAGTCGCTTTCTCTTAAAAGAGTTGCCCAATCCGCAAATATAATAAGAAATCAAATTCATAGTTCACCTGGTTTTACAACATCCTTCTGATTCTTCATTATCCAATCTCTTGTCTCCAACGAATTGATTGCTTCAATCATAGTTTCCTTTGGAGCGCCGCCCTCCATCCCATAAGTAGTTGCTCAAAACCATAATTTAGACGCAATCTCTTCCTTTTCTTTCAGTCAGAACCGTCTGTTACCTTGAACCAAGCACGAATATGAGATGTCGTCACTGGCCGAATCGCCCGAAAATTTCGGAGGAGCTGACTTAATCACCCTAGAACAATATGTCTTCCCTCTTATCACCACCTCTGACTCCTTAGCAGAACCAAAAGAATCACCCTTGCTGGAAATCCCTTTGCCCACTCTAGGTTTCCTCAAAGGCAGGAAAGTGTTGTTGATTATCACAGGAGAGGAAGAATTTGCTCTCCTATCAGAGAGGTTAACAAAATTGGAAAGGATGGAATCATGGCAGAAAGAAGACGATGGAGTCGATGTAGAACTCCCCAAAAGTTGCATCTTCAAACGCGAGTTGTCCAAGGAAGAAGAAGTGAAACTATCTCGTGTTTCCACAAAATCAAACAACTGAGTATTTGTTGCAACATCCCCTCTCAAAAGAACCGAACCAGGTTTGTTGCAAATAGGAGCTGTATGGGCCTTCGATTGGCATGGCCCAAGATCTAGAAAGGTAGAATTGCACCGGCCCATGTCCCCAAACGATTCACTCCTCTTAAAAGCGTCGGAAATAAGTGGCACGTGATTAGTTGAAAAAGAACTATTATCATTGTAAACCAACTTTGAGGGCCCTACCCCTGCCACCTTATCATCATCAAAAGCAGATACAGAACATAGCTTTTTGACATAAGGGACTATGTCTGTCTCAAGACGCGAATTCCCACAAGGCAATTTTGAACCAACTTCATGAACGACAGTATCCGCAGGTTTCAAATTCATGCAATTTGTCACGTCCTTCTTTGAGCACTCTCCAAATTGTTCCCTCGATCTCATCACCATCAGAATCTCCACCACGACGAAGCAACATTAGAGGAAACTTGGGTTGAAGAAGGGATCCACACATGACACGGAAAACCAAATAAACGCACCCAAGTGACTCTTTCACCATCAAGTGTTAAAGGTTCCCACCGTTTCACTTTCGAAAACCACTTCTCCACCCATTGAGTATCATTTGACAAGAGGTTTTCCACAACTCCTTATTCCATATCCTCCAAGAGACATAAATTTGCACCTAAGGGAGTAATTTTTATACCAAAGAATCCCTCCATATCAAAAATGTCCTGTAAGTTGTAAGCCATACCGACTTCAGCCACCTTACCTACGAAAGCTTTGGAGAATCGCTGCAGAATCGAGGATTCATCAAAGTTAAACTCAAGAAATCTCTGCTTAACCACCACAACATCAGACCTTCTCTGCACTACTGTGGAAAAATATATTGGGTTCGAAACAACGTGACCACCTTTAACAACCTCCTTCGCCTTGGGATCATCTGAGGACTTCAAATTGAATTTTGCAGGAACCGCCACCTTCTTACCTCTCTAAAAGCGAGGCAAATTAACAAACAATTTCAGATTATCAAGAAAGACATTGTCAAGTTTTACTGCTAAACACTCCTCTTCTATGACGTCTAAGGATCTAACAAAACCAAATCTCTTGCCACGTTTATCTCTCCTCCCAGGAATGAAAACCTCATCCACTTTCCCATATCCTTCAAACACCTTATATAAATCTTTGGCACTCATACGATTCGGGAAAAAGGTGAAGTAATATGAAGTAACATCCCCTCTGGACTTAAAAGTCAAACCACCTACATGATCCCACCTTTTCTCACCGAAACTTTACTCCGGCCCCCTACCACCTCCCACCCATTTTCTTGCTCCTTAGACTTGTCGTTTTCCTTTCCCTTTCTTAATGTTCAAGGGTTAAGTGTATCAAAAAGAACTCCAGGAGGAGACTTTCTATCAATGAAAATACTAATAGTAGGTGGTCATCGTCCATTGTTAAATCTCTTGTGAAAAAGTAATAAAATAATTTAAGGACATGTTTGGATAGGGCTAGACGCGTGTTTGAAGGGTTCTCCACCGTGAAAATCAGAAGCTACACATTGTAGCTTCTATGCTACCGTGAATTTTTGTCGTGCGTATTCATTTTCTGCCGCCAAATCAAACATGCACTAAAATACTTTAGAAGAATTATTCAAAGTTTAAACATGTCAAAAAAACTGATGTGTGAAGACAAAGAACAATGACAACCAAAATAAATGGTTTAATGCAACACATTAATTTGCCAAAAATGAAAGCAAATCTACAAGACAGAAGAAAATAAAAGACAAGAAACACAATAACTTATTTAGTTCAATCAAACGATATACTCTAAAGGGAAAGAAGAGTTCTCTGATTCATTATACTTCCAAAAATTGCTACAAAATATTTCAAATGAGTTATAAGAAAATAGTCACCTAAGTCCATAAGAATAAATCATATTTTCTCAATCTCTCGGCTCTCTATATATGAATCGCGCAAGTCTAAGATATTCAAAAGTGTTTCTCAATCCTCTTAAATACCTCCAAATATTTTTCAAATTCTAAGAACATAATCATATGAATATTTACCATTGTATCTGTAAGTTTTCCATAAGATTGTCACCTCCTCCCTCAATCTTTCGGACTATATTATAAAGGTCATAAAGACAAATGATAAAACTAAAAAAATCTAAAATAATGAACCCAAAATAATCCATTAATTGTTAGAATTAAAAAATGATATTTTATATTAAATTAGAGAATCTTAGAGTATCTTTAAATTAATACAAAAAATATTTATAAAATCCTAGCATTTATAAACAGATCTGCAAACGGAAATAATCAAAGTTGATATTTGCAAACCAAACAGTCTAGACCTGAAATAGTGCTAGACCGCTATCATCACTGGACTGTCAACTCTGTCGGACAGCCATCGACCACCACTTGTCAAATTGTCCCGCTGATTTTTTACTGCTTTTTCAACTTTCTAATTTCTGTATTCTCAAAACTTTTTTTTTCTTCATCACTTAAAATTTAAAGACAATACTTCAACAAAATCTATTATCGAATTTGATAATAGATAAAATAAATGCAAATATCTATTTAGGAGATTTTCTACTTGTTTGTTTATGAATTAGAACCATGTCATCTTTTATGTTTTGTACTATTCGAATAGGATTTTGTGTTGATTTTTGGACATGTCTATGCTACCTTTTCGGTTATCGTTCTTGGTACCATGTTGTTGTAACTTTGGAATTTATGTTTGAGTTATATCTACAAATCATGTGTATTAAACCTTTCTGACGTAATGCTATGAACCTTATATGATGTCATTTACTATATTCTAGATACATAATTGATGGTGATATATTTATGATAGAGTCTGGTCAATCCTAATTGTGCCTTATGTAGTTTTAAGAAACGTTTCTCTGGTCGTTATCCGAATTTCTGAAAAGATCATGATTTTGAATTAAAGTATCACCTTAAAAAAGCAAATGTAGTAGCAGATGCTTTGAGTAAGAAAAAACTTGATAAGGTCAAGTTGTTGATGCACAAGTGGAATTATACCAGAAGTTTAAAGATTTGAATGTGAATGTAACTGTTTACTGTGAATTTTGGTAAACAACCTCTGGTCTATCAATTTTAAATAAAAACTGACTAACTTGCAGGATCGACCACACAAATCCTAGGACATGTGCTAAATTTTAAGAGAGAGCGAATATAACTTGAAATAAAGAAAATGTAAACTGAACTCCACGTTCGACAGTGCTAAAAAAAAGAAACCTAAGTGAACTCCACGTTCGACTGCTTGCAGTAAAGTAAAAGCTTGGAAGTTAAAAGGCTGTAAATAAAGAATGCAGAATTTAAAGGCGTCGAAAGTAAAAGACAAGAAGTAAAAAGCTTTGAAAATAAGGCTTGAAGATAAGACTTGAATTGATAAAAAATGCAGGAAGATAAATTACTGTCGAAGGTAAATGACAAAAAATGTAAAAGTGCTTGAACTCCACGTTCTTGAATGTAAAAGATGCAGAAAAATAAGTGATTGTCGAAAGTAAATGACCAAGAAATAAATGACTTTAAAAGTAAATGCAATGATGTAAAAGCTTTTGAAGATAAAATGCAATGAACTCCACGTTCTTGAAAATAAAGACTGGAATTGATAAAAGAGTAGTCGAAAGTAAATGCGGAAAGATAAATAATTTTAAAATAAATGACTTGAAGATAAAAGATTTTGAAAGTAAATGCTTGAAGATTAAATGCTTGAATGTAAATATGCAAGAAGATAAATGTCGAAACCTTTTAAATGAAAGTAAAAACAAGGTCTAAGATAAACTTGACTGAAAATAAAGATTCAAGGAAAAGTTAAGACATGAAAGGTAAAGTTCAGGAAAACGTAAAGTGCTGAAACATAAACATGATGAAGATAAATTGCATTGATGAAAGAAAGTGGTGTTACATTACGTACATTCTCACGAACTCGTTTCTCTACACGCAAGTACTTTGAGTTTCTTTGAGTAACTAGTACAAAAATATGAACACCCTTATTCTATAGAAATAACTCCTATTTATAGTGCTAAGAAATAACTACTAAGTGGTGGTTATGCTTCCAAACGTGTCCTCTTGGCGCCTTTCTCCATTTCAACTGCTCCCACGTTCAGCAACTGATCCTTTTGAAATTCAAACATTTGAGATTTTCCCTCCAGCCTTAATGTGATAACTGCAACGCGCGTTTCAACATTCTCACGGTCGAAGCATCTCCCAACACTTAGCCATTTTTTAGGCTTCCAAAACCCCTATTCGACTCAGGCTTCACCAAAACTGGGTCGAAGCCTTTTTTATGTTAAAAATAATTTTTTAACTTAAAATAGCTTTGATTCCTTCTAGCGTCGAAAGTGAGGGTTAACAAATTACCCCCCAAGAAATGTCCTTTCGCCAGAATTGGTGAGAAGGTCATTTTTTTTATTCAACACCCACTTCGACGCTTGTTTGCATGGCTTCAACTGAATAATCCTCTAATCACTCAGTGGCTCAACTGTTCAGTTTCTCTAACCCACGCTTATGACATCATGCCATCATGACAAATCCTTAAATTTCTCTTCAGCCGCACTCATCATAACTCCTTTCTTGAAAATATATGTTTGCAGTCTGAACATAACTGCTACCACTCATCACACTTCCAAGAGAAAGACACGCGTCCCACTACCTTCTCAACTTCAACGGTGGATCCAAGGCTCTTGGGATTTTCAAAACGTCTAAAAATATCCATTTTCACCATTTGGTGAACTTTTCACACTCTCATACTCTCAAGCAACCTTCTTTTCTCTTTCAGTTTTCTTCACTTGTGTTCTTTAGGCAAACATAATCAATAATCATGACCCTCACCCAGCTTCAGGCAATTTTGCTACCCACATAATCAACAATCCCCCCCCCCCTCAACAAGCTGCAGGAAGTTTCACCACTACACTCCTTAACAACCAAGGTGAACCAACTTACCATCCATCATCTGATCTTGGCTCTGGTTTAAGTGAAATTAATCAACCTAATCCTCTAGCTGCAGAACCAACTAATCCTCCTACCCAAACTACTACACAGGATACAAAGGCTGAGGGCTCTAACTCTGATGATGATGATGCTTCAAGTCCACCACTTTTCGACCTGGCTAACTTCATGGATACTGATCAACTGGTTGTCAAAGAAGAAGGTGGTCCTGAGGCTTAACCCCAAAACGACAATCTTGGACAAGCTGCCCCTGAAGAAACACATGAACCACATCCTGAACCAGCTAATGACTAGGCCAACCTCCAACCAACTGCTGAAGAAAATGATGGAGGAGTGGCAGTCGAAACTGAAGACTAAAAAGATGAAGGAGAAGAATCAGGAGAAGAAGAAGAAGAAGAAGAAGAAGAAGAAGAAGAAGAAGAAGAAGAAGAAGACCAACCAGATCTTACCCCTCACCATACTTCTTTGCCCGTGGTCCAGCAACCTTTGGCTAACGTTCCAAATCCTGGAGACTCACTGACATCACTCAAGTGGTCGAACCCACGTGAGTATTCCAAATTAATACTCAGGCAGACGTATGGTTCTTCTTCTTCTGGCACTTCGACTCCAGCATCAGATGATTTCGCCAAAACAATCCTGCAAGCCATAAATAAAAAATTCTTCAGGGGGGACATTCACAGAGTTTTGGCCTCAGACCCCACTGCAACCACTTATCTGAAGGACACCCTTGAAAAGCTTGACCTCACCACCCTTAATCCAGACGTTTCTGGTTTTCTGATAGAGTTAACCACTGTGGTGAACCAAATAGCTGCATAAATAAAGATGCTTCCATCTATCAGGAATACCATAGAAGAAACATCTGGTCGTGAGAGTTCAGCCTGGTGTGGTGCAAAAGAGTCGTATGAAAAGGTCGAACGTATGGAGGCTGATCAAAAGAAAAAACAAGATGAGATTGCCTCCAACCAGAAGGATATTGAAGCCTGGAAGCAACAAATTATGGAGCTACAAGCCAAAATTGAAAATGCTGAAAAATGCAACCGTGAATTGCAACATTTCGAAGACACTAAGATGGCTGAAGAAACGAAGAATGCTATTGATCGTATTGAGGCAGCCCAAAGATATGAAAAAGAGCTCGCAGCAGCCAAACTTGATGAATCTTTGTGCAATGCTCGCCTCAAACATCACATAGAAGCCTTTTCTCAGTTGGCGTCGAGGTTTCCCTTCTGATACTTTCGAAACCTTTGTTTGTTTAACCATCATTTGTTTCTTGGCCTTTTCAGGCCTTTATGTAATGACAGTTTTTATGCCTTTGGCACTGATTAAGTAATCATTAGTATTTCGCCATTAACTGCTTTCGACTCGTATTAAATTATGATGCATTTTATTTATTGCCTCACATCTAAGTCAAATTTTCAATTAAGGCATTCTATCTTTTTCTTGGAAAGCCAAACTTTTCAGCTTTAAAACTCCAAGGCATAAGCCTCTAGCTTTAAACTGACATTTATAGCATAGCCCTCAGGCATACTTCCAAGAATAATTCACATGGTTTCACCGTTTGACAGGCGAATCCAATCAATACTTTGCCTCTATAAATTCTCTTCCATCTGAACCATGTTCATTCATCTAAGTAACTATGAACAATTCAGAGAAGTCATCAGCCAAGAAGACAGCTGATAAGGCAAAAGAAACTGAAGAAACCAAGAAAACGGAGGCAACAAAGAAACCTGAAGCCTCTACTGGAGCAACTTCCAGAGCAAAAAAGAGAGAAACCAACATGAGGATCTCTAAGAAAGGGCGTTCCAACACCCAGGACTTTGATGATAATGAGCCAGACGCAGACTACATGGACTTCCTCAAATCTATTGACTGGAGAGATTATGAATAATCTTTCCTATCTTTGAAAGATGTTATGTTGATTCTCCTTTGCTTTGTATGCCATATTAGCCTGAGTTGGCCTATTTTGGCTTTCCTTTCTTAAAATAAAACTTAGGTTTTAATATGAATCTTTTGCAACATAGGCTTATATTTTTTCAAATACTTGCCATTTACTTTCAAGATTCTTTTATCTTTGTCTAACTCTTCCACTTCATAAGCTCCATTAGAGAAAACTTGTATGACTTGGAATGGACCTTCCCACTTAGGAGACCATTTGCCTAATGTTCTATCCTTTCGATCCATAGGCAAAATCACTTTCCAAACTAAATCCCCACATGCAAAAGATTTAGACTTAACCTTTTTGTTGTAGGATTCTTCGACCCTTTTCTTTTGTCTTCTTAACAACTCCAAGGCTTTAACCCTTTCTTCATCCAAATCCACTAATTCATTCATCATCATATCCCAATAATCCTCAGAGGGAATCTCATGATGTCTTTGAACTCTTATATATTATAAATAAATCTCAACAGGCAATACTGCATCATGACCAAAAGTAAATCGAAATGGGGTAGTATTAGTAGCCTCTTTAGGGGATGTTCGACATGCCCAAAGAACTTGGTTTAATGTCTTGTGCCAATTTCTAGGCCTCTTTCCCACATGCTTCTTAATTAGTCCAATCACTACCTTATTGGCAGCTTCGACTTGCCCATTGGCCTGAGCATAATAAGGTGTAGAAGTCAATAACTTAAAACCTATTTCTTTGGCAAACTCCTGCATCTTTCGACCAGTAAACACTGATCCTTGATCCGTAGTGATTGTTTCAGGAATACCAAATCTATAAATAATGTGATTTTGAATGAATTCAATAACATCTTCTTGACCTATATTCTCCAGTGGTATTGCTTCAATCCACTTGGTGAAATAATCAATTCCTACCAAAATATATCTTTGGTTCTTTGAAGATGCTGGTCGAATCTCTCCCACTATATCCAAAGCCCATCCTCTGAAAGGCCATGGTTTCACTATGGAATGTAATTCACTTGCAGGGATATGCTGTATGCCAGCATGAATTTGACATTCTTGGCAACCCTTAGCAAATTCTATGCAATCTTTCAGCATAGTAGGCCAATACGTGCCTTGTCGAAACAACAGCCATTTCATCTTCTGGCCAACTTGGTGTGCTCCACATGCCCCACTATGTACTGTTGAAAGAGCCAAATATACCTCTGCTTCACTAAGGCATTTCAATAATACTCCCTTAGGGGTCTTTTTAAACAATTCATTACCCAAAAGTACATAGCTTAAAGCTTGATACCTGATTTTTCGCTCTGTCGAAGCCATTTGATTTTGCAAATATTCAACTATAGGCTTCCTCCAGTCTTCATCTGTCAAATTATCTATAGCAAAAATTTCAAAATTTTCGCCATCTATGCATCCAAGCTTAGTTGTTTCTAAGTCTGATGGGCACAATCCAACAACCACCACTCTCCCTCTTGCTTCAATTACTTCTTGAAGATTTTCCTTCGACACTTTGTATCCAGAGGCAATTTGAGCCAAGTCATTAGCAACTTGATTCTCTATTCTAGGTATGTGTTGGATGGCCACTACCTCAAATTTCTTTAATAATCTATTGGCTATCACAAAGTACATAATGAGATTTTATTTAACACATTTATATTTCTTTGTGATTTGTTTTATAACCAATTATGAGTCTCCCATTATTTCGACTCTAGTTGCCCCCAATTCTAACAAAATTTCAAGGCCAGCAATTAATGCTTCATATTCAGCCTCATTGTTAGAGCAAGGTCCTTCGACCTTGTACTTGAATTTTGTTGGAATTTTTTCAGGAGAAATAATGTATATTCCCACTCCTGTTCCATTTTTATGACTTGATCCATCAAAGTATAACTTCCAGGATTTTAATTCAACATAATTCAAATCATTTTCATTTATGGAGTGGACAACTATAAAGTCTGCAACTATTTGCCCTTTCACAGCTTTTAAAGGTTGATATGTTAGGGAAAATTCTGTTAATGCTAATGCCCATTTGCCAATTCGACTATGCAAAATAGGCTTAGATAACATATGTTTTACAACATCAAAATAAGAAGAAACATACACATCAACTGGTTTTATATATTGCTTCAATTTAGTACAAGAGAAATACAAGCATAAACATAACTTTTCAATCAGGCTATACCTAGTTTCAGCATCATTTAAAACTCGACTAAGGTAATAAATGGCTATTTCGACTCCATTTTCATTCTCCTGAGCTAACATGCTCCCTAGAGTTTTATCTGATGCAGCTATATACAATCTCATACTCTTGTTTCTACAAGGTGGCGAAAGAATTGGAGGGTGGCTTAGGTACTCCTTGATCTTGTCGAAGGCTTCCTGCTGTAATTGCCCCCACTCAAAACCATCTTTGTTGATGTCACACCCCATTTTCACCCTAATCCTAGCCTTGGATATCCTAGCATTTTCATCATCTATGCACCCCATTAACTCATATCATACATTGCATTGGTCTTCTAAGACATGGGATTGCAACGGTCCTTTGAGTCAGGGTTTCTTATTTGCTGTGAGATACTTTCATGCGAGTTTGAAGCAAGGGTTTGATCTCACAGAATTGTGAGTATCTTTGTATCAAAGTTCATTCAGCTGGAAGGCTTTCCTCTGCCAGGATTCATCAGGTGTCAAGTTTATCTGCTTCAGTTTTTCTCAAGAGGCATCAAGTGATTAAGGTTTCATCATGGTTCTAGTGGAACTGAGGAACTAGGGTTTTATGGATCGTCAACATCTCAGGTTCATTTCAGACTATCTGGGCAGTGGCGTGTGCAATGTTGATTGAAGTTTAGTAGGTCTGGCCTAATCTTGGTCGGGCAAGAGAGTGTTTCATGATCAGGTCAGGGTGAGTATGATCCAAGTAGTGTGTGCTTGAGGTTTCAGTCGGGGTTTTTGTGCAGTGAAGTTCATCAAGGTTGATTTGTGATTCAAAGTTTTAAAGGCTGAGATTGATTCATAAGTTTCTCAAGGCAAGCCTGTTCCCCATACCTAGTTATCAACCTATATTCATTTCCAGTTCCATCCATTATTGTCCAATCCAAGTCCAATTTCCCTAAAGTCAATAACCATTTCTTTTATCCATATTTTCCTAATCCATTCCCAAATCCACTTCTTTCAATTCAAATCATTTCCATAACCAATTTAAATTCAAGTCCATCCATTATCCATTCTAACCATCTTTGTTATCTCTTTTTTTTCTAATACATTTCCAAATTCAAAGCTCAATATTCTTTTCATTTCTATAATTCTTTTTTTAATTATCCATTTCTTTATTAACCATTTATTTTTAATCTATTTTCTATTATCCATGTAAAAATCCACTTTTGTTAATCATCCAATGTCCATAATATACATACAATACTCAAGTAAATTCACTAATTCTAAATTTCACTTTTTTCTTTAAAAGTCCAAATACAAAATTCTAATTCTAGATTCAAAGTCCAAGCCCATAATTTCTTTTATTACAACAAAAATTCAAAAAATAGATGTAATACTTTATTCTACAATAATGTACATAATTGACTCCAAAACAACATCACAGGTCGCATATGCTACAAATAAACCAAGACCAAACTTCAGCCAACCGAAACCGCACCAATACGCGTGCCACAAACCTGTACAAAGATCGTACATCATGCTTTATTAACACCTACACACGACACCAGTGCCCTCCAAAATCTGCGCTCTGCAAGGCTTCGGTATAACCAGCGACAACACAACAAGACTACACTCCAAAAACTACCACCTAGAGACCCTAACATGTTGTACCAGCCCCTGCAACTCCACCTACACACTCTACAATCAACCATCCTGCTACAACCAGACCTTAAAGTGACATATCCTGCAAAGTTGGCAACATTGAAAATGACCAAACCCTGCACAATAGTCCAAAAAATTCAAATCTTGTACTACAAACTTAATCCACAAATTTTTAAAAAGAGGTTTTGTGTTTCATTTTAAGAGGGGAGGAATGGAGTCAAAAGAAAGAAGAGGAGGACGGAGAAAAACATTGAAAAAAAGAAGTTCTCTGAAAAGAAAAAACAACATAAACTTTGTTTTCACAACCTCCTCACCTTGTAACTTCACCGCCAAACACTTTGTTCTGCCATCATCATCCTCACTCTCCCACCGTGAAACTTCCACCGCTCTTCAATCAACCTTTGCCCACAAACTCATTTTGTTTCAACCATTGATTTCCACCATCATCTGCCTACACGACCTCAACAACTGTAAGAGCAAAAATACATTACAGAACAGTAACAAGAACATAAAAAGTCGGGGAATAAAAGTGTTGAAGACCTAGAATTTCTGTTAAAACCTTGGAACCAGAACATTTTTCAAGAGATCTTCAACAGCGTCGCGCCAATATCGCTACGGCAGTGAACCGCTCCTCCCTCCTTCTCACAACACCGCCGATTTCAATCTACAACCATAAAACTCCGAATCCAAACCAACCTCATCTTCCACCTCCATCATCAACCACCGACCGCGTGTGCCGCCGTGAGATAGAGAGTGAGCAAAGACGGAGGGAGATTCGAAACGAGAGAGGAAAACGGGATTGAGATTTTGCCTCAGCTCAATTTGGGTTTGTGTTCATGAAAGCCTTTGTTTCTTCGTTTCACTATGCCTCTTTGGAATAACTAGGGTTCCCATAACCCTCTCTCATCCAACCGTGTCCAATGACCCGCTCTTTTGCATTTTTTTATTTTTTTCATTATGTTGGGCTGAGCTACATGGGCTACCCTTTTGTGGTGTGCAGCCTATTCTGTTTTGTTTTTTTTAATTAGATAAGTTTTTATGGTTAACATTTTAGGTTTAGGACTATTAAATTTTAAGTTTTTTTTTAATAATTATGTTTTAGCTTTGATTAATGTAAATTTTCCCAAATTAATGTTTATTTATTTCAAGGTGTTTTTTTTTCAAACTATATTAATTTTATTAATAGTAATTATTAAGTTATTTAGTCTAGTTTAATAAAAAACTTCAAAATATTTTCTCAATTAAATTTTTTATAAAATAATATTTTTTCATTTTAATTTGTGTTTAGATTTTATTTTCATAATTTAATCTTTGGCCACTTAGATTTTGTTTAATTTCCATCAATTTCTTTGACTTTTAAACTTATGAGTTTTGCAATTTAAATTCCTATTGGTTTGATATCATGATTTCGATTCTTTTCTTGAATTTTCACTTAACCACATTTTTGTGTTCATCATCTCATCATCTTCTTTTCTTCTTGATTCAAAACCTTGGTCTTGTACCAAGTGCTCATTTTCAAAACTTCTTTTTCTCAATAAACTTAGATGGTCGTGGAGTGGTTAGGCGAAGGCCTTCTCCTATCCCGAGTGCTTGATACTACCTTTAGGGTTCACTTTCATGAAGCACTTACCATCTAAAATAAAAACACTTTTAATAAGAGAATAAAGTTCTCTTTGTATTGAATTAAAGAGAGAGGATTATGTGAAGACCTCTTCCTCTTCGAGTATTAGGATGCTCACTTTAGAGTGTGTGGTCTCGATACTCGCCTTTCAATACGAAGACGTGACCATATTCACCACCCTTTCTTTCAAAAAAACCTTTTTCTCTCTTTATTTCATCTCCTTGTGTCTAAAAACTTGGTCTTGTACCAAGTGCATTTTCAAACATTTTCTTAATAAACTTAGATGGTCGTGGAGTGGTTAGGCGAAGGCCTTCTCCTATCCCGAGTGCTTGACATTACCTTTAGGGTTCACTGTCGTAAAGCACTTACCATCTAAAACCAAAAACACTTTTAATAAGAGAATAAAGTTCTCTTTGTATTGAATTAAAGAGAGAGGATTAGGTGAAGACCTTTTCCTCTTCGAGTATTAGGATGCTCACTTTAGAGTGTGTGGTCTCGATACTCGCCTTTCAATACGAAGACGTGACTATATTTGCCACACATCTTTCACAATAAACCTTTTGAGATAAAGAATTGGGTACTACCCGAAGGGGTTCCTATCCGAGGACTTATTTCGCCCTTAAAATCAACTTTCAACAAATCAAATGTGACATCTTGCCTCGATGGCGAAAACCTAAGCCTTTTTAAAAAGGACATGTTGCGTCCGTTCTACCGCAAACAGGTAACGCATAAGACTCCACAAGCGAGCCGCAAAACACCTAACTGCTAGAACCCGCACGTTAGCATCGTCCATAAAAAACACCAACAAACTGTAGTCAGTCAAACTACGATTGCTCTGATTCTTCATTCTCGTCCGAATGTAAGATACGTAGGCACAAGATCGCAACGATCTTGGCGAGCCCCCTTCCATTTTCTTCACCCGTAGTCCTCCGAACTACGTTGACTCTGACTTTCCCATTGCACGAGGGAATACGTAGGCATAGGACCGCGAAGTCCTATTGAGTCTCCTTTTCTTTTCTCTTTCTTCTTCTCCCTACCTTTTCCTTTATCTTTTTCTTTCGTATTCCTTGGTTCTCACCCTTCTTTTTCCCTCTTAGAACACTCTTAGAAAGCAATATTCTTAGCAAACATCCTTACACATAGACAAGCAAATGGTTCCCATCGAGTACGATGGATGTGGAGGGTGCTAATACCTTCCCTCCGCATAACCGGCTTCCGAACCCATAATTTGATTGCGAGACCATCTCATCCTTTTTCTTCTTTGGGTTTTCTCGATGTTTTCCCTTCCCCTCATGGGATAAATAAAGTTTGATGGCGACTCTTCTGTTTCTTCCTCTTTCGCCTCCGGTCGACTATTTTTTTAGTAGCAACAGCTGGCGACTCTGCTGAGGATTGGTTCACCCTAGCAAGCCAAGCCTAGTTTGTTTGTCATATGTGTATTTTTTTTTGCTTTATTATTGCTTTATTATTTTTTGCTTCTCTTATATGTTGGGTATATTGGGGATGGTTTGTGAGGAGAAAGGATTTCTACCTGAGCTTTTCGAGTATACACTAAGCTAGGAGGTGGTTGCTTACTGATTTGCGAGACTTAGGACTCGTCGAGTCGGTATGACTTCCACCGCTCAGATGAGGCCCCTTTGGGAGTGATTATGTCTTGCGATTAGTCGTAATGATGTCTTTGTTTCCGACCTGAGAGTCCGTGATTCTGAGGACTTTTAGAACCCTATTCCAAAGGTTACTAAGGCATAACTCTGTGCTCATCCTTTGAAGGGATTACCATCTTACGAATCGTCGTTATGATGGAAAACTTTTGAGGGCTAGTGCATGGGACCTTGTTTGAAAGCCCGTGGAATGCCCTGTTATAAACCAATAGATAACCTACCCAAGGTGAGGGATATCTTGTTGTGTTGTCCGGCAGAATCTGTGACCGTGATACCTGTTGCGAACCCCTGATTCAGCGATCTTTGATCCCATGTCTTATTACATTCATAACATTTCATTTGCATCAGCATCTTTTGCATCATTTTGCATATCATTCTCCAACCTTAAACCAGATAACTCATCCATCCTTTTTCCATAACCCACAGTTGACTTCCTGAAGCCCGTATTGGACTTGAAGTAGCTTTTGAAGGATCATGGCCTCCGAAGAGCAGAACCAGTTTGCGTCAAGAGCAGATGTTGAATTGATGAAAAGCCAATTTGACCAACTTGTGGAAGCTATGACAACCTTGGCAAGGAAAGATGGCAACATTCAAAGGACTTCAGCCACTGGAAATGTCATTTCACCTCGAGTGAACAATGTTGCTCAAGCTCAGCCCGTGCAGATCCCCGTTGAGGATCCTATTATTCGCGAACGTACCATTGTCCAAGATGGAAGTTCTTCTTCTCTTGACGCCATGGAATATCATAGTTTTGCATTCTCTGATCCAAATCCCCAAGGGGCAGTCCCTGTGATGAAAACCAAGGATCCGCAAGCTGTTGAGCTTATGGAAAAGTGTCGAGTGTTGGAAGAGAAGCTTAACACCATAAAGAGTCATGATACTTTGGATCTGAATGCTTTAAGCATGTGTTTGGTACCCAACCTTGTAATACCTCCAAAGTTCAACACACCGAATTTTGAGAAGTTTAAAGGGGATAGTTGTCCAAAGCAACATTTGGTGATGTATTGCAGAAGAATGACCTCGCATGTCTATGACGACAAACTTATGATTCATTGTTTCCAAGACAGTCTGAGTGGGGCATCACTGAGTTGGTATATGCATCTAGAGAGCAGCCACATCAAATCATGGACAGACTTAGCTAACGCCTTTGTGAAGCAGTACCAATACAATCTTGACATGGCTCCCAGTCGCATGCAATTGCAAGGCTTATCCCAAGAGAACGACGAATCCTTTAGAGGATATGCTCAGAGATGGAGAGAGGTAGTTGCTCGTGTTCAACCACCAATCTTAGATAGAGAATTGGTTGATATGTTCTTGAATACCTTGCAAGGTCCATACTTGTAAAAAATGGCTGGCACTGGCACATCAAACTTCTCTGACCTGGTAATAGCTGGAGAACGCCTCGAGTGCATCCTCAAGAGTGGAAAGATCCAAGGCTCCTTGAACATTCCAGCTAGCGAAAGTGAATCAATTGTCAGTTCCCAAGAGGAAGAAGAGGATGGTGAAATTAACTCCATTTGGGAAGCTCCACATGTCCCACCTCCATTACCTTATCACCCGAGCATCTCATTTGTTCAAAGTCAGCAATCTTATGGGTCTACCTGTGTGACTCCATCCTCTCCACATGGTCAATATCCTCCTGTCAATAGAGGTCTCTCTCATCAACAACAGATTGCACGGCAGCATGATCCACAACGCCGATGCAACTATAATAAAAAGTCAAAAAGGCATTTTGATTCATTGCCAATGCCATTCAGTCATATACTGCCACCTTGATCAGTAGTGGACTGATAGTGCCAAAGGACTTGGACCCTGTGATCCCTCCATACCCACCAAGCTTTGACGCCAATGCACAATGTGGTTACCATGCTGGCACGATGGGGCATTCAACCGAAGATTGCAAACAGCTCCGAAACAAGATCCAAGATTTGATTGAGTCCAAGCTAATCTCATTTATGCCTCAAGGTCTTCAAATCAACATCAATTCTTCATCTGATCAGGCGGGTCCGTCAGCCTATGTCATGGAAGAAGTTGCTGAGAGTAGGTGTGAAGAAGGTTATCATACTGGCATCGATGAGCAAGAGAGCTAGCCCAACAGTGAATCAAGAGAGAAAATCCCAGTTCCTCAATGATGGAAATTTTAGATCATGTCATTTGTAATTTCTTTTTGTTAAAGGCTATTTGCTTCTAGACATTGTACTTTATTAATGGTATTATTAATGTAATGAGCATGCATTTTTTGAACAAGTCCATTCGTATTCACTCGTCTTTTCTCATTTATTAAAAAAAAATCACAAAAATATTTCTACACTTCACTTCCTTGATCACATAGTTGCTTTTAGCAAAGATTGGAGGGAGGATGACGAAAACAAAATACCCATAATTGCAAACTGTATGCTTTCGGAAAAAATCCTGCTGATGATGTACAGGCATTGTTTCAAATCCCCTAAACACCGGAGAGATAAGGAGTTAGTCCCTAGTCAACCACTTCGAGCCTAGAAGTAGGAGTTTCCTTCGGATTTCTAAACCCTTACGCTTAACCTGGGGCATGGGTACCGTTCAGTTATCCCGATTACACATATTTTCAAGATGAAACCTCCTGTTATGGCTGTTGTTATTCAATGACCAAAGACTTGGCAGTCACAAGCCTTTCCAAAAAAAAAAGAAAAAAAAAAGAGAAAGCCCGCTAAGTCCACCACTCAAAGGCGCGACTTAGGCAAAAATTAGGGATCAAAAAATGAATAAAGCAAAAAAGGCCCTCAAATCCTCGAGCAAAACAAAATAAAATTCAGTGATCACCATCAAAAGGTCACTGATATCCATCCACAAAAATAAATAAGGTGACTGTCATCATCTTCACTCTTACACCGTCAAACTATAGATGTGTGTCAATTTAACTGAACGTAGGACTGGAGAATCATCATGAAGAAAGGGTGGGTACCAAAATAAGTTTTGAGCCTAATACCCTTTGTTTCATAACCGTGAACCAGGCCACGTTACAACCCTTAAAAGACCTAATTGAGGCGGAGTTTATTCTGAAAGCATACTACAGCAATGTTGCGTAAACTGACTCCCCACAGATTTGTTAATCTTTAGCATTGGTGTCACTCTTCTTGCTATATCTTTCACACCAGTAAATCAGCACTACGTTTGGACTAATGGTCCACTTGTCACACATTTTCACATCATTTCAATAAATGACTTTTCAAAACTTGCATGAATGTCGCATTAAAATTACCATTTCTGAATGATCAATTTTAAACGGCAAATTAGTACTTGACATTATGGAAATTCCAACCAAGAGCAGTCATAGAGGAACTTGAATATCCGTCGGTGCTGGCATGAATCAAGACTTTCTCGTGACCTTGTGAATCTGGGGAAAGTCTTTCAAAGGCCAATACTAGGGCATACCACTACAAGATTCAGACACTGGGGCAAATCATCTCAGACTATGTCATGGCGTAGATCTTTCAAGGGAAAAACCTTCAAATACCCTACCGACTAGGGGCAGATAGGTTGCAAAGGGACAGTTTCCCTCCACGCTTTCAAGTTGGTCAAGCTGACCATGTCATACACTAAGCAACCTTGGAGTTCAACAAGTGTCAAAAGGCCTTGGGGCAGAGCAAAAGCGCAATCAATATGCATTAGATAAGTCGCTACGCTCACACAATCATCTGCAAGCCATCATGGCACATTAGCTAGAAGCGAGGTTTTCTCAGGAACAAGCACGCAACTTCTGCAAAGGGTTAAGTTTGGGGCACTAGAAGCATCCACATCTGTCTTCTTATCATCGCACCGTCAAATACCGAGTATCAGGAAGTCAAATCCTACCACCAAAAGCCCAACCTTCCTTGGCACCCTGAAACCAAAGTCCAACCCTGCTTGGCACCTACCAAAAGCCCAACCTTACTTGGCAACCACCAAGAGCCCAACCTTCCTTGGCACCCTGAAACCAAGGTCCAACCCTGCTTGGCACCTACCAAAAGCCCAACCTTCCTTGGCACCTTCATAAAACCGATCACCTGCTTGCATCCACATATGCATTGCATACATAACATAATCATTTCGTTCCTTAACCCCTGCGTTGATATTTTGTTTTGTTCTTGACCCCCGAGTCGATATCATCAATTTCCTTCCTCAACCCCTGCGTTGATATTTTGATTTGTTTTTTACCCCTGAGTCAATGTTGTCTTTATTCTCTTGACCCCTGAGTCAATGCTGTCTTTATTTCCTTGACCCCCGAGTCGATATCATTATCTTTGTCCTCCCTCAACCCCTGCGTTGATACTCTGATTTGTTTTCTTCCCTGAGTCAATGTTGTCTTTACATTCTTGACCCCCGAGTCGATGTCAGTGTTACTATTTTCACAACCCCTGAGTTGATACCTTGTTTTTATTTTTAACTCCTGAGTCAATCTTGTCTTTATTTTCTTGACCCCCGAGTCGATATCATTGTCATTTCCTCCCTCAACCCCTGAGTTGATACCTTGTTTTTGTTCTTGACCCCTGAGTCAATGTTGTCTTTACTTTCTTGACCCCCGAGTCGATATCAGTGTTACTATTTTCTTAACCCCCGAGTTGGTATCCTGTTTTAGTTCAAGACCCCCGAGTCGATGGTATGTTTGTTAGTCTCAACCCCTGAGTTGATCTACCATTATTCCCAGCAATGTCCAGACTCTCACATCTTCATATCCTCAACATTTTGCATACATTCCCGCATCATTAGCACTCATGTTCATCCCACATTGCATTTCTAGCATTATCATATCCTTCATAACCAATTACCATTTCCCACTGACAGATGTATTTTTCAAGTCATCCAACTGATTCAACACCTTTCATTCCACACCTTTTCGACTGAAAATTCTGGGTATTCTTATATTTAATCTCCTTGTACCTTGATTGTAAGAAAGCCTTAGCCATTCTCACCCTCAAGTCCAAGAAGATTAAATAGGGGCATCTGTCACACCCTCATTTTCACCCTAATCCTAGCCTTAGATATCCTAGCATTTTCATCATCTATGCATCCCATTAACTCATATCATACATTGCATTGGTCTTCTAAGACATGGGATTGCAACGGTCCTTTGAGTCAGGGTTTCTTATTTGCTGTGAGATACTTTCATGCGAGTTTGAAGTAAGGGTTTGATCTCACAGAATTGTGAGTATCTTTGTATCAAAGTTCATTCAGCTGGAAGGCTTTCCTCTGCGAGGATTCATCAGGTGTCAAGTTTATCTGCTTCAGTTTTTCTCAAGAGGCATCAAGTGATTAAGGTTTCATCATGGTTCTAGTGGAACTGAGGAACTAGGTTTTATGGATCGTCAACATCTCAGGTTCATTTCAGACTATCTGGGCAGTGGTGTGTGCAATGTTGATTGAAGTTTAGTAGGTCTGGCCTAATCTTGGTCGGGCAAGAGAGTGTTTCATGATCAGGTCAGGGTGTGTATGATCCAAGTAGTGTGTGCTTGAGGTTTCAGTCGGGGTTTTTGTGCAGTGAAGTTCATCAAGTTTGATTTGTGATTCAAAGTTTTAGAGGCTGAGGTTGATTCATAAGTTTCTCAAGGCAAGTCTGTTCCCCGTACCTAGTTATCAACCTATATTCATTTCCAGTTCCATCCATTATTGTCCAATCCAAGTCCAATTTCTACCTAAAGTCAATAACCATTTCTTTTATCCATATTTTCCTAATCCATTCCCAAATCCACTTCTTTCAATTCAAATCATTTCCATAACCAATTTAAATTCAAGTCCATCCATTATCCATTCTAACCATCTTTGTTATCTCTTTTTTTTTCTAATACATTTCCAAATTCAAAGCTCAATATTCTTTTCATTTCTATAATTCTTTTTTTAATTATCCATTTCTTTATTAACCATTTATTTTTAATCTATTTTCTATTATCCATGTAAAAATCCACTTTTGTTAATCATCCAATGTCCATAATATACATACAATACTCAAGTAAATTCACTAATTCTAAATTTCACTTTTTTCTTTAAAAGTCCAAATACAAAATTCCAATTCCAAATTCAAAGTCCAAGCCCATAATTTCTTTTATTACAACAAAAATTCAAAAAATACATGTAATACTTTATTCTACAACAATGTACATAATTGACTCCAAAACAACATCACAGGTCGCACATGCTACAAATAAATCATGACCAAACTTCAGCCAACCGAAACCGCACCAATACGCGTGCCACAAACCTGCACAAAGATCGTACATCATGCTTTATTCACACCTACACACGACACCAGTGCCCTCCAAAATCTGCGCTCTGCAAGGCTTCAGTATAACCGGTGACAACACAACAAGACTACACTCCAAAAATTACCACCTAGAGACCCTAACAAGTTGTACCAGCCCCTGCAACTCCACCTACACACTCTACAATCAACCATCCTGCTACAACCAGACCTTAAAGTGACATATCCTGCAAAGTTGGCAACATTGAAAATGACCAAACCCTGCACAATAGTCCAAAAAATTCAAATCTTGTACTACAAACTTAATCCACAAATTTTTAAAAAGAGGTTTTGTGTTTCATTTTAAGAGGGGAGGAATGGAGTCAAAAGAAAGAAGAGGAGGACGGAGAAAAACATTGAAAAAAAGAAGTTCTCTGAAAAGAAAAAACAACATAAACTTTGTTTTCACAACCTCCTCACCTTGTAACTTCACCGCCAAACACTTTGTTCTGCCATCATCATCCTCACTCTCCCATCGTGAAACTTCCACCGCTCTTCAATCAACCTTTGCCCACAAACTCATTTTGTTTCAACCATTGATTTCCACCATCATCTGCCTACACGACCTCAACAACTGTAAGAGCAAAAATACATTACAGAACAGCAACAAGAACATAAAAAGTCGGCGAATAAAAGTGTTGAAGACCTAGAATTTCTATTAAAACCTTGGAACCAGAACATTTTTCAAGAGATCTTCAACAGCGCCGCGCCAATATCGCTACGGCAGTGAACCGCTCCTCCCTCATTCTCACAACACCGCTGATTTCAATCTACAACCATAAAACTCCGAATCCAAACCAACCTCATCTTCCACCTCCATCATCAACCACCGACCGCACATGCCGCCGTGAGATAGAGAGTGAGCAAAGACGGAGGGAGATTCGAAACGAGAGAGGAAAACGGGATTGAGATTTTGCCTCAGCTCAATTTGGGTTTGTGTTCATGAAAGCCTTTGTTTCTTCGTTTCACTATGCCTCTTTGGAATAACTAGGGTTCCCATAACCCTCTCTCATCCAACCGGGTCCAATGACCCGCCCTTTTGCATTTTTTTATTTTTTTTCATTATGTTGGGCTGAGCTACATGGGCTACCCTTTTGTGGTGTGCAGCCTATTCTGTTTTGTTTTTTTAATTAGATAAGTTTTTATGGTTAACATTTTAGGTTTAGGACTATTAAATTTTAAGTTTTTTTTTAATAATTATGTTTTAGTTTTGATTAATGTAATTTTTCCCTAATTAATGTTTATTTATTTCGAGGTGTTTTTTTTTTCAAACTATATTAATTTTATTAATAGTAATTATTAAGTTATTTAGTCTAGTTTAATAAAAAACTTCAAAATATTTTCTCAATTAAATTTTTTATAAAATAATATTTTTTCATTTTAATTTGTGTTTAGATTTTATTTTCATAATTTAATCTTTGGCCACTTAGATTTTGTTTAATTTCCATCAATTTCTTTGACTTTAAACTTATGAGTTTTGCAATTTAAATTCCTATTGGTTTGATATCATGATTTCGATTCTTTTCTTGAATTTTCACTTAACCACATTTTTGTGTTCATCATCTCATCATCTTCTTTTCTTCTTGATTCAAAACCTTGGTCTTGTACCAAGTGCTCATTTTCAAAACTTCTTTTTCTCAATAAACTTAGATGGTCGTGGAGTGGTTAGGCGAAGGCCTTCTCCTATCCCGAGTGCTTGATACTACCTTTAGGGTTCACTTTCATGAAGCACTTACCATCTAAAATAAAAACACTTTTAATAAGAGAATAAAGTTCTCTTTGTATTGAATTGAAGAGAGAGGATTAGGTGAAGACCTCTTCCTCTTCGAGTATTAGGATGCTCACTTTAGAGTGTGTGGTCTCGATACTCGCCTTTCAATACGAAGACGTGACCATATTCACCACCCTTTCTTTCAAAAAACCTTTTTCTCTCTTTTTTTCATCTCCTTGTGTCTAAAAACCTTGGTCTTGTACCAAGTGAATTTTCAAACATTTTCTTAATAAACTTAGATGGTCGTGGAGTGGTTAGGTGAAGGCTTTCTCCTATCCCGAGTGCTTGACATTACCTTTAGGGTTCCCTTACGTAAAGCACTTACCATCTAAAACCAAAAACACTTTTAATAAGAGAATAAAGTTCTCTTTTTATTGAATTAAAGAGAGAGGATTAGGTGAAGACCTCTTCCTCTTCGAGTATTAGGATGCTCACTTTAGAGTGTGTGGTCTCGATACTCGCCTTTCAATACGAAGACGTGACTATATTCGCCACACATCTTTCACAATAAACCTTTTGAGATAAAGAATTGGGTACTACCCGAATGGGTTCCTATCCGAGGACTTATTTCGCCCTTAAAATCAACTTTCAACAAATCAAATGTGACATCTTGCCTCGATGGCGAAAACCTAAGCCTTTTCAAAAAGGACATGTTGCGTCCGTTCTACCGCAAACAGGTAACGCATAAGACTCCACAAGCGAGCCGCAAAACACCTAATTGCTAGAACCCGCACGTTAGCATCGTCCATAAAAAAACACCAACAAACCGTAGTCGGTCGAACTTCGATTGCTCTGATTCTTCATTCTCGTCCGAATGTAAGATACGTAGGCACAAGATCGCAACGATCTTGGCGAGCCCCCTTCCATTTTCTTCACCCGTAGTCCTCTGAACTACGTTGACTCTGACTTTCCCATTGCACGAGGGAATACGTAGGCATAGGACCGCGAAGTCCTATCGAGTCTCCTTTTCTTTTCTCTTTCTTCTTCTCCCTACCTTTTCCTTTATCTTTTTCTTTCATATTCCTTGGTTCTCACCCTTCTTTTTCCCTCTTAGAACACTCTTAGAAAGCAATATTCTTAGCAAACATCCTTACACATAGACAAGCAAATGGTTCCCATCGATTACGATGGATGTGGAGGGTGCTAATACCTTTCCTCCGCATAACCGGCTTCCGAACCCATAATTTGGTTGCGAGACCATCTTATCCTTTTTCTTCTTTGGGTTTTCTCGATGTTTTCCCTTCCCCTCATAGGATAAATAAAGTTCGATGGCGACTCTTCTGTTTCTTCCTCTTTCGCCTCCGGTCGACTATTTTTCGAGTAGCGACAGTTGAAACGAAGCAATGGCGAAAAAGCTTGTGTTTTGCCACTCAGGTTGGATATAAACCTTCTTAAGAAGTTGATCTCGCCCAGCAACGACTGCAACTCCTTTTTAGTTGATGGCGCTTTCGCCTCCATTATGGCTTTGGTTTTATTCTGATTTATTTCGATCCCTTTCTTGTGGACCACAAAGCCTAGGAAATCCCCTGTCTGCACACAAAAAGCACATTTGAGTGGATTCATTTTAAGACCATATTTTCTCATCCTTTCAAAGGACTGTCGAAGATGGTCAATGTGACTCTTCCCAGAAATAGATTTTATCACAATATCATCAATGTAAATTTGCATGAATGTGTCTATAAAATCATGAGACCAAAAGGAATCACTACCCATTCATAGGTGCCTAAGGCTCCAGGGCATCTAAAAGCAGTTTTATGAACATCTTCGTCAGCAATGAATATTTGGTTGTAGCCAGAATATCCATACAGCATACTAAGATATCCTGCTGTAGAATCTATTAACATTTCTTCTACTGGCATTGAATATTCATCTTTAGGAGTTGCAGAGTTTAAATCTCTAAAATCAATGCAAACTCTCAAAGACCCATTCTTTTTAATAACAGGTACTATATTAGTCAACCATTCGACATACCTTGTCGTGCGAATGAATTTGCAACGAAGCAGTCTTTCGACTTCCTCTTTGATCTTTGACAATATCTCTGGTGCAAACCGTCTTGGATTTTGCTTGACTGGTTTTTTTCCAGGTGTCATAGGTAACCTGTGTTTGACCAACTCCCTGCTCAAACCAGGCATCTCTTCATAATCCCAGGCGAAGCAGTCCTTGAACTCTTTCAACAACTGAACCACTTCAACCTTCAACTGGGGATCAAGGTTGGCACTGATGTAGGTAGGCCTTTTGGTTGTCCCCTCACTGAGGTCAACTTCTTCTAAAGGATCTTGTGCTAGCATTTTGATATTATTCGCCAACGGATCCTTCTCAAATCCCAAAGGCTCATCTTCATAGATGGCGTCGAGCCTCTGGCTTTACTCTCTAGTTTCATCCTTATCTGGTGGTTTTGGGTCAAAGTCCTTACCAGGACCTTCTTGATAAAATTCAGAAATGGCTTCGCCAGCCATATAGTCACTAGCAGCTTCCAAAGCCGCTTGTAGTTTTGTTTCAGCCACATAGGCCGAAATTCTTTTTAAAGCTTCGAACTCAGTCATGATCACTAAATTCATTTCCCCATCCATTGGGCTCTATTGGATGTGAGCCTAAGCATGGTAACCTTCCTCCTGGTACTTCCCTGTCCCATCTGAAACCTTCGACAGGGTGTAAATACAATGAATAAAACGTTTCTTCATCAGGCGTAAACTCAAAGTCGGCTGGAGGACATGGAGCAATGTTCGCCAAATGTTGCTCAAACTGTCTACTATCCACATGATTAATAGGCACCTTAAAGTACCCTTGATCAGCTTCAATATTTTCAACTATCCCATCTGGTCTCCAAATGGTGATTCTTTGATGCATAGATGAAGGTACAGCTCCTATTCCATGAATCCACTCCCTACCCAAGAATAGATTATAGTTAGCTTTCGTCTCAACGACCATAAACATTGTTGGTCTGGTAATGGTTCCCACAGTAAGATCCACTTGAATCACTCCTAGAGTGGAACCAACTTTTCCTTTATAGTTTGACAGAACCATGTTGTGGGGTTTGGTATCAGTCTCAAACTTCCCAATCTTGCTCAGCAAAAATCTTGGCATTAAATTAACAGTTGCACCACAATTCACCAAGATTTTGTTAACAGGAACGTTTCTACTTTGCCGGTAATGTAGAGAGGCTACAGATGACCCTTCATTGCCTCTGTAGAGCGTTCAAAAAAAGCATTTTGTTCTTCGACGCACCCATTGTTCATGATGTAATAACACACAGGCTTGTGTGCCAACATTTCTAATTCAGCCGTTTGATCCAAGTCTTCGACCTCTGAAACTTGAACAAATTCTTTTGGCATTACTGATACCATATTCACAATAATATCTAGAGAAGCTGTTGACTCACTGTCGAAATTATCAGTCATATTCTCATCATTTTCAACTTTCTTCTCTGGCTGAACATTGAACAACTTTTGCCTTATGGGCATCTTCTCAATTGTCCCAGCTTGATTATCAATATTGGTGCTTGACTCTCCTTGTACCTGAGTCTCCCTGATAGCCTTTCGCCTACGTTGCTCTCTTCGCCATTGTGATCTAGACATGGGATTTTTACCCTTGTAATTTTGAGAAATGTATGCTGACTTGTTGGTGGTATGGTTCTCTTTTCTATACTCAAATGAAGAACCTCTTTCCACATCAAATTTCTCCCACTTCTTCTTTTGTCCTCTTCCTTCGATAGGCTTGATCCAACTACCTGTTGGCACATTCGCAGCTGGTTTGAATGTACCTGGCCTAACTCCTGGTACTTGGTTTTTCAACCCTGTCGAAAGTCATCTATGGTCAAAACTTCTGGGACCTTTATTTACCTTCTGCCCCCAGCTTCCACCAGCTTTTTTGACACCTTCTAACTTGTGGGCAGCTTTCTCATCAAAAATGGCGCTGCATCTAGGATATAACATTACTCCAGAACCTTTCTTCTGGCAACGGTGCAGAAAATCCACAATTGTCTCCTCTTGCTTAGGATAAGTTATTTTGTTGCGCTCTTCTTGTTCATCTGCCTTACTCACTTGTTCAGCTTTTTGATCTGTAATTTCGACCATATTAACATCAATTTTATCCTTTAAGCGCATCTTGGAGAAATGAGCTTCAAGACTTTCAGTGGTCTTCGCCAGACACCCACCACTTGCTGCTGCTCCTGCAGCTTTTTGGGAAGCCTTCTGCCAAGCAGACTTTTCAGCTTCGACCATTTCCTCAGCATTGACTCTTTCAACATCAGGAGATGTCTTGAAGAATTGTTCAGCAGCCATACATATCCAGTTTTCTACCAAACAACCATCCATGTCTATCATCTCTCCTACCAATAGCATGTCATCTTCCAACTCTTTAACAACTTGGACTTTGGGGGCGTTTGTAACACCCCTTCTATACCCCGTACAAAAACCGGAATAAACTAATCTTATAAATAAAACATCAGAGCAAAGAATAATTTATCATGATATAGTCAGAGATGCCACACCAACGTGAACTAAAACAGCCTGCTCATATAGATATATAACAACCTGATAGTCATATAAACATAGGAACTCAGTTCCAATATATCATCGTTCAGTTACAGAATTAAAGCGGAATATCCATAAATGACGTCATCACAAAATATAAGTATGACATATACATGTTCATACAAGGCCACTATATACAAGCCAAAAGAAACATCTACACTCGAACCCCGACTACCTGTGTTACATATCAGAGCCGACGGAACGACAAAAAGACGAAGACACTAATCTTCGCAAAAGACCTCCAGCGTCTAATCTGCAATGCCATTACAGCATTAAACCACAGCAGAAGGGTGAGAAACAGGATTATAATACAATTGCATATCATTATATAACACTTAGCAAAATATGCACAATTATTCTCACCACACAAATACGATACTTGTAAACAACACAAGACATATTAAACTCATTTCACACATCAATCACATAAGCATATACATTAACACAATGCATAACAAATCCTTCTCAAAATTCAACACATAAACATTCATGTAATGAATTATGCAAATGCACAGAGACCGACACAACGACTCTACGCATGCGGTACCAATCCAACCTTGTAATTCATTAGTCCCCCAGGAACTCTTGGAATCATCGCTCGTTACATAGAGTAACTCCCCGTCGGGACTACGATGTTCCCCGTTGCTATAAACCATTATTTCAGGGCGTACGACGTTTATGGATTGCTTTAGACCACTATTTCAAGGCGCACAATCCGATTGCCATAGTCCACTATTTCAGGGCGCACAATCATTTGTGATTAATCGCTTCTACCATTATTTCAGGGCGTAAGACGATAAAACTGATTCATTTATGAATCTTCCAATGCAAGAATGCATATCATGATACTTGACACATTAATGACTCATGCCAACATCAAATGCTCATGCATTAACAATAATCATGTATTTCAAGTACATATAAAGTAATGCACACAATTACCCAAAATGGCCACAAACACCAATATACCATTCCACAACATCAAATTCCCATCAAAGAATCATCACACAAGCCATCTCATAACATATCATAATATGTCTTACAATATTGAAAAATAACTCAAAATTCCATTATTCGGTTTTCCGAAAAAGTTGGCTAAAAGTCGGCCAAAAATAATATTTTCTATCATCATCAAAAAGTACTCATCGACAGCTTCGATTTGGTATAAAGAACTCTTAAATACGATAAACGGTTAACAAGATATGAATATTTCAAAATAACGCAAAAACATAAACCGGACGCCCGACACTACGAAACGGTTCGTAAAAACTGTACCGATTGGACCAAGTTCAGACCCCAAAACTATTTTTCCTAGAAAGAACATCTCGTTATCTTCCCAACGCTTTGAACGGGGATCAAAACCGACTTACGGTTAAAGAGATATGAATTTCCGAAGTTTCCCCGACAAACCAGAATTTTATGGTTCAGCACAATATGTATCGATACATAGGCTTATGTATCGATACAAAAAGGCCACATGTATCGATACATAGCACGCATGTGTCGACACATGCTGTAGTGAAAATGTTGTTTTCCCAAATTTCTTCAGTATGTATCGATGCATAAGGGTTATGTATCGATACATAAACCATTTCGTATCGATACATAGCTGTTATGTATCGATTCATAGCCCTGTTTTTCTCAAAAATCAGATTTTCTCAAAACACACCTTTGCTGTCCCTTTTCCAAAATGCCTGGAAACTCGACTAAATCGAACATTTTCATCGAAACAAACATATACGCTCCACCACCAAATACATAAGAACAATTTAGAACACATAAACGAAATTTCTACGACGTTCGATTTTTCGATTAAATTTCAACCTCAAAAAAAACCAGAATTTTCAAACATTACCAAATCGAATAAAAAGCACGCTATACGACGACCTAACCTTACTCGATACAACTACGTAATTTATTTCGAATTCTAACCGCGAAAACATCGGTTTTTATCGATTTCCTACAATTCGACCTAAACGGACAAAATGACGGAAACATAACGAAAACTAACCAAAACATAACCAAACTTCATGAAACTTCAAACAGCAGCTCACATACATATAACCAACCAACACATGTATTTATACGACTTTTCGACCGTAAAAACATCGATTTCTATCGATTTCGTCCAATACGGCATAAACGGAAACATATGGAAAACCAACCAAAACATCCACACAAAACATACATAATCATACACAATAAATATAATAACCGAGTTTCGCACCCTTACCCGATTTAATCGTGTTCTAGAAAGTCGGGAGATTGATTTCTTCCTTCACAAGTTTTTCCTCTCTTTCTTCTTTCTCTTCTCTTTTCCTCTTCTCTCTTTTTCTTCTCTTTTGGGAAACTCTTACTAACTTTTCTTTTTCTTCTTTTTTTTCTAAACTTATACTAACTATTTTCTTTTATATTTTCTTAACTTAAAAAATTCTAAACATTTCTAATAAATATCTAAACTAACTATTATTAACTAACACTATTAATTATGAAATATGCCAAATACCCTCTATTCCAATTTTCCCCGCAAACTCTCAAAAACGGTAAAAATACACAATGTGCAAAAATAACATATATTCACACCAATTAGCAATTAACATAAATATTGCTCAATTAAAAATAAAGACTCGACCAATTAACACCAAAAAGCACGGGAAAAAGAAATATTAAAAACGGACCGTTACAACTCTCCCCCACTTTAGAAATTTTCGTCCTCGAAAATATTACCTGATTCAAACAACTCCGGATACAACTCCCGCATCCGACTTTCTAATTCCCACGTCAAATTTCCCTCAGCAGCGCCTCCCCACGCCACTTTCACAAGTGCAATCTCCTTGCCTCTTAACCTTTTCAACTCGCGATCTAAAATCCTCACCGGTAAAACCTCAACCGTAAGATTATCTCTTACCTCAACCTCATCCATCGGAATCACATGAGACGGATCTGGAACATACTTTCGTAGCTGTGAAACATGGAAAACATCATGTAGATTCGAAAGATTCGGTGGCAATGCTATCCTGTAAGCCACTGCACCAACTCTTTCGGATATCTGATATGGACCAATAAAACGTGAAGTAAGCTTCCTCGACTTCAAAGCACGTCCAACACCAGTCACCGGCGAAACCCTCAAAAACACATGATTACCCGCTTGAAACTCAAGATCTCTTTTCCTTTTATCATGATAACTTTTTTGCCTACTCTGAGAAGCTTTCATCTTCTCCCGAATAAGTTTCACCTTTTTCGTCGTTTGTTGAACTAACTCAGGTCCAACTACTGCACTTTCACCAGATTCATGCCAACACAAAGGTGTTCGACATCTTCTTCCATAAAGTGCCTCAAAAGGTGCCATTCCGATACTAGAATGGAAACTGTTATTATACGTAAACTCGATCAATGAAAGAAAACTGTCCCAAACTCTACCTTGCTCAAGAACACAAGATCTCAGTAAATCTTCCAATGACTGAATTGTTCTCTCCGTCTGATCATCAGTCTGCGGATGATAAGCAGAACTCAATCTCAGCTTAGAACCTAACGCCTTTTGCAAACTTTCCCAAAATCTGGAAGTAAACCTCGGATCACGATCAGAAACAATACTCAACGGGACGCCATGCAACTTCACAATCCCACGGATATAAATCTCAGCCAAACGCTCCATAGAATAACTGATATCAATCGGAATGAAATGCGCCGATTTAGTCAACCTATCAACGATCACCCAAATAGCATTATGCCTACTCGGAGAATTAGGCAAACCCGTCACAAAATCCATCGATATACTATCCCATTTCCACTCCGGAATATCCAACGGTTGCATTAATCCTGCAGGCCTCTGATGTTCCACTTTCGACTTCTGACAAGTCAAACACGCATAAACAAACTGAGCCACATCTCGTTTTAAACCAGACCACCAAAATATTTTCTTCAAATCTTGGTACATCTTATTAGCACCAGGATGTATACTCATACTACTCCGGTGTCCTTCCTCAAGAATCATCTTTTTCAACTCTGCATCATCCGGTATACAAATTCTATCACGGAATCTCAAAATACCCTGATCATCCACTTTAAAGTCACCGTTCACTTCTTGATTTCCAACTAGCAACAAATCAACAAGTTTCAAGTCCAACTTCTGTTTCTCTATAACAGACAACAGAAAATCATTAGTGATCTTTAACATACCAAGCTTCACACTCTCATGTGAAAGCTCACAAACCAAACTCAAGTCTCGAAATTGCTCCAGAAGTTCCCACTCTTTCACCATCAAAGCAGATATACGCAAAGATTTCCGACTCAAAGCATCAGCTATCACATTAGCCTTACCAGGATGGTAATTCAAGCTAAAGTCATAGTCCTTCAGAAGTTCCAACCATCTCCGTTGCCTCATATTTAACTCTTTCTGATCAAACAAGTATTTTAAACTTTTATGATCACTAAAGACTTCGAATCTAGCACCGTAGAGATAATGCCTCCAAATCTTTAATACAAAAACCATCGCAGCTAATTCCAAATCGTGAGTAGGGTAATTCTTCTCATGAACTCGTAACTGCCTCGAAGCATAAGCAACCACCTTACCATCTTGCATCAAAACACCACCTAAACCAATTAGAGATGCATCACAATACACAACGAACGATTCATTAGGATTCGGTAAGATCAAAATCGGAGCTGTAGTCAATCTCTTCTTCAGCTCGTTGAAACTTTCTTCACATTAAATATCCCAAATAAATGCCTTACCCTTACAAGTCAGTTGGGTCAACGGAAGTGCTAACTTGGAAAAACCTTCGATAAACCTTCGGTAATATCCAGCTAAACCCAGAAAACTTTGAATTTCAGTAACAGATCTAGGAGCCTCCCATTGTAGAACTGCCTCTACTTTGGATGGATCCACAGCAATACCATTACCTGAAATCACATGCCCCAGAAAACTCACTTCTGACAACCAGAACTCACACTTGGACAACTTAGCAAAAAGTCTCTTCTCCTTTAGAATCTGCAACACAATACGCAAATGCTCCGCATGTTCCTCCTGTGACTTAGAATAAACCAAAATGTCATCAATAAAAACAACAACAAAATGATCTAAATGCTCATGGAATATACGATTCATATACTCCATAAACACACCCGACGCATTAGAAACCCCGAACGGCATCACAGAAAACTCGTAATGTCCGTATCGTGTCCTAAAGGCCGTCTTCTGAATATCCTCCTCTTTAACCCGAATCTGATGGTATCCTGACCTCAAATCAATCTTACTAAACACACTTGCACCCACTAGTTGATCCATCAAATCATCGATCCTTGGAAGTGGATACTTGTTCTTAATCGTCACTTTATTCAACTGCCGATAATCGATACACAAACGCATACTTCCATCTTTCTTTTTGACCAACAAAACAGGAGCACCCCAAGGTGATACACTAGGCCTTACAAACCTCTTTTCCAACAACTCATTCAATTGTCTTTTCAACTCCACCAACTCAGATGCTGACATCCGATATAGTGCCATAGATACAGGTCTAGTACCAGGAACTAGGTCTATAGAAAACTCCACCTCTCTTTCTGACGGCACATCTGAAAAATCATCCGGAAACACCTCCTGAAAATCACACACAACAGGAAAACTTCCAATTGCAACTTGACTCTCCACAGACAACGATGCAAACAATCCAAACAACTGAGCTTCCTCCGCCAAAAGTTTCTTCAACTCTTTGGTAGATAAGAAACCAGATTCCCTTTCTTCTTCAAGAGAAGGAAATCTCACCCTCTTAAGATAACAATCAAGATGAACACGATTGAACTCTAACCAGTTCATTCCCAGAATCACATCCAAACCCTTCAATGGCAAACATACCAAGTCCATCACAAAATCTCTACCAAAAATTGTCAAAGGACAACTTAAACAAACGAAAGAAGTAGTTACCGACCCCGAAGCTGGAGTATCGATAACCATCTCTCCACCCATCTTAGACAACACCAAATTCAAACGTTTTGCACAATCAATCGAAATAAACGAATGAGTTGCTCCAGTATCAATAATAGCAATTAAAACATTACTATTAATAAAACAAGTACCTCTGATCAAACGATCTGCATTAGTAGGCTGAGCTCCCGCCAATGCAAATACTTTCCCTCTAGGTTGAGCTTGCTTCGGTTTCGTGCACCTCGTACTAACATGACCAACTTCCCCACAATTATAACATGTAACCCCATTCTTCCTCCTACAATCAGCAACCACATGACCCTTCAAACCACAATTAGCACACTTATCCACATTATTCATATTCCTCTTACATTCCGATATACGATGACCTAAACCACCACAATTGTAACATTTCACAGCAAAATTCATTCCTCCACCACTAGGCTTCCTATCAAAAGTAAACTTCTGTTTCCCTTTATCAACAGGGGTAGCATAAGGCCTACCTCTGAACTGCCCCTTCCCTTTCTTATCATTCAGATTCTTGTAATGAGTAGCACGCGCTTTGCTATCCTCATCAAAAATCCGACTCTTGTTCACCAACACTGAAAACTGTCTTATCTCCTGATAACCGATACCTTGCTTGATTTCTGGCCTCAAGCCATTCACAAATTTCAGACACTTAGACCTCTCCGAACCAGCCGTATTATAATTGGGACAAAACTTCACCAGTTCCTCAAACTTAGCAGCATAATCCGCAACAGAGGAATTATCCTGCTTCAGCTCAAGAAATTCAATTTCCTTTTTACCCCTCTCATCTTCCGGAAAATACTTTTCAAGAAAAGCATCTTTGAACACAGCCCATGTAACCACTATCTCATCCTCCTCAAACCTCTGAGAAGCATTCGCCCACCAGTCTTCAGCTTCCTTTTCCAACACATGAGTACCAAACTGCACCTTCTGATCCTCGGAACACCTAATGAAACGGAAGATCTTCTCAATCTTCTTCAGCCAAATCTGTGCTCCCTCAGGATCATGAGTACCCTTGAAGCTCGGTGGATTATTCTTCTGAAACTTATCCATACTACGCGATTCCTCGTCCGCCGCAGCATTGGGTAAATTCTGCATCGCTTGCGCCATAGCTTGCATGGCCGCAGTCATAGCAGCATCGTGTCTTCCCGCCATAATCTGAACATTCCCAATGATAGCAAATTATGGTTAAACAACCACTCAACAGAGTGCAACAGTCCAACAACGACACAAAGACACGGTCGGACAGACCAAACAGACACTGGCTCTGATACCACTTAATGTAACACCCCTTCTATACCCCGTACAAAAACCGGAATAAACTAATCTTATAAATAAAACATCAGAGCAAAGAATAATTTATCATGATATAGCCAGAGATGCCACACCAACGTGAACTAAAACAGCCTGCTCATATAGATATATAACAACCTGATAGTCATATAAACATAGGAACTCAGTTCCAATATATCATCGTTCAGTTACAGAATTAAAGCGGAACATCCATAACTGACGTCATCACAAAATATAAGTATGACATATACATGTTCATACAAGGCCACTATATACAAGCCAAAAGAAACATCTACACTCGAACCCCGACTACCCGTGTTACATATCAGAGCCGACGGAACGACAAAAAGACGAAGACACTAATCTTCGCAAAAGACCTCCAGCGTCTAATCTGCAATGCCATTACAGCATTAAACCACAGCAGAAGGGTGAGAAACAGGATTATAATATAATTGCATATCATTATATAACACTTAGCAAAATATGCACAATTATTCTCACCACACAAATACGATACTTGTAAACAACACAAGACATATTAAACTCATTTCACACATCAATCACATAAGCATATACATTAACACAATGCATAACAAATCCTTCTCAAAATTCAACACATAAACATTCATGTAATGAATTATGCAAATGCACAGAGACCGACACAACGACTCTACGCATGCGGTACCAATCCAACCTTGTAATTCATTAGTCCCCCGGGAACTCTTGGAATCATCGCTCGTTACATAGAGTAACTCCCCGTCGGGACTACGATGTTCCCCGTCGCTATAAACCATTATTTCAGGGCGTACGACGTTTATGGATTGCTTTAGACCACTATTTCAAGGCGCACAATCCGATTGCCATAGTCCACTATTTCAGGGCGCACAATCATTTGTGATTAATCGCTTCTACCATTATTTCAGGGCGTAAGACGATAAAACTGATTCATTTATGAATCTTCCAATGCAAGAATGCATATCATGATACTTGACACATTAATGACTCATGCCAACATCAAATGCTCATGCATTAACAATAATCATGTATTTCAAGTACATATAAAGTAATGCACACAATTGCCCAAAATGGCCACAGACACCAATATACCATTCCACAACATCAAATTCCCATCAAAGAATCATCACACAAGCCATCTCATAACATATCATAATATGTCTTACAATATTGAAAAATAACTCAAAATTCCATTATTCGGTTTTCCGAAAAAGTTGGCTAAAAGTCGGCCAAAAATAATATTTTCTATCATCATCAAAAAGTACTCATCGACAGCTTCGATTCGGTATAAAGAACTCTTAAATACGATAAACGGTTAACAAGATATGAATATTTCAAAATAACGCAAAAACATAAACCGGACGCCCGACACTACGAAACGGTTCGTAAAAACTGTACCGATTGGACCAAGTTCAGACCCCAAAACTATTTTTCCTAGAAAGAACATCTCGTTAGCTTCCCAACGCTTCGAACGGAGATCAAAACCGACTTACGGTTCAAGAGATATGAATATCCGAAGTTTCCCCGACAAACCAGAATTTTATGGTTCAGCACAGTATGTATCGATACATAGGCTTATGTATCGATACAAAAAGGCCACATGTATCGATACATAGCACGCATGTGTCGACACATGCTGTAGTGAAAATGTTGTTTTCCCAAATTTCTTCAGTATGTATAGATGCATAAGGGTTATGTATCGATACATAAACCATTTCGTATCGATACATAGCTGTTATGTATCGATTCATAGCCCTGTTTTTCTCAAAAATCAGATTTTCTCAAAACACACCTTTGCTGTCCCTTTTCCAAAATGCCCGGAAACTCGACTAAATCGAACATTTTCATCGAAACAAACATATACGCTCCACCACCAAATACATAAGAACAATTTAGAACACATAAACGAAATTTCTACGACGTTCGATTTTTCGATTAAATTTCAACCTCAAAAAAAACCAGAATTTTCAAACATTACCAAATCGAATAAAAAGCACGCTATACGACGACCTAACCTTACTCGATACAACTACGTAATTTATTTCGAATTCTAACCGCGAAAACATCGGTTTTTATCGATTTCCTACAATTCGACCTAAACGGACAAAATGACGGAAACATAACGAAAACTAACCAAAACATAACCAAACTTCATGAAACTTCAAACAGCAGCTCACATACATATAACCAACCAACACATGTATTTATACGACTTTTCGACCGTAAAAACATCGATTTCTATCGATTTCGTCCAATACGGCATAAACGGAAACATATGGAAAACCAACCAAAACATCCACACAAAACATACATAATCATACACAATAAATATAATAACCGAGTTTCGCACCCTTACCCGATTTAATCGTGTTCTAGAAAGTCGGGAGATTGATTTCTTCCTTCACAAGTTTTTCCTCTCTTTCTTCTTTCTCTTCTCTTTTCCTCTTCTCTCTTTTTCTTCTCTTTTGGGAAACTCTTACTAACTTTTCTTTTTCTTCTTTTTTTTCTAAACTTATACTAACTATTTTCTTTTATATTTTCTTAACTTAAAAAATTCTAAACATTTCTAATAAATATCTAAACTAACTATTATTAACTAACACTATTAATTATGAAATATGCCAAATACCCTCTATTCCAATTTTCCCCGCAAACTCTCAAAAACGGTAAAAATACACAATGTGCAAAAATAACATATATTCACACCAATTAGCAATTAACATAAATATTGCTCAATTAAAAATAAAGACTCGACCAATTAACACCAAAAAGCACGGGAAAAGGAAATATTAAAAACGGACCGTTACAACTCTCCCCCACTTTAGAAATTTTCGTCCTCGAAAATATTACCTGATTCAAACAACTCCGGATACAACTCCCGCATCCGACTTTCTAATTCCCACGTCAAATTGCCCTCAGCAGCGCCTCCCCACGCCACTTTCACAAGTGCAATCTCCTTGCCTCTTAACCTTTTCAACTCGCGATCTAAAATCCTCACCGGTAAAACCTCAACCGTAAGATTATCTCTTACCTCAACCTCATCCATCGGAATCACATGAGACGGATCTGGAACATACTTTCGTAGCTGTGAAACATGGAAAACATCATGTAGATTCGAAAGATTCGGTGGCAATGTTATCCTGTAAGCCACTGCACCAACTCTTTCGGATATCTGATATGGACCAATAAAACGTGAAGTAAGCTTCCTCGACTTCAAAGCACGTCCAACACCAGTCACTGGCGAAACCCTCAAAAACACATGATTACCCGCTTGAAACTCAAGATCTCTTTTCCTTTTATCATGATAACTTTTTTGCCTACTCTGAGAAGCTTTCATCTTCTCCCGAATAAGTTTCACCTTTTCCATCGTTTGTTGAACTAACTCAGGTCCAACTACTACACTTTCACCAGATTCATGCCAACACAAAGGTGTTCGACATCTTCTTCCATAAAGTGCCTCAAAAGGTGCCATTCCGATACTAGAATGGAAACTGTTATTATACGTAAACTCGATCAATGAAAGAAAACTGTCCCAAACTCTACCTTGCTCAAGAACACAAGATCTCAGTAAATCTTCCAATGACTGAATTGTTCTCTCCGTCTGACCATCAGTCTGCAGATGATAAGCGGAACTCAATCTCAGCTTAGAACCTAACGCCTTTTGCAAACTTTCCCAAAATCTGGAAGTAAACCTCGGATCACGATCAGAAACAATACTCAACGGGACGCCATGCAACTTCACAATCCCACGGATATAAATCTCAGCCAAACGCTCCATAGAATAACTGATATCAATCGGAATGAAATGCGCCGATTTAGTCAGCCTATCAACGATCACCCAAATAGCATTATGCCTACTCGGAGAATTAGGCAAACCCGTCACAAAATCCATCGATATACTATCCCATTTCCACTCCGGAATATCCAACGGTTGCATTAATCATGCAGGCCTCTGATGTTCCACTTTCGACTTCTGACAAGTCAAACACGCATAAACAAACTGAGCCACATCTCGTTTTAAACCAGACCACCAAAATATTTTCTTCAAATCTTGGTACATCTTATTAGCACCAGGATGTATACTCATACTACTCCGGTGTCCTTCCTCAAGAATCATCTTTTTCAACTCTGCATCATCCGGTATACAAATTCTATCACGGAATCTCAAAATACCCTGATCATCCACTTTAAAGTCACCGTTCACTTCTTGATTTCCAACTAGCAACAAATCAACAAGTTTCAAGTCCAACTTCTGTTTCTCTATAACAGACAACAGAAAATCATTAGTGATCTTTAACATACCAAGCTTCACACTCTCATGTGAAAGCTCACAAACCAAACTCAAGTCTCGAAATTGCTCCAGAAGTTCCCACTCTTTCACCATCAAAGCAGATATACGCAAAGATTTCCGACTCAAAGCATCAGCTATCACATTAGCCTTACCAGGATGGTAATTCAAGCTAAAGTCATAGTCCTTCAGAAGTTCCAACCATCTCCGTTGCCTCATATTTAACTCTTTCTGATCAAACAAGTATTTTAAACTTTTATGATCACTAAAGACTTTGAATCTAGCACCGTAGAGATAATGCCTCCAAATCTTTAATACAAAAACCATCGCAGCTAATTCCAAATCGTGAGTAGGGTAATTCTTCTCATGAACTCGTAACTGCCTCGAAGCATAAGCAACCACCTTACCATCTTGCATCAAAACACCACCTAAACCAATTAGAGATGCATCACAATACACAACGAACGATTCATTAGGATTCGGTAAGATCAAAATCGGAGCTATAGTCAATCTCTTCTTCAGCTCGTTGAAACTTTCTTCACATTGAATATCCCAAATAAATGCCTTACCCTTACAAGTCAGTTGGGTCAACGAAAGTGCCAACTTTGAAAAACCTTCGATAAACCTTCGGTAATATCCAGCTAAACCTAGAAAACTTTGAATTTCAGTAACAGATCTAGGAGCCTCCCATTGTAGAACTGCCTCTACTTTGGATGGATCCACAGCAATACCATTACCTGAAATCACATGCCCCAGAAAACTCACTTCTGACAACCAGAACTCACACTTGGACAACTTAGCAAAAAGTCTCTTCTCCTTTAGAATCTGCAACACAATACGCAAATGCTCCGCATGTTCCTCCTGTGACTTAGAATAAACCAAAATGTCATCAATAAAAACAACAACAAAATGATCTAAATGCTCATGGAATATACGATTCATATACTCCATAAACACACCCGGCGCATTAGAAACCCCGAACGGCATCACAGAAAACTCGTAATGTCCGTATCGTGTCCTAAAGGCCGTCTTCTGAATATCCTCCTCTTTAACCCGAATCTGATGGTATCCTGACCTCAAATCAATCTTACTAAACACACTTGCACCCACTAGTTGATCCATCAAGTCATCGATCCTTGGAAGTGGATACTTGTTCTTAATCGTCACTTTATTCAACTGCCGATAATCGATACACAAACGCATACTTCCATCTTTCTTTTTGACCAACAAAACAGGAGCACCCCAAGGTGATACACTAGGCCTTACAAACCTCTTTTCCAACAACTCATTCAATTGTCTTTTCAACTCCACCAACTCAGATGCTGACATCCGATATGGTGCCATAGATACAGGTCTAGTACCAGGAACTAGGTCTATAGAAAACTCCACCTCTCTTTCTGACGGCACATCTGAAAAATCATCCGGAAACACCTCCTGAAAATCACACACAACAGGAAAACTTCCAATTGCAACTTGACTCTCCACAGACAACGATGCAAACAATCCAAATAACTGAGCTTCCTCCGCCAAAAGTTTCTTCAACTCTTTGGTAGATAAGAAACCAGATTCCCTTTCTTCTTCAAGAGAAGGAAATCTCACCCTCTTAAGATAACAATCAAGATGAACACGATTGAACTCTAACCAGTTCATTCCCAGAATCACATCCAAACCCTTCAATGGCAAACATACCAAGTCCATCACAAAATCTCTACCAAAAATTGTCAAAGGACAACTTAAACAAACGAAAGAAGTAGTTACCGACCCCGAAGCTGGAGTATCGATAACCATCTCTCCACCCATCTTAGACAACACCAAATTCAAACGTTTCGCACAATCAATCGAAATAAACGAATGAGTTGCTCCAGTATCAATAATAGCAATTAAAACATTACTATTAATAAAACAAGTACCTCTGATCAAACGATCTGCATTAGTAGGCTGAGCTCCCGCCAATGCAAATACTTTCCCTCTAGGTTGAGCTTGCTTCGGTTTCGTGCACCTCGTACTAACATGACCAACTTCCCCACAATTATAACATGTAACCCCATTCTTCCTCCTACAATCAGCAGCCACATGACCCTTCAAACCACAATTAGCACACTTATCCACATTATTCATATTCCTCTTACATTCCGATATACAATGACCTAAACCACCACAATTGTAACATTTCACAGCAAAATTCATTCCTCCACCACTAGGCTTCCTATCAAAAGTAAAATTCTGTTTCCCTTTATCAACAGGGGTAGCATAAGGCCTACCTCTGAACTGCCCCTTCCCTTTCTTATCATTCAGATTCTTGTAATGAGTAGCACGCGCTTTGCTATCCTCATCAAAAATCCGACTCTTGTTCACCAACACTGAAAACTGTCTTATCTCCTGATAACCGATACCTAGCTTGATTTCTGGCCTCAATCCATTCACAAATTTCAGACACTTAGACCTCTCCGAACCAGCCGTATTATAATTGGGACAAAACTTCACCAGTTCCTCAAACTTAGCAGCATAATCCGCAACAGAGGAATTATCCTGCTTCAGCTCAAGAAATTCAATTTCCTTTTTACCCCTCTCATCTTCCGGAAAATACTTTTCAAGAAAAGCATCTTTGAACACAGCCCATGTAACCACTATCTCATCCTCCTCAAACCTCTGAGAAGCATTCGCCCACCAGTCTTCAGCTTCCTTTTCCAACACATGAGTACCAAACTGCACCTTCTGATCCTCGGAACACCTAATGAAACGGAAGATCTTCTCAATCTTCTTCAGCCAAATCTGTGCTCCCTCAGGATCATGAGTACCCTTGAAGCTCGGTGGATTATTCTTCTGAAACTTATCCATACTACGCGATTCCTCGTCCGCCGCAGCATTGGGTAAATTCTGCATCGCTTGCGCCATAGCTTGCATGGCCGCAGTCATAGCAGCATCGCGTCTTCCCGCCATAATCTGAACATTCCCAATGATAGCAAATTATGGTTAAACAACCACTCAACAGAGTGCAACAGTCCAACAACGACACAAAGACACGGTCGGACAGACCAAACAGACACTGGCTCTGATACCACTTAATGTAACACCCCTTCTATACCCCGTACAAAAACCGGAATAAACTAATCTTATAAATAAAACATCAGAGCAAAGAATAATTTATCATGATATAGCCAGAGATGCCACACCAACGTGAACTAAAACAGCCTGCTCATATAGATATATAACAACCTGATAGTCATATAAACATAGGAACTCAGTTCCAATATATCATCATTCAGTTACAGAATTAAAGCGGAACATCCATAACTGACGTCATCACAAAATATAAGTATGACATATACATGTTCATACAAGGCCACTATATACAAGCCAAAAGAAACATCTACACTCGAACCCCGACTACCCGTGTTACATATCAGAGCCGACGGAACGACAAAAAGACGAAGACACTAATCTTCGCAAAAGACCTCCAGCGTCTAATCTGCAATGCCATTACAGCATTAAACCACAGCAGAAGGGTGAGAAACAGGATTATAATATAATTGCATATCATTATATAACACTTAGCAAAATATGCACAATTATTCTCACCACACAAATACGATACTTGTAAACAACACAAGACATATTAAACTCATTTCACACATCAATCACATAAGCATATACATTAACACAATGCATAACAAATCCTTCTCAAAATTCAACACATAAACATTCATGTAATGAATTATGCAAATGCACAGAGACCGACACAACGACTCTACGCATGCGGTACCAATCCAACCTTGTAATTCATTAGTCCCCCAGGAACTCTTGGAATCATCGCTCGTTGCATAGAGTAACTCCCCGTCGGGACTACGATGTTCCCCGTCGCTATAAACCATTATTTCAGGGCGTACGACGTTTATGGATTGCTTTAGACCACTATTTCAAGGCGCACAATCCGATTGCCATAGTCCACTATTTCAGGGCGCACAATCATTTGTGATTAATCGCTTCTACCATTATTTCAGGGCGTAAGACGATAAAACTGATTCATTTATGAATCTTCCAATGCAAGAATGCATATCATGATGCTTGACACATTAATGACTCATGCCAACATCAAATGCTCATGCATTAACAATAATCATGTATTTCAAGTACATATAAAGTAATGCACACAATTGCCCAAAATGGCCACAGACACCAATATACCATTCCACAACATCAAATTCCCATCAAAGAATCATCACACAAGCCATCTCATAACATATCATAATATGTCTTACAATATTGAAAAATAACTCAAAATTCCATTATTCGGTTTTCCGAAAAAGTTGGCTAAAAGTCGGCCAAAAATAATATTTTCTATCATCATCAAAAAGTACTCATCGACAGCTTCGATTCGGTATAAAGAACTCTTAAATACGATAAACGGTTAACAAGATATGAATATTTCAAAATAACGCAAAAACATAAACCGGACGCCCGACACTACGAAACGGTTCGTAAAAACTGTACCGATTGGACCAAGTTCAGACCCCAAAACTATTTTTCCTAGAAAGAACATCTCGTTAGCTTCCCAACGCTTCGAACGGAGATCAAAACCGACTTACGGTTCAAGAGATATGAATATCCGAAGTTTCCCCGACAAACCAGAATTTTATGGTTCAGCACAGTATGTATCGATACATAGGCTTATGTATCGATACAAAAAGGCCACATGTATCGATACATAGCACGCATGTGTCGACACATGCTGTAGTGAAAATGTTGTTTTCCCAAATTTCTTCAGTATGTATAGATGCATAAGGGTTATGTATCGATACATAAACCATTTCGTATCGATACATAGCTGTTATGTATCGATTCATAGCCCTGTTTTTCTCAAAAATCAGATTTTCTCAAAACACACCTTTGCTGTCCCTTTTCCAAAATGCCCGGAAACTCGACTAAATCGAACATTTTCATCGAAACAAACATATACGCTCCACCACCAAATACATAAGAACAATTTAGAACACATAAACGAAATTTCTACGACGTTCGATTTTTCGATTAAATTTCAACCTAAAAAAAAACCAGAATTTTCAAACATTACCAAATCGAATAAAAAGCACGCTATACGACGACCTAACCTTACTCGATATAACTACGTAATTTATTTCGAATTCTAACCGCGAAAACATCGGTTTTTATCGATTTCCTACAGTTCGACCTAAACGGACAAAATGACGGAAACATAACGAAAACTAACCAAAACATAACCAAACTTCATGAAACTTCAAACAGCAGCTCACATACATATAACCAACCAACACATGTATTTATATGACTTTTCGACCGTAAAAACATCGATTTCTATCGATTTCGTCCAATACAGCATAAACGGAAACATATGGAAAACCAACCAAAACATCCACACAAAACATACATAATCATACACAATCAATATAATAACCGAGTTTCGCACCCTTACCCGATTTAATCGTGTTCTAGAAAGTCGGGAGATTGATTTCTTCCTTCACAAGTTTTTCCTCTCTTTTCTTCTTTCTCTTCTCTTTTCCTCTTCTCTCTTTTTCTTCTCTTTTGGGAAACTCTTACTAACTTTTCTTTTTCTTCTTTTTTTTCTAAACTTATACTAACTATTTTCTTTTATATTTTCTTAACTTAAAAAATTCTAAACATTTCTAATAAATATCTAAACTAACTATTATTAACTAACACTATTAATTATGAAATATGCCAAATACCCTCTATTCCAATTTTCCCCGCAAACTCTCAAAAACGGTAAAAATACACAATGTGCAAAAATAACATATATTCACACCAATTAGCAATTAACATAAATATTGCTCAATTAAAAATAAAGACTCGACCAATTAACACCAAAAAGCACGGGAAAAGGAAATATTAAAAACGGACCGTTACAGCGTTCCTGCCCATAGCCTCGTTGGTACTGATACTGCCTGAGCTAGCATCAGATTCTTCAACCAATTCGACCATGTTAATGCCCTCAGTGGCATTTATCTTCAATTCGCTTACTGCCATATCCAATATCTTGGCAGCATTATCCATCTCAACAAACTTGTCAGCAGCTTTTTTGGTCACCAACATTAAACTGGCACCATCAGCATTCAAGTCATTCGCAGCCTTATTAAAACCTTCAGTTACCACTGGATTGGTGGCGAAGTCCTCAGTGACTTCCACCATGTTGACTGACTGATCAAATCCTTATGTGGCTTCGACCATCTGAACCTCGTAAGGCTCTGTATAGTTAGCCTCTGCAACTTGCAATGGATCAGAGTCAATTTTCATTTGAGCTTTGCCTTTGTCACCAAACTTCAGCCTCCCTTCTTGAATAGCATTTTGCACCAAATCCCTGAAAAGAAAACATTGAGAAGTTTTATGACCCAAAAAATTATGGTACTTACAAAAACCTCTTTTCTTTCTTTGTTCTAAAGGTGGCATCTTAGCACCAACAGGCACTATCATTTGTCCATCTTTAACTAACAAATCAAAAATTTCGTCACATTTAGTGACGTCGAAAGTGTATGTTTTCTTAGGAAATTTGTCGTTAGATTCGACAGGATTTTTTCCATTTGAAGGAGCTAATAATTTGCAGGCATAAGGTGGACCTTGCTTTAACTCAGCAATGTCAACCTCATTTCCGTTGAAATAAGATGTTTCATCATACAAATTCTCCACATCTTCATTACATTCGACAAAGGCTACTTTTTTACCCCTGCTGAATTTAGCCTTTTCCTCTTTTAGCCTTTCTAGTTGTCGGACTCTATCAGCTAACTGGGCCATATCTCTAAGATATTGGGTATCTAATTTCTTCCTAATGGAATAATCAAGACCCCCAGCAGCCATTTCAACCAACTCATGTTCTGGTACTTGTGTAAAGCACCTGGCTTTAAGAATTCGAAACCTATTCAGGTAATCATCAATTGGCTCAGTAACTTTGCGTTTGATGCTAGCCAATTCTTTCAAACTAATCTTAGTTTGCCCCATGTAGAACTGTTCATGAAACAAACGCTCTAACTGGGTCCAATTGTATATGGAATTTGGAGGCAAAGTAGTGAACCATGTGAAGGCATTCTTGGTAAGGGAACTTGGGAAGTATTTGATCCTAAGGCTTTCGTCAGCTGCAATTTCACCTGCTTCAATCAAATACCTAGCCACATGTTCGACAGTAGATTCAGTAGTATCTCCTGAAAACTTGCTGAACTTTGGAACCTTCGTCCTAGGGGGTAATTCTGCTTGGAGAATATAATCCACTATAGGCGAAGTATAATTTGGCCTTGTGAAGCCAAGATTCACACCATTTCTGGTCATTATCCTTTCAACCATGGCTGCAATATTATTTTCTTCTGCTTGATTTTGATGTCGAACCTGTCTAAGGAACTGATCAGCATTTTGGTTCCTGTTCACCATCACTACTGGCTCTTCCTCCATCTGGATTGGCATCTGGTTTCTTGGTGGTTCGACTCTAAAATGATCAATCATCTCTTGATCTTCCAAGTTCACCTCAGGTAGATGACGTCTTGGGATATCTTCGACAACAGTTGCTCTTCGATCCACCGCTGGTACTCCCATGAAATCAGCCATGGGTGCCAATTGTGTAGCCAATTGTTGGTTAGTTTGAGTTGTATTCTGAATCAAGGGTTGAAAAACTTCTCCCATTGTCTGAGACAACGTATGCACCATTTGCATGTTACTTTCATCCATCTGTTGTCTCAAACAACTTATGGATGTATTTGTAAGACTAGGCGCTTGAACGGAATAACCAACACCTATACTCTGATTGTTTCGACCCCCTGATCTTGATCCTTGTAATGGCGAAGACACTACATTCTCTGAAAATACAGGTGGAGCATTCTGCAGATTTTGCATCATTGATGTAGGCATACCATAGGGTTGACTCCTTGACCCTGGATGTGGAAAACCTGGAGGAGGGAAATGCCGGTACATTGAACTTCCTCCTGGGGGTGTTGGTGAATTAGGACTGTGTGGTCCTATGTATTCTATCACAGGTTGAGTATATGATTTTGTGCATGTTGATCCTGGTTCAGACACTACTAATGAAGGTGATGTATGTCCTCCTGTCGAAGACACTGGTGATGGTGTGCTTTGAGACCCCATACTGCTACTTGACTGAGTGTTTGAAATACTCCCTTGAGGATCAACTGGTTGGTTGGCATTAGTTGTCATTCTCTTAGTGTATCTTCTTTTATGTATTCCTTCGTTTGTTGTGGCTAACTTCCCACTTCTCAATAACATACAACGAAAGTATTTCTTCACCAAGAAAGATAAGGTTAACAAAAAGTATAAACTTAGCACTAGGTCCCACCAGGTGTGCCAATTTGTTTACTGTGAATTTTGGTAAACAACCTCTGGTCTATCAATTTTAAATAAAAACTGACTAACTTGCAGGATCGACCACACAAATTCTAGCACATGTGCTAAATTTTAAGAGAGAGCGAATATAACTTGAAATAAAGAAAATGTAAACTGAACTCCACGTTCGACAGTGCTAAAAAAAGAAACCTAAGTGAACTCCACGTTCGACTGCTTGCAGTAAAGTAAAAGCTTGGAAGTTAAAAGGCTGTAAATAAAGAATGCAGAATTTAAAGGCGTCGAAAGTAAAAGACAAGAAGTAAAAAGCTTTGAAAATAAGGCTTGAAGATAAAGACTTGAATTGATAAAAAATGCAGGAAGATAAATTACTGTCGAAGGTAAATGACAAAAAATGTAAAAGTGCTTGAACTCCACGTTCTTGAATGTAAAAGATGCAGAAAAATAAGTGACTGTCGAAAGTAAATGACCAGGAAATAAATGACTTTAAAAGTCAATGCAATGATGTAAAAGCTTTTGAAGATAAAATGCAATGAATTCCACGTTCTTGAAAATAAAGACTGGAATTGATAAAAGTGCAGTCGAAAGTAAATGCGGAAAGATAAATGACTTTAAAATAAATGACTTGAAGATAAAAGACTTTGAAAGTAAATGCTTGAATGTAAAGATGCAAGAAGATAAATGTCGAAAGCTTTTAAATGAAAGTAAAAACAAGGTCTAAGATAAACTTGACTGAAAATAAAGATTCAAGGAAAAGTTAAGACATGAAAGGTAAAGTTCAGGAAAACGTAAAGTGCTGAAACATAAACATGATGAAGATAAATTGCATTGATGAAAGAAAGTGGTGTTAGATTACGTACATTCTCCCGAACTCGTTTCTCTACACGCGGGTACTTTGAGTTTCTTTGAGTAACTTGTACAAAAATATGAACACCCTTATTCTATAGAAATAACTCCTATTTATAGTGCTAAGAAATAACTACTAAGTGGTGGTTATGCTTCCAAATGTGTCCTCTTGGCGCCTTTCTCCATTTCAACTGCTCCCACGTTCAGCAACTGATCCTTTTGAAATTCAAACATTTGAGATTTTCCCTCCAGCATTAATGTGATAACTGCAACGCGCGTTTCAACATTCTCACGGTCGAAGCATCTCCCAACACTTAGCCATTTTTTAGGCTTCCAAGACCCCTATTCGACTCAGGTTTCACCAAAACTGGGTCGAAGCCTTCTTTATGTTAAAAATAATTTTTTAACTTAAAATAGCTTTGATTTCTTCTAGCGTCGAAAGTGAGGGTTAACAGTAACTTCGTTAGAAAATAGAGTTTTGTCGAGTCATTTGGAGATTTCTTGTGATCTTAGATATAGAATTGGTAAAGCACAATTACTTGTTGCAAGCGTTGTTAAAATTACTCATGTGATAAAATAGACATACTAACCCTAATAAATTATTCAAAGTGATAAGGAATATGAGTTCATTAAACAAGTCGTGAGGGATTCAATCTCTGATTCTTTTGTATTAAAAAAATTGTAAAAAGGGAAGAACCATCCCTTGTATACGCCTCACAGACTTGACGAAGATTAATCATGCTCTAAGACCGTCATAAACTTTTGGAATCTCTGCATAGTACTCTCAATTTATCCAAAGTTTCAACTCTAACAAATGGTTAATGAGACCTATTTAATCACTATTTAGAGGTCATATAATTTTATCCATAGATAATTTAGAGGTCATATAATCTAATTCGTCTTACAAAACTTTATCACTGGTCCTGGTCACTTTAAATTGGAGTGAAAATTTTGTAGCTATATAAATATACATACTGAGCATAATATTTTAAGTATGAACGATACTTCTCTAAAGCGATCAAATCACTATGAAAAATAAGATGAATTAAAATGGTCATTGATAAGTCATGAGTGATTATTATATCAACAACTGATTTTTTTTTTTCTTTTTACTACCTATTCATTACTAGAAATTGGATCCGCTGCAGTCACCAATTTACCGCAATAACAGAACTTTCAGCCATTAGATCATAGTAGAACATTTCAAATTCAATGAAGATTAGTTTTTTAAAAGTAAAAAGTATTTAATTTTAACATATAAACCGCTTGATCAAGATCAAACGGTCATCATGACAGTGTGAATTCGTCAATTCATTGACTGCAGGGAACCGATATTCCTATTACTAACTAGGATCCATAAAGTAAATACCATGTTTTTTGACACATTATTTTCTTCTAAATTAGTCTGTTACTACAAATAATTTTACCATTGTACTGCACGCAACTATGTCCAAAAATAACTAATCAACAATACAATAAACCATGCCAAACTAATATACAATTAAATGCTGTAGAGAAGTGAACTTACTTATACATTAATATAAAAGAATTAAAATTATATTAACTTAAATGCACTTTTGATCTTCTTAATTTGGACATTTTAAACTATTGATCCTCTATTACAAAACCTGCGATTTTAGTCCCTCAATTTTGGTGGTCTTTGCATTTTTGTAATCCCCTCCAATTTTGCATACGTGGCAATGATGATTAAGATATAAAAATTATTTTTAATTACATGGCAAGATGACTAGGATATTTTAATATTTAATAATACTTTTAACTAATTTAATATTTTTAATACTTTTATAGATAATTAATAATTTAAATTGATATTTAATTAATTAAAATTTTGAAAAAATATTATAGGACTAAAGCTCATTCTCAACAACCCACTTCCATTCCAACCTACTTATGTAATACTATAGATTTGATCAAGCTTTATAAACACTTCCATAATACTAAAAAAAAAGATGTGGGCCTAAAGCTTTATAAACCTATGCATAACACCAGCAATACCACGCTTCAGTCAACTATCTAGGAAAGCTTCCACCACACTTCTTGACTCAGATAAGTTAAGCATCCTGTTTATGTGTTGCGTTATAAATTTGCTAATTTAATCATATTCGATCGCGTGTATATGAAATTTTTAGCCTTGTTCATTCGAAGTTGGAGTGATGATTAAACCATTGTCAATAATCACTGCTATGATGTATGCAGAGAAACTTGCATCAGAAGAAAAATCTGATAATCCACTATGGGAGCTGATAAAACCTATCACGCTTAATTACGATGGAAGCTCTGTGGAGGAAACTCTAGGAATGAATCCCGATGTCCATTATATATACATTTGCACTAAGGTAAGATGATGATTTGTATTACCTACTCTTATATGTCTTTGGTCAACTGTGTTGGTATGGGAGCTGTCAAATCCAGAGTTTTATGATATTTTCTTTACAACAATTTGTATTATGATTTTATGTGATCTAAAGAGTAACATTTCTTCAATGCAGTTGTGATTGTTCCCTTATGTTATATATATTCAAAATGGCTATTTTTATTGCAGCTAGTTACCGAAATCTCAAGCTTGTAGAGCCAATTACAATTTGCCATGGGAAATGAATATTGGACTGCTTTAGGATTACAACATGGTTTAATATTTAAGACTAGAATAAGGGCTGCATTTTGTTTGAAATGATCCTGAGTACTGATATGAATCAAAACTAATGTGGTTGCCAATCATGACACTCCTTTTCCCAATTTACACATTCAGGAGAACAATATCTGTTGATATGAGATTAATAATAGTATTTATCATTGAAGCAAACCAATTTCAAAGGGAGGAGGCAAACGAACATTTCATGAAAAGATGAGTAGAAAATTTCATGAGACTAACATCTTCAACTTTTCATATACCCTTTTTTGCTTATAATTTCATTCCAGGGGGCATTGTGTAAACCCAAATGCAAAAAGCACTCCATAACCCAAAGTTGGCAAGAGAAAAATGTTTACCATAAAGTAACTGTTACTTCCAAAAGCAGAAAAATTGTGAAAATGAATACCAAAGAAACACTTGTAGTCCCACATTGATTTATTTACTAAAAATACAATTGTTTATATAAATCATATATACATCACAAATTATAAATGTGCGATGGGCTGATGCTTTAAGTAAATGGGCTTAAGTCTAGTAATATTTTCAATGTTTTAATTAATTAATTAAAAAAATCTTAATAAAGATGATTAGATGTTAATTTAATTAAAACACTATTAAATATTAAATCAATTAAAAATATTATTAAATAATAAAATATCCCAGTCACCCTTACCATATAATTAAAAATAATTTTTAAATCTTAGTCTTTAATGTCACAAATGCAAAATTAGAGAAAGACTACACAAATGCAAAGACCACCAAAATTAAGAGACCAAAATCGCAGGTTTTATATAGGGGGACCAATAGTTTAAAATATCCAAACTAGGGAGACCAAAAGTACATTTAAGCAAATTATATTTAAGTTTGTTTTCTTTTAATAAATTTTACAATCTTTACAATCTACAAATGTATGTTAGAGATAGAAATCGGATTAATGTGCAACACAATAATAATTATTGTAATAAACCAAATAGAACCCCACTGCTAGGTATGGCATTAAAATCAGAGATGATTATTTAACATCTATCCTTAAAAAGCCATAACCAAAATATCTTACTAATTTTGAATAGATAATCTTCCCATGCAAACAACTGTAGGCCCGATGGGTGTGCAGGGTATCACAATTGCAAACAAATGTAAATGTAAATGTAAATGTAAATGTAATGAATGCACAACTTTCCCATGCAAATTGTTGGCATTCTCCAACTAATTCAAAGCAAAATAGCATAATAATCTTTATCTCAACACAACCTATTCCATTATACTACTATCAAAATTTGTGTATTCACAATGTGGCCGATTCTACAATCCACATCTCACACGGAATTGCAACAAGTGGATCCCGATAACTCAACTACTCAATAACAAAGATTTGATATACTGAGACAACCAATAGAACCTTCACGTTTGTGCAAAAGAGCACAAATACCAAAGTTTATGGAGAAAACTGACAGTTACATATGGCTATTTCTATGCCATACTAGAGTTTGGAAGTATAAGAATACATGGAAAGGTTTTTACCATTAGATTTTTGTGTACACAAGGACAGTAATCAATTGATCAAATTAAAATTATAATTTTGAAAGTGTATTGCGGAAACGGCCAATACAGATATGCAAAGTTGAGGCCAAACTACCAGACAGACAAAAGTCTAAACTAAAGTTACACAAAATGATGCCATGGTTGAGTCAGATGTGTTGGAGAGTAACTACCATATACAGAACTACGTTTATAAGCTGTTTTCACCCAACCTTTGAAGTTCAATTACTCATGAATTATGAGTCTTCAATAACGTCTCGAACACCATGTCAATGAATTTATCCTCCTGGCACAAGAAAATTTCATTAGTGGAGAAACTGTTTAGAAAGTTTATACACCAGAACAAAAGAAAATGTAAGCATCCCACAGAAAGGGTAAAACAAAGCATATGTTCATCATTTCATCACCTATACATACATTCTATTTTGTAAGATGGCAATTTTATTACTTTAATTTTCTTGTAAAGTAGAGGTTCAATTTAAAAATTAAAATTATAAACACAAGCTGTATAATTATGAAAAACTATAAAAATGCATACCAAAAATCTAATTTCACACTTGCAATAAAGATGGAGTTTTCAACCATCAAATTTGTAAAATCCTTACTTTGTGGTCTTGCCTTATTATTTCTTACTTCTCTTTTTTACCACCTCCCCCACCCCTAAAAAAGGTAACGGCGACTATATATTATCCCCATTCCACTGAGTGGGGTCGGCGCTACATGGATCAAACAATGCCATAATGTTTTATTACCCCCAAAAGAGTAACGGAATAACAATTTACAACTTAAAAATACAATCAAATTATCAATGCTCAAGCAACGGAGGGAACAACACTAAAATGGAAAAAACATAAAGTACCTGAACCAGTGATATAAGTGCATCACGGACTTTATCCCTGCTGATAACCGGACTATATGGCATGGAGGTAGAAATAGGGGTAAGAGAAGGAGGATTAGGTGGTGGGTAGGGTTGAAGCAGTGGAGTGCCATATTGGTGTGGCAGATTCTGGGAATGATGAACAGCCGCACTAGGCGGCACAGGTGAAGAAACAGGTGGAATTAATGGTAATAATGGGTTGGGTGCAAGAAAATTGGAAGGCTTAACAAGATTAGTAACCGAATTGCCACTGTTAATTGTTTCAAGAGAAGTAGATGGCATTTGAAGAGAATGTACAGGAGGCAAAAAACCACCGGGAACAGTAGAAGTGACACTTGCAGAATGGTAGGGCTGCTGAAAACTATCTACGTTAGAAGCATAAGGTCCAGTAAACTTAGGTGCCTGCAACAATTGAAAACAAAGGTTTATAAAGCCAGAGACATCTATATCTATAATCATAAAATCAAAAGCCAAACTTAAAATTGACAAAGTACCCAGCAAAAAGCCATAAAAAATTGATATGCAGCTAATGACATACGTTGAAGAATTTTGTCAATACAGAATCTCCAACAGCGTCAGTTGCAGTAGCAGCAGCTGAAGATGACTCGACAGGGCTTTCATTTATGACGGACACTGGGACTGGGTCATGTTCCTGAAACTCACTACAGGGTATAAAAACATCAGGCATAACATGCAATAGTAATGACTAATGAACCCAACTTGGACAGGTAACTAAGTGGGGGGTATCAAATATATAGATAGTTTGAAGTTTGTACAAGCACAATCAATGGTCAGGAATGATTGACCTTCTCATTGATTACTTTTATCAAATAAAGTTTTGTTTTCGGGTTTGATATCATCCGTTTCATCACAAACAGAATAGCAAGAATAATTTTGTTTTGAATCATTAATATATAGGCAGCAGAAAACACATCGGGATAAAATGTAACATTTAAGAAGTTAAAGCACCCTGCATACTATTCCGAGGGAGAGAAACAGAAACAACTTAAAAGTTATTACAAATTTTCTAAAAATCCTTACTTTTTGTCAGAAGGCACTGTTGTATTTGAAGGTGCCTTTGGGTATGCAGTAAGAATCCTGCAAATATGATTTTGCAAAAATATACATTTATATTAGTGGCAAATAAGCCTCCTGCATTTTCGATTACACCGCATAAACAGACGTGGAAAACTAACATACCTATTAAAGAGATTTGCAACTTCTTCAGATTCTTCTGCATTATAAAACCATATACCATTAACTTCTTGCGACGCATTCCGGTATAACAAGTATGGATTCTTAAGTTCATACTCAAAATCCAATAGATTCTCCACTAGATTTTCTGCCATAACAAACATCACAGAAAGTAGTCAAATCAAATAGGGAAAAGATGACACAGATTCAGACATACACACAACCGACGCAGTTAAGAGCAGGGACACTTCTAGTAACTCTATTTCATCGTGGAAACAACTAATTTAGAAGAAATCATCAGATAATAACATCAAAGACAAACTGTTTGATTGATTCTGAATGATATATTTCAAAAAGTGTTTCATCTAATTATCTATCATGGAATTAATATTAATATTACATTCGAATATTATTAGTTCAGGAACTAAGATTTGCGCAGCAATGATAACAATAACAAGTTCATTAGGTTTCAATTTAACGCAATCAACAAAACAGTAAAACACGATCTTATACAACTATAAAGGATCTTTATACCAAATCTTGAGAACAATAAAATTTCAACAAATCTGAACCTGTATTTCTGCGATTCATAACGATAAACTGAAACTGCGGTAGTGCATTCCTGAACAAAAATCAAAACAACCGATTCAAGATCCAACTGAATAACAATGCAAGAGAATTTCAGTATAGAGATATACTACCTCTTGACGACAAATAGCGATCCTTCAACATCTTTGCGACTCCACTGATTGGTTTCGATGTTGAAATCGTAGAACGAGACGTGCGCGGCGGTGAAGAGAATCTCGTCGATGAATGGATCCATTCGTTGGAGAACAGTGAGATTGAGCAACTTGGTGCTGTTCTGATCGAGATTCGGCGTCAATTTCTTAGTCTGAGACATTGAATTTCAGTTCTAAACCCTCGCTGAGACGAATTTGACTCGAGAAGAAGAAGAGAAGAAAAGAATCTTGACTTGGTTGTTACGAGAAAGAAATCAAGAATTGAGGAGTCTCAGTCAATAACCTAACTTGATTCAACTGATGAATGAATGAAAAGCAAAGTTGAATCTACTTCGACCGAAAATGCTAGCACCATTGACGTGTATATGTTTTTTCTTTTTATATGACATTCTTATAAATTTTAATTTTTTTTTGCTTAAATGCACTTTTGGTCCCTCTAGTTTAGATTTTTTACACTTTCGGTCCCTTATTACAAAATCTACGATTTTGGTCCCTACATTTTGATGGTCTTTGCAATTTTGTGGTCCCCCTCCAATTTTGCTCCAAAATAGTACATGAACAGTGCATGTCCGTACATAAACAGTACATGTCCGAACATGAACAGTGCACTGTTCATGTACGGTTTTGGAGCAAAATTGGAGGGGGACCACAAAATTGCAAAGACCATCAAAATGTAGGGACCAAAATCGCAGGTTTTGTAATAGGGAGACCGAAAGTGTAAAAAATCTAAACTAGGGGGACCAAAAGTGCATTTAAGCCTTTTTTTTTAATTTATTTATTTATTTTTTTGATAAATTATTTATTAAATTATATAAATTTTTTAGAAGATTTTTTTATGGTGCACGGACAATTATCAATAGTTTTGGTTGTGAATGCCAAGGAGTCACTATTGTGATTGAAAAAGAATTTATAAAAGTTTCTTTAAGGAATAAATCGATTGTTACCAAAGGTCACAATGGATAAGAAGTTTTTTTTATGAACTATATAATCTTTAGAATGAGGTGTTAGTCATTACATTCTTTGGGAAGAATGTGAGTTATCATTTGATGAATGATAGGTTGAAGAAGATGTGGAAATTCACAGGAAGGCTTTGAGATCATGGACGTTGATAATGGTTTTTTATGTCAAATGTGAACTGCTCCCAAATATGGAGAAAATTGTGTCAGAAGGTCCGTGGATGTTGTTTGACCATTGTTTAGCAATGACTTGATGAACTCCAAACTTTGCATCTTCTTTCACAAAGGTGGCGAAGTCTCTAGTTTAGATTTGATTTCTATGGCTTAATTTATTGTATTATGATGAAAGTGTCCTTCTTGGTTTGACATATGTTGTGGGTACTTCTGTTAAGGTAGATATTAACACCTTAAATGTAGAGAAGGGGAGTTTTGCGAGAATTTGTGTGCATCGTTGGATTATCAAAAGGTTATTGGACAGAAGTAGTTAACAAGGTGTGTTATCTTATCAACAGGTCACGATGGGCTTCATTGGATGGGAAGGTTGTAGAATAGGTATTGACAAGTAATCCTATTGATTTTGAAAACTTAAGGATTTTTTGGTGTCCAGGTTATATACATATATCCAATGAAGATCTATCCAAACTTAATTCAAAGTAGTCGAAGAAATATGTCTTTGTAGGTTATGCAAAAGGTGTTGTCAAAATATAAAAGACTGAGAGACATTTGAATAAACCGTGTGTCTAAAAAGCACTATGGAGATTGTATTATATAGAGAGATATTTACAACTAATTAGATGTTATAGTCAATGTGGGGCTATCTATATACAAATATTCTTAACAATATATAAAAATATCAACACCCCCCCCCCCCTAAAGTTTGAGCATATAAATCAAATGCGGCAAGTTTGTCACATATATAATTAGTTTTGAGACTTCACAAAGATTTCGTAAACAGGTCTTCCAATTGATCATTAGAGTTGACAAAGTTTGTGACGATGTCGCTTGATTCAATATTCTCTCTAACAAAATGACAGTTTATCTCAATATGTTTGGTCCTCTCATGGAAGACTGGATTTGAAGCAATGTGCAATGCAACTTGATTATCACAAATAAGTAACATTGGTCTTACTTCTTCACTTTAAAGCTCCTTGAGTAGCTGCTTTAACTAAATGAGCTCATATGTTGCCATTGCCATGGCCTTATACTCTTCCTCAACACTTGATCTTGCAACTATGTTTTGTTTCTTACTTTTTCAGGATAAAAGGTTTCCTCTAACAAGTACAAAATACCCAGCAGTGGATCGTCTATCAATGGGTGACTCTGCCCAATCAGCATCGGAGTATCCAATTATCTGAGTATGTCTTTATCTTCATACATAAGACCTTTTCCTATAGCACATTTGATGTATCTTAGAATCTAGACAATATCATCCATGTGTTCCTGGAAAAAAGAATTTAATAATTGGCTTACCATACTAACGGCAAAAGAAATGTTTGGACAACTGACCGTGAGATAATTCAACTTTCTAACCAATCTACTATACCTTCCTGAGTTAGATAGAGGCTACCCCTAATTAGGTAGGAGTTTGACACTTAGATCCATAGGAGTATCAACTGGTTTAACGTTTAATGACTTCTCAACAAGTGTACCGATAGTGTTGCAATAATAAAAGATCGAATCCACAGGGATTGTATTCGAGCAAGACAATATTTGTGTAATATAAAAGAAAACGGTAAATAGGGGGTTTCAGGTTTCAGAGCGAAAAAACTAAATAAGAGTTTTAAACAAAAATATTAAGACAGTCAGGTTGTGTTTTGAATCCCCTTATCTTCTCTTGTTGATGTATGATGCCTTGTATGAATGATTTTATCCTTATAATCTCGTGGAGAATTAACAAAATTGTTATAACCGATCCATCACGAAATAACTCATTAATCACTGCTTGGAGATTCATATTCCTAGTCAACCAGCGTAAGCAGAATTAGGTGATATACATAACTTTAATTCCCATATGTCATTACTCGGTGTCTCTTATCCCTATTGAACCAGCGTAAGTAGAACAGTTGCCTTAGGTCCAACACATAGGCTAAGGGTCAGTAATCCCTATGTGTCCAATATCAAATTAATAGAGTATCTCAAATAAAAAGTATTAAGAACAATAAGCAACTGAATAAAATTATAATTCAAAGCATTCATATAAAGTCAAATCAATATATAATCCAACAAGATTGAATAAGGTTCGTCATAACACAACCTAACTTAGAGGAGCTTAGCTACTTAAAATTCAAATAACAATACCATAATTGATAGATGAAAATAACATTTTAATTCCCTTGAATTAATAGCCTCCAATGGCTTCAAATGCCCTAAAAATCACCCTTGATGCTCTCAAAATCGTGCTTTGCTCTCCAATTTTCGTAACCCTTGTCCAAATGCTAAAAATCCCCTTAAAATGAGCTTAGAACGCGTCAGTTTATTGTCTTTCATGTCAGTTTTACTTTCAACTTTATATATCTTGAGAATAATCTCTAAGTATCTAAATACCTAATACAAAAGAGATGTGCCAAAGATCTTTCATCACTAAACTTTTGTTTGAGATTTCTCGGTTTCACACAACAATCATATATCATTGTTGACTAAATAAAATAAAATCGACACATTAACATAAACTTACTCCCACTGAACTTGTAAAACACAATAATTTTTTAAAATAGACATCTCAAAATCAAACAAGACAATTACCTTACGAAATACTGTGGTATCATTAATGAGACAATTTCATTAACTCATAAATGAATTTTATTTGTTCGTGTTCTGGACTGGACCAATGGCTGGGCATGGCCCAATCCGCTTCTGCTCCAGAGCGGCTCAAATCGCCTAAGTCCAACCCACAAGGGGGCAAAAGTTACCTTTCTGCCCCTCCAACTGGGCAAGGAATGCATCGCTCCTCCCCGAAATCACTGCCCGTTACGCACGGCTCCGATTGCTCCCCGAACAGTTAAGGGCAGGTGCTCGAAACTATGCATGTGCCCGACATAACGGCTAGTTTCGGGCACTCTGCCCGACATAACGGCTAGTTTGGGTAGTTACCTATTATTTGGGAAAACGGTTATTCCGCCCCGAAAATAGGACCGTTGGTCACGCGCTGGGGGCTCTATATAAACCATCTCGCTTGAGAGGGTCAGGGATCCAATATTCACCCTACGAACTAACACTTGTACTTGCCCCTTTTTCTCTGACCCTTTCTCACTTGAGCGTCGGAGTGCCTTGCAGGTACACCCTCTCCTCCTCTCCATACGACCAGCATCCCAGACGTACTTGGTGGCCCACTTCTACAGGATCTGATCCAGCCTTCACGATCAGTGGCGCCGTCTGTGGGAATCATTGTTCTCCCCATCTTTCTTTCCCCGGAAACCGAAGATCAAAATAATTCTCAAAGATCATCATCATCATGGCCTCTCAAGATCGCGCCAAGGATTTTCTCCTAACCACTGTCTTCCCCGTCAAAAAATCTGACGTTGACGGCCAATTATCTCTCCTTAGAGTTGCCTGTTTTCTAAGGGACGGAGCCACTGCTTCTCCTTCCCCGACCCCTGCTGATCGCAACAACGACCAGTCTTCACTTGACGTCCAGCCAGTTCCCGTTTCGCCCAACGCCGACCCGGCCGTGGCAGCCCTCCTGGAGGAAATCAACAAAACCAACACCCTAATCCTGCAACAGAACGAGAGGATTAGGGTGTTAGGAGAAGCCAAGCGTCCAAGATCCCCTCCTCCGCAGAGGAACCAGCGACGATCAAGGAGCCCACAGCCCCGGAGAGATATTGATCAGAGACTGCGCCAATAGCCTGACCCTCGTGCCGCCCGGAAGCGTGACCAGGTTTCCCCGCGTGACCAGCATTCTCCCGGCCACAAGAGGACTCGAAGGAACGAGCAGTCTCCGTCGGTCAAGTCTAAAGGTCGGGCCCGTTCACCATCTCCCCGAAGGAATCGCTCATTTTCTCCTTGAAGGAACCATTCCCCTTTTCCCCGAAGGAACCGCCGCCGCGAGCGTACCCTTCAGTCCCCGTCATTCACCAGTTCTAGCAGCGACGATGAGCCTCGCGGCCCATTGTCCCAGGAGATCTTAGTTACCCATCTCCCAAAGGGCCTAGAGAAGCCCCCGTCACTAGGCACGTACGACGGAACCACTGACCCCGACGAGCACATCGATGTGTTGTTGGACTACCGCGGCATACGAGGCGCCATCAAATGCCGGCTGTTTCTGACCACGCTCCGTAAGGGGGCGATGACATGGTACAAGCAGCTGCCCGAGGAGTCCATCACCTCATGGAGACAGCTGGGCAGGATGTTCTCACGGCATTTCACAGCATCTCGCCGTCACCCGAAGACCGAGGCCTCCCTTGGTGCCATAATCCAAGGAAAGGACGAACCTCTCCGCACATATATCGAGAGGTTCAACAAGGAAGCAGTACAGGTCCCTACAACAGAAGAAATGAAGAAGTTTTTGCTCGAGCAAGGGCTCCGCCCGGGCTCCGTGTTCTCTAAAGTCGTCGGTCTCGCACCACCGAGGAACCTAGACGCCCTCCTCCTCAAAGCCCAATCACACATTCAGTACGAAGAGAAGGTTGCGGTTTGCAACGTCCGAGCATCACGCCATCAGGAGAACGCTCGGACCTCCAGAGGTGAGGAGGCCTCAACATCTCGTCGAGGCGAACGGAGGCGCGAGGACCATCCTCGTGACTCCCGTGACAACAAGGGGCCCTCCGGGCGGTTCCATGACTACACCCCCTTGACCGTCTCCAAGGAAAAGATTTTGTCCAAATGTGCCAATTCGGAGTTCAAGCAGGCAGGGGTCCGCTTCCCCAAACAACTGTCGGCCAGACCAAACGTGGACAAATCGAAATACTTCTGTTTCCATAAGAGTCACGGCCACACTACAGAAGACTGCATCCATCTGAAGGATGCCATTGAGATACTGATCAGGGACGGCTACCTGAAATAGTTCGCAAAGAAGAAAGACAATCCTCGGCAGGACGCCCAGGAGTCCAAGAAGATAGAGGAGGAAGTACCCTCCTCGGAAGACGCCAACATACAGGTCGCTATGTCCATATCGCGATCGGAGGACTTCTACTTCCTGGACGGGCTCAACGCCCCTGCTTATTTCGCGGCCCACATCTCGTGGGAGACGTTTCCCTCCGCCATGGTTATCTCCGGCGGGGGCTTCAAGAAAGTCACGGTGGGCTCCGTGAAATGAAAATTCGAGCATCTGATCAACACAAGCTCCAACAAGGTGACCACGCTTGATCAGGCCCAGAAGGGCTCTGTTCCCATCTCCTTCTACCGGGAAGAGCTCCTCGGGGGATCCCCGAACTCGAGCATACCCTTACTCGTCAGAGCCCAAATGGCGAACTTCGACGTTCGCAGAATCCTAGTCGACCAGGGCAGCTCGGTCGACATCATGTACTCCCAGCTGTTTTCAACACTTCAGCTGGACGAATCACACCTTACCCCCTATGTAGGATCTGATTTACAGGGATTCAACGGATCAGTGACCAAGCTATGGGGATACGTCGAACTGATCGTAACCTTTGGATCAGCTGAGACGGCCAGATCCATCAAGGTACAATTTCTGGTAATCGAGTACCCGTTTACCAGCGCATTTTCGGAAGGCCAACCCTGGCCGAGTTGATAGCGGTGCCTTCAACAGTCCACCTGAAGATGAAGTATTACACTTCGAAGGGAATGGTCACCACCCTCCACTGCGACATCGAAGCTGCACGATGGTGTTTTGAGGCAGCTACAAAGGGGCTCAACGCCATTGCATCCAAGCCAAAAGCGTCGGGCAAGCTAGCGTTGCCAAGCAGCTCCGAGGAAGCCAAGCCTCTGCCCCAGGTCAACTCCATCGACCTCGACAGTCATTTCCCCGAAGAAGACCAACAGGAGGAACGAGCAGCTTTAGCCAACCCGTCTACATCGTCCAGCAGCAGCTCCCATCCGATGCGCCCTATCCCGGATGGCAACTTCGAGATCGTTTTGTTCGGCGACGACCCCAACCAGGGAGTGAAGATTGGATCAGACCTGCCCGACATCGCGAGGAAGCAGCTCAAAGCATGCCTCCGTGAGAATGTCGACCTCTTCGCATGGAGCGCTGCCGAAATGCCCGACTTGGATCCATCCGTCGCCTGCCACCAGCTGACAATCGACCCGGCCGTCAAGGCCGTAGCACAACGTAGGAGAAAGCAGTCTCCGAAGAAAATGGAGGCTGCTGAAAAAGCTGTAAAGGACCTCCTCGAGGCCAAATTTATTTTGGAGGCCAAGTACACCACTTGGCTGTCCAACGTTGTACTGGTTAAAAAATCTAATGGAAAATGGTGCATGTGCATTGATTACACCGATCTCAATAAGGCATGCCCGAAGGATGTCTACCCCCTCCCCAATATTGATAAACTTTTTGATAATTCGGTCGATTTTAAACTTTTATCGTTCATGGACGCCTACTCAGGCTATAATCAAATTCCAATGGCAATGACCGACAAAAAATATACGGCCTTCATGACCGAATCGGGCAACTATTACTACAACGTAATGCCCTTCGGGCTGAAGAACGCCGGAGCAACCTACCAAAGAATGATGAACAAGGTCTTCCGGGGAGAAATAGGCGACATGCTCGAAGTCTACATGGACGACATGATCGTAAAATCCCACGAGGAAACCGATCATACTGCCCATTTGAGAAAGGTCTTCGAACAGGCCAGGAAATACAAAATGCATTTTAATCTGGAGAAGTGCACGTTCGGTGTCCGAGCAGGCAAATTCCTCGGCTTCTACTTAAAGGAACGAGGAATCGAAGCCAACCCCGATAAATGTCGAGCATTCTCCGAGTTTCCTACGCCCAAGTCCAAGAAATCCATCCAGTCCCTCAACGGGATGCTCGCGTCACTATCTCGTTACGTGGCCAAATCTGCGCAACACGCCCTACCATTCTTCAAACTCCTCCGCAACGAGGCAGCATTCGAATGGACCGAGGAATGTGACAAGGCCCTTCTCCATCTGAAACAGGCACTCTCAGAGCCACCAGTCCTCTCTCGCCCGGACAATGGCGAAATGTTGTACCTGTACCTCGCCGTAGCAACCGAAGCAGTGAGCGCCGCTCTCATCCGCGAGACACCTGACGTGCAGAAGCCCATATATTTCACGAGAAAAGCGCTGCAAGGACCAGAGTTAAGATACCAACAGATAGAGAAAGTGGCTCTGGCCCTCATCAACGCAGCCAGAAGATTAAGACACTACTTCCTGGCTCACACGATCGTGGTTCGAACAGATCAACCCATAAAACAGCTACTGGAACGACCAGACATGGCCGGTCGAATGCTCAAACGGTCCCTTGAACTATCCGAATTTGACATCCGGTATGAAGGCAGGAAAGCTCTCAATGCCCAGACTCTGGCCGACTTCGTCGCAGAAATGACATTCGCAGACTCCCCCGCGGGCGAAGCACGTAAATGGACCATTTTTGTGGACGGTGCCTCAAGCTCGGCAGGGAGCGGTGCAGGCGTCATCCTGGAAAGCAACGAAGAATCATCGTCGAAGTATCACTCACCCTATCATTCCCAACCTCTAACAACCAGGCCAAATACGAGGCCTTCCTCGCTGGGCTACACCTAGCCGAGGACCTGGGCACAGAAGAAGTCGTCATCTGCACAGATTCGCAACTCGTGGCCCTCCAGGACCGGGGAGAATATCAAGCCAAAAACGACAACCTGACCGAATACTTAGCCCTGGTCAAGAAGGAAATGGCGAAGTTCGCAACAGTGGAAGTGAAACATGTTCCCCGCGAACATAACGTGCGAGCAGACGTGCTATCCAAACTAGCCAGCACAAAGAAGAAAGGTGGAAACAAATCTGTCATACAGGAAGTACTTCCTCGACCCAGTATCGAGAAGGCCTCCCCGACCCTCGACGTACAGGTGATCAGCGACAACAACTGCTGGATGACCCCTGCTTACAACTATCTCGCCAAAGACGAACTTCCGTCCGACCCAAAAGAGGCCAGCACAGTTAGGCGAAGAGCCTGCTTTTATGTCTTGGTAGAAGATAAACTCTACAGGTGGGGATTCTCCATTCCGCTGCTCAAGTGTGTCGAGGAAGAAATGGTCGCGCACATCCTGTGCAAAATCCACGGGGGAATCAATACCCAACATCTCGGCAGAAGGTCCCTTGCTCGGAAGGCCCTCCGAACAGGATATTACTGGCCGACCATGCAACACGATGCGAAAGAACACGTGAAGAGGTGCGATAAATGCCAACGGCATAGGGACATGCACCTGGCTCCACCTAACGAGCTCAAGGCAATGTCCTCCCCGTGGCCATTCGCCTGGTGGGGCCTAGACATCCTAGGACCCTTCGTAGTAGGATCAAATCAGAACAAATACCTAATAGTGGGCGTAGACTACTTCACAAAATGGATAGAAGCGGAGGCTCTGGCCAAAATAACTGCCCTTAGCATACTGTGTTTCTACAAACGAAACATCCTTGCACGTTTAGGCATTCCCCAGGCAATAGTGACGGACAATGAGACGCAATTCACGGACAGAAATTTTCAGGACTTCATCGCCTAATTGGGCACGAAGCAGCACTTCGCATCCGTCGAGCACCCCCAAACAAACGGGCAGGCTGAGGCAGCTAACCGAGTCATCCTTCGAGGCCTCAAACGAAGGTTGGACGAAACGAAGAAGGCTTGGGTCGAGGAACTGCACAGCGTATTGTGGGCATACCGTACAACCCCACACTCTACAACCGGGGAAACACCCTTCCGTTTAGCATAAGGGACCGAGGCTGTAATCCCCGTCGAAGTTCACGTACCTTCCAAGCGGACAGAGTCGCCCCTGGACGAGGAGATGAACGACGAATCATTAAGAGAAGAGCTCGACCTCGTCGAGGAAATCCGAACCGAGGCAGCCCTCCGCGAAGCCTCACTAAAACAAAAAATTACCATCAGGCACAACTCCAAGGTGATACGACGAGAGTTCGACGTGGGAAGCCTTGTTCTAAGAAGAAATCACAAAGACTCTCGTGAAGGCAAACTAGCAGCCAACTGGGAAGGACCCTATCGCGTCCGAGCAAAAACGAAAAATGGGGCCTACTACCTAGAACATCTCAACGGGGAAGAACTTGCTCGACCATGGAACGCCGAAAAGCTAAAACAATAATATAGCTAAGGACCTAATTCTCAGTTCGACCCGTCACGACGACGGACGTCAACTACCTACCACTATGCACGCCTAGGTACAAGCGTCGCATACCGATAAAGCATAACCCCGCTCAATAACGAGCCGAGTAACTGCTCGACGGCGGTCCTCAATCGAGGATCGCCGTCGTCAAAGTACCATGATCGGCAGAACCCCAGCTCGCGATGGGACGTTCACTCTGCGAACTCAGGCCTTAAACGCGACCTGAGCTCCGCATCCCCGCCATGACATTCCCCGGCCGTTCGATCAGTACCCCTCACTACCGAACACATCTGCAACGAGCAATCCCCCTAAAAGATCGCATAAGTCCAATACTCCCTATCACGGGCAGACACACATTCACAACGAGCATGAGTACAACACTTAGCAAAGAATAAAAGCAAGTAAAACTATGCAGATAGCAGAATCGAACATATAATTCAAACATAAACAAGTGGCCACTAGGACCACGGCTGTACTGGATTACATAAAATGGGGGCCATGCCCCCCCAAAAATTTAAATTACAACAACTACTCGGCACGCAGGCCGGACAAATTACAACAACAAAAACAGACTCCTTACTCGTCCATGTGCTCGCCTGGCTCAGACTGAGGCCCCTGGTCCTCCACGGGCCAATCCTCGGTGTTCCCTTCAAGGAGAGCGTCGGGCATAACGATCCGGCCATCCTCAACACGCGCCAGATAGTGGGTACCCTCGACAGAAAAGTCAAGCTCAGGGTTCACCACCCGCAGTTGAGCCACGGCGTTCCTGAAGCATTCATCCACGATGACAATACTGTCATCCTCGGCCACCAGCATACGGGTGACCAGCTCGGATATCGTTTTCAATTCCCTCACATCCTCCGGCTCATCTTCACCCGGGGCATTGACCGCCCTAAACTGCTGGACCAGTTCCTCGGAAGCTTTCTTCTCCGCCGCCAGCGTGGAATTCTCCTTCTTCAATCGAGTTACCTCCTCCTCAGCCTTCTTCCAGGCATCATCGGCAACCTTGGCTTCTTCTCTGAGGGACGCCATGGTAGCCCGAGCAACGTTAAGTTTGGCCTCAGTTGCATAGTCCCCTTCAGCATAAACGGCTACCATCTCCAGCATCCTAACCAAAGTTGAAGCGTCTTGAGCCACCAATGTCCTCTTGCTCGGGCGGTCCATGCTTTCCAAGCGAAGAGACTCCGCCCGAGGCACGATCAAAGAGTTTCCCTCGAAGAATTTCCTATCGAGGATGCAAGGAGGAAGCTCGAACTTCCCTTTCTCTGATACCCGAGTGAGGTCCACAGCGTCAGTAACCCTTGGCCGCTCAGATCGTCCGGTCAAAGGGAGGGGAGACCCCCGGGGAGCCGGTGTAGGAGAAGAAGAAGTCCCTGCAGCAGACTGAACCGGAGGGTGAGCACGAGCACCAGCAAACCGAGACTTCAGAGGAACCGCACCGGCCTTGTTCCTCGCAAGAGCTTTCTTCACAACCCTCTCATGGGCCTGAGGCACGAGGAAAAGAAATAACACGAGCAAATCTAAAATAAATAAAACTACCAAGCAGCCTCTCGACTTTCGCAGGAGTCTTGCACTCCAACAGTGCCTTGGTGTTGATAAACCGGTACTCAACCCTCTGACTACCGTCCTCCTCGAAGATCGGATTACCCTTCTTCATCCAGCACTCAGCAAGCAGGAAGGAGTTAACATACTTCACCAACTCCTCGTACGCCACGGCATCCTGCCCATAGAGCTCGTGCGGTTGGAGAACGTAGTCGCCGGGCTTCTTGGCGAAATGATCAGGTGCCCAATGAATGGGGAACTTGTAGATTCTCTGCCCAAAAAACGTCCCCACCTCGTTGCGCAGGTCATTCCCGTCCTCATCCACCTCAATCTCCCAGACGTATGTAATGTCCTGGGCAGCTTCGGACACGGGCTCGACAATATAATACCGCTCCTTGAACGTCCGTATCGACTCCGAAACGGTTTAAACAATTTGCGAGGCTGCTTCAGGGAGACCCAACCATACTTCCTCCCCGACAGCTGCCTTTGAAGATGGAAGACGGTGAAGAACAAGGGGAGAGTAGCCCCTATGGAGAGGTATTCACACACCAGCTCGAACGCCCGAGTGAAGGCTAACGAGTTGGGGTGCAATTGCGTGGGGGCCAACTTTAAATGCACGAACACCGACTGCTGAAAATCGGTGAACGGCAACCTCAAACCCAGCTCCTTGAAGGCGTATTCATACATGGTAAAGCGGTCCCCGAAATTCGTACATACACGCTCATCCTCGGAGGGAAAGTGCACCTTCCACTCCCCCTCTGGTCCGACCTCCGTGAAGACATCACCCAAATACGTTGCAAAAGTGGACACATGTTCAGCAGGTTCGGCCACCTCCCACTCCTCCACGGAATCCTCCACGACGTCCTCGTCCATACCCTCCAACTCTTCTTCCTCTCCAACCTCACTGGAGGAACTCGAAGCCGTCGAGCTACTATTTTCCGAAGAGCTTGTTTCTTCCTCGGACGTATCTAAGATAATCTCTCTATCTGGCCCCGTCGCCATGTCGATCACCTGAAAAGCAGAGAAGAAAAGTGAATTCGACAACAAATCAAATCCACCCTTCCACCGCTAAGTCAAGTGAAAGGGCGCGCAAAGGGCTGAGGACAACGTCCCCGACCTAAGCCCTAACATCAAAAAGCTAAAACCTCTCCGCGAGGAGACGCTCGAAACAAATCGTCCCCAAACAAGGAGCTTCCCCGCGCTCATACCCAGTTTCCGATCGAAGCTTCGCCGGAAACCTGGGAGCATTCTACCGGGAAACTCATCACCCACTCAGAAGATGAACAATCACGACGGTTACACAAGCGTCGCCATCATAACGACACCATCAACCGCCCTCCTAAACAAAACATACTAACACATCCGGCGACATGTCAGAAGTGGAAAAATGGCACAACCACCGTCCACCACCAATAATCACCGGGAATCAACCTATTTCGCCCTCTAAACCTAGCCTTAACCACATGCAATCTACCATTGACCACCAAAAGGAGTAGAACAAGCACAGGATCGGAAACTTACTTGATTTAAGAAGACGAAAGTGGCTAATCGGAGCTTGTAGTGGTGGTCGGAGTAAGCAGACGGCGGTGACGGGCATGAGTACTGAAGGAGACGAAGAGAAATCAGAGCGAAAAAGTTCCAAATGGAACGAACCCCTTTTATACAAAGTGGCACGTGCAGACACGCGCTCGTAGGCCATGATGACTATCAACTAGCCATCATTACCTAGTGACTGCTGCACGGAGCTCTAGGCCCACGTGGTGCCCCAACGTTTCCAATTCTGACTGACCTTTAGTCTCCCCTGACACCGGGCAACAAGGTCACGACCACGAATCTCACGGACACCAGGGGTCACGGGCATATTGAGACAACCCTCCTCGTCCTCAAACGACGACGTCACGCTAGATCCCCAGAGTCGCGAGCTGTCCTTAAGTCATCACTCCCATGCTCGGGAGCAACGACTTGGGGGGCTCCTGTTCTGGACTGGACCAATGGCTGGGCATGGCCCAATCCGCTTCTGCTCCAGAGCGGCCCAAATTGCCTAAGTCCAACCCACAAGGGGGCAAAAGTTACTTTTCTGCCCCTCCAACCGGGCAAGGAATGCATCGTTCCTCCCCGAAATCACTGCCCGTTACGCACGACTCTGATTGCTCCCCGAACAGTTAAGGGCAGGTGCCTAAAACTATGCCTGTGCCCAACATAACGGCTAGTTTCGGGCACTCTGCCCGACATAACGACTAGTTTGGGTAGTTATATATTCTTTGGGAAAACGGTTATTCCGCCCCGAAAATAGGACCGTTGGACACGCGTTGGGGGCTCTATATAAACCCTCTCGCTTGAGAGGGTCAGGGATCCAATATTCACCCTACGAACTAACACTTGTACTTGCCCATTTTTCTCTGACCCTTTCTCACTTGAGCGTCGGAGTGCCTTGCAGGTACACCCCCTCCTCCTCTTCATACGACCAGCATCCCAGACGTACTTGGTGGCCCACTTCTACAGGATCTGATCCAGCCTTCACGATTAATTCGCAAACCATAAAATTTGTATCTATTGACAAAAAAAATTCTCCCGTTGCACCATATTGTATTTCTTAATGTTGTCATCAAGAAACACTAACTTGATATTCATCTTATGAAGCTCCAAAATTATAACAAGTAACAAGTATCACAACTATCATAATAGAGTCTTTCAATCATACCAAATATAATTTCTCTTTTCACTCAATTTTTTATGACACTTGATGCTCTAGTTCTTGAGGATGTTGAGTTTAATCTTCAAGAATTAATTTCTTAATTTAATTGAGAGAAAGAACAAAAATATTCGTATGAGGGTCCAACTTTGCTATATAAATAACAACTATATGAAATGAGTTAGAACAAATTCTTTCCCACTCAGTTTTGTTCTTTGACCATATCTCTCCCTCAAACTCAATACTCTCAATACACATTACAATATTAGTTGCAAAATATTCTTTAACTTGGGACTAAAGTTTACATTTCTCAAACTTTTCAACAATTCTAGGTTGTCACAAGTCATGATTGAATTAACTATAATAATATTTGAATTTAAAAGACAAATTGAATCCATCATTAAAAAGAAATTATCATATTAAAATAAAATTTTATTTATTCACAAAATTGTCTTTTCAATACAAATTTAAGCTTATAATGACAATCTAAAATAGTTTTAAAAAATATCAATCTTCACCAAATTTGTTCCCTTCAAATTGATGTATCTTTCAACATCATTGAACATTTATCAATTTAGATCATATTTTCTTATTATTCTTTATTTTCCCTTATCCTTTGAGGTGTTTACCGAATGAGCACTATTTTATTTTCTCTTACTTTAATCTTTTCTTTACTGCACACTTTATGAAAGTATTCTATTAAAGAATAATTTCTAACTTTAATAGTTATAAACTTAATTATGCAAAGAGAATACTATATGCTAAATTTTTGACAAAGTCACCTAGTTGACGAAACTATAGCACTTTAGCAAGATTAAATAATTTCATAATGCGTTTCTAATATTTTCTTTGCTTAATAATTTTAATGAAAAGTCATCACTCCAATGAGAGTTTGTCTTTCGCTTTATTGCTTTAGAAACACTAGAATTTAAGCAAATATAATATGACAAATTTATGTCATCTTAAATAGCACCTCTAATATCTCTGGATTGCAAAGCTTTAAGATCACAGACCTGTATAATTTGGAATGTACTCACTTTTTAAACTTGAGTCTCACTTTAAATATATTAAATTGTGAGAGAATTTGAGTTTCCCCGTCCTTATGTAAGGTCTGGATTCAAGAACATAATGTTCATATTTTATTCCTAAAAGTTAACCGAGCTATTGAAGATTGCTTTAGATCATAAAGAGACATGTGTAGCCTACAGACCGTAGTCGATGACTTCGCCTTAGCAACAAATCTAGGTGGTTGATCTTTATATACTTCCTCTTCAAGACCACCATGTAAAAATGCATTTTTGATGTCAAGTTGATGAAGAGACCAATGTTGAATGGCTACAATGGCGAGAAGTGTAGTTGCATGTCGCTATTATCTGATTATTTTATTGCTTGTCTTATTGCCTTCATCTTTGTTGTATTTCGATTCATTGAGTATCCTTTATGATTTCACTTCTCATTTTAAGCAAGCATAAAACTTTGGCTAGATTTGATCTTGATCTAAATGTTCTTTGATCAATAGCATATGATATTGGAATGAAATCACTTTGGATTTTTGGGCAAACTTTGATTCATGGTAAAATCTCAAAAACCTTTTGAAATTTTGAAATTTTGAGATTTTACAAGATTGATTTGAATCATTCAGTTTTGCACTGAATTTTTTATCCTGATCAAATTGGATAATAGCTTAACTCAGCAATTTGATCCTGATCAAATTTTACACTTGATCTTGATCATTTTCTTGGGAACAGATTTTTTATAATTTGATTCAAATCATAATTTGTACATGATTCGAATCAATTTCAATTTTCAAAAATCATGTTTATTTCTGTTTGATTTGATCCGAATCAAACTTTGAACATGATTTGAATCAAATCCATTTGCCTAAAAATCTTGTGAGCCTTCTGTCATTTATTCCGAATCAAAATTTGTGCTTGATTCGAATCAGAGGGCATTTAATTTGAATCGCGTTTTCTCTTATATGAATCAATTGGAATATTTTTCAAATTATGGTTATTTCTTTCATTCTACCTCATTTTTCTCATTTGATTCAAATCATATATTTCTTTATTCGAATCTAACCACTTTTTTCAACCATCTTTTGTGCTTTATCTCAAGCACAGATAAACCATTTTTGTCATCATTCTTCACAGATCATCAATCATTCTATTAAGATTTTTTAGTGTGATTTTGTGTGAAAATGAATTTCCTCTATTTTGAGTATTCAAAGTCTTGCTATGAATTTCTCACATCTTTAACTTCAATTGAGTTCAAATCTTGATAACGAGAGTTCTCGGATTGATTGAAGGGGCCGAGTACTTGAAATTAACCGTTCTTTGAGATCTAGTTGAGTTTTCAGGTTGTTATCAAGAAAGAGGGATTGTCAATGGTGGTGACAAATTCCATTGAAAAGAACTAGGTTCTTCTATCCATAATTGCCTTAGTAGTAACTGTATGGAAGGCTACGGATAAGGTGAAGTTCTTCTCAGATCTTGGAATAATTTCATCGCTCAAGGAATCGGTAGGACCAAGGGGTTGATAGCTACACACCAAGGCTTGGAGCAGAATTGGTGTAATTCGAAGGTTCAAGAAACTTATTTGAGTAAAGATTATGTAGAAGAGTTTGTCAAGTTTGTTATATACGAGTCAAGATCCAAATTAGAAGATTTATTTTCTTAGTTGTAATTATGGATTGATGATTGTAAGAACTCTTGAAAATATTTGTTAAATAACAAGGAACAATGCAGGTTCCAATGAGAAACCGTTGAAGAGTGCACGTAGGCCAAGTGAGGACGAATGTCGAAGCACTATAAATCTCGGCACCATCTCTCTAACTCTTACTCTTTCATTTTATATTCGTAGTGATTGCATGATAGGTTTTTCAATTCCTTCGTATTATATCGTGTTGTTCTTAATGGCGATTTATTACGTAAAGCTTAGGTTTTTTTTAAATTGGACAATGATAAATGCCAAAGGAAGGGTATTAAAGCATGAGATTTTCGCACTTATAGGCTCTAATAGCTACGAATTCATTGGTAATTTCCAAAGTTTTAATTAGAATATGGATTTATGTATGAGAATGGTTGCTCTTTGAATGTCCTTGTGCATTATGCAGGAAAAATCACTCAAATCAGGCATAAGCATTAAAACAACAAAATTGGCATGCTACAATAGCGCTACAGCGCAGAAGTAGCGAACCAAAAAGACAAAACACGAGTACTAGCACTACAAGAGCGTTGCAGTGCGCTATAGCAAGCTTGGACCATCAAGTTCCAGTGGGTTTGTGCTGCCAGCACGCATGTAGCGGAGAAAAGAGAAAAATTGTGATATGATGTGCATAGCACAGTTGTAGTGCATATGCGCTGTAGCACAAACTCTGGCGCGTAACGCGCGTGCGCTGCAGTATGTATGTTTATTGATCATGGTGTTACATACAATTTATTTATGAATTAATATTGATGCTATCTTTGTTTCACTATTTAACTTTACAGATTGGAATTGATATTGTGAAATATGGTTCGGATCTTTGTCTAAGATAATCATTAGTTAGATTTTAAATGCTAGACATAGATTTAGATTTAACATTCACCGCCAATATCGATTCTTAATGCTACCTTATTGCTTAATAGGCTGAGAAATCATTGATTAAATAATAAGGTCGCTCTCATCATTAGTTTAGACATAAACTATTTTGTTAGCGATATGTGATGATATCGATGAATATCTATATTTTGTATAATTGATCAATAAACTACTTATTCAATCGGTGGATGAAATCCAATCCCAACTGTCATACCCCAAATTTTGACCACTAAGATTTCCCATCATTGTGCAAATCATCAGCACAATATGGATGTACCTTTGTACCTCATCAGTCTCCCCAAAGATGGGTGAGCATTCACTACAATCAAAACTAGGGTTTCAAACCCTCTCAGAGCTCTTAAACAAAGGATCAATCAAGGAATGACATGATCTTCAACTTGTCTAGCCTCTCAAATATCCACAATGGATCAAGAGGACTCCCACTTCAAGGATTAAGCACAAGGCTGCTCCCTTCTAGGTGGATCAAGCCTCAGGATCGCCAGTGTCACCAAATTAGGGTTTGGTCGACTAGGGCCTCCAGATGGAATTTTCCTCTGGGCATGAGCCAATGCTTCAAAGCATAACCTAAAATGCTCCATGGAACATCATAAACCCCATCATCAAGTCAATTTAGCCTCAGGGGATGCATACATCAAAAATCAGGAATTAGGGTTTCTTGACCTAATTCACCCCTAAGTTGACTTTTGGGACAAAACACGAGCCAAGACCTCAAGAGAGGATTTGAGGATCCCTAACACACCACATTGATCCATTTGCAATAATGGATTGATCCAAGAAGCTTGAGCAACAAGTTTCAATTTCATCTGAACCATAGTTAGGGTTTCGCGAGAAAAGTCAACTGTAGCTTTGACTTTTGACCAGGACATGCTCCCAAGCCGTGGGACACGATTAAATACACCCTATAACACCCATGGAACATGTCCATCAAGTTTGATTTAGGTCAAGGACATGATTTCCTAAAGGATCGCACAGTTTGGAATTCATCTGATAAAAAGTCAATTGTGCACAAAAGTCAAACTTTGACTTTTTGAGATTTTTCATAAAAATGGTTTTTTAACCCTAAAATGATGTTAATGTGTGATTGGAATCATCATTCATCAAGAAAAATCAAAGAAAGTGGGGTAACTTGTAAAAGGGGTAACCATAAAAACTTAGAAAATTTTCTAAGTTATGAAAAAAAGTGGCAAGGGTACTAACTTTGGAGGATCATAACTCCTAAACCACAAAGCCATTTTTCCCCATCCAAAGATGGATTTGTAGCCCTCATGGCCCTCTACAAAAGTGTCAACTACACTTCATCCCAATTCATCATGGATTTTGAGTTATGCTTGGATCAAAATGGCTAAAAACTTAAAATTGACATTTTTCAGCACTTAGCCAAAATCTGCCTTGTAATTTCAGCACAATGTCCCAACTTCAAGGTTGTTTTTCTCCATGTTCCAAGTTGAACCAGGTCTAGGGCCAAACATCAAAGTTGAAGTACGTCATCTAAGCTTTCCAGAAAGTCCTAGAACGTCCATGTAGCATACTCGAGCAGGGAGTTATAGATCTTACAAAAGGCCTTGCTGAAGCTGAATTTTTCAGGGCAGATTTGCACATTTTTTGTGCCACACGAATTTTCAAGCCTTGTCATCAGTTTGGACACATCTAAGGATCAAATCCAAGTGGGATGATCTGATCCATGAACCTCCCAAGTCCAAGGAACAAAAAAAAGCATGCAAAAACCTAGAAATCCCTAAAAGAGGGACAAAACTCCAATTTTGGTTTGGAGCATTTAATGGATACTTAGAGGTGGCATGGACTGAGCCATTCTTATCTGAAATTAATCAAGACTTATCCAAGACCAAGGGAACCACAGCCCTGTGCCCTAACCTCTAGTCAATGGCTAGAGGAGACTTGCATTTCCATTGGCCAACATGGAACAAACACCTGCTGCAGTTGCCATTCACTGTGGATCCCAAAACAAACTTGCTCCACTATAAATAGAGCTCATTTGTGTTCAGTTTGAGTACACCAAATCCATCAAACAGATGCTTTCCTCAAAATCTCTTCTTTCACCTCAAATTTGCCTTCCAAAGCAAGTAATTCTTAGTTTTTGAGCTAGAGAGCAATTCTACTCAAACTAATCACACACACACACCTCATATATATCATATGTAAGCTGTGCAAACCATCAAAAGTGACCTGTAATCACAACATCACAAAGTCACCTCTCAAAACCTCAAAATGACACTTTTTTGCATTTTTCAAGCCATGTCTTGATTCAGTCACTTTCCAAACCAGATAAAACCTTAAACACGCTCTAAATATCATCCTTGGACTGTCCCAAATGGTGCCAGACATCTGGAACACCATTTGAGAGAGTTGGCATTTTGGCCACTTTTGACCATTTTGCGAGAAAGTGCACAAACTTGCTCCAGAGGTTTCCAGCCGATTCCAACCATCCTAAAAGCTTCTAAGAGGTCATTTGAGGTTGTCCAAAGCATCAAATCATTTCTGGAACAAATCACTTGGTAGGTTGCCCAAAATCTCCAAAAAAGAGGTAAAATCCACAACTTGAATTCTTTGAATCATGCTTTCCTTTGTTGTCCACATACATGCATCATATTGAATAATTCTTGAGGCAAAAATGTAGTCCTTAATGTGTATGTTGTGATCCTCCCACTGTTTGCATTTTAACATGTTTATATGTGGAATTTTGGTTGTTTTAAAATCATATCCGGTTTTGATTTTTTTTATTGATGTGTTCTGTACATTAAGTTTTAGTGTGCATGAGTAACACCATTGGATTCCTTGCGAAAAATCGGTCAAGATAGGTTTTTACGGATTTCAATTCCGATGAAAATTGAGAGAGTTACGCGCGTTGGAAATTTGACGCGAAACGACGTCAAATTAACGATAACAGTTTTGTTTTTTTAATTTCTGCATTTTGTATGTTGATTTTCCATGTGCGTGAGTAATACCATTGGATTCCTTGCGAAAAATCGGTCAAGATAGGTTTTTACGGATTTCAATTCGGTTAAAAATCGAGAGAGTTACGCGTGTTGGAAATTCGACGCGGAACGATGTTTTCACAACAGTGCAGTCTGGTTTTTTTTTGTTTCTGCGTTTTGTGTGTTGATTTTCCATGTGCGTGAGTAATACCATTGGATTCCTTGCGAAAAATCGGTCAAGATAGGTTTTTATGAATTTCAATTCGGATAAAAATAGAGAGAGTTACGCGTGTTGGAAATTCGACGCGGAACGACGTTTTTACAACGTAGCAGCTCTGGTTTTTTTATTGTTGCATTTTGTACGTTGAGTTTCAGCATGCATGTGTGATACCATTGGATTCCTTGTGAAAAATCGGTCGAGATAGGTATTTTCGAATTTCAATTCGGATAAAAATCGAGAGAGTTATGCATGTTGGAAATTCGACGCGGAACGATGTTTTCAAAACGATAGCAGTTTTGGTTTTAATTTCTGCATTTTGTGTGTTGATTTTCCGTGTGTGTGAGTAATACCATTAGATTCCTTGCGAAAAATCGGGCGAGATAGGTTTTTTCGGATTTCAATTCGGATAAAAATCGAGAGAGTTACGCGTGTTGGAAATTCGACGCGGAACGATGTTTTCAAAACGATAGCAGTTTTGGTTTTAATTTCTGCGTTTTGTGTGTTGATTTTCCGTGTGCGTGAGTAATACCATTGGATTCCTTGCGAAAAATCGGTCGAGATAGGTTTTTACGGATTTCAATTCCGATGAAAATTGAGAGAGTTACGCGCGTTGGAAATTTGACGCGAAACGGCGTCGAAAACAACGTGCAGTTTTGGTTTTTTTAATTTTTGCATTTTGTGTGTTGAGTTTCCGTGTGTGTGAGTGATACCATTGGATTCCTTGTGAAAAATCGGTCAAGATAGACTCTTGCGGATCTTGATTCGGTTAAAAATCGAGAGAGTTACGCGCGTCGGAAGTTTGGCGCAAAACGATGTTTTCAACTAACGCGCAGTTCTGGTTTTTTTGCTGCTGCGTTTTGTACGTTGAGTTTCAGCGTGCATGTGTAATACCATTGGATTCCTTGCGAAAAATCGGTCAAGATAGACTCTTTCGGATCTTAATTCCGTTAAAAATCGAGAGAGTTACGCGCGTCGGAATTTGGCGCGAAACGATGTTTTCAATTACGCGCAGTTCTGGTTTTTCGATTTGCGTGTTTTGTACGTCGAGTTTCAGTGTGTATGTGCAGTACCATCGGATTCCTTGCGAAAAATCGGTCAAGATAGGTATTTCCGGATTTTGATTCCGATAAAAATTGAGAGAGTTATGAGTGTTTGAAATTTGATAAAAAACGTGTTGAAAATTAAAGTTTCGGTACTCGTTTTTACCCCAAAAGAAATGTCGGAGATGATATTTTGATATCTTTCCTCTTTTTCTTACTTTTTATTTTCAAAACTCAACCAATTTTTTTTACATAGCAAAAAATCATCATTTTTCAATTCATATCCCATAATATTTTAATCCACAAAAAATCACAAAAAAAATATTATTTTTAATATATTTAAAAATAGTGTTTTAAATTGTTTTAACTGCTTTTAAAATGATTTCTTTTTTTCTTGATTTTTTAAAACCAAAATGATTTTAAATATTTATGTGGATAAAATATTTCTTTTCATAAACTTTAATCATTATTTAATGATTTTATTTGATATTTTTATCATTTTTTACTTAATTTTTCTTGGAAAAATGCCTAAAAAAATGAAATTGGGGTTTTCTTTGATTTTCACCCTAACAAATCTTTTTCAAACACTTGGGCCTCTATTAGAGTGTAAGACCCAATTCCCTTTTAACCAAAACAATTTTGGGCCTCAGTTATTGTATAAGTCCCGATACGTTAAAAATCTCGGCGCGATTGCCATTTTCAAACTGAAAATATTTTGGGCCTCTCCCTGAGTTGTAAGCCTCATCTTTTGTACAAAAATACACTTTGGGCCTCTAATAGAGTGTAAGACCCAACCCCTCTTTTTTATATTTCCTCATTTTATTTTAGGGTTAAATATGTTTTTAGTCCCTATAAAGTTTGAAATTTCATTTTTAGTCCCTCCTGGGTTTTGGCAACGGTTTTAGCTGGTTTTGGCAACGGTTTTTTTGTAAAAACCGTTGCCAAAAGGTAGGGAAGGACTAAAAATGAAATTTCAAACTTTATAGGGACTAAAAACATATTTAACCCTTTATTTTATAATGATTTGGAAAATTAATAACTCCTTCAATTTTGATTATTTTTTATTGGTTCTTTTTCTGAAAAATCACAAAAATAGTAAAATATTTTATTCTACAAAAAAATCAAATTTATATTATTTATTTAATATAGTTTGTATTTTTGTGAATAAATTCATTTTTAATTGTTTTTAAGCATTTTAAAAGTGAATATTCATCTTGAAAATAAAGACTTTGGGCCTCCCCTCGTGTTGTAAGTCCCATTTCTTTTCTTTAACCTCTTTGGGCCTCTATTAGAGTGTAAGACCCAACCCCTTTGTGTACAGAAAACTTTTTGGGTCTCATTCGTTGTATAAGTCCCTCTGTACATTTTCAAATAAACGACGCGATCGTCGCCAGTTTAAAATTATCCAACTGGGCCTACCCTCGAGTAGTAAGACCCATTTCCTTTCTTAAAAACTCTTTGGGCCTCTTGAGAGAGTGTAAGACCCATCCCTTTGTATAGAAAACCTTTTTGGGCCTCAGTCACTTGTATAAGTCCCTCTGTACAAATTCAACAGTGCGCTCACTGATAAAACCCTGGGCCTCTCCTTGAGCTGTAAGCCCCAAATCTTTTTATTTCAAAGCACTTTCTCCTTTAATTTTGAATATACTGTTGTTTTCAATCTTTCTTTGTTGAACAACTAACCAAACAACATGGAAGCTCTACAACCGAGTAAGTGTTTACCCGCTTTCATTTACCGCTTTCATATATATACATAACTGTATTGTGGGGCTGTTTCGCTGTAATTCTTCTTTCATAAACTCATATCAACTATGTAATAATAGTATAGATATTTAGAGTTTCCCCGACAACTACGTCTAGAACTAGGTGACGCCGTTTCGTTTATTCATAGAAATAGACACCTAGATCCCCAAATAGGATCACCAGATACAGTCTTCTCTTCGGCTGTCCTCATTAGGAATTGTCAAGAAACTCTACTCCCAGAGATGAATGTATTCTCCGTGAATGGCATCTTTGAGTTTCTTCCAAATTCTCGAACTTTCCTGACTTGATCTATTCCTTGTGAATAGCTTGCCTTGAATTTCTCGAGGTTTGGGGACCCACGGGCTTCTTAAAAGCATCGGCCTCCTCTTGGGCATCGTACAAGGACCCACAGGCTTCCTAAAAGCAACCCCGCCTCCTCTTGGGCTTAGTACAAGGACCCGTCGGCTTCTTAGAAGTATTCACAGCCTCCTCTTAGGCTTCGTATAATGATCTCTTCCTCCGGGAATGATAGCCTTCTCTTGGGCTTCGTACAAGGACCGACCGACTTCTTAAAAGTTTCCAGCCTCCTCTTGGGCTTCGTACAAATTGTCCCGACGACCTCCTAGAGGTATAGGAACAGAACCTAGTCATCTTCATAGAACAATCCTTTCAAAGAGTCTACAACTGTTTCTCAAAGCATAGTACAAAAGATGAAACTCTAGACTTGGACAGTCTAACTTCCTTGAGTCTCAAAGACATTCTCAAGTGACCCCTTCGTCAAATAGGAAGGAAACACGTAGACTCGGACAGTCTCAATACCTTTCGGATTTCCCACTTCCTTAAAGAACAGGAATAACCCAGATCCTCAAATCAAATCCCTGAGTACAGTGTTGCTCATATAAGAACTGATTTTCTCTTTCAAAATCAGTATACTGGACCTGTCACTCAACTGAAACAGTAACCATAGCCTCCTCTTAGGCTTTGTATAATGATCCTTCTTCAATGAAGTTAGCCTCCTCTTGGGCTTTGTACAATGATTCTCCCCAGCGGAGTCAAACAACGTTTAGCCTCTCTCTCGGGCTTTGTACGAGACACATAAGAGACTCTCTCGTTGAGTCAATCACCCCTTTCGCCTCCATCTCGAGCTTTATACGAGATACAAAAAGGTTCTTATTGAGTCAAACAAACAACCGCCTCCATCTCGGGCTTTATACGAGATACCAAAAGGCTCCAACGTCGAGTCAAAACCTTTTCGCCTCCATCTCGGGCTTCGTACGAGATACAGAGACTCTCTTGTTGAGTCAAACTTTTAGTCTCCATCTCGAGCTTCGTACGAGATACAAAGACTCTCTTGTTGAGTCAAACTTTTAGCCTCCATCTCGGGCTTTGTACGAGATACAAAAAACACTCTCTTGTTGAGTATAAAAGACTCTCTTGTTGAGTCAAACTTTCAGCCTCCATCTCGGGCTTCGTACGAGATACAGAAACACTCTCTTGTTGAGTATAAAAGATTCTCCTGTTGAGTCAACCCTTTTAGCCTCTCTCTCGGGCTTTGTACGAGACATATATTAGCCTCCTCTTAGGCTTTGTATAAGAAAACCACTGGTTGATCCAATCAACCTTTTAGCATCAAAGTTGTGCCTCGTTCACAGTACATAAACATCAACCACTCCTTCCCCTTCATCTAATCGCTGTAAGCGGCAAGCCTCTAGATCATCTATATCCACGCCACTGTCCCTCTTTTAGCATGAGAAATTCCTAAGGAAAGATGGCATTGCTCTACACTGAGTTAAAGTCTTCTCCTTCAGGTTAAAATCCCCTATAAAGGAAATTATGGCATTGCCGGATTCGCATATCCCGATTAAAGTAATCCTCCTTTACAGTCAGTCACCCAACAGTTGTGACAAACAGACCCCCCTTTAGAGATGACAAATTATCTCTAAAGAAAACACCTTTTAGCTTCATATCTTGGGCTTCGAACAAGATACAAATAAACCCTTCAGCTTCATATCTTGGGCTTTGAACAAGATACAAACCACCTTTTGCTTCACGTCTTGGGCTTTGAACAAGACACCAAAAACACCCATTTCCTCCCATAGAATAGGAGGAACTACGAACGCTCTGATTTCCCTGTTTCAGTAAACGGGAATACGTAGGCATAAGATTGAAAGAAAAATCTTAGCGAGCACAATCAACAAAAAACCCAAATCCCATATCTCCATCAATCAAAAGCAGTAATTCAAAAAGCATCAATCCTAACATCCTAATCCTTGTTCCCCGCCAGAAACCTTCTGTCAAGATAAAAAGAAAGAAAACCTTATTGGCGAAAATACAAATAACCAGTACAAAGGCCCCCACATTGATAGCATCCGTAACCTAACAGACCGCTGTTTAAACTCAGTATGCAAGCAGGGTTAATTGGAGACATCTATTTCCCTTCCTTATTCAGCTCACAATAGGATAAAAAATGAATCGACCTGTAGTAAGCCCAACCGCAGAGAGCGACCGCGCTTAAGAACCGCGTCCAAAATCGCTCGCTACAGAAAAATGGCGCCCACCGTAGGGCTTGGGTCTTTCTAAAACTTTTTTTTTCCTTTTTTCTCTTCACTTATGTGAAAACCACAGATTGGGGCGTCCGCCGGGGAACCCATTTCTGTCAGGAACTTAGGATTCTTAGCTTTATAAGTCTAGGATGATTAGGACAAATATATATTACTGCTTTTCCTAATTGCTATACGTGTTTATTTTTCTGCTAATGGGAATGCGTGTGATGCCGCATGTGGTGAGATTGAGTATACACTTAAGATAAGTGATGGCGACGGGGTCGACCATCAACCTCAGTGGAGGCTGACTAATGTAACCATTCTCTCACCTAGACAATGGGTCGGTTGTGATGCCTGAGAAGCTGAGGAGCCAAACCCTTTCGTAGTGCGGAAACTATCGGGAATAGTTGTTACGCGATACTACCCTTATTTGAGGTTGGTGATCTATTCTCGATGAATGACACTTACTCTAAGATTGCACTACAACTCGCTGGCGATCCGCTTGTTGTTTTTCTTTCCTGGGAGGAGCTGATGATAATGAGTACAGGTACAAAAAAACACCTTAGTATAAACCTTTGGGGATGGGTAGAGCCTTGACTTCATGACAACAACCCTTTGACCCCATGTTTTTCTATGTTTTTGTGTGCTGCATTCATGCATTCATTTAAAAAAAACATTAAAACATTCAAAAAACTTCTCTTCTAGTCTCTCTGTTTTTCAAATTAAACTAAGATTGTGATTGCAAATATCAGAGAAGAGGATTACGCTAATGGATTTCGTTAGAAGGAGAACTCATACGTACACCTTCAAGGTTCTAAAACTAGGGGATTTGAGAAGGTTAGCAAGGATGATCACAAACCAAGAGGCTTTCAGAGCCAAGCACGGAGGTTTGCTACCACTGCTAAGAGTCCATTTGATTGAGGAAATCATGGATGCGCTCATTCAGTTTTACGATCCGGTTTATCACTGTTTCACATTCCCGGATTACCAGCTTGCACCAACGCTGGAGGAGTATTCTTATCTGATCGATCTACACATTACAGATCGAGCTCCATTTTGTGGACTGGAAGAAATTCCAAAGAATCAGACCATTGCAAGAGCAATTCATTTGGACGAGTCTGAGGTCAGGACTCACATGACTACTAAGGGTGGCATCCAAGGTTTGTCAGCCCAGTTCTTGACAAGGAAAGCCATGTATTTTGCCAGTATTGGGAACGTGACTGCTTTTGAAAGCATCTTTGTCTTGCTCACCTACGGGTTATTTTTGTTTCCCAACATCAATAACTTAGTCGATATTAACTCCATTAAGGTTTTTCTCATTGGAAACCCTGTGCCGACTTTGCTCGCAGATGCGTATCATTCTGTACACTTAGGAAATTTGTACAGCGGAGGGGAGATCACATGCTGTGTACCTCTACTTTATAAATGGTTTATCTCTCACTTGCCCAAGTCTGCTGCTTTTTGGGATTGCAAGAGTGCCTTACGTTGGTCGCAGAAGATCATGTCTCTTACCAACTCTGATATAGATTGGTGTAATAGGATTTATGATGGAATCAGAATCATTGATCATTGTGGAAACTTCCCCAACGTACCCCTCATAGGAACTAAAGGAGGAATCAACTACCATCCGGTATTGGTTTGCCGTCAGTTTGGATACCCGATGAGGCATGTCCCACTTAATGCTCATCTAGAAGGTCTTTTCTTCAAGGAAGGAGAAAACGACAGAGCACTAAAAATGGAAATAGTGCATGCTTGGAAGCATGTTCATAAGAAAGGGCGAGAGTCTCTGGGAAAACCGGATTGTGTCTCGGTGGGGCCTTATCTCCATTGGGTACAAACTAGAGCTCTCAAGCTAAAGATGCCTTATCCTCGTTACGGAATTCTTCCGCCGAGGGAATCTGTCATGTACTTCATGACGGAAACTGAAAAGCTTCAGGTTACTCTCAACAAAGTTCAAAAGGAGAGAAGGTCTTGGAAGAACAAGTACCACACCCTCGACGTAGAGTGCATCAAAATACAGCAATTACTGAAAGAGAAAGATGCTCTGATTGAAATTTTGGAGCAACATGCTGTGGAGAATCAAGATGACCAAAGGATTTGCTCACTCCTTTCACTTGGCAAAGGAACGACAACCCGACAACGGCCCAAGAGCCCCGGTCAAAGAAAAGGAAGATATCAGAATCAGCACCCGATTTCTCTTCAGAGAGGACTCGGGACCCATTAGCTTAGGCTTCTGTTTCTGCACTTTGTAATCTACTGTATTTCCATTTTTGTAATCCTTTGAATTTCAATAAAAAGGGGTTTCCCCACTGTTTGATATTTGCAATCTAATTGTCGAAGTTTATTTTGATTAAACCAAAAAAAATAATTAATATAATCATTGCATTCATCATTCTCACATCGCGTATTCTTCTTCCCTACGAATCTCACGTTTGTGTCTCGATTCTAGAGTCAAACTGTCTCATTCGTACAATACTCGGGCCAATCGTCAGAAAAAGATGGATGATCTTGAGGAAGAAAATAGAGAGTTGAAAGAAGAGATCGACGCTCTGAGAGAGGATATGAGAAAGCTTCGTAACGACATGCAAGCCATGGCAGAAGCTCAGCTACAAAGAACTGTGATCTCAAAGATCACCTCAATGCCCATAGTGGAGAAGAATGATCCTAGGTATCAGATGCCGAAAGATCACCCTTGGGGCATGCCTGTTAACTATATCCCGGAAGGATATGTTTCGCCGATCATTGAGGATCAGGGAATCACAACAGAAGCCACTGGGCCTGAAGGTTACAAACTTCAGGAAAGCGAAAATGCCAGGGGCATACTGAAGACTCCTGAAGGTTACAAACTTTGGGAAACGCCAAGATTCGCTACCGTAGTCACGGTACCACCCCCTGTGGTGCACACTGTCCCGGAAGGACAGATTCCACCAATACCTGCTGATAAAAAGGAAACTATGTTTGACAGAATGGAGGAATTTCAGGAACAGTTATTGGAAATGCAGAAAGAGCTGCAAGCCATTCGCGGTCAGGATTTATTTGGAAAGGACGCCGCAGACCTCTGCTTGGTCCCCAATGTGAAAGTCCCGCACAAATTCCAAGTGCCCGACTTTGAAAAGTACAAGGGTAACTCTTGCCTCAAAGCCATCTGGTGATGTACGCTCGGCGGATGTCAGCTCAGACGGAGAATCAGGACCTACTGATTCACTACTTCCAGGATAGTATAACCGGTGCCGCATTAAAATGGTACATGGGTTTAAACCGTGCCACGATCAGCACTTTTAGAGATCTTGGCACTGCCTTCGTCCAACAATACAAATACAATTTGGACATGGCACCCGACAGAGATCAACTCAGATCAATGTCGCAAAAGGACAAGGAAACCTTTAAGGCGTATGCTCAAAGGTGGCGTGAAATTGCCGCTCAAATTTGTCCACCTCTTAAGGAAAAAGAGATGACAAAGATCTTCTTAAAGACCTTAAGCTCATTTTACTATGACCGAATGGTTGCCAGTGCGCCCAGTGATTTCACTGAGATGGTCGGCATGGGCGTACGTCTTGAGGAAGCCGTCCGAGAAGGATGTTTGGTAAAAGACACTGGATCGACGAGCGGTACTAAAAAATACGGTAGTGCTCTCCCTAAGAAAAAAAAGCAAGATATTGGGAATATCTCTCTCGGAAAGGAAAGGCGACGTTATCAACCAGTAGCGGCTGTGACTCCTGCTATCAACCTTGCGCCTATTCCTACGTATCAACCTCAGGTTGCGCAGAGCCAACCTGACTAGCAAAGGACACAACAGCCTCTTCAGCAGGCTCGTCCTCCATATAACAACAACCGTACAACACGGCCACCAGGATTTGATCCTATACCCATGACGTACGCAGAACTGTTTCCGTTACTACTGGCTAAGGGGCACATCCAGACTAAGTCTCCTCTTACAGTACCGGAAAATCCGCCTTTTTGGTTTAAGGTGGATCAGACATGCCCATATCATCAAGGAGGGTCAGGGCATAACATAGAGAACTGTCTTAATTTTAAATCTGACGTGCAAAAGCTTGTTAGGAGCGGGCTCTTATCTTTCAAGGATACAAATCCCAATGTTCTTACGAACCCGCTGCCTCAACACGAGAAGGCTGCCGTCAATTTGATAGAAGGAGAAACTAACGATGTCTATCAAATTCACGATGTACTCTTGTTGAAAACCAATCTGGTCAAGATACATTGTAGACAGAGTGGATATGGCCATGTGCCACCTCATAACTATCACCAGTGTGATATCTGCTCTAAAGACAACAAAGGATGTTTTGTGGTGCAAGCAGCTCTACAGGAACAAATGGATCTCGGATGGATCCTAGAGCACCGAGTTCGTGGAGTTAACATGGTCTATACGAATTCTAACGTCATTCAAAACCACGACATCCGTGCGATGAATGCCAACTTGGTGGCAATGCACTCAAGGCAAAGCCAATATCATAATCTGTCACGGCATGATTACAGTTCTTGTCTGACTTGCTCGGTAAACAAACAGGGATACTCTTTCATACAAGAGGCCCTCCAGCGTCAGATGGATCTTGGATGGATCCAGGACTACCATGATAGGAATCCCTATCAGATCAACATGATTCAAATCTTCGATATTCGTCTGATGAATACCAGCCTGGTAGAGTTATATGTTGAGCAGGCCCGACTCGGATTCTTAATATCACATGATTACTAAAGCTGTAAAGCGGATTGCGAAAACGATCAGGGTTGTACCCTTGTCTAGGAGGCACTTCAGCACTTGTTAAATCACTGGTGGATGCTAATCTATATGGATGAAGATACCCAGCAAATTAGTATCACTAACGGAAATCCTACTGGATATCAAAGTCAGGATGTCCGGTCGGTGGAAACAGACCTCGTAAGGTTGCACTGCATTCAAAGTGGACATGGTCGGGTGCCACTACACAACTATGAGCGGTGTGGAGTCTGTTCAGTAACCAATCAAGGATGCTACCTCGTACGAGCAGCCCTTCAAAGTCAGTTGGACCGCAAAGAGATTTAACCATGCTCAAGTTCTGGATCAGTCAATTATCTCGCTGATCAAATCGAGGATGTTGTCGTAATCTCTAATCATCAGACGGCTGGGGATATTTGTGCCATCATTCCACTACTTGACGAATCTAAAGTTCCTAACCAGGAACGGATTGAAATTACTTATGATGGTCAGAAAAATCAGAAGGTTCCCATAGTCATCTATCTGCCAGGACCACTACCGTATGAATCAACTAAGGCTATCCCTTACAAATACGGTGCAACAATAGTCGAAAATGGAAAGGAAATTCCATTACCCTCCGTCGTGAACATTGCAAACATCAGTCGTGTAACACGGAGTGGTAGAATCTTCAACAGAGGAGTTGGAGAGTCCAACAAAGAAAAGGAACCTCACACAGAAGTTCCCAATCCATCAGTCGGTCAATCCAGTAATCCCGACCTTTCAAAAAACAAAGATGAGATGCTCAAGCTCATCCAAAGGAGTGAATACAACATTGTTGATCAACTGTTACAAACTCCTTCAAAGATCTCGGTGCTATCACTTTTACTCAGTTCAGAAGCGCATAGGGAGGCTCTACAGAAAGTCTTGGAGCAAGCCTTTGTGGAACAGGATGTAACAATCAGACAGTTCGATAGTATTATCTCTAATATCACTTCCTGCAACAATTTGGGATTTAGTGATGAGGAATTACCTGAAGAGGGTTGCCGTCATAACATGGCGCTTAATATCACAGTTAACTGCCAGGATGATGCTTTAGCCAGCGTACTGGTAGACACAGGGTCAGCCCTGAATGTTATGCCGAAGTCCACTTTGATGCAATTATCATTCAAAGGCCCTCCAATGAGAATCAGCGAAGTCGTCGTCAAAGCATTTGACGGATCCAGAAAAATGGTTATCGGCGAAGTTGATCTTCCCATAACTATCGGTCCTCACACTTTCCAGGTCATGGACATCCGGGCAACATACAGTTGTTTATTAGGAAGACCTTGGATACATCAGGCTGGAGCGGTTACTTCAACCCTCCACCAAAAGCTAAAGTTCGTTCAGAACGATCAACTCGTCACGGTTTATGGGGAATAAGCCTTGCTTGTAAGTAACCTATCATCATCTACTTGTGTAGAACCCGAGGAGATTATTGGAACGCAGTTCCAAGCACTGTCGGTAAGCAAGGACAATCAGTTCAAAGGAGGAACCTCGATTTCCTCATACAAAGATGCTATTAAAGAGGTCGAGAGTACCGATACAAAAGGATGGGGACAGCTTGTCATTCCCACTGACAATAAAACAAAGAAGGGTCTTGGTTTTTCTGCAACCTGTACCCAGACAGCTGCCAACGATGAAAGTCTTCATCCCCTTCAAAACTTCTTCCACAGTGGAGGTTTCCTTCACCCAGTGTCTCAAGCAGTCCATGCTATCAATGAGGAAGATCCCTCTGACACAGATGAAGAATGGAAGTCCTACCTTAACGAGGACGGTTATATGTCTCAGGAAGAGGTGCCTATGCCTTTTTGCTTTCCTACAGAAAGTCCGAGATTTATACCCAGATCAGACGTCGAAATGATCTATGGAGATTGTGATCCGGAAGAATGTCGTGCTCCACCAAATTCATTAGAAGAGGACACTCTGATGAAAGACAACTTTGACCACGACTACTATGGCCCGATGGATGGCCTGCCGATGTGGCAGCCTTACCCTGGAGACTTGGGGCAAGAAAGTCAGTCGAACCATGAAAATCAGCTGAGTTTCATCGAACAGAATACCTGCGTCCCCACCATGTCATGGGATCAACACTCAGGTCATTCAGAAACTACTCAACATGACGATGAATTCGCAACATTTGCAGGACTTGAATTCATCAACTATGCTTTTCCCGAGGTCAATGTCATCGAGAGAGATGACTCCTCCAGTTCCAAAGAAGTTTGGGATACCTTGGGACAACCGAGTGGTAAATTCGACTTTATGGTCAAGTACACTGCTCCCGAAAGCTCTCGTATCAGGCTCGAAGATATCCAGCCAACTGGATGGGGAGATACAACTGAGAGCACAACTACTCTGCAAAATGCAACTGAGGAATCCTCCTACGACAATTCTGCCTGGGAGACAGATTCCAATGATCCTGCTCCACCAGAAATCAACGTCATTTCTGAAGATAAATCAAGGAAGGTGCCAGACTTTGTGATTCACCGAGGAGTTCGCCGCCAATGGGTTGCTGTCGATGTTCCGAAGGCCGTTCACCAGTCAAAGTAATTGCCATCTTTAACCTTTCACCCTGCCCAGGTGAAACGGATGTTTTGATAGGGCTCGCTTTCTGTAAATTTCCTTCTTCGCTTTGCCCAAAGCGACAGAGTTTTGTTTTATAGGGCTGTAGTTTCAAGAATCGACTTGTTCATTAATAAAATAACGTCGTTCTGTAATTTCCGCATTATTTGTTGTTTTCTCTTTTTGCTTTTTTAGAAAATGGTAATCCTAAAAAATAATTCAAAAATAAAAATAAGCAGTAAAATAAAACACTGCACACACTCTTGCATTTTCTCTATCTCTTCTAAACACGAATCATCACGTCATGCAGATTGCTTGTTTTACACCCCATTGAAACATACGATCCGATGCCTTCTCCCGACTTTGAGTTCCCGGTATTTGGGGCTGAAGAAGAAGTTGACGACAAAATTCCAGAAGAGATCTCCCGATTACTCAGACAAGAGGAAAGGTCCATTGAACCTCACAAAGAACCGTTGGAAACGGTAAACTTGGGTTCAGAAAAAGAGAGAAAAGAAATCAGGATTGGGGCACTGCTCAGTCGAACTGCCAGAGAGGGTTTGATAAAGCTTCTCAGAGAATTTCCCGATGTATTCGCTTGGTCCTATCAGGATATGCCAGGGTTGGATACCAGCATCGTGGAACATCATTTACCATTAAGATCGGAATGTCCGCCAGTAAAGCAAAGGTTGAGACGGACTCATCCGGACATGGCCATCAAAATCAAAGAGGAGGTACAGAAACAGATTGACGCGGGTTTCCTCGCCACATCAGAGTATCCTCAATGGTTAGCCAACATCGTACCCGTTCCCAAAAATGACGGAAAGGTCAGAATGTGTGTCGATTACAGGGATCTAAACAAGGCAAGTCCAAAGGACGACTTTCCTTTACCACACATTGATATGCTGGTAGACAGTACAACAAAGTTCAAAGTTTTTTCCTTCATGGATGGATTCTCGGGCTATAATCAAATCAAAATGGCGCCGAAAGACATGGAGAAAACTTCGTTCATTACCCCATGGGGCACCTTTTGTTACAAGGTAATGTCGTTCGGTTTGAAGAATGTCGGGGCAACCTATCAAAGGGTCATGACTACTCTGTTTCATGACATGATACACAAAGAAATCGAGGTATATGTCGATGATATGATTGCAAAATCAAAAATAGAGAGTGAGCACGTTGAACATCTGTCAAAATTGTTCGAACGTCTAAGAAAATTCAAGCTCCGCTTGAATCCTAACAAGTGCACCTTCGGTGTCCGTTCAGGGAAACTACTAGGGTTCATCGTCAGCCAGAAAGGAATTGAAGTTGATCCTGACAAGGTCAATGCCATTCAAGAAATGTCTTCTCCAAAAACTGAAAAACAAGTCAGAGGATTCCTGGGACGTTTGAACTACATCTCCAGATACATATTCCTTATGACCGCGACATGCGCGCCGATTTTCAAATTACTCAAGAAGAATCAGGACTGCATTTGGACAGAGGACTGTCAAACTGCCTTCAACAGTATTAAGGAATACCTGTTGAACCCACCGATTCTGTCACCTCCAGTGGAAGGAAGACCACTGATCATTTACCTCACAGTTCTAGAGGACTCAATGGGATGTGTACTTGGCCAACAAGACGAAACCAAAAGGAAAGAGTCTGCCATTTACTATCTGAGCAAGAAATTCACCAACTGCGAAACTCTGTACACGATGCTTGAGAAAACTTGTTGTGCTTTGGCTTGGGCAGCCAAACGTCTACGCCAGTACATGATTCGGCATACTACTTGGTTGGTCTCCGAAATGGATCCAATCAAGTACGTTTTCGAAAAACCTGCTCTTACGGGAAGGATTGCCCGTTGGCAGATGCTGTTATCAGAATATGACATAGAGTACCACGCTCAGAAAGCCGTTAAAGGAAGTATTTTAGCCGATCATTTGGTTCGTCAACTGATTGACGATCAAGAATCAATCGGGTTTGACTTCCCAGACGAAGATGTCATGTATCTAAAAATGAAAGACTGCGATGAACCGCTACCCAGTGAAGGGCCAGAACCAGGTTCCCGATGGGGACTTATCTTTGACGGAGCAGTTAATCATTATGGAAACGGAATTGGGGCAATAATTGTTACCCCTCAGGGTACCCACATTCCTTTCACCGCCAGACTTACGTTCAAATGTACGAACAACGAGGCCGAATACGAAGCTTGTATCATGGGTCTCGAGGAAGCAATTGATTTAAGGATCAAAAACTTGGACGTATACGGCGACTCAACCTTGGTTATCAATCAGATAAAAGGAGATTGGAACACATACCAATCAAGATTGATTCCTTACAAAGACTACGCAAGAAGGTTGTTACCTTTCTTCAACAGAGTTGAGTTTCATCATATCCCTCGTGATGAGAATCACATGGCTGATGCTTTAGCCACTCTCTCTTCCATGATTAGCGTAGGTCGATGGAATGACTTACCTAAGATTGACATCATGCGCCTTGAACGACCCACTTACATCTTCACCATTGAAGCAGTCATAGACGATAAACCTTGGTATCACGATATCAAATGCTTCCTTCAGAAACAAGAGTACCCACCTGGGGCACTCAGAAAAGATAGAAAAACCCTCAGAAGATTGGTTGGATATTTCTTCCTGAGCGGTGACACTCTCTATAAGAGAAATTTTGACATGGTCTTGCTCCGATGCGTCGACAGACCAGAAGCAGACATGCTTATGAAAGAAATTCATGAAGGATCCTTTGGCACTCATGCCAACGGACACACAATGGTGAGAAAAATTCTCAGAGCAGGGTAATATTGGTTGACCATGGAATCTGACTGCTACAAGTACATGAGGAGGTGTCACAAGTGTCAGATATACTCCGACAAAATCCATGTACCGCCATCACATCTCAAAGTTCTTTCTTCCCCATGGCCTTTTTCCATATGGGGAATCGACATGATTGGCATGATTGAGCCCAAGGCTTCAAACGGACATCGGTTCATCCTAGTAGCCATTGACTACTTCACCAAGTGGGTCGAAGCAGCGTCGTATGCTAATGTAACCCGACAAGTGGTGGTCCGATTTATCAAAAACAATATCATCTGCCGTTATGGTGTTCCAAGCGAGATCATTACTGATAATGGATCTAACTTGAACAATAAGATGATGAAAGAGTTGTGTGCAGAGTTCAAGATCGAAGACCATAACTCATCTCCCTACCGACCCAAGATGAACGGAGCGGTAGAAGCGGCTAACAAGAACATCAAAAGGATTGTTCAAAAGATGGTTGTAACCTACAAAGATTGGCACGACATGCTACCCTTTACTCTTCACGGTTATCGAACATCTGTCCGCACTTCAACAGGGGCAACCCCTTTCTCTCTAGTGTATGGCATGGAAGTAGTGCTCCCCATCGAAGTAGAGATCCCGTCAATCCGAGTATTGATGGAAGCTAAGCTCACCGAAGCTGAATGGTGTCAAAGCCGACACGACGAACTGAATCTAATCGAAGAAAAGAGAATCACGACACTATGCCATGGTCAGCTGTATCAACAAAGAATGAAGAGGGCGTTTGACAAAAAGGTCTGACCTCGTGTCTTCAGAAAAGGAGACCTCGTGCTCAAGAAGATACAATCATTTCTCACTGATTCTCGGGGCAAGTGGACCCCAAATTATGATGGCCCCTATGTGGTCACGAAAGCTTTCTCAGGCGGTGCCTTGAGACTTGCAACCATGGACGGAGAGGAATTTGCCTACCCCACGAATGTTGACGTAGTCAAGAAATACTTCGCCTAAAAAAAAACATCTCGGTGGATTGAAAACCCGAAAGGGCGGTCCATGCAAAAATTAGAGACATGAAAAAATCATCCCGGTGGATTGGAAATCTCATAGTACAATCCAGGCAAAAATTAGGGATAATGGCAAGTAACTATGTTCAACAGAGGCAAGTCCCTCAGGAGCAGCAGCAGTTACATCGTCCATCGGAGGAAAACTCCAGTCAAGGTCATCTTCGATAGAAGCTCAGGATGCCCCGAATTCAAAGTTGGTAGAAGGACAGTGGTCGTTATGTTTCAACGTAGCCCTTTTCCCTGTAAATTACCATTTTCTAACTTTGTATATACTCTTTGGAATCACGCGTTTGGCTGATCTCCATCCTATCAATAAAATTTGAGCCTTTGTGCTTTTGTTTGTAATTCTTATTTGTTTTAGCTTTACAGAACGACATTTTAATATGATTAACGATTCTTGAAATAAAACAAAATGAATTTACTTGTTAAAACTTTTTCTGCTTTTAAAATAAAGACGACAATTTCTTTTGACTGTTGAACATCAAAGGAACATCAATCGCTTCTCCAGAAGTAAGCGAACTTCAAAGTGCATAATCAAAGTACTCCTTCTACGCCAGTGCGCCTGATTGAAGGATCAATAATGTCAGATGCGACTAATCTATCTGACATCTTCGGCCGAGTTCTCATCTCCTAAGCCCGACCAGCACGGTTCCCCGCAGGGACTATCTCTCCTAAGCAAGGCAGAATTGCTATCTTGAACCAGCGATATTTCTTCCACGCCCCGCGATGGCCGAGTATCCAGTCATGTTCATCTTTTAGTTTGTATGTCGCGTCAGTTTTGTCCGCATATACATACATACATCATGCATTATTGATTTTCATTCACATTCATATTGCATCACTATCACTCTAGTCGGTCTTATCCCCTAGTGATAAAAGTCCTCTCGATCGAGTTGTCAGCCTTTTCCTCATCAGAAAGTGTTGCGTCTGGACAATCTCTCTCCCGTTTATCTCTGGATTAGAGACGGTCCTTGACCTGAGAAACAAAATAAACTTTCAACAAATATCACTCTTCGCCATTGAAGATGATATCCTTGCTTTCCCAGATTAAGGAAAATCCCCAGAGAAAGCCTCTTAATCAGAGATTCGGCGTTACGTCAGTTTAGCTCCGAAAAGATTACTGATGAAAAGGTCATCAGCACCTCAAAATTGGATCACATCATATGACATTTCTCCGGGAAGATCCCGAGAAAAGTATGATGTAATACCCAAGCGAAAACAGTCTCTCAAGAGACTCGTTTTCCCCAATAGAGTCGACAAATGGCGTCTCCAACAGAGAAGTTTGTGCAACTCTACAACTCAGACGATTGGGTTCCCCAGCAAGTCTGACGTCAAAACTTTTTTCGTCAAATGGCATCTCTCCAGGAAAATTCGGCGAGAAGTTTGAGGAAAATCCGCTACTAACAGCGTTCCTTGTCAAGAAAGTTTATTGACAAAAGAAACTGAGACCAGTTCCTTGGTAGGAAACCAGGATCGAGGGGAAGTTTATATCAGAAACCGAGACCAGTTCCTTGGTAGGAAACCGAGATCGAGGGGAAGTTTACAACAGAAACTGAGACCAGTTGCTTGGTAGGAAAACCAGGATCGAGGGGAAGTTTGTTTCCGCAACTTAGACCAGTTCCTTGGCTGAAAACCAGGATCGAGGGGAAGTTTACCTTTTCTAAGCATCTTCGCTTAGCTAAAGAAGATGAATGCGTAAGCTACCATTCATAACCACCATCAAAATTTCGGGTATTCCGATATTTAATCCTCTTGCACCCCGAATGCCCGAATACCTTCGTCATTCACACCTTCGGGTCCAAGAAGATTAAATAGGGGCATCTGTCATACCCTAAATTTTGACCACTAAGATTTCCCATCATTGTGCAAATCATCAGCATAATATGGATGTACCTTTGTACCTCATCAGTCTCCCCAAAGATGGGTGAGCATTCACTACAATTAAAACTAGGGTTTCAAACCCTCTCAGAGCTCTTAGACAAAGGATCAATCAAGGAATGACATGATCTTCAACTTGTCTAGCCTCTCAAATATCCACAATGGATCAAGAGGACTCCCACTTCAAGGATTAAGCACAAGGCTGCTCCCTTCTAGGTGGATCAAGCCTCAGGATCGCCAGTGTCACCAAATTAGGGTTTGGTCGACTAGGGCCTCCAGATGGAAATTTTCCTCTGGGCATGAGCCAATGCTTCAAAGCATAACCTAAAATGTTCCATGGAACATCATAAACCCCATCATCAAGTCAATTTAGCCTCAGGGGATGCATACATAAAAAATCAGGAATTAGGGTTTCTTGACCTAATTCACCCCTAAGTTGACTTTTGGGACAAAACACGAGCCAAGACCTCAAGAGAGGATTTGAGGATCCCTAACACACCACATTGATCCATTTGCAACAATGGATTGATCCAAGAAGCTTGAGCAACAAGTTTCAATTTCATCTGAACCACAGTTAGGGTTTCGCGAGAAAAGTCAACTGTAGCTTTGACTTTTGACCAGGACATGCTCCCAAGCCGTGGGACACGATTAAATACACCCTATAACACCCATGGAACATGTCCATCAAGTTTGATTTAGGTCAAGGACATGATTTCCTAAAGGATCGCACAGTTTGGAATTCATCTGATAAAAAGTCAATTGTGCACAAAAGTCAAACTTTGACTTTTTGAGATTTTTCATAAAAATGGTTTTTTAACCCTAAAATGATGTTAATGTGTGATTGGAATCATCATTCATCAAGAAAAATCAAAGAAAGTGGGGTAACTTGTAAAAGGGGTAACCATAAAAACTTAGAAAATTTTCTAAGTTATGAAAAAAAGTGGCAAGGGTACCAACTTTGGAGGATCATAACTCCTAAACCACAAAGCCATTTTTCCCCATCCAAAGATGGATTTGTAGCCCTCATGGCCCTCTACAAAAGTGTCAACTACACTTCATCCCAATTCATCATGGATTTTGAGTTATGCTTGGATCAAAATGGCTAAAAACTTAAAATTGACATTTTTCAGCACTTAGCCAAAATCTGCCTTGTAATTTCAGCACAATGTCCCAACTTCAAGGCTGTTTTTCTCCATGTTCCAAGTTGAACCAGGTCTAGGGCCAAACATAAAAGTTGAAGTACGTCATCTAAGCTTTCCAGAAAGTCCTAGAACGTCCATGTAGCATACTCGAGCAGGGAGTTATGGATCTTACAAAAGGCCTTGCTGAAGCTGAATTTTTCAGGGCAGATTTGCACATTTTTTGTGCCACACGAATTTTCAAGCCTTGTCATCAGTTTGGACACATCTAAGGATCAAATCCAAGTGGGATGATCTGATCCATGAACCTCCCAAGTCCAAGGAACAAAAAAAAGCATGCCAAAACCTAGAAATCCCTAAAAGAGGGACAAAACTCCAATTTTGGTTTAGAGCATTTAATGGATGCTTAGAGGTGGCATGGACTGAGCCATTCTCATCTGAAATCAGTCAAGACTTATCCAAGACCAAGTGAACCACAACCCTGTGCCCTAACCTCTAGTCAATGGCTAGAGGAGACTTGCATTTCCATTGGCCAACATGGATCAAACACCTGCTGCAGTTGCCATTCATTGTGGATCCCAAAACAAACTTGCTCCACTATAAATAGAGCTCATTTGTGTTCAGTTTGAGTACACCAAAGCCATCAAACAGATGCTTTCCTCAAAATCTATTCTTTCACCTCAAATTTGCCTTCCAAAGCAAGTAATTCTGAGTTTTTGAGCTAGAGAGCAATTCCACTCAAACTAATCACACACACACACCTCATATATATCATATGTAAGCTGTGCAAACCATCAAAAGTGACCTGTAATCACAACATCACAAAGTCACCTCTCAAAACCTCAAAATGACACTTTTTTGCATTTTTCAAGCCATGTCTTGATTCAGTCACTTTCCAAACCAGATAAAACCTCAAACACACTCTAAATATCATCCTTGGACTGTCCCAAATGGTGCCACACATCTGGAACACCATTTGAGAGAGTTGGCATTTTGGCCACTTTTGACCATTTTACGAGAAAGTGCACAAACTTGCTCCAGAGGTTTTCAGCCGATTCCAACCATCCTAAAAGCTTCTAAGAGGTCATTTGAGGTTGTCCAAAGCATCAAATCATTTCTGGAACAAAGCACTTGGTAGGTTGCCCAAAATCTCCAAAAAAGAGGTAAAATCCATAACTTGAATTCTTTGAATCATGCTTTCCTTTGTTGTCCACATACATGCATCATATTGAACAATTCTTGAGGCAAAAATATAGTCCTTAATATGTATGTTGTGATCCTCCCACTGTTTGCATTTTAACATGTTTATATGTGGAATTTTGGTTGTTTTAAAATCATATCTGGTTCTGATTTTTTTGATTGATGTGTTCTGTACATTAAGTTTTAGTGTGCATGAGTAACACCATTGGATTCCTTGCGAAAAATCGGTTAAGATAGGTTTTTACGGATTTCAATTCCGATGAAAATTGAGAGAGTTACGCGCGTTGGAAATTTGACGCGAAACGACGTCGAATTAACGATAACAGTTTTGTTTTTTTAATTTCTGCGTTTTGTGTGTTGATTTTCCATGTGCGTGAGTAATACCATTGGATTCCTTGCGAAAAATCGGTCAATATAGGTTTTTACAGATTTTAATTCGGTTAAAAATCGATAGAGTTGCGCGTGTTGGAAATTCGACGAGGAACGATGTTTTCACAACAGTGCAGTCTGGTTTTTTTATTTCTGCATTTTGTGTGTTAATTTTCCATGTGTGTGAGTAATACCATTGGATTCCTTGCAAAAAATCGGTCAAGATAGGTTTTTACGGATTTCAATTCAGATAAAAATCGAGAGAGTTACGCGTGTTGGAAATTCGACGCGGAACGACGTTTTCACAACGTAGCAGCTCTGGTTTTTTTATTGCTGCGTTTTGTACGTTAAGTTTCAGCATGCATGTGCAATACCATTGGATTCCTTGCGAAAAATCGGTCGAGATAGGTTTTTTCGGATTTCAATTCGGATAAAAATCGAGAGAGTTACGCGTGTTGGAAATTCGACGCGGAACGATGTTTTCAAAACGATAGCAGTTTTGGTTTTAATTTCTGCGTTTTGTGTGTTGATTTTCCGTGTGCGTGAGTAATACCATTGGATTCCTTGCGAAAAATCGGTCAAGATAAGTTTTTACGGATTTCAATTCCGATAAAAATTGAGAGAGTTATGAGTGTTTGAAATTTGATAAAAAAACGTGTTGAAAATTAAAGTTTCGGTACTCGTTTTTACCCCAAAAGAAATGTCGGAGATGATATTTTGATATCTTTCCTCTTTTTCTTACTTTTTATTTTCAAAACTCAACCAATTTTTTTTACATAGCAAAAAATCATCATTTTCCAATTCATACCCCATAATATTTTAATCCACAAAAAATCACAAAAAAAGTATTATTTTTAATATATTTAAAAATAGTGTTTTAAATTGTTTTAAATGCTTTTAAAATGATTTCTTTTTTTCTTGATTTTTTAAAACCAAAATGATTTTAAATATTTATGTGGATAAAATATTTTTTTTCATAAACTTTAATCATTATTTAATGATTTTATTTGATATTTTTATCAATTTTTACTTAATTTTTCTTGGAAAAATGCCTAAAAAAATGAAATTAGGGTTTTCTTTGATTTTCACCCTAACAAATCTTTTTCAAACACTTGGGCCTCTATTAGAGTGTAAGACCCAATCCCCTTTTAATCAAAACAATTTTGGGCCTCAGTTATTTTATAAGTCCCGATACGTTAAAAATCTCGGCACGATCGCCATTTTCAAACTGAAAATATTTTGGGCCTCTCCCTGAGTTGTAAGCCCCATCTTTTGTACAAAAATACACTTTGGGCCTCTAATAGAGTATAAGACCCAACCCCTCTTTTTTATATTTTCTCATTTTATTTTATAATGATTTGGAAAATTAATAACTCCTTCAATTTTGATTATTTTTTATTGGTTCTTTTTCTGAAAAATCACAAAAATAGTAAAATATTTTATTCTACAAAAAAATCAAATTTATATTATTTATTTAATATAGTTGGTATTTTTGTGAATAAATTCATTTTTAATTGTTTTTAAGCATTTTAAAAGTGAATATTCATCTTGAAAATAAAGACTTTGGGCCTCCCCTCGTGTTGTAAGTCCCATTTCTTTTCTTTAACCTCTTTGGGCCTCTATTAGAGTGTAAGACCCAACCCCTTTGTGTACAGAAAACTTTTTGGGTCTCATTCGTTGTATAAGTCCCTCTGTACATTTTCAAATAAACGACGCGATCGTCGCCAGTTTAAAATTATCCAACTGGGCCTACCCTCGAGTAGTAAGACCCATTTCCTTTCTTAAAAACTCTTTGGGCCTCTTGAGAGAGTGTAAGACCCATCCCTTTGTACAGAAAACCTTTTTGGGCTTCAGTCACTTGTATAAGTCCCTCTGTACAAATTTAACAGTGCGCTCACTGATAAAACCCTGGGCCTCTCCTTGAGTTGTAAGCCCCAAATCTTTTTATTTCAAAGCACTTTCTCCTTTGATTTTGAATATACTGTTGTTTTCAATCTTTCTTTGTTGAACAACTAACCAAACAGCATGGAAGCTCTACAACCGAGTAAGTGTTTACCCGCTTTCATTTACCGCTTTTATATATATATATAACTGTATTGTGGGGTTGTTTCGCTGTAAGTCTTCTTTCATAAACTCCTATCAACTGTGTAATAATAGTATAGATATTTAGAGTTTCCCCGGCAACTACGTCTAGAACTAGGTGACGCCGTTTCGTTTATTCATAGAAATAGACACCTAGATCCCCAAATAGGATCACCAGATACAGTCTTCTCTTCGGCTGTCCTCATTAGGAATTGTCAAGAAACTCTACTCCCAGAGATGAATGTATTCTCCGTGAATGGCATCTTTGAGTTTCTTCCAAATTCTCGAACTTTCCTGACTTGATCTATTCCTTGTGAATAGCTTGCCTTGAATTTCTCGGGGTTTGGGGACCCACGGGCTTCTTAAAAGCATCGGCCTTCTCTTGGGCATCGTACAAGGACCCACAGGCTTCCTAAAAGCAACCCCACACCCTCTTGGGCTTAGTACAAGGACCCGTCAGCTTCTTAGAAGTATTCACAGCCTCCTCTTAGGCTTCGTATAATGATCTCTTCCTCCGGGAATGATAGCCTTCTCTTGGGCTTCGTACAAGGACCGATCGGCTTCTTAAAAGTTTCCAGCCTCCTCTTGGGCTTCGTACAAATTGTCCCGACGACCTCCTAGAGGTATAGGAACAGTACCTAGTCATCTTCATAGAACAGTCCTTTCAAAGAGTCTACTACTGTTTCTCAAAGCATAGTACAAAAGATGAAACTCTAGACTTGGACAGTCTAACTTCCTTGAGTCTCAAAGACATTCTCAAGTGACCCCTTCGTCAAATAGGAAGGAAACCCGTAGACTCGGACAGTCTCAATACCCTTCGGATTTCCCACTTCCTTAAAGAACAGGAATAACCCGGATCCTCAAATCAAATCCCTGAGTACAGTGTTGCTCATATAAGAACTGATTTTCTCTTTCAAAATCAGTATACTGGACCTGTCACTCAACTAAAACAGTAACCATAGCCTCCTCTTAGGCTTTGTATAATGATCCTTCTTCAATGAAGTTAGCCTCCTCTTGGGCTTTGTACAATGATTCTCCCCAGCGGAGTCAAACAACGTTTAGCCTCTCTCTCGGGCTTTATACGAGACACATAAGAGACTCTCTCGTTGAGTCAATCACCCCTTTCGCCTCCATCTCGAGCTTTATACGAGATACAAAAAGGTTCTTATTGAGCCAAACAAACAATCACCTCCATCTCGGGCTTTATACGAGATACCAAAAGACTCCATCGTCGAGTCAAAACCTTTTCGCCTCCATCTCGGGCTTCGTACGAGATACAGAGACTCTCTTGTTGAGTCAAACTTTTAGCCTCCATCTCGGGCTTCGTACGAGATACAAAGACTCTCTTGTTGAGTCAAACTTTTAGCCTCCATCTCGGGCTTTGTACGAGATACAAAAAACACTCTCTTGTTGAGTATAAAAGACTCTCTTGTTGAGTCGAACTTTCAGCCTCCATCTCGGGCTTCGTACGAGATACAGAAACACTCTCTTGTTGAGTATAAAAGATTCTCCTGTTGAGTCAACCCTTTTAGCCTCTCTCTCGGGCTTTGTACGAGACACATATTAGCCTCCTCTTAGGCTTTGTATAAGAAAACCACTGGTTGATCCAATCAACCTTTTAGCATCAAAGTTGTGCCTCGTTCACAGTACACAAACATCAACCACTCATTCCCCTTCATCTAATCGCTGTAAGCGGCAAGCCTCTGGATCATCTATATCCACGCCACTGTCCCTCTTTTAGCATGAGAAATTCCTAAGGAAAGATGGCATTGCTCTACACTGAGTTAAAGTCTTCTCCTTCAGGTTAAAATCCCCTATAAAGGAAATTATGGCATTGCCGGATTCACATATCCCGGTTAAAGTAATCCTCCTTTACAGTCAGTCACCCAACAGTTGTGACAAACAGACCTCCCTTTAGAGATGACAAATTCTCTCTAAAGAAAACACCTTTTAGCTTCATATCTTGGGCTTCGAACAAGATACAAATAAACCCTTCAGCTTCATATCTTGGGCTTTGAACAAGATACAAACCACCTTTTGCTTCACGTCTTGGGCTTCGAACAAGACACCAAAAACACCCATTTCCTCCCATAGAATAGGAGGAACTACGAACGCTCTGATTTCCCTGTTTCAGTAAACGGGAATACGTAGGCATAAGATTGAAAGAAAAATCTTAGCGAGCACAATCAACAAAAAACCCAAATCCCATATCTCCATCAATCAAAAGCAGTAATTCAAAAAGCATCAGTCCTAACATCCTAATCCTTGTTCCCCGCCAGAAACCTTCTGTCAAGATAAAAAGAAAGAAAACCGTATTGGCGAAAATACAAATAACCAGTACAAAGGCCCCCCACATTGATAGCATCCGTAACCTAACAGACCGCTGTTTAAACTCAGTATGCAAGCAGGGTTAATTGGAGACATCTATTTCCCTTCCTTATTCAGCTCACAATAGGATAAAAAATGAATCGACCTGTAGTAAGCCCAACAGCAGAGAGCGACCGCGCTTAAGAACCGTGTCCAAAATCGCTCGCTACACCAACAAGCTCTCATATCTCTGAAACTTTATCTATCATTTATATATTTACATTTTATAACTATAAACCATCAAACATCTTGCAAAATTCTACTAAGATTAGATTAACTATTGAACGACATTGATATTGCACCAGTCCCTATGGATATGATAAATAAATACTTAGTTTTGATTACTGAACATCAAAATGGCGTCGTTGTTGGGGACTGGCATTTAGATATTGCAAGCATCGCAACAGTTTTTATCGTTTTAAGTTTGTGCATTTGTTAATACTTTATATATACTTCTATCCATCATACTGCTAACTTGTGATTGCTAGATTTGTGATTTCGGTCTATGTGAGGTAAAACACCTGTAGATCAATTACTTTTTGATCCCGAGATCGAAAGAACAACCCGGAGAAACTAGAGATAGACCAAGAAGTATAAACTGTAAGAACATGTTTTGGTTCTGCATCTGACCTTAAGTTTTGATGATAACTTTACATGTTGTTATAGAGAACAATTTCATACTCTAATGTTTTTCTATCAAGTGTGTAGCTTTTGCTTAAACATGTTCTGACTCTGATAGAAAGACGTGTGATGTCATCAGGCTCGGAACTTGACACTCTAGAAGAAAACATATGGTGTTTACAAATTCAAGTCAAGATTCTGGAATGCTTTTGATACAACGGTTCTAAAGAACGTTGAACTAGAGCATCTGATCATGATTTGGTATGATAGTTCTTGAGATCTTCTATAGCTTTGACTCTAAAGACTCATGTTTTTAAGACTCTGAAGAAATAAGTTCTGAAGTTCTAATAATAAAGTTCTGAAGACTCTGAAGACTTAAGTTCTGAAGTTCTGATAATCAAGTTCTGAAGACTCTGAAGACTTAAGTTCTAAAGTTCTGATAATCAAGTTCTGAAGACTCTGAAGACTTAAGTTCTGAAGTTCTGATAATCAAGTTCTGAAGACTTTAAAGACTTAGGTTCTGAAGACTCAAGTTTTGATCCTTCTATAACATGCTTCATCAACATATATTAGAAGCCTCTGAAAAATGGAAGATAAAGATAAAAATGGTTTGTGTGAGATGATAAGCATAAAAGTACAAAGTACACTGACCACTGCCCTGCTAAAGTGACACGAGGACAGTCCTTTTTTATACGACATTGTATAACACTTCCAAAATGAACGTTGGGACAAAATAACTTGATTTTCTGTTTCCCATTCTACCCTGCAACGAATCTATTTTCAATTATAAAGGGAAGACTTGGAAGAATTGGAAAGTTAGCAATCTGCTCAACAAAACTCACATTAAAACGCTGCACAAATCTTGTGTGAGATATATTCAATATAGTTTTGTAAATTAGCAAGGAACTTTTGTTCATATCTTGCTATTAACACAGTTGTGTTATTGTGCTTAAACTTTGTGTAATCTGCTTTTGTAGAAGCATCCTTGTATACACACTTGTAATCACAGTTGTTAACAATTCCTTGAGAGACTAGAGTTTAGTCAGAAGTCTCAAGAAGAAAGTGGCAGTTGTCCATTGTGGTTTGCAACAAAGTCAGTTAGACTTGTTGAGGGTTCTGTAATCACTTTGGATTTATGTTTCCTCAAATGACTAAGTATTAGTCTGTATACTTGAGAGGGCTAAAGTGTTTTTCTAAACACTTAGACGAACTGTTTGTAATCTTTCAAGATTAGTGGATTAAGTCCTTATTGAAGGAGAAATCACCTTGGTGGGTGGACTGGAGTAACTTAGTTAACAGTGAACCAGGATGAAAATAATTGTGTTTATTTATTTTTATTCACTTGTTAACTTTGGAGTTGTAAGTTTAAAAAGATCACAATTGAAGCAACCCAATTCAAACCCCACTTTCTTGTGTTTCTTGCACCTTCAATTGGTATCAGAGCTCCAGTTCTGTTATTTATAATTATCAAACACTTAATGGTGTCAGATAAAAATCCAGATTTATTTTTAGAAACATTATGGTTGATCTTACACCTCCTCCTGTTGCTCCAGTTTCAAATGATAGAGACATCCACAATGCTAAACCTCATATCTCTGATGGTGATAAGTTTTAATACTAGAAAGATAGACTATAAGGTTTCTTTCTAAGTAATGGTATTGATCTTTGGAATATAGTAGTTGATGGCTATGTATCTCCCACATATGTCGCTGGAAATAAGTTTGAAAGAAAAGTTATGAATGGTCGGTAGAAAAAGGATTGTAATAATCACTTTATAGCAAGAAACATTTTGCTGAAGGATATTTCTTATATTGAGCGTGAGAAGATCACAAACAGAGACTCAACCAAATCTAATTGACTTTCTCATAATGACTCTTGAATAAAATAATCCAGATTAAGGAGACCAAGGCTCTAGCCTTGATTCAGAAATATGAAGGCTTCAAGATGGAGGAAGATAAAACTGCTGAGATCATGTTCTCAAGATTTCAAACCTCGGATGCAAAACTTAGGATTCTGAACAATGTTACTCAATATCAGATTGCGTGAAGAGAAGCATAAGAAGCTTGCCACTCAAATGGAAGCCTATGGTGATTGCTCTCAAGCTTGTAAAAAATTTGAACAACACTTCTCTAGAGGAACTAATGAGTTCTTTGAGAAATCATGAGATTGAGCTAGAACAAGATGAACCTCAGAAGAGAAGAAAATTTGTTATGCTCAAAATCGACAGAAAAATTAAGACAATCAGAGCTCTTCTAGCTGAAGATATCAAGATCTCAAAAGAAAATTCTAATGAAGATGAAGATACGCTGTCATTACTGTCCAAAAGGGTTAATCGTCTCTGTAAGAAGAATCATAGCAACAGATTGAATGGGGCTAAATGAACTGATGATAGATTCGAGTTTACTTATGGCAGTAAAGAAGTCACATGATATGAGTATAATGAGCCAGTTCATTACAAGATTAAGTGTACTAACCTCAAGAAGGACAAGCCTAAGAAGAAAGCCTTGAAAATCAAGAAGAAATAGCCGATAGCAACATAGGATGATTCCTCTTAAGACGACTCAAAAGAAGAGCAAGATAATATAGCTCTGATGGATAAAGTTAGTATTTCTAATGAGAAGATTCCTCCAAAAGATGAAGCAGATTCTGATTCAGACACAGAAGATAAATTGTTTCGGACAAAAACAAAAAGGAAGAATCAAAGGATCTGGAACAGTTGGTAATAGATATTTTCCTTCTATATTTGATGTACTTTATGTTGAGGGTCTAATGCATAATTTTTTATTCATAAGTCAATTAAGTGATAATGATTATGACATTATTTTTAATCAACAAATGTGCAAAGCTGTTAGTCAGAAAGATGACACATTTCTCTTCATTGGAAAGAGGAAAAACAATATTTACATGATAAAGCCTTCTGATCTTAAAAAACCAAGATGTTAAATGCTTAATGTCTGTTAACAAAGAGCAGTGGGTACGGCATAGACGCTTGGGTCATATTAGCATGAGGAGGATTTCTCAGCTAAATAAACTTGAGTTTGTCATAGGCCTACCTAAGCTGAAGTTTACTTCAGATCCTCTATGTGAAGCATGTCAGAAAGGCGAGTTTTCCAAAACATCTTTCAAATCTAAAAATGTTGTTTCCACCTCTAGACCATTAGAGCTTCTACATATTGACTTTTTTGGTCCTATGAAAACAACGCTAGTCAATGGTAAGAAGTATGGACTTGTCATCGTTGATGATTACAGTCGTTAGACATGGGTAAAATTCCTAAGGCACAAGAATGAGTCGCATTCTGTGTTTACTAGTTTATGTTCTAAAATAAAAAACGAGTTTGATTCTAAGATTGTTAGAGTCATAAGTGATCATGGTGGCGAGTTTGAGAATCAGTGGTTTGAAAAGTTATTTGACTCTAATGGCATATCCGATGATTTCTCCTGCCCTATAACTCCACAACAGAATAGAGTTGTAGAAAGGAAGAATAAGACATTGTAAGAGATGGCCAGAACCATGATCAATGAAACTAATGTGGCTAAGCACTTTTGGGCAGAAGCTGTGAATACAACGTGTTACATTCAGAATAGGATCTCTATCAGAGCTATTTTGGAGAAGACTCCTTATGAATTGTGTAAGGGAAGAAAACCTAACATTTATTATTTCCATCCTTTTGGATGCTCTTGTTTTATTCTGAACACTAAAGAGAATCTGAACAAGTTTGACTCTAAAGCAAAAAAATGTATTATGTTGGGATACTCAGAACACTCTAAGGGCTACAGAGTATACAATACAGAAACACGTATTGTGGAAGAGTCAATCCATGTTAGATTTGACGATAAGCTTGACTCATAAAAGTCAAAGCTAGTTAAAAATTTTGCAGATCTAGAAATAACACTTGCAGGTTCTGGAGAAAAGGAAAAAGACTCTGAGGATAAAGATTCAAAGAACGTTGATAAAATACATCAAAAGCAACTGAATGTCCTCCAACTCAGAAAAGGCAAAGGAATAGAAATATTATTTCTGAAGAATTGATTCTTGGAGACAAAGTTGAACCTGTCATAAAAAGATTCAACTTCAAACAAATTGAGGAAATGCTTTTGGGATTGGTGTCTCTGATAGAACCAACCTCGTGTGATGAAGCACTTTGGGACAATGAATGGATTTTGGAAATGCATGAAGAGCTAAATCAGTTCTCCAGAAATGATGTCTGGGATCTGGTACCCAAGCTATGAATATTTTTGTTCTTAATGATCTATTATTGTTTTGTAAAACTCTAGACATAGATTTTATGGAACTTGGCCTAAAATATTCATCTATCGATTCATAGATTGAACATATCGGTCTATGGTTGATATTTTCTTTTTATTGAACTTAAAGCTTATTATATTGGTTGTTATATAGAGATATCGTGTAGCGATGAATACAGTATTTCTCACGACGTCGCACTAGAGATAGACGATATTGAGAGAATACGCAATGATATTAATTGGATCTGACTTCACATGCAAGATCAAGAGAATACATATTATTAAGGGTAGATGAAAACTACTTTTGATATACTTTGTTAATCAAACACTTTAAAATGGGTTAATTATACGATCCCCCTGCCATTAGGGCGAGATTTGATTTTGCCCCTCTGAAGTTATTTTTTTTTAACGCCCCCTTATAAAACCAAAAATCAACTTTTACCACACCCTATCCCTTGTTTGAGTGACTGGGTATATGGTAAATGGCTATGTGGCAGTCCAGTTGGATTTTTGTGTGCCACGTGGCGTCAACTTGGATTTTTAATTCTATTTATTTTTAATTTCATTTCCACGTAATATTTGAAATTTATTTTTAATTCAATTTATTTAATTTACGTTTTTTTATTTTTAGAATTTATTTAATTTATAATTTTTTTATTTATTTAATTTTTATTTGTTTAAACAAAATATATATTAAACATATTGGACTCAATATACCAACATATAAGCCTAATGTTATAGCCCATTACTTCTAACTCATTTGCAATTGATTTTGTGAATTAGATATATAAACATTAAAAAAATTTAACCCACAAACGATGTAGGACTTGTAGAGCTGGAAGTGTATCTTTTCTGCAAGAACATGACAGAAGCTTTGGTTTGAGAAACTTTAGGTACATTGATACCATCAAAAAGCTGTTGAAAGATGCTTTTGCTTGTTCACGTGGGAAACTATAATAATGCTTATTGGGTGGTGTTGTTAACGTTGCAACCAAAACTCATTTTTATTGCTTCAAGACATTTGAGTTGTGACAGTAAAAGCAATCAAGCACCAAAACTTGTATTCACTGCATCATGCACCACTTTGTTGCAATTGCCATGACAATACTCTACAATAGGTTCTCTTCTCAAACTGCATTTGAGTTTTCTCTGTTTTAGGAACAACTTTATGGAATCAAGCATGTAATAAAGTATAATAATCACTCAGAAGAAATAATTCCTTATTCCTTCTAAAAGGCTACTAGAAACTAATCAAAGTCTAAAACAAGCAAACACATTATCCAAAAATGGGCACACATTACCCAAACAAACAGAAACAAAGTAGTAAGTAGGACCTAACTATTTTTTATTTATTTTATATACTAGCTAGGAGAGATCTATTAAAGCAGCTTCAGAGCATTCATGGTTGTTTCCCTACTATGTTTCTCAACATGTAAAAAAAATGACAGAAGTAATGAGTTAGAAATGTTGATACTGTTCAAGGGTGAAAATTACAAATCAAGCTGACACCGGTTTGCAACTTGCAAATAATTTGCATTTGAGTTCTTATAAAACACCATAAAAAGACAAGAGTCCAAAACACATATGTTATAAAACTTAATCACATAATGTGTTGGTGTTTAGTAGAGCTAGTTATAGTTACTAGAAGAATTAGCCATTTCATATTGAGTTTGTGATTCTTCAAGTTTGTTTGATGGATCGAATGAGCGTGTATACCTTCATATGTCGTTATCACCATTCATGGATCTTAAGCCAATTGTTCTACACCTTTCTTTATTCGACAAGTGCCTTGCGTGCAATGGTAGTAGTTTCTGCATACTTCCAGAGTGTATTCGAAACATATCATAAGATACAAATAGTACAAAATAATAATATGAGAGTAGGAGAATAATGGCTTGATTCATATCACTCATTTTTAGTGAGACATGCAAAGTTCAGTGCATATGGGCTGTAACCTTAGTAACTTGAAGAGTAGGAGAATAATGAAGTCCCACATCGACCCTTTTAATAGCATAACTAGTGTTTATATATTAAACACACACATGACAAGTAAAACTAAAAATGGGCTCTAGGTGTATGGGCCATGAGCCTAATATGTTTAATATATATTTTGTTTAAACAAATAAAAATTAAATAAATAAATAAATTATAAATTAAATAAATTAAAAAAAAAAAAAGAAATACAAAGTCAGGTAGCCAAATGGACTATCTCAATGCCACATAGCCAATTACCTGATACCCAGTCACCCAAACAAGGGACAGGGTGTGGTAAAAGTTGATTTTTGGTTTTATAAGGGGACGTTAAAAAAATAACTTTAGGGGGCAAAATCAAATCTCGCCTTAATGGCAGGGGGATCGTATAATTAACCATTTTAAAATTTAAAGCTTTGCTACTAAAATCGTGACAATTTATGAAACAAACTTAGAAAATCCTTTTTCTCAAAGTTAGGATTGCAGAATAGGGTTTTTTTTGGCATCGTCTCCATAGGGATTGTTCTAATATGGGATGCTTGTCGTTCAATAGTTTACTATTTCAAAAAAAGGGTTTTCAAAGTTTGTTTCATAAATTGTCACGATTTTAGTAGCAAAGCTTTAAATGCTAAAGTTTGATTAACAAAATATATCAAAAGTAGTTTTCATCTACCCTAACTAATACATATTTTCTTAATCTTGCATGTGAAATCGGATCCGATTAATATCATCGTGTATTCTCTCAATACCGTCTATCTCTAGAGCAACATCGTGAGAAGTACCATATTCATCGCTACACAATCTCTCCATATAACAACCAATATAGTAACCTTTAAGTTCAATACAAAACAAATATCAACCATACACTGATCTCTCCAATCTATAAATCAATAGCTGAATATTTTAGGTCAAGTTCTATAAAATCTATGTATAGAGTTTTACAAAACAAGAATGGATCATTAAGAATAAAAATATTCATCATATATTAATCATCGCTTGTTCACATACAAGGTCAATCAAAAGAAATACATAAAGTTAAGGTAGATTACCTCTACCTTTGATACAGAAGAAATTAGCTACTCGTAACCATGGTAGCTTGCTTTACAAGGAATAAGAGAAGATGAATGAACATCCACGTCGAAGAATCAATCTTGGATGCGAATCCAGCTTCTATTTGCAAAATATCACTCTTTGGTGAAGAAATGCAGAAAATATGGGTTTCTATGTGAAAATAGGGTTATTTTAGTTATTATCCCCAAAAAGTGTGAAAAGTACAACTAAAATCTGTCAAGTTTTCCTAGCAAACACATTCTTCGCCCAACGAGGACCACTTTATGGCACCTGAAGCGCGTTTGAATAGTTAAACCGCCCCTGAGGAAATACCTAAGTTCATTGTGCGAACACTTCTTCGCTCAACGAGCTTCTTCGCTACAAATTTGCACAACAAACTTATGGTCATTTAGCTACTGCCTCAAATCTGGGATGGTTCGCTAGGGCTTTGCTGCAACTTTGCCCAACGAATATTCGTTGGCTGCTCGCTGATGTTCGCACAGCGAACATGCTGAATCTTCTTTTTTTCCTTTGGCTTCCTTGTCCTGTCTTACTCTTTGATGTTTTATGCCTAATTCCTGCACACTAACACACAAATCAAAGCAACCAAAGGTATTTGCACAATAATTGAAGAATAGCATGGAAACATGGAATAAATCCATTAAAACATAACAAATGAGTTGAAAAATGCCAAATATAATGGATCAAATTAAAGCATGTTTGGTATTCAACAAACACTCCCCAACTAGATGTTTGCTTGCCCTCAAACAAAGTATGCCTCTCATTGAAAACAAGAGGATTTGCTCAAGCATTTAATTCTACCAAGAATGGATTTATGGCTCAAATTAAACATACAAATGTGCATAAGCAATGCTACCACTTCCTAGAATCGAACAATGATAAAGAATTTAGTTCTTAAACAAATATCATGCAATGTTTCAAATAACAACTAAATTCTAATGCTTGAATCACTCTAACACTCCTCTTCGAATAAGAATGAAGAAATTAACGTGTTTGTAACTGCGGGGTGATTTTACTCACCTGACAAACAATGCAAATGACAATACAATTCATACATTCATCTAATCAATAAAAAATGAAATCATGGAAGCAAAAAGATCACAAAGGTCTTGAAAGGTTATAGCTTGGTTAGGTTCACAACAAAGGGACATTTTTAAGTCCATGGAATCAAAGTTGTCAATGCAAAAGAAACATTCACTATACAAGGTTATGTACACACTACAACTTCATCCACACTTTCTTTTCTCAATTGTTCACCCTTCAAAATTTCCTTTATGCACCTTATTCATTTTATATATTTTTTTCTTTCAAACAAGCATGCTTTTTCTTTTTCTTTTTCACATTCATATTCACAATTTTCTTTTCAATACTTGTTTAAAATTTTTTAAAATTTTGAGTAACCTACTACTTTTCTTTTCACTCTCCCCAACTTGAATTCAACCAAACCTCAAGTGAATGTTCTTTGCTTTTTATGGCAAGGAAATCAATTTAAAATAATGTTCAAAGGTTCAAGAATTTTTTTTAGAATTCCACAAAATTCAATGATGAACTATATTTTAATTAATGTACATACACCAGGTTCATCACTAATTTAGGATCTAAACAATTAAGCTCAAAGGGGTTAGTGTAACACCCCAAAATTTTCCCTCCCATTTATTCCCAATAAGTGGCTTATGCTTCTCACCTCATATGCATTTAGGTCATAAGCATCACACATGCATCATTGGTTTTCCCAAGGCATAGAATCAGAGGTTTCCATGGTATGAATTGTTCAAAGCAAAGAGAATGAGGCTCATCAAGACCAAGGCATCTCATTTGATTCACAATTTCATTCAGAAGGATTTCAATTGACCTGATGGTTGAAGATCAGACAAATTGAGAATAAAGTCAACTGATCAAGGAAAAAGTCAACTCTCGATTTTTAGGTTAAACTCATGTTCATCATGTCAAATATGGTAAGTGGGTGAGATTTGATCAAGAATATCAAAGGAATCGTGAAAAATCAAGAATTATGGAAAGTTATCAATTTTGGAAAAGACAAGGGTTTTAGAACTTTCCATTTTGCGAAAGTTTCTCATGCCATGCAAACAACTTTATGGTCATTTTTCTCTATGATCCAAGTTTCGTTTGAAAATTTTTCTCAAATGAAAGTTGTAGCATGAATTCCAAGCTTTCCATCCATATAAAAATGTTCCATTTGAATTTCTAGATCAAAAGTTATGAACAATCAAAGTTGGGATTATCAAGTTGTTCATGTGAAAAAAAACTTAGAATTTTTCTAAGTCCCAAAATTCAGTTTTGTGACCATGTTTTCAACACCGTTTTCCATGAGATTCCAAACCTCAACTCCATTTCTTTTTGACATCAACTTTGTTCCATCAAATACCACCTTTCCATTGACATCAAAATCATGCAAATTGATTCATTATCCTTCAAGAAATTCATCAATAAAGTCACCTCCATGGACATTTTTTCATGCCATAAACCATAAAACTTCATTTTTCAAATTACAAAATTTGGTGAGCAAGTTGTGTTGGTTGTACTAACCGTCATCTTACACCATTATTATCATCATAATGCACTCCATGGTAACTAAAATACACCACCCACATAGTAAAATTCGTACACCACCATAAACCCTCATTTTTTTCACTTTCACTAATCCATCTCTAACTCACTTTTAACTACGATTAACTCTTAACCATACTCTAACCCATCATATAAATTCTCATTCTCTCTCTAACATAAATTAGTTACACCATTAGAGAAAACTAGATCAAAAAACGAATTTCACACCCACAACTTCAAGCTCCAAGATCTCTCTCATCTTGAGGTTATTTTCCGGAATTCTTTCATCATCTTCATCACCTCATGGAGTAGAAGCTACTGTTTGCATCTATTTTCAACTAGAACCATTGTATCATCACCTACAAGTTCATCTTCTTCCATCACCAATTTACAATTTTTTCAAGATTTGAAGAGGTTAAGCATTTATTTTGCTTGAGGGAGATTCCAAGATATTGCATTGAAGTTTTCTGGGTTTCCTAATCTCAAAGCACCACAAGTACCAGTGGACTTTCTCCACTTGGTAAGAATCTCTAAAAATTCCATGACTCTCATTCTTAGATTTAAATGATTTAGAATGTTAAAATATTGTTCATACATTGCATCTGGAAGTCCTGAAATGATGGCACACCATGAATCTTTGAATTTAAGTTTATGTGTTGTTATTGATTTTGTGATTTTTAATTTGAATCCGTGACTTTCGTGTTAATTTTCACTATGTTAGAGCTGTTATTTTAGGAAACTAATGGTGTATTGTTGTTCTACTCATCGAGGGCTTCGATTTAGTACTCCCTTTGTCCCAAAATAAAAGTCTTTCTAACACAAAAAATTTGTCCCAAAATAAGAGTCTTTTTATGTTTTTAAGACAATAATAACTCATTCTTACCAACTTTACCCCTAATAAATATTATCTACACAACTTTTAAGGTATTATATGACATTACACTTTTATGACAATCAATAGTAACTAAGGACAGTTTTGTAAAATTGTTACATTTAATTCTTCAATCATCACTTTTTTTAATCTATGTGTAACAATCTTAAAAGACTTTTATTTTGAAACGGATGGAGTATATTATTTCGCATGATTTGATAGAATATTGAGTGAATAAAGTGTGGTTAAAGATTGTTATTTTTCATCATTCCATGCGCATGAATGGAGGTTTTTACGTTGCTGCATGAAGCTTTGGAGAAGACGACCACGTGTCGTCCTCTCATTGGGCATGGTATGCTTTTTGTCTTTTTCCTCATTAAAACCCCACATGACCGGTTGTGCAACGTTTTATTCCATTTCTTGCATGCTGAGAATATAAATGTAGTGCGCATGACATTGTGAAAGAATAATAATGACAATAATAACCCATGACCTGGGCCCCACGCGGGATTACTTTCTTTCCTGCTTTACTGCTTTTGAAATGAAGTAATAATAATAAAATCATATAAGGACAGCATGTGCAGCACTTTCTCTCTCTTCTATGTGTGCTGGACGGAAATAATCATGCGCTGGACAATGATAATAATAGCATGAGATGGTGTGGCGAAAATCATTCACAGCCACATGATCATAATCATGCGCTAGATAATATTAATAGCACAGCATGTGATGATGGCGGCGAAACGGATTTTGAGCCGTGCGATTGATCAAGCGAGTGAGGGAGATCCACATCATTCATGAGTATACTCCCCCCTCACGTGCGCTATTTTCCACCATTTCCCTTGCTTTCTTTTTCTTTTTTTCAGCACTAAAGAAGAAAAACGTTTTTGCGCTGGGCCTAGTAAAGTGCTACGCACACCCTCCGTTTTGTGCGCCCGTTTAGAATTGTACTACGGCCTTACTAATGCACACCCCCCATTGTTCTCCTTGTTTTTTAATTTCTTTTTCTGAACACGTTTCAAAATGGATTTTTAAAAATATAAAACATTGTTCTAAAATCCTGAAACATTTTATGGAGATACCTGAGGGTTTTAATTAATTTTGAGTGAATTTTATTTTCACTTTTGGATGCATTTAGTATTTTTTCTCAATCTCTGACTATGATATGTTCATTTTAAGATACCTTGTGATACAAGCCACAAAAAGTGACCTTCCTTTAATCTTTTGGACCTGATTTTTGGTATGCAAGTAGCCCTTTGATTTCTTAACATGTTGATGCTTGATTTATGTCTTGGCCATGAAGTTTTGGAATGCTTTTGAATTTCATTTTTGAGCTTTGTTTTATGTGATCATCCTTGACATGTGTTTGATGTTTGCAATTAATTGAACGCTTTTGATGCATGATTTTGATCCAATTTTTTTTACATAATCACCTACTGACCTTAACATGACACGGTTAATTTCTCATAATTTTCCAAAGATTCTAACTATTTTTCATGGACAATTCCATTACATGACCAATTTTTGATACATGCTCGAACTAGGTCAAGTTAAAGCCAATGTGTGAGCTCCTTAAAACCAATTTTGAGTGCATGTTTGAGCCTATATACAATGACATTTTAGGTGCCTTTTATATCCTTAAATGTTGCTTTTTGATCATGACTTAAATGATTCTTTTTGAACCCTAAGTTGCTTACTCGATTATGCTTGATGTTTGCTTAGGTGTTTTAGTTTGATGATGTATTTGTGCAATCCTCTTTAGGATATTTTTGTACATTATTTCATATATGGATTAGCATGAATCATAGTCTGCCCTAATGAATTTATAGGTCACTCAATATGTTCCTAATTGGTGTTATGTCTTCATAAGTTTGAACATGAATGGAAAGTTAACTTTGTTGTTTTCACTTGGACTTAGAATGTGCCATGTTTGTACAAAGTTTTGACATTCAAATGTATCATTTCACACATCATTTGCCACTTCCCCATGTGTATAAACACTTGATTTGTTTGACTTTGGATTTACTTTTACATACTTGACTTGACCTCACTTTTTGTGACTTTTACAAGTCTTTGTAACATAGTTTATAAATAGCAAATGTTGTGTATTGTTGTGGAACATAACTTGTAACCTTTTAACTTTGTTTAGGACATTAACATAGATAGGATAGGATAGGTTTAGATACTGCCCCTTGTATGGTATGTACCTCTAGGGTTCCCTTTTCATTGCTTATGGTTTAATTTTGCTTCTAGGGTAGAACTAGAGCATTTCCTTGTGCATTAGAACATAGTTTTGTACTTTGCTTTCGACTACTTGATAGTTGAGCTTGGCATGGAGATGGTAAGTTACTTGTGATACTTTACATGCTTATTTATACTTACATGATTCCTTCTTCATCTCACTTCTTATTCACTTCTCTCTTTTCTGATTGTTTAGAATAATGTTTACTTGTGATGTTCGCATGATCCCTTAGGATTCTCCACTTAATTTCCGATTAAGTTGGAGGTAAGAGAGACATTAGGATAGCAATCCATGTATGATAACAAGTAGGTTAGTCCCCTCATAACCTCAACTATAGGTCCATCATTGCATGATAACATTAGGATCTAGTTTCCCTTAGTGTTTTCTTTCAACTTTGAGTCATTTCTCTTCTCTCATCTCAAAAGAAAAGCTAAAAAACACTTAATAACTATCGTATGCGGAGTGCGCCACGAGCCTTAAGCACATGGGAAATGATTAGTGGAGGTCTCCTTCACTCTTCTAGGATGCTTTGCAAATGTTCCGTTGGGAGCGACCTTGTAAAGTATTCGCTCTTATGTCATAGTCTTTAGCACGATACATACCCCAAACACAATCAATCAAAACACTTTCTTCTAAAAAACAAAAACAAATCACTCGTCTTCCTTCAGGATTCTCTTCTCACCTCATTCACTCTAAGCGTAAAGGATACGTTATTTCCGTTCTACCGCAAACAGGTAAATGCGTAAGACTCCACGCAATGAGCGACAACACCTAAACTGCTAGAACGTGAACGTTAGCGTCTTCCACTAAAAAACACAAAACAACAAAGACCCTGTTAGGTCAAACTACGATTGCTCTGACTTCCTCTCTCCTGTCTAATTAAGGATACATAGGCATAAGACGGCGATGTCTTGGTGAGCAAACCTTCCCCCACAATCCCGTAGTCCTCCGAACTACGTTGACACTGATTTTCCCGTTCCCGAGGGAATACGTAGGCCTAGGACGGCGATGTCCTATCGAGTCACTTTTTCTTTTCCCCCCCATTTCTCCATTTCACCTTTTGTTTTCCGTTTCCCGTTTAGAAGTTGAGCTTCAGATAACCTACACACTTTGATCGAGACAACAAGCGTGGATCCCATCGAGTACGATGGACGCAAGGGGGTGCTAATACCTTCCTCTCGCGTAACCGACTCCCAAACCCAGGCTATGGTTGCGATGACCATCCCTTTCCCTTTGTTGAGGTTTTCTTCAATCATTTCCTTTCCCTGCATCGGGATAAATAACGTTCGGTGGCGACTCTTCTGTCTTTTCGGCCGGTTAATTTTCGCAGGTGCGACAATTAGCAGATTCTCACTACTCATGGGTAAGTTACTTTTTGGGACATGGTTGTATTCAATATTAACAAATGCCTTGATCATTTCTAATGCTTCCACAAAATCAAAATAATTACAAGATTAAGCATGAATCAAACATATTAAATAAAGTTTATCAGTCATCCTATGCATATAGTAAACAATTGAGGTTTATCACAAATTGTGGCTATTGGACCTAAGTGAAACAAGCATACAAACAAAGTTGCAAAATGAAACAAAAATGCACATTTGCACAATGCACAAAATTCATGAATCCTTCTAACATTCTAAGAAGAGGTAACCATGTACCTTGCTTGCATTCACATGTTCAAATACTATCATCACCATCCAAACTTGAGAGAATCTTCATTGGAGTCTTTTAGTAAATAGCGACCAATCTAGAAGTTCTCACATTCAATCAACAAAAAAAGAAACATTAACTTCAAAACAAGCTACCTATCAACCATAAAAAAACTAGAGACTACTATAACTGCCCCTCTCCTTTTCAAAAAGGCATGTCCTCAGATCCACTACAGAAAAGGCAATGCAACAATACTACACAATAAAACACAAAAGTGTTGTAGCATAAACTCACCAACAGTCCAAAATCTGCCATGTTTGCAGTGCGATCAATTATTCGCCCAGTGAACTTATTCGCCCCAGGTTCGCACTGCGAACTCAGGGTGAACATGACAGTAACTTCAAAAATTCTGGTTTCTCAATTTTTGGTTTATCACAACACTCTTTCACAATAACACAATTAACAAATGCAGTAAAAAAAAAAAATAATCACAATGTTGGGGTGCCTCCCAACAAGTGCTTTGTTTAACGTCGTTTGAGCTCGACGGTCGAAAGCGACTCAAGGATCTCCAAAAGAAATTGTTCCTGCATCCGTAACAACTTCACCACCAAGATACACTTTCAACTTTTTCCAATTAACTGTCCAACTTTCTTTTGATGAAGGGTCTTCAATCACAGTTGCTCTGTAGTGCTTGACTTCCTTAATCCGAAACAGACAAGACCATTTTGAGTTCAACTTACCCGGAAATAATTTTAATCGCGAATTAAACAATAAGACAGTTTATCCTTCATGAAAGTCTTTTCTCACAATCTTCTTGTCATGATACTTTTTACCTTTTCCTTGTAAATTTTTTTGGAGTCATATGCTTGAAGCCGCAATTCATCCAATTCATGAAGTTGCACTTTCCTCTTTTCACCACTTAAAGTAGGATCAAAATTCAAGAATTTTAAGGCCCAAAAAGCCTTATGCTCCAACTCTACCGTCAAATGACAAGTTTTGCCGTAAATCATTTTAAATGGTGTGAGACCTATCAGAGACTTAAATGTGGCCCGATAAGCCCACAAAGCCTTGTCAAGCTTGTGTTCCCAATCCTTCCTAGAAGAAGACACTGTTTTCTCAAGAATCTTCTTGATCTCACGATTTGATACTCCAATCTGACCATTAGCCTGAGGATAATATGGCGATGTCATTTTGTGTTTCACGCCATAATGCTCCAAAGCTTTTTCTAACGGGGCATTGAAAAAGTGGGATCCTCTATCACTTATCAACACTCTAGGCGTACCAAAACGCGAAAAAATGTTTTTCTTCAAGAATTTTATCACAGTTTTACCGTCTGCTTTAACACATGCTATCACTTTCACCCACTTGGACACACAGTCCACAACAACTAAAATGTACTCACAAGAAAATGAAGGTGGAAATAGACCAACAAAGTCAATTTCCCAACAATCAAATAATTCTACCTCCAACATACTTTGTAACGACATCTCATTCCGCTTGGTAATTCCTCCACTCCGTTGACAATTGTCACAACTTTTAGCATGCACATGAGCATATTTAAACAAGGAAGACCAATAAAAGCCCGATTGAAGAACTTTCGTTGCTGTTCTTAGACCGTTAAAATGACCACCATAAGGTGAGTTATGACAATGCCAAAGAATGCTCTTTGACTCCTCAATTATAACACACCTTCTCAAAAGGTTATCAACACCAAGTTTGAACAAATAAGGCTCATCCCAAACAAAAGACTTGGCATCATAAAAGATTTTTTTTCTTTGATTCCAAATAGGCCTTTGGGAATCACTCCGGCGACTTTGTGATTTGCAATACCGGCAAACCAATTCCTAACTTAAACCATAAACAACTTCTCATCCGGAAATTCTTCCTTAACCTCAAATTCATTTTTAGTTACTTCCACATTTACAAGACGGGATAAATGGTCTGCTACCAAATTCTTGGACCCCTTCTTGTCGCGAATTTCAAGATCAAATTCTTGCAACAAAAGGACCCATCTAATAAGCCTTTGCTTAGAATCCGGTTTGGTTAGCAAATACTTAATCGCCGCATGGTCCGTGTAAACAACCACTTTAGACCCAATGAGGTAAGACCCGAATTTTTCTAATGCATACACTATCGCAAGAAGTTCTTTTTCCATAGTGGCATAATTTATTTGAGCTTCATTCAAAACTTTGCTTGCATAGTGTATAACATGAAAAAATTTCGTTCTTCTTTGACCAAGTACTGCACCAACGACATAATCACTAACATCACACATGAGTTCAAAATCAAGTTTACAATTGGGAGCCATGATTATGGGTGCGGTAGTTAAACTCCCTTTTAAAGAATTAAAAGAAAGCATGCAAGAGTCATCAAATTCAAAAGACTTATCTTTGTTGAGCAAATTTCTCAAGAGTTTTGCAATATTTGTGAAGTCTTTAATGAACCTCCTATAGAATCCCTCATGGCCGAGAAAGCTTCAAAATCCTTTCAAATTCAAGGGTGGTGGCAACTTCTCTATAACCTCCACTTTAGCTTGATCAACTTCAAGGCTCTTTGAAGAAACTTTGTGGTAGGGCACAATTTCATCTATAACCATGAAGTTTCACTTCTCCCAATTAAGCACGAGATTAGTTTTCACACACCTTTCCAACATAACATCCAGCTTTTTCAAACATAGATCGAATGACAACCCAAAAACCGAAAAGTCATCCATGAAAACTTCAATGGACTTTTCAATCAAGTTAGAAAATACTGCTTGCATGCACCGCTGAAAATTAGCTGGTGCATTACACAATCCAAAAGGCATCCTCCTATGAGCAAAGACCCCAAATAGACATGTAAAAGCAGTTTTCTCATGATCCTCCGGGTTAACAATAATTTGGTTGTAACCCAAATAACCATAAAAAAACAATAGAATTTCTGATTGGAAAGCCTCTCAAGCATTTGGTCCATGAAAGGTAAGGTAAATTAATCTTTCCTCATAGATTTATTTAACCTACGGTAATCATACACATTCTCCAACCGGTCACAGTTTTTGTTGGTATTAATTCATTCTTTTCATTCTGAATCACCGTCATCCCTCATTTCCTCGGTACCACTTGCACCGAATTAAACCTAGGACTATCGAAGGATAAATAATTCCGGCCTCATGCATCTTCACCACCTCTTTCCTAACCACTTATTTCATGGTAAGATTTAAGCAGCGTTGAGGTTGAGCTACCGACTTAAAGTCATCCTCCATTAAGATCCTATGCATGCAATAGGATGGGCTTATTTCTTTTAAATCAGAAAGAGTCTAACCCATAACATTTTGATTCTTTTTCAACACCATAATCAATTTTTCTTACTCCTTAATGGTTAGTTCATTGCTTATGAACACCGATTTGTGCCCCCCATCATCAAGAAACACATACTTTAAATTAGGGGGCAAAATTTTTAACTCAATTTTGATGTCCTCCACCTTTTCTTTTTTCAAATCTACATCAAGCTCTTCCAAGGGAGGAACTTCTTCTGATGCTTCAAGTTCTCACAAACACTTTTCAATCTCATTTTCTTCACTCTCATTGAGACTAAGCAAAGCATGAGTAAGAACTTTTTCCAAGGGGGTAGCAACATAAACTTCTCTTTTCACCTCTTCAATCACTTCCTCAATTGCATCAAGATGGAAACAATCACTCTTGTCTTTTGAATTCTTCATGGCTTCAAAGAGATTAAAGCAAACTTCTTCATCTTGAGCTCTCACTTTTATAAGACCATCATCCATATCAATAGTCATTCTTGTTGTTTTCATGAAAGGTCTTCCAAGAATTAGAGGAGCATCACTGTCTTCGTCCAAGTCTATCACCACAAAGTCAAAGGGAAATAAAAACTTATCAACTTTCACCAATACATCTTCAGCTACACCGTGAGGACGGGTAGTAGATTTATCAGCTAACTGCAAAGTCATTTTAGTAGCCCTTAACTCCATGTGTCGCAATCTTTTAACAATTGAAAACAGTATCAAATTTATGCTAGATCCCAAATCAATCAACCCATTACCAATACAGATATTGCCAATGGTAACCGGTAAAGTAACTCTTCACGGGTCACTTTGTTTCCTAGGAAGAGTCCTTTGAATAATTGCACTAGAACTAGCATCAACAACTACGGTTTCTTAGTCTGTATACCGTTTCTTCTTGGTGATAATATCCTTCATAAATTTCGCGTAAGTAGGCATTTTCTCTAATGCCTCGACAAATGGAATATTGATTTGTAATTAGTTAAAAATATCCATAAACCGAGCATATTGCCTTGCATTATCCCTCTTTGTCGGACCATGAGGATAATGTAAATGTTGAATAAGGATGTTCACTTGTTCCTTCCGTTTTCTATCATTATTCTTTTTCTCTTCTCTCAATTTCTTTTCAACTAAATCATCCTTCACATTTTTTTCAACTTCCTCCCCAACAATTTCATCCTTCTTTTCAAGTACAACCTCATTCTCCACTTCATTCTCACCAATGCCCAAACAATCTTCCTACCACTCTAGTAAGGATAGCTTTGCATACCTCATTAGGATCCACTTGAGGCTTAACCAGAAAGGATTTTTTTTTGTTGATCGGTCAATTATTTAGACAATTTCCCAATTTGTGCCTCAAGATTCCTAATAGAGGAATCAATGCTCTTTTGGTTGGACATTGATAGTTGTTTAAATTGATTGAGAGTTTCCTCAATCTTTGAGCTTCCACCTTGGTTTTGGTACGGTTGACAGTTAGAAATACTCAGTTCTTGCCTCCACCCTTGTTGGTAACCTTAGCTATTACCTCTTAGTTGATAGCCTTAGTTATTTCTTTGATACAGTGGTCTTGGTTGATAGCCTTGATTTTGGTTTCCCGCATAGTTGGCTTCTTCAACGACCGGTGGACAATAGCCGGTAGGATGATCACCTTTGCAAAGTTCACAACTTGCAATTTTTTGAGCTTTGTTGGGAACTTCTTGCATCTCTTTGATTTATTGTGGAAGTTTTGACATTTGCTTTGTCAACAACTACACTTGTTGCGAGAGTAATTTATTTTGAGCAAGAATTGCATCATTCCTTCCCAACTCAATAATTCCCGGCTTTCTTTGCGAAGTACCACATTTGTGTTGACTTTGATAATCATTTAGTGTCATCCTATCAACGATGGACACTACATCTTCCTTGCCTTTTGACATTATAGACCCACCTGCCGTATCATCCAAAAGAGTTTTATGAATGGGTTGAAGTTCGTTGCGGAATATATGCACTTGAGTCAAGTCATCAAAACCACGCCCTTGCACTTTCTCAACATAGATTTGAATCTCTCTCATGCTTCATTGAGGGTTTCACTTTCTCCTTGCGCAAATACCGAAAGCTCCGTCTTGGCCTCCTTAAACCGACTGTGAGGAAAGAATTATTCAAGAAACTTCTCCTCCAATACATTCCAATCCATCATCACGAGAGTATATTGGTCAAGATACCATTCCTTCGCCTTCCAAATTAAGGAATGCGGGAATAGCCTTTTGAACAAAGGTTCCTCTTCGACTTCCGGAGCTCCCGTTGCACCCGTTATCTCGTAAAAATTCGTGAGATGAGTAACCGGATCCTCATGGTTCATCCCCGCAAAGGGATTTTCATATAAAAGAGCTAGGATTCCTGTCTTCATCTCAGAATGCCTTCCGTTGTTGGCATTACGTGCGAACTGAGCGTTGTGTCTTGGACTGTTACCACATGGGGTTGAAGCAGAAGGTGGTGGTGGTGGTAGATATGCCATGTTTGGCGTAACAATGAGTATAGATGAAGAAGTTGCTCCGCGCTCTTGCCTTTCTTTGGCAAGTTGCCTTCTCTACCTAGTTCTGCTATTGAGATTTCGCGCGGTTCTTTCAATCTCAGGATCGAAAAGAAGTTGGTTAGCATGTACACTCCCTCGCATAAACAGAATCTCCACACTTAACCAAACAAATCAAATAGCACAAGAAAAAATAAACAGAGGTAAAAGATCACAATACAAAGATCTTAAAATCAATACATTATTTCAATGCTTACAATATCAACAACAATCCCCAGCAACAACGCCATTTTGTTAGGATTGCATAATAGGGGTTTTTTTGTTATCGTCTCCATAGGGATTGCTCTAATATGGGATGCTTGTCGTTCAATAGTTTACCATTTCAAGAAAAGGGTTTTCAAAGTTTGTTTCATAAATTGTCACGATTTTAGTAGCAAAGCTTTAAATTCTAAAGTTTTATTAATAAAGTATATCAAAAGTAGCTTTCATCTACCCTAACTAATACGTATTCTCTTAATCTTGCATGTGAAGTCCGATCCAATTAATATCATCATGTATTCTCTCAATACTGTTTATCTCTAGAGCGACGTCGTGAGAAATACCGTATTCATTGCTACACGATCTCTCCATATAACAGACAATATAGTAAGCTTTAAGTTCAATATAAAGTAAATATCAACCATAGACCGATCTCTCCAATCTATAAATCGATAGATGAATATTTTAGGTCAAGATCCATAAAATCTATGTCTAGAGTTTTACAAAACAAGAATGGATCATTAAAAATAAAAATATTCATTTATATATTAATCATCACTTGTTCACATACAAGGCCAATCAAAAGAAATACATAAACCTAAGGTAGACTACCTATACCTTTGATACAAAGGAAATTATCTACCCATAACCATGGTAGCTTGCTTTACAAGGAATGAGAGAAAATGAATGAACATCCACGTCGAAGAATCGATCTTGGATGCGAATCCAGCTTTTATTTGCAAAATATCACTCTTTGGTGAAGAAATGCATAAAATATGGGTTTATATGTGAAATGGGGTTATTTTAGTTATTATCCCCCAAAAGTGTGAAAAGTACTTATATAGTACAACTAAAATCCGTCAAGCTCGCCCAGCAAACGCATTCTTCGCCCAGCGAGGTCCACTTTATGGCACCTGAAGTGCCTTTGAATAGTTAAACCGCCCTTGAGGAAATATCTAAGTTCATTGTGCGAACACTTCTTCGCCCAGCGGCTTCTTCGCTACAAGTTCGCATAGCGAACTTATGGTCCTTTAGCTACTACCTCAAATCTGGGATGGCTCGTTGGGGCTTCGCTGCAACTTCGCCCAGCGAATATTCGCTGGCTGCTCGCTGATGTTCGCACAGCGAACATGCTGAATCTTCTTCTTTTCCTTTAGCTTCCTTGTCCATTCACTTGTGTCTTACTCTTTGATGTTTTATGCCTAATTCCTGCGCAATAACACACAAATCAAAGCAACCAAAGGTATTTGCTTAATAATTGAAGAATAACATAGAAACATGAAAAATTCCAAATATAATGGATCAAATTAAAGCATGTTTGACATTCAACACCAAGCCAAAGGGAACTCATGTTATTGGAACCAAGTGGGTATTCAGAAACACATTAAACGAGAAAGGAGAAGTTGTCAGAAACAAAGCACGATTGGTTGCACAAGGTTACAATCAACAAGAAGGTATTGATTATAATGAAACCTTTGCTCTAGTCGCCAGGTTAGAATCTATCCTTCTTTTAATTTCTTTTGCTGTTAATTATGGTATTATATTATATCAAATGGATGTAAAAATTGTGTTTCTGAACGGATACATTTCTGAAGAAGTATATGTTCACCAACCTCCAGGTTTTGAAAATGTCAAGTTTCCAGAACATGTTTTTAAACTTAAAAAGTCATTGTATGGTATGAAACAAGCTCCTAGAGCTTGGTATGAAAGACTAATTTCTTTTCTTTTAGAAAATGACTTTACCAGAGGTCAGGTGGACATTACTCTTTTCTGTAAGAACTTTGAAAACAATCTGGCGATATGCCAAATCTATGTAGATTATATAATTGGTTATGCTAATCCATCTGTGTGTCAAGATTTTTCTAAGCTAATGCAGGAAAAGTTTGAAATGAGTCTGATGCAAGAGCTAAAGTACTTTCTGGGAATACAAATAAATCAAACTCTAGAAGTCACGCACATTCATCAAAGCAAGTACACAAAAGAGCTCCTGAAGAAATTTGACATGTTAGATAGCAAACCAGCAAAGACTCCCATGCGTCCTACATGAATTCGGGAGAAAGACGAAGTAAGTAAAAAGGTTTTTCAGAAGCTCTATTATGGTATGATAGGCTCTCTTCTCTATCTGACTTCTTCTCGTCCAAATATTTTATTCAGTATATGTCTTTGTGTTCAATTTCAATCAGATCTAAGGGAAACTCATTTAACAACTATTAAGAGAATCCTAAGGTATCTGAAAGGAACATCTAACCATGGATTGATGTATGAGAAAACATCAGAATACAAGCTACCAGGTTTTTGTGATGCAGATTACGCTAGAGATAGATTAGATCGGAAAAGCACTTCTGGAAACTACCAATTTCTGGGTGACAGCCCCGTCTCATGGGCTCAGACACTTTGGATGAAGAATCAGCTAAAAGACTATCAAATAATTGAGAGTGATGTTTCTATTTTCTGTGACAATTCTTATGTCATTTGATTGTCTAAGCATTCTATTTACTTTCTAAGGCTTGACGCGTTTTGTTAGCTTCTGAGTTGTGAGGCTTCTGATTAGTAAAGTTCTCATACATCAGAAGTATCCATAGTCAGAGTATTCTTTTGAGAATGCTTATGTACATTGGAAACTGAGGAGTTTACCTCTTAAATGAGTTGTCAGGGCAGTATAGAATATGTAACTCAAAATAAGACAGTTGTCTGTTCTGAGTTATGCCTAGTACCTGCTGTGACACTTTGGGATATAAGAGATTCCTGATATCAGGTAAGAAATCTTCACTTTATCCCCTGTCAGAATTTTTTTTTTCCGTTTTCAAGTATACCTTTATTCATTTAATTTACTGTTGTCAGTTATTGAATATCATATACTAGTTAATGGTCCTTTTGGATTTTTTTTTTTAAAATAAGAACTTTTAGCACGACCTATCTATTCCTTGTTTTTTTTGTCTTTTGGTTTTCCTTTGTCACTCATTTTGGAAATGATGGCAATCTTTCTTGCTTGTCTGCTCGTCATTAATTGCTTTGCGTGTCTCGAGTTTTATTACTCTCCTATCAATAGTGTTATTTCCTTCTATTTATATCTCGTCATTTCATTCTCATTCCTCATCCCTTAAAATCTCATCTTTCATATTTCCTCTCCATCTTATTCACTCACACTCACCGTGTTTACTAAAACTTTCTGCAGTAATGAAGACATCATAAAGGTCATTAATGAAAAACGTCCAAATCTTCCTCGCCTTAGGGCTGCTGCTCGTAATATCACCTTGAGCATGCATATTCAAGGGTGGTCTGGTTACTGTGCAATGCTGCACGGACCTATATATCCAAAACTTATAAAAGTGTTTTGGAAGTATGCTTCTGTGTGTGATGATGGTAGCTCCATCCGCTCTAGTGTTTATGGTGTTCCTGTTATCATCACTTCTTCTTCTATTGCTGAGGCTATTGGCTGTGTTGAAATCGGTATCACTGTAGACCAGTTTCGCTTTACGTACAATTTTGTTGAAAAGCTCATTTCCATCCATGACATCTATTCATCTCGTTATGAACCCATTAATCCAGTAAAGCTCCTTCCTATTGCCAAAGTATGGTTTCATCTTCTTCTCACAAACTTCCAACCACGAGAAGTAGATAAGGACATTATGTCCTATGCTGACCGAATTTTCATCTACTTTATGGTGAATCATGTCAGGGTCAACTTGCCTCAAACTATCTTCAACTATCTGAAGGACTCAGTTGCTCTCTCCAGAAGTCAACACAAGTCATTTATACCTTTTGGAAGAGTTTTGTCTGAACTTTTATATAAGGCAGAGATCGTTGGGTTAATTCGCAGGACTAGACCGAATATTGCTCTTGTGGAAGAGAGATGTGTGTAGCGCGATTTTTGTGGTTGCGAATCACTATCGCTTTAGTACTACAGTTCGATTCATTTTTTATCCTATGAAGCTGATTAAGGAAGGGAAATAGATGTCTCCAATTAACCCTGCTTGCATACTGAGGTTAAATAGTCAAAACTGTTGGTTTACAGATGCTATCAAAAAAGGGGGGGGGGTCTGTTTTTAGTTATTTGCTTAAAGGAACAGAGTATCTTGACCATACAAGAGGCTTTTGGTAATGTGTTTAGATTTGATGCTTTTGGGTTGATTGACAGAGGTACTGGATTCTGAGTTTTGGATTAGTATGCTCGCTAAGATTTTCCAATCTTATGCCTACGTATTCCCTTTTAAAGAGACGGGGAAATCAGAGCGATCGTAGTTCCCTCCTATTCTATGGGGGAAAAAGATGTTTTGGTGTCTCGTTCAAAGCCTAAGACAGAGGCTAAAAGGGTTTATTTGTGTCTTGTTCAAAGCCCAAGATTAAAGTTAAAAGGTTTGACTGAGAGAGAACTTGTCATCTCTAAAGAGGAATTGTTGATACTTGTGCCTTTTGAGCAAAGCACAAGTTGATGCTAAAAGGTTGATTGACTCAACCGGGGGTTTCTCTATACAAAGCCTAAGAGGAGGCTATTGGGCTGACTCAACAAGAGAGTACTAACGAGTGACTGACTCAATAAGAGAGTGCTTTTATATGTCTTGTACAAAGCCCAAGATGAAGGCTAAAAGGGCTGACTCAACAAGAAAGTACTTTTATTTGTCTTATACGAAGCCTAAGATGGAGGCTAAAAAGGTTTGACTCAACAAGAGAGTCTTTTATACTCAATAAGAGATTGATTTGATGTCTCGTACGAAGCCCGAGAGGGAGGCTAAAAGGGAAATTGACTCAACAAGAGAGTCCTTTATACTCAACAAGAGAGTGTTTTTATCTGTCTTATACGAAGCCTAAGACGGAGGCTAAAAAGGTTTAACTCAATAAGAGAGTCTTTTATACTCAACAAGAGAGTGATTTGCTATCTCGTACAAAGCCTGAGATAAAGGCTAAAAAGGAAGTAACTCACCAAAAGAGTCTTTTATACTCAACAAGAGAGTCTGAAAAGGTTAGCTCCGTTGGGGAGCATCATTGTGCAAAGCCCAAGAGAAGGCTAACTTTCCTGAGGAAAGGATCATTATACAAAGCCTAAGAGGAGGCTAACTTCTGCCGGGGATTATGGAGATCCCGAGACAGGTCCAAGTGGGAGAGCCATCATGAGAGAGGTCGGGTTTTTGCGGGAGATTTATCCAGAGTGATCGGTGTTTTTCCTATGTTCGAAAGGAACTTGAGAATGTCTTTGAGACTCAAGAGTTTTAGACGGTCCAAATCTAGAGTTTTATCTTTTGTACAATGCCCAAGAGGAGGCACGAGCATTAAGGGATGAGTATCAACCCTAAAATGGCCGGAGTTTTGACGCTGGAAAGACTGCTCTAGCAAAGGATGACTAAGTTCTATCTTATACCTTTAAGAGGTCGTCAGGGTCCTTGTATTAAGCCCAAGAGAAGGCATGAGAACTTCTAAGAAGCCGAAGGGTCCTTGTACAATGCCCAAGAAGAGGCGGGGATGCTTTTAGGAAGCCTGTGGCTCTCTAAACTAGGAGAAGTTTAAGAAATGCAATTCACAGAGAAGAGATCATTCCAGGAAAGTTCAAGAATTTGGAAGAAACTCAGGAGATGTTATTCACAGAGAATAGATCAACTCTGGGGAGTAGAGTTTCTTTGACAATTAATAAGGGTGAGAGTCTGAGAAAAGGTTCACCGAGAATACTGCCTTTCTCTTTGTTCCATATTGTTTAACCCCAAGAGAAGGGAAGACTGTATCTGGAATCCTACGGGGGATCTAGTTTTGTTTGTATTTAAGAGTGATCAACAGGGCTTTACCTAGTTCTAGATGTAGTTGCCGGGAAAAACTCTAAATAGCTATACTAGTATTACACAGTTGATATTTGACAAGTATATAAAAGGATGTGAAAGAAGACTTACAATGAAACAGCCCCACAATACAGTTATATACATATGAAAGCGATAAATGAAAGCGGATAAACACTTACCCGTTGTAGAGCTTCCATGCTATTTTGTTAGTTGTTCAACAAAGAAAGCTTTGATAACAATATTGTATTCAAAATCAAAGGAGAAAGTACTATTAAAAGATTGTTGGGGCTTACAGCTCAAGGAGATGCCCAAGTTTTAACGATGATTGCACCGTTGTTTTGGAATTCGTACAGAGGGATTTGTACAATATGCGAGGTTCAAATTTGTTTCACTTATAACGGGGTTGAGTCTTACACTCTATTAGAGGCCCAAAGTGTTTTTTGTACAAATGACGGGGCTTACAACTCAAGGAGAGGCCCAAGGGTTTTTGTTAGAAAGGCGACGATCGTGCCGAATCTTTTGAAAAATGTGTTGGGTCTTATACAATGACTGAGGCCCAAAAATATTTTGGTTTTAAAAAGGGGTTGGGTCTTAAACTCTATTAGAGGCCCAAAGAAACTTAAAAGAAAAGAAATGGGGCTTATAACACGAGGGTAGGCCCATTTGTTTTTGTTTTAAACTGGCGATCGCGCCGATATTTTTTTCTTTTAGCACAGAGGGACTTATACAATATCTGAGGCCCAAAAAAGGTTTTGGTTAAAAGGGGATTGGGTCTTACACTCTATTAGAGGCCCAAAAGTTCGAAAATGAACAAAGATGGGTCTTATAGCTCAAGGAGAAGCCCTGTTGGTTTTTAAAAAAGGCGACGATCGCGCCAAACTTTTGAAAATATACAGAGGGACTTATACAATGTGTGAGGCCCAAAATTGTTTATTTACAAAGGGGTTGGGTCTTACACTATATTAGAGGCCCAAAATATTTTGTTTTGATTAATGAGGGTTGAATTAATCAAAAACCCTAATTTTGTTAAAAAAGAATTAATTTTGTTTAAAAATTAATAAAAATTGATGAAAACATGTGAAAAATGAGTGGTGACCTAGGATTAATGTTTCAAAAATCATGTTTATATCTACAAAATGATTGGAAACTAATTAAATTTGGGAAATCAAGAAGGAAAAAATATTTCAAATGTTAAAAAACAAATAAACATTAATTCTTTGAAAAAATATCAAATATATGAAATAAATAATATTTTTGGGAATTTTTGGCAAAATAAAATATTTTAACATTTTTGTAAATTATTAAAAAAAGAATCAACTAAAAACCATTAAAATTCATAGAGAAATTAATTTTTGAATCAATTAAATAAAATCACAAAATTCAAATATTCAAATATTCAAAAAATGGCGCCAAGAACACGCGCCACCCCTCTGTTTCTGCAGATTTGCATTTTCTCACCAATCTCACTGAATACTTGATGAAATCATGCAATCCACATATCAATCTACTCGTTTTCACCTTACGATCATGTCCATGGTCTTTAATTTCATTTATTTTAAGCATGGAATAAGAAATCAAAGAGAAACCTCAAGAACCCTAGATTCTGCATGAAGGCTCAGAAATTCCACACACGATTCATACAAGGCAATTAATATAGGGGAATCATTCTATGCATGATTATGAACATATGGCAAAATTATTGTGCGAGGAAATATGCATGAATCTTGAGATGCCCAAGTTGAGGCTTACCTCTTGCAGCTGGTGATCGTGTTTTGTGTTGGAGGTGTTACAGCTAGGTTCCAATGATGTGGATAGCTTCCCTAGGTGCCAAGTGATGTGCCTGAATGCTTGGAATGGTTTGAAACAAGCTGGAACTGAAGATGGTATCCCAACTGCAAGTCTGCTAAAAGCTTGAGCAGTTAGATGGTGATTTTGAGAAATCAGTGTTCCAGATGTTGTTTAAGTGTTTAGATCACTTCTATATGATGTTTATGAGGTGTGTGTGTGATTGGTTTGGTTGGAATTGCTCTCAAACTCAAAACCCGATAGTGACTTGCTTTGGAAGGCAATTTTGGAGTGAAAGAAGAGATTTTGAGGAAAGCATCAGTTTGATGGCTTTGGTGTACTTAAATTGAGCACAAATGAGCTCTATTTATAGTAGAGCAATTTTGTTTTGCAAGCAATAGTGAATGGCAATTGCAGCAGAGATTTGGCTAATTGTAGCATTTTGGAATCTCAAATCTCCTCTAGCCATTGACTAGAGGTTAGAGCACAGGCCTTTGGTTCCCTAGTTCAGAGAACATCCTTGACTCATTCAGTTAGAAAAGACTCAGTTCATGCCACCTTGGTGCATCCATTGAATGCCCCAAAACAAAATTGGAGTCTTGTCCCCCTTTTAGGCATTTTTAGGTTTGGCATACTATTTTTAGTTCCAAAGACTTGGGAGGCTTATGGATCAGTGTTTGTCCCTCCTTGGTCTCCCCCTGAGGTGTTTAGATGGATAAACTTGTTTGTCATTTGCACAAATTGCTCAAATCGAGCAAAATGCACAAATCTGCTTTGTTATGACATTTGCATCAAGGATTTTGCCACTATCATAACTCTTAGCTCAAATGGAATTTGGTGGAGTTCTTGGCCATTTTGGAAAGCTCTCATATGATACAACATATGCGTGATCATAGTTTGTCTTGACACTTTTTGGATCCAAGTGAAAAATCCCCCTACTTTTTGGAAAAGTGAAACAGATTCTGACTTAGTGAAAATATCACTGAAGTGTTGGAAAAAGTGACATTTCATATTTTCCGCCATTTTGATCACTCCATAACTTAAAATCCACGAGGAATTGGAATGAGGTGTAGTTGTCACTTTTAAAGTATGACATGAGAGCTACAAATCTATCTTTGGATCAGCCAAAATGGTTGCTTGGATCACAAGTTATGATCCTTGGAAGTTGGTACCCTAGCCACTTTGTTCCATAACTTAGAAAAATTTCTAAGTTTTTTATGGTTACCCCATTTACAAGTTATCCCACTTTTCTTGATTTTTCTTAATGAATGATGATTCCAATCACACATTAACATCATTTTAGGGTTAGGGAATCATAATTGATCAAAAAATCAAAAAGTCAAACTTTGACTTTTGGGCACAGTTGACTTTTTATCAGATGAATTCCAAACTGTGCGATCCTCTATGAAATCAAGTCCTTGACCTAAATCAAACCTGATGGATTGATTTCATAGGTGTTATAGGGTGTATTGAATCATGTCCCAAGGTTTGGGAGCATGTCTGGGTCAAAAGTCAAAGATACAGTTGACTTTTTTCTCAAAACCCTAATTGTGGTCCTGATGAACTTGAAACTTGTGAATCAAGCTTCTTGGATTAATCCATTATTGCAAATGGATCAATGTAGTGTGCTAGAGACCCTCAAACCATGTCCTGAGGTCTTGGCTCATGATTTGTCCCAAAAGTCAACTTAGGGGTGAATTAGGTCAAGAAACCCTAATTCCTGATTTTTAGTGAATGCATCCCCTGGGGCTAAATTGACTTGATGATTGGGTTCAGGAGGTACCTTGGAGTATCATAGGTTGTGCTTTGAAGCATTGGCTCACGCCCAGAGGAAAATTTTCATCTGGAGGCCCTGGTTGACCAAAACCCTAATTTGGTGACACTAGCGATCCTAAGGCTTAATCCACTCAGAATGCTGCAACCTTGTGCTTGATTCTTGATGTGGGAGTCCTATTGATCCATTGTGGATGTTTGAGAGGTTAGAAAAGTTGAATATCATGTCATTCCTTGATTGATCCTTTGTCTAAGAGTTCAAAAAGGGCTTGAAACCCTAATTATTGTTTGTAGTGAATGTTCACCCATCTTTGGGGAGACTGATGAGGCATGATGGTTCATCCATATTGTGATGATGATTTACACAATGATGGGATATCTTAGTGGTCAAAATTTGGGGTATGACAGATGCCCCTATTTAATCTTCTTGGACCCGGAGGTGTGAATGGCGAAGGTATTCGGGCATTCGGGGTGTAAGAGGATTAAATATCGGAATACGCAAAATTTTGACGGTGGTTATGAATGGTGGCTTACCTATCCATCTTCTTTTGCTAAGCAATGATGCTTAGAAAAGGTAAACTTCCCCTCGATCCTGGTTTCCTACCAAGGAACTGGTCTTAGTTTCTTTTGTAAACTTCCCCTCGATCCTGGTTTCCTACCAAGGAACTGGTCTTAGTTTCTTTTGTCAATAAACTTTATTGACAAGGGACGCTATTTGTAGCGGTTTCCCTCAAACTTCTCGCCGAATTTTCCTGGGGAGATGTCATTTGATGGGAAAAATTTTGATGTCAGACTTGCTGGGGAACCCATTCGTCTGAGTTGTAGAGGTGGACAAACTCCTCTGTTAGAGACGCCATTTGTTGACTCTACTGGGGTAAACGAGTCTCTTGAGAGACTGCTTCCTGCTTGGGGATATTACATCATACTTTTCTTCAAGATCTTCTCGGAGAAATGCCATACAATGTACCCCAATTTTGAGGTGTTGATGACTTCAATAACATTGACTCTATTGGAGAGAAAAATCAATATGTTGTTGAGAGCCTTCAGTTGTGAGGCTTTCTCTGGGGATTTTCCTTAATCTGGGAAAGCGAAGATATCATCTTCCATGATGAAGAGTGATGTTTGTCGAAAGTTCTCTGGTATTTCAGAGGTTCAAGTTATCAAAGTGGTCAAGGGCCAACTCCAATCCAGAAATAAACTGGAGGAGATATTGTTCAGAAGCGACATTTCCTAACGAGGAAAGAACTGACAACTCGATTGAGAGGACTTTTATCACTAGGGGACAAGACCGACTAGAGTGATAGTGATGCAATATGAATATGAATATGAATCAATAATACATGATGTATGTATGTATATGCTGACAAAACTGACACGACATACAGACTAACGGATGAACACGACTAGATACTCGGCCATTACAGGGACGAAGAAGTACCGCTGGTTCAAGATAGCAATTCTGCCTTGCTTAGGAGAGATAGTCCCTGTGGGGAACACCGTTGGTCGGGCTTAGGAGTTAAGAACTCGGCTGAAGATGTCAGACGAAATATTCGCATTCGACACAGCTGATCCTTCATTCAAGAGTGCTGGTTTAGAAGGAGTACTTTGATTCTATACTTTGAAGCTCGAACACCTCTGAGAAGTGATCGATATTCTTTCGATGTTCAACAGTCAAAAGAAATTGCCGTCTTTATTTTAAAAGCAGAAAAGTTTGACAAGTAAATTAATTTTTGTTTTATTTCAAGAATCATTAATCATGTTAAAACATTGTTCTGTAAAGCTAAAACAAATGAGAATTGCAAACAAAAGCACTAGGGCTCAAATTTTATTGATAGGATGGAAATCGGCCAAACGCGTGATTCCATAGAGTATTTACAAAGTTAGAAAATGGTAATTTAAGGGAAAAGGGCTATATTGAAACATAACGACCACTATCCTTCTACCAACTTTGAATTCTGGGCATCCTGAGCTTCTGCCGAAGATGACCTTGACTGGAGTTTTCTGATGGATGGCATTACTGCTGCTGGGGGATTTGCCCATGTTGGACATAGTTACTTGCCATTATCCCTAATTTTTTCCTGGATTGTACTTTGAGATTTCTAATCCACCGGGATGATTTTTGATTATGTCTCTAATTTTTGCCTGGACTGCCCTTTCGGATTTTCAATCCACGGAGACGTTTTTTTTTATTTCTTTTTTATTTAGGCGAAGTATTTCTTGACTACATCAACATTTGTGGGGTAGGCAAATTCTTCTCCATCCATGGTTGCATGTCTCAAGGCACCACCTGAGAAAGCTTTCTTGACCACATAGGGGCTGTCATAATTCGGAGTCCATTTGCCCCGAGAGTCAGTGAGAAATGATTGTATCTTTTTTAGCACAAGGTCTCATTTCCTGAAGACGTGAGGTCGGACCTTTTTGTCGAACGTCTTCTTCATTCTTTGCTAATACAACTAACCATGGCATAACGCCGTTATTCTCTTTTCTTCGATCAGATTCAGTTTGTCGTGTCGAATTTGACACCATTCAGCCTCTGTTAGCTTAGCTTCCATCAATACTCGGATTGATGGGATCTCTACTTCTATAGGGAGAACTGCTTTCATGCCATATACTAGAGAGAAAGGGGTTGCCCCTGTTGAAGTGCGGATAGATGTGCGATAGCCGTGAAGAGCAAATGGTAGCATCTCGTGCCAGTCTTTGTAGGTTACGACCATCTTCTGAACAATCTTCTTGATGTTCTTGTTATCCGCTTCTACCGCTCCGTTCATCTTGGGTCGGTAGGGAGATGAGTTATGGTGTTCGATCTTGAACTCAGCGCACAACTCTCTCATCATCTTATTATTCAAGTTGGATCCATTATCAGTAATGATCTGGCTTTGAACACCATAACGGCAGATGAGATTATTTTTGATAAATCGGACCATGACTTGTCGGGTTACATTGGCGTATGACGCTGCTTCGACCCACTTGGTGAAGTAATCAATGGCTACCAGGATGAACCGATGTCCGTTCAAAGCCTTGGGTTCGATCATGCCAATCATGTCGATTCCCCATATGGAAAAAAGCCATGGGGAAGAAAGAACTTTGAGATGCGTTGGCGGTACATGGATTTTGTCTGAGTATATCTGACACTTGTGACACTTCCTCATGTACTTGTAGCAGTCGGATTCCATGGTCAACCAGTAGTACTCGGCTCTTAGGATTTTTCTCGCCATTGTGTGTCTGTTGGCATGAGTGCCAAAGGATCCTTCATGAATTTCTTTTATCAGCATGTCTGCTTCTGGTCTGTCTACACATCGGAGCAGGACTATGTCAAAGTTTCTCTTATAGAGTGTATCACTGCTCAGGAAGAAACTGCCTGCCAGCCTCCTGAGGGTTTTTCTGTCTTTCCTGGATGCCCCAGGTGGGTACTCCTGTTTCTGAAGGAAGCATTTGATATCGTGATACCAAGATTTGTCATCTATGACTGCTTCAATCGTGAAGATGTACGCGGGCCGTTCAAGGCGCATTATGTCGATCTTAGGTAGGTTGTTCCATTAACCTACACTAATCATGGAAGAGAGGGTGGCTAATGCATCAGCCATGTGATTCTCTTCACGAGGGATATGATGAAACTTGATTCTGTTGAAGAAGGGTAACAACCTCCTCGCGTAATCTTTGTAAGGAATCAGCCCTGATTGATACGTGTTTCAATCTCCTTTGATCTGATTGATAACCAGGGCTGAGTCGCCATAAACATCCAAGTTTTTGATTCTTAAATCGATTGCTTCCTCGAGACCTATGATACAAGCTTCGTATTCAGTCTCGTTGTTCGTACACTTGAATGTCAGTCTGGCAGTGAAAGGAATGTGGGTACCCTGAAGTGTTATGATGATTGCCCCAACTTCATTTTCGTAATGATTAACAGCTTCGTCAAAGATTAGTCCCCGTTGGGAACCTGGTTCTGGCCCTTCACTAGGTAGCGGTTCATGGCAATCTTTCATTTTTAGATACATGACATCTTCGTCTGGGAAGTCAAACCCGATTGATTCCTGATCCTCAATCAGTTGATGAACCAAATGATCGGCTAAAATACTTCCTTTGACGGCTTTCTGAGCATGGTACTCTATGTCATATTCAGAAAACAGCATCTGCCAACGGGCAATCCTTCCCGTGAGAGCAGGCTTTTCAAAGACATACTTGATTGGATCCATTTCTGAGATTAACCAAGTAGTGTGACGAATCATATACTGGCGAAGACGTTTGCCTGCCCAAGCCAGAGCACAACAAGTTTTCTCAAGCATAGTGTACCGAGTCTCGCAGTTGGTGAACTTCTTGCTTAAATAGTAGATGGCAGACTCTTTTCTTTTTGCTTCGTCTTGTTGACCAAGCACACAACCCATTGAGTCCTCTAGGACTGTTAAGTAGATGATCAGTGGTCTTCCTTCCATTGGAGGTGATAGAATCGGTGGGTTCAACAGGTATTTCTTAATACTGTCGAAGGCGGTTTGGCAATCTTCTGTCCAAATGCAGTCCTGGTTCTTTTTGAGTAATTTGAAAATCGGCGTGCATGTCGCGGTCATAAGGAATATAAACCTGGAGATGTAATTCAGACGTCCCAGGAATCCCCTGACTTGTTTTTCAGTCTTTGGAGAAGGCATTTCTTAAATGGCCTTGACTTTGTTAGGATCAACCTCGATTCCTTTCTGGTTGACGATGAACCCTAAAAGTTTCCCTGAAAGGACACCAAAAGTACACTTGTTGGGATTCAAGCGGAGTTTGTACTTTCTCAACTGCTCGAATAGTTTTGACAGGTGGATCACATGCTTCTCTTCTGTTTTAGATTTGGCAATCATGTCATCGACATATACCTCGATTTCCTTGTGTATCATTTCATGAAACAGAGTATTCATGGCCCTTTGATAGGTTGCCCCGGTGTTCTTCAAACCGAACGACATCACCTTGTAACAAAAAGTACCCCATGGGGTAATGAATGAATTTTTCTCCATGTCTTTCGGCGCCATTTTTATCTGATTATAGCCCGAGAATCCATCCATGAAGGAGAAGACTTTGAACTTCGCAGTACTGTCTACCAGCATGTTAATGTGTGGTAAAGGAAAGTCATCCTTTGGACTAGCCTTGTTTAGATCTCTGTAATCCACACACATTCTGACCTTTCCGTCCTTTTTCGGAACCGGTACTATGTTGGCTAACCATTGAGGATACTCTGACGTGGCGAGGAAACCCGCGTCAATCTGTTTCTGTACTTCCTCTTTAATTTTGATGGACATGTCTGGGTGAGTTCTTCTCAACCTCTGTTTTACTGGCAGACATTCTGATCGTAACGGTAGATGATGTTCCACGATGCTGGTATCCAACCCTGGCATGTCCTGATAGGACCAAGCAAACACATCGGGGAATTCTTTGAGAAGCTTTATCAAACTTTCTTTGACAGTTGAACTGAGTAGTGCCCCAATCTTGACTTCTTTTCTCTCTTCTTCTGAAGCCAAGTTGATCGTTTCCAACGGCTCTTTGTGAGGCTCAATGGACCTTTCCTCTTTTCTGAGTAATCGGGAGATCTCTTCTGGAATTTCGTCGTCAACTTCTTCTTCGGCCCCAAATACTGGGAATTCAAAGTTGGGAGAAGGCATCGGATCGTATGTTTCAATGGGGTTTAACACAAGCAATCTGCATAACGTGATGCTTGTTTTTAGAAGAGATAGAGAGAATGCAAGAGTGTATGCAGTGTATTTTCTTTGGAAAGCTGCTTGTTTTTATTATTGAGTTGTTTTTTAGGATTACCATTTTCTGAAAAACGAAAAGAGAAAATAGCAATAAATGCGGAAATTATAGAACGACGTTATTTTATTTATGATCGAGTCGATTCTTGAAACTACAGCCCTATAAAACAAAACTCTGTCGCTTTGGGCGAAGCGAAGAGGTATATTTATAGAAAGTAAGCCCTATCAAAATAGCCATTTCACCTGGGCAGGGTGAAAGGTTAAGATAAAGATGGTAATTACTTAGACTTATGAACAATCTTCGGGACATCGACAATAACCCATTGGCGGCGGACTCCTCGGTGAATCACAAAGTCTGGTACCTTCCTTGATTTGTCTTCAGAAATAACGCTGATTTCTGGTGGAGCAGGATCATTGGAATCTGTCTCCCAGGCAGAGTTGTCGTAGGAGGATTCCTCTGTTGTATTTTGCATAGTATTTGTGCTCTCAGGTAAATCTCCCCATCCAGTTGGCTGGATGTCTTCGAGCCTGATACGAGAGCTTTCAGGAGCGGTGTACTTGACTAAGTAGTCGAACTTGCCACTCGGTTGTCCTAAGGTGTCCCACACTTTTTTTGGAACTGGAGGAGTCATCTCTCTCGATGACGTTGACCTCAGGAAAAACATAGTTGATGAACTGTAGCCCTGTAATCTTTGCAAATTCATCGTCGTGCTGGATAGGTTCTGAGTACCCTGAGAGTTGATCCCATGATTCGGTGGGGGTTGATCCCATGATTCGGTGGGGACGCAGGTATTCTTTTCAATGATGCTCAGTTGATAAGCGTTGTTGGGATTACTCTCTTGCCCCGAGTCTCATGGGTACGGCTGCCAGATTAGCAGGCCATCCATTGGGCCATAATACTCATGGTCAAAGTTGTCTTTCATCAGAGTGTATTCCTCTAATGAGTTTGGTGGAGCACGACATCCTTCCGGATCACAATCTCCATATATCATTCTGACATCTGACCTGGGTATAAATCTCGGACTCTGCGTGTAACGCCCCAGTTTTAGTTATTTTTATTTAATATAGTCGTTTTGATTATTTTATTTTTATATTATTTTATTTTTGACTTTTGATTGAAAATATATTATTTTTCATCGTTGTTTATGTTTTATCGCGTTTTGGGAACGGTTGCGAGATATTTGAGTGTAGGGGTGTTTTGGTCTTTTATCGGGTAGATATTATATTTTCATAGAAATAGAAATAGAAAGAGAGAAAAGTAGAAAGAAAAAGGAGAAGAGAAAGAGAGGAGGAAAAAGAAGAAAAAGAGGAAAAACTTGTTGATTTAGGAATCGATCAACCGACTTTCTAAAACACGATTAAATCGGGTAAGGGTGCGAAACTCGATTATCTTATCCTTGTGTATGATTATGTATGTGTGTATGTGCATGATGTCTTGCCTTTACATAGTTTTCGGTTTTAGGTCAAAAACGAGTAAACGAGTAGAAATCGATGTTTTCGCGGTCGGAAATCGATATAATTTGCGTTGTATGATCACAATGTGTTTATGAGTCATTACTGATAATTGTTTTGCTGTTGGAAATTGATTTAGGAGGAAAAATGAGGTTTTGGGGGGTTTTGGATCAATGTAACCCGTAACAGAATTTTTCTGGTTCTGGTGTGATTCGCCAGGCGAATTAGGTCTCGCCACTAGTTCGCCAGGCGAAGTGCTGGCGAAGAAGAATTCGCCAGGCGAAATCGTAATTCGCCAGGCGAAATCGGAAAGACAGAAATGGGGTAGCTTCTGTAACTTTTGGGGTTTTCTAATTTTGTGGTTCTCCACTAGTTCGTCAGGCGAAGTGCTGGCGAATGGGGAAATCATAAGTCGCCAGGCGAATCTGGCTGTTTCTCAATAAATTCTTTTCTTCGAAAATTCATAATTTTTGATCTGTAACTCGGATCGAGGCGTTCTTGGTACCATTAGAAAGCTACTGAAATGTTCTTTTTTATTAAAATGATTTCGAGATTGTTGGCCGATTAAATTATGTCGGGAAATGGAAATAGTGTCATTTTGTTGACTTTTGCCGTTTTAATTGTGTACAATTGATGTGTATCATGTAATGTGTTGTTGATATGGAGATCGTATGACTTGTGTACTGATATGTGATATGAGTGCATATGATTGAATGATGTGATGATGGTTTGTGGTCTTATGGAAAAATAAATGTGTTGTTTTGGATTTGATTTCAATGTATGATAATGATGTGTTGTGGGTAGCCTTGGTGGTGTGAATCCCTTGTAGAAGTAATTGTGATTGCATGATTGTGGTGGTTTGTGGCTTGTGATGTAGTGCATTGTTTATGTGAAATTCAATGTATGCTGTTTGGTGGCCTTTATGGTTTGAAATGCATTGTTTGAATTGTTTTCAATGCATGAATAATGATGATGAGTTGAAATATATGTATGATTATGGTTGCATATATGTGTGAAGATGCATTTGATTGTCATGAGTTCTTGGGTGTCAAGCATCATGATATGCATCTTGTAATGTCGTGTGCCCATGTGGGGTGTGAGCGACGGTTTGGTTCTAGAGGGAATCCGCTATAACACCGCGTGCCTTAAAAATAAGAGGACCTAAAGCGATTGGATGGATCGTGTGCCTTAAAAATAAGAGGACCTAAAGCGATGATTATAGACGATCGTGTACCTTATACAAAGAGGACCTAAAGCGATCAGATCGTGTGCCTTAAATACATAAGAGGACCTAAAGCGATCCATAAACGTCGTGTGCCTTAAATACATAAGAGGACCTAAAGCGACGGGGAACATCGTTTGCCCGACGGGGTGTTACGTGAGTGATCCTCAGTAACAAGCAATGATTCCAATAGTTCCTGAGTGAATTGCTGTTGAGATGATGAATGTCGGTACCGAATGTGCATTGCATAGAGTCGTTGTGTCGGTCTCTGTGCATTTGCATAAATCATGAATATGATTGACTGTGTGAGAATTATGAATGGATCGATCGTGTATGGAATTATGGATGAAATTGATGAATTGATATATGTTGGTGACAATGGTGTTGCGCATGATTGATATGCATTGGGGATGGATATGGGAAATATACATTGTGTTGTTTTGTGTTTGAATTCTGGTATGAGTTGTGGTGAGAATATTTTATATGTGTATTTTTGTGTTATATATAATTATATGCAATTATATTATGATTGTGTTTCTCACCCTTCTGCTGTTTTAATGCTCTACGAGGCATTGCAGATTAGATGTTGGAGGTCTTTTTGTGAAGCTTAGGTCTCAATTCTTTTGTCGGTCGGCTCTGATATGTAGCACCGGGTAGTCGGAGAGATCGAGTGTGATTATTTTGTATTTATGTATATGTATCTTTTGGATTGAAGATGTATGATATTGGATATGACAGACAAACTTTTTATGATATATATACATGATATTCAGTTACGGATTTTTTGCTTTTATTCTGTAATTGAATTGTGGGTTGTAGGAACTCAGTTCCTTTGTATTGTGCTACCTGAATGTTGCATATTATATGAGCAGGTGTTGTATGTTTGTTTCAAATTGATGTGACCCCTCGGTCTATGCCGTGAATTTTTAATTTATACTCTGATTGATTGTTATCGCTTTATTTAATTGGGGGTATAGATTAGGGGTGTTACATTAAGTGGTATCAGAGCCAGTCCGTGTCAGTTGTGTTAGTCCTTGTTGGTCTTTGTGGTTCGGTGAGCTATTTGGTTAACCATAGTTGCTGTTATTGGAAATGAACAGAATATGGCTGGTAGGAATGATGCTGCTTTAGCTGATGCGATGCAAGCTATGGCTCAGGCTGTACAGGGTGCACCTAATGCTGCTGGTAATGATGAGTTCAGGAAGAACAAACTGCCTATCTTCAAAGGAAGATATGATCTTGATGGTGCACAGATTTGGTTGAAAGAGACTAAAAGGATTTTCCGAGTGATGGATTGTGATGAGGATCAGAAGGTGAGACTGGGTACTCACATGTTGCAAGAGGAAGCTGATGATTGGTGGGTTAGTACACGTCATGTGTTGGAAGCTGCGGAGGAGGAAGAGATCACTTGGGAAGTGTTTAGCCGGGAGTTCTTGAGGAAGTATTTTCCCGAGGATGTTAGAGGAAAGAAGGAGATAAAGTTCTTGGAATTGAAACAAGGTAACATGTCTGTTGTTGATTATACTGCTAAGTTTGTGGAGCTTGTGCAGTTTTATCCACATTATGCTGAAGCTACTACGGAGTTTTCTAAGTGTGTGAAGTATGAGAGCGGATTGCGTCCTGAGATAAAGCAGGCAATCGATTATCAAAGGATTCGAAGGTTTTTAGATTTGGTGGATTGTTGTAGGATCTTTGAGGAGGATAGTAAAGCTCGTTCTACTCACTATAAGAGCGTGAGCGAGAGGAAAGGGAAGCAACAGTTTCGTAATGGTCCTTATGTCACACCAGCTGATAAGGGTAAACAAAGGGGGAATTTTGAGAAAAGGCCAAGTGGAGGAGGTATGTCTAATTCTCCGAGATGTTTTAGGTGTGGTGAATTGGGACATCGTCAGTTAGAATGTAGGAAAGATTTGAGGAAGTGTTCGAATTATGGAGGTTTAGGGCATGTTGCAGCTGATTGTAAAAGGAATGTGGTGAAGTGTTTCAATTGTGGTGAACCTGGGCATGTTAGTACGAAGTGTCCGAAACCGAAGAAAGCTCAGACTGGTGGGAAAGTTTTTGCTTTGGCAGGGACTCAAACTTCAAGTGCAGACCGTCTGATCAGAGGTACTTGTTTTATTAATAGTACGCCTTTAGTTGCTATTATTGATACCGGAGCGACTCATTCGCTTATTTCGTCTGAGTGCGCGAAGTGTTTGAATCTTGTGTTGTCTTTGATGGGTGGTGAGATGGTTATTGATACTCCAGCAATGGGGTCAGTAACTACTTCTTTGGTTTGTTTAAGTTGTCCTTTGACCATTTATGGTAAAGACTTTGAAATGGATTTGGTGTGTGTGCCGTTGGGTGCAAGATTGTAAGTGTTGTTTGGACAGTGTTGTTCCCGATTCCGGAGGGAATGCGGAGGTAAGGTTTATGTCGACTAAGGATTGGTGCCTTAGGTAGTTTTGTGCATGAGATGTAAGGAATGCTATTATAGTTTGGTAAAGACGGTTTATGCCCCCATCATGATTGCCGACTGTCTATTAACAAATTGAGGAACTGATCACCCTTAATCTCTTGTTGATAGCAGACGAGAATTATGTTAGATGGAATAGATGTGTCTTTCCGGCCTTGATAGTGTGTGTAATGAATTGTTTGGAATTAAGGAAAATGTTTACAGATTGTTTTGTGGAGTTAATGAAGATTTTCATATCGGAAGGTGAGACGGATTAGAGATTTTTGTAGGTTGGTCAAGTTGGAATATCCTTGAGAGTGAACGATTGGGTATCGTTGATGGTTGTTCTCAGAGAGTAGAGTGTGAACTCAAATTTGACGAAGGGGAAGATTTGAGGTTTGGATCTGCTAGGTAAGTAGAAGAATTTGTAGGAAGTGTAACTCAGATTTTAAGAGCGGTTGGAAGATTTACTGAAAAAGGGATTTGTGAGACCAAGTGTGTCGTCTTAGAGAGCTCCAGTAGTGTTAGTAACAAAAAGGAAGGATGATTGAATGGGATAACAAGCATGATGTGTATAATGATATTGAGACTATGGAAAGCGAAACTTAGAGTTTTGGAGAGGTTTGGAGTTTTTGGAATTTTAGAGCAGTAATGGAAATTTTGAGAAAACCTTAAGTGTAGATGTAATATTTGAGAGTCCTTTTGGGTTGGTTGTTGCTACACGTTGGGGTTTATGGAATTTGGACTGTTAAGAGAAGAAATTGTGTATGGATTGCTAACAGTTGAATAAGGTAACGATTGAGATGGTTGAGTTTGAGTGGAGTTGCAAGTGTTTGGAATGTTTGATAAGAGTGGTGAATTGTGTGGGTTGAGGCTTTGATCGTTTTAATGTGACTGGTTATGTTTGTTATCGGAATAGGCTATTATTTACTTGGTTAAGCTTGTGTGTGAGTAGCTGGTTGCCCAGTGAAAGGTTTTTTTTAAAAGCTTTAAGAATTTATATCTTTTGGAATTTGATTGGGCATTACAAAGTACAGTGATGTTATTTGGTGTTAGTATTGCGTTTGTAATGTTGGTGGAGTAGAGGAATCGTACCTTCCATATTTAATTGGATAAGTTCGTAGTGGTTTTGATTGAGGATATTTGGATCTGTTATAAACTCAGAGAAAGAACAGGTAGAGTGTTTGAGAATTGAATTACAAGTGTTGAAAAGAGACAAAGTTTTATGCTAAGTTATTCAAGTGAGAATTTTAGTTGAAAAGGTTAGTTTTCTTGGATATGTTATTTCCGATGATGGTAGTGTTATGGATCCATCGGAAGTAGATGCAGTTCTACAATGAGAGGTTCCGAAGTTGGTTAAGGAGATTAGAAACTTTTGGGATCAGTTGGTTGTTACTGCAGGCTATGGAAGACTTTGCTAAGTTCGTACTTCTGTTGTCTCAGTTGACTTGCAAAGGGTGAGTCGTTTGTCTTGGATGTTCGTTGTGAGTAAGTTTTGGTGACCTGAAGTAGAGGTTGTCTACGGCTCCAGTTTTGATTCTGTGTGATCCTAATAAACCGGTTGTAAGGTATTGAGATGTGTCTCTGATGAGTTTAGTATGTGTGTGTTCATAACTTGGGTATTCTTTGAGTTGTGAGTTGGTCGTCAAGTGCATTGTATGGGCTTTGCATCTTGTCGTGGTAGTGGTCGTCGTGTCGTGTCGTTGTAGTAGTTGCTGTTAGCGAGGTGGTTTGTCAGTTTGTGTTATTCGTGGTGTGCTTTTGTTGGCATGTTAGTTTGTTGGTCGGATGCGAGAGTCGTGTCCGGAGTTGTTCGTCTCAGTATATTTTCGAGGACGAAAATTTCTAAGTGGGGGAGAGTTGTAACGCCCCAGTTTTAGTTATTTTTATTTATTTGAGTCGTTTTGATTATTTTATTATTATTTTATTTTATTTTTTACTTTTATTTGAAAATATATTATTTTTCATAGTTATTTATGTTTTATCACGTTTTGGGAACGGTTGCGAGATATTTGAGTGTAGGGGTGTTTTGGTCTTTTATCGGGTAGATATTATATTTTCATAGAAATAGAAATAGAAAGAGAGAAAAGTAGAAAGAAAAAGGAGAAGAGAAAGAGAGGAGGAAAAAGAAGAAAAAGAGGAAAAACTTGTGGATTTAGGAATCGATCAACCGACTTTCTAAAACACGATTAAATCGGGTAAGGGTGTGAAACTCGATTATCTTATCCTTGTGTATGATTATGTATGTGTGTATGTGCATGATGTCTTGCCTTTACATAGTTTTCGGTTTTAGGTCGAAAACGAGTAGAAATCGGTGTTTTTGCGGTCGGAAATCGATATAATTTGCGTTGTATGATCACAATGTGTTTATGAGTCATTACTGATAATTGTTTTCCTGTTGGAAATTGATTTAGGAGGAAAAATGAGGTTTTGGGGGTTTTGGATCAATGTAACCCGTAACAGAATTTTTCTGGTTATGGTGTGATTCGCTAGGTGAATTTGGGATTCGCCAGGCGAATTAGGTCTCACCACTAGTTCGCCAGGCGAAGTGCTGGCGAAGAAGAATTCGCCAGGCAAAATCGTAAGTCGCAAAGCGAAATCGGAAAGACAGAAATGGGGTAGCTTCTGTAACTTTTGGGGTTTTCTAATTTTGTGGTTCGCCAGGCGAAGTGCTGGCGAATGGGGATCCGCCAGGCAAAATCATAAGTCGCCAGGCGAATCTGGCTATTTCTCAATAAATTCTTTTCTTCGAAAATTCATAATTTTTGATCCGTAACTCGGATCGAGGCGTTCTTGGTACCGTTAGAAAGCTACTGAAATGTTCTTTCTTATTAAAATGATTTCGAGATTGTTGGCCGATTAAATTATGTCGGGAAATGGAAATAGTGTCATTTTGTTGACTTTTGCCGTTTTAATTGTGTGCAATTGATGTGTATCATGTAATGTGCTATTGATATGGAGATCGTATGACTTGTGTGCTGATATGTGATATGAGTGCATATGATTGAATGATGTGATGATGGTTTGTGGTCTTATGGAAAAATAAATGTGTTGTTTTGGATTTGATTTCAATGTATGATAATGATGTGTTGTGGGTAGCCTTGGTGGTGTGAATCCCTTGTAGAAGTAATTGTGATTGCATGATTGTGGTGGTTTGTGGCTTATGATGTAGTGCATTGTTTATGTGAAATTCAATGTATGCTGTTTGGTGGCCTTTATGGTTTGAAATGCATTGTTTGAATTGTTTTCAATGCATGAATAATGATGATGAGTTGAAATATATGTATGATTATGGTTGCATATATGTGTGAAGATGCATTTGATTGTCATGAGTTCTTGGGTGTCAAGCATCATGATATGCATCTTGTAATGTCGTGTGCCCATGTGGGGTGTGAGCGACGGTTTGGTTCCAGAGGGAATCCGCTATAACATCGTGTGCCTTAAAAATAAGAGGACCTAAAGCGATTGGATGGATCGTGTGCCTTAGAAATAAGAGGACCTAAAGCGATGATTATAGACGATCGTGTGCCTTATACAAAGAGGAACTAAAGAGATCGGATCGTGTGCCTTAAATACATAAGAGGACCTAAAGCGATCCATAAACGTCGTGTGCCTTAAGTACATAAGAGGACCTAAAGCGACGGGGAACATCGTTTGCCCGACGGGGTGTTACGTGAGTGATCCTCAGTAACAAGCGATGGTTCCAATATTTCCTGAGTGAACTGGTGTTGAGATGATGAATGTCGGTACCGCATGTGCATTGCATAGAGTCATTGTGTCGGTCTCTGTGCATTTGTATAAATCATGAATATGATTGACTATGTGTGAGAATTGTGAATGGACCGATCGTGTATGGAATTATGGATGAAATTGATGAATTGATATATGTTGGTGACAATGGTGTTGCGCATGATTGATATGCATTGGGGATGGATATGGGAAATATACATTATGTTGTTTTGTGTTTGAATTCTGGTATGAGTTGTGGTGAGAATATTTTATATGTGTATTTTTGTGTTATATATAATTATATGCAATTATATTATGATTGTGTTTCTCACCCTTCTGCTGTTTTAATGGTCTACGAGGTATTGCAGATTAGATGCTGGAGGTCTTTTTGTGAAGCTTAGGTCTTCATTCTTTTGTCGGTCGGCTCTGATATGTAGCACCGGGTAGTCGGAGAGATCGAGTGTGATTATTTTGTATTTATGTATATGTATCTTTTGGATTGAAGATGTATGATATTGGATATGACAGACAAACTTTTTATGATATATATACATGATATTCAGTTACGGATTTTCCGCTTTTATTCTGTAATTGAATTGTGGGTTGTAGGAACTCAGTTCCTTTGTTATGTGCTACCTGAATGTTGCATATTATATGAGCAGGTGTTGTATGTTTGTTTCAAATTGATGTGACCCCTCGGTCTATGTCGTGAATTTTTAATTTATACTCTGATTGATTGTTATCGCTTTATTTAATTGGGGGTATAGATTAGGGGTGTTACACTGCGCGAGATAGAAAAATGGCGTAGGCACCTCTCCCTGAGACATTTAACCGTCCTCGTTAAGATAGGACTTCCACTCTTCATATGTATCGGAGGGATCCCCCTCGTTGATGGTATGCTCTTCTTGAGACACTGGGTGAAGGAAGCCTCCACTGTGGAAGAAGTCCTAAATGGGATGAAGACTTTCATCGTTAGTAGCAGTCTGGGTACAGGTTGAGGAAAAACCAAGACCCTTCTTTGTTTTATTGTCAGTAGGAATGACAAGTTGTCCCCATCCTTTTGCGTCGTTACTTTTGATCACTTCGAGGGCATCTTTGTATGAGGAAATCGACGTTCCTTTTTTTGGTTGATTCTCATTGCTCACTGACCGTACTTAGAACTGAGTTCCAACAACCTCCTCCAGCTCTACACAAGTAGATAATGAAAGGTTACTCACGATCAAGGCTTGTTCTCCACAGACCGTGACAAGTTGATCGTTCTTGACGAACTTCAATTTCTGGTGCAGTGTTGAAGTGACTGCCCCAACATGGTGTATCCAAGGTCTTCCTAATAAACACCTGTACGCTGCCCGGATGTCCATGACCTGGAAAGTGACCTGGAAAGTGTGAGGACCGATAGTTATGGGAAGATCGACTTTGCCGATAACTACTTTTCGGGATCCGTCAAAGGCTTTGACGATGACCTCACTGCCCCTCATTGGGGATCCTTTGAATGATAGTCGCATTAAAGTGGACTTTGGCATAACGTTGATGGCCGATCCAGTATCTACCAGTACACTGGCTAAGGCATCGTCCTGGCAGTTGACTGTGATATTGAGCGCCATGTTGTGACTTTTGCCTTCCTTTGGCAATTCCTCGTTACTAAACCCCCAAGTTGTTGCAGGAAGTGATGTTAGAAATAATGCTATCAAACTATTTTATTGTTACATCCTGTTCCACAAAGGCTTGTTCTAAGACTTTCTACAGAGCTTCCCTGTGAGCCTCAGAACTGAGTAATAGAGATAACACAGAGATTTTTGAAGGATTTTGTAATAGTTGATCAACAATGTTGTATTCACTCCTTTGGATGAGCTTCAGCATCTCATCATCGTTCTTTGAAAGGCCGGGATCACTGGACTGACCGACCGGTGGATTTGGAACTTCTATTTGAGGTTCCTTTTCTCTGTTAAGTTCTCCAACTCCTCGGTTAAAGATTCAACAGCTCCGTGTTACTCGACTGATGGCTGCAATATTCACGATAGAGGGTAATAGAATTTCCTTTCCATTCTCAACTGTTGTTGCACCATATTTGTAAGGGATCGCCTTATCAGACTTGTACAGCACTGGTCCCGGGAAATAGACAACTATAGGAGCCTCCTGATTTCTCTGACTGTCGTAAGTAACTTCAATTAGTTCTTGGTTAAGAATCTTTGATTTGTCAAGTAGAGGGATGATGACACAAACATCTTTGGTCCTCTAAGGATCAGAGATTACAACAACATCCTTAATTTGATCAGTGAAATAGTCAAGTATCAAGTTGATGGACCCTGAAACTGGACATGGTTGAATCTCTTTGTGGTCCAACTGACTCTGAAGGGCTGCTCGCACGAGGCAACATCCTTGGTTATTTTCCGAGCAAACTCTATAGTGTTCATAATTATCTGGTGGCACCCGGCCACATCCTCTTTGAATGCAGTGTAACCTCACTAGGTCCGTTTCCATTGATCGAGCATCCTGACTCTGATGCCTAGTAGGGTTCCCGTCGATCATACTGACTTGTTGCGTGTCTTCATCTAGATAAATTGGAAGACACCAATGATTTAACAAGTGTTACAAAGTTTTTTGAACGAGTGCACAACCCTGGTCACTCTCACGACATCCCTTACAGTTCTGATAATTATGCGAAGTCAGAAAACCGAGTTGGACTTGCTTTGCATGTAATTCTACCAAGCTGGTATTCATTAGGCGAATATCGAAGATCTGAATCATGTTGACCTGATAAGGATTTTTATCACGGTAGTCCTGGATCTACCCAAGATCCATCTGATGCTGGAGGGCCTCTTGTATAAAAGAGCATCCCTAATTATTTACCGAGTAAATCAGACAGGAATTGTAATCGTGTCACGGCAGATTATGATACTGGCTTTGCCTTGAGTGCATTTCCACCAAGTTAACATTCATCGCACGGATGTCGGGGCTCTGAATGATGTTGGAATTCGTATAAGTCATGTTAACTCCACGAACTCGATGCTCTTGGATCCACCCGAGATCCAATTGTTCCTGTAGAGCTGATTGCACCACAGAACATCCTTGATTATTCTTAGAGCAGATATCACACTGGTGATAATTGTTAGATGGTACATGACCGTACCCGCTCTGTCTGCGATGAATCTTGACCAGATTGGTCCTCAATAAAAGTACATCATGAATTTGATAGTTGTTGTTAGACTCTCCCTCTATCAAATTTACTACAGCTTTCTAGTGTTGAGGCAACGGGTTCATGAGAACATTTGGATTTGTATCTTTGAAAGATAAGGCCCCGCTCCTAACAAGCTTTTGTACGTCGGATTTGAAACTAAGACAGTTCTCTATGTTATGCCCTGATCCTCCTTGATGGTAAGGACAAGTCTGATCCGATTTGAACCAAAAAGGAGGATTTTTCGGTACTGTAAGAGGAGATCTAGTTTGGACGTGCCCCTTGACCAGTAAGAGTGGAAACAATTATGCGTACAACAGCGGTATAGGGTCAAACCATGGTTGTCTCGTTGTACGGTTGTTGTTGTATGGAGGACGAGCTTGCTGAAGAGGCTGTTGATTCGGTCAGCTTTGTGCAACTTGAGGTTGATACGTTGGAACAGGCGCAGGGTTAATAGCAGGAGTTACAACCGCTACTGGTTGGTAACGTCGCCTTTGCTTTCCGAGAGAGATATTCACAATATCCTGCTCTTTTTTCTTAGGGAGAGCACTACCGTATCTTTTTGTACTACTTGATGATCCAGCGTCTTTAACTAAACGTCCTTCTCAGACCGCTTCCTCAAGTTGAACTCCCATGCCCACCATCTCGGTGAAGTTACTAGGCGCACTGGCGACCATTCTGTCATAATAAAACGAGCTCAAGGTTTTCAAGAAAATCTTTGTCATCTCTTTTTCCTCAAGAGGTGGACAAATCTGAGCGGCAATTTCACGCCATCTCTGAGCATATTCCTTAAAGGTTTCCTTATCCTTCCGCGACATGGCTCTGAGTTGATCTCTGTCAGGTGCCATTTCCAGATTATACTTATATTGTTGAATGAAGGCAGCACCAAGATCTCTGAAAGTGACGATCTTAGCGCGGTTTAAACCCATGTACCATTTGAGGGCGACACCGGTTAAACTATCTTAAAAGTAATGGATCAGTAGCTGGTGGTTCTCTGTCTGTGCTGACATCCTCTGAGCGTACATCACTAAATGACTTTGAGGGCAAGAGTTACCCTTGTACTTTTCAAATTTGGGCATTTTGAATTTGCACGGAACCTTCACATTGGGGACCAGACAAAGGTCTGCGGCGTCCTTTCCAAACAGATCCTGACCGCGAATGGCTTGCAGCTCCTTCTGCATTTCCAAGAACTGTTCCCGAAACTCTTTCATTCTATTATCCATACTTTTGTTTCCACCAGAAGGTATCTGTGGAATCTGTCCTTCTGGGACAGTGTGTTCCACGGGTGGTGGTACAGTCATTACGACAGTGACTCTTGGTGTTTCCCGAAGTTTGTAACCTTCGGGAGTTGCTGTCATGCCCCTGGCATCTTCGCTTTCCCGAAGATTTAACCTTCAGGCCCAGCGGCTCCTGCTACAGTTTTCGGATCTTCCATGATCGGCGAAATATATCCTTCTGGGATATAGTTGAGTGGCATGCCCCAGGGACGATCTTTCGGCATTTTATACCCGGGATCATACTTTTCCACTATAGGCGTAGATGTGATCTCTGAGATCACCGTCCTTTGTTGTTGCATCTGAGCTGCCGCCAGAGCTTGCATGTCGTTATGAAGCTTTCTTAGATCTTCTTTCAGGGTGTCGATCTCTTCTCTCAACTCTCTGTTCTCTTCCTCGAGATCATCCATCTTTTTCTGTCGATTGGCCCGAGTATTATACGACTGAGACACTTTTACTCTAGAATCAATACACAAATGTGAGATTCGTAGGGAAGAAGAATGCGTTTATGCGAGAATGATGAATGATATGCAATGATTATATTATTATTTTTGTTATTTAATCAAAAGAAACTTTGACAATAGGTTTGCAAATATCAAACAGTGGGGAAGACCCCGTTTTATTGAATTCAAAGATTGCGGAAATGGAAATACAGTAGATTACAAAGTGCTGTAAAAGGAAATGTCTAAACTACTGGATCCTGAGTCTCCTCTGAGGGGAGCTCAGGTGCTGGTTCTGGTGCTTTCCTTTTCTTTGACCGGGGCTCTTGAGCCATTGTCGGGTTGTCATTTCTTTGCCAAGTGAAAGGAGCGAGCAAATTTCTTTGGTCATCCTGATTTTCTACAGCATGTTGCTTTAAAATCTCGATCAGAGCATCTTTTTCTTTTAACAGCTGTTGTATTTTCTTACACTCCACGTTGAGAATACGATATTTGTTCCTCCAAGACCTCTTCTCCTGTTGAACTTTGTTGAGAGTCACCTGAAGTTTTTCCATATAAGACATAAAATAAAGGAGAGAGTCCCTTAATGGAAGAACTTCCTGACGAGGGTAAGGCATCCTCAGTTTGAGAGCTCTAGTTTGTACCCAGTGGAGATAAGGCTCCATCGAGACACAATCGGGTTTTCCTAGAGACTCTCTTCCTTTCCTATGAACGTGTTTCCAAGCATGCACTATTTCTGTCTTTAGCGCCCTGTCATTTTCTTCTTCCTTGAAGAAAAGACCTTCCAGATGAGCATTCCGCGGGACATGCCTCATCGGGTATCCAAATTGATGACGAACTAAAATCGGATGATAATTGATTCCCCCCTTAGTTCCTATAAGGGGTACGTTTGGGAAATTTCCACAACCGTCAATGATTTTGATCCCATCATAGATTCGATTGTACCAATCGATGTCAGAGTTGGTAAGAGACACGATTCTCTGTGACCAACGTAAAGTATTCTTTTGATCCCAAAATGCACCAGACTTTGGCAAATGGGAAATAAACCATTTGTACAGCAGGGGTACACAACAGGTGATCATTCCTCCGTTGTACAAATTCCTTAAGTGTATAGAATGATACGCATCTGCGAGCAAGGTAGGTACAGGGTTTCCAATTAGGATAACCTTAATGGCACTGATATCTACGAAGTTATCGATGTTGGGAAACAAAAATAACCCGTAAGTAAGCAAAACAAAGATGTTTTCGAACGCGGCCATGTTCCCTATACTTGCAAAGTACAGGGCTTTCTTTATCAAGAACTGGGCTGGCAAACCTTGGATACCACCCTTAGTGGTCATATGAGTCATGACCTCTGACTCGTCTAAATAAATTGCTCTTGCAATGGTCTGATCTTTTGGAATTTCTTCCAGTCCAGAAAAGGGAGCCTGATCAGTGATATGTATATCAGTCAGGTGAGAATACTCCTCCAGTGTTGGTGCTAGTTGATAATTCGGAAATGTGAAACAGTGATAAACCGGATCGTAGAACTGAATGAGCGTGGACATGATTCTCTCAATTACATGGACCCTTAATAGGGACAGCAGTCCCCCATACTTAGCTCTGAAAGCCTCAGGGTTGGTGATCATCCTCGCCAAACCTCTTAAATCCTCTAACTTTGGAACATTGATGGTGTACTTGTGAGTCCTTCTTCTACCGAAATCCATAACACAATCTCTTTCTCTGATATTTACAAACATTGTCTTAGTTTAATTTGAAAAAGAGAGACTAGGAGAGAAAAATTTTCTTTGTTTTAGTGTTTTTTTTTAAATGAATGTATGAATGCAGCACACAAAAACATAGAAAAAACATAGGGTAAAAGGGTCGGTGTCATGAAGTCAAGGCTCTACCCATCCCCAAGGTTTTACTGGTGACTTTTTGTACTTGTTCTCAAAATCATTGACCCCTCATCGGATGACGGCAACAAGCGGATCACCAAGCGAGTTGGTTCATCTTTAGAGTAATCTCAAATGAGGGTAGTATCGCGTGACAACTATTCCTGATAGCTTCCGCACTACTGGTTTCAGTCTACTAAAATCCTCAGCTTCTCAGATAACCCAATGGAACAATCTGCTTTCAACATCCAAAGTCGTATAGGCATTGAATCCGCAAAGGATATCTCCACTGATTTGATGGTCGACCGAGACCTCTTATCTGGGATTCACTCCCCGTAAGATTACCCGTATAATGCCATCCCATATCTTAGGTGTATACTCAATCTTTCCACATGCGGCATCACACGCATTCCCATTAGCAGAAAAATAAACATAGATATCAATTAGGAAAAGCAGTATATATATTTGTCCTAATATCCTAGAACTCTAGTCTTATGATCCTATACAGACAATGACTCCCCAGAAGAGTCGTCATTTCTGTGATACCTTATGAATTTAAGGCCTTCTACTTAAAATTGTGAGAACGAATGCCTCCCACTGTGGTCGCCATTCTTTCCAATGGCCCCCAGTGAAGTCGCCATTTTTCTGTAGCGCGATTTTTGTGGTTGCGAATCACTATCACTTTGGTACTATAGTTCGATTCATTTTTTATCCTATGAAGCTAATTAAGGAAGGGAAATAGATGTCTTCAATTAACCCTGCTTGCATACTGAGGTTAAACAGTCAAAACTGTTGGTTTACAGATGCTATCAAAAAATGGGGGGTCTGTTTTTAGTTATTTGCTTAAAGGAACAGAGTATCTTGACCATACAGAAGGCTTTTGGTAATGTGTTTAGATTTGATGCTTTTGGGTTGATTGACGGAGGTACTGGATTTTGAGTTTTGGATTAGTATGCTCGCTAAGATTTTCCAATCTTATGCCTACGTATTCCCTTTTAAAGAGACAGGGAAATCAGAGCGATCATAGTTCCCTCCTATTCTATGGGGGAAAAAGATGTTTTGGTGTCTTGTTCAAAGCCCAAGACAAAGGCTAAAAGGGTTTATTTGTGTCTTGTTCAAAGGCCAAGATTGAAGCTAAAAGGTTTGACTGAGAGAGAATTTGTCATCTCTAAAGAGGAATTGTTGATACTTGAACCTTTTGAGCAAAGCACAAGTTGATGCTAAAAGGTTGATTGACTCAATCGGGGGTTTCTCTATACAAAGCCTAAGAGGAGGCTATTGGGATGACTCAATAAGAGAGTACTAACGAGTGACTGACTCAACAAGAGAGTGCTTTTATATGTCTTGTACAAAGCCCAAGATGGAGGCTAAAAGGGTTGACTCAACAAGAGAGTCTATGAATTTGGGGTATGACAATGTGAAGTCTATGAATTTTAGTTGTGTGCTGTTGGTGGCTAGTTCTGTTGGGTGGGCATGGTTGATGTTTTTGTTTTTCTTTGTGTTTGGTTTTGCTTATGTAATCCTTTTTGTCTCGTTTGTACTCCTTTAATTTGCACTCCTTCTATCATTATGAATGAAATTTTTCTTTATTCTTGCACTTATTCTTTATTTCTTATTCCTCGTTTTATTATTCTTCTGTTCTTTATTATTCGAGTTACTATAGAAAAGTGTGTTAGAATTCTTTTTGATTTCTAACAAAGGGGAATAAGTTATATGATTTTGATTGTATCTATTCTCAGAATCTTGAACCCAAAAATGATCAAATACTTTTGATTCTAACCTTGGTTGATGTTTGACTCAGGAACTTTGTAAAAGTTCACTAATTTTCTTAGACATGTTATTTGGAAATTAGAAAGCATGATAAAAATGCATGACAGTTGTTTTGATAAGTTATACTCCAAATACAACACATTCTTCAGAAGTTGTGAATCCTGCTCTGATACCTCGAGTTTCTCAGGAAGTATGGCAACCATACTCTAATACTTCAGAAGTTGTGAACCTTCTGGAAGTATGTCAAGTCATTCAAGCAACGATTAAAGCTCTAAATCTTATGATGGCATGATGCTTTGCACCTTCTGGTGGCATGATCAAGATTCAGGAAAAATCATGTTCTGATATATGATGCGAGGCATTTAGTCTGTTACTAATCAGGTTTTGTTACGTCATAACATTCTGATAGTCAGCCGGGTTCTAAAATGTAGACAAAACAATGCTAGTCAAACTCTAATAAGACGTCAATAATGAAATATTCCCTCTCTAATTCACTTTATGTATGTCAAAATTTATTAACTCAGGGGGAGACTCTGAACAAGCATAAATAATGTTGGGGCTTAACAGATTCAGGGGGAGCTGGTTAGCTTAACTATTGAACTTGTGATTTTTAGTTATTACCCCGTATAAATTGTTCTATCAAAATACATGGGTTGTCATCATAAAAAAGGGGAGATTGTAAGAATAGGTTTTGGTTCTACATCTGACCTTAAGTTTTGATGATAACTTTGCATGTTATTGTAGAGAATAATTTCATACTCTAATATTTTTCTGTCAAGTGTGTAGCTTTTGCTTAAATAGGATCTGACTCTGATAGAAAGACATGTGACATCATCAGGCTCTGAACTCGACACTCTAGAAGAAAACATATGGTGTTTACAAATTCAAATCAAGATTCTGGAATGCTTCTGATACAATGGTTCTAAAGAACGTTGTACTAGAGCACCTGATCATGATTTGGTAGGATAGTTCAGGAGATCTTCTATAGCTTTGAGTCTGAAGACTTAAGTTCTGAAGTTCTAATAATCAAGTTCTGAAGACTCTGAAGACTTAAGTTCTGAATTTCTAATAATCAAGTTTTGAAGACTCTGAAGTCTTAAGTTCTGATAATCAAGTTCTGAAGACTCTAAAGACTTAGGTTCTGAAGACTCAAGTTTTAATCCTTCTATAACACGCTTCATCAACATATATCATAAGCCTATGAAGAATAGAAGATAAAGATAAAAAATGGTTTGCGTGAGATGATAAGCATAAAAGTACAAAGTACACTGACCACTACCCCGCTAAGTGACACAACGACATTCCTTTTTTATACGACGTTGTCTAACACTTTCACAATGACCGCTGAGACAAAACAACTGGATTTTCTATTTCTCATTCTACCCTCCAACAGATATATTTTCAACTATAAAAGGAAGACTTAGAAGAATTGGAAAGTTAGCATTTTGCTCTACAAAACTCACATTAAAATGCTACACAAATCTTGTGTGAGATATATTCAATATAGTTTTGTAAATTAGTAAGGAACTTTTATTCATATCTTGCTATTAACATTGTGGTGTTATTGTGCTTAAACTTTGTGAAATCTGCTTTTGTAGAAGCAACCTTGTATACACACTTGTAATCACAGTTGTTGATAATTCCTTGAGAGACTAGAGTTTAGTCAGAAGTCTCAAGAAGAGAGTGGCAGTTGTCCATTGTGGTTTGCGATAAGGTCGGTTAGACTTGTTGAGGGTTCTGTAATCACTTTGGATTTTTGTTTCCTCAAGTGAGTAAGTGTTAGTCTGTATACTTGAGAGGGCTAAAGTGTTTTTCTAAACACTTAGACGAACTATTTGTTATCTTTCAAGATTAGTGGATTAAGTCCTTATTGAAGGCGAAATCACCTTGGCGGGTGGATTGGAGTAACTTAGTTAATAGTGAACCAGGATAAAAATAATTGTGTTTATTTATTTTTATTCACTTGTTAACTTGGGAGTTGTAAGTTTAGAAAGATCACAATTGAAGCAACCCAATTCAAACTCCCTTTCTTATGTTTCTTGCATCTTCATAAACAACCAGCCAAGCAAAATAATCAACAAAAGAAAACTTCTATGTCAACTTCAACAACAAATCCAAAAACAAACAAAAATGGCAGAACCTGAAGGTAGAGCAGAAGTCCTCAAAAACAATGATGGGATGCCTTGTTGCAACAGTCCATGACGGTTAGCGCGTTTCACAAACACTCCTAACAACCGACAAACTGAAATGAAGTCTGGATTGCTTCAAATCATTTATGCAAATCCATTTGCAGGGCTTGACCATGAAGATCCATACATTCATCTCACTAAGTTCTATGAACTTATCAGTACTCTTGGTGCATCCAAAGCTGAAGAAGAGGCAGTTTTCATGAGATTGTTCCCACATTCCCTGATTGGTAAAGCAAAGGATTTGTATCTTAATCAGCCAACTCAAGTCATGACCATCTGGAATGTCTTAGAAGAAAACTTTATGAATCGATTCTTTTCGCACAATAGATTCATGGATGCAAAGACATCTATTGTTGCATTTGCATAGAGTTCAACAAAAATGCTCGGTGAAGCATGAGAGCGCTACAAATCTATGTTGCGTAAATGTCCAAATCACGGTTTTGATGATCTCACACAGATTCATATCTTTCGCAATGGACTTCAGCCGCAACCAAAACTTCTACTAGATGCAACTGCTGGTGGTTCTTTATTGTCTAAAAGTGTATAGGATGTAGTCTCTATTATTAACCGTATGGCTCTCAATGATCATCAAATTCAATATAACAGAGGCACGTCATAAAAGAAACCTATAATTTTTTATTTGGGTACGAATGATGCAAACTTAATGTAAAACAAACTTCTCACTCAAACTGTAGAAGAATTGACCAAGCAGCTGTCAAAACTCCTACAACAACTCAAATAGATGCATGAATCATCGAGTAAACTTCAACATGTCACTTTTTGTGAGCTTTGCACAAGTGATCATCCAACAGGTTTTTGCCCTCCGGTTAAAAAAGAAATGAATTATTTGGGAAATCAACAAAAGTAAGGTGCATATCCACATATCAGAACTATCAAAAAGGCAATAATGCTAACTATGGCCAAAATTGGAGACAAAATGACACTGGACCATCAAATTGGCAAAATTCGTACCAGAGCCACAACTAGAATCTACCTCAACACGATAGAACTGCTAAGTTAGAAGATATTTTGAAATAATTTATGCAGTTGTCCATGGCGAACCAGAAAAATACGGATGCTTCAGTCATGAATCTTGAAACACAAGTAGGATAGATAGCTAAACAGTTGGCTGACCAATAAGGAGGAACATTCACCGCCAACACATAAAATAATCCAAAGGAACATTGCAACGCAATCACAACAAGGAGTGGTAGAGTGATTGAAATGGGAGTTGGTGAAAATGCAGAGAAAGAAAGAGTTATGGTTTAAAGAAGAGAAAAACAAGAGGGAGAAAATGAGAAGGAAGTAGAAAAGAAAAAAACTGAGGAAAAGATTGTTGAAAATGAGAAGAATTTGAGTGATAAGCAGAGAAAGCAGAAAACAAGAGAAGAGAAAGGAAAGATGATCAATCCGCTTGCATAACACCTACCGTATCCTCATGCTCCTGCCAAAAAGAACCAAGAAAGGCAATATACGAGGTTCCTAGATATTTTCATAAGGTTACAAGTTAACATTCCATTGGCTGAAGCACTTGAATAGATGACAACATACTCAAAGTTCATGAAAGAAATTCTAACAAAGAAACGGAGAATCATGGATGACAAAATAATTCAAGTGGATGCCAGTTACAGTATAGTTATTCAGAAAGCCCTTCCACAAAACGAAACCGATCTTGGAAGAGTTACGTTACCTATAACTATTGGAAACATAAATGTTGGAAAGGCCATGATTGATCTCGGTTCCATCATGAATCTCATTCCTTTATCAGTGATTGAGAGGATAAGTGATCTGGACATGAAACATACAAATATGACACTACAACTACCAGACAAATCCATCACCTGACCATCAGGAATAACTGAAGACGTATTGGTTAAAGTCGACAAATTTCTATTTCCTATAGATTTTGTGGTGATAGATATTGATGCAAATGATGATACTCTTTTAATTCTGGGCCGACCTTTCATGAATACGGCAAGAATGATGATAGATGTGGATGAGGGATTAATGAAGGGTAGAGTGCAAGATAAATAGGTTAATTTTAATTTGTTTAAAGACATCAAGCATCCAACCACCAAAGGAATATGCTTTAAAATGGATGCTAGTGACAAAGAAAAAGAGGACGAGGAAAGGCCATCATTTTAAAAAAACCACCCCGAATTCACTTGAAAAAGGTGTCGAGCTATTGACTTTAAACAAGAGCTTGTTGGGAGACAACCCAATGTTTAAGGTTTCCTTTTGTTTTGTTTAACATTTGGTTTTAGTTTTCGTATTTTGCATCTAAGAAATTCAAAATTTGGTAAAGTCTGGTTTTTACGCAGAGCCTTTCAACCCTGAGCATAGCGCACTGTGTAGCGCGATTTTTGTGGTTTCGAATCACTATCACTTTGGTACTACAGTTCATTTCATTTTTTATCCTGTGAAGCTGATTAAGGAAGGGAAATAGATGTCTCCAATTAACCCTGCTCGCAAACTGAGGTTAAACAGTCAAAATGGTTAGTTTACAGATGCTATCAAAATAGGGGGTTCGTCTTTTAGGGTTATTTGCTTAAAAACAGGGTCTAGACTAGGGGTTAGGTTTCTGGTAAGGTGTTAGGTATGAGGCTTTTGATGGATATATGGAGGTACTAGATTTTGGGTTTTTGATTAGTATGCTCGCTAAGATTTTTGCAATCTTATGCCTACGTATTCCCGTTTAAGGAAACAAGGAAATTAGAGCGATCGTAGTTCCTCCTATTCTATGGGAGGAAAAAGGTTGTTTTGGTGTCTTGTTCAAAGCCCAAGACATGAAGCTAAAGGTGGTTTGTATCTTGTTTAAAGCCCAAGATGTGAAGCTAAAGGGTTTTGGATGAGAGAGAATTTGTCATCTCTAAAGAGGAGTTGTTGATGTTTGTATGCTGTGAGCAAGGCACAAATTTGATGCTAAATGGTTGATTGACTCAACCGGGGATTTCTCTATACAAAGCCTAAGAGGAGGCGATTGACCCAACAAGAGGGTGCCTTTTATTTGTTGTCTCGTACGAAGCCCGAGATAGAGGCTAGAAGGGTTGACTCAACAAGAGAGTACTAACAAGTGACTGACTCAACAAGAGAGTGCTTTTATGTGTCTTGTACGAAGCCCAAGACGGAGGCTAAAAGGTTTGACTCAACAAGAGAGTACTTTTATTTGTCCTGTATAAAGCCCAGGGCGGTGGCTAAAAAGGTTGACTCAACAAGAGAGTCTATGTGACAGGTGATTGACTTAACAAGAGAGTCTTTTATACTCAACAAGAGAGTGTTTTATTGTCTCGTACGAAGCCCGAGATAGAGGCTAAAGGAGATTGACTCAACAAAAGAGTCTTCTATACTCAACAAGAGAGTAGGTTTTTATATGTCTTGTACCAAGCCCAAGACGGAGGCTAAAAGGGAGACCGACTCAACAAGAGAGTCTGAAAAGGTTAGCTCCGCTGGGGAGAGTCATTGTACAAAGCCCAAGAGGAGGCTATATTACTGCTGAGGATTAGATCCATAGGCAGGCCAAAGGGTGGGGAACTCTCATGAGAGAGACCGGGTTTCAGAGTGATCAGTGTTTTTTCCTATATTTGAAAGGAACTTGAGAATGTCTTTGAGACTCAAGGGGGTTTAGATTGTCCAAGTCTAGAGTTTTATCTTTTGTACAATGCCGAAGAGGAAGCACGGGCATTAAGGGATGAATATCAACCCTAAAGTGGTCAGAGGTTTGACACTGGAAAGACTTCTCTAGCAAAGGATGACTAAGTTCTGTCTTATACCTCTAAGAGGTCGTCAGGGTCCTTATATTAAGCCCAAGAGAAGGCATGAGAACTTCTAAGAAGCCGAAGGGTCCTTGTACAACGCCCAAGAGGAGGCGGGGATGCTTTTAGGAAGCCTATGGGTCCCCAAAACAAGAGAAGTTCAAGAAATGCAATTCACAGAGAAGAGAACATTCCAGGAAAGTTCGAGAATTTGGAAGAAACTCAAGAGATGCTATTCACGGAGAATAGATCAACTCTGGGGAGTAGAGTTTCTTTGACAATTTCTAAGAGTGACAGTCTGAGAAAAGGTTCACCGAGAATACTGCCTTTCTCTTTGTTCCATATTGTTTAACCCCAAGAGAAGGGAAGACTGTATCTGGAATCCTACGGGGGATCTAGTTTTGTTTGTATTTAAGAGTAACCTACAAGGCTTTACCTAGTGCTAGACGTAGTTGCCGGGGAAAACTCTAAATAACTATACTAGTATTACACAGTGGATATGTGACAAGTATATAAAAGGATGTGAAAGGAGACTTACAGTGAAACAGCCCCACAATACAGTTATATACATATGAAAGCAATAAATGAAAGCGGATAAACACTTACCCATTGTAGAGCTTCCATGCTGTTTTGTTAGTTGTTCAACAAAGAAAGTTTTGATAACAACAGATATTTGAATTCAAAATCAAAGGAGAAAGTGCTTTGAAAAGATTGTTGGGGCTTACAACTCAAGGAGAGGCCCAAGTTTTAACGATGATCGCACCGTTGTTTTGAAAACTGTACAGAGGGACTTATAAAATATGTGAGGCCCAAAAAGTTTTTATGTACAAGAGATGGGACTTACAACTCAAGGAGAAGCCCAAAGATTTTTGTTAAAAAGGTGACGATCATGCCGAAAGTTTGAAAATATACAGAGGGACTTATACAATGTGTGAGGCCCTAAAAAGTATTATTTACAAAGGGGTTGGGTCTTACACTCTATTAGAGGCCCAAAGATTATTTTTGTACAAGTGATGGGGCTTACAGCTCAAGGAGAGACCCAAAGACTTTTGTTAAAAAGGCGACGATCGCACCGAACCTTTTGACGGTATCGGGACTTATACAATACACTGAGGCCCAAAAAAGGTTTTGGTTAAAAGGGGATTGGGTCTTACACTCTATTAGAGTCCCAAAGATGGGTCTTATAGCTTAAGAAGATGCCCAGTATTTTGTTTGAAAACGACGATCGTGTTGAGGTTTTTGAAAGCACAGTGGGTCTTAAACAATGACTGAGGCCCAAATTATTTTGGTTTTCAAAAAGGGGTTGGGTCTTACACTCTATTAGAGGCCCAAAGTGTTTGAAAAATATTTGTGAGGGTGAAAATCAAAGAAACCCTAATTTTGTGTTTCTTTAAAAGTAAATATTTAAAGAAAATCAATAAAAATGATAAAAGTACCAAATAAGTTTGAATAAAACACTTGTAATTTTTTTTAAGGTTTGAAAAATGAGGTTTTAATCACAAGATGATTTAGAACTCATTTGGTTTTGATTTTCAAAATAAATATTCACTTTTAAATGTTTAAAAACAATTAAAAATGAATTTATTCACAAAAATACCAATTATATTAAATAAATAATATAAATTTCATTTTTTTGTGGAATAAAATATTTCAACATTTTTGTGATTTTTTGCAAAAAGAACCAATAAAAAATGATAAAAATTGAGTGAGAAATTAATTTTTCAAATCATTAATAAAATAATATGAAAAAATAAAAAAATAGGAAAAAGTGATAAAAAGAGGTCTGGGGCGAGGGGGATTCGAACCCCAGACCTCTCGCTTGCCAATACTCACAAACATACTAGTGTTTCCACTAGGGCGCAATTCCACTTCATTATATACATGACAAATGAAAAACATAAGGCAAACTTGGTTGGAAAACCTGAAGAATGGCGCCATGACCATCTTCTTCCACGAGCTCGTGCATGAAGCACCCTATCTCACTCGTCTCTCATCCATTTGACATGATTCAAACACCAAACTCATGCGTTTTTTAACAAGGATCATGATGGCAATATTCAATTTTGTTGAAATGGATTGAATCAGAACATAACAAGTTAAAACCTGAAGAACCCTAAAATTGGCATGAACTCAAGGAAATCCTATATACGAATTGTAAACAACAATTGATTGAGGGGAAACACTCAACATATGATGACAAGCAATTGGCAAAAGTATCATGCGAAGAAATATGCATGGATCATGTTATGAGAGTTTTGAAGCTTACCTTGATGCAAGCTGAAATGGAACTCTGCACAGATGGTGTTTCAGAAGGGATTTGATGATCCCTACAACTTTAATGGATGTTGTTGAGTGGATTGCAAGCCTTGGAACACTTTGAAAATCTTTGGATCAAGCTGGAGGAATCCAACTGCAGAATTGAGGCATAATGGCTTGGTTGAAGAGTGATTTTGAGCTAAAGGTGTTACAGAGATGCTTTAAGTGTTTGAACGCCTCATATACATCATATGTGATGTGTTTGAGCAATTGGAATGGATTGGTTAAGGCTGCAACTCAAAACCCGATGGTGGTTGCTAAAAAATAAAGAAATTTGGCACTTAAGAGAGAATGAGAGAAAGCAATGCTGTAAGTTGCTTTGGGGTGATTTGAATGATCAATTGGAACCTCTATTTATAGGTGATCAACTCTTGTCTTGGAGAAATAGTGAATGGCTGCTGGATCAGATCACATTCAATGGCTTTGGCTTGGTGGCATTTCTTCTCATGCAAGGCAACCTAGCCCCTCCCAAGAGCAGGGCTATGTCTTGACCAAATCCACATTCTTCAGATGTTTTTATTGTTGTTTAATCAGAGAACTTGACTGTGGAGAGCGAGAATCTTGAAAGTGCACTATTCCACATTAATGCCCTTGAATTCAAGGCATAATATGCCAAAATGCATTGATCTCAAGTTGGAAGATCCTTTGGCTTTTGGACTCAGCTTTGCAAGTTGGATTATTTGGATTAGGATCAGATTAGATGACTGTAGCATAGGGATCATTGGTCTTGAATCAGAAATCGTGTAAAGCAAGCAAAAATGCAAACTGATTTTTCCAAAATAGTTGCAGCATCATGACTTTGGGCATGAATTTCTCTTGGCTCAAGTTGAATCAATCCATGCTAATAAGCTCTTTGAATTCTTAGCAACATATGCAACAACTTTGATGTTTACCATTGGAATTGATTCCACTTCCAACTATGTGAAAGAACCTCACAAGTTTTGGTGTTTTCAACAAAATCTGTCTTGGACAGAATTTTGTCTAAGTGTTGAAAAATGATGCATTTTCATGTGTTTGGCATTTTGGTCCACTCATAACTTGAAATCTATGAGGAATTGGAATGAGGTGTAGTTTACACTTTTAAAGTATGCCATGAGAGCTACAAATCCATCTTTGGATCAGCCCAAATGATTGCTTGGATCTCAAGTTATGATCCTTGGAAGTTGGCACCCTAGCCACTTTGTTCCATAACTTAGAAATTTTCTAAGTTTTTTATGGTTACCCCTTTTACAAGTTATCCCACTTTTCTTGATTTTTCTTGATTAATGAAGATTTAAATCACACATTAACATCATTTTAGGGTTAGGGAACCATAATTGATCAAAAAAATAAAAAAGTCAAACTTTGACTTTTGGGCACAGTTTACTTTTTATCAGATGAACTACAAATTGTGCGACCTTCTATGAAATTAAGTCCTTAACCTAAATCAAACTTGATGGATTGATTTCATAGGTGTTATAGGGTGTATTGAATCATGTCCCAAGGTTTGGGAGCATGTCTTGGTCAAAAGTCAAAGGCACAGTTGACTTTTTTCGCGAAACCCTAACTGTGGTGCTGATGAACTTGAAACTTGGGAATCAATCTTCTTGGATCAATCCATTGTTGAAAATGGATCAATGTGGTGTGTTGGAGACCCTCAAATCCTCTCTTTAGGTCTTGGCTCATGTTTTGTCCCTAAAGTCAACTTAGGGGTGAATTAGGTCAAGAAACCTTAATTCCTGATTTTTGGTAAATGCAGCCCATGAGGTTAAATTGACTTGATGGTTGGGTCCATAAGTTCCCATGGATAATTTTGGGTTATGCTTTGAAGCATTGGCTCATGCCCATAGGAAAATTTCCATCTAGAGGTCCTGGTCGACCAAAACCCTAATTTGGTGACACTGGTGATCTTGAGGCTTAATCCACTCAGAATGCTGCAACCATGTGCTTGATTCTTGATGTGGTAGTCCTCTTGATCCTTTGTGGATGTTTGAGAGGTTAGACAAGTTGAAGATCATGTAATTCCTTGATTGATCCTTTGTCTAAAGCTCAGAGAGGGTTTGAAACCCTAATTATTATTTGTAGTGAATGCTCACCCATCTTTGGGGAGACTGATGAGGCATAATGGTTCATCCATATTGTGATGATGATTTGCACAATGATGGGAAATCTTAGTGGTCAAAATTTGGGGTATGACACACTGCACAACAGGGGAGAACACAACACCAGTGCGCCTTGTGCAACATTCCTGGGCTGCGCGCAAATGACAAACACCACCAACTTGAAATTAATGTTATTTAACCCCCACTTAACCACCAACCTAATACCTGAATTGATTGGAATTTTGTTGAAATCACAACTTGGGAATGGTGATTAAATATTAAGTAGTTGTTTATTTTAAATGGTTTCAAATTAATAAGTAATAGTAGTAGTTAATTTCAAATAAGGTCATTTTTGTTGTTTGTCTTCATCATTTATCTAATATTATTGAAAAAGAAAAGAAGATTCAATCAAGCCTCAAAGAACTCAGAAAAAATGTAATGGTGATGATAAGAATTTGGATGAATTGTACACAAGCAAGGTACATGTGTATTGCTTTATAGAATGTAACATGATTTTGAACTTTGCGCTTTATACAAAATCATTTCATGCGTCATTTTGCAAAAACATATCTTCATGCTTGAATCACATAGTTCCAAAACCAGAAATTGTGAGGAAATCCATCCATTGTTTACTGGTACACTCATAATAGCTAATACTTTTGTTTAACTCGGTTGATTCATGTCTAATCTTTCAACTGTTTTGATATTTGTGGAGCATAAAAAAGATTAAGGCAATTTTTTCTGGTAGAGCAAAACCACTGAGCCAAAATAGCCTCATTATACCTTATGAGCGAGTGAGTATTTGCAAACCCCTTTGAGCCTTGTAAAGCAATGAATGAATCAATGGTTGAAAATAACAAATTGCTAAATAAACCACCTGGTGAGATTGTTGTATATCATTAAAAAAAAAATTCATCATTAATCCATTCTATTTTCTTTGGAAACAAACCCGAAACCAACATATGATAACATAAGGAATGAAGAGTTAATTTGTGAAAAAGTAAGAATCAATCAAGTTGTGGAGAGGGTGTCTTTTGAATAAAGAAATGAAAAGATGAAATCAAAAAGAAGAAAAGAAGATGCAATCAAGAAGAGAAAAGAAAAATGATAGCAAAGAAAAAAGAATAAGCATCAAATAAAGAATTATTGCATTAAAAAGAATTGAGAAGTGATAGAGAAAATGGACACAAGAAAGGAATAAACCAATAACCTTAGGAAATATCCTTTTCATGCAAAAATTGGCAAAGTTACAACCAGGAACAAAGTCTTTAGTGATTTATGCTCCCAAATTCATCAAGATTGAATTGTGAAAGATGAAAACATGAATTGATCAAATGTCAGCAAAGGAATTAGATGAGAGTCCACTTCCTGCATAATTACACAAAATTCTTCATCCATTTTATGAAGAAGAGTGTTAGGGTGATTCAAGTTAAAGCATGACATTGCTTTAACATGTATGTCATGATATTTGTATGAAATAACTCATTTCATAATCATGTTTTTGTTCTAGAAACGTAATAAGCACAATGGTTGCACGTGCGTTTATCAGTTTGAACCATGCATGTTCCATCACTTTATTTTAAAGCATTGTTGAGTAAATATCATTGACAGAGTATCTTGTTTTAAATTTGTTTTAACTTTGATTGAGGACAAACAAAGATTCAAGTTAGGGAGAGTTTGATAAGTGCCAAAGGAAGGGTATTAAAGCATGAAATTTTAGCACTTATTGGCTCTACTAGCTACAAATTCATTGGTAATTTCCATTTTTAATCAGAATAAGGATTTATGTATGACAATGGTTTCTCTTTGAATGTCCTTGTGCATTAATGCAGGAAGAATCACTCAAATCAGGCCTAAGCATCAAAATAACAAAACTGGCATGCTACAAGGGCGTTACTGTAACACCCCCAATCTATACCCCCAAGCTATTAAAGCGGTAAATAAAATTCAAAATTTCATCAGAGTATATTTAAAACATCCACGGCATAGACTGGAGACGCCACATCAATTTGAAAAAAACATACAACAACCCTGCTCATAAAGATATGCAACAATTCAGGTAGTAATACACCCACAATTCAAATACAGAATAAAAGCGAAAAATCTGTACTGAAATCTCATATATATATATATATATATCATGAAAGGTTTGTCTGCCAAATACAATCATACATGTATAATCCAAAAGATACATATACATAATACAAATAATCACAAATGGCCTCCCTAACTACCCGGTGTCACATATCAGAGCCGACCGACAAAAAAATGAAGACCCTAGCTTCACAAAAAGACCTCCAGCAACTCTAATCTGCAATGCCTCATAGAGCATTATAAAATAGCAGAAGGGTGAGAAACACAATCATAATACAGTTGCATATAATTATATATTAACACAGAAATGCACAAGTAAAATATTCTCACCACAAATGCACCACAATCAAATACCACACAACACGAGTCTCAGATATCCAATACCAACACACATCAGTCATACACAATACACTCATCATCAATACAATTATACATATTCCATTTCATCAATCACATTCACAAATCCATACCCAATTAATCCATGATTTATGCAAATGCACAGAGACCGACACAACGACTCTTATGCAATGCACATGCGGTACCGACTTCCAATATTTCTCATCACTAGTTCACTTAGGAACTCTGCTGGAACCATCGCTCGTTACTTAGTGTAACTCCCCGTCGGGCATACGATGTTCCCCGTCGCTCACACCTCTTTATATAAGGCACACGACGTTTATGGATCGCTCACACCTCTTTGTATAAGGCACGCGACCCGATCGCTCACACATCTTTGTATAAGGCACACGATCGTCTATAACCATCGCTTTTGGTCCTCTTATTTTTAAGGCGATTCATACCTCTAATTTTTATGGCTCACGATGTTATAGCAGATTCCCTCTGGAATCAATCCGTCACTCGGGACGTCACAAGAATGCATATCATGATGCTTGGCATACAATGACTCATGACATTCAAATGCACACATATATGCAACCATCTCACTCAACATTAATCATGCTTTGCAATTCAAGCCCAAAACAATGCATTTATACCCTACAACAGCATCGTAAATCATACCATATCCATATCAACAGCACATTGCATGATACACACCAATTACACACAATTAAAACGACAAAAGTCGACAAAACGACACTATTCCAAATTCCCGACATAATTAAATCGGCTAACGATTTTAAAACCATCATCATAAGAAAGTAAATGCTACAAGCTTTCTAACGCATCAAACCACGCCTCAAACCGACTCACGGATCAAAAGTTACAGAGAAAACAAATTGGAATAAACGGCCATGTTCGCAGTGCGAAGCTCCTAGCGAGTCCTTCGCTCCCTCACTCGCAGTGCGAATGTCCTAGCGAACAGTGGCAGAAGCAAAATAGCCTAGAAAATTCCCCACGTTCGCAGTGCGAACTCCCAGCGAATGATTGCCACCCCATTCGCAATGCGAATCCTCCAGCGAACAGTGGCAGAATGAAAAATAATACAACGTTCGCAGTGCGAACCTCATGCGAACGCTAGCCACCCATTCGCTGGTCATTCGCAGTGCGAACCTGCGATTTCAGCAAAACCCAGCAGCGCACCAGATCATCCCAAAACCATATTTTCTCCACCAAAACATTTTCAAACCAACATATAACAATCAAAACATAACTCAATCATGGTAACAAGTATTCTACTACGTTTACACAGATTTTCAACCGCGAAACCATCGATTTCTCATCATTTTTCCCATTTCCAACCTAAAATCAAAAGCTATGGAAAGACCAGAAAATATGCAAACATACACATACATAATCATACACAAACATAAGATAACCGAGTTTCACACCCTTACCCGATTTAATCGTGTGTAGAAAAGTCGGGAGATTGATTTCTTCTTTCTCAAGTTTTTTTCTCTCTTTTCTTCTTTCTCTTCTCTTTTCTTCTTTTCTCTTTTTCTTCTTTTCCTTACTATTTTCTCTCTTTTTCTTTCTATTTATATTCTAACTCAATCAAAATAAAGTGAAATGACCAAAATACCCCCACACTCAAATATCTCGCAAACGCTCCCAAAACGCGATAAAATATAATCACGATGAAAAATAACATATTTTCACATAAAAGTCAGAAATAAAATAATGTAATAATAAAATACTCAAAACGACTCAAATAAATAAAACGACAAAACTGACTGGGGCGTTACAACTCTCCCCCACTTAGAAATTTTCGTCCTCGAAAATATACCTGAGATGAACAGCTCTGGATACGACTCCCGCATCCGACTCTCCAACTCCCAAGTCAAATTGCCCTCAGCAGTACCTCCCCCACGCTACCTTCACCAGTGCAATATCCTTGCCTCTCAACCACTTTACCTCGCGATCCAAAATCTTAACTGGTAAAGCCTCGACCGTAAGGTTCTCCCTTACCTCAACCTCATCCATCAGAATCACATGCGACGGATCCGGAACATACCTCCAAAGCTGTGAAACATGGAACACATCATGCAAATTCGACAAACTCGGCGGCAACACCACCCTATAAGCCACAACACCTACTCTCGCAGATATCTGGTAAGGACCAATAAACCGAGAAGTAAGTTTCTTCGACTTTAATGCCCTACCAACACCCGTTATCGGCGTAACCCTCAGAAATCGCCCTCTTAAAATTCTAGATCCTTCCGTCTCCGATCATGATAACTCTTTTGTCTACTCTGATAAGCCTTCAATTTCTCACGAATAAACTTCACTTTTTCCGTAGTCTGTTGCACTAACTCCGGTCCAACCACCATCCTCTCACCAGATTCATGCCAACACAATGGTGTTCGACATCTCCGTCCATAAAGTGCTTCAAACGGTGCCATTCCAATACTAGAATGGAAACTGTTATTATACGTGAATTCAATCAACGCAAGATAACTATCCCACGCACCACCTTGTTCCAAAACACACGCTCGCAACAAATCTTCCAACGACTGAATCGTCCTCTCCGACTGCCCATCCGTCTGCGGATGATAAGCCGAACTCAACCTCAATTTAGAACCCAACGCCTTCTGTAAACTTTCCCAAAATCTCGAAGTAAACCTCGGATCTCGATCTAAAACAATACTTAACGGAACTCCATGCAACTTCACAATCACACTGATATAAATCTCAGCCAACCTCTCTAAAGAAAAACTGATGTCAATCGGAATGAAATGATCCGATTTAGTCAATCTGTCCACAACCACCCAAATAGCATTATGACCTCGCTGAGTATTCGGCAACCCCGTTACAAAATCCATAGAAATGCTATCCCATTTCCATTCCGGAATATCCAACGGTTGCAACAAACCACTAGGCCTCAGATGTTCCACCTTCGACTTCTGGCACGCCAAACAAGCATACACAAACTGAGCCACATCTCTTTTCAAACCCGACCACCAGAAAATCTTTTTCAAATCTTGGTACATCTTGTTCGCTCCCGGATGTATACTCAAATTACTCCGGTGTCCTTCTTCCAAAATCATCCGTTTCAAATCCGAATCGTCCGGGATACAAATTCGCCCACGGAACCTCAACACACCATTAACATCCACTTGAAATCACCACTCGCATCTTTTTCGCCAACCAACATCAAATCCACCAATTTCACATCCAACTGCTGTTTCTCACTTACCGTCATCAGAAAATCGTTAGTAACTTTCAACATACCCAGCCTCACACTATCCGACGACACTTCACATACCAAACTCAAATCTCTAAATGATTCCAAAAGTTCCCACTCCTTAACCATTAAAGCGGACATATGTAACGATTTCCGGCTCAACGCATCGGCTACCACAATAGCTTTACCAGGATGGTAATTCAAGCCAAAGTCGTAGTTCTTCAAAAATTCCAACCATCTTCGTTGCCTCATATTCAATTCCTTCTGATCAAACAGATATTTCAAACTCTTGTGTCACTAAAGACTTCAAACCTCGCACCAAAAAGATAATGCCTCCAAATCTTCAACACATAAACCACAACTGCTAATTCCAAATCGTGAGTAGGATAATTTTTCTCATGCACTCTCAATTGCCTCGAAGCATAAGCCACCACCTTACCTTCTTGCATCAGAATACCACCTAGACCAATCAAAGACGCATCACAATACACCACAAATGGTTCACTAGGATTCGGAAAAATCAAAATCGGAGCTGTCGTCAATCTTCTCTTCAGCTCATTAAAACTTTCCTCACACCGAATATCCCAAATGAACGCTTGCCCTTTACAAGTCAACTGGGTCAAAGGAAGTGCTAGAAAAACCTTCAATGAGCCTTCGATAATATCCGGCCAAACCCAAAAAGCTTCGAATTTCAGTAACAGATCTCGGAGCCTCCCATTGTAGAACTGCTTCTACTTTAGATGGATCCACAACAATACCATTACCTGAAATTACGTGTCCAAGAAAACTCACTTCCGACAACCAAAACTCATACTTAGACAATTTGGCAAAAAGCTTCTTTTCCTTCAAAACCTGCAAAATAATACGCAAATGCTCCGCGTGCTCCTCCCTAGACTTAGAATAAATCAATATGTCATCAATAAACACAACAACAAATCGATCCAAATGCTCATGGAAAATACGATTCATGTACTCCATAAACACACCTGGCGCATTAGAAACCCCGAACGACATCACAGAATATTCATAATGACCGTAACGTGTCCTAAAAGCCGTCTTCTGAATATCTTCCTCCTTCACCCTTATCTGATGATACCCTGACCTCAAGTCAATCTTACTGAACACACAAGCACCAACCAACTGATCCATCAGATCATCAATTCTGGGAAGAGGATACTTATTCTTAATCGTCACCTTATTCAACTGGCGATAATCAATACACAACCGCATACTTCCATCTTTCTTTTTCACCAACAAAACTGGAGCACCCCAAGGAGAAACACTTGGTCTCACAAACCTCTTTTCCAACAATTCATTCAACTGCTTCTTTAACTCAACCAACTCAGATGCCGACATACGATAAGGTGCCATAGAAACAGGTCTAGTACCAGGAACTAGATCTATCGAAAACTCCACTTCTCTCTCTAGCGGCACATCTGAAATATCCTCAGGAAACACTTCTGGAAATTCACACACAACAGGAAACACATCAAGTGAAACTTTACTATCCACAGTCAACGACGCAAACAACCCAAACAACTGAGCTTCATCCGCCAAAAGTTTCTTCAACTCTTTGGTAGATAAGAAACTCGAGTCTTCATCTTCTTCAAGAGAAGGAAACCTTACTAGCTTATGATAACAATCAATATGAACCCGATTGAACTGCAACCAATTCATTCCCAGAACCACATCTAAACCCTCCAATGGCAAACACACTAAATCCATCTCAAAGTCTTTACCATAAATGGTCAAAGGACAACTTAAACAAACCAAAGAAGTAGTTACTGACCCCATTGCTGGAGTATCAATAACCATCTCACCATCCATCAAAGACAACACAAGATTCAAACGCTTAGCGCACTCAGACGAAATAAACGAATGAGTCGCTCCAGTATCAATAATAGCAACTAAAGGCGTACTATTAATAAAATAAGTACCTCTGATCAGACGATCTGCACTTGAAGTCAGAGTCCCTGCCAATGCAAAAACTTTTCCACAAGCTAGAGCTTGCTTCGGTTTCTGACACTTCGTACTAACATGTCCAAGCTCACCATAATTAAAGCACTTCACCATGTTCCTCTTAAAATCAGCTGCAATGTGTCCTATACCTCCACAGTTAGAACACTTCCTAAAATCTTTCTTACATTCGAACTGACGATGTCCCACTTCACCACACCTATAACACCTCAAAGGACCAGACATACCTCCACCACTTGACCTTCTTTCAAAAGTACCCCTTTGTTTACCTTTATCAGCTGGTGTTACATACGGCCCACCACGGAACTGTTGCTTCCCTTTTCTGTCAGTCACACTCTTGTAGTGAGTAGAACGAGCCTTACTATCCTCTTCATAAATCCTACAACATTCCACCAAATCAGAAAACCTCCAAATCCTTTGATAACCGATTGCTTGCTTAATCTCAGGACGCAGTCCGCTCACATACTTCACACACTTATAAAACTCTGCAGTCGCTTCAGCATAATGAGGATAAAACTGCACAAGCTCCACAGACTTAGCAGTATAGTCAACAACAGACATATTACCTTGCTTCAATTCCAAAAACTCAATTTCCTTCTTTCCTCTTACATCTTCGGGAAAATACTTCCTCAGAAACTCCCGGCTAAACAATTACCAAGTAACTTCTTCATCCCCAGCTTCCAACACTTGACGAGCACTAACCCACCAGTCATCAGCTTCTTCCTGCAACATGTGAGTTCCCAGTCTCACCTTACTATCCTCAGCACAATCCATAACTCGGAAAATCCTTTCAATCTCTTTCAACCAAATCTGTGCACCATCAGGATCATGTCTCCCTTTGAAGACTGACGGTTTGTTCTTCCTGAACTTATCATTACCAGCAGCATTCGGTGTACCCTGCACAGCCCGAGCCATAGCTTGCATCGCAGCAGCCAAAGCAGCATCATTCCTACCAGCCATATTCTGTTCATTTCCAATAACAGCAACTATGGTTAAACAAACACCTCACTCCACACGCCACACAGACCAGGACTGACACAACCAGACACGAACTGACACGGACTGGCTCTGATACCACTTAATGTAACACCCCCAATCTATACCCCCAAGCTATTAAAGCGATAAATAAAATTCAAAATTTCATCAAAGTATATTTAAAACATCCACGACATAGACTGGAGATGCCACATCAATTTGAAATAAACATACAACAACCCTGCTCATAAAGATATGCAACAATTCAGGTAGTAATACACCCACAATTCAAATGCAGAATAAAAGCGGAAAATCTGTACTGAAATCTCATATATATATATATATATATATATATATATATATATATATATATATATATATATATCATGAAAGGTTTGTCTGCCAAATACAATCATACATGTATAATCCAAAAGATACATATACATAATACAAATAATCACAAACGGCCTCCCTAACTACCCGGTGTCACATATCAGAGCCGACCGACAAAAGAATGAAGACCCTAGCTTCACAAGACCTCCAGCAACTCTAATCTGCAATGCCTCATAGAGCATTATAAAACAGCAGAAGGGTGAGAAACACAATCATAATACAGTTGCATATAATTATATATTAACACAGAAATGCACAAGTAAAATATTCTCACCACAAATGCACCACAATCAAATACCACACAACACGAGTCTCAGATATCCAATACCAACACACATCAGTCATACACAATACACTCATCATCAATACAATTATACATATTCCATTTCATCAATCACATTCACAAATCCATACCCAATTAATCCATGATTTATGCAAATGCACAGACCGACACAACGACTCTTATGCAATGCACATGCGGTACCGACTTCCAATATTTCTCATCACTAGTTCACTCAGGAACTCTGTTAGAACCATCGCTCGTTACTTAGTGTAACTCCCCGTCGGGCATACGATGTTCCCCGTCGCTCACACCTCTTTGTATAAGGCACACGACATTTATGGATCGCTCACACCTCTTTGTATAAGGCACACGATCGTCTATAACCATCGCTTTCGGTCCTCTTATTTTTAAGGCGATTCATACCTCTTATTTTTAAGGCTCACGATGTTATAGCAGATTCCCTCTGGAATCAATCCGTCACTCAGGACGTCACAAGAATGCATATCATGATGCTTGGCATACAATGACTTATGACATTCAAATGCACACATATATGCAACCATCTCACTCAACATTAATCATGCTTTGCAATTCAAGCCCAAAACAATGCATTTATACCCTACAACAGCATCGCAAATCATACCATATCCATATCAACAGCACATTGCATGATACACACCAATTACACACAATTAAAACGACAAAAGTCGACAAAACGACACTATTCCAAATTCCCGACATAATTAAATTGGCTAACGATTTTAAAACCATCATCATAAGAAAGTACATGCTACAAGCTTTCTAACGCATCAAACCACGCCTCAAACCGACTCACGGATCAAAAGTTACAGAGAAAACAAATTGGAATAAACTGTCATGTTCGCAGTGCGAAGCTCCTAGCGAGTCCTTCGCTCCCTCATTCGCAGTGCGAATGTCCTAGCGAACAGTGGCAGAAGCAAAATAGCCTAGAAAATTCCCCATGTTCGCAGTGCGAACTCCCAGCGAATGCTCGCTACCCCATTCGCAATGCGAATCCTCCAGCGAACAGTGGCAGAATGAAAAATAATACAACGTTCGCAGTGCGAACCTCACGCGAACGCTCGCCACCCATTCGCTGGCTATTCGCAGTGCGAACCTGCGATTTCAGTAAAACCCAGCAGCGCACCAGATCATCCCAAAACCATATTTTCTCCACCAAAACATTTTCAAACCAACATATAGCAATCAAAACATAACTCAATCATGGTAACAAGTATTCTACTACGTTTACACCGATTTTCAACCGCGAAACCATCGATTTCTCATCATTTTTCCCATTTCCAACCTAAAATCAAAAGCTATGGAAAGACCAGAAAATATGCAAACATACACATACATAATCATACACAAACATAAGATAACCGAGTTTCACACCCTTACCCGATTTAATCGTGTGTAGAAAAGTCGGGAGATTGATTTCTTCTTTCTCAAGTTTTTTTCTCTCTTTTCTTCTTTCTCTCCTCTTTTCTTCTTTTCTCTTTTTCTTCTTTTCCTTACTATTTTCTCTCTTTTTCTTTCTATTTATATTCTAACTCAATCAAAATAAAGTGAAATGACCAAAATACCCCCACACTCAAATATCTCGCAAACGCTCCCAAAACGCGATAAAATATAATCACGATGAAAAATAACATATTTTCACATAAAAGTCAGAAATAAAATAATATAATAATAAAATACTCAAAATGACTCAAATAAATAAAACGAAAAAACTGACTGGGGCGTTACAGTTACAATGCAGAAGTAGCGAGCAAAAAAGATAAAACATGGGTACTGATGCTACAAGCGCGTTGCGGTGCGCTACAGTAGGCATGAACCATCAAGTTCCAGTGGGGTTATGCTGCCAACACACATGCAGCGAAGAAAAGAGAAAAGTTGTGCTATGTTGCGCAGAGAGTAGTTGTAGCGCAGGTGCGCTGTAGCACAAATTCTGGCGTGTAGCGCACATCGTTGCAACACAAATTCTGGGGCGTAACGCACTGAGTCGGTTAATCCAAAGGCGGTTGGCAGAATTCTTCAGAGCTAAGCAACGTGGGTGCGCTGCAACACAAGTTTTTGGCGCTATAGCGCGATCATGATACATTGGAAGACTTATAAATAGCAGTCAAGTTATTTCCAGTAGGATTTTTTTTGTTTAGTTTGAGAAACATCAATAAAATAGGAATAGAAGTAGAGTGGAAGGGAGAAAAGAGTTGAATACGCATCAGATTATGAGTAAATCGCAGTTGATGCTCATTCCTTGTCATTCTTCCATTTTGTACTAAGCTACTATGAGTAGCTAAATCCATTTCTTATTGGGATTGGATGTAGATCACCATAACAATATGTATGTTTATTGATCATGGCATTATATAAAATCTATTTATGAATTAATATCGATTTTATAGATTAGAATTGATATTGAGAAATACAATTCGAATCTCGATCTAAGATAATAATCTGTTAGATTCTAAATGCTAGACGTAGATAATATCGATTCTTAATGCTACCTTATTGCTTAATAGGCTGAGAAATCGTCGATTAAACAATAAGGTCAAACTCTCATCAGAACTTTAGACATAAACTCTATTTGTTAGAGATATGTGATGATATCAATGAATATCTAAATTTTGTATAACTGATCAGTAAACTACTTATTCAATCAATGGATGAAATCCAATCCCAACAAGCTCTCATATCTCTGAAACATTATCTATCATTTATATATTTACATTCTGTAACTACTGAAATTCTGGTACAGACATGTGATGTCAAGTGCAATGTCACAACATCAATATCTGTTGTATGAACAAGTCAATAATAGAAACAGAAACGCATAAACCACACACAAGGATAGTTCACCCAGTTCGGTTCAACAACCTACATCTGGGGGCATAACAAGCCAGGAAGGAAGTCCACTATTAGCAGTATCAAATTACAGACTCAACAAACCAGTTGACAATCTACCTAATTTAATCACTACCCAATGACCCTTCTATCTAAGTCCTCCCTAGATAAGAGACTCCATCTCACTCCCAATCATCGCAATGATGTCTAACAGTCAACTTCTCCGCCACTGCATCAACAGCTTGATTACCAACAGCTTTTCAAACACAGATAACTAGAAGTCACACTTCCATGACACCCTTTGGAGTTGCTTCAAAGCTTCCTCCAAGAACAATACAATACTCATTACCTACAGGTTTCTGAGTTATAACACAGTGAGCATCTCACAACCCGAGTGGTTCACATAGACTGAGCCCTAACGATCTACATCTTGGACTCTCACCAATTCTAGATTACAAGCATTCTATTTATAACCTTTTCCCAACTGGATTTGGGCCTTTAAATCACAACAAATCTTCTGCTACAAATCTGCAAAAGATTCTGCTACTGAATAGATCTTCAATTAAATCTTCAATTAAATCTTCAATTATTATCATATCTTTCAGCCCTAAAAATAGTAACAAGATCTGTTCCACATTTGATTGTAACAGAATATATCTATTCCATGATATTCTCCTGCAATCTCTCAATCAGATCTTATCCTTAACAAACTTGCACATGCGCAGCCCTAAAACTTACCAAACTGATGTTCTGTCATCTGATGTTATGACATCGGGTTTGACATCAGCACAAAACTGCAACCCTTAAAAACTTAACATAACCAGAATGTTAACTAAACATAACCAGGCTGTTAAAAACTCATATTGAAACATCAACCATGACATCAACATTGTTTTACCAAAATTCTAGCCAACTACAAGAACTAACAACTACAAACCATCAAACATCTTGTAAACTTCTACTTAAAATCATATTAACTGTTGAACGAAATTGATATCACAACAATCCCTGTGGATACGATAAACAAATACTTACTTTTGATTACTGAACATCAGACAACTAGTCAAGCTAGTATTGTAATTGATAAATTTGAAAATGAATTAAATGTAGGACTCCACACATTGAATCAATTGTGTACACTTCTTATGACTACATGAATTGAATCAATTTATACCAAGAGTTTCATCTTTATAATCTTGGATATTTGTGAAACGAACTGTGTTAGCTTGATCATATTCAATTGTATAATTTTCATTTTCGCTTCAAACCTTCTGCCCGAAACTCATTTTTGAAAGGCTTAATACCCTTTTTGGTCCCGTATCTTAACCTCGGGGTTCATTTTGGTCCATTAACTTTAAAAAGGTCCATATTAGTCCCTTAACTCTTCAAAATGTTCAATATTAGTCCTTTTTTGTCTAATTAGCGATTGACTTTTGAATTTTTCCGTCGCTAATAGGACAAAAAGGACTAATATGGACCAATATGGACCTTTTTAAAGTTAAGGGACCAAAATGAAACCCGAGGTTAAGATACAGGACAAAAAAAGGTATTAAGCCTTTTTGAAAACACAATGTTTTTAGAAAATGGCAGTTACATTTTTTCAATTTGGGTTTATTCGCTCCTCTTTAGACCGTTTTCTACTTCCATATTCACACCCAAAACTTGGCATAAAGAGTTGGTTTTTTTATTGTGTCTAATTGACATCTAAAATTTTGTGAACATGTCGGAAGATAACGATCCTAAGGGAGTGTATAATAGAGTACTGTTTTTCAAAGGCGAAATTTATACACATTGGAAATCAATCATGTATGTACACTTGTTATCGGTTAAAAAAAATGTGGTGTGTTGTCACCGAGGGACCATATATTCTCAAGGATGATAATGTCGTTGTTAAACATCCAAAAGATTGGAATGATGATGAAAAGAAAAAGGCTTCATATGATTTGAAAGCGAGGAACATAATCATTTCAGCACTAAGTGCTAAAGTGTTATATTTGATTTCACATGATAGTGCTAAAGGTATGTGGGATGCTCTCCAAACTCTCTATGAGGGAACGGATGACGTCAAGGATTCTAAAATCAATATGTTTACAGAGGAGTTTGAACCATATCGTATGGAACTTGGAAAATCTGTGGATTCCATGAAAACTAGATTCCTCCATTTAATCAACAAACTGCGAGATTTAGGTAAAACCTTTTCCAACAAAGATGTGCTAACAAAATATTGAAATCCATGTGTAGTGAGTGACAACCAAAATTCACTGCAATAAAGGAAGCAAATGATCTTAGTACTTTGGATATTACAAAATTTTCTGGGAAGTTAGTTGAACATGAGAATGAGTTGAAACGACTCGTCGACATCAAAGTAAAGTCGAAGAATAAAGAGAAAGGGAAAGAAGAAAAACAAGATCTTTCTTTGAAAGCTTCATCCTCATAAGTGAATAAGTAAAATAAAGAAAGTGACAACTCTGACGAAGAAGTTTCCAAAAAGGAAGAAATGGGTTTATTCGTCAGACGTTATAATAGATATCTTAAGAGAAACAAGCTCAAGCATAACAACATAAGTCTGGTGAATTTAAGAAATACTCATCCACTTAATAAGGATCAAAAGAAATAAGATGATGAGATTACATACTATGAATGTGGTAAATTAGGACACTATAGAACTACATGTCTGAATCTCACCAAACATCATAAAAGAAAATACAAGGTTTTCTATAAGACGAATGAGAAATATTCCAAAGGTCGTAGAGCCTACATCGCGTGGGAAGAAAAGGTGGAAAGTTGCTCCTCTGATTCCTGCTCGAGTTCAGATGATGAGTGTGTCAAATTTTGCTTGATGTCACAAAAGAAAAGTGGAACTTCAAAGGTATATAATTCTGATTCTGAAAATGGGTATATTTATGGTGAATTGTCTAGTGCTTTTAATGACATGTATGATGATTCCATTAAAGCGTTTAAGAAAATTGCTCTCCAAAAAGAAGTTATTGCTACACTTGAACAGGAGATAAAGAATCTTAACTGTGCTTCAGATTGTTTAAAGGAAGCTCATACATCTCTTATGGAATAACATTGTATTATTTTGGATACTTTGGCTGAAAAGATAGAAGTTGTGGAATGTGTTGAGTGTCCAATTTCAAAACTTGAAATGGAAACTCTTAAAGGACATTTAACACATGATGCCTCACTATCTAATGCTTGTTTTATTTCTTCAAGTGAAAGAGGGGAGGTTTTTAAGAAAAACCCTCATGTCACTAGGAGAAATAGAAGTAATGTTTCATCTAAAGCGATTTGTCATTATTGTTGAGATAAGGGTCACATTATACCTCTTTCCATGTTAGGAACGTTCAAGTTCCCAATGGTAAAATGACGTGGATTCCTATATGTAACTCAACTAACCTTGAAGGGCCCACTAGTTAAGGACCTAAATTACCTTATTGATTTGTAACGGGAAAGTTTTATCTCCACTAAAAGATTGTGGTGTCTAGATATTGGATGTTCAAGACACATGACAGGAGATGCTTATATGTTCAACAAGTTCGATGAGAAGGAAAGTGGTCACGTCACCTATGGAGACAATACGAAAGGTAAAATTCTTGGTGAAGGTGTTGTGGGAAATCCCTCCACCATTACCATTGAAAATGTGCTGTTAGTGAAAGGGCCTAAACATAATTTGATAAGTATTAGACAACTATGTGACAAAGGGTATTCAGTTGCATTCAATACTCTTAGTTGTATAATTGAGCATAAGACTATTAATAACCTTGTGTTTAAGGGTTCTAGGATTAAAAAAGTTTATATGCTTGATCAAGATGATGTCTCGATGTATGTGACTAAGTGTTTAGTAGATAAGCATGAGGATACTTGGTTATGGCATAGACGTGTAAGCCATGTGCATTTAGACATGATAAATAAGATAACATCCAAAAATCTAGTAGTTGGTCTTCCAATAATAAAGTTTTCAAAAGAAAAATTGTGTGATGCTTGCCAAATAGGAAAGCAAACAAGAGTGTCATTTAAACCAAAGAAGGTTATTTCGACATCAAAATCTCTTGAGCTTCTTCATTTATACTTGTTTGGCCCTTCGTGGACAAGAAGTCTAGGTGGAAACTATTACAGATTTGTGACTGTTGACGACTACTATAGATTTACATGAACATTTTTCTTAGGCCATAAAGATGATACTTTTAAAGCTTTTGTTGACTTTGCTAAGGTTGTTCAAAATGTTTTTGGTTTGAAAATCATCACTCTCTGCAGTGATCATGGTGGTGATTTCGTGAACCATCACTTTCAAAACTTTTGCACCGAAAATGGTATTGATCACAATTTATCATGTCCTAGAACTCCACAATAAAATGGTGTTGTAGAACGCAAGAATCATGTGTTGGAAGAGCTTGCATGGACTATGATAAATGAGATGAGCCTACCTAAGTATTTTTTGGTGGATGCGATTAACACCACATGCCACGTCTTAAACAGGGTAATCGTAAGATATATCCTAGAGAAGACACCCTATGAGACACTTGAGGGTAGAAAACCAAATATTTCATATTTTTGAGTTTTTAGTTGCAAATGCTTTATTTTGAATAATGAAAAAGACAGCCTTGGAAAATTTGATGCAAAATCTGATGAAAGTATTTTCTTAGGGTACTTATCTATGATTAAAGCCTATAGGGTTTAAAATCATAGAACTTCTTCTGTAGAAGAGTCAATTCATGTTGCTTTTGATGAGTCCTCACCAAAAAATTCGGGGAAGGGTATTTGTTATGATGTTTCAGGTATTATTACAGAAATATTAATCAACAACGAAAGTTCAAAAACGGACCCCGATATGAAAATAAAGGAGAAGGACATTACGAAAGATAAGGAGGAAAGCTTGTATGAGGATGATAAACAAAAGACCTCGAACCAGCTACCTCAAGATTGGACAATTGCAAAGGATCGCCTGTTAGATCAAATCCTTAAAGGCATCAAAAAGAGAGTAAGTACTAGGTCACATGTTAACAATTTATATAAGTACTTTGATTTCATTTCTAAGATTGAACCTAAATCGATATTTGATTGCTTACTTCACGAGGGATGGTTACTTGCTATGTAAAAGGAAATAATCCAATTTAAAAGAAATGACGTTTAGGACCTTGTTCCGCGTCAAGTTGATAAAATCGCCATAGGCACAAGATGGGCATTTAGGAACAAAATGGATGAAAATGGAGTAATTACGAGAAATAAAGCTAGGTTAGTGGAAAAAGAAATATTCAAGATGAAGGGATATACCATGAGGAGACTTATGCTCATGTAGCTTGCCTAAAAGCCATTAGACTCCTTTTGGCATTCGTCTGTTGCCTGGGCTTTAAGCTTTAACAGATGGACGTTAAGTCTGCTTTTTCTAAATAGTCATATAAATGAAAAAGTGTATGTATCACAACCTCCAGGTTTTGAGGATCACGATAATCCTAATCATGTTTTTAAGTTGAAAAGAGCCCTCTATGGTCTCAAACAAGCTCCTAGAGCTTGGTATGAGAGATTGAGTGGATTTTTGATCAAATAAGGATTCAATTATGGGAAAGTCGACACCACTTTGTTTATAATACATAACGGGAATTCTATATGTCCATGATGGGTAAAATGAACTATTTTTTTCGACTTCAAATTAAGAAATTAAGGAATGGCATATTCATCAACCACCCAAGTATTTCAATGAATTGTTGAAGAAATTTGATATGGACAATTGCAAAGAAATGACTACTCCAACGAGTTCCAGAATATATGTTTGTTGCGGTGAGAATCGGATAACAAGCTATTGATTAACTTGCTTCACATTTCTTTGAATTCACCATCGACTTTGATTTATCCAAAGGAAAGGTTCAAGATCGAAAAAAACCTAAAGGGGGGAGATCTAAGGTTCGGAGGTTGGTTATATTAAGGGAAAGTATTAGCACCCTATGTATCTGTAGTACTCTACATGAACCTCTTGTTTAGTTTATGTTATGTTATGTTTGCTTGCTAAGATATCTATGCTAAGGTAAATACCTAGGGGTATGTACACTAAGTTTGCTCGCCAAGACGTCGCATCTTGTGCCTATGTATCTGACTAAAGAATCAGAGCAACCGTAGTTCACCTAACTAAGGGTGGATTTGAGGAACCATTGACTATGGCCAAAGTTCCAAGGGGAAATGAGTATGAGCTCATTTAGAGTTTAAGGAAACTCTCTAAGTCTAAGTTGTAGGGGTAAAGTGAATACTCAAAGTGATGAGTCCCACATAGAGTTTAAAACTCTAACCTAATTCTAAGTTATAAGGTTGAATGGCTATGAGGCCAAGGTGATAATGAGCTATCTATGACCATGAGGTCAATAGAGAGACTTTGACTATGAGGTCAAAAGGGGAGAGATGGCTATGAGGCCAATATGAAATCCTATGACTATGAGGTCAAAGGTTACCTATGACTATGAGGTCAAGGTTAAAGACGTAACTCTATGACTATGAGGCCATGAGAGATTCCTATGACTATGAGGTCAAAGGGGAGAGATGGCTATGAGGTCAAAGGTAGTAATGAGCTTTTTATGACGTTTGAGGTTAATAAAAAGACTTTCCTTTGGAAGGAAGGGGAAGGATAACATCTTATAAACAAGAGTTACAGTGAGGTTGAAATATGATGAAATATATGAGTTCAAGAATTCCAAAACAGTAAGCATTAATCAACACATGAAATGAACTTGCAAGTGTGACATGGCAAACATCAAGAATAGGTGATCATGTAAATATGACAAGTACGACAGAGAAGGCATTCTCATAATTTGAAAACAAATGCATTTGGAGTCATGCAACTCATCAACAAAAAAATACAGATAACATTCTCATGATAAGGTTTTGTTAAAGTCAGGAAACAAAGCTTCACAAATCACATATACTTCCAAGAAAACTCACTTTAAAGTCAGTGGTCACATACATATACCAAGTATGGCAGAGGAGACAACCTCACAGTTTAACAACAAAGACATTTGGATTTAGGTCATGCAACTTAACAACAGAGGTAGAAAAAACACAGACAACATTCTCATGACGAGGTTTTGTTAAAATCAGGAGAGAATGTTAAAACAAAATTTACAAGTTACAGCTACTTCAAAGAAACGTTTTTAACGTCTTTAAGAAAAAATAGTTGATTTTATTTACAAAAGAAGTCTAAAAATTAAAATGAAATTAGGAATATTCTTATTGCCCTTTTTTGGAAAATATTAGGAAAAAAATGAAATAGCAATGAGATGAATACGTAAAATAAAAATCAAAATATTAAGTGCCAACAGTGTGGCACTCGCCACTTTTCTCTTGTGGCTGGTGCCATGAAGACCCACACCAATGTGGCTTGCGCCACACTTATCATGGCCGGCGCTATGTGTGTTCTTTTTGGTGTGTGTGTGTGTGTGTCATTTTTTTGGTGTGTCATGTATTATTATTATTTTTTGCTAATGGTGTGGCAGACGCCACTACTTCTAACATGTCGAGTGCCACTACAAACTATTTATTGTTCAGTTTTCTTCTACACAAACACGAATCCAGTTCACGATTTTTTTTAAAACCAAAACCACATATTAATGATTTAAGATATCTATCACAGAATCAACATTAACAATGTTCATCACAACATCAGGCATTAACAAGATAGAAAACATGGTAACAGTATGAGGTGAATATGTTCATGGTATTCTAAACAGATCGGAAGAGAGTGTGATACCTAGTGGAGAAAGTCCACTGCTTCTTCACGGGTACGAGTTTCTGGAAATGGTGGATGAGCTCCTCCTCCTTCAAAGATCAGCTGCTACAGAGTTAGCCATTCTTTCCTTTAGTTTCCCAGAAAGAGTTATAAGTCACTAGTGGTTAGGATATTGGGTGTTTGATGGTTTGGAGTGTTTACAGAGGGAATGAAAATGGTGAGTTCCTTGCAAGTTTTGAAGCTTACTTGCAGAACTAAGAAATGGAGGGGTGGAGAGATTTTGAGAGAGTTTTCTTTGTATCTTTCTCGGTGTTTTTGTTGTGTGTTGAACAAAGGAGAAATGGTCTCTTTTTATAGGCAAAATTAAACGGTCCGGGTATTGGAGACACAGTGGACAAAAGCTTTATCCGTAGGGGAAAAAATTAGGGTTTGCATGGCACTCCCTTCAGCCTTTGATCTCAGTCAACCTTGGGGATCACTATGCTGAACCATGCAGCGGAGGATATGGTGCAGGTCTGTTACTTTCATCCTTCAATGTCCACTCCAAAAACTCTTTTTATGGTGTCATGAGAGAGAAAGTGAAAAGAGGTAATAGTTGGAATTGAGGATTATGGATTCCATGAGCATGAATACGGATCTCCTATGCTGAGCCTCTTATATTTCATTAATCCAATATGGTATCCGAGAAATCTTTTGGCTATTTCAGGAGTGAGTGAGCTCAAAGAGGCATTATTTAGTGATTTCACATAATTGCCTTCCAAGCAAGGTATTTTCAGATTTTTTCAAATAATACAAGAGGCACATGGAATGGATTAAGTGCATAATGCCTTGTTGCTTAACCATACGGGAACACCATTTAAAATTCTCATAACTTTATGGCCTTTGATTCAAATGACAACATTTTGGGCCCAATGGAATTTTGAGATAAATCACATGTCCATGAAAAAAGAAAATGTCACAGGAACAAACTTAGGATATTCCAAGTTACAAAATCTAATCCTCCCATGGTACCAATTTGAGATGTTGCACTTTGGTGAATATTTATCCAAATGAAAAATTCTTGCACTTAAGAGAAAATCTTTAAGACCCATAGGTGGATTCCAAGGATGTTCATTAACACATGGAATAATGTCTCAAGACTTGGGATCACACTTTGCTTGACATGAAAGGCAATGGTTGACTTGTCTTGGTAAAACATTTGATTTCTTGTTGAAAAAGACTTCTTGGATGCATGTAGATTCAAATGGTTGCATTTAGAGCCAAGAGATGTCTTAGGGAGACCTTGTCCTCTTTATGTAAACCCTATCTTCCACAATAAAAATAAATAACTCACAAAATGAAATGGTTAGTTAGCGATGCACACGTGATTGAAGTCTAAATGTAAGTGCAAGATGATATGACATCTAAAGGGTAAAATTTGGGGTACAACAGTTGCCCCTATTTGAATAGCTTTACCGGATGGCATGAGGAATTAAAATCCTCAGGTCATCAAGGTGAAAGGTATTTAAATATAGCAAATAAAAATTTTTGCCCTTAGATGGAATGCAAATGCTAAGGACAAGCAATAAACATGCCTATGCTGACATGCCATGAACTCTAGTATGATGATATGATGTCATGATAGTGCAAAAATGCAGACAAAATAAGACATCAGAGATAAAGAGTAAACCACCACAGGCGGGCATAGCCGGGGAAGAATGAAGGTTAGTATCCATGAGGAAAACTCACTGGGGATACAGGCTAACCGACAACGGATACTCACTGGGGACACTCTGAGGAAAAACTGGGGATAGAAAAGTAAAAGAGGGAAACCCTTACGGGTCCTTACTGGAGATAGGAGACAGAGAGGAGCTCTTCACTGGGAAAAGATCCAAGGAGATGGACGACAGGTTCATACGTGACCTGACGACACTGGGGAAAAGACACATTCTTACTGGGCATGAAACCAGAAAGAAGACATGATCTCCACCGGGGATCAATTTGAAATAAAAGGATAGACATCAACAAAGGATTTTCTGGGATTTCTTATACTGAAGAGTTCAAACGGGATCTTCAAGAAAGTCCAGAAAAGACAAAGACAAACTCTTGCGTGCCAGATGAAAAGATGACTGGACTTTAGCTGGGAATAAGGCTAATGAACCATTAATGATTAGACCCAGGTACCAATATGAGTTGGACAGGACACCAATGTGGGGCTAATAGTTTGGGATACCAGTATGAGCTGGACTTGAGACACTAGTATGAGCTGGAGGATACCAATATGAGTTGGCCTTTGGTTACCAGTATGAGCTGGATTTTGACTGCCAATATGAGTTGGACTTTGGTTACCAGTATGAGCTGGATTTTTAGATACCAGTATGAGCTGGATTTTTGAGTGCCAGTATGAGCTGGACTTGGATTACCAGTATGAGCTGGATTTTGGATACCAGTATGAGATGGATTTTTGGATACCAGTATGAGCTGGATTTTTGGATACCAGTATGAGCTGGATTTTGGATACCAGTATGAGCTGGATTTAGACTACCAGTATGAGCTGGATTTGGATTACCAGTATGAGCTGGACTTGGATTACCAGTATGAGCTGGATTTTGAGTGCCAGTATGAGCTGGACTTTAAATATCCATATAAGGAGGTTAAATATCCGATAGGTCAATACCGGGGTTTGTAGGTTAGACTTCCTGGGGAATAGTGATCGAAGAGTCAAAAATCTGGCGCATGCAGGTAAAGACCGGACGCAAACAAGACACAGAAAAAAAGTCTACAAACCAGCAAAATAGAGGTCTCAGGAGATAAGGACCCAACAAGCAAAACACACAAATGCAAAGATGTACAGTGCTATGGTATGATGCGAATGTTGAATGATATGCAAGAGATGACTCTAACGAGAGACGACAGACCGGGGAAAAGTGAGCGGAAGGACGACACATCCACTGTAAGGATTCACACTGAAATCTGAAGATAATCGGTCTTGGAGCCAATCCAGGAATGTCCTTACTTCGCTGGGGAAATAAAATTTCACATTTTCAACAAACATCTGTGAAGATACTGGGGCGAATCCCTTTATATTATGGCATCTGGTCATTACTGAGACGTTTTAATTCAGAGAAGTATTTGTCAATCTTTCTTCAATGACAAGCTTAGATGATTTATCAGTGTTTTCGTCATAACCAGAGTTTTGAGGGAAGCAATTGATTTCACTGAATCGTCCCTAACGCCATAGCAAAAATTTATATTTCCATTGTGTTTTCGCAAAATATTTTTTCAAAACATTTTCCGCTTTCAAAACCATTATTAATGAATAAGTGAAGTTTTCCATAACAAGGAAAATAACAGAGCAATGATGAACATCAAACAAAGAATGGCTTAAAAATTTGATTTCATTAGAATGGTAACTTGCCAATAGCGAAGTTCCATGGAACATTACAATTGAAAAATGGCAATTTGGGAAAAGGTTACATCGTACTCAACGACCACTACCCTTCTTAATGATTAAGACTCCTAAAATCTTTGCTGATGGTGAGGACAAATGAAACTTGAATTTCTTCATGAATTCCTGGATGTAGGTGACGACCCTATCTGACACAGTAAAAAGCCTTTGTCCCTAACTTTTTCCTGGACCGCCCTTTCGGGTTTTCAGTCCACCGGGACGCTCTTTTTTGCCTAGGCCTCCCTTTCAGGTTTTCGACCTAGCGAGCTCTTTCTTTTTTATTTGATCCCTAACTTTTGCCTGAGTCTCCTTCATAGGTTATAACCCACCGAGATACCCTTTTCTTGCCTAAGTCGCCATTTCTGGTTTTCGACTTAGCGGGCTTTTTAGGCGTAATATTTTCGTACTAAGTCAGCATTCACAAGGTGCGCGAGTTGTTCACCGTCCATCATTGTGAGGAATAAAGAGCCTCCTGAGAACACATTTTTTACCACAAACGAACCCTCATAGTTAGGTGCCCATTTTTCGCTAGTATCCCTTTGAGATGGCAGAATCTTCTTGAGTATAAGCTCTCCTTCTCGAAATTCTTGAACACGGACCTTCTTGTCGAATGCTCTCTTCATTCTCTTCTGATACAAATACCCATGACACATGGCGGTCAGTCGCTTTTCGTCAATGAGGTTCAGTTGGTCATATCTCTCTCTAACCCATTTTGCTTCATCGAGCTTGTTTCCATTAGGATTCTCAAAGATGGTATCTCTACCTCAATGGGGAGGACAGCGTTCATTCCATATACCAGAGAAAAGGGAGCTGCCCCTGTCGAAGTTTAAACCGAAGTTCTGTATCCGTGCAAGGAAAATGGTAACATTTCGTGCCAATCCTTATAAGTCTTAACCATTTTCTGCAGGATCTTTTTGATGTTCTTGTTGGCAGCTTTGACAGCTCCATTCATCTTGAGACGATAGGGTAATGAATTGTGATGCTCAATCTTGAAATTGTCACATAAATCTTTCATTGTCTTGTTATTCAGATTTGTCCCATTGTCGGTTATGATTCTGTTAGGGATTCCATAACGACAGATGACATTGTTTTTGATGAAACGGACAACCACTTGCTTGGTCACATTAGCATAAGAAGCAGCTTTAACCCACTTGGTAAAAATAATCGATGACCACTAGAATGAAGCGATGACTATTGGAAGCTTTCGGTTCAATTGCCCCAATCATGTCAATGCCCCACATGGAGAAAGGCCAAGGAGACGACAATACATTCAGCAAGGTCGGAGGAACATGTATCTTATCAGCATAGATCTGGCACTTATGACACTTTCTGGCGTATTGGATACAGTCAGCTTCCATAGTTAACCAATAATACCCAGCCCTTAAGATCTTTTTAACCATAGCATGGCCGTTGGCGTGAGTACCAAAAGCTCCTTCATGAATATCGTGAATCAACAGGTCTGCTTCTCATTTATCAACACATCTTAGCAGGACCATGTCGTGATTTCTCTTGTAAAACACATCATTGCTGAGGAAGAATTTGGATGACAACCTCCGCAAAGTTTTCTTATCAAGACTGAAAGCATTGGCAGGATACTCTTGAGTCTTCAGATAATTCATGATGTCGTGAAACCATGGTTTACCATCTATCTCTTCTTCAACTGACTGGCAGTAAGTTGGTTCGGTCTTGCGCTCGATGCTGATGAGCGGTGCTTCATTAACAAATTTAACTCTCCACATTGAAGCTAGCATGGCTAATGAATCGGCTATGTAGTTCTCTGAGTGAGGAACATGACGGAAGGTAATCTCATCAAAGTATTTGATCATTTCTACAATATAAGCACGGTATGGGATCAGTTTCTCATCTTTAGTTTCCCATTCGCCCTTGACTTGATGGATAACCAAAGCAGAATCACGTAAGACTTCTAAAATTTTGATTCTGAGATCAATTGCAGCTTCTAAACCCAAGATACATGCTTCATACTCAACAACATTGTTTGTGCATCCAAAGTCTAATCTTGCTGTGAAAGGAGTGTAACCACCATCAGGGTTTATCAACACGACACCCATACCATGTCCTTTGTAATTGGAAGAACCATCAAACATCATTTTCCATCTAGAACCGGGTTCAGGACCTTCGTCAGGGCCTGGCTCGTCGCAATCCTTTGCCACCATGATGGCTTCATCAGGGAAATCAAACTTGAGAGGTTCATAATTTTCAACAGGCTGATCTGCAAGGTACTCTGATAAAACACTTCCCTTGATAGCCTTCTGAGCAACATATTGGATATCATATTCTGACAGCAACATGTGCCAACGAGCAAGTCTTCCTGTTTGAGTTGGCTTCTCAAAGATATACTTTATTGGATCCATTTTCGAGATAAACAAAGTAGTATGACATATCAAATATTGCCTCAAACGTCTGGCGGCCCATGCTAAAGCGCAACAAGTTTTCTCAAGCAGTGAATAATGGCTTTCGCTATCAGCGAACTTTTTACTTAAGTAATAGATGGCATGCTCTTTGCGACCGGTTTCATTATGTTGGCCCAAGACACAACCCATGGATCCTTATAAAACAGTCATGTACATGAAGAGAGGCCTTCCAGGAACGAGAGGAACCAAGATTGGTGGTTCTTGCAGATAATTCTTGAGTTTCTCAAAGGCTTGTTGGCAATCAGAATTCCACTCTACGGTCTGATCTTTGCGGAGCAATTTGAAAATTGGTTCACAAGTGGGAGTCATGTTGGAGATGAATCTGGAGATATAGTTCAAATGGCCCAGAAATCCTCTTACTTGCGACTCAGTCTGCGGAGCTGGCATCTCTTGAATAGCTCGCACCTTGTCAGGATCTACTTTGATTCCTCATTGGCCGACGATGAAGCCAAGCAGCTTTCCTGATTTAACACCAAAAGTACATTTGGCAGGATTCAACTTCAGCTGGTATTTCCGAAGCCTCTTGAATAACTTCAGAAGATGGTCCAAATGTTCCTCCTCACTTTGAGATTTAGCAATCATATCATCCATATATACTTCAATTTCTTTATGGATCATGTCATGGAATAAAGTCACCATGGCTCTTTGATAAGTTGCCCCTGCGTTTTTCAACCCGAAAGGCATGACTTTGTAGCGATAGGTTCCCCATGGGGTGATGAATGTAGTTTTATCCATGTCGGTCGGATCCATTCTGATCTGATTATAGCCCGAGAAGCCATCCATAAATGAGAAGACTGCAAATCGAGTTGTATTATCCACTAGAGTATCGATATGTGGTAGAGGGAAATCATGCTTAGGACTGGCTTTGTTGAGATCCCTGTAATCTATGCACATTCGCACTTTACCATTTTTCTTCATTACTGGCACAATGTTGGCTACCCATTCAGGATATTTTGAAACTGCCAAGAAACCTGCATCCAGTTGCCTTTTAACCTCATCCCTGATCTTGAGGGCCATGTCAGGTCTACTTCTACGAAGCTTCTATTTCACCGGAGGACAATCGGGTTTGAGCGGTAGCTTATGAACTACTATGTCTGTATCCAAACCAAGCATATCCTGATAAGACCAAGAAAACACATCCACACATTCCTTCAAAAGCAGTACTAGCCATTGTCTGATTTCGGCCCCAAGTGTTGCCCCAACCTTGACCTCTTTCTTCCTTTCTTTGGTACCCAAGTTGACGATGTCAACCTGTTCCTCATGGGGTTGAAGCTCCGTGTATTGATACTCACACATTTCTGCCAAATCATCGGGGACCTCATAATCCTCCTCATCCTCAGCTTGATAAATAGGCGAATCAAAGTCAATAGTGAGAGTAGGGTCATTGAGTACAATAGGTTTGGGATTTATTCTGCGTGATGGAGGGACTTATTTTATTAAAGATGCAAAAAAAAATGAATGCAAGAAAGAAGGTTTTTTGTAGTTTTGAAAAGATTGCCATTTTTCCTTAAAAGCAAAAACAGTAAAATAAAGACAAAGAATTTAACAAAACAATCACTTTCATTGATTAATAAGAATTAAAAGTGGTGGCCCATACAAAATAATCCGATAGCCTCGGGCAAGGCTACGGAATTGAAAACATCACCAAAAGCAAACAAATTACTCTGGCATATGGTACAAAGTAGGGATCTCAATAGCCTCCCAATTACTCAAAGTGGCGTCACACTGAAAAACCAAGTGGCTGATGTCTTCGTCTTCAGCGTCTTTAATGATGGCATGGACCTGATGTCCTCCACTGACAAATACCTGTTGAATTGTCTTCGGTCTTCCCATTGTTGGAGCAGCTTTTTCCTCAAGAGTCGGTTTGTAACCCAACCCTTGGTACTTCTCTCTTTCTTGGACTTCAACGACTTTGCCCCAGCCTTCTGGTATACCTTTTTGTAGGGCAGATTGAATGCTTTTGAAGGAAGCAAAAGATTGATAATTGCAGGCCACTGGCTCGTTATTATCAATCATAACAGCATTTGCTATCTCAAGAGTTTGGAAAGAAGTTTCCAAAGCGTCTTCATCAGCTTCAATATAACGGAAGGAGGACAAATTGTTGACCATCAGGTCTTCCTCACCGTGTATAATAACCAATTTCTCCTCCGCTACAAATTTCATTTTTTGATGCAAAGTTGATGTCACGGTGCCGGTCCCATGGATCCAAGGTCTACCTAACAAACAACTGTAAGCAGGATTGATGTCCAAGACTTGGAAAAGGATGTTAAACACTTGAGGACCAATCAAAACAGGCAACTCGATCTCTCCCATCACCGATCTTCTCGAGCCATCGAAAGCTTTAACAACAAGTGAAGTGGATCTCATTACAGCTCCTTGGTAAGTCAGCTTTTCAAGGGTTATTTTGGTAGCACATTCAAAGATGAACCGATATCCATAAGAACTCTGGCCAATGTATCCTCTTGACATTTTATGGACACATGCAAGGCAAGGTTATGATTTCTACCTGCTCGAGGCAGCTCCTCATCACTGAAACTGAGCGTATTATAGGCTGTAATGTTAGGAATGACATGGTCGAATTGTCCAACAGTAATATCTTGGGCTACATGTGCTTGGGCTAGAACTTTCTGTAAGGCTGCTCTGTGGACAGGTGAATTTACCAGCAAAGACAAGATGGAAATCTTGGACGGGGTTTGATGAAGCTGATCTACCACCTTGTAATTACTCCTCTTAATCATTCTTAGGACCTTATCATCTTCTTCCTTATTAATTACCTCATTTCCTTTGTCCTTATGGGGTACAGAAACAACGGTCTCCTTGGGCATAGTTTCTTTGAATAAAGGAGTGTAAACCCTGCCGCTTCGGGTTATCTTTCCCGTTCCAACTATGTTTGTAACCTCCTCAGTAGTTCCCACCTCATTCCTTGGAACTACTTCTTCAACAACGGTTCCCACCTCATTCCTTGGAACCACTTCTTAGCGTGTCTTGTTACCCACAATGTTCTCGTAGATCCACGGTACGACCTTTGTGCCTCTGAACCTGAACGGAATAGGTTGTTGGATGTTGTATGGCTTCGGGTGATTGACAGCAGAAGTAACAACAGACTCATAATTGTTGAAAACTGGTACAGGCTTATTGAATACAGGAACCATAAAAACAGACTCAGGCATATTGAACACAGGCACCTGCTCTCTTGGCTTTGGTAGGTTAAACATAGGCTCAACTACTGCAATTTCATTCTTCCTTCCTTTACTGAACACTTGTAGAAAACCTTCGTTAATCAAACCCTGGATGTCATCTCGGATTAATTGGCAACCTTTGATGTTGATATTACACCCCTCACAATTACTATGACAGGCTTTGACCAACCCAGCTTCGAATAACTTAGCATGGAAGTTCTTCATTGGAGTCAGTATCTTTGATGCGTCCATTAATAACACCTCATTATTCTCGTCTTCAATGGCATTGGTGGCCCCACATTCGGCTGATTATCCGCAAAAGACAAGATCTTCTTCTCCACCAAACCTTTTACCACATATTTCAAAGCAAGGCAACCCTCCAAATCTTGACCAGCTGCCCCTTGATGAAAGGCACAAGTAACATTCGGATTATGGAACGTCATAGATCTCTCTGAGGGTGGACCCATAGGTCTAGTGAAAATCAAACCTTGTTGAACCAGAGAAGGATACAACTCAGTGTAAGTCATAGGTATGGATGGGAATGAAGGTTTTCCTCCCCGTCTTCTGTAAGAAGTGTTCTGCTGAGGAGCTTGTTGTCTCTGTTGTTGATATTGTTGGGTATTTTGCATCTGCTGATAAGCTGGCTGCTGATAGGCCGGTGCCTACTGTACTGCTTGGTAATTGAAGGTAGGTGTTACAGCTGCTATATAAGGTTGCTGAGCATACTGCATAGGGTAGGTCGGTTGTTGAGTGAAGTTTGGAATCGACTGTTGTTGGTAGATCGGTTGTTTCCACTTAGGGTTCTTTTTCTTTCCCGCCATGATGGCATTGGTTTCTCCCTCTTTCTTCTTATGGAAGTGGCTAGGAGCTTTCTTGGTATTGATGCCATTTGAACTGCTCGAAGAACTGATCACCTTTCCACTCTTCAATCCTGCCTCCACCTTTACACCAACTGCAACAATATCAGCGAAATTAGCGCTGACGCTGCTGATCATTCTCTCATAAAATTCAGGCTTCACTGTGTCTACAAACCAATCGGCCAACTCCTTCTCAGACAAGGGTGGTTCAACTTGAGATGTTATCTCTCTCCATCGTTGTGCATATTCTTTAAAAGATTAAGTATTGCTCTGGGTCATGCTCAATAACTGCCTACGATCGGGCGCTAGATCCATGTTGTACTTGTAATGCTTTACGAAAGCATCAGTCAAATCCTAGAAACAACGGATATGGGACTGGTCCAGACTTAAGTACCATTTAGCAGTAGCCCCTTTTAAACTGTCTTGAAAGCAATGGATCATCAATTTATCATTCTTCATGTAGGCAGCCATTCTTCGATAGTACATAACCAAATGTGATTTGGGACATGTTGCACCTGAGTATAAGTCAAAATTTGGCAGTTTGAACTTGGGTGGAATCACCAAGTCTGAGACCAAACACATGTCTTTAATATCAGTGCTGAAGGCATTGCTTCCTTCCATCGCTTTCATCTTTCTCTGAATTGTCTCGACACTTTCTCTCAACCTTTCATGTTGATCATCCCCTTCTTCTGACATATCAATGTAATCATAAACCAAAGGAGGGTTCTGAAAAACTGGGTGTACCTGTGTGTGTACTGCTGCTGGAGCAAAGGTGGGAACGGCCTGCAGAGCTTCATTAACCATAGGAACTGTTTGCTGAGTAGACAGGGGAACCGTAGCCCGTATGAAATCAAAAGGCATGCCTAAAGTGGGGTTCACAGTAGGGAAAATGGGAGGCTCCACAGTTTTAGTAATGATTTCGGAGACCACAGTGGCCTGAGTGTCCATCTTTGCTTTCATGATGTTAATAGCCTCTAAGATCTGCCCCATCCCTCTGCGTATCTCATTCAATTCATTATTGACTCTATCCATTTCACCGACTTCTGACATCTTTAGTCGAGCTTGGGCCCGAGTGTTGTAGTTGTGTCTGGGATTCAGTGTGATGATTCTGGAGAGAACACGGTGACATGAGATAAAGACAAGGAAAAATGCACATGTTATGATGCAAATGAGGATGCAAATGCAAATGCAAGCTAAACTATCAAGAAACCAAAGAGATTTTGCAAATAATGTAGACAATAGAATCTTCAACAAAATAAACTTCTTCATTCAGAAATCTGGTGAACATTACATCAGGAGCAGTGCATCTTCATACTCCAAGTACATAAGTAGAAATACAACAATAACAAAAGGGAACATCAACAACAAAGGAAATAACAATAGTAACATCAAGGAAACTAAGGATTGGATCCACTAGTTGATGACCCTTCTCCTCCATTAATCATTCTGATCAATTTACTGATGCGCTCCCTAGTCTCCTCCCTCGCAATAACCAGTTCTCCTAAGGCTTCCACCATCCTCTGCTTTGCCTTTGTGGGTGATTCGTGGCGAGGAAATGGCTTCTTCATCACACGAGCTATGTCACGAGACCATTGTAAGTGGGCCTCAGTGACAGGTCATTCAACTCTCCATAGTTGTCTGTTAATTTGGCGTCAGGCGCGCTCTAATCGCATCTTCATCTCAAACCTTTCCTCTTTCTCATAATACATCATCTGCATATCCTCATTATCTGGAATTCCTTTCTTCAGATGGCCCAGCTGGCGGCGAGCAAGGACAGGGTTGTAATTGATACAACCATTCCTCCCCATAAGGGGTACATTGGGGCAGTCCCCACAGCTATGGAATACAATAATTCCTTCGTCAGTTGGGTCATACCATTCAATGTCGGTATGCTTCAATTCCATCAGCTTTTTGGACCAGATCTTGATATCCTCAACCTTCCAAAAGGTTGGAGTCTTTGGCAAGTAGGTTTTGAACCATTTGTAGAAAAGAGCCACACAACGGATGACTTGCCCACAACCTCTTGTATACCTGGTCTGGAGGGCGTGGTAGACATCTGCTAGCAGTGTTGGAACCGGGTTGTTGATCGTAAATATCTAGATAGCTTGAACATCCACAAAGTTCTTTGCATTTGGGAACAAGAATAAACCATAGAGTAGTAGAGCGAAGGTTGACTCGAACAGTGTCGTATTTCCTCTGTTCTTGAAGTAAAGCGCCTTTTCCAGTAAGAATTGGGCGGGCAGTCCGCGCCTTCCTCCTTTGTTAGTCAGATTAGCCTGGATGTCAGACAATCTGATCCTTGTTATTCTAGCGATATCTTTGGCGGAGGGCATTTCCTCAATCCCAGAAAAGATAGGGGCTCCCCTGACAGGAATCCCTATCATAGCAGAGAACTCTTCTAAAGTTGGCACCAACTGGAATTCAGGGAACACGAAGCAGCGATATGCCGGATGATATAGTTGTACTAGAACCTCAAGGGGCCCTTTAGTCACCAGGACTCTCAATAGTGGAATGATACACCCGTATCTATCAGCAAAGGCTGACTGGTCTTCAACCATGTCTCCCAACCACAACAACTGCTCCAATTCTGGGAGTTCAAAGAAGTAAGGCCAGATTCTCTTTACTTCAGCGTCCATTTCTATAAGATCTGCAAAACAAAATTAGTATCTTAATAGCTTAGCAAAGAATGCAAGATGCACTGCAATGTTTCATGGAATTCAGACACTTGCGGAACATCAAAGGATATCAAAAGACCTCATTCTCATTAATGAATTACAAAAGTTAATACAATTTCCAAGAGTCATAAATAAAAGCTAAAAATCCTAAGGAAGTTCTCCTAAGATTCTCATGTTGAGTATTCTGATTTCCTTCTCCATCTGGTCTCTTTCCATGACGAGGTTGTCGACGATGGACTTCCATGCAGTAGGCTGAGTGCTAGAGGAACTTGGACCTTCATGGGCTTTTCTCTTCTTGCATGAAAGCAATTCTTCGTCCTTGGCCTGTAGTTGTTTTTGGAGCTCTAAGTTCTCCTCAACAACCACCTGGTATTTGAGCTTTCAGGCTTCTCCTGACTGCTGGGCTTGGAACAAGAGAATCTTCAGCTCTTCCTCCTTTGACATGAAATACAGAATAGGCTCTTCCCTCAAGGCGATTGGTTCTTGCCTAGTGTACGACATCTTCAACTCAACGGCTCTTCTTCGGACCCATTGGAGATAGGGCTCCATAGAAACACAATTAGGTTTTCCCAAAGAACTCCTTCCTTTCTTGCACCTGTTACCCCAAGCGCTCAAGATCAACTTCTTATGTTCTTCATTTTTGTCATATTCTTCAAAAAAGATGCTTTCCAGATGAATATCCAGAGGTTTTTCCTTCAGAGGGTACCCCAATTGGCGTCGAGACAACACAGGGTTATAGCTGATTCCTCCCTTGATACCAAGAAGGGGTACGTTGCCAAAGTTTCCACAGCTGTGTGTAATCAAAATTCCATCATACACACGGTTATACCAGTCGATGTCTGAATGAGAAAAAGCCATAATCTTTTTAGACCACCATCCCTTCTTAGGATCCCAAAATGCACCCACCTTCGGTAGATGTGACACGAACCATTTATATAACACAGGAGCACAACAAGTGATTTATCCTCCACCATGGGCATTCCTTGAATGAACCAAGTGATAAGCCTCAACAAGAAAAGTTGGTATAGGATTTCTCTTCAAGAAGATTTTAATTGCATTCATGTCCACAAAGTTGTCAATGTTTGGGAATAAGAAAAGTCCATCGATGAGCAATGCAAAGACGGCTTCGAGGGCATCTCTGTTTGAGTGCTTAGCATAATACTGGGCTTTTCCAAACAAGAACTTAGCAGTCAATCCAAAAATTCCTCCCTTGGAAGTCAAGTTGTTTTTGATTTCAACTAACTCCAAGTGAGTTTTCTTAGCTATCTCTTCCTCTTTGGGGTTTCTCTCAAAAATAGGAAACGGGGACTCGTCCTTAATAGGCAAACCGATTATCTGAGAATATTCTTCGAGGGTAGGCAAGAGTTGATAATCAGGGAAAGTGAAGCAATGATACTTTGGGTCGTAGAACTGAAGTAATGTAGAGAGGAGTCCTTCATCAACATCTTTCTTTAACAAGGTCCACAACTTCCCATATCTGTCTTTGAATCCCTCAGGGTCTGTCAGCAAATCACCCAACCTCCTTAGGTCACTCAGTTTAGAGCTCTTGAAAGTATATTTCACAGTATTCCTTCTTGAACTGTTCATGATATCCCTATGATATTCACAAAAGAAGGTCTGAGTTCCATGAAACTAATATGAAATGATGTTTATGATGTATGAATGCAAAAAGCACACACAAAGATGCACACATGTTCACAAATATACACAAGCAAAAGGTCTTAGGCTTAGGTTATGAGCATGGAGGCATAGTTTACCCTTCCCATTTGGTATGTACTATTGGTTTATCAACTGTAGAACAGGGTTCTAAAAGTTCCCAGAGTCGACAACCCATCTTTCGGATTTTATCGATTTCTCGAATGACTCGGTAATTAATAAAATTCTTAAGAGAATCTCGTCTGAGTGTAGTATCGCGTGACAACCATTTCAGAAATAGACTCCCTCATGGTCACCGCACTATATCCTAAAAGGTCAAGTGGGGTTTGGAGATAACTACGGTTCTCAGTTTTGACGACACCTAAGTCGAGAGTAGCACGTTTTCACGAATAGACTCGTTCAACATGACTAGACTCTCAAGAGGGCCTCAACTGAGTGATGGTGTCTTAAGTTAACTTCTTTGGGAATCGACTCCCTCAAAGCCTCCTTGAATATACCATCGTCCTATCATAAGTGCACTCAAGTCCGGGTTAGGACTTATCTCACCACTTAAAGCACCATGCCCACGGAAGAAACCAAGCAAATATACAAATATATACAGATATAGCAAACAAGGATAAATAACATAAGCAAAAACAAGGTGGGCTTAACCCTAAAAAACATGTCCCCAGTGAAGTTGCCATTTCTGTTGCGGTGAGAATCGGATAACAAGCTATTGATTAACTTGCTTCACATTTCTTTGAATTCACCACCGACTTTGATTTATCCAAAGGAAAGGTTCAAGATCGAATAAAACCTAAAGGGGGGAGATCTAAGGTTCGGGGGTTGGTTATACTAAGGGAAGGGATTAGCACCCTCTGTATCTGTAGTACTATATAGGAACCTCTTTTTTAGTTTGTGTTATGTTATGTTTGCTTGCTAAGATATCTATGTTAAGGTAAATACCTAGGGGTATGTACACTAAGTTTGCTCGCCAAGACGTCGCATCTTGTGCCTACGTATCTGACTAAAGAATCAGAGCAACTGTATTTCACCTAACTAAGGGTGGATTTGAGGAACCATTGACTATGGCCAAAGTTCTAAGGGGAAATGAGTATGAGCTCATTTAGAGTTTAAGGAAACTCTCTAAGTCTAAGTTGTAGGGGTAAAGTGAATACTCAAAGTGATGAGTCTCACATAGAGTTTAAAACTCTAACCTAATTCTAAGTTATAAGGTTGAATGGCTATGAGGCCAAGGTGATAATGAGCTATCTATGACCATGAGGTCAATAGAGAGACTTTAACTATGAGGTCAAAAGGGGAGAGATGGCTATGAGGCCAATATGAAATCCTATGACTATGAGGTCAAAGGTTACCTATGACTATGAGGTCAAGGTTAAAGATGTAACTCTATGACTATGAGGCCATGAGAGATTCCTATGACTATGAGGTCAAAGGGGAGAGATGGCTATGAGGTTAAAGGTAGTAATGAGCTTTTTATGACTTTTGAGGTCAATAAAAAGACTTTCCTTTGGAAGGAAGGGGAAGGATAACATCTTATAAACAAGAGTTACAGTGAGGTTGAAATATGGTGAAACATATGAGTTCAAGAATTCCAAAACAATAAGCATTAATCAACACATGAAATGAACTTGCAAGTGTGAACATGGCAAACAACAATAATAGGTGATCATGTAAACATGACAAGTACGACAGAGAAGGCATTCTCACAATTTGAAAACAAATACATTTGGAGTCATGCAACTCATCAACAAAAAAATACAGATAACATTCTCATGATAAGGTTTTCTTAAAGTCAGGAAACAAAGCTTCGTAAATCACCGCATACTTCCAAGAAAACTCACTTTAAAGTCAGTGGTCACATACATATACCAAGTATGGCAAAGGAGACATCCTCAAAGTTTAACAACAAAGACATTTGGATTTAGGTCATGCAACTTAACAACAGAGGTAGAAAAGAAACAGATAACATTCTCATGACGAGGTTTTGTTAAAATCAGGAGACAATGTTAAAACAAAATTTACAAGTTATAGCATACTTCAAAGAAACGTTTTTAACGTCTTTAAGAAAAAATAGTTGATTTTATTTACAAAAGAAGTCTACAAATTAAAATGAAATTAGGAATATTTTTATTGCCCTTTTTTGGAAAATATTAGGAAAAAAATGAAATAGCAATGAGATGAATACATAAAATAAAAAATAAAATATTAAGTGCCAACAGTGTGGCACTCGCCACTTTTCTCTTATGGCTGGCGCCATGAAGGCCCACACCCATGTGGCTTGCGCCACACTCATCATGGTCGGCGCCATGTGTGTTCTTTTTGGTGTGTGTTTGTCATTTTTTTGGTGTGTCATGTATTATTATTATTATTATTATTATTTTTTTGCTAATGGTGTGGCGGACGCCACTACTTCTAACATGTCGAGTGCCACTACAAACTATTTATTGTTCAGTTTTCTTCTACACAAGCACGAATCCTGTTCATGATTTGTTTTAAAACCAAAACCACATATTAATGATTTAAGATATCTATCACAGAATCAACATTAACAATGTTCATCACAGCATCAGGCATTAACAAGATAGAAAACATGGTAACAATATGAGGTGAATATGTTCATGGTATTGTAAACAGAGCGGAAGAGAGTGTGATACCTAGTGGAGAAAGTCCACTGCTTCTTCACGGGTACGAGTTTCTGGAAATGATGGATGAGCTCCTCCTCCTTCAAAGATCAGCTGCTACAGAGTTAGCCCTTCTTTCCTTTAGTTTCCCAGAAAGAGTTATAAGTCACTGGTGGTTAGGATATTGGGTGTTTGATGGTTTGGAGTGTTTACAGGGGGAATGAAAATAGTGAGTTCCTTGCAAGTTTTGAAGCTTACTTGCAGAACTAAGAAATGAAGGGGTCGAGAGATTTTGAGAGAGTTTTCTTTGTATCTTTCTCGGTGTTTTTGTTGTGTATTGAACAAAGGAGAAATGGTCTCCTTTTATAGGCAAAACCAAACGGTCCGGGTATTGGAGACACAGTGGACAAAAGCTTTATCTGTAGGGTAAAAATTAGGGTTTGCATGGCACTCCATTCAGCCTTTGATCTCAGTCAACCTTGGGGATCACTATGCTGAACCATGCAGCGGAGGATATGGTGCAGGTCGGTTACTTTCATCCTTCAATGTCCACTCCAAAAACTCTTTTTATGGTGTCATGAGAGAGAAAGTGAAAAGAGGTAATGGTTGTAATTGAGGATTATGGATTCCCTGAGCATGAATACGGATCTCCTATGCTGAGCCTCTTTTATTTAATTAATCCAATATGGTATCCCAGAAATCTTTTGGCTATGTCAGGAGAGAGTGAGCTCAAAGAGGCATTATTTTGTGACTTCACACAATTGCCTTACAAGCAAGGTATTTTCAGATTTTTTAAAATAATACAAGAGGCACATGGAATGGATTAAGTGAATAATGCCTTGTTGCTTAACCATACGGGAACACCATTTAAAATTCTCATAACTTTATGGCCTTTGATTCAAATGACAACATTTTGGGCCCAATGCAATTTTGAGATAAATCACATGTCCATGAAAAAAGAAAATGTCACAGGAACAAACTTAGGAAATTCAAAGTTACAAAATCTAATCCTCCCATGGCACCAATTTGAGATGTTGCACTTTGGTGAATATTTATCCAAATGAAAAATTATTGCACTTAAGATAAAATCTTTAAGACCCATAGGTGGATTCCAAGGATGTTCATTAATACATGGAATAATGTCTCAAGACTTGGGATCACACTTTGCTTGACATGAAAGGCAATGGTTGACTTGTCTTGGTAAAACATTTGATTTCTTGTTGAAAAAGACTTTTTGGATGCATGTAGATTCAAATGGTTGCACTTAGAGCCAAGAGATGTCTTAGGGAGACCTTGTCCTCTTTATGTAAACCCTATCTTCCACAATAAAAATAAATAACTCTCAAAATGAAATGGTTAGTTAATGATGCACACGTGATTGAAGTCTAAATGTAAGTACAAGATGATATGACATCTAAGGGGTAAAATTTGGGGTACAACAATGTTGATCAAGACGAATTCGGTGCTCCTATTGACATAACAAAGTATTGAGGTATGATTAGATCTGTTATGAAAAATGATACCTTGAAACAAAATATTAACGGTTTCTTTATAGGAAAGAAACACGCAAGAGTTATGGTTAAAAAGGAAAAACAACCAAAACCCTATTAGGGTTCACAAAGGAAGAGAAAAAAGGAAGAAGAATAGAGAATTTGGTTAAATCTATTTTACTATTCACTTTCTCAATAGGGTTCAAAGATTACAAGTGAATATCAACAATTAACCTCTCTCAACCTAATAAGGTTTTGTCACAGCTTATGAAGAGAGACTAGTATGTTATTTATAATAAACCTAACATACTAAACTAATGGGCTTTTTAATAATTACCCATTACAAGCTAACTTAGGGTATAAGCTAACTTAAACAATTGGATCCATAACACAAGACCCAATTCGATCTCCTACATACTAGAACACAATTCGACTACAACATGTAGGTCTTCGACAACAGCATGTGAGAGGACTTCGACGACATACTAAAACTAGAGTTCGATCAAATATCTCACACTAACAGACATAGTATTTTTTGGTAAGTGGCTTTGTGAAAATGTCCTTGATCAGTCACCATTTCTACTAGTTTTTCGTCAATTATTCGACATGAATCCGCGAAATCGGTAACACTTTGTTTTGTATTTTCATTGTTTTTGAAGTCAATTTTACTTGACGTATTTTATTCTCGCATTTTATGATTTGTTGTTTTATTTCAATTATGTTGCATTTTATGCTTTGGTTTGGTATTTTTCGATGGTTTCAGGTCTGAGTGGAAAAGTCCAAAGGACTCGTGCGAAGAAAATGGATGTTCTGGGAATTTAGAAGAGTTTTTGGAAGGAAGCTGAGGATGTCTGGACCTAAAATTCAAAAAATATGGAAAAATATTGGGAAACCAAGTTACTTATATGTACTATGTTGTAGTTCTCTTCATTAGCTTTTCGACTATTCGAACGGGGACCAAAACAGACTTACGGATCAAAAGTTATGATCGAAACAATTTCGGTTATAAAATCCAGCAAGCTGACACGGCCGACAGTGTTGGCTGACACGGCCCGTGTCAGCATTGACGCTGATTTCCTAAATTTTTTTCATATTTTCTCTATATATTAAGCTGTGGGGGCGCTTTGGGTATTTCCAATCGATCTGAGTGAATTGTGACTATTTAGACTAGTTTTTGGAAGGGGAAGAGACACTTTTGCTTTTACGAACAATTTTACGTTAGAGTTCATGCGATCAAGTGATCTGGAGGAGGGAGATTCTTCATGAGTGCTAACAATTGAAGATCAAAATCATCCGATTATTATTGTATGTCTACTTTTCGTATTGTATTTCTTTTTAATATTATGAATAACTAAACCCTCCAATGCTAGGGGGTGTCCCTAAATTGCAATGTAATGAACCTATTTTGAATCATTCTATGAGATTATGCCTTTTTCCTTTAAGCTTTTATTTTGCAATGTTCTTAATGCTTTTTCGATCGAACCAACTGGATTTGATTCACGATTAGGATTAGGTCGGACAAACCACCCTAATGCTTTTGTAAAATAATATTGCGGTAGATATTGCTTAGGAATGAGGATACCCCGCAATAACCTCTAAAAATCTTGTCAGAACTATTGCTTGATGTTATTCTGAGATTGCTAAGGAATTAGGGTCAAGGGAGAATATCAAAGGTTTTTCTGTTAAGGAATTAAGGAAAAACACTAATAAGATTGGGTAAGCTAAGGTTTGAGGCATGTCTCTTTGAATAATAATTGGGTTTATTGCAGAGCAATTTATACACTTCTCCTAGCATAGCTTCTCATATTTGCTTAAGTCATTTTATTCGTTCTGCTTATTTTCCTAATAGTTATTATAATTTCTACAACAAACAAACCCTGAAGGCATTTTTGTTTAATTGAAATAACATCTGCACTTATAATTACACGTAGTCCTCGAGAGATCGATTCTGGGGATAACCCCAACTATTACTACATCGGTAAAAATAGTACACTTGCCATTTTTCCGATCAAATTTTTGGCGCCGTTGCCGGGGACTGCCAAATTATAAGTGTTAATTTTAATTCAATTGGAATTTTGTCACTCTGTGACTAAAATTTGATTCTTGTTATTTTTATTTTTATTTATTTTTATTTATTTTTATTATTTTATTATTTTATATTTTTATTTTATAACTTTTGGATTATTATTATTACTACTAATTTGCGTCTAACATTTTTATGCGAGGAGAACCCTCAGCTAATTTTAATTTTGACGCAGAAATTGAAAGAACCTTACACGCGAGGCGTAGACAAGCAAGACTGGCAGCTTAAGAAGCAGAATCGGCAGTTCAAAAATCAGAAGAAGAGAGAGTTTCTGTTCACTCAGAGCAATCAGATTCAGATTCAAAAATAGGCTCAGACGCGGATAGAGATACTGTGATTATGGCTGGTGTCGCTCCCGGGATTTTCATCCAAGTACAAACGCGAAAGTGGCACCGAAACAGAGTCGCCAGCAATGCGTATTTATCCCAAGAGAGGGAAAGGAAACACCGCATAAACCTGAAGGGAAGGAAAAGCATGGTCTTGCGACCAAAAGAACTAGGTTCGGGAGTCGGTTACGCGAAGGGAAGGTATTAGCACCCCCACGCGTCCATCGTACCCGATGGGATCCACGCTTGCTGCTTCAATCAAAGGGTGATAGAAATGATACTGGAAAAAGAATTGGAAAAGGAATGGAAAGAGAAAGAAGAACAAATGTAGGGAAAATAAAAGAAGTGCTCGAATGGGCCCTACCCCACTGCCTACGTATCTCATCGGGAGCATGAGAATCAGAGCGACGTAGTTCCCCTCACTAGGGATGGATTGTTTGTGTTTTTTTTAGGGAACGACTAACGTTCTAGCTCAGGGGTTGCAGGCTCGCTGGTCCGAGTGCGTTACCATCTTGCAAGAGAACGAGTAGGAGCGCGTTCGTACGTTGAGAATGAGTGAGATGAGAAAAGAATTCCCGAAGGAAAGGCGTTATTGTTTGTTTTTGTCTTTTAAGTAAGAAGTGTTTTTGATTATGTGTGTTTTGTAACTCATATTGTATTTAAGTCCTTCACGTAGGATCGAATGCCTCGCATATCGACCCAAGACGGGACGTATGCGAAACATTCTAAGAAAGTGTGAGAAGACCCCCACACTTCCTTGTTCCCATATGAAAGGCCTAAATACAATAGGTATCATGCCTTTATTAAGTATATTTTATTTTTGTTTTGAGATGAGAGAAGAGACTCAAATAGTCGAGCAAAGGTAAAATCTAATGAGGGAAACTAAGACTCAAACCCTAAAGTTATCATACATGGATGGTCCTATGGTTAAGTGTGGTATGAGAACCTAATCCTAAAAGAGAAAGAGGGATAGCACTACCTAATGCATATCCTACCTCACTTTAATCAAAGATTAAAGTTGAGCTAGGATCCCAAGGGGTGTGAGAAAATTCTACACAAAGCATTATATCATGCTATTCATAAAAGAGAAATTAAAAATTAATCAACCATGAGAAATTAGGGTCAACAATAACCAAATTAGAATTAAAATGCTAAGTAAAAGTCAAGATTAAATTCTAACAAGAAAATATTAATCTAAGATTAAAAGCTAATTCTAAAATTAGCTATAATTAATTCTAAACTAAATCTAAAGAAAATTAATCCTAAGGTTAAATCTAGAACTAAAACTAAAATTAATTCCAATTAATTTCTAATTAGCCAAATAATAAAGTTAAATCTAACTTCTAATTCTAAAGGAAATTAGTTCCAAAGAAAAACTAATATTAAAATCTAAATGAAATTCTAACTCTAATTAAAAATATAATTCTAATCAAAATCTAGAGTTAAAAGTTAATCAAAATTAACTAATCTAAGATTAAAATCTAATCTAAAAATGCAACATAAAATCTAAAACAATCATCAAAATTCTATTAAACAAGCAAAACATCAAAATTCCATTCACAGACAGCGGTTTGCAAATATCAATTCATGAAATTATGTGGGCTTAAGGCCCAAAGGTCTTTCTCCATCAATACAAGGGGTGCAGCGGAAAATCAGATGGTGTGGTCAGCAGGCGCACGGGCTTAAGCTCAAAAGCCCAAGGTTTTGTTTCACATCCAAGGGAGTGTGTGATAGTAAAAGGGGGTGTGAAAATGAAACTCAGGCGCATAAGCCCAATGACCTGTCCAGGTACGGGGGTTCAGCAAGTGGAAAAGGTGTTGCATAAGTAACAAAAGGTTATGGGCTTATGAACCCGGTCCACCATTGAGGAAGTCTTGCTATAACAAACCCTAGGTCTCAGAAAAAACTAAATATCATCTTCTTCTTCCCGGCGCCATTACGCACCATCATCGCCGTCGCTAAACTTTTCCCAGCTTCGCCACCATTCACGCCGTTCTGCTCGCAATTCCTCCATCACTATCGTATTCGCACTACAAATGGAGTCGCCGGTAAACAAAACTCTGCCGCGTCGGAATCTTCTTCCGTCGAACACCGTCGAAACATTAGCCTGGCCGTGGTCCTCCAACCTTGGCTTCCTCTTCTTTCAACGTCATCGCCACCTCCACAATAAGTCTCGACGGAAACAGCGATTTACTCGCTCAACCTCAGCGTTCTCATACTCACTCACGATACGCTCAACATCGCTCGACACACACGATACGAATGCAAAGCAACAAACAAATTACCGCGCATCAAAGTTAGAGACGAGATCGACGTACGTACCTATCGGAGTCGCTCCGATGGCGCTTCGAAGATGACGGCAGCAGAAAACCAGAGATTATACTTCAGGTATCTCGCTTCCTCGATCTTGCGTTACTATTGTTATCGCTTCGATTCTGTTCAATCTTCTTCTTCTTCGCTTAAATTCTGCTCTGAGATGTTGTCGTTGGAAACGCGCCTTTCTTCTCCTATTTCTTCATTTTCTCACCGCGATTTGGAATTGCTATTGATTCTCTTGTTGTCGTTGTTGATGCGATTCTGAATTCTCCTGCGCGTTCTTGAATTTCTTCCTCTTACAACTTGTTGAATTTCTTGATGATTTATTGAATTCTAGAGAGGTTGAACATTTATCTATTGAATTTTGTTGCAGGTTCCATGAAGTTGCAGAGAATGAAATTTGATGATGAAGCTCTGGTGAAAACCGAATTCGGTTTTGAGATTGATTCAAGAAGGAGCTTGAAGGTTAAAGAGTTTGTTACAGAGAAAGATGGTGGAGAGAGAGAATATTGGAGAAGATGGAGATTGGAAGAATCAGAATTGAGAAATGGTGCAGAATGAAGAAGAGAATTGTAGAATGAAGAGGACCAAGTTTTTATAGCAACAATCAGGGAGGGTAAAATAGTATTTTCTGGTGAAATTCTGTTAGGAATGAGTTAGAAACTTGTTAGAGAAGTTAGAAGTAATTTCTGGTTAGAATTTTTCTACAGGTTTTTGAATTAAGGTAGTGATTCTCTGTTGGAAAATGTTAGAGGTTATTAGGAGATTTTTAAAACTGTTATGAGTTTAGGATCTGTTAGAGAAAAATGAAGGTTGGAATTAGTAGAAGTGGTGTTATGAATTTTTTGTTAAAGATTGGAAAAATCGTCAGTAAAATCTTTTTCTGATTTTCTGTTGTGTATTTTATGGAAGAGTTTCTGTTGTAATGATCCTCTGCTGTAATGACTTGTAGTGATGATGTTGTAAATTTTTATGCAAATTTTCTGATGAGCTGCTATGTATTGTTTTCTTTGAAACTCTGCTATGCTTTCTGCGGTTCTGCTTTGTATATTCCAATTGCAGAACAATTGATGAACCAACTCCTAGTGCCCAGGGTAAGTTTATTCCAGCCATAACAATTGCAAGGACTCGACCTCCAGTTTTTTCGCAGAGATTTAGGATCTACCTCTATGCCTTTCAAAGGAGTTGAGATGTCGCTGTATTGTTTTTTTCAGTGATTTTACAATTGCCCCTTTCAATATTTGCAACAGCATTTTCCAAATACAATAAATATAGAGGCCACTTACTGATCACTACTTCATGTCTTCATACATTTTCTCAGCAAATGGGGGAGATGGAATGGTTTGTTGGACTTGAATTTTGGTATGAATTGTTTAAAATGGTTTTAAATGTGGACAAGAGTAATGAATTGAAATGGATAGCATGGTTAATGGATATTTATGGATATGTTAAAAAAGAAAGAAAATGGATATGGATATGAAAAAAAATGGTTTAGTTGGTTTGGAATGGGTAATGGGTATTTGGAAAGAAAAAAAAATTAATAATTCTAAGGACATGGATATTGGTTTTTAAAAGTAGATTTAAAGTGGTTTATGGACAATGGATTTAATTGGATTAGAATGGATGTAAATGGATTGAAAATTGATATTGGATATGGATAAAAAAAAAGGTCTAGGGCATTTAAGGTGGATATTGAAATGGAATGGATATGGACCAAAAAAATGGTTTTGGATATTAATGAAAAACGTTATTAAACGAATATGGGTTAGGAAGTGATTTTAAAACGAATACCAAAATGGCTATGGGTTAGAAAAAAGGAGTTATGCCTCGAATTCCAAGTAAGTCACATGATTACATTCAATCCACATCCAACTTCAGGTCCAAAATAACTAGGAAAACCTCAGATCAAGAAGATTACAACGAGAAGAATTCAACCTCTTGCTCTAACTTAACCGGGAATAGAAACCAACTGAACCCCTTATGAATAAGGCCAAGAAAATCCTTTGATCCCATGTCTTAAAAACCAATGCAGTGATATGATTATGAGTTATGACCTAAAAAGATGCAGATGGAAAGAAACACAAGCCAGAAAAAGGTAGGGCAAATTTTGGGGTGCTACAGCTACCCCTATTCAATCAACTTGGACCCGAAAGGATGATAGCGACGGCTTTCAGACATTCAAGGTACAAGGTGATTGAATACAAAAGAACCGCAAAATTTGCTAGCTGCAAGGAGTGAAAGTATTATTGGAACCCAGTCACACCTCGTCAAAGGAATTTGACAGAAAGATAACATACCCAGAGAACCACATCGTCAAAGGGGTTGGACGGGAAGAAAAATGGAACCAGACCGAAAGGACACATCGTCATAGAGATGACGGCAAGAAGACTCAACTGAAGGAACACATTACCATAGGGATGACAGGAAGCAGACTCAACCAAGGGAAACACATTGTCATAGGGATGACAGGAAGACGACTCGACCAAAGGAAACACATTGTCATAGGGATGACAGAAAGAAGATGAACCCCAAGAAACACCTCGTTAAAGGGTTGACGGGAAGAGGACTCGACCAAAGGAAACACGTTGTCATAGCGATGACAGGAAGAAAAAACCTGACTGAAGATAACCCACTGTCATAGGGATGACAGGGAGAAAATTCCACCGTAGGGACACATTGTCATGGGGATGACAGAAAGACCCAACTTAAGGAACACATCGTCATAGGGATGACAGAAAAACGACTGAAGGAAACACATTGTCATAGGGATAACAGAAAGAAAATTCCACCGTAGGAACACATCGTCATGGGGATGACGGAAAGAAAATTCCACCGTAGGAACACATTGTCATGGGGATGACAGAAAGGAGACTCAACCAAAGAAAGCACATCGTCAAAGGGGTTTGACGGAAAGAAACTGAAAACATCCGAAGGTACGAAACCTGAGCTCGGAACACATCGTCAAAGGGTTGACGGGAAGAAACTAAAAACATCCGAAGGTACGAAACCTGAGCTCGGAACACATCGTCAAAGGGTTGACGAGAAGAAACTGAAAGCATCCGAAGGTACGAAACCTGAGCTCGGAACACATCGTCAAAGGGTTGACGGGAAGAAAATCTAACCGAAGGAAACACATCGTCAAAGGGGTTTGACAGAAAGAAAGCTTGACTGAAGGAACACATTGTCATAGGGATAACAGAAAGAATACCTGACTTAGGGAGCACATCGTCAAAGGGGTTTGACGGGAAGAAAACCATACGAGGAAACACATCATCAAAGGGGTTTGATGGAAAGGAAACCTGACCGAAATGTCATCATCAAGGGGTTGATGGCCAATGACTGGTCGAGGGTAAGACCGACGTATGATCTACGACCCTAAAGAAAGGTAAGCAGATGGGTTGATTATAATGTCTGCTGGGGATATGTCACCGTCTTGATTGAAAATTGATTCGGGCTTTCGCGCAAGGTACCAAATCTGGCTTATGCTTCGCATGCATATGTTTGAATTTTCTTTCTATGGCGTAATGCTCCATACGAAATGGAAATGCTACGCGATTTGAGGATGCAATGATCACTATATGCAAAATGCTGACGCGTGCTCGGGCTACCGGGAAAGAAGGATGCGCCAAGTATGATTAAACTTTGCTGGCAAGGACGGGTGAAACCTGATGGTGGTTGTTTTTCAAAGGCGAAATCTTTCTGGGTACCAATGGGGATTGGATTTTGAATGAAGCGCCAATAGGGATTGGACTTTTCTTGAAAGGGAACGCCAATAGGGATAGGGCTTCAGGTTTTGAAAGATGCCAGCAAAGTGAGTTGTGGAAGGATGCTGAGCAAGGTTGGGCTATGGATTTTCTGTTTGGGTTTTACAAGGCTTCATGCAATGCTATGCTAATGATATGTGATGATGATTATGCAATGATATGATATGCAACAGGAGCACTCCAGCAAAATAAATGTTGAAGAGACGAGGCTAACTCCACTGGGGATGATAAACTGAATCGCCTTCAGTGTCATAACTGCTCGAGATCCCGACTAAACCTCCATTCTGCAGGAAAGCATGAATAACAACCGTCTGCTGGAGAAAACATCCCAGGAATCTGTTGGAGAAAAGTGCCAATGACAGGTCTTTGAATTGTTGGGGAAAGCTAACCACCCGAAAATATGCTTGGGGGACAATGGTTGATGATATCAGCTCTGCTAGGGGACAAGATCAGACTTGGTCCTCTGTTGGGAATTTACCTTCTACCCTTACTCCGTTGGGGAGACGGAAACAACTTTGCCACACCAGGGAAGCACAGACCCAACACTCTTATCCTGTATGGTAATATGAACTCTCGCTGAAAAGCAATAAACTCTGTCGTACTGGCTAGGGGAGAGCGAACTCCTGAACCCTTGCTGGGGAGAATAATCACAATCTCCATAATGTTCTGCCACGAGTGATGAAACTCCAGCTATCTCTGCTAGGGAGAGAGACTCTACTGGGGTCATCACGTGTCAGCTATCAACATGAAACCTGTAGACGTGATATGACAAAAGAGGTGTCCAGATGAAGCAGAAACCCATAAAGGCACCTGTGAATGGACATGTCTCTAGGATGTCTTGAAGATCTGACATATATTGCCCCATGGCTTTTGATTAACCGTCCTCCGGAGAGAATCACCTTTTGTGCTTTTGGAGTGGTCTGCCCCAGCTTTGAAATGATTTGCGCCCCTGACTGGCTGATATGTGAAGGAGTACCTTTAACTGACTAACCTTCGAGAGATTTGTTGAATCTCGACTTGATTGCCCCAGATTCTCAACCTAATTGCCCCCGATTCTTACCATAATTGCCCCAGGTTAACCGGACTGCAGAGGTATTTCACAATGTAACTGCCCCGGATTGACAAATTCTTAGCACGAATTGCCGTGAAAGCACACACCCAACCATAATCACTTGATGACACACCTGTCACACTCATCCCCAGAGTTTTCAAGCATCTCACTTTGGCGGGATCAAAATTCTCGACTGATGTTCACTTTGTAAGCCTTACTGGTTGTTAGTTCCTGGATTGGCTGGAATTTTGGTAAAACAAAGTATGTTCAATGTTGATGTCAAGGTGCTGATGTTGCAACATTGAAGTCTTAACACTGGGTTGTGTTAAGTAAGTAATTGCTGAAGTTGGATGTCTGATGTCACATGGCGATGTTGTAACATCAGATCTGCAGAATTAACAACAGCAGGCTGTGATGTTGTTAGGGTTGCGTATTAGTTGGAATTATGGAGAGCAAGCTGTCTCATTGGATGTGAATATCTTGGGATAGATATTTGCTGCTGCATAGGAGACCTGGTGCAGATTTGTAGGAGATTTAAAAGGTTGAAGATTTAAAAAGATTTTAGGAGAAAATCTGTTTTAAATATTCAGTTTTAAATAACAAATCTGGGAGATATTGTAGCAAGTCCAAGACCAATTCAAGGAGCTATATAAAGCGCACAAGACCAAAGGAAACGGTACAGAAAACATTCAGAAGATCAGGAGCTGGAGGCTTAGTGTCTAGAGTTTGTTTAGAGTGCTTGTATTTACACTATTCTAGGGTTTGAATAGGTGTTGTGTTTCTGTCCTCTCTAGAAGCTGTGAAGCAATAGAGAATGGTTGCTTGATCGAAGCTGTGAAGTAAGATCAAGGTTACTCAAAGTGGTTTCTTTGAGTGTTTGTAAGGGATTGAGTGGTGTTCTCATACCTAAGCGGGTTCTTAGGTAGGAAGTCATTAGTAGAGTATAAGTTTAGGAGATTGTCAACGGGTTGTTGAGTCTGTAAATTATATCTACAAGTAGTGAATTCCATCCCTGGCTTGGTAACCCCCAGAGTAGGTTGGTTGTAACCGAACTGGGTCAACAATTCTTGGTGTTATTTTACTGTTATTGATGTCCATTGTGCAGAGTGTGTTGTTGTGACATCGCACCTTAACATCACACGTCTGATACCAGAATTTCAATTGGTATCAGAGCAGGCATCCTGTCTATCTCTGGGTGAGATCTAGGGAAGTTACTTTCTGGTGCAAAGATGGACAAAGAAGTTGGAGGATTCGTCAACAGACCCCCTATTTTGGATGGATCCAATTATGACTATTGGAAGCCAAGGATGACCACTTTCTTAAAATCCTTGGACAGTAGGGCTTGGAAGGCTGTTATTAAAGAATGGAAAGCTCCTGTAATGTGTGAGAAGGATGATGCTGGCAAAGATAAAGAAGGCACCTCTAAGCCAAAGCCTGAAGAAGAGTGGACCAAGGAGGAAGATGAGCTTGCCCTTGGAAATTCCAAAGCTCTGAATGCAATCTTCAATGGAGTGGATAAGAATATCTTCAGGTTAATCAACACCTGTGAAGTTGCTAAGGAAGCGTGGGATATTTTGCAGGCTACACATGAAGGAACATCTAGAGTCAAGATGTCGAGACTTCAGATTTTAACATCAAAATTTGAAAGCCTGAAGATGAAGGACGATGAGACTATTCATGACTTCCACATGAATGTTCTGGAGCTGGCTAATGCATCCAGTGCTCTTGGTGAGAAGATGTCAGATGAAAAGCTTATGAGGAAGATCCTTAGGTCCCTACCTAAGAAGTATAAGATGAAGGTTACTGCCATAGAAGAATCTCAAGACATCAGCAAGATGAGAGTAGATGAGCTAATTGGATCTCTTCAAACTTTTGAGCTTGGGTTGAATGAGGAAGAACCAGAAAAGAAACCTAAGAATAGAGCCTTGATGTCAAATGATCAAGAAGACAAAGGAAAGAGTTCTGAATCCCAGGAGGATCTATCTCAGGCCATAGTTATGTTGGGAAGACAGTTCAACAAAGTGTTCAAGAGAATGAATAATAACTCCAGGCCTAATGTCAAGAACATATCTTCTGACATCAGCAAGTCAAAAGAGAAGGATGAAGAGAAAAATTCCCAAGATAAAGGAGTTCAGTGCTTTGAGTGTGAAGGGTATGGACATGTCAAGAAAGAGTGTCCCACCTTCTTGAAAAAGCAGAAGAAGGGCATGACAGTTTCCTGGTCTGACTCTGATAGTGAAAGTGAAGGTGAATCAGCAAAGCATGTTAGAGCTTTAGCAGGAACTGTTGATGATTATAGTGATGGAGAAATAACTTTTGAGGAGTTAGCTTCTACTTATCAAGAGCTTTGTCTGAAGAGTGCTGAAATCTGTCAAGAAAACAAGAGTCAAAAGAAATAGATTACTCAGCTTGAGACTGCTAAAGCTGATTTGGAAAATGAAGTCTCACTGGTCAAAGCTCATCTTGATCATATGACTAAATCTGTTAGGATGCTGAACAGTGGTACAGACACTCTTGATAAGATTCTGCAGTCAGAGAAAGCTGCTGGTGATAAATCAGGTATAGGATATGTAGCTGAGAAAAAGGTACCTGCTGAAGCAAGCACTTTAGGAACAAAGAAGGAGATGTCTCAACCATTGTCTCAACATCAATCTAGGAGACAGGATCTTACACCTAAGAAGGTTGTTCTGCCTCAGAATGTTGAGAAGAAGAATGGTCCTCATCAGAGGAAGATGTAGCCTCAAGGAGCTAGTCAGTATATGCCTCCTCAATATCACAAGAGCATGGAGGCTGTTAGGTCCAATCAGAACAGGTTTCATCAGATGTCTCAACATCATAGATATGGATACGGATACGACAATGTTGTGCCTCATTACTATGGAAAAGGAAGCCTCATCATCATAGGAGACAACATTCTCAGTACAGGAGAAGACAACCGCACCATAGAAGACAGGCCAACTATGGTAGAAGGAGACATCATTATGGGTGGCAGCACCAACAGTATCATCATCAAAGTGGCAGAAGGCTTAACCACTTTAGAGATGACAGAGTCAGATGCTTCTATTGTGGCAGGTTTGGACATATGCAGTTCTCTTGCTTCAAGCTTCATGGTTATCCAAATTCTGCTCCTCAACCCAGACAGAAGGAGGTCAGGCCCAAAGTAGTAAAACAATGGGTTCCTAAAGCTCAGGTCACATGTCTATTGGCTCACACATCAGATGGACATTTTGCTATGGATACATGGTACTTTGACAGTGGATGTTCAAAGCACATGTCTGGATCCAAGAAGCATTTGGTAGAGTTCAATCCTTACCATGCAAATGATGTTATTTTTGGCAATGGTGAAAAAGGAGTAGTAGAAGGAGTTGGAAGAGTGAAGAATCATGATGGACTTACTCTTGATAATGTGCTCCTTGTTCAAGGGTTGAGTGCTAATTTAATTAGCATAAGTCAACTTTGTGATGAAGGATACAAGGTAAGCTACACCAAAGATGAATGTGTGGTAGCTGATGAGCAGAATGAGGTAGTGATGAAGGGAGTAAGATCCAAAGATAATTGCTATCAGTGGATACCTCAAGTGGACAGCTTATCTAGTGATGTTAAGGTTGATGCTGTAACATCAGATGGTGACATCAAGTGTGAAAGTATGGTGAAAAGTCAATCTGGGTTAATGACTTATGGTGCTGTTACTCCTAAGTTGGATAATGTGTTAAAAGCCAACTTGAGTAGTCAGTCATGTGAGCAAGATGAAGGAGTCAACAATGCTGATGGAAGGATCAAAAGATGTGACCTTAAGAAGTGTTGGGAGCTGAATACTTGCAAGGCCAAGAAAGATGACAACTTGACTAATGACTCCTATAGTTCAGAAGAAAAATTTCACAAGTTGACAATCCTTAGGTTGGAAGATGCAGATGCTAGAGCTGATGTTAAAACATCTCAAGTCAAGAAAGGTACTTCTAGCCTTAAAATAAAGAAGAGTGATGATGAACTAATTGCAAAAGTGGTTCCTGGGGTTGCTAAACGACTGAAATCAAGGAAGAGGAAAGCTATTGAGTCACCTCCAAAGATGAGAACTGATAAGCAGAAGATCTATGTAGATGGTACTACAAAATCCAGGAGTAAAGTGTTCATCTCTTCCAGAAATAGGAAGATCAGAGATAAGTCTGATGATAATGTCCAGGATATCTCTCAAATGAAGGAAGCCGTTGTTGTTAGAACTTCTGAGAAAATTCAAAAGGCCATACTAGATAACATTCCTGTGCTTTTCATAAAATGGTGGAAGTATGTTCTGGAAAAAGAATTTCGTATAGATACTCTGGATATGGTTGAGTTTGCTAGGATATGGTTCAGAGAGGGTGTGGGAACTTATGGTATTCAGGTGTGTATGAATAAGTTGCTCTGACCGTGTTTTATTGGGAGCTTCTTGAAGGACTTCTTTGTGCAATGAGTCCTTTGAATGGTGATGAGAAGTTGAAGTCCCAAAAGATGTTATAACATCATGTTTGCTGGTGGTTATATCTGGAAGATGATTAAGATTGGACATGTGGAGTTGGATGCTCTAGCATTTTTTGTCAGAAGAGGTGGAGATTATGGTCATGTGTTTAGTAGCTTGTTCTGGCAAAGCATGACTACTGTCTTTGAAGACTTCACCAGTTTCAACAACTACTGGTGGATGTAAGGATGGAGGAATTGTGATCTCTTGAAGAGACTGGATCTCAGTAAAGCTTATAAGTAAACTAAGAATTTGTGGAGTTTGTGACACAGTGTTGAGTTTGGATTATTTTGCTGATAGTAAATCTAGTAGTGGAGCATATGTAATACCCTGGTGTCAAGAGTGTCAAGAGTATCCTTGGTGAAGGATGTCTTTGTTCTGGATCTGAAGCTTAATGCTTACATTATATCTAAGGAGCATCTACATAGTCATATGGGAGAATGATGAAGTAGAAGGTTTGCCTTGGATGGTGAAGATGAATTGTATGATAGCCTATTGGAGAAAGGGACAGTGGTACCAAAATGTATGTACTCAAAAAATGTGCTCAACTGTTCATCTCCATCTAGAGGATTTGTTAATCATGACAGAGGGAGTACTTGTCTATGGATTTTTCAGCAAAGGTGCATTTATCAAGCTTGTGGAGATTGGTTGCCTCTTATGAGGATATAATGTCAGATAGCATGTTATGGCATTAGGCTGTTGATTGGTGTTTTGGTGTGTTGAATAGATTGTACACTTGTCTTGGTGTGTGTTATTCTAAGTGTGAGGAGTTAACTTAGAGTTCAGTGGAAGGCATTGTGTGTGTGCTTCAGATCTTGTGTGAAGCCTTCATAACTGGATGGATGAAGAATATGTCTAGATTTTCAAAATGTGGATATTGCTGACAGAAGAAGTATGGTTTTGTACAGGGTGTCATAGGAGATTTAACTTGTTGAGGTTTGTCCAATTGTGGCTAAAAAGGGGGAGAAATAGTCAAGAGAGTATCAAAGAGTGTTACTGCCAAATGCTGCTAATGTGATATTAAGGGGGAGATAAATTGATGCTGCTAAAAGTAAAAGGTGTTTAGTTGAAAAGTGGTAATGCAGTTATTGAGGGGGAGTTTAGACTGAGCTAGTGATGCAGATATCTTAGCATTTGAAGAGTGCAGCCAAGCAGACATAAAGGGGGAGAAAAGTGCTGCACATGGTGAGCTACTGAACAGCTGTGATGCTGGTTCATATTTTTGAGGGGGAGCACCAATTGACTGTTGTCAATAATGAAGATGGTGCTGCAGCAGATCAAGTGATGAAGACTATGGGTATTGTCAAACTGCTGCTGATGGAGTTTCAAATTTTTGAAGTTTTTCCGCTGCTGAAGTCTCTGAAGATGCAGAGATTGTTTTAGCCAAAATTAGCCAAAGGGGGAGATTGTTAGTTCCTGGATTGGCTGGAATTTTGGTAAAACAAAGTATGTTCAATGTTGATGTCAAGGTGCTGATGTTGCAACATTGAAGTCTTAACACTGGGCTGTGTTAAGTAAGTAATTGCTGAAGTTGGATGTCTGATGTCACATGGCGATGTTGTAACATCAGATCTGCAGAATTAACAACAACAGGCTGTGATGTTGTTAGGGTTGCGTATTAGCTGGAATTATGGAGAGCAAGCTGTCTCATTGGATGCGAATATCTTGGGATAGATATTTGCTGCTGCATAGGAGATCTGGTGCAGATTTGTAGGAGATTTAAAAGGTTGAAGATTTAAAAAGATTTTAGGATAAAATCTGTTTTAAATATTCAGTTTTAAATAACAAATCTGGGAGATATTGTAGCAAGTCCAAGACCAATTCAAGGAGCTATATAAAGCGCACAAGACCAAAGGAAAAGGTACAGAAAACATTCAGAAGATCAGGAGCTGGAGGCTTAGTGTCTAGAGTTTGTTTAGAGTGCTTGTATTTACACTACTCTAGGGTTTGAATAGGTGTTGTGTTTCTGTCCTCTCTAGAAGCTGTGAAGCAATGGAGAGTGGTTGCTTGATCGAAGCTGTGAAGTAAGATCAAGGTTACTCAAAGTGGTTTCTTTGAGTGTTTGTAAGGGATTGAGTGGTGTTCTCATACCTAAGTGGTTTCTTAGGTAGGAAGTCATTAGTAGAGTATAAGTTTAGGAGATTGTCAACGGGTTGTTGAGTCTGTAAATTATATCTACAAGTAGTGAATTCCATCCCTGGCTTGGTAGCCCCCAGAGTAGGTTGGTTGTAACCGAACTGGGTCAACAATTCTTGGTGTTATTTTACTGTTATTGCTGTCCATTGTGCAGAGTGTGTTGTTGTGACATCGCACCTTAACATCACACGTCTGATACCCGAATTTCACTGGCGTCAAATACATGTAAGCAAGCATAAAAATTTCTATTCTAAGAATGAGAATTATAATGCAACACCTATATCAATCTCGAAGTTTTTTTTTGAAAAGATATCGCCTATACCTGTGAACGAATCACTGGTTATGGTGCGAATTTTTTTTTTAAATGGAAAATAGCATGCACATGCAATACCAACCAAGATCTTTTAGCACAACTCACGGGAGTCAGGAACGTTATCTTATTGAAATACGCCTTCAGAATAAACCCTGTTTCAATTAGGACTTTTGAGGGTTGTAACGTGGCCTGGTTCGCGGTTTAAGAAAAAAGGATTTATGGCTCAAAATTTTATTTGTACCCACCCATTCTCCTTGATGTTCTCCAGTCCTACGTTCAGCTAACTCAACACAAGCGCTCTCCTTTCAAAAGGTTATGAACGATATGAGGATGGTTAAGGAACCCACACGGTTTACAGAGTAACATTCACCCCTTTTTGCCTTCGGTGTCTGTGGTCACACGACTTGTTCTTTCCTCGAGGATTTTTATTCCTCTTATTTTTCGCTTTTCGTTCTTTTGTTTTCCCTTGATTTTTCCTGGACTTATTCTTTTTCAATTTTTCAATTTAGAAGTCCAGCGGGATGCCCTACTTTTTCCTAAGTCACTTGTTTTCAAGTTTCGACTTAGCGGGCTTTTTCCTCTTTTTTTTTATTCTCTTTCTTTTTTCTTTTTTTTTGAACAAATCGTGTGACACAGGTTTGTCTTGTCTTGTTTGAAAGGGTGTGACTGCCTCACTCTTCGGTTGGTGAGGTATAATCCGTATGTAATGGATCCTTAAATGCACATTCCTTTTGACATTTGAACGCTCAGTCAAATTAACTGACATCTACCCTGCCCTAGGTTAAGATTGAGGGTTTTTCCATTTTCAGAAATAAACTCCTACTTCTAGGCTCAATAGGGTTTGACAAAGGTTTCACTCCCTTATATCTCCGGTGTTTAGGAATTTGAAACAATGCCTGTACATCATCAACAGGGTTTTGTCCAGAAAGCATACAACCAAAGATTTTGCATTTTCATCTCATCATCCTCCCTCTAAGAGTTTAAACAAGACAGTTAATATTGCAGTGCATACCAACATTAAATGAGTGAATACGAATGAACTTTTCGAGAAAAATATACTTATTGCATTAAAATCATCATTCAAGAACAAACAAGTTTATTACATGCAAACATTAACCAGTAATGAAAATGCAGTAAAGAAAATCGATATTCGCCATTGCTGAGGAGACTTGGCTCCGACTGGACTGATTGCTTTAGGAGATGTCTTTGTCATCTCAAGTGCTCACTTGAGAAGCTTCAGTCAACATACAGACTGTCTTCGGTGAAAATGATAAGCCCAACGTCAATGAGATCTTGCACCTTATGCCTGAACACCCTACACTCTTCAAGGATATGCCCCTGTGTCCCTGAGTGGTACTCGCATCTAACACTCTTGTCATAACTTGGAGGAAGGGGAAATGGAACAGGAGCAGCCTTCTCCAGCTGAATCAAAGAGTCTTGAAGTAACCGATCAAGCAAGTAACTGTAAGGAATAGTGATGGGATCAAACTTTCTCTCCCGCCTTCTGGGTCTTTGCTGTCTCCTTTGGGAGCTAGTTTGTTGTCGATATCGACTTGTGCCTTCTTCTCGTTCGGGTGCTTTCATCCTCAAACTTGGCTTGAGAGTAGGCAGCAAATGAGGACTAGAAGATTCCGAAACCATAGGTTGCAAGAAATGCCCCTGAATTGATGTAGCTTTAGGAGAGACAACAGGGATATCCACTTCTTTCGCAGCAACAGCAGTAGGACCACCTTGTACACTTACGCCGCCCAACGTGAATTCAATTGCTTTCAAGTCAATCAGATCCTGGACCACATGATGAAAGGCTTTACATTTTTCCACATTATGCCCCGGCGCACCAGAGTGAAAATCGCAATGGGCATTTGCGTCGTAATCGAATGGGAGCTTTCCACGAGGAGGATTTGTCGTCCGAAGTCCAACCAATTGGAGCTGAAGTAAATACCTTAACAGCTGAGCATAAGACATAGGAATCGGATCAAAGATTCTGTCAGTTTTCTTCGACTTTGGTGGGTACTTCTTAGCCTCGAGGTTGTCTTGGGAGACGAGAGGTAACTGCTGATGAGGAAATTTCGGAAACCTAGGTTGTGCAGAAAATTCGTGAGGTAAATCACTCCTTGGGATAGATTCTACAGGCAATGGTGGAATGACAATTTCTGTTGTAGTCTCAGGCATGGGATTATCATTCTTTTTTAGCACATTTCTCACAACTTCCATAACCAGACTCATCTGAGTCTTCAGTTGGTTGACCTCTTCCTTCAGCACTTTCTGGTCTTGAATCAGAGCTTGCATGTCCCACATAAACTCCCCCATCTGTCTTCGCATTAACCTCAACTCTGCTTGCACCAGATCCATGGTCAACTTCCGAATGACTTGAGCAGTTAAATCTGAAATTCCGAAGAAAACCAGACCAGAATAAGAATAACCAAGCCTCGAGCACCTGCTATGCAAATGATTATGAAATACAATGTTATGAATGCAATAAGACATGGGATCAAAGCTTCCACATAGTCGGAATAATCATTGTACTGTGCTGGTGATTGAATAAGTTCATGAGTCTGTTCTGAAGAGAATACCGGAATACCAGAATACCGGATGATTAGAATACTAGAATACCAGGCTGATAAGTCCACACTGATAGGAAATCCAAAATACCGGGTATGTTGAAGGTCAAGGTTACCTGCAAACCTGTAAACAACCCGCCCCTCTCACATGTGGTTCCTAGAAAACAAGGCTTGTCAGCTTTGGAGGTTTGAGAAGCGATAGCACATTCAGCCCGTAGGATACAATGCTATGCCAATCAAAGAGGTCGTCCACTGACTCACCTTAGAAAATAAAGGTCATCCTATGCAAGTTCCAAAGTGGGCCCTCGGGTGCGAGTGGGTTTGCCACAGAATGTGGTCTGCCACTGTCACCACTAAAGAGAGATGTTTCCACTAAGGTCCTCATAATCGGTCACTAGAGTCGACAGCTCTCTAGATCGACATCCTGGAATACGCAAGATGCGTACGCCACGATGGGTCCCAAGATAGCCTCGTCTAGCTGTGAATTTCGTGATTACCCAACGTACACAGATGGCACGTAGGTCCCACTACTCTCCACTCTAAATCTAAGTGTATACTCAAGCCTGTGTACTGGGCTCATCCCTCAGAAATCCCATCCCGCCAAACAGACAGAACAGTGCAACACAGTATAATATATGAAATGTAAATGCTAACATGCTGTAAATATGGTACAAGTAATAAAATACAGTAAACAGGAAATACAAGATAACAGTAAACACCCAATGAAAGAAAAGCAAACAAGCGCTAGGATTGACTCGCTTAGGATGGACCAGCAAGAGGTCAATCTGTCCCCAGCAGAGTCGCCAGCTGTCGCTCCCGGGATTTTCATCCAAGTATAAACGCGAAAGTGGCACCGAAACAGAGTCGCCAGTAATGTGTATTTATCCCAAGAGAGGGAAAGGAAACACCGCATAAACCTGAAGGGAAGGAAAAGCATAGTCTTGCGACCAAAAGAACTAGGTTCGGGAGTCGGTTACGCGAAGGGAAGGTATTAGCACCCCCACGCGTCCATCGTACCCGATGGGATCCACGCTTGCTGCTTCAATCAAAGGGTGATAGAAATGATACTGGAAAAAGAATTGGAAAATAAATGGAAAGAGAAAGAAGAACAAATGTAGGGAAAATAAAAAAAGTGCTCGAATAGGCCGTACCCCACTGCCTACGTATCTCATCGGGAGCATGAGAATCAGAGTGACGTAGTTCCCCTCACTAGGGATGGATTATTTGTGTTTTTTTAGGGAACGTCTAACGTTCTAGCTCAGGGGTTGCAGGCTCGCTGGTCCGAGTGTGTTACCATCTTGCAAGAGAACGAGTAGGAGCGCGTTCGTACGTTGAGAATGAGTGAGATGAGAAAAGAATTTCCGAAGGAAAGGCGTTATTGTTTGTTTTTGTCTTTTAAGGAAGAAGTGTTTTTGATTATGTGTGTTTTGTAACGCATATTGTATTTAAGTCCTTCACGTAGGATCGAATGCCTCGCATATCGACCCAAGACGGGACGTATGCGAAACATTCTAAGAAAGTGTGAGAAGACCCCACACTTCCTTGTTCCCATATGAAAGGCCTAAATACAATAGGTGTCATGCCTTTATTAAGTATCTTTTATTTTTGTTTTGAGATGAGAGAAGAGACTCAAATAGTCGAGCAAAGGTAAAATCTAATGAGGGAAACTAAGACTCAAACCCTAAAGTTATCATACATGGATGGTCCTATGGTTAAGTGTGGTATGAGAACCTAATCCTAAAAGAGAAAGAGGGATAACACTACCTAATGCATATCCTACCTCACTTTAATCAAAGATTAAAGTTGAGCTAGGATCCCAAGGGGTGTGAGAAAATTCTACACAAAGCATTATATCATGCTATTCATAAAAGAGAAATTAGAAATTAATCAACCATGAGAAATTAGGGTCAACAATAACCAAATTAGAATTAAAATGCTAAGTAAAAGTCAAGATTAAATTCTAACAAGAAAATATTAATCTAAGATTAAAAGCTAATTCTAAAATTAGCTCCAATTAATTCTAAACTAAATCTAAAGAAAATTAATCCTAAGGTTAAATCTAGAACTAAAACTAAAATTAATCCTAAAATTAATTCCAATTAATTTCTAATTATCCAAATTCTAAAGTTAAATCTAACTTCTAATTCTAAAGGAAATTAGTTCCAAAGAAAAACTAATATTAAAATCTAAATGAAATTCTAACTCTAATTAAAAATATAATTCTAATCAAAATCTAGAGTTAAAAGTTAATCAAAATTAACTAATCTAAGATTAAAATCTAATCTAAAAATGCAACATAAAATCTAAAACAATCATCAAAATTCTATTAAACAAGCAAAACATCAAAATTCCATTCACAGACAGCGGTTTGCAAATATCAATTCATGAAATTATGTGGGCTTAAGGCCCAAAGGTCTTTCTCCATCAATACAAGGGGTGCAGCGGGAAATCAGATGGTGTGGTCAGCAGGCGCACGGGCTTAAGCTCAAAAGCCCAAGGTTTTGTTGCACAACCAAGGGAGTGTGTGATAGTAAAAGGGGGTGTGGAAATGAAACTCAGGCGCATAAGCCCAATGACCTGTCCAGGTACGGGGGTTCAGCAAGTGGAAAAGGTGTTGCGTAAGTAACAAAAGGTTATGGGCTTATGAACCCGGTCCACCATTGAGGAAGTCTTGCTATAACAAACCCTAGGTCTCAGAAAAAACTCAATATCATCTTCTTCTTCCCGGCGCCGTTGCGCACCATCATCGCCGTCGCTAAACTTTTCCCAGCTTCGCCACCATTCACGCCGTTTTGCTCGCAATTCCTCCATCACTATCGTATTCGCACTACAAATGGAGTCTCCGGTAAACAAAACTCCGCCGCGTCGGAATCTTCTTCCGTCGAACGCCGTCGCAACATTAGCCTGGCCGTGGTCCTCCAACCTTGGCTTCCTCTTCTTTCAACGTCATCGCCACCTCCACAATAAGTCTCGACGGAAACATCGATTTACTCGCTCAACCTCAGCATTCTCATACTCACTCACGATACGCTCAACATCGCTCGACACACACGATACGAATGCAAAGCAACAAATAAATTACCGCGCATCAAAGTTAGAGACGAGATCGACGTACGTACCTATCGGAGTCGCTCCGATGGCACTTCGAAGACGACGGCAGCAGAAAACCAGAGATTATACTTCAGGTATCTCGCTTCCTCGATCTTACGTTGCTATTGTTATCGCTTCGATTCTGTTCAATCTTCTTCTTCTTCGCTTAAATTCTGCTCTGAGATGTTGTCGTTGGAAACGCGCCTTTCTTCTCCTATTTCTTCATTTTCTCACCGCGATTTGGAATTGCTATTGATTCTCTTGTTGTCGTTGTTGATGCTATTCTGAATTCTCCCGCGCGTTCTTGAATTTCTTCCTCTTACAACTTGTTGAATTTCTTGATGATTTATTGAATTCTAGAGAGGTTGAACATTTATCTATTGAATTTTGTTGCAGGTTCCATGAAGTTGCAGAGAATGAAATTTGATGATGAAGCTCTGGTGAAAACCGAATTCGGTTTTGAGATTGATTCAAGAAGGAGCTTGAAGGTTAAAGAGTTTGTTACAGAGAAAGATGGTGGAGAGAGAGAATATTGGAGAAGATGGAGATTGGAAGAATCAGAATTGAGAAATGGTGCAGAATGAAGAAGAGAATTGAAGAATGAAGAGGACCAAGTTTTTATAGCAACAATCAGGGAGGGTAAAATAGTATTTTCTGGTGAAATTCTGTTAGGAATGAGTTAGAAACTTGTTAGAGAAGTTAGAAGTATTTTCTGGTTAGAATTTTTCTACAGGTTTTTGAATTAAGGTAGTGATTCTCTGTTGGAAAATGTTAGCGGTTATTAGGAGATTTTTAAAACTGTTATGAGTTTAGGATCTGTTAGAGAAAAATGAAGGTTGGAATTAGTAGAAGTGGTGTTATGAATTTTTTGTTAAAGATTGGAAAAACCGTCAGTAAAATCTTTTTCTGATTTTCTGTTGTGTATTTTATGGAAGAGTTTCTGTTGTAATGATCCTCTGCTATAATGACTTGTAGTGATGATGTTGTAAATTTTTATGCAAATTTTCTGATGAGCTGCTATGTATTGTTTTCTTTGAAACTCTGCTATGCTTTCTGTGGTTCTACTTTGTATATTCCAATTGCAGAACAATTGATGAACCAACTCCTAGTGCCCAGGGTAAGTTTATTCCAGCCATAACAATTGCAAGGACTCGACCTCCAGTTTTTTCGCAGAGATTTAGGATCTACCTCTATGCCTTTCAAAGGAGTTGAGATGTCGCTGTATTGTTTTTTTCAGTGATTTTACAATTGCCCCTTTCAATATTTGCAACAGCATTTTCCAAATACAATAAATATAGAGGCCACTTACTGATCACTACTTCATGTCTTCATACATTTTCTCAGCAAATGGGGGAGATGGAATGGTTTATTGGACTTGAATTTTGGTATGAATTGTTTAAAATGGTTTTAAATGTGGACAAGAGTAATGAATTGAAATGGATAGCATGGTTAATGGATATTTATGGATATGTTAAAAAAGAAAGAAAATGGATATGGATATGAAAAAAATGGTTTAGTTGGTTTGGAATGGGTAATGGGTATTTGGAAAGAAAAAAAATTAATAATTCTAAGGACATGGATATTGGTTTTTAAAAGTAGATTTAAAGTGGTTTATGGACAATGGATTTAATTGGATTAGAATGGATGTAAATGGATTGAAAATTGATATTGGATATGGATAAAAAAAAGGTCTAGGACATTTAAGGTGGATATTGAAATGGAATGGATATAGACCAAAAAAATTGTTTTGGATATTAATGAAAAACGTTATTAAATGAATATGGGTTAGGAAGTGATTTTAAAACGAATACCAAAATGGCTATGGGTTAGAAAAAAGGAGTTATGCCTCGAATTCCAAGTCACATGATTACATTCAATCCACATCCAACTTCAGATCCAAAATAACTAGGAAAACCTCAGATCAGGAAGATTACAACGAGGAAAATTCAACCTCTTGCTCCAACTTAACCGGGAATAGAAACCAACTGAACCCCTTATGAATAAGGCCAAGAAAATCCTTTGATCCCATGTCTTAAAAACCAATGTAGTGATATGATTATGAGTTATGACCTAATGAGATGCAGATGGAAAGAAACACAAGCCATAAAAAGGTAGGGCAAATTTTGGGGTGCTACAGCTGGAAATCAACCAGCGGAGAGACTTTTGGGCGATTACGGTGGAGCAAATGCATCGGCTAGTAGGTTAACAATTGCAAAATAATTGCAAACCAACCGGTGAATGTGCCGAATTTCCAGCTGCATCCTAGCACCATCACTCAACTTGAGAGGAGACCTTTCACCGAAAAGGTTAATGAAGATGCTAACAAACATCTGCAAAGATTTATGACTATGAGCACCACTCTCAAGATTGAGGGGCACACGGAGGAAGCAAAGAAGTTAAGAATGTTTCCTTTCACTCTTGCGGAAGAGGCTGAATAATGGTTATACTCTTTACCTGCTGGGAGTATTACCACTTGGGAAGAGATGGAGAAGGCATTTCTGAATGAGTATTTTCCGGCCTCTATTTATATCCGAAAAAGATATAATATTGTGAACTTTAAACAGAAGGACGGAGAATCTCTCGGAGACGCATACAAGAGGTTCAAGAAGGTTTTGGTAGCCTGTCCGACTCACAACATGGATCAAACTGAGCATATGCAGGTGTTCGTCAATGGCCTCCAAGTGAAAACTAAGCAACTTATTGATACAGCTGCTGATAGATCATCCAACTTCACCACCGCGACTGGTATCAAGAAAATTATTGAAGCTATTGTAGCCAACGAACATTTGGAATTATATGATTGAAGTGTGAGTAAATCTGAGGGTGTGATTGACTTGAAGTTGAATAATCAGGTTGTGAAGGTGGAAGATCGGATTGCGGAGGAAGTTTAAAGAAGGTTAAAGGCTATGAATGTGGGTACTCAAAGTGTGGTATAAGTTCAAACTGGTTAACCCATGATTTGTGAGATCTGTAGTGGACCTCATTATACTGCACATTGTGTTGCGACTCCGCAACAAATTGAGGAGATAAAATTCCTAAAGCAGAATAACCCCTAAGCTCACACTTATAATCCGGGATGGAAGAATCATCCTAACTTTTCCTTGAAAGATCAGAATCAATACCAATACCCACAGCAGCAACAGCCCCCCCCCCCCCCCCAAAAAAAAGCACAATGGGAGATTGCCATTGACAAGATGGCAGCTCATAACATGCAATTTCAAGAAGAGACCCGGAATAGCTATAGGAATACCTCAGCCTCCATAAAGAATATAGAGGTTCAATTGGGTCAGATAGCTCAACAAGTTGCAAATTCTCAAGCACCAGACGCCCTCCTAAGCTCCACCATACCAAATCCGAAGAGTCATGAGAATGTCAATGTTGTTACCACAAGGAGCCGGGAAGTTGCAGAAGAAGAAGCCAGACCAACCGAAGAGAAAAGAAAAGAAGTGGTTAAACCTAAGATCAAGTTACCGTACCCCTCAAGAGTGACAAAGAAGGAGACACCAGAAAAAGATTTTGAGAAATTCAACTCATTGGTCAAAAAGTTAGAGATTAATATGCCCTTCTTTGAAGCACGTGAACAAATGCCTCTATATAGGAGATTCATGAAGGACGTCATTGGGAAAAAGAAATCCAGTGGAGAAAAGTTAAAGAGTATAATTGAGGAGAGTAGTGGGGAATTACAAGGTAGGAGAATTCCAATCAAACGGAAAGATCCTGGTTCTGTATCAATCCCTTGTTCCATAAAGGACAGAGCTTTTAAGAGAGTCTTGATTGATTCGGGTGCTAGCGTGAGTCTCATGCCCCTCTCAATTTTCAAAAAGCTGGGTATAAAGAAAATAAGTGAAACGGGAACAAATCTGAAGTTTACCGACCTCACAACCAAGCGGTCATACAGCTTAGCAGAAGATGTGCTTGTGACTATTGATAACTTCACCTATCCAGTAGACTTTGAGATCATTGATCTACCTGAGGATGAGGAGACGACTATCATATTGGGTCGACCATTCTTGATGACTAGTCGGTGCAGTGTGGATATTGAGGCTGGTACTTTAACCTTGAAATATTTTGAGGAAGAAGTAACCTTGAAAGTGTTGGAACTCAAGAAGCAAGGTCAAGAGGAAAGTATTCACACCGCAATTGGAATGATCCGAACAGTGGGAAAAAGCAAAAACTCAAAACCACTACTTGAATAAGTCTCTGGAATAATCCATCAGGTTGCAGCATCTGAGTCATCTATTGCACCTAGCAATACTCCAAAATCAAGTCAAGAAGTCAATAAGAGGAAGAAACATCAAAGAAATAAGAGAAAAAAACATCAAAGTAAGAATGTGGAAGTTGGATGTGAGTTGAATCACAATGTAGCTCTTATTACTCAATCTGACCGGTGCTCTGTTGTGGAAAGGTCAAGCGACAAAACGCATAAGCTGAAGCATCCCCCATAGCATTGGGGAGTAACCCGTCGTGCCATGTGACGTTAAACAAAGCGCTTCGTGGGAGGAAACCCACGTGTTTTATTGCTAATCATTTTGTTTTTGTTTGTTTGTCTATTTTGTTTTGTTAGGTACTCACAGATGCTACACTAGTAGAGCGGAGGAAACAAAGAGAGAAAAAATGAAGAAAACGTCGGAAATACGGCAAAAATGTGAAAAACAGGGGCCTGACACGGCCGCCCGTGTCACCGGACATGGCCCGTGTTAGGGAGGCTTTGTGAGTACCCCTCCTATCTTGTGCTAAAAGATTGAGGTCAGTGTTTGGTTCAAGTGTGGAGGGGGGGGGGTCTTGTTTTTCCGCATTTTCAATTCGGCATTGTATTTCTTTAATGTTTATTTTTAATTAGTGTGTTTGTGTTGTGCTTGTTACAGATTAAGGGTGTTTTTGCCGGATGAATGATGAAACATGTAGTTAGTGGATGAAAAGACACAGCCCCGACTTGATCCCCAGGAAACCCCCGAAAGTGAACATGGTTGAAGTATATTATTGGACGTGACGTGTTGATACTGACCGAAGATTGGAGTACTGTGTACCCAAGCTGAAAAGTAAGCTACACCACGCTAGAGGTATTTTAAAACCTGTAAGCTATACCAGACATAGTGAGAATCACAAAAGGCCAAACACATCATCATCATCATGAGAATTCTTCAGGTATGACTTCATCACTCTTAGTTTGCATAGTTGTCTGTTGGAATTTCACTGCACACGTATACACTGAGGCACTTGTTTCTTTTAACCCCGAGCCTTTCCAGCCATCCCTTTATGTTATCCTTCATTTAACTCCAATTGAGCCTTTCACCTTTTGTTTGTTATTTACCGTATAATTAAACCATAAGCCAAACACTCCCTTACCCCGCTCACTTAGGTGTGTGTCAAATTTTGATCTATGAAAAATTCCGAGTTTGGGGTTAAGACAATCATGAGAACTAGATAAGTGCAAGAAAAAAAAAGAGAAACAAAAATATGAAAAATGAATAAAGCACTTACCTAGAGAATGTTATAGTTGAAAAGACCGAGAAACAAGCTCAAAAGAAAAATCTTGTCATTACGGTGTCTGATACCCTTAATGTTTAAAAGTGAAAAGAACACAGAGATGAGAATGACAACACTAAAGATGAGCCATAAACCACTTGTTTTCCCTTTTTGTTGTTTATCCCACCTTGTCCCTAAGCCCCATTACAACCCTCAAAGTCCTCAAAAAGTGTGTATTGTGTGTGTGTGAGATGAAGATAGATAATATTCAAACTTATGAGTTGATTTAGCATGCTCTGACTGTTGAGTGTAAACGATTTAACCCAAAGAGATTTGGTGAGAGTGTGAAAAGTTGACAGGTACAGAGATACTTCGATGTGGAAGTGTGGCTGAATGTCGGATCGGGACGCAGGAAACTTGATTGGGAAAGTGAAAGGATGTTTACGAAAGATATCAGTTGTGTTGTGGTACATGGATTGTTAGGAATTCGGGGGTGACTATTTTTTTGTCTAGAACATTACTTGAGGACAAGCAATGAGCTGAATTTGGGGTTGTGATCGGTCACCATTTCTACTAGTTTTCCGTCAATTATTCGGCATGAATCCGCGAAATCGGTAACACTTTGTTTTGTATTTTCATTGTTTTTGAAGTCAATTTTACTTGTCGTATTTTATTCTCGCATTTTATGGTTTGTTGTTTTATTTCAATTATGTTGCATTTTATGCTTTGGTTTGGTAGTTTTCGATGGTTTTAGGTCTGAGTGGAAAAGCCCAAAGGACTCGTGCGAAGAAAATGGAAGTTCCGGGAATTTAGAAGAGTTTTTGGAAGGAAGATGAGGATGTCTGGACCTAAAATTCAACAAATATGGAAAAATATTGGGAAACCAAGTTTTTTATCTAAACTATGTTGTAGTTCTCTTCATTAGCTTTCTGACGCTTCGAACGGAGACCAAAACAGACTTACGGATCAAAAGTTATGATCGAAACAATTTCGGTTATAAAATTCAGCAAGCTGACACGACCGACAGTGTTGGCTGACACGGCCCGTGTCAGCATTGACGCTGATTTCCTGAAATTTTTCATATTTTCTCTATATATTAAGTTGCGGGGGCACTTTGGGTATTTCCAATCGATCTGAGTGAATTGTGACTATTTAGACTAGTTTTTGGAAGGGGAAGATACACTTTTGCTTTTACGAACAATTTTACGTTAGAGTTCATGCGATCAAGTGATCTAGAGGAGGGAGATTCTTCATGAGTGCTAACAATTGAAGATCAAAATCATTCGATTACTATTGTAATGTTTACTTTTTGTATTGTATTTCTTTTTAATATTATGAATAGCTAAACCCCCCAATGCTAGGGGGTGTCCCTAAATTGCAATGTAATGAACCTATTTTGAATCATTCTATGAGATTATGCCTTTTTCCTTTAAGATTTTATTTTGCAATGTTCTTAATGCTTTTTCGATCGGACCAATTGAATTTGATTCAAGATTAGGATTAGGTCGGACAAACCACCCTAATGCTTTTGTAAAATAATATTACGGTAGATATTGCTTAGGAATGAGGATACCCCGCAATAACCTCTAAAAATCTTGTCAGAACTATTGCTTGATGGTATTCTGAGATTGCTAAGGAATTAGGGTCAAGGGAGAATATCAAAGGTTTTTCTGTTAAGGAATTAAGGAAAAACACTAATAAGATTGGGTAAGCTAAGGTTTGAGGCATGTCTCTTTGAATAATAATTGGGTTTATTGCAGAGCAATTTATACACCTCTCCTAGCATAGCTTCTCATATTTGCTTAAGTCATTTTATTCGTTCTTCTTATTTTCCTAATAGTTATTATAATTTCTACAACAAACAAACCCTGAAGGCATTTTTGTTTAATTGAAATAACATCTGCACTTATAATTACACGCAGTCCTCGAGAGATCGATTCTGGGGATAACCCCAACTATTACTACATGGGTAAAAATAGTACACTTGCTATTTTTCCGATCAGTCCTCCAGATGATTATGAGTGTCGACAAAGGTGACTTGAACATCTCTTTTAAGAAATGATCCTGTAGGAAATGATGTCATATGTCTATGTGTTTGGTTCTTTAATGCATGGCTGAATTTTTTGTGAGGTTTTTCGCACTTGTGTTGTCGCATCTAAGTGGAATGCATTCAAGATCAAGTTCATAATCGCAAACTTGTTGTTTTAGACATAGAATATGAGCACAACAACTATTATTTTCTATATATTTTGATTCTTCCGCACTAAGAGCAATGCATGCTTATTTCTTACATGACCATGATACTAATGCATTACTTAGGATGTGACATGTACCACATGTACTTTTTCGATCAATTTTACAACCTGTATAATCCAAGTCACAATATCCAACCAAATTATATACACTACCTTTATGATAACATAGTCCAACGTTTGTTATTCCTTTAAGATATTTCATGATTCTTTTTACGGGGGAGAGATGATATTCCTTTGGATTTTCTTGAAATTGTGCACAAAGACAAACAATAAACATTATGTCAGGACGACTTTCCGTCAAATAAAGTAAAAATCCTATGAGATATTGGATCGAACTCTAGTTTTAGCATGTCGTCGAAGTCCGCTCACATGTCGTTGTCAAATACCTACATACTGTAGTCGAATTGTGTTCTAGTATGTAGGAGATCGAATTGGGCCTTGTGTTATGGATCCAATTGTTTAAGTTAGCTTGTACCCTAAGTTAGCTTGTAATGGGTAATTGTTAAAAAGCCCATTAGTTTAGTATGTTAGGTTTATTATAAATAGCATACTAGTCTCTCTTCATAAGGTGTGACAAAACCTTATTAGGTTGAGAGAGGTTAATTGTTGATATTAACTTGTAATCTTTGAACACTATTGAGAAAGTGAATAGTAAAACAAATTCAACCAAATTCTCTATTCTTCTTCCTCTTTTCTCTTCCTTTGTGAACCCTAACCTTGCATGTTTCTTTCCTATAAAGAAACCGTTAATATTTTGTTTCAAGGTATCGTTTTTCATAACAAATTGGTGCGGTGAGCATGGAGAAGATGCCTTCAACAAAGTATGAGATTGAAAAGTTCATCGGAGTGAACGATTTCGGTCTGTGACGCTTGAAGAAGAAAGCCCTACTGGTTCAGCAGGGTTGTTTGAAAGCGTTGAAGGGAGAGGAAAACATGGATGCTACGTTAACGGGAAAAGGAAAGACGACCATGATAGAGAAATCCCACAGCACAATATTGTTGAGCCTTGGTGATAAGGTTCTTCGACAGGTGTCAAAGGAGATTATGGCATCAGGGTTATGGTTGAAACTTGAAAGTTTGTACATGACCAAATCTCTAGTGAATCGACTCTACCTGAAGCAAGCTTTGTATTCATTCAAGATGAGTGAAGACAAAGTTTTGGCTGAGCAGTTGGATATGTTCAACAAGCTGATTCTTGATCTTGAAAATATTGATGTGAAGATCGATGACGAAGATCAAGCACTGTTGTTGTTGTTGTTGTTGTTGTTGTGTGCTTTGCCCAGAACACATGCTCACTTCAAAGAAACTCTCTTGTATGGAAGGGAGTCCCTGAGCTTTGAAGAAGTTCAATCAGCCTTGTATTCTAAGGACCTGAATGAACGAAAAGAGCATAAACCTTCGACGGTTGGTGAAGGTTTGGCCGTTAAGGGAAAATTCTTGCGAAAGGATGGTAAGTTCGACAAGAAGAAATGTAAAAGTCAGCAGAAGTCTTATAGTGGTGAAACATCTGGTATTCGATGTTATCACTGTAAGAAGGAGGGTCACACAAGAAAGGTGTGCCCTGAACGCCTAAAAGATCATGGAGGTAAGGATAATGGCAACACAACCATTGTTCAAGATGACTTCGGCTCATCTGATGTCCTTGAAGTTTCAAGCGGTGACTCAAGAAAAGAGTGGATTATGGAATCAGGTTGCACTTGGCACGTGACTCCAAACAGAGAATTGTTCGAGGAGCTATGTGATCAAGATGGTGGATTGGTGCTGCTGGGAAACAATAAATCCTGCAAAATTGCAGGTACTGGATCTGTGAGATTCAAGCTCCATGATGAGTCAATAAGGTTATTGAATAAAGTCAGATATGTACCTGATTTGAAGAGAAATTTAATTTCTCTTGGTGAATTCGATAGGAAGGGGTATGTTTTCCAAGGAGAGAAAAGTATCGTAAGAGTCATGAAGGGGTCGAAGGAAGTCTTGAGAGACGTGAAGAAACAAGGCTTGTATACCCTTGAGGTTGAGGTTGTAAGTGGTTCAACAAATATTGCATCCACGAAACCTGTGTCGAAGACAGAATTATGGCACATGAGATTAGGCCATGTCAGCGAAAGAGGCCTGGTCGAATTGGGGAAGCAGAACCTGCTAGGTGGTGACAAATTTGAAAAGTTAGAGCTTTGTGAATCTTGCGTATTTGGTAAATCTTGTAGGGCGAAGTTTAACAAAGGCAAGCAAAGAACACATGGATCCCTGGATTACATTCATGCTGATCTTTGGGGCCCTGCAAGGAATCCTTCATACTCATGTGCAAGGTATTTTCTATCCATCGTTGATGACTATTCCAGAAAGTTATGGGTATTCATTCAGAAGACGAAGGATGAAACTTTTGAGAATTTCAAAAGTTGGAAGGTTCTGGTCGAAACTCAAACTGGCAGAAATGTTAAGAGGTTGAGAACCGACAATGGCCTTCAGTTCTGCAATGAAGTATTCGACAGTTACCGTGTTGAGTCTGGGATTGCAAGGCATAAGACTGTAGTAGGTACTCCTCAACAAAATGGCCTAGATGAGAGATTCAATCGAACAATCCCTGAAAGGGTTAGATGCATGTTGGTTAGTGCTGGATTGAAGAAGGAGTTTTGGGCGGAGGCTATTTCGACACCAACTTATCTGATAAACAAATGTCCTTCGATTGCATTAGATATGAAGACACCTGAAGAAGTCTGTTCAGGACATCCACCTAGTCTCGACAGACTGAGAGTATTTAGTTGTGTGGCCTATGCTCATATAAGGCAAGACAAGGTCGAACCTATAGCTCTGAAATGCATGTTCATGGGATACCCTGAAGGAGTCAAAAGGCTATGGTGCCTAGAGCCAGGTCACGGGAGATGTATCACCAGTCGTGATGTAGTTTTCAATGAAGCTGAGATGGCTTTCAAGAAAACTGATGATGTTGACGAAGAGCTGGAACATAGAGAGATTCCTGTTGAGGTGGAGCATGCTGATGTTGAATTACGTACTCCAGATGAAGTCGAAGATGAAGCATAAGATGTTTTCGAAGCTGAGGAGAATGATAATGACTACCTGCTAGAAAGAGACGGGTCGAGGAGAGTCATCAAGCCACCTCAGAGACTTGGGTATGCAGATCTTATAGCTTATACCTTAATCTCTGTAAGTGAGGTTCTCGACGAAGAACCTAGAGACTATAAGGAAGTTGTGAGGAGTCGAAAGAAGACTGAATGGCTGAAGTCCATGGATGATGAGATGAAATCTCTTCATGACAACAACACATGGGAACTGATCAAGAAACCTTCTAGAGCCAGGTTAGTCAGCTGTAAATGGATTTTCAAAGTTAAGGAAGGGATCGAAGGATTGGCGTCAAAGAGATACAAGGCAAGGTTGGTTGTTAAGGGGTTCACTCAGAAAGAAGGTGTCGATTTCAATGATGTGTTCTCTCTTGTTGTGAAGCACAGGTCCATTAGAATGTTGCTTGCCATGGTGGCACAGTTCGACCTTGAACTGGAACAGATGGATGTGAAGACTGCGTTCTTGTATGGTGATCTAGATTAAACAATCTTGATGAGGCAACCTGAAGGGTATGTCGAAAAGGGGAAGGAAGATTATGTGTGCAAATTGAAGAGATCTTTATATGGACTGAAACAATCTCCTCGACAGTGGAATAGGAGATTCAACAAGTTCATGGTGTTGCACCCTAATTTTCGACCCTAAGATCCCCGCCTTGTTCTTTGCATAACATATTAGGTCAATCATTCGTGCATAACTAACCACTTTATCTAGCTTTCGCTTGTTTGTTGCATTTGTGAACACAAGCGCTGCTACAGAAGGCTTAAGGTCTTGGAAGCGGTGTTGTGTGTATGTTTGCGTAGGTTCTCTAGTCTTGGCAAGGTGTGTGTGTGGATTTCTGTGAGAATGCGCCTTCATTTTGGTGCAAAATTCACTACAAGTATTACTGGAGAGTCTTCTTTGCGCATCAAAGTTGCACACATTCAGATCCTTTCATTACAAGCCCTTTTCAAAGAGAAGGATCAATGCTGGGCCATATTTCAAGCCAAGCCCAATCAGGTCCCCAGGTTGTCTTAAGAATATATTTAAGGTGGTTAAGTGGCGTTGTTCAGGTTACGATGAATTAAAGGCCACGTTTAGAGTTTGTATTTAAGCCCAAAGTTCAACAGCATTAGACTTAACTGGTTAACGTTATATGCATGGATTTCTTGCTCCATAACCATATGATTTATTGGACTTACTATAGTCAAGGTTCTCAATTAGGGAGTCAAGTGCGAATTCACCTAAGAGAAGAAATTGTTTTGGATTGTTTCACTTGGAGGAGAAAGATCTTGAAGAACAATTGTGGGAAACGTAAAATTTAAATACACGTGATTGTGGTCGACCAATTTGTGGGCTTATCTCCTTTTTCAATTTATTTCCATCTCTAAGGCATACGTAAGAATTTGAAGACCGACAAGGCATAAAATAAAGTCTTGATTGAATTCGTTTAGATTAGAACACCAGTCGGTTGTACCTTGAATTACAACCAAATTTTCGGTTACATTATAAATTATGATATTGCAAAAAGGGACATTACAAATAAGAAACAGTCAAAACAAAGTCCTCTCGGTCCAACCGACGCCGACGGTACTTGATTGTCCGTGCACGACATCATCCCAAAATTACGACGCCTTTTCAAGTGCAAAGGGCATTTTTTGTTTTTGAAAACCACAAGACAAGCTAAAGCAAGTTCACATGAGGCGAGGCAAAAAAGTAAAATCCGGAAGCTGTATTAGTTGAAGAGCATGTTACTCTCCTTTTATCTCAACGGCAACTAACCATCACTATACTTGGAATGGAACAGCCAAGCGCATCAAGTGAAAGGAAGCCTAATATGGCTTCATGTCCCTCCATATTTGGCTTTGGGTTTTCCCTGCAAATGAGAAACACATTGGCAATTTAGTTGAATTGAGGTCATTAATACAAGACCAAATTTTCAAATGGAAATAGTATCAGGTACCATGGAAAGAGTCAGAAGTTAAGGGAAGTTCTGAATCGTCAATCACAAGCCATCACCACAATCTCATGTGAAGAATCAACAACTCAAGACTTTCTAAAACCGGAATCGAAATGTGAATCCCCATAAAAATGGTTGAGAGAATTATTGTAATTATTGAGAACTTACTTGGTTATCACTATAAAGCTGCCTGAGGTAGAAGATTTGAAACTGTTCAGCCTTGTTTCACAAACCAAGAAGCAACCCTCCTTACTTCACGAGACGTACAACTGTCAAAGCAAAATGACCAATCCGCTATCTCACAACCATCGTTTTAGCTTCAGAGTGAGTCGGATCGGCATAAGCTCCAATACTAAGAAGAGCCCTACAAATTTACGGTTAGGACGAAATTAATAAGCATCAAGAAATGCAGAGCAATACAATGTGGTTCTAATTTTTTTTTGAATTACGGTAAACCTGGTTCAACACTGATGTAAATCCAAAACAAACCATGGAAAGATTTCGTTCAGAGCGTTGCATCTGTTATCTTCCTCGATATAGCCAAGCATTTCTTGCCAATTCGAAGTGCAAGCTGCAATGTAAAAAGGAATGTGAGGAGACCTTAGAAATTTCACAAAATCATTCCAAGATGTATAACAGCATCTCACGACGGCGAGTGTTACGTAAACCATCAAATGGACGAAACGAAAACATCTTGAAATTCTAACAGTCCCAGTGCCAAATGCATTCTAGTTTGTTTTATCACCAATTCAAGAACAAGGGGTGTCATGACACATTATCCATTAAACTCGAATTTGGAAAGAAAAAGTAGCTTGGGAAACTCACAATTTCCGTCTAAAGCGTAGGAATCTGGTTGGTTGTAAACGGTGCATCCTTCAAGCAGTGCCAAAGGTGTCGTCATCACCATCATGAAATGGAAAAGGCCGTCGTCGTCTTCCTGCGCAGGAGCAAAGCATTAAACCTTCACAAAATTGTCAAAGGAATTGACTTTCCAAAACCAAAAGCAGCAAATGAAACCAAGAACAAATGGACATAAAACAAAGATAGCAGAAACCTTGGAGAAATTGCAAAAACTGCAAGCAGTGTGGTTGTTTTCCGTTGAGCTTGGCATCCTAAAAACAGAATAAACAAACATAATGAATGAACCAATCACAAGAGCAGCCTGCCAACAGAATGATATTTTGAAATGCAGCTTTTGTTTGAAACTCACTAAACCACAAACAAGTTCAAAATAATCAAACTGACAATAGGCTTGAAAATGAGAGTTGCTTAAACAGTCTTCAATCTCACATGAACAAACCTAAGCTACGATGTGTATATTTTGCCCGTCCGAACTCCATTCATTCCACCATGACTACACGAGAAAAGTCAGGAATTAAAATCAAAATGGAACCAAAACCGCAAATCTAACCATTTCCTAAATTCAATTCAAGGATGCCCATCAAATCGTAATTGAAATATACAAGGAAAGAAATCACGACATGCTCAAAAGCAATCTCATTCACAGCAAGTAGTACAAGTTTGGAAAGAAATCGAGAAACATTTACGATAACCACAATCACACGAGTAAATCAAACTTTCAGCAACAAAAACCCTCATAATTACACTTCCAAAACCAATTTCCCAACATTTATTCTTTCAAAATCTTAAAAAGTTTGGCCTCAGAGATATTTTTGGAATCAGAGAGATTTCACTATCTTCAAATTTAAGAATTGAGGGCAACATCGTAAAGACGCCGCCAACTTCAATTCTTTACAATTGGGATTAATCTAAGATTTCAAATCATTTGATTGCAAGAGATCACACCCAAAACAGAGATTTTCTTTTCAAATATTTCAGATCAAATCGTATCAAATTACCCAAAACAATTCAAAACTTTCCAAAACCATTCACTAAAGACACGTTGGAAAACAGTCAACAACAGGGCATCAGAAAATTCTAATCACAATCAGATCGTATCAGGCCATTCAAATATTTCAAAAACCTTCTAAATCCAACCAAATCAGATCAAATCATTTAACACATTATCAATCAGCATTCAAGATTTTCAAGTTCCCTAATTCATCATCGGCCTATAAAAAGGGACAAGGGTTTGGCAGAACAGACACAGAAAATTGACGGAAAAACAACGAGAATCCCACGCGTTCTAAATAATACGATCGAGGCTCAGAACACCAAGAGCGTTCATCATCGCCCAAAGAACTCAGAAGCACGCAATAAGCATATTCCAAAGCGCAGATAAAGAAGGATATCACCTGGAACACGAAGGCTAGTTTCAAATCACGCACCGCCGCTGAAAGCCCCATCGGAGGGTCTCAGATAGGTAATCCTAAATCCCTTTTACCTTTCGTTTCCCGCATCCATGTTAAATTTCCATTACACTTATGAAATTTGTTGTCTTGCTGTTTACCTCTGTCGATTATGCATGTTGCGCCGTTAGGGTTTCAAAGAGAATTTTTTTTCTTTCGCTGATTTGATTTTGAGAAAGATGAACGAGTGAGGATGGGTATGAACGAGAGAGAAGAATGATTTGTTTTTCATTCTTTTTTGGTTTTTTTACATGTTATTCTGATACCGTGCATGCGCCCCACGAACCATATCGTGCACCCTCGCTGGTAGCCCTTTTCCTTTTTTTTCTAAATCCATTAATCTTTTTTAAAAGTAATCAATTAATCTTTTTTAAAAGTAAACATTAATCTGTTATTTTAAAGTAAAACATAATCTGTTTTTTGTTATAAAATAAAATTTAATTTGTTAAAAATAAAATATAAAACATAATTTGTTATAAAAATAAAAGACAATCTGTTTTTTTCTGTTATAAAAATAAAATATAATTTGTTATAAAAGTAAAATATAATTTGTTTTTTTGTTATAATAACTTAACATTATGGTTCTTTTTATATAGCAATCTAATTTAGTTTTTCATAAGATAATTCTAATCTTAATAATAACTCGTTCTTTTTATATAAGTACATCATAAAAAATATATATATATAATTTTCATAATAAATTTTCGAGTGCAAATTTCTTTTTTAATTAATAAACTTTTAATAAGAGTTTGTTTTATATAAGGTCATTTAAAATTAATCATCGTTTCAACATAATAATAATCCTTTGATTTATATCACGTGCTTTTCCCAATTTAAATAAACTCATAACCTCTTATACCGTATTCGTCTCTAATTTTCTAAATGCATGCTTAAATCTCGTTGATTCCGCAAATACATACATGATGCATGATTTGAACGTCTTGTTTGAATGCTATTTGTTTGCCTTATATGTTGAAGTTTAAATCATGATTTTATGCTTTATTTTCATAATATAATTGCATGAAATATTATACCCTATTTGTAATTAACTTTTAAATTATTTATATCGGTTATATCCCCCTTTAAATACAAAGGAAGGTCACTAATATTGACTAAACCGTCATAAGACTAACTCTTAGATCCTTTGGCCTTAAATCCGGAGTTTTCGTACTCCATGTCTCGTTATAGACACTTAAAAACCTTAGCTTTAGGATCAGAGTTTTTATACTCCGAGTAAATGTCCTCCATGAACATTTACAAACCTACCCCTCTTGGACCATCCTACAACTTTAGAGTCATCGTACTCTATGTAAGGTTTTGCCCAAAATCTTACTTCCCTCTTGGAACCTTAACCCCGTCAAGAAGTTCCTCTTCTTAGAACTACGCATACTCTGATTCTACACCCGAGGATACGTAGGCGTAAGGTGCGATGCCTTATCGAGTATACTTAGATACTAACCCCTAGGGTTCTCAACCTTTAGCATAGTACCCTTAGCAAGCGAAATATAAATAACATAATAAAACGAGAGGTTCCCGTAGAGTACTATGGACGTTTAGGATGCTAATACCTTCCCTAGGCGTAACCAACCCCCGAACCTTAGATCTCCCCCTTTAGGTTTTTGACCTTGAACCTTTCCTTTGGATAAATCAAAGTCGGTGTCGAAATAAATGTGATCCTAGTTCATTAATAACTATGGTATCTAATTTTCACCGCGACAGAAATGACGACTTCACTGGGGACAGTATAATGTTTTTTTATTATTGAGGGTTTCCCCTAACTCGTTTATTTATGTTATTATTATTATTTGCTTGCTTGGTTTTCTTTTTTGTGCAGGTTTGGGAATTTAGTGTGGTGAGACAAAGTCCTACACCCGGACTAGAGTGACATTAAGATAGGAAAACGGTGAGACTTCAATGATGCTTTGAGGGAGTCAATTCCTGAAAAAGTAAATTGAGACTTCACCACTCAGTCTAGCCCCTCTCGAATAAAATATTTGTCCAACGAGTTCATTCATGAAGACGATATGCTTTCGATCTAAAGGCCCTCGGGACTGGGGACCGTAGTTACCTTTAACCCAACTTGGCCTATTAGGTAGTGCGGGGACTATGCGGGAGTCTATTTCCGCGATAGTTACTACGCGATACTACACTTAGACGAGATTTTCTTGAGAATATTATTGACTACCAAGTGATTTGAAAAATCGATAATATCCGAAAGATGGATTGTAGACTCTGGGCACTTTGTAGAACCCATTCGGCAGGTACATCTGAAACTATAGTACACTCCTATGGGATGGGTAGACCTTGACTCCATGCTATGACCTTTTAAACCTAGGACTCTTTGCTTGTTTGTTTTGCTTGAGTGTACTTTGTGTTGCATACATTCATAAGCATCATGTCATAAAGATTCATGGGACTTGACTATATTTATAAACTTTATAGGGATACTATGGATACCGAAAGAAGGAATACTAAGAAGTACACTTTTCAAATTCCTGACTTGGATGATCTAAAGAGGTTGGGAGCTTTGATAACAAATGAAGAGAATTTTCTAAGAAAGCATGGGAAGCTTTTATATGTGTTGAATACAAGTGTAGATCAGACGCTGCTTTCTACATTACTCCAGTTCTATGACCCACTGTATCATTGTTTCACTTTCCCAGATTATCAGCTGGTACCTACACTTGAAGAGTACTCTCAAATAATTGGGTCACCTATTCGGGACAAGTCTCCATTTCCCATCTTCATAAATGACCCTGATGAAAAGGAAATCGCTAAGCATACACATTTGGATTTAGCTGACATTAAAGCTAATATGATTGCAAAAGGGAAAACTTCCAGTTTTACTGCAGAGTTTTTGGTCACCAAAGCCCGATATTATTTTGACCATCAAAATAAGGAGGCTTTCGAAGCGGTTTTTTCCTTACTTGTATATGGGATTTTCTTATTCCCAAGTTTCAAAAAATTTGTAGACCTCAATGCTATCAAGATTTTCTTGAAGAAGAATCCAGTTCCGACTTTATTAGCTGAAGCTTATTATTCCGTTCATACGAGGATTGCTCGTGGAAAGGGAATGATTACTTGTTGTGTTCCTCTGTTGTACAGGTGGTTTATTTCGCACCTGCCTAAAGCACGTGACTTTTGGAATCCCAAGAAGGGGTGGTGGTCACAAAAGATAATGTCTCTCACTCATTCTGACATTGAGTGGAATAATTACTTATCTGATAAAGTGGTTATTATAGACAGCTGTGGAAATTTCGGCAATGTACCCCTCCTCAGCATTGAAGGGTTAATCAGCTACAATCCAGTTTTGGCGCGAAGACAACTAGGGTTCCCTCTAAGAGACAAGCCTGACAGCGCCCAAGTGGAAAACATTTATTTCAAAGACGAAAAATTGAGCAAGGATTTAAGGGAACAAGTTTTAAGTGCTTGGGATCAGAAGATTAAGAAGGATTTGCATAATTTAGGGAAGCCTGATTGTGTCTCTCTGCAACCATATCTCCAATGGGTTCGAAGAAGGGCCATTGAGTTGAAGATGCCTTATCGTCGTCAAGATCCAATGGTTCTAAAAGAAAAACTGCTCTTATACTTTACATCTGATGCTGACAAGTTGAAAATTGCTTTAGAAAAATCTCAACAAATGCAAGAGGCTTGGAAGAGCAAGTACCACATAGCTTTGGAAGAGAATGCCGAACTTCAACAGCAACTCAAGGCGAAAGAGGAAGAATTCACTTCATTCAAAAAGAGGAAAGCACAAGAAGAGTTACCTCATCCTAAACCTCAATCAACACCTTGGAAGTTAATGGTCGACAAGCTTATCTTGGAGAAGAGCAAGATAGAAGAGGAAAACAAGAAGATAGAAGAGGAAAACAAGAAGCTCAAGACAAGGCTTTTAGGAGAATCTCCTTAGATCTTTCTTAGTTTTTATTTAACTACTCCGTTATGGTTTTTGAAAAGTGTGCTGAATCATTGTAATGAATTTTATTTAATTAGCAGTTTCGTCTTTCGGTATTCCAGACATTAATTTTTGTAACCGACTTTTTATGATTAATAAAATGCGTTTTTTTTCTGATATCCCATAATGGTTATAAATAGTCAAGTTCCATGAAACTTTTGCATATCATCTCATTCGCATTCTTTCTTTCCTTTGTTTTCCTTCAAAGAGCTCAAAATTGTTGTTTTTAGATATCGTAAAATGGATTTGGGAAGGAAAGGAACTTTGCCATACACCTTCAGGGTCTTTAATGTGGAACAATTAAGGGAACTAGGAGGTCAGATAAAGGACCCAGAGGCTTTCGCTGTAAAGCATGGGCAGATTCTCTCTTTATTGCAGGTCCAAGTAGCTGCTGGTTTATTGGAGATGCTGGTTCAACTCTACCATGTAATCTACCATTGCTTTATCTTTCAAGATTTCCAGTTGATGCCCACATTGGAAGAATATTCCGCTCTGTTAGGAATTCCCGTCAAAGACTCACCTCCGTTCTACGGTGGAGAAGGAAGACTCAGTCAAGAAGACATCGCAAGAGTGACCCGCATCAAGCTGTTGGAGATCCAGACTCACATGACGTTCAGAGGAGGAATCGACGGTTTGCCTGCTCAATTCTTATTCTAGAAAGCTTGACAGTTCGCCAGCAATGGGAATACCGAAGCCTTTGAGAATCTGTTTGCGCTACTGGCTTATGGCTTGTTCCTGTTTCCTAATGTAGAAGGCTTCGTCGATGTCCACGCGATCAGGATCTTCATGCTCAAGAATCCTGTTCCAACGCTATTGGCTGATGCCTACCACTCGATTCATTCAAAGATTCTGAAAGAAGAAGGTCAGATTGTTTACTGCACTGTTATCCTCTATAGGTGGTTTATTTCACACCTACCGAGGTCCGCAGCCTTTTGGGATGTGAAAGATGTTTCTGAATGGCCCGTTAAACTCATGGCTCTCACTCACTTGGATATTGTTTGGCATGATCCAATGTGCGGAGGAATTCCCATGATTCAGAGTTGTGGAGATTTTTCCAACGTGCCTCTCCTTAGCACAAAAGGATGCACTAGCTACAATCCTGTTCTCGCCCGTCGCCAACTTGGACATCCGATGAATGAGATACCCGATCTAGAGAACCTAAAAAGAATTTTCCTCTATGAGGGAGAAGACCTTCAGTTGAAGATTCAGATTCTATTTGCTTGGCGTCGAATCAACAGACAAGGGATGACTGCAACAACAAACCCCGACTGCACAGTTACAGAATCTTGTCTGGAGTGGTCACGCAAACGAGCCCTCGTTCTGACGATGCAGTATCCTCGGCCCAAGCCTCTTGTAGTGGAACCAGATGAAGTTTCAAGACTGAAAGCAGAAGTGGAGGAGCTGACACTGGACAAGTACATATTGCAGGAAAGGATTGACAAGTTGATGGAAGAACTCAGTGAAAGAAAGGGAGCATCATCCAGTGGATCGAAGCCCTAGTTCCCTTTTTGTATTTTGTTTTGTTTATTGTAATAAAGCCCTGAAGGTGTATCGTTGTTATGAAAGTTTAAATTTTAATAAAATAAATTTCCGATTACGATATTTGAAACACACTTTTGAGTTCCTTGAAGTGCATGTCGCATCATACGCATCATTTGCATCTGCATTTGCATTTCTTTGCATTCCAGGTTATTATCCGTGTCTCCTTTCAGAAGACAAGCTGAGTCATCGATACAACACTCGAGCCGGTCGTAAGAAAAGAATGGATCAACTCGAGCAGGAAAACAGAGCACTCTGGGAAGAGGTTTCAACACTGAAAGAAAGTCTAGAGAAGATCAATGGGATGATGGAAGCTTTATTGGCTGCTCAGAATCAGCCATCACATGGTCCGGCATCACACAACACCGTTATCTCTGAGATAATATCAGCACCGATCCCAGTGGTGCCCACTACAAATGAAGTTCAGTATTCTATGCCTCCTGGTTATCCGTGGGGTATGCCTCCTAACTTTACTCCAGCTGGATACTGCCCACCTGTTTCTCAAGTTATTGCCACAACTGCTGTAATGACTATGCCACCACGCGTGGTAAATGCTACCCCTTTTCATCTGGAAGAACCCGTGTTTCATGCTGACCCTAGTGAGAGTGTCGGAATGGAAGAACGAATGGACGGTTTCCAGGATCAGTTTCTAGAAATGAAGAAAGAAATCAAGGCCCTTCATGGGAAGGAGTTGTTTGGGAAGAGTGCCTCTGAGTTATGCTTGGTTCCTAATGTTAAGATTCCTCCAAAGTTCAAGCTCCCTGATTTGGAGAAGTATAAAGGGAATTCTTGCCCACATAGTCACATAGTTATGTATGCCCGGAAAATGTCTGCTCATAAGGATAATGATCCCCTATTGATGCATTACTTCCAGGATAGTTTGACCGGGGCAGCCCTCAAATGGTACATGGGTCTAGATAGTTCAGAGGTCCGCAGTTTTAATGACCTCTGTGAGATTTTTATCAAGCAATATAAATATAATGTCGACATGGCACCAGATAGAGACCAGTTGAGAGCCATGGCCCAGAAGGAAAGAGAAAACTTTAAAGAGTACGCCCAACGTTGGCGTGAATTAGCCGCTCAAGTTACGCCACCTCTGGAGGAGAAGGAGATGACTAGAATTTTCCTGAAAACACTGATCCCGTTTTTCTATGAGAGAATGGTAGCAAGCACCCCTAGTGATTTTACTGAGATGGTAAATATGGGGATGCGTTTGGAAGAAGGTGTCCGTGAAGGAAGATTGGTGAGAGAAGGAAGTGCTTCTAGTAATGCCAAGAAGTATGGAAGTAATTTTGGGAAAAAGAAAGAACAAGAAGTAAGTGTTGTGCACCAAGGACGGTTGAAAGGAAGGTATCAGCAACACCCGCAGGTCGCTGCTGTGACCCCAGTTATCAATGCTCCAGCTTACCAACCACAGTTTGCACAACCTTATCAACCGCCGCCTCAAACTCCACCTGCTTCGCCACAACAACAATATCGTCAGCAAAATCAGCCATCTCCTCAACAAGCCTGGCAGCCGTTCAACAGCCCCAGTCGTGTGGTAAGGAAACCAAATTTTAATCCGATTCCTATGCTATATGCAGAACTCTTTCCAGCATTGTTGCAAAAAGGCCATATCCAGACTAAGTCCCCACCAGCAGTGCCCAAGGACCTTCCTTATTGGTATAGAGCTAATCAGTTTTGTCCGTATCATCAAGGTGCGCCAGGCCATAATATCAAGAACTGTTATGGATTAAAAGCCGACGTTCAGAGATTGGTTAAGAGTGGAATCCTAACGTTCAAGGATTCGAACCCAAATGTGCAGAATAATCCTTTACCGCAGCATGGAGCGGCCAATGTGAACATGATCCAAGAGTGTCTTACAGATGAGGATGAAGAAGTATTTGTGATAGTTCCCCACATCAAAGATCTGGAACGAATTGAGTTTACTTATGATAGCCGGAAGACTGTTGCTAATCCTCTGGTTATTAATGTACCTGGTCCAGTTCCTTATACTTCCAGCAAGGCTATTCCCTACAGGTATAATGCTACTATGTTTGAAAATGGTAAGGAGGTGCCTTTGCCTTATTTGTTATCTGTAGTCAACATTGCTGATGTTAGCCGAGTCACAAGGAGTGGTCGAGTTTTCTCGGCACCAAAAGATAAAGAGGTCCCTTCTGAGCACCAGTTATAGAGAATACGACTCTGGGGCAATCCAGTGGGAATGATTCTATAGAAAAATCTGATGAGGTTCTAAAAATGATCAAGAGAAGTGAATACAAGGCGGTGGATCAGTTGCTACAGACACCATCTAAAATATCTGTGTTACAATTGCTGATGAGCTCCGAGGCCCATAGGCAGGCATTGCAAGGAGTACTGGAGCAGGCATACATCGACCATGATGCAACTATAGAGCAGTTTAGTGGAATAGTGGGTAACATTACTGCCTGCAACAATCTGGGATTCTACAAAGAGGAGTTACCTGAAGAAGGAAAGAAGCATAATCTGGCTCTGCACATTTCAATAAACTGCATGAATGACATGTTATCTGGAGTTTTGGTTGATACTGGTTCTTCATTGAATGTGATGCCAAGGACGACTCTCGCAAGGCTGACTCATCAGGGACCACCAATGAGGCCGAGCAGTGTTATTGTTAAAGCTTTTGATGGTTCGAGGAAGACCGTGATTGGGGAAGTGGATTTACCCATGACTATTGGGCTCAGTGTTTTTCAGATCACGTTTCAGGTCATGGACATTCATGCCGCCTACAGTTGTTTACTAGGCAAGCCATGAATACATGAGGCTGGAGCGGTTACATCTACCCTACACCAGAAGTTGAAGTATGTTTGTGATGGACAGTTAGTTACAGTTTGCGGAGAAAGAGCTTTAGTGGTGAGCCAACTCTCTTCCTTTTCTTATGTTGAGGCGGAAGAAGAGGTGGGGACTCAATTTCAAGCTCTCTCGATCGCTGACAATAACACAAAAAGTAACGGAGTTACTATGACATCTTTTAAGGACGCGCTAAAGGTTGTAGAAAGTGGCCCTCAAGGGAAGTGGGGGCAGGTGTTGGAGTTGCCCGAAAATAAGAATAAGAAGGGTCTGGGTTTCAAAGGTAACAATCTCGAGAAAAATCCAACAGGAAATATGATTATTCTCCCTATCAAGAATGTGTTTCACAGCGGAGGGACTATCCATTCACCAGAGGTAAGTGTTATGGAGAATGATTCTGAAGATGTTTTCATTCCTCTCTTCCCTCCTCCACCAGAAGTCCACGGACTTGAATATGAAGCCAGTGCCATCCTTGAAGATGAGTCTGCCGAAGATCAGCCTAATTTTGTGACGCATGGGGCAATGGCTCGGAATTGGAGTGTTGTTAATGTTCCTGTTGTGATCCCTTTATCAAAGTAATTGTTTTTTTGTTTCATTTGTCTTAGTTTATTCGCTCTGCCCAAGGCGATAGCATTTGTGTGTGGGCTTTACTTTTCATAATTCCCTTTGCTCAGCCCAAGGAGAAGGTGATTTTGTGTTGGGGCTTTTGTTTGAAATTTGCTATCATCAATAAATTATCATTTTTGCATTCCTATCTTTTGTTTCCGTTTATTATTACTTTAAGGAAAATGGTAATCACAGTTTTAATCACATTGCACGTTCGTGCACACACTTTCACTTACTCAAAATCTAGAATAAAATCACATCACATGTGCAGATTATTACACGAATTAAACATCAAAAACAATGACCCAATGCCTTCTCCGAACTTTGAATTTCCTGTGTTCGAAGCCGAAGAAGAGGAAGAAGAGATCCCTGAGGAAATATCCCGGTTACTTGAGAATGAAGATAAAGCCATTCAGCCTCACAAAGAGCCAGTAGAGGTTATTAATTTGGGTACAAAAGAATCCCGTAAAGAGGTGAAGATTGGAGCTTTACTCATGTCTAGTGTGAAAGAAAGGTTAATCGAATTACTCAAGGAATATGTTGATGTGTTTGCTTGGTCGTACCAAGATATGCCTGGTCTTGACACCGCTATAGTGGAGCATCGTCTACCTTTGAAGCCAGAATGTCCACCGGTCAAGCAGAAGCTCAGAAGGACTCGCCCTGATATGGCCTTGAAGATTAAAGAGGAGGTACAGAAGCAGATTGATGCAGGTTTTCTCGTTACATCTGAGTATCCGCAGTGGTTAGCCAATATCGTGCCTGTGCCGAAGAAGGATGGTAAAGTTCGAATGTGTGTTGACTATAGAGATTTGAACAAAGCTAGTCCGAAGGATGATTTTCCTCTGCCTCATATTGACATGCTAGTGGATAGCACTGCAAAGTATAAGATTTTCTCTTTTATGGATGGATTTTCAGGTTATAATCAAATCAAGATGGCTCCCGAAGACATGGAAAAGACATCATTCATCACACCTTGCGGCACATTTTGTTACAGAGTTATGCCGTTCGGTTTGGAGAATGCTGGCGCAACATATCAGAGGGCTATGACTACTCTTTTCCATGATATGATGCATAAAGAGATTAAAGTTTACGTAGATGACATGATAGCTAAGTCCAAGACTGAAGAAGACCATGTCGAACATCTGTTGAAGTTGTTTTGGCGTTTGAGGAAGTATCAACTACGTTTGAATCCTAACAAGTGCACATTTGGTGTCCGCTCAGGAAAGCTGCTGGGTTTCATTGTTAGCCAAAAGGTAATCGAAGTGGATCCAGATAAGGTTAAAGCTATACGAGAAATGCCAGCTCCGACTACGGAAAAACAGGTCAGAGGTTTCCTGGGGCGTTTGAACTACATCTCTCGGTTTATCTCTAATATGACTGCCACCTGTGGACCCATCTTCAAGCTTCTCAGAAAAGAACAAGGTTATGTTTGGACTGAACAATGTTAGAAAGCATTTGATAGTATTAAAGAGTATCTCTTGGAGCCTCCTATTTTGATTCCTCCGGTTAGGGGCAGACCTTTGATCATGTATCTGACAATTTTAGAAGATTCTATGGGATGTGTGCTCGGTCAACAAGACGAATTCGGGAAGCAGGAACATGCCATTTATTACCTCAGTAAGAAATTTACCGATTGTGAATCCAGATATTCAATACTAGAGAAGGCCTGTTGTGCCTTAGCATGGGCAGCTCGACGTTTGCGCCAATACATGCTAAATCATACCACTTGGCTGATCTCTAAGATGGACCCCATTAAGTACATTTTTGAGAAACCAGCTCTGACGGGAAGGATTTCTAGATGGCAGATGCTGTTATCCGAATATGATATCGAATACCACACTCAGAAGGCAATTAAAGGAAGTGTTTTAGTGGATCACCTAACTCATAAACCCATTGAAGACCATCAGTCTGTGGAGGATGATTTCCCTGGTGAGAACGTGATGTATTTGAAAATGAAGGATTGTGAAGAACCATTGCCAGATGAAGGGCCTGAACCGGATTCTCAGTGGGGTTTGATTTTTGACGGTGCTGTCAACAACTACGGTAAAGGGATTGGGGCAATCATTGTGACTCCTCATGGATCTCATATCCCTTTCACTTCAAGATTGACTTTTCCATGTACGAATAATGAGGTTGAGTATGAAGCATGAATCATGGGCCTTGAAGTGGCGATGGACTTGAGAATCAAGAATTTGGATGTATACGGCGACTCCGCTGTGGTGATATACCAAATCACAGGAGAATGGGTGACCCAACAAGACAATTTGGTCCCATACAGAGATTACGCAAGAAGACTACTCCCCTTCTTCAACAGAGTTGAATTCCACCATATTCCTCGTACCAAAAATAGGATGGCAGATGCTTTGGCAACTCTAGCTTCTATGATCGTGGTGAATCGTTGGAATGACTGTCCTAAGATTAATGTTATGCGCCTCGACAGGCCTGCTTATGTGTTCTCAGTAGAAGAAGTTATTGATGAGAAACCCTGGTACTATGATATTGAGTTGTTTCTCCGAAAGCAAGAATACCCGCCTGGGGCATCTAACAAGGATAAGAAGACTTTGAAAAGAATGGATGGTAACGTTTTCCTGAACAATGATGTACTTTACAAGAGGAATTTCGACATGGTCTTGCTGAGATGTGTTGACAAGCGAGAATCAGATGGGTTAATGGCCGAAATTCATGAAGGATCTTTTGGTACCCATGCCAACGGACATGCTATGGCAAAGAAACTCTTGAGAGCAGGCTATTATTGGATAATGATGGAATCAGATTGTTACAAGTTCGCAAAGAAGTGCCATAAGTGTCAAATCTATGCTGATAAAATTCATGTACCACCAACTCTCCTGAATGTTATATCGTCTCCGTGGCCCTTCTCTATGTGGGGCATCGATATGATTGGTATGATAGAACTGAAAGCGTCTAATGGACACCGCTTTATCTTAGTTGCGATTGATTACTTCACCAAATGGGTTGAAGCCGCTTCATATGCGAATATTACCAGACAGGTGGTAGTCAGATTCATCAGGAACCAGCTTATCTGCAGATACGGTGTGCCGAGTAAAATCATCACTGATAATGGGTCAAATTTGAATAACAAGATGATGAAGGAATTGTGCGAAGAATTCAAGATTGAGCATCGCAACTCTTCTCCGTATCGACCGAAGATGAATGGGGCGGTCGAAGCGGCAAACAAGAATATAAAGAAGATTATTCAGAAAATGGTGGTCACTTATAAGGACTGGCATGAGATGCTCCTATTTGCTCTACATGGTTACCGCACTTCCGTGCGCACGTCAACAGGGGCAACTCCTTTTTCACTTGTTTATGGTACAAAAGTTGTGCTCCCAGTAGAAGTCGAGATCCCTTCTATGAGAGTTCTGATGGAGGCAAAGCTTTCAGAGGCTGAGTGGTGTCAAAGCAGATATGACCAATTGAATCTGATTGAGGAAAAGAGGTTGACAGCTCTGTGTCATTGACAACTATACCAGCAGAAGATGAAGAAGGCTTTTGATAAGAAGGTTCGACCTCGCGAGATCGAAGAGGGAGACCTTGTGCTTAAGAAGATTCAATATTTCCTTACCGATTCTAGGGGAAAATGGGCTCCTAACTATGATGGCCCATATGTCGTCAAGAAAGTCTTTTCGGGAGGTGCTGTGATGTTAGCCACCATGGATGGAGAAGAGATCACTCGTCCTGTGAACATAGATGCAATCAAGAAGTACTATATTTAGAGGCAAGGAGAAGTTGACTCAGTTCGGTTCGTCGAAGCTTACTGCAACAACTAAAGTCAAGACCTTCAAGAGGCCTAGAACACGGGGAACTCAAGAAATAGCATTGTTCTGTTTTTTATGTAATTTCTTTTATTACCACTTTCCGACATTTGTAATAACATATGGAATCACGCAATTTGCTGATCACCATTTTATGAAATAAAGTTGCGATTTTTATCATTTATTGGCAAATTGTTTTATCTTGCAAAATGATTTTTTATCTTTTGGTAATAAATTTCAAATTGTCTCGTGGGCGGATTACTTTGATTTAGGGACACTAAAAGGGATTTTGGCAGTCTCCATAAGCCACGGCTCGAAGAGCTTCTATCCCAGGTAATGTGGCAACTCCCCAGTAAGTTTCACTTCAGGTTACGACACCTTTGATGCAAGACCCCTCCGGCTGGCAGCCTAAGAATCCCCGGTGAACTTCTTCGGTTTCGACCATCCCCAGTGAAGCGAGTGTTTATTTCACTCCTCATTAGGCCATATCAATCTCCTCCAGCGAAGGCGGATGTTTATTTCATCCTCTCAAAGTTTTATCTCCGACATTTCCAACTACTATTGATCCAAGTTTCCCCGACGAAGCGGATATTTATTTTACACAGTGGATACTTATTTTATCCCCCATGAAGCCTCTTCAGTCATGAGTTTGATTCGTTCCCAGTGAATCTCTCTCGTCACCAATAGAATCGCAAGGGTCATCCTGACAATTCCAAGCGAAGTCATGATGTTCATCCCCAGGCGGAGTGCTCTACTTCTCCCCAGAGAAAACTTGAAGCTGTGAAGTAGGACTGTGATCCCATATATGGTTTTCCATTTATCCATAGTGGTGCTTCTTATATTGCAAAGATTGGCCGAGTACTCATATCGAGATGCTTGTTTTCATCTCCGGTTCTCTCTCTGTCTGTTTTGTAAGCATAAGCATAAGCATAGCATGGCATCCTTGCATTTAGATTCATGGCATTTACGCATTTTTGCATCTTGCGTTTTTGTGTCGTTTGTTTTGTTCTATCACTTTGGTCGTGTTTATCCCCAAGTGACTGGGTTTTGTCTGCTCCCTCCAAGTAGAGTAGTCAGCCTTAGGCAGAAAGAACACATATTTTCTAATTCCCCACTGAGCTCGATCCTTGTGGAAGATGGTTGCTTTAGTTTTCTTTTCCATTTTTGGATAAAGATAAACCCGTTGAGCTCAATCCTCAATGGATGGAGTCCTTGTTTGACCGTTTCTCTCCAGTTATTTCCTGGATTGAACTTTGGTCCCTGACAATCACAATTTTGGATGTCTCTGAGACGTTGAATTTGGACTAAGCATGCATTTATTTTGCACTCTGTCACCCAAAGAAGAGTTTGCTTGAAGATCTCTATGGAAGACATAAATTATTTCTCCAATAATGATTACTACATTTCAAGGGATTTACACCCAGACAACATGTAGCAACTCTTTATTTAAGCAGTTTGGTTATCAAGGTTTCTATGACAAATGGCAGTCTCCTCAAGACAGTTTGTCTATCCCCAGCGGGTTATCAAGATTTTCCATTTACTCTCCGACGGATGTTATCTCCCCGGAAATCCGTCAGAGAAACTTATTTGAAGACTTTACAGGCATTCTCTTTATTTGAGAACTCCCGTTGCAAGAATTCTATTTACTTCACTGAAATTTCAACTACAACAATATCGCTCTACAATGGCTATCTCCAGTGAATCCATTATTCAAGTTACTCCTACCAGATGATATCTCTTTGAAGAGGGTGGGAAATTCAAAACTTTGGTTGAGGCGGACAACCTCGCAACATTTATTTTCAAGACTTGCCCATAGCATACAACCTTGGGGCGTGGGAAGGTATTTACTCTTCCTTAGTGGAAGATTTAAGGAAGCTGAATCATCGTCTTGATTGTTGAAGCTTATCTTCAGTCTATTACCTCTGCTTAGGCTATCGTGGGATAGTAGGTAATAGATCTGTATTTTGGGTCAGATGCCTCGCTTAGGCTACCGTGGTGATAGTAGGTCATCTTTCCCTCTTGTGTTTACCTGGCTTAGGCTATCGTATGCTTGATAGTAGGTAACACACCCTGTTTTTGGTCAGATGCCTCGCTTAGGCTACCGTGGTGGTAGTAGGTCATCTTTCCTTCTTGTGTTTACCTGGCTTAGGCTATCATATGCTTGATAGTAGGTAACACACCCTGTTTTTGCTCAGATGCCTCGCTTAGGCTACCGTAGTGGTAGTAGGTCATCTTTCCTTCTTGTGTTTACCTGGCTTAGGCTATCATATGCTTGATAGTAGGTAACACACCCTTTTTGGATCAGATGCCTTGCTTAGGCTACCGTGGTGGTAGTAGGTTATCTTTTCCCATTGTGTTTACCTCGCTTAGGCTATCATGTGCTTGATAGTAGGTAACACACCTTTCTTTTGGGCCGGACACCTGTGCTTAGGCTACCGTGTTTGGTAGTAGGTGATCTTTCCTCCCCAGTTCATTACCTCTGCTTAGGCTATCGTGTGGGATAGTAGGTAATATACGCCCTTTTATTGCAACCGGATACCTTGGCTTAGGCTACCAGCTGTTGGTAGTAAGTTATCATGTTCCTTTCGAGTTTCTTGTCATGTGCTTAAGACACCCAGTGATTGTCAGTTGTTAGTCTCTTTCCCCCGAGTGGAGTTGTATCTTTTCCTGCGGAGTCTTGCCTCGCTGAATCGTCCTCGTCGGGTCCTTCTTTCTTTGCTTTTCGACCGCAGTTCTTCCCCTGTGACATTATCTCTCACAGATTCTCCGTCTTGCATATCATATCATTTTCATACCATCCCATGTGCATTCTTGTGGCATCTTAGGGCCAAAAATTTTGTGCATGTTTGTATTTAAGTCTCTCCTATCTCGTCGAGACGAAGATTTCAATCTCCATATCTCCGAATAGGAGAAACTTAAATAGGGGCATCTGTTGAACCCTAATTTTCGACCCTAAGATCCCCGCCTTGTTCTTTGCATAACATATTAGGTCAATCATTCGTCATAACTAACCATTTTATCTAGCTTTCGCTTGTTTGTTGCATTTGTGAACACAGGGGCTGCTACAGAAGGCTTAAGGTCTTGGAAGCGGTGTTGTGTGTATGTTTGCGTAGGTTCTCTAGTCTTGGCAAGGTGTGTGTGTGGATTTCTGTGAGAATGCGCCTTCATTTTGGTGCAAAATTCACTACAAGTATTACTGGAGAGTCTTCTTTGCGCATCAAAGTTGCACACATTCAGATCCTTTCATTACAAGCCCATTTCAAAGCGAAGGATAAATGTTGGGCCATATTTCAAGCCAAGCCCAATCAGGTCCCCAGGTTGTCTTAAGAATATATTTAAGGTGGTTAAGTGGCGTTGTTCAGGTTACGATGAATTAAAGGCCACGTTTAGAGTTTGTATTTAAGCCCAAAGTTCAACAGCATTAGACTTAACTGGTTAACGTTATATGCATTGGTTAACGTTATATGCATGGATTTCTTGCTCCATAACCATATGATTTATTGGACTTACTATAGTCAAGGTTCTCAATTAGGGAGTCAAGTGCGAATTCACCTAAGAGAAGAAATTGTTTTGGATTGTTTCACTTGGAGGAGAAAGATCTTGAAGAACAATTGTGGGAAACGTAAAATTTAAATACACGTGATTGTGGTCGACCAATTTGTGGGCTTATCTCCTTTTTCAATTTATTTCCATCTCTAAGGCATACGTAAGAATTTGAAGACCGACAAGGCATAAAATAAAGTCTTGATTGAATTCGTTTAGATTAGAACACCAGTCGGTTGTACCTTGAATTACAACCAAATTTTCGGTTACATTATAAATTATGATATTGCAAAAAGGGACATTACAAATAAGAAACAGTCAAAACAAAGTCCTCTCGGTCCAACCGACGCCGACGGTACTTGATTGTCCGTGCACGACATCATCCCAAAATTACGACGCCTTTTCAAGTGCAAAGGGCATTTTTTGTTTTTGAAAACCACAAGACAAGCTAAAGCAAGTTCACATGAGGCGAGGCAAAAAAGTAAAATCCGGAAGCTGTATTAGTTGAAGAGCATGTTACTCTCCTTTTATCTCAACGGCAACTAACCATCACTATACTTGGAATGGAACAGCCAAGCGCATCAAGTGAAAGGAAGCCTAATATGGCTTCATGTCCCTCCATATTTGGCTTTGGGTTTTCCCTGCAAATGAGAAACACATTGGCAATTTAGTTGAATTGAGGTCATTAATACAAGACCAAATTTTCAAATGGAAATAGTATCAGGTACCATGGAAAGAGTCAGAAGTTAAGGGAAGTTCTGAATCGTCAATCACAAGCCATCACCACAATCTCATGTGAAGAATCAACAACTCAAGACTTTCTAAAACCGGAATCGAAATGTGAATCCCCATAAAAATGGTTGAGAGAATTATTGTAATTATTGAGAACTTACTTGGTTATCACTATAAAGCTGCCTGAGGTAGAAGATTTGAAACTGTTCAGCCTTGTTTCACAAACCAAGAAGCAACCCTCCTTACTTCACGAGACGTACAACTGTCAAAGCAAAATGACCAATCCGCTATCTCACAACCGTCGTTCTAGCTTCAGAGTGAGTCGGATCGACATAAGCTCCAATACTAAGAAGAGCCCTGCAAATTTATGGTTAGGACGGAATTAATAAGCATCAAGAAATGCAGAGCAATACAACGTGGTTCTAATTTTTTTTTGAATTACGGTAAACCTGGTTCAACACTGATGTAAATCCAAAACAAACCATGGAAAGATTTTGTTCAGAGCGTTGCATCCGTTATCTTCCTCGGTATAGCCAAGCATTTCTTGTCAATTCGAAGTGCAAGCTACAATGTAAAAAGGAATGTGAGGAGACCTTAGAAATTTCACAAAATCATTCCAAGATGTATAACAGCATCTCACGACGGCGAGTGTTACGTAAACCATCAAATGGACGAAACGAAAACATCTTGAAATTCTAACAGTCCCAGTGCCAAATGCATTCTAGTTTGTTTTATCACCAATTCAAGAACAAGGGGTGTCATGACACATTATCCATTAAACTCGAATTTGGAAAGAAAAAGTAGCTTGGGAAACTCACAATTTCCGTCTAAAGCGTAGGAATCTGGTTGGTTGTAAACGGTGCATCCTTCAAGCAGTGCCAAAGGTGTCGTCATCACCATCATGAAATGGAAAAGGCCGCCGTCGTCTTCCTGCGCAGGAGCAAAGCATTAAACCTTCACAAAATTGTCACAGGAATTGACTTTCCAAAACCAAAAGAAGCAAATGAAACCAAGAATAAATGGACATAAAACAAAGATAGCAGAAACCTTGGAGAAGTTGCAAAACTGCAAGCAGTGTGGCTATTTTCCGTTGAGCTTGGCATCCTGAAAACAGAATAAACAAACATAATGAATGGACCAATCACAAGAGCAGCCTACCAACAGAATGATATTTTGAAGTGCAGGTTTTGTTTGAAACTCACCAAACCACAAACAAGTTCAAAATAATCAAACTGACAATAGGCTTGAAAATGAGAGTTGCTTAAACAGTCTTCAATCTCACATGAACAAACCTAAGCTACGATGTGTATATTTTTCCCGTCCGAACTCCATTCATTCCACCATGACTACACGAGAAAAGTCAGGAATTAAAATCAAAATGGAACCAAAACCGCAAATCTAACCATTTCCTAAATTCAATTCAAGGATGCCCATCAAATCGTAATTGAAATATACAAGGAAAAAAATCACGACATGCTCAAAAGCAATCTCATTCACAGCAAGTAGTACAAGTTTGGCAAGAAATCGAGAAGCATTTACGATAACCACAATCACACGAGTAAATCAAACTTTCAGCAACAAAAACCCTCATAATTACACTTCCAAAACCAATTTCCCAACATTTATTCTTTCAAAATCTTAAAAAGTTTGGCCTCAGAGATATTTTTGGAATCAGAGAGATTTCACTATCTTTAAATTTAAGAATTGAGGGCAACATCGTAAAGACGCCGCCAACTTCAATTCTTTCCAATTGGGATTAATCTAAGATTTCAAATCATTTGATTGCAAGAGATCACACCCAAAACAGAGATTTTCTTTTCAAATATTTCAGATCAAATCGTACCAAATTACCCAAAACAATTCAAAATTTTCCAAAACCATTCACTAAAGACACGTTGGAAAAAAGTCAGCAACAGGGCATCAGAAAATTCAAATCACAGTCAGATCGTATCAGGCCATTCAAATATTTCAAAAACCTTCTAAATCCAACCAAATCAGATCAAATCATTTAACACATTATCAATCAGCATTCAAGATTTTCAAGTTCCCTAATTCATCATCGGCCTATAAAAAGGGACAAGGGTTTGGCAGAACAGACACAGAAAATTGACGGAAAAACAACGAGAATCCCACGCGTTCTAAACAATACGATCGAGGCTCAGAACACCAAGAGCGTTCATCATCACCCAAAGAACTCAGAAGCACGCAATAAGCATATTCCAAAGCGCAAATAAAGAAGGATATCACCTGGAACACAGAAGCTAGTTTCAAATCACGCACCGCCGCTGAAAGCCCCATCGGAGGGTCTCCGATAGGTAATCCTAAATCCCTTTTACCTTTCGTTTCCCGCATCCATGTTAAATTGCCATTACACTTATGAAATTTGTTGTCTTGCTATTTACCTCTGTCGATTATGCATGTTGCGCCGTTAGGGTTTCAAAGAGAATTTTTTTTTCTTTCGCTGATTTGATTTTGAGAAAGATGAACGAGTGAGGATGGGTACGAACGAGAGAGAAGACTGATTTGTTTTTCATTCTTTTTTGGTTTTTTTACATGTTATTCTGATACCGTGCATGCGCCCCACGAACCATATCGTGCACCCTCGCTGGTAGCCCTTTTCCTTTTTTTTCTAAATCCATTAATCTTTTTTAAAAGTAATCAATTAATCTTTTTTAAAAGTAAACATTAATCTGTTTTTTTAAAGTAAAACATAATCTGTTTTTTGTTATAAAATAAAATTTAATTTGTTAAAAATAAAATATAAAACATAATTTGTTATAAAAATAAAAGACAATCTGTTTTTTTCTGTTATAAAAATAAAATATAATTTGTTATAAAAATAAAATATAATTTGTTATAAAAGTAAAATATAATTTGTTTTTTTGTTATAATAACTTAACATTATGGTTCTTTTTATATAGCAATCTAATTTAGTTTTTCATAAGATAATTCTAATCTTAATAATAACTCGTTCTTTTTATATAAGTACATCATCAAAAAAATATATATAATTTTCATAATAAATTTTCGGGTGCAAATTTCTTTTTTAATTAATAAACTTTTAATAAGAGTTTGTTTTATATAAGGTCATTTAAAATTAATCATCGTTTCAACATAATAATAATCCTTTGATTTATATCATGTTCTTTTCCCAATTTAAATAAACTCATAACCTCTTATACCGTATTCGTCTCTAATTTTCTAAATGCATGCTTAAATCTCGTTGATTCCGCAAATACATACATGATGCATGATTTGAATGTCTTGTTTGAATGCTATTTGTTTGCCTTATATGTTGAAGTTTAAATCATGATTTTATGCTTTACTTTCATAATATAATTGCATGAAATATTATACCTTATTTGTAATTAACTTTTAAATTATTTATATCGGTTATATCCCCCTTTAAATCCAAAGGAAGGTCACTAATATTGACTAAACCGTCATAAGACTAACTCTTAGATCCTTTGGCCTTAAATCCGGATTTTTCATACTCCATGTCTCGTTATAGACACTTAAAAACCTTAGCTTTAGGATCAGAGTTTTTATACTCCGAGTAAATGTCCTCCATGAACATTTACAAACCTACCCCTCTTGGACCATCCTACAACTTTAGAGTCATCATACTCTATGTAAGGTTTTGCCCAAAATCTTACTTCCCTCTTGGAACCTTGACCCCGTCAAGAAGTTCCTCTTCTTATAACTACGCATACTCTGATTCTACACCCAAGGATACGTAGGCGTAAGGTGCGATGCCTTATCGAGTATACTTAGATACTAACCCCTAGGATTCTCAACCTTTAGCATAGTACCCTTAGCAAGCGAAATATAAATAACATAATAAAACGAGAGGTTCCCGTAGAGTACTATGGACGTTTAGGATGCTAATACCTTCCCTAGGCGTAACCAACCCCCGAACCTTAGATCTCCCCCTTTAGGTTTTTGACCTTGAACCTTTCCTTTGGATAAATCAAAGTCGGTGTCGAAATAAATGTGATCCTAGTTCATTAATAACTATGGTATCTAATTTTCACCGCGACACATGGCATGCATAGGTTTCATTAGAAGCCAGTTCGACCACTGTGTTTACTTCAGATTTCGACCTGGTAATTCATTTGTTATTTTGTTGCTTTATGTGGATAATATTTTAATAGCAAGCAATCAATGTTGAAGATGTAATGAGGGTGAAGGCTGAACTCAATAAGGAGTTCGACATGAAGGTTCTGGGAGCTGCGTCCAGGATTCTTGGGATTGACATCCGAAGAGATAGAAACAGTCAAAATTATGCTTATCTCAAGAGGCATACCTACGGAAGATTCTCGAAAAGTATGGTATGTCGAATTCAAAGCCTGTTGTGACTCCAACAAACCCTCAATTCAAGCTGAGTATAGATCAGTGTCCCAGTACTGATGTCAAAAGAGCTTATATGAATAGCATTCCATATGCTAATATAGTGGGTTCTTTGATGTATGTTATGGTCTGTACTAGACCTAACATAACATATGCTGTAAGTCTTGTAAGCAGGTACATGGCGAATCCTGGAAAGGCTCACTGGCAAGCATTGAAGTGGATTTTAAGGTACATAAATGGGTCTCTGAATAGGGTCCTAATTTATGGTGGAGCCTTGGGTGAAGATAGTAAAGCAGCAATCGAAGGATATGTCGACTCTGATTATGCAGGTTGTATGGATTCCAGAAAATCTATTTCTGGATATGTGTTCACTATGTTTGGCACATCAATCAGTTGGAAAGCAACAATTCAGAAGGTTGTTGCCTTATCAACCACTGAAGCGGAATATATCGCCCTAACTGAAGTTGTAAAGGAAGCATTGTGGCTTGAAGGTTTTGCAAAGGAGCTGAAACTTCAAGGTCCAGTTATCACTGTTAAATGTGATAGTCAAAGTACAATACACCTGTCGAAGAATTCAGCTTATCATGAGCGAACCAAGCACATTGATGTGAGGCTGCATTTCTTCAGAGGGGTAATCGAGCATGGAGAAGTCCAAGTGCTGAAGGTTTCGACAAATCATAATGTTGCTGATATGATCACCAAGACGTTGCCCAGTTGCAAGTTTTTCCACTGTATGCAGTTGATAAAGCTGCATGAAGAAAGCTAGTTTATTTCTTGAGGATATAGAGTTAGATCCAAGGTGGAGATTTGTGAGATATTGGATCAAACTCTAGTTTTAGCATGCCGTCAAAGTCCGCTCACATGCTGTTGTCGAAGACCTACATGCTGCAGTCGAATTGTGTTCTAGTATGTAGGAGATCGAATTGGGCCTTATGTTATGAATCCAATTGTTTAAGTTAGCTTGTACCCTAAGTTACCTTGTAATGGGTAGTTGTTAAAAAAAACCCATTAGTTTAGTATGTTAGGTTTATTATAAATAGCATACTAGTCTCTCTACATAAGGTGTGACAAAACTTTATTAGGTTGAGAGAGGTTAATTATTGATATTCACTTGTAATCTTTGAACTCTATTGAGAAAGTGAATAGTAAAATAGATTTAACCAAATTCTCTATTCTTCTTCCTCTTTTCTCTTCCTTTGTGAACCCTAATAGGGTTTTGGTTATTTTTCCTTGTTAACCCTAACCCTTGCGTGTTTCTTGCCTATAAAGAAACCGTTAATATTTTGTTTCAAGGTATCATTTTTCATAACAATTAGTTTTTATGTTTACATCTCTCTTTTTAAGTACTTTGTATGACTTGCTTGATTTGTTAAATTTTATGATGTTTTGTTTGATATATTGGTATGATATGCTTGATACCATGTGTCGCGGCCGGCAAAATTTATCGAGTCGTCATCATATTTTTTTAAGGAAAATAAATGATAAACCTAAAATCCTAAGGGAGAGATTCTAAGGTTCGGGAGTCAGTTAAGTGAGGGGAAGGTGTTAGGCACCCCTCACCTCCATTGTACTCAATGGGATCCTCCTTAAGTTTTAGGGTATGTTTGTTTGTTGTCTTTTTCTTTATTTACAAAAAAAAATCCTAAGTTTTTTATTATTGTACTCGCTAGGGTTTACAACCTTATGCCTACGTACCTTCAATCTTGAAGGATCAGAGTAACCGTAGTTCACCTCCCCTATTCCTACCCCCTAATCCTATTCCTAACCCTAATCCCAAACTTAATCCACTATTTATACTCTTGGATAAAGAGTTCTATCCCCATATCTATTATTTATACTCCTAGATAAGGAGTTCTATCCCTTAATCTTTTATTTATACTCCTAGACAAAGAGTTATATCCCTTAAGTCTCTAATAATATCCCTTAAATCCCTTAAACCCCTTAGATCCTTTAAATCTCTCTATATCCCTTATAATAAAACAATAAAATTTTCAAATTCCATAGAATTTAATAAAACCCAAAATGCCATTTATGCTAAGAAATATAGCCAAATTAATCCCCAAATTATTCCACTTTAAAAAATGATTTTTAAATTCAATATAATCCTAAAATAACATAATTTTAATTCCTATTTTTCTAAAAGAATAAACCCAAACATTTTAAATGTATATATAAAAGTAAATTGAAAACCAAACCCAAAATTATCCTTAAAACCCTAAATAAAGTTCATAAATAAAGTTTAATTCTTATTTTCTTTAAAAGAATAAACCAAGTATGTTAAATACATAAAATATAAATTTAAATCCAATCCCACAATTAACCCAAAAATTCCTAAATAAAAATTCCTAAATAAAATTAAACCCCTTATTTTTAAAAAAATAAACCAAGTATATAAAATAAAAATTTAAACCCACCCCACAATTAACCCAAAAAATTCCTAAATAAAAATTCCTAAATACAATTAAACCCCTATTTTAAGAAGAAAATAGCCCAATGATTTTAAATATACAAAACTGTTAATTATGAAAACAACAAAAAATTAAAGACATAAAATAAAATAACACTTGAATATTTATCCTAATACTAATACCCCAACATCCTATTTCTAAACCCTAATTAAAATCTAAATCCTAATTAAGTAATTAAATTAAGTTGTTAATTTAATTAAAAAAACCCTAAACCCTAATTAAAATCTAAATCCTAATTAAGTAATTATATTAAGTTGTTAATTTAATTAATTAAAAAAACTCAAAACCTTATTTCTAAACCCTAATCATTATTTAAAACCTAATTAAATTAAGTTATTAATTTAATTATTTAACATAATGCCCAGGGGGTGTAATTTCTACTGAAGAAGTATTTGGGCCAGCAACTGGGGTGTAACTAGCATTAGGTGCAAGGCCCAACAACCAGAACCCAGTTAAGCGAGAAAAAAACAAAAAAAAAAGGACCCACGGTGGAGGGCATCTGCTTGTTAACTCTCCCTGGCCGTTGGATTGATCCAACGAGATCCACCTAGATCTCATCAGGATCGTCTGATCTATCTACTTAGTCCAAGTATGCTACAGGAATAGCTGGGATCGCAAGTCAATTAAGGGAGCACGACAAACCAGACACAGCCAAATTAGTTAGCAGTCAACTTATCTAAAGGCCATGAGCAACCCACGCGGCGTGCATTCAGAGAGGCATAAGTGAGATATTTAAGACGCCTCTCCTTCAGAAGACCTCCATTTCTCTTTCTCCTTTCTCTCTCTAACACGCTCTCTCTCTACTCCCCAATTCTTTCTCGCTTCTCTCTAGATTTTCGTCACCGGTGAGCCTTCCGGCCACCGCGCGACACCCCACAACCACCACAAAATCCAGAATCCGGTTGAGGATTCAAGTGGAAACTTCAACAGCCAAGAAACCTAACCCTAAAACGATGAACCCTACCCTAATTAACCCAGAAATCAACTCAGTTCTCTAGGGTTCGTGAAGAACCCTAGGAACCCTAACCTTCACAAGATGAACCCTAACCTCAGATATGAACCCTAACCCCCAAAATTTCCAGAAACCCAAATAATTTCAAATACACAACCAACAACGATCGAGCAATCAAAAGCTAAGTTTTATATTACCTTCCTTGCAGTGAACCTCGTAGTAATTTGTTATCCTATTTCTTCTGTTTATCTTTTAATCCATTTCCTCTTTTTCTTGCAGGCGAGGAATCAAGGATTCGCAGCAGCTGAGTTCTCCTTTGTTCGTCTCTTAGTCCCCTCCCCCCCTCTCTTTGTTTTCTCTTAGGTTTTTCTAGACTTAGGAATTAGGTTTAGAGTTTAATTAGATTAAAATCGTTTTAGGAAACAAAAGATGTATTTCGATCAGATTTTATTTGTTCTGATTTTTAGACTTAGTGTTTAAACTTTGTAATTTGTAATTTTAAGTTATTCCGATCTGATTGTAATCTGTTGTACCAAATTGATTGAAAAATTAAATGTCATTGATTTTGTTTGATCCATTTCAACTTGTTCTATCTGCATAAATTAGGGTCTGTGAACGAGGAAGACGACGACCCTTTGGGTCAATCATTTTGACCCGAAAAAATAAAAATAAATAACTAAAATAAAATAATAGAAAAATAAAAATAAAAATAAAATGGTCCTTCTCCCAATTGAATATAAATATCCTCTAAAACTAACTTCTAATTAACGATAATAAAAATAATTACACCCTAATTACTAATTACGTTAAACATCCTTAATTAATAAATGATAAAAAAGACCATAAATAAAATAAATAGAAAGGATAATAATAAAATAAAAAGAAAATAATTATGAATAAAAAATAATAATGGATAAAAATATAAGATAAACTATTAGTCCTAGTAGATCCTAAAAAAATGAGAATTACTTCTAATTAATAATTAAGTTAAACTAACATACTTAAACTTAAACCCAATTAAATAATTCTAATAATCTTAAAAAATGCAAAATAAAATAAACCTCCCAAAAATAAATTAAAACAATCCCCAAAGATAATTTAAAAATCAATAATTCTAAAATAAAATCCTGATTATTACATTATTAAACAAAAAAGCCCAAACTTTCTAATTAAAAACAATTATTTCTACAATAAATAAAATAAATCCTAACAACATTAAAAAAAACAAGCTCCCCTTATATAAAACAAATAATAAAACACCCCTTATACCAAACCAATTCCAAAATGGGCCCCAAAAGTGCTAGCAAACTCTGAAGCCCAATGACCTCTAACTGATACCCTCTGATAGCCCAAAAATCCCAAAATAGATGAAAGATCATTGGTCAAAATTTAGGGTACTACAGCTGCCCCTATTTAATCGTCTTCGAATCAGAAAGAGGATGTTGATGAGTCTTCCTCTGAGACGATTGAATACAAAAAAGGACCCTAATTTTGACCGCAAAGTCAGATAGGTACTACGCTGATTATCCTAAGGTCCTTAACAATAATCCCGTAGTGAAATATCCGATTGAACCCCTTGATAAATACCTTTCGAGAAACCCCTTTTGATAACACCTATTGATGCAACAGTGACACCCCTAGATAGAATCCTTTGATGACAAACCTAATAAACCCTCCTTTTTTTACAAAACTCCGGTAGAACCCTTCTTTTGAATTCTAAAAAAACCCTTCTGGATGAAAAAAAAATCCCTAGATAGAAATTTTTGTAGAACCCCTGATAAATCCCTTGATGAAATCCCTTTTGATAAACCTGGATCAAACCCATTTGCTAAAATATCCCGGTGAAATCCTTTTGGTCAATCCCTTTTTGTTAAAATATGGTAGAACCCTTTGATGGAACCCCTGAATGGAACCCTTTAGACTCCTAATTAAAACCCCATAATGAATCCCTAGGAATCCGGTAGAACTCCTTGATACAATCCCTTGAAAATCCCTTTAACCCGGTAAGACCCTTTTTTATATAACCCCTAGTATACAATTCCGACATAACCCCTTGGATAAAATCCGGTTGAACCCCTGATAACACTCCTTGACAAAACCCCTAGATGTATCCTTTATGTGAATCCCTGAGAGGAGTCTTTTTAAATGAAACCTTGGTGGAATCCCTTTGATAAATCTCTGGTAAAACCCCTAATAGAAATCTGATTTGAGCCCTTAACAGAATCCTTGATAGAAAATCTTAATGGAACCCTTGTTAAGAAACCCTTAGATATTTGGTGGAACTTATCCCTCGTATGGATAGGTTACTAAGTTGGGGATGTGAGAGGTGAGGACCTGCTCGCTAGTTGATAACGGTCCTTCAGGATGACCGACTACTAGATAAATTCCTTTGAAGACTCGGTGAATAAGATTGTTGGGGAAGTCCTTTATTGAAAGGTGTTCATGAGATGCTACTTATTGGGGAAGGCCAGTAAGCATTCCTACCTAGGGGCTGTACTGGTATAGCTGGGGATTGGACCTCTAAGAGCGGTCACAAATCCTATGTTATGTATGTATGTTCATGTATGCATGTGATGCTATATTATATATGCATGATTAGATGCTAGAGTGTAGCGACATGATTAATGCATGACAATGATTTAAATATCTCCATATGTGCCCCAGTATTTTATCCTTGAAAATATGCCCCATATTACATGGAAGAGTGTCTTGAAGAGGAACTTGGATCCTACCATGCTATGAGATGACCTTAATATGAACTGCCCTAGTATCATGTCTTTGCCCCTGATTGGATGACTCCTAGAGTATTTGGCCTCAATGCACCCTTGAGTTGGTATGCCCCAACATGAACCTCTTGAAAGGTCTACCCCTTATCATTAGAGTCATGGAGGTGATTCAGCATCAGTGTGTCAAATCTTGGGATGCTTTGCCCCTAGTTAGTAGGATTTCTAGATAATATGCTCATATGATCATTAGGATTTGCCCCTTGATTGGGAGGATCCTTAGGTGACTTGCCCCTAGTCAGATATTCCTTAAAATGATATGCCCCTTATTAGACCATTATTGATATTTCCTTGGTGCTAAGTATTGATTTGCGAGTAAAATTATTCCCTTTGAAAAGTAATTCTAACTCAATGCCCATGCAAGTTTTGAAATCGAGAAAATTTTTTTACGGCGTATACAGATGATATTTGTCCATAAGGTTGGCACAAATGAAGGTGTGAGAATATGGTTAGCGATGTTCCAACAAACATTCGGATTCGGATTCAGTTTAACGACTTTGCTGCGTATGCTTTTATAGTGCCCCTAGCTTCAATTAGGACTTTTACATGTTGTAACGTGATCTAGTTCACGGTTAAAACAAAGGATACAAGGCTCAAAATTTAAAATTTAACCCACCCCATTCTCCTTTATGTTCTCCATTCCTAAATCCAATTAACCCAACAGACGCGTTCATCCTGCAAGAGAACCTTTTCAGTCACGGTGATTAAAAGGTATACTGGTTTAAGCACTCGATGAGATTTTTTTTTGAGGTGCAGTCACTCACTCCTGTTTATAAGATTGTTCCCTATTTTCCTTTTTCTTTGCTTTTAATCCCTTATTTTTGCATAGACCAATTCTTTTGAGTTTGTGGTCCATCGGGATACCCTAATTTTTGCCTAAGTCAAAGTCCACTGTTTTTCAGCTTTTTCCTTTTCTTCTTAACTTAGCGGGTTTTTTCCTTCTTTTTTTGGAACCATTCTTGAGTGATTTGCTTTTGACTTAGAAAGGGTGTGACTGCCTTATTAGATATTATGAGCTATTATCCCTTTTGCTTCCTCAATGTTGAATGGTGTGAGGAAGAAGATGTGCTTTAAACCTTTATCCTTGTGATTAGGTGTACTGATTCCCTTGCATTAGGACGCAATGTTGAATTAATTGAAATCTACCCTGCCCCTGGTTAAGATTAAGGTTTTTTTTTTTAAATAGAAAGAACACCAACTTCTGGCTCGAGGGGGTTGACTACGGTTTAACTCCTTATTCCTCCAGTGTTTGTGAAGTGAAACAATGCCTTACATCGTCAGCTGGGTCTTACTATTAAAGCATACATCAGCAAATTCGTTTGTTTATTACATCATTCTCCTCTTAAGTTTGTTAATGGTGAAGAAGTGAAATGGAAAAGCTTTGATTTTTTTATTATTGCAAGTGATGGCCTAGAAAGAGAGTGTGAATGAATGGATTGATTCCAAAATCATGCATGCTCGTCTTATTAAAATTATTTCCCAAAAAGTACATCTTTTAATTACAAACAACACTTAGCAAAAAGGAAAATACAACTGGAAATGATAAAGGCCTAATGATCTTAGGGGTAAGCTTCCTTGTTGATCCAACCAATTTTGGGAGACTTCTTGATGTCCCTCCACTTGTAAAAATAAGGGGTGACTTTTAATCCATGGGACTCCTCCTTTGAAATCCGGTTGCAGGTCTTATGCTTTGAGCTCATAGCTTGTAGTGTCTGAATAGGGTCAAGTAATTGCAGCTTCACTAAGGCACCTCCAATTAAGTCATGAGACATTGGTGTAGGATCTAGTTCCCTTCCAAACTTCCTTTGTTGTATAGGCATCATCCAAGGTTATTGCATTTGAGGCTCTAAGCACTCCTCTGGCAGACATGGTAAAGGGTTATCTTCTTTCCCCAATGGTACTTACCCCTCTTGAATTCCTCCATAGCTTCTTGAGGTATCCTTTAAGTTCGTTCATGAGTATCGGGAAACCTCTAAGTTCTTGGTAATTGGATAAGGGCGAAAGCGGAAAGGATATGCAAATGGATGTGTATGTATGCAAATGCATGAAAATGCATAGGGTATGCAAAAAAAATTTCTTTTTTAAAAAATATTTTCATGAAAATGATGAATGAATGTTTTAGTTAAGTATTTTATTGGGTTAGGGTAATGTGATATGCAAGCATGACCTAGTAAAGGTAGGCTCCCTATGATAGGTTAGATCTATGTTTTGTCTACCCAATCCCCTCACATGTAGGATATAAAGTTTGAACAGCATAACAACCCTAGAATGTACAGATTATACCCTCGTTTTACCATGAGAAGGAGCAAGCCTTCCTATGGTAATCCTTCGGGATAAGTCTCATCTGGGTAGGACCTTAGTAATAGCCCTTGAGGGTTGAATACATAGGGTCTCCATGAGTTGGCAAGGGTAGGCTAAAAATTCTCAGAGTCTCGGACCACATCCAAATCATCCTCTATGTTAGGGGCTAGCCCTACCATGAGGACACCTTTGAAGGATCTATTCTAAGTGTAGCACAATGAATTGTTGGGATGTCACATCCCTCCAAAACATTTCTGTTCTACGTCCTAATCTAGGGTTGTACTCCAAGCTTGGGCTTTAGCTTCACACATCATATGCCCCAATCCAAATAGGCATGGCAAAAAAAAACGAGACCCGCCGGACCCGCCCGGACCCGCCCCGAAATTAGCGGGGAAAACCCGGTTTAACTGGGTGCGGGTGCGGGTGCGGGTAAAACCCGATTTTTTATTACGGGTGCGAGTGCGGGGGCGGGGGATGCTACTACCCGCCCCGCACCCGGCCCCGCCCCCGCCCTGGTCTACCTTAATTTACTTTTATATCTTATTTTAATTATTTTATTATATATTTATTAAAGTTATTTTAATTTTTAAAAATAGTTTTACTAGAAAAACATGTTTATTAATTATTTTACTCTTTAAAAACATGTTTATTATTAAAATAATTAATTATTTAATTAAATTATTAATTTTTATTATTATGAAAAATATTTATTTAAAAAATAATAATTTTGCGGGTGGGGGCAGGGGCGGGGGCGGGGAACTCGTTCCCCATTGGGGGCGGGTCTGGGTGGTAGTTTTTTACCCCCGACTGGGTGCGGGTGCGGGGGCGGGTCTGTTTCAGGGTGGCGGGTGCGGATGCGGGGATGCTCAAACCCGCCCCCGACCCGCCCCGTTGCCATGTCTAAATCCAAAGTATGATGACAAAATAAAAATATAACAAATATAATAAAATAAAAAACAAAATATAAAACAAATAAAAGCATGAGAATAATAAAAAAAATAATAAACACCCAAGACAAATAAACAAAACCCTAAAGCCTAAAGTTAGGAGGGACTCTCTTTAGGGAGGAATCCCCAGCAGAGTCGCCAGCTGTCGCGGCCGGCAAAATTTATCGAGTCGCCATCATATTTTTTTAAGGAAAATAAATGATAAACCTAAAATTCTAAGGGAGAGATTCTAAGGTTCGGGAGTCGGTTAAGTGAGGGGAAAGTGTTAGGCACCCCTCACCTCCATTGTACTCAATGGGATCCTCCTTAAGTTTTAGGGTATGTTTGTTTGTTATCTTTTTCTTTATTTACAAAAAAAAAATCCTAAGTTTTTTATTATTGTACTCGCTAGGGTTTACAACCCTATGCCTACGTACCTTCAATCTTGAAGGATCAGAGTAACCGTAGTTCACCTCCCCTATTCCTACCCCATAATCCTATTCCTAACCCTAATCCCAAACTTAATCCACTATTTATACTCTTAGATAAAGAGTTCTATCCCCATATCTATTATTTATACTCCTAGATAAGGAGTTTTATCCCTTAATCTTTTATTTATACTCCTAGACAAGGAGTTTTATCCCTTAAGTCTCTAATAATATCCCTTAAACCCCTTAGATCCTTTAAATCCCTCTATATCCCTTATAATAAAACAATAAAATCCTCAAATTCCATAGAATTTAATAAAACCCAAAATGCCATTTATGCTAAGAAATATAGCCGAATTAATCCCCAAATTATTCCACTTTAAAAAATGATTTTTAAATTCAATATAATCCTAAAATAACAGAATTTTAATTCCTATTTTTCTAAAAGAATAAACCCAAACATTTTAAATGTATATATAAAAGTAAATTGAAAACCAAACCCAAAATTATCCTTAAAACCCTAAATAAAGTTCCTAAGTAAAGTTTAATTCCTATTTTCTTTAAAAGAATAAACCAAGTATGTTAAATACATAAAATATAAATTTAAACCCAACCCCACAATTAACCCAAAAATTTCTAAATAAAAATTCCTAAATAAAATTAAACCCCTTATTTAAAAAAAAATAAACCAAGTATATAAAATATAAATTTAAACCCACCCCACAATTAACCCAAAAAATTCCTAAATAAAAATTCCTAAATACAATTAAACCCCTATTTTAAGAAGAAAATAGCCCAATGATTTTAAATATACAAAACTGTTAATTATGAAGACAACCAAAAATTAAAGACATCAAATAAAATAACACTTGAATATTTATCCTAATACTAATACCCCCAACATCCTATTTCTAAACCCGAATTAAAATCTAAATCCTAATTAAGTAATTAAGTTAAGTTGTTAATTTAATTAAAAAAACCCTAAACCCTAATTAAAATTTAAATCCTAATTAAGTAATTAAATTAAGTTGTTAATTTAATTAATTAAAAAAACCCTAAACCCTATTTCTAAATCCTAATCATTATTTAAAACCTAATTAAATTAATTAAATTAAGTTATTAATTTAATTATTTAACATAATGCGTAGGGGGTGTAATTTCTACTGAAGAAGTATTTGGGCCAGCAACTGGGGTGTAACTAGCATTAGGCGCAAGGCCCAACAACAGAACCCAGTTCAGAGAGAAAAAAAAACAAAAAAAGGACCCACGGTGAAGGGCATCTGCTCGTTGACTCTCCCTGGCCGTTGGATTGATCCAACGAGATCCACCTAGATCTCATCAAGATCGTCTGATCTATCTACTTAGTCCAAGTATGCTACAGGAATGGCTGGGATCGCAAGTCAATTAAGGGAGCACGACAAACCAAACACAGCCAAATTAGTCAGCAGTCAACTTATCTAAAGGCCATGGGCAACCCACGCGGCGTGCATCCAGAGAGGCATAAGTGAGATATTTAAGACGCCTCTCCTTCAGAAGACCTCCATTTCTCCTTCTCCTTTCTCTCACTAACACGCTCTCTCTCTACACCCCAATTCTCTCTCGCTTCTCTCTAGATTTCCGTCGCCGGTGAGCCTTCCGGCCACCGCGTGACACCCCACAACCACCACAAAATCTCGAATCCGGTTGAGGATTCAACCGGAAACTTCAACAGCCAAGAAAGCTAACCCTAAAACGATGAACCCTACCCTAATTAACCCAGAAATCAACCCAGTTCTCTAGGGTTCGTGAAGAACCCTAGGAACCCTAACCCTCACACAATGAACCTTAACCCCAGATATGAACCCTAACCCCCAAAATTTCCAGAAACCCAAATAATTTCAAATACACAACCAACAACGATCGAGCAATTAAAAGCTAAGTTTTATATTACCTTCCTTGCAGTGAACCTCGTAGTAATTTGTTATCATATTTCTTCTATTTATCTTCTAATCCCTTTCCTCTTTTTCTTGCAGGTGAGGAATCAAGGATTCGCAACAGCTGAGTTCTCATCTGTTCGTCTCTTAGTCCCCCTTTCTCTTTGTTTTCTCTTAGGTTTTTATAGACTTAGGAATTAGGTTTAGAGTTTAATTAGATTAGAATCGTTTTAGGAAACAAAAGATGTATTTTGATCAGATTTTATTTGTTTTTATTTTTAAACTTAGGGTTTAGACTTTGTAATTTGTAATTTTAAGTTATTCCGATCTGATTGTAATCTGTTGTACCAAATTGATTGAAAAATTAAATGTCATTGATTTTGTTTGATCCATTTCAACTTGTTCTATCTGCGCAAATTAGGGTTTGTGAACGAGGAAGACGACGACCCGAAAAAATAAAAATAAATAACTAAAATAAAATAATAGTATAATAAAAATAAAAATAAAAAGACCATAATATGGCCACCCTGATGGTCCTTCTCCCAATTGAATATAAATATCCTCTAAAACTAACTTTTAATTAACGATAATAAAAATAATTACACCCTAATTACTAATTAAGTAAAACATCCTTAATTAATAAATAATAAAAAAGACCCTAAATAAAATAAATATAAAGGATAATAATAAAATAAAAAGAAAATAATTATGAATAAAAAATAATAATGAATAAAAATATAAGATAAACTATTAGTCCTAGTAGATCCTAAAAAAAATGAGAATTACTTCTGATTAATAATTAAGTTAAACTAATATACTTAAACTTAAACCCAATTAAATAATTCTAATAATCTTAAAAAAGCAAATAAAATAAACCTCCCAAAAATAAATCAAAACAATCCCCAAAGATAATTTAAAAATCACTAATTCTAAAATAAAATCCTGATTATTACATTATTAAACTAAAAAGCCCCAACTTTCTAATTAAAAACAATTATTTCTACAATAAATAAAATAAATCCTAACAACATTAAAAAAAAAAAAAGCTCCCCTTAAATAAAACAAATAATAAAAAACCCCTTATACTAAACCAATTCCAAAATGGGCCCCAAAAGTGCTAGCAAACTCAGAAGCCCAATGACCTCTAACTGATAGCCTCTGATAGCCCAAAAATTCCAAAATAGATGAAAAATCATTGGTCAAAATTTAGGGCACTACACCATGTCTATATAAACTTGATGCTCTCACCCATCTTTACCTTTTTTTGATCATGTCTAATGGGGTAGAATATGCATATACATGTTTCTGTTTCTGTTTTCCTTCTTATATAAAGGTACATAACTTTAAAGAACTTAAGGTCTCTTGAATTAAGGGGGAGTTAATCATCTTATGGGAAGTTTTCTGGTTTTTGCATAAACATCATATATGAATTAGTTGTCATAAATAAGGGAGATTGTGAAGATAAGCTTACATCTGTTTATATGTTTTGATAAATACAAAAGGCTATCTTAGAAGATTGATTAAAGAATAAAAAGATTGATTCATGTATAAAGTTTGTGAAAAGTTTTGGATTTTAATGACATTGGATTATAGACCAAGATAGGTGTGTTCAAATCCAAACTAATCCAAATAAAAACCGCAAACCGATCCAAAAAAATCGAAAACTGCAAAAAAAAAAAACGATTGTTTTGGATGTCATTTTGTAAAAACCGATCGATTCGGATCGGATTTCGAATTGATTTTTCAAAACCGATCCAAATCAAACCAAACTGCATGTATATATTGTTTATACTTATTTATTTTTTACTAGTATATATATATATATATATATATATATATATATATATATATATATATATATATATATATATATATATATTATGTTAATTTAATATTAGATGATACTTTTTTTTAAAATAATATTTATTAGTTTGATTTAATCTATTTATTTTTATTATTTTCATCTTGTAATATTAACTTTTGATTTAATATATTATATATTATGTCAAACTTATTATTTATTAGTACTTTTAAAATATTAATAAAGGATATAATTTGTAATTTGGATATCCAAAAAACCGATCCAAATTAAACCACATTAAATTGGATTAGATTGAATTGGGTTTTTTAATCAATCATCCAAAACCGAACCAAACCCCGAGTAAATTTACCTTTGGATCGGATGATATTTTGTTTCAAAATCGATCCAAACCGAACTGCGAACACACCTAGACCAAGGTATAATGTTCAAATTAGTTGTTATAAGTTTTATGTGCTCAAGAAGTAATCATAAACTTTTAAGCATGCATTGGTTCAAGGTTCATCTTTTAACTTAGCAAAAAATTACATTTGTCTAAAGAAACAATCAATTGATTCAAACTTTTAATCAATTTTCATGCCAAAACATCAAAATTTTTTAAAATAGATTTGGTGACAACCAATTGTAAGGGATGTGCAATTGATTGTCATAGTGCAATTTTTTTTATTGTTATACATATGACAATGGATTGAATGGGATGTACAATCAATTATCATAGTGAAATTGTTAAAAATTATACTTGAGACAATCGATTGTATGGATTGTGCAATTGATTGTCACAACTGAAACTTTGAAAAATTCTAAACGATCTTTATATCTTTTCATGGTAGTTTTTCATGAAACATTTTTTTGAATCGTTGACGAATTATTTTGATTATTTTAAAACTTTTCCATTATTTCCAAAAGGGTTTCTTTGTGACTATAAAATGCGGAAATTTTCATTTTGCTAAACACCTCTTTCATGAACATTTTTATTGTTTTCAAGTGTATGTATCATTTTAACATAAAACTTTTTCCTGTATAATTTTCATTTCAATGTGAAAAAGTTTAGAAAAACACTTGAGCACTTAAAATTTTACATCATATTGATTTGTTCATTGAAGGAGAATATTGAATTTTCATATCTCAGAAAAGCAGAAAAATCCTAAAGTTGATAAAGGTTGCTGTAAAGTCTCTCTATAATATTTTTTGTACAAGTTGTTGTATTTTTCACCAAGTGGGTGGTGATTTTTATCTATAAGAAATTTGTTGTACTTATTATAGGTTTTTGCAAATAGGGAGGGGGTCTTTCGATTTGTTGGAAAAGATCATTTGAATTAGTTTGATTCAAAGTCCACAATAGTTGTTAGTGTATTTGTGAAATCAAGGAAATTGTGTGGTTCTTTGTTGTTGCTAGAAGATTGTAGGAGATGTTTTGCTGTGAGGCTTGAACAAAGATCTGACAATAGTGGAAATCTCTCAAGGGGGTGTGAGGGGACCAGATGTACCCTTAGTTAATAAGGTAAACTAGTATATATGATTGTGTCAATTTACTTTACTGCACTTTACTTTTCTGTTTCTCATTCATTCATCCGTTCATAATTTCAAAAAATTACAAGAAACCAGAAAAATGTTTAAATTCTCTTAAAACAGTATTTAACCTAATTCACCCCCTCTTAGGTTGCACTTTATACTTAGAGACGTCACTACGAAGGTCTTTGCCGCCCCTCGTGGCGATACTCATGCTGGACTTCATCACAAAGGTCATTGTTGCCCCTCAAGGAGATACTTATGTGGGACGTCACTAGAAGGTATTTGCCGCCCCTCTAGGTGATTCTCATACTAGAATTCATTACGAAGGTCCTTGCCTTTCCACGAGGCGATACTCATGTTGGACTTCATCGTAAAGGTCTTTGTCACCCCTCGAGGCGATACTTATGTGGGATGTCACTACGAAGGTCCTTGCCACCCCTCGAGGCGATACATATTATAAAATTCTCCATGAAGATCCTTACTTTCCCTCGAGGTGACACCTAACACATTACCCATATGGCTTGATAGAAGTCCCTTCTGAAAGGATAGAATGCCTCGCTTTAGAGACCCAATGTCTCATCAGCCATACTATGTATTGAGATGAGTGAGAAACTTAGATTTTTCAGGATAATTAGACTCTCGTATGAGGGACTTTGTGCCCCCTTGGGAGGGATTATTTCCAATAAAACATGGATAATAGGCACGACCTATATCAAGCCCCGAAGACTTGGTTTCCAGTTTTGCTTAAGGGCTCAATAGAAGTTACGCTTGAAAGGGTAGAACGCCTTGCCTAAGGGACACAATGTATCATCAACCAGGCTATGTATTGAGATGAATAAGGAACTTAGATTCCTCAAGATAATTAGGCTCTTGACTGGGGGACTTTATGTCCCCTCGGGCGAGATTATTTCTAATAATACACGCCTAAGAGGCACAACCTGTATCAAGCCCTAGAGACTTGGTTTCTAGTATTGCTTGAGGGCTCGATAGAATCTCACCTAAAAGGGTAAAACGCCTCGCTTGAGGGACACAACGTCTCATCAGTATGGCCATGTATTGAGATGACTGAGGAACTTAGATTCCTCAAGCTAATTAGACTTTTTCCTAAGGGACTTCGTGTCCCCTCAGGCGGGATTATTTATAATAAAACACGCCTAAAAGGCGCGACCGACATCATGCCTCGGAGACTTGGTTTCCAGTCTAGATTGAGGACTCGATAAAAGTGTTACCTAAAAGGATAAAATGCATTTCATGAGATGACTGAGGAACTTAGATTCCTCAAGCTAATTAGATTCTCGCTTGAGGAATTTTGTGTCCCCTCTGGCGGGATTATTTGCAATAAATCAAGCCAAAGAGGCGCGACCTATATCATGGGTAGGAGACTTGGCTTCTAGTTTTACATGAGGGCTCAATAGAGGTCCCGCCTAAAAGGGTAAAATGCCTTACTAAAGGGACTTAACGTCTCATCAGTCAGGCTACACATTATTGTGCCTAGAGAGCTTAGACTCCTAAGGTCAACTAAAACCTCACGAATGGAAGCACATGTTATTGGGATACTCCCATTAGTTGTAGGTGAAAAACACTTTGCCTTCTGTCGAAGACCTCGTTCTTGAGGGACAACGTAGTGTTATATTTGCAAAAGGTCTTGCCCAGGTCGATGCCCTAGGACCGCCCAAGGAGAGGCGACAATGAAAGGTCGCCCATCGGGAGTTATTGCCTCGCCCTTGAGTCTTCTCTCGCCTATATAAGGAAAAAACATGGGATAAGACATGTCTTGGATAAAGAAGAAGTCAGATTCATTACTGACAAATATTTCCCTTGGGAATAGGGATTTAACTGTCCATTATTTGACTAGGTGAGAGGTGGCATTTTTCGAGGAAACCCTAAGTCCTAGAGATCCATATAAATACATCACCTCTCAAGGGGAAACAAACAGACTCTAAGTTATACATACTTTATATAACTCAAAGAACACCACACTCGTTACCACGACTAACCCGACCACCCTCTTGTAATCCTATGAGCGTCTGCCACCAATAGGGCCTCTTGCCTCACACAAATTTGTCCCTTAAATAGCCTCAAACACCACTGTACAAGGCTTGTCTCCGGCGTAAGAAATCTCTCACAATTGAAACATGTTATATACCTACTAAGGCCTCCGAGTCTTCTTTCCCTTGCATGGGGAACATGCACATCTGTACTCTTTGACAAGTACAAACATTTATAAACAGGTCAATTCAATTTGTTCCTACTTTTAGTTATCTTTCCAAGTGATATACCCGAGTTAAAATCTATTCCATTTTTATTAAAGGAAGGAGTTTAATTTGATAAAATCAAATTGAGATTTTCTTTCCCCTTCGTAAAATTTACTTAGGGTTTTATGTAAATTATATATTTCAATTTAAAACGAATTGTTGGAAGGAATCACATTTAGTTGATTTTAAGTATTCACTTATCATGATAGTAATTTCTTCATAAAGAACCTTATTGCTATCCTCCAAGAATTTGGCACAATCCTTAAGATCAACAAGGTGAGATATTTCCAACTCTTTGATGAAAATGATTAACATGAAGATATCCTAAGTCTCGTTAAGTAGAAGATTCAAGGTTCCAGTGAAGTGCTTATATTACTTTTAATTTTCCTTAGCAAGTTTAACATTAAGTTTAAACAAGTGATTATAAGATAGAGAAGTTACATTAGAGTCATCTTCATCAGATACTTTCAAGCAAACATGTTCATCCTCTTCAGACGTCTTTAATGGTTCCTTAGGATATTCTTCATACGAATCTTCATAAGTATTATTTGGGATGTTGTCGAAGTAATTCTTGCATGATTATTCATTTTCTTCCCTTGATGAAACTCCCAAGGTTCTACTTGATGAAGCTCTTCCAACATTTCTCCTTTCAAAGATTGTGTTGATCAGATCTTCTTCATCACCCCTTCTTTCGTTGGATGATGCTACTCCAAATATTTCACTTGATGAAGATTCTTCATCACACTTATCAGATGATGATTCTTCAGAAGATCTTTCATCTACTAAGGTTATTCTTTCACACGAAACCTCGAGGGTTAATTCTACTTTTTTTTCGAAAGAAAATCTTGATGATGATTATTCTAAATTTATTCCTCCATCCTTCAACAGTTGAATTAACTCGTTGAGCTTTTCAATAATTAATTTTTCTAGATTTTTCCTGAAAAAATTGCAAACACTATCATCTCCCAATTTAAGGATTAGATCAAGTTTCTGATTCCAATTCTTAAATATTAGATATTTGTTAGAAACAAATATTTTAATATATCCCCCAAGGTTTATAGTGGTTGAACACCATCTATGAAGATATCCTTCACATTCATTTGATGTTTCAACTTTTTGAGTTTGTGTGTTCTTTCTCTCTTGCTTGAAGAATGGAGAAACTCCATAAATTATTTCAAGAGTTTCCCAGACTTCCTTGGCGGACTCACAAGTAAAAACATAATAGAATACTTTGAAACTTAAACCATTTTTCAGAAAATGTTTAAATTTAAAATCAAGTTTGACTTTTCTCAAATCATATTCGGTCCAATTAAAATTAGGTTTATTTACTACCTCATAATTGAAGGAGAAGATAGGAATAAATTGACCATTGTTTAAAATATCCCACATTTAAAAAACGTTAGCTTTGATAAAAGTTTCAAATTTTGCTTTCCATAAATCAAACCTATCACCATCAAATGGTGGAGGTGTATTCATGAAAAGACTCTTGTTGAAAATAGAAGTTTTTGTAGTCATCATCATCCTCCTCTTGAGACGATTAGTCTTTAAACAAAACTTAGACTCTGATGCTACTTGTTGGACTTGAGACTCCGAACACAAAAGGGAGGGGGAGATTGAATTTGTTCGATTGAAAAATCCATTTTCAAAACAAAATCTTTTACAAAAACAAAGTTGAAAACCTTTTGTAAAACGAACCAAGTAAAATTAGCGGAAATAAAGAAAACAGATTTGCAATGGAAATAACTTAATGAAAAATAAAGAATTAAGGGATAAGAGAAAATACCAGAACTATAATGGTTTGGTCTTAATGAAGTGATATAGTCCTCTTCCTAAGATTAATTTTCAAGAGTTTCCACTATACTGGACGTTTTTAACAGGATATGTCCACAAACCTCTTTTTGCGAGGATTGAAATTTTTCAATTACTAACTTTCCAACCAATAACAAATTAAGTTTTAAGTACAAAGACTTCTACGACTAACTGGGAGATTTTAGCACAAGTTAAACTCACAAATCAAGAAAGAACTTTTAACAAATGGCTAAACTCGTGAACCTACTGAGATTTTTAACTATGAAGACCTCCCCAACCAAACAGAAATTTTATTTGGTTTATCTCAACAATCAAACAAGAGTTTTTAATGGTCTATCTCATAACTAAACACCACCTTCTTACAAGAAAAATATTGCACATGAGATAACACACTCTTTTGAACAATTTACAAATTAAACTTTATTTCAAATTCTTAACTCTTATAGATTTGTTGATTGCTTCTGTCTTAACATTTGCTTAGGGGGAGGTCTTCTGTAAATTCGTTTCTCACACTGATATTCTCGCAGAAGTTGATCATTCCCGACCTTGTGAATTATGTGCCAACGTATTTCATTATGTACCTATATAATCCAAGCCCATAAAATATTATTTTCCAGTAAAATCCTCTCTCCATTTATGCTATGTTGGTTGCCACTGGGTCCTCCTTTTGGTAAAATAGTTTATTCTCACCGAGTAATTTTAACTACCAGAATGCTATGGGGAGACCCTATGATGTCAATATCCCACGTATAAAAGGCCATGGAGATTCTAAAGAGTGTAGTGCTTTGATGAAGACGTGATGGACGTTTGCATATCTTTGACCCTTATTGCATTTATTTACATATTTCGAGATATTGTGGGTCATGGTGGCCCCTTAGAGTATCTCCAATGGTGCAATCTAATTTTGGGTTCTTTGTGGGACCCATTGAGCCACACCATCTGCAAGCAACTCATCCAATTTTCAATCTAATGGTGCAACTCTAAAGTATCCATTTTGGGTCCCACCACTTTAGTTAAGATATTAATATATTATTCATATTAAATTTTATTTTATTTAAAATAATAATTTAAATTATTTAAATTTTAATTAATATAAATAAATAAAATTAAAATTAATCATAAAATTTAAAATAATAATTAAAATTAATCTCAAATACATGACATATAATTAAAAATAATACAAATAAATAACATCATATAATTCGTCATTCTCAATGGAACCCAACATACCTGGAAAGCCACGTGATTCTCCCATTTGTAAAAGATGTTCAACATCATTGTTGTTAGGCTTTCTCAGATATTCAGCTCCAAATACAACATTCAGGCTCCTAACAAACCTTTCTAAGCATTCAACCGAAGTGCTTTCACTGATTCGAACATATTCGTCTACAATGTCAGCGGGAGATCCATATGCCAAAATACGAATAGCAAATGTGCATTTCTGCAATGGTGAAAGACCCATTTTGCCAGTTGCATCGACCCTCATTTGAAAATATTCATCATGATTTCCAAGGGCGTCTACAATTCGAAGAAAGACATGTCTATGCATTCTGAACCTTCTTCGGAATTGAACATTTGTGTATACTGGATTTTCCGAGAAGTAGTCATTGAATAATCGATTGTGCCCTTCTTCACGACCTCGATCTACCATTGTTCTTCTCTTTGGCCTAGAGGAACTTTCAGATTGACGTTCATTCTGAAGCTGTTATTCTTCATCACTGCCGTCCATAAATTCTTCTTCAACCAACTCCCAAAATTCTTGATCGTAATTATCTGAATTATCTGAATCCATTTTAGTGAGTAAAGAATGAGAGAAAAATGAGAGAAGAATAAGATGAGAATGTGAAAACAATGACATAAGTGGTAGTATATATAATGGTTTGAATAACGGCTAGTTTGAATAACAGCTAGTTTGAATAATGACTAGTTTGAATAACGGCTAGTTTGAATATCGACTAGTTTGAATAATTTAAAGTGGTACTAATGGCCATTTTACATAGGTGTTGATAAATTAAAGTGGTACTAATGTCCATTTTACATAAGTGATACTAACTACATTCCATATTTTTTTTCATTTTATTACAATATTTTTCATGAATATCTCGTTGACTATCACTCATAGTAGAAGTGTCTTTCATCATAATTTACATTACCTTTAATTTTATCTCGTCCTTTTTACATTGCGTTAGTCTTTCCATTGTGACTGCTCTTTTATTCCTTGCATCTTGCGTTGCATTTGGAATTTCCTTTGCCTTACCCTTCCTTTTTGCTGCTTGTTGCCCCATTGGACGCTCCATTGGTGATGATGAGTTATACTCATAACTTGAGTGTGTCTATCTCGTCCTTCGACATTTTAATTGGCCTTGTAGCTTTTCTCGCGCCTACCAACGATGTTGGTTATAATTATCGGTGATTCTTAAACAAAAACCGTTGGCTTTTTAATCAACTCCCACAGTTGGATCCTTTGAAACATTGAGCCATGATTGTATAAGAAATGTATCCTCTTCCCTTGTGAATACCTCTCGAGTTTTTTTTACGGAACACCTTTGTTCTTTTTCAACGGTAATATTTTCAATACCAACTTGAGTTGAAAATTGTGGAACTTGACGTTCGGACATAAACCCTATCGGTGTTTCGGGTTCATGATGAGAAAAAATACTCCATGAATAACTATTTAAGGTCTAAAATACATATCTGGGTTGTTTGGTGAGGGAAAAAATGTGGTAGAGTTTGTTGGTGGTGAGGGAAATTGGGAATTTTGAGGATTAGGATTTTGATAATTTTGCATAAGATGAAACATAGATTGTTGAAAATTATTCTGATTAGGATCCATTTGACCTTAACAATAATAATTTGAAGTAAGAAGATGAAAATTTGGGTAAAATATATGATCAATTGAAAGCCAATGAGATGAAATTGTGAGAGAAAATTTTGAATATATAATTTTTTCCATCCCATATTTATAGGTAAATAAATAATTGAAAGAAAAAAAAAACCAAAAGAGCCGTTCAGCAACAACTCTATGTACTTTTATTATTTTTTTAATCAAAATGACTGTTGCAATGCATTGCAACGATGCAACATGCTGGCGAACTCCAACGCCGCATATTTTGAAAACAAGGTGCTACAGCTGACGAACATGTAAAAAAACTTGCGCTGGAGATACTCTTATTTTGTATGGTCTATCTATTAATTTTGTACGTGTCGAGGATTTGTTTTAACACTTGGCTCCTTAAGATGTTTAGTCTTGTTGTTAGGAAATCGCATGGCTTTCCATTGTCCAACCTATAATCTGGCATGTGCTTCAATTGCCATTTTCTTTGTCTTGATGAGTTTTTCCATTTTTGGGCTATTTCTTTAGCGACTTTGCTTCTCTTATTTGAATTTATCTCCTCCCCATTTATATAACATTCCATTTACTTCATTACCTTCTTCATGTGGTCGGTCAACTTCTTGCAGAGACTCATTAAAATACACAACATTTTAACAATTCTGAAATGCTTCCACAAATATTTATTAGTTAGGGTTCTATCGTAACTTCGTTGAAATATAATATATATTCCTTCTAAGTTTTTGAGTTACCATGCGAATGTTGAACATGCTTGTAGCTACTATATTTTTATGCTTACTTCTTTAAAATTGATGTATCAATTTTTGTGAGAAACTGAATATTCGATCACTAAATACTAGAGTAGGTTCATGTACAACCTAAGTGTCGTGTCGTTTTGTTTATTTAAGAGGATCTTGTTGTCGTACCTCGAAAAATACGATCCTCGCGATGGACGCGGAAAAAACTGTTCGAAACAGAGTCGCCACCGAACTTTATTCATTCCAAGGAAGGAATAGGAAAATATCGATAAAACCTTTGAAAGGTATAAGAAAATGGTCATCGCAACCAAATTTGGGTTCGGGAGTCGATTACGCAAAGGGAAGGATTAGTACCCTCTACGTCCGTTGCACCCAACGGGAACCTCTTGATTCGATTCGAGAGAAATGTTAGCTAGGTTTGTTTGTTTTCTTCTAAGGGGATATTGCTTTTTAAGGGGAAAATGGGTGGTTTTTTATTAGTGTGCTCGGCAAGGATTGAGAACCCTTCGGCCTACGTATTCCCTCGTGCAATGGGAAAGTCAGAGCAATTCGTAGTTCGTGGGACTACGGTTGGTTGGTGTTTTTTATACGAGCGAGTGTTTAATTCGCATTCTAACTGCTAAACGTTGGCTTGCCTGATCGCTAGGGGAGGCTGAAGCACTAGTTTATATGCGCGGAAGAATGGACTAAACAATGTCCTTTATGAAAAGTTGTTTGAATTGGATTAAGTGTGTTAAAGATTTAGTTGAGAAAAGAGTTTGATTTGCATAGGTTTTAGGGTTTCAATCGCACGGGGGCGAGAGGATGCGGTTTGATTAATTAAGTATTTTGAGGGAGAATGACGATTATTCGATAAGCGAGACGTCAGCCTCACAACCAATTAATCGGGGCATTACTGAGATGCTAGATCTCAACGACACCTTTTTCACTCTATTAATTGTGAAATTATATTGGTTAGACAAAGGGCTTATTTGTCCATGTAATTAGGGCGAGTGTTTTAGGAACGAAAGATCGGAATGAACACAACCCAAAGCGTTCTCCTCAAGAGCGTTCGTTCAAGGACCCAAGACGTGCTAGACCTCAAGAGTCCACTACCTTCGTAATTTAATTAGGAAAAATATTTGAATTGATTAGAGTATTTTAATTAGATGTGTTAAATCGGATTATGGTTTGAATGAATTAAAAGTTTTTTAGGAGGATTAAGTGTTTTAGAAATGGAAGGTCGAAACGAACACAACTCATGGCGTGCGCCTCAAGAGCGTTTGTTCAAAGACCCAAGGAGTGCTAGACTCCAAAAGCCCACTACTTCCATAGTTAATTACGAATATAGTTTAGAAATATTAACCTAAATATTATATGATTAGATTATGATTTTTAATTAATTAAATAATTGTAAAGGTTAATTATATTTTGATTAAACTAAGATTAATTGTTGTAAGTATTTTTTTATAAACGAAAGACGAAATGAACACAACTCAAAGTGTGCGCCTCAAGAGCATTCATTCAAGGACCTAAAAAGTGCTAGACCCCAAAAGCCCACTACTTTCGTAATTAATTAAAAAGATTTGGTTAATCATGTCTTGAAAATAGTTAATCAAGTTTTGAAAATGTATTAATCAGGTTAAGGGCAGCCTATTAAATTAGACTAGAAATTATTTCAGTCTGAGAGGAAATTGGATATCATCAACAAAACATAATGCATAATCTAAGGGAAACGAGAATTGACTAAATAGACGGATTAATCGAGCACAAAATAAGTTCAAGCATATCTCATGATGATAAGCCAAGAAAAAGAACTAAATTACCCACAATGCTAAAATAATCAAGACTTAGTTAATCAAATATATAATAATCTTCATTAAAATAGTAATTAGTTAAATCAACTAAAATGGTCTTATCATTTTTCAAAGAAAAAAAGAAAAGAAAATGGACCAAAGTAATAGCCTCATGGTTTGGGCTCGGGTCAATAGTGACCCGTTCATCTCTAAAGGCCCAGGCGAATGGAAGGATGGTTCAAAAACCCTAGCCATATAAAGTGGCCAACTCATACGGCTGATGAGTCAATGGTCATGATGAAGAAAGGTCAGAACACACATTGGGCAGTGAAATCAGCATAACAACAACCTTTTAATTATATTAAATAACTATATTAAATCTAAATCTTTTCAAATGAAAGACCAATTCAAACTCTTGTCTCACTCTCTCTTTCACGCTTGCTCCATCTCTCTCAGTAAAATCCAACGAACTATCTCTCCCCAACCTTGTTTCCATCGTCTCTCACATTAACCCTTTTATTATCTAGTAAGAAAAGCCATCGCCTTCTCATCAATAAAACCTACAATCTCTTCTGATTCCCGCAAATCCCTTAGCCATCCCAAATACTCATTCACCCTATTTCTGAGATAAACCCCAGGTTTGCGCCGATTCTCACATCTCCCAGAAACACACCTAGAACTAACTTACATCCTCAGGTGTGCGTGCTTTCGTATTTCGCGTAGATTTTCCGCTTACTCGTATGCTTTCCTTTGATTTCAACCCTCTTTCCTCATCTCAATCTCTCCTTCTCTGATTCTGTCTTTATGATTTGGTGATCTGGGTTTCAGTTTTGGTTTGGTTTCAGTTTGATTTGAAGAGTGATTTTGAGATGGTTGCGCGGAGGTTTTGAGTTTGATGGTTGTGTTTGTTACCGTCGCCGGAGTGAGGTGGTTGATGGTAGAAGAAGATTTCGAAGAGGTTGGGTGAATGGTTTGAAGGGTTGTTGGTGGTTTGTGGCGAGGACAATGGAGTTTAAGGTGGTTCTGTTATTGTTGTTTGATGATGAAAGCGGTTATCAATGGCGATGTGAAGGCATATCACAATGGAGCGAAGGGAGTAGTGAGTTTATGGTTGGAGTTGTTGTGAAGAGGAAAAACGATTGGTGTTGGGCTGGTGATTAATTTGGATTTGTGATGAGTTTAGTGAAGAAGATTTAAGGGTTGGGTCGGTGGATTGAGTTGGTTTTGGAGAAAAGGATCAGTGAGCAGTTTGTTGGAGGTTGGAGGAAGGCAAGTTTACTAAGGAAAATGGTTGTTGTGTGTGGCTATATGGTGTGTGGAGGAGGTTCTGTCGAAAACGTGGAAGGAAGAGAATCTATTTCTCCCCCTTTCGAAAAGAGAGGTATGTATGATTTTTGTTTTGAATCGAACTGATGATGCTTCTCCCCCCACTGCTGTGTGACTCCCTCTTTTAAAAACAAATTAAACCTGCTGATTAAGTTTTCAAGTACAAAGAGTTTGTCTTATTGTTGATGATGAGTCCTTTTCATCATGCAGGTCTGTTGTCTCAAGTTGTTTTCATGGCAAGCTGGTGTATCAGTTGTGGTTGAGAGCAGGTCTGCGGTTATTGACTCATTTGGAATTGCTGCATAGTGAAACTCTTATGTGCAGGTTTTTGTTGCAAGATTTTGGTGTATTTAAATGGCAGAGTGTTGTATAATTTTGTCTTGGAGTGGGGTCTTGTCATTTTCAACATTGTAGGGCGTGCGATGGCTGCTAAAGTCGTGCTACTAAAGGCTTATGTGGGAGTGGTGTGGAAACAATAACATGTGTATTATGCTGCAAGTTTATGCGTGGGACAGTTTTTGAAAATCGCTGATGTTTTGAATTGTTGTCACGGCTACTGTGTGCGTGACGTGAATGTGAGGTTTTGAATCATGGTATTTGCTAAGTTGTGGTATGGTGTGCTGGCTGGAACAGGGCTTGTAGTGTGTATAAAATTCAATGTGGTGTTGTATTGGAATTCGGTGTGGGGTCACGTTTCAATAGCCTGCACTTTATCTTTTTTCTTTTTGTAACATGGGCTCTTGTATGACACAATTAAAATTTGTATCAAGTTTCTTGTAATATGGACAAAAATAACATGGGCCTATACTTAAGGTCATTTGGAATCTCGTCTAGTGTACTCTCTTTTTATGTAGAACTTGTTGAAACATTTTTGGCCATGGGTTTTATTTGTATATATATTATGAAAAATGGATTTGAAGTTAGTTTGAAAGAAATTGGATGTTTTGGACATGAACAAAATGAATAAGGGTTAAAATTGGTTTTAAATGGATATTGATAGAAAATGGATAATTGGTTATGAAATGGATCAATAAATGGATATTGGTGGATAATTGGTTTGGATAAAAAATAAAAGGAAAATGGATTGTGGACTTGAATCATGAGGACGAATTCTTGGCTTAGATCTACAAATGCACACTTATTGTACTTAAACCAGCACCACACTTGAATTGAATTCACAAAATGCACCCAAAACTCTGAATTGGAAATGATACGGTCCTTGACAACCTCTACACCGTGAAACTATTGAATTCAACACAGCCAGATAACCTGATCAACACACAGGTGAATTGCCTGATACAAACCCTAATTGGAGCTTCAATCACATCCAGACCTGAACATAAAACACTCTCTTGTCTGACCATTGAACCTTAAACAGTACTGCACACACCTGAATTGATATCCTCAAATAAACCTCAGACTTAGGCAGCCAGAAAGCAACATGCTTTTGGATATTCTGGACAACGGTTAGTAGATGGATGTACAGATGAAAATATATACCGGTAGGACAAATTTGGGGTATGACAGATGCCCCTATCTAATTGCCTTGAACCTGAGAAAATAAACAGCTGCAAAGCATTTATTTTAAGGGTAGAAGTCAATTAGATACAAGAAGACCCCAAATTTGTCTGACAAAAGGTAACATGATATAGAGTGGGAGTTGACAGAATGGGGTAGCGAGGTTCAACAAAATAACTTGAGGTCCTTTGGGTGGTCGAAGTAGTCCCTTATTCACTAGGGTTCTCCGATGATACCAAAGTTGTATCTTTGAAAAAAGGAATATGATTCTCTGGGTCGTCGAAGCAGTCCCTTGTCCATTAAGGTTCCTCGATGATACCAAAGCAGTATTTTTGTGATAAATTTGCTGGGGGATAGTTGAGCAAGATTCCTGACAAAGGAAATGTGCTAGCTTTGCGGGGGAAAGCTCACAAGAAACTTTCTAGGATATCTTCTGCTTGGGGAGCAAAAAAATAGTAAAAGCTGCTGGGTGAAGATGGCTGGAAATCTACCAGAGTGAATCACACACTCAAAGATACAACAGAGTCGCCACCAAACTTTATTTAGTCCCAAAGGACAGGGAAAATATCGATAAAACCATGGGGAAGAGAAACGGGAACGGGGGGTCGGTTATGCGAAAGGAAGGTATTAGCACCTAACGCATCCGTCGTACTCGACGGGAACCATTTCACTTGCTTCTATGCTTGGATGGGTTATCTATCTAAAGGCTTCTAGCTAAAGAGAAGGAGAGAGAGAAAAAGAGGAAAGAGAAAGAAAGGAAAGAAAGTGCTCGCGGAGGAACGAAGTCCTCGTGCCTATGTACCCTCATAGTGCAATGAGGAAATCAGAGCGCCGTAGTTCAGAGGAACCAGGGGACAGAAAAAAGACGAAAGAAAAGGAGAAGGAAGGAAGGGTGGAAGTGTGCTCGCCAAGACGTCATGTCTCGTGCCTACGTATCATACATCCGAAAGAATGCAGAATCAGAGCTTCCGTAGTTCGTGGAACCGAACGGTAAAGGAAACAAGAGAGAAACAAAGAAACGAGAGAAGTGGTGTCAAAACCAAGAACATGAATAAAGGAAAAAACTCTACTGGGGAAGGCCGCACAGTAAAAGCATTTGCACAAAAGAATAGGGAAAGAGTGGCGTCAAAACCAAGACCGAAATAAACTCCGCTGGGGATAACAAAGAGAATTGGTGTCGAAACCAGAAAATACGAGTAAGGGTAATAGAAAGGACTCCGATGGGGATCCGAACAAAGGGATGGTGTCATAACCAAGAGAAATGGGAAATTCGGTATATTAACTGGCTGGCAGTGGTTAACCGAAGAAAGAGAGTAGACCATGGCGGGGAAAAGAAGCTGGTGTCAACAGACGGACTGTGATGAACCAAGAGATAGAGTACCGAACCGAGAAAAGGTGTTAGACTCTGAGGGGAATCGGTATATTAACTGATGAACAGTGGTTAACCGGGGAAGAAAAGATTGCAACTCTGTGGGAGTAGAGAAGCATTGGTTTTAACAGAGAAATTGTGATCAACCAAAGAACACGGGTGTAAGACCGAGCGAAGGTCGTGACCCCAAAGGCTTTCGGTAAACTGACTGAATAAATAGTACTCAACCGAAGAAAGGGTATTTGAACCAAAGAAAGGCTACTAACCCAAGGGTGCAAGTATTCGAACCAAGAAGAGGTTGCCAACTGCGGGGGATTCGGTGTTTACAGACGGACTGCGATCAACCGAAGAGAGAAACGAGTGATTAACCAAGAGAAGGTGATTAACTCGAAAAAGGGTTCAGTATTTTAACAGACGAACTGTGTTTAACTGAAAGAAAGATTGCAAACATTGGTGTTTTAACTGACAGGAAGTGGTTAACCAATCAAAGAGAGAGGAACCAAAGGAAAGGTTGCGAACTCCTGAGGAGGAATGGTCGTGACAGGAAAACTGTGTTAGACCAAAGAAAGAGAAAAGAAACTCTTCAGAGGAATCAATAAGTATTGATTACAAGAAGAAAGGAGTAGTGAAACAAAGGTAGCTTGCTAACCCAATGAACAAAGGATCGTAACCAAGAAGAATGGTGATAGATCAAGAGAGAGCTTGAAAAGGATAGGAGTGATCAAGGATCGAATCGACTAGGAAAAAGTGAATGCGCTACCGCCTAGAGTTAGAGATGACTAAGCCAAGCACAGGGTCATTCGTCCCCTACCTGAAATAGTCAGAATGAGAGTAGGAATTCTCCCTTCTCATTCCTTCTCTAACACCCAGGGTGTAATGCGGAAATTGAACCGGACGGCTCAACAGCTCCAATTTGTATAGTGCTCCTGCGTAGAGAAACGGACAGTATAACGGCGCTAATTTGTACAGTGCTCCGATGCAAGGCGTGGCGCGAACTCTAACTCTACGGGGGAAATGTGAGAAAAAGTTCTAAAGGAGGCCTAAAGAAAGGGAGAAGGGAAGATCGATTAATCGAAACAAAGTCTCGATCAATTAATCAAGGGATAAACATGCTAACAACTTTTCATATAGAATGCAAAGTCATTAAAGCAAAAAGGAGTGAATTATTGATTATACAAGATTAAGCTTATTCATGGAAAATAAACTTAATGCAAACTGAAATTGAAAATGTGCCAAACAGTGCCAAATGATCATCAAAATGCCACACAAAGTCATGCATCATGTGAACAAAAATAGTGCAAAAATTGCCATGCACAAACAATGCTAAGAACATGCACCAAATGAATAATCGAAAATGTGCATCGAAAACTCATAAACATGCTGCAATCAGAAGTGAGATGACATTTAGAACATCCATAAAATTAAGCATAATGATCAATGGAGATTTAGATGGAGAGAGCAAGGCAAACACACATGAAAACACAAGAAAAATGGCATTCTGACACAGTGTTAATCGGTTAACCCAGGGCGTTAACCGATTAATAGTGCGCGAACCTGCGTTTTTAGTGGAAAAACAAACTGGTTAACCGATTAACCCATATGGTTAACCGATTAACACTGTGACAGTGGCAAAAATAACAGAAAAACAGCTTTTCAAAAGTAGTTTTCAACACATAATCACTTAAGCCAACTACCACATGCTAGGAATTGAAATTGTACACGAAAATTGAACTTGAAAACAGCAAATACACAGATCTAGAATCAACTAATACAATTGAATCATGGATCAATCAAATGCAAAACCAAATCACATACACAATTTATCGACTACATGGCAAGCAACACTAAAATGTGCGAAACGGTAAAATTAGTTAGATCTACCAACCTACAAGCCGGAGATTTGGCTTGGTGAATATCGCAAATGATTATTGATGAAGAAAATCAAAGAAAACCAGAGGAATCTTCAACTTGTAGACGAACCGTATCGAAATCGATCAAAATCGCGAAAATGCACCGAAATCGAACTTGCACCAAAATAAATGGTGTGCAACTCTTGGATTGAAGTAGAATGAGATGAAATTCCAGAAATCCAACCAAAGAATGCTAAGTGATGAAGGCTAAGCTCAAGAATTAATCACTTTCGATGTGAAAAGTGATTAATCTTCAAGAATAAGAGCTTTTGGTGAGGTTTGATGGAGAAGAATTGAGATGAAGATGAAGAATGAGTAGAGAAATCAGAGAGGAAACTGAGAGAAATGTGGGAGAATTGAGAGTGAAATAGAGCAAATGGTTTAGGGTCTTTGAAAATGAGTGAAGGCTTTGTTTAAATAGAGTTTAGGTTTGGAGTGTGAGAGCTTAGGAGTGAGGTTCGGGATGAGGTTTGGGTTTGGAGCTAGGGTCGGAGTTAGTTAAACTCAACTCACCGAGTTAAGTTGGTTAACTCGGTTAGTTAGAACCAACTCGGTAGCAATCCCTAGGTTAAATCCACATCCAATGGTGACAAGCTTGCAAAACAAGGAATATGGTGTATTCAATTTTAGAATGATGCGTGGAATAAATGCAAGGGAAAGGTGTTGAATGATCTTGAACTATCTAGAATGTTCCACACAATGCTAGAATAGAATAGACCAAAAGAGAATGGAGAGAGTTGCTGAAATGTGATGGAAATGTTGAATTTTTGCTGATATAACAGGTGTTAACCGATTAACCCATATGGTTAACCGATTAACAACTGTTAAAAGCTGAATCTGGCGCTGTAAAAAGGGTGTTAACCGATTAACCCATATGGTTAACCGATCAACCAGTCAAAAACTTGCCTAATTTTGCTTGAAAAGGATGCTATGGTCTCGGCTTCGATCTTTCACCCCTTATATTGATGAATAGGCATAGAACCTTTATTTTGAGCTTGTTTTGATGGGGATGACCTCATGAGTATATGATTAATCGGGCTTGAAAAACCTGAAGATCCTGCAATAAGAAACACACGAAGAAAAGTGCGAATGCGTATGCTAGCGATGCGAATGCAAATGCTTATGCAAGAGGCCAAAGAGGGAGGTCAAATTTCGGGTTACGACAGCTGCCCCTATTTAATCCGCTTGGACCTGAATGTACGAATTGTGCTAGCCTTTCGATGATTCGAGGTAAAAGGGGATTAAATAAGAGAGTAGCTCGAGAATTTGGCCGACGGCGACAAACAGAGCGGTACAAGGTAGAATAGATAAGGGAAAGGTTAGCTGAAAATCGAGAGGGCGTATGATCAATGCATATGCTATGCATGCGATTCTACATGATGCTTGGTATCATGCAATGCAAAGGCTCAAGATGAGGCGCAGCGAAGCGGTTAGGTAGAACTTGTAGAAAAACGACCTCGACACCCTCGATCAGGGAGAGAACCCTCAGGTGAAGACACACCCTGCTGGAGAAGATAGTTCACAAAGGATGATGATTTCGCCGGGGAAAGAAACTGAGGACATCTCATGTTTCCCAATCACCATGGCTGTCCCTGTTGGGGATGACAGAACCAAGTCAATCTTTCCTACCAAGACAAGCTCTACGTGGGGAAAAAGAGGTTCCCGAATCATGTCGACTTAGCTGAGAAGAAACCACTGCTGCTGGTGACAGATAGCTCATAATCGTTGGAGACGATGCACGACCCTTGCTGGGGAAAAGTTGAACAAAGTGCGTTTGCTGAGGAACACCTTGGCAACCTTCTGGGGAGAAGGATGACTCTGCTGAGGACACAACAACTTCTTCACTGAATCAAATCATTTTCGGCCGAGTGTTAGGCTTACCAATGGATACTACCGATCACCCTGCATGAATTACCAGTAACGCACGCAATGCATATTGTTTTCTTGATCGGTTTAGCTTTTTATTATTCTCAACGTTTTTTTAGTATTATGTGTTCACAAATAATTGTTTATTTTGCAAACAAAATACTGGAATGAAAACGAATTGAGATAACAAAGAATGCATTTTATTGAATATGAAAATTTTGTGCATAAGGTGTGTACAAGGGTGCAAAATCCTTGATGAGGAAATTTGCAATAAAATTAAAAAACAAATGTAAATGGCAAAGGAAATCATGCTTTGCATTGATTACAACATTGGCCACCATCCACTGTAAGTCTAGGTTCCAACGCCTTGCTTCAGTTGATGATGATTGGACTGCTCTGTTACAATTTGAGGTCTAGCCATGAAGAAGCGGCTCAAGTGTTCACAGTCAATGCTTTTATCCCTAATTTTTTCCTGGACATGTTTTCACTTTTTTTTTTCGTCCACCGGGATGCCCATTTTTTCCTAAGTCGCCCTTTCGGGTTTTCAACTTAGCGGGCTATTATTGTTTTTTTTTCATTGTCCCTAACTTTTGCATGGACATTTCTTTTTTTGGTCCATCGGGATGTCCATTTTTTCCTAGATTGTCCTTGCGGATGTCAATCTAGCGGACTTTTATCCATTTTTTTTCAGGCATAATATTTTTTTACTGTATCGGAGTTCATGGGCGATGGCAACTCCTCCCCATCCATTGTGGTGAGGATCAGGGCTCCGCCTAAGAAGGCCTTCTTGACAACAAAGGGTCCTTCATAGTTGGGAGTCCACTTGCCTCGTGGATCCGATTGAACATGTGAATATCTCTTGAGCACGAGCTCGCCTTCGCAGAACGTTCGAGGAAGAACTTTCTTGTCAAAAGCTCGTTTGAGGCGTCTCTGATACAATTGACCATGACAAACGGCTGCAAGGCGCTTCTCTTCTATGAGATTCAGCTGGTCGTATCTGGATTGGACCCATTCGGCTTCCTCAAGACCTGCTTCCATGATGACTCTGAGTGAAGGAATTTTGACTTCGATGGGAAGAACAACCTCCATACCATATACAAGTGAATACGGAGTTGCCCCAGTAGAAGTGCGAACTGAAGTTCTGTAGCCATGTAATGCAAAGGGAAGCATTTCGTGCCAATCCTTGTAAGTCTTGACAATTTTCTGGACAATCCTCTTGATGTTTTTGTTTGCTGCTTCCACGGCGCCATTCATCTTGGGCCGATATGGTGAAGAGTTGTGGTGCTCGATCTTAAATTCTTGACACAACTCCTTCATCATGTTGTTATTCAGGTTGCTTGCATTGTCCGTGATAATGCCGCTAGGAATACCATAGTGACAGATTATCTCTTTCTTGATAAATCTAGCAACCACTTGTCGTGTAACGTTTGCGTAGGAAGCAGCTTCAACCCACTTGGTGAAGTAGTCGATAGCAATTAGAATAAATCGATGACCGTTGGAAGCCTTCGGCTCGATCATTCCAATCATATCTATACCCCACATGGAGAATGGCCAAGGTGAAGTCAAAACATGTAATGGAGTTGGAGGCACATGGATCTTGTCTCCGTAGATTTGGCACTTGTGACATCTTTTGGCAAAGTTGTAACAATCCACCTCCATTGTTGTCCAGTAATATCCAGCCCGAAGGATCTTCTTGGCCATAGCAGGACCTTTAGCATGTACACCCTCGCAGCCCTCATGTATGGACCTTATGATCGTGTTTGCTTCATGTCTATCCACGCATCTGAGCAACACGGAATCATAATTCCTCTTGTACAATACCCCACCACTTAGGAAGAATTTGGCGCAAAGCCGCCTAAGAGCCTTCTTGTCAGTGATAGTGATACCCTCGGGATACTCCTATTTTTCCAGACATCTTCTGATGTCGTAGAACCAAGGCTTGTCATCAGACTCATCCTCGATTTCTAAACAGTGTGCTGGTTCGTTCAAGTGATCAATGCGGATATGAGGAGCTTCATTCCTCCACTTGACCTTGAACATGGATGCTAAAGTGGCAAGAGCATCAGCTAGTTGATTTTCCTCTCTGGGAATGTGATGAAAAGTGATCTCATCAAACTAAGGAATCAACTTCGCTATATGTTGTTGGTATGGAACCAGCTTGGAATCCCGAGTCACAAAGTCCCCTCTGATTTGTCCGATGACCAATGCAGAATCTCCATAGACCTCAAGGATCTTGATTCTCATGTCAATAGTTGCTTCAATACCGTAGATACATGCTTCGTATTCAGCCATATTGTTGGTGCATGCAAAGCATAATCTGGCAGTGAAGGGAAGGTGAAAACCTGTCGGAGAGATGAGGATAACACCTATTCCCCGACCTTTAGCATTGGAGGCACCGTCGAACACGAGCGTCCATCGCGCCCCTGGTTCGGGTCCTATATCAGGATCTGGAGTCTCATAATCTCTGATAAATAGAACATCCTCATCGGGAAAGTCAAACTTCATCTGTTGATAGCCCTCTACAGGTTGATGAGCAAGGTAGTCAGATAAGACGCTCCCTTTTATTGCTTTCTGGGTAACATGCTGGATATCATACTCAGTTAACAGCATTTGCCACCGAGCAATCCTTCCAGAGACAGCAGGCTTTTCAAAGATGTACTTTATTGGATCCATTTTAGATATCAACAAAGTAGTATGGCAAATCATGTATTGTCATAGGCGTCGAGCAGCCCAGACCAGAGCACAGCAAGTTTTCTCCAAGAGTGAGTATCTAGTCTCACAATCAATGAACATCTTGCTCAGATAGTAAATTGCGTGTTCTTTTCTACCAGTTTCGTCATGTTGACCCAATACACATCCCATTGATTCATCGAGAACGGTGAGATACATGATTAAAGGCCTACCAGGAACCGACGGTACTAAGATCGGTGGCTCTTGCAAGTATTGTTTTATTTTGTCAAATGCTTCCTGACACTCATTATTCCATTCAACCGATTGATTTTTCCTTAGTAATTTGAACATTGGTTCACAGGTAGCCGTCAGATGAGAAATGAATCTTGAAATGTAATTGAGTCTGCCCAGAAAGCCACGGACTTCTTTTTCGGTTTTGGGAAGCGGCATGTTCTGAATTGTCCGAACCTTATCAGGATCAACTTCAATGCCCTTCTGACTTATAATAAAGCCCAATAGTTTTCCAGATCGAACTCCGAAGGTGCACTTCGCAAGATTCAACCGCAATCTAAACTTCCGGAGTCTGTCAAACAGCTTCTTCAGATGAACCAAGTGATCATCTTCAGTTCTGGACTTGGCAATCATATCGTCCACATAAACCTCAATCTCTTTATGAATCATATCGTGAAAGAGGGTTGTCATGGCACGCTGGTATGTTGCCCCTGCATTCTTTAGACCGAATGGCATGACCTTGTAGCAATATGTACCCCATGGCGTGATGAAAGTAGTCTTCTCCATATTAGCTGGGGACATCTTAATCTGATTATATCCTGAAAAACCGTCCATGAAGGAAAAGACAGAGAACTGCACAGTGTTATCTACCAAGACATCAATATGAGGTAAAGGAAAATCATCCTTCAGGCTTGCCTTGTTGAGATCTCGATAGTCCACACACATTCTGACTTTGCCGTCCTTCTTGGGAACTAGGATAATGTTGGTAATCCATTCAGGATATTCGGAAGTGGCTAGGAACCCAGCGTCAAGCTGCTTCTTTACCTCTTCTCTGATTTTGAGTGCCATGTCGGGTCTAGTCCTTCTGAGCTTCTGCTTGACAGGAGAACATCCGGGCTTGAGTGGCAAGTGATGTTCAACGATGTTGGTGTCCAACCCAGGCATATCTTGATAGGACCAGGCGAAGATATCAACATACTCTTTCAATAACTTGATCAACTCGGAGTGTACATGCTTAACGAGGGATGCTCCAACCTTGACTTCTCTTCTGACCTCATCAGTACCAAGATTGACAACTTCCACTGGCTCTTTGTGTGGCTGAATCTCTCTACGCTCGTGCTCAAGGAGCCTTGCCAGTTCAGCCGGTAATTCGCAATCTTCCTTACCATCTTCTTCGACTTGGTTATTTGGAATTCCAGAATTATAATGGATGTTTGCCATGTTGTTATCAATGCTTTTATTAGTTTTGCATGTTTATGAATATGTTTAGAATGAGCTATTTTAAAGGTGAAAAAGGAAAGAAACTTTTGCCATTTATTTTGTGAAAAAGTAAAACAAAGAAAGAAAATAGAGCATGATTTTGAATGCAAAAAAACTTTCATTTATTGATCACATAATATTGCAAAAAGAGTGAGGCCCTTTACAAGCTATCCACTCGTCTCGGGCGAGGACGAGGGAACGAGAAAGCAAAATGCATTACATGTTATAAGGGAAAACCACAGGAATCACAGTAGATGTCCAATTGTTGAGCTTGAAACCCGGCGAACACTTGCGCACAAAGCTTGAAGTCTGATTGCTAGGACCAGCATCATCAGCAGCTGCCACGATGTCACCTTGTTGGAAACCCGCACTGCGAAACTTGATAAAGTTGTATTGCTTCTGATCAGAGGAACTAGATCGCCGACCAGGATGATAACCCACTCCAAAACGATTACGCTTTTCCACCACATCAATCACGTGCCCCCAGCCTGGCAAGGCACCGCTATCGATGGTCTCTTTAGCACTCTTAGCAGATGCTAAAGTCAATTGTGGTGATCTACTTTGACTAGTTGAAGCAGAGCTAACATCTTCGAACTCGAGACACTGCAACGGCACCTCAGTTATGCCTTCTTCGGTCTCGACATATCGAAAGGATGATAACTCGCTTACAATCAAATCCTCTTCACCACAGACAATGACAAGTTGATCATCAAATATGAATTTCAACTTTTGGTGTAAAGTGGATGTAACTCCCCCTGCCGCGTGGATCCACGGACGGCCCAAAAGGCAACTATACGCTGGGTTGATATCCATCACTTGGAAAGTAATGGTAAACAGATGCGGCCCAATGTTGATGGGTAAGTCCACTTCTCCAATGACCTGTCTTCGAGAACCATCAAAGGCTCTGACAACTAAGGCACTTGGTCTCATCTCGATTCCTTCCACTGGTAATTGACTCAATGTGCCCTTAGGCATCACATTGAGAGAAGAACCGGTATCCACTAGAACACGAGATAACAGGATATCTGTGCAAGTTACAGATATGTGTAGTGCTTTATTGTGGGCAGTTCCTTCAGGAGGTAACTCTGATTCATTGAAACCCAAATACCGACTTGCAGTTATATTCGCCATAACATCATCGAATTCGACGACGGATATATCTTGCATGACATGGGCACTGTTCAATACTTTCAACAAAGCTTATCTGTGTGCAGGCGAACTCATGAGTAAGGACAAAATTGAGATCCTCGAGGGAGTCTGACCCAGCTGATCCACAATCTTAAAGTCACTTTTCTTGATCAGCTTAAGGAATTCTTGATCATCATGGGTTTCCTTGTCCTTTGAAACATCCTCAGACGGGATAATCGGTATTGGAATGGCAGTAGAAGATGCCCCTTGTTGAACAGCAGGGACTACAGTCGGAACTTGCACAGGCTTTGTAGTGATATTTTGAGCAAACACTCGTCCACTACGAGTCATACCTCCACCAGCGGTAACATTCACGATCTCTGATTCAGCGAACCTTATCTCTTGACCTCCAAAAAAGACAGAAGACCCATACTTCCATGGTACCTCCTTAGAATTCTAATATGGAAACGGCTTCGGCGGACAAACCACAATAGGTTGTACCTTCTTCTGTTTAGGGGATTCCACAGGAACCTTCCTATAGAAGATGGTGAACGGCTCAATAGCGGCAACTTCCTCAACAGGTTTAGATCTAGCAAATTGCACTTCGCCACGGTTCATCAGAATCTAGACACAGCCCTTCAGCCTTCGACACTGGTTGGGATTATCGTCACAAATCTGACACTTACCATGCAAACCTTTCAACAGCCCATGTCCCTTCAATTTCTTGAAAACCACAGCCATCGGGGTCTTTACTTCGTCAACATCCATGATCAATTCAGCCCTTGAGCTATCCTCAATCATGTTAACTGTAGGTCCACCGTGATCCGGCAATGGGTTATTCTGGATATTGGGTCCTTCCTCAGCAAAAGTCGGAACCTTCTTATCAATGAGTTCCTGAACTTTGGTTTTGAAAACAAAGCAATCCTCTGTTGCATGTCCTATGTATCCAGCATGGTAGGCACAAGATGCATTTGGATTATGCTTCGGACCAAATGGAGAAATTGCAGGTGCTATCTGTTTGGGGACAATTGCCCCTTGGTGAACCAAGTAAGGAAACAATTCCGTGTATGACACAGGAATCTTGTCAAAATTCAGATGCTTGCGGTTTCCTTGACTGTTGTTGTTCTGACGGTTTTGATTCTGCTGATTTTTGTTGTTTTGTTGATTCTGTTGCTGATTCTGAGCATTCTGAGCTGGTTGTTGCGGATGATATTGATATGGAGGTTGTTGATACTGTGCAGCAGCAATGTACGGATACGGATAGTATGGTAAGTGAGCCATGGGAGCTTGATACTGAGGAGAAACTTGAGCTGTCACAGCGTTGGCTTCACCTTCCTTTTTCTTGGAATGACTGTTTTGAGATTTTCGAGTGGCCGGCTGCTGGGAAGCAACTCCAGGAATCTTTCCAGTCTTCAAACCATTCTCAATCCGTTCACTAATCGTCACAACATCAGCGAAGTTTGATGAAGAACTACCCACCATTTTCTCGTAGTAAGAGCCTTGCAAAGTACCCATGAAGATGTCAACCAACTCAATGTCAGAGAGAGCAGGTCGCACACGAGATGCCATCTCACGCCATCTTTGTCCATACTCCTTGAATGTTTCAGTTGAGTGTTGGGACTGATTATGCAATTGCAATCTAGTGGGCACCAGGTCAAGGTTATACTTGTATTGTCTCACAAATGCTTCAGACAAATCCCTCCAAGTACGGATTTTGCTGCGCTCCAGGCCCATGTACCAATCCAATGAGGCACCGGACAAACTATCTTGAAAACAATGAACAAGGAGTTCATCATTATCAATATGGGATGCCATCTTCCTACAGTACATAGTGATGTGACTACGCGGGCAGCTTAAACCTTTGTACTTTGGCAAATCAGGTATCTTGAATTTCTGCGGCAACACAACATTCAGAACCAAACACAGATCTTTGGCATCCAGGCCAAAAGCAGAGAATCCTTCGATTGCCCTGATACGGTCTTCCAACAACTTGTAGTCCACAGACCTATTCTGATTAGTAGACCTAACAAGAATCTGAGGATTTGGCAGCTGAGAAGCGGCAGGAGCATTCACTTGCGGAGTAGCAAACTGAGAAGGATAAACCAAACCAGGATTAACCATCTGACCAGCATTCTGACCCATCGGAACCCCATACGGATAACTCGGAGGAGGGACCCCAGCAGCTGAGGAAGATGCCCCAGGATAGAACACCCCAGGATGAACATTCGGAACAACAGTCTGAGCAACTTGAGACGAACCCGGAACATGAATAGGAGGACCCCTATACACATGCTCTTTATCATCAGGAGTTTCAGTATCAATCAATCCGGCAGTCTGACGATTTTGAGCCTGAAGATTCTCAGGATCATCATTCACCACTGGAGGCGAGACCGGAGTAGGCATGACCCATGGATAGGCGACAGCATTCCCATTATGCATGGGTGCAATAAAAGGCTGATATGGCATGAAGGAACTACCATTATTTGCAATCTGAGGAGTGTAATTCGGAGGCATACCCCAAGGGAAACCAGCGGGCATCTGATTCAAACTAGGCTGAACAGCAGGCTGATTCATAGGTTCAACCGGCATATCAATTCTAGCAGGAGAAGGAACAACAACAACAGGCGTGACAACAGTTGCATCAGTAGTGGTTGCAACAACAGTGGCAGCAGCAGTAGCATCCCTCTGAGCGTGAAGGAGCTCCATAATGACATCCATGTTCATCTGGAACTGATCCATCAGACCTTGGAATTGTGGCAGAGTTTCCTTGTAAGCAGCATTTTCAGCTTCAAAATCAGCCATGATCCTGGATTTGTTTGAGCGAGTAAAATACCGATGTCGAGTCGTCGTCTTGCTACAAGGAATGCGACCAAGGATGAGCAACGGTTTCGGACGAAGGGACGTGCATATGTGTGCAGATGAATGTATGATATGCATGCAAAAATAAAGTTTAAAATTCCAGGAATTCTTAAACTTATCTTTGTTGACAATAATCATAAAGCATACAAGTAAAGGCATAAAGATAGAGTGAGCAAGCATCTTCATTCATTCATTCAATAGAGGAAAAAAGTACAAGTCAAATACAAGTCAAATATCTACCTTTTGGGCTACAACAAAATCCGCACGGATCCTATCAAATACCACCCTACACACAGATAAGAAATGAAAAACTGCCCAAGGAAGCCGGTGTGGTAATGCATCTGCATATACATCCTTCAACAACCCTGGTAGGTCCTCCAAGGCATGCTCAGCAAATCTGGCCAGACGACCATGCCTCTCACTCCAGTACTTCCATCCTTCATGAGGTTGCGCAGCAAAGAATGATTAGGTCCCTGAAGCATATCCTGAAGAAAGGCCTCCTTCTGATCCAGGAGGTTCTGTAGATGACGGCTTTGATGCTCCCAATGAGTGCTCTCTGTATTGAGCTGGCCAATCTGCTCTTGGCTCTGATGTGCTTGATCTTGCAGCTTCTGAATCTCACCGAAGACTTGGTCGAGCTTAGCTTGACATTGGGAAAAGTCCTTTGCTAACTGATTAGCATGGTCTTGCTCAATTTGCCACTTCGTCTTGAACTCAGATAACTTCCCTCGAAGTTCTTCAAGTTGCTTTTTGTAGCTCAGCTCCTCTTTGTAGGCCTGATAATGAGCATCGACGAGTTGTCTCTTCTTTGAAGCAAGTCCCTCATAGGTGCTCTTCAAAGCATCACCCACCTTCCTACGCTTGTTCTGTTCCACCTCTACCTCTTTGAGCATACGCTCGCGCTTCTGACGGAGCTCAATCTGTAGGTTATCCTTCTCGGAAGTGACTCTATCAAGGTTAAGACGAAGATCGACATTCTTCTTCTTCAACTTCTCAACAATCAGCTTGAGTTGATCGACCTCAGATGGAGGAACAATGGCAAGTTCAGGAAGCTTGGCATTCATGGAAGGCTCAGGAGAGAAGGGCAACAAGATCTCTTTGACACGCTCTTTGACCCAAAGTGTGTAAGCTTCCTTGGCTACGCAATTCTTCTTACCCAAATCGACTCTTCCTCCGAAATGAATCTGGGTCCAAGCGGCGCTAAACCTCTTCAGCAAACCCCTGTCATCAACCCCTTCATGAAAGATGAATTCTTCCACTACCTCAGGATCAGGTTTGTCAACCATAGGGTATCCCAACTGTCGGAAAGCCATTCTCGGATTGTAGTTAATTCCACCCTTTGTACCCAAGAGAGGCACATTGGAGAATTTCCCACAATGAAGAATGATCGGAATGTCGTCGTAGACTCGAGAATACCAAGAGATATCATCAGCGGTAAGAGACATGATTCGTTGAGACCACTTGAGATTATCCTTATTCTCAACAAAGGGACCCTTCTGTGGAAGGTGAGACATGAACCATCGGTATAACAGAGGAGCACAACAGACAATGGTACCCTTCTTCTTTTCATTCCTGGAATGAATAGAATGGTAGGTATCAACAAGAAGTGTCGGAATAGGGTTCTTGGACAAGAAGATACTGATGGCAGCGTGATCTACAAAATCCTCCATGTTCGGAAACAGGATGATCCCATATATTAGCAAAGCAAGAACGGCGCTAAAAGCCTTCCCATTTCCATCCTTAGCAAAACTAGTGGCCTTGTTAACCAAGAACTTCGAAGCAAACCCTCGAATACCTTTCCCTTTGGTCTTGAGATTATCCTCCACATCTTTCTTACTAATGCCAAGCACATCAGCAATAAGATGAAACTTCGGACAACTGCTAGTGTAAACATAAGGAACCTGCTTCTTGATCTCAACCCCCAGAATATGAGCATACACCTCAAGTGTAGGTGCTAGCTGATAATCCTGAAATGTGAAGCACCTATAGGGCAGGTCGTAGAACTGAACCAGAGTATGAATAGCAGTGATGTTGACTTCAGTGTTGAGGATGGTCAACAGACTACCATAAGCATCTATGAAAAAACCCCTCTGTGATCTACAACCAACAAAGATGCCAAACCTCTCAAAATACCCAGCTTAGGCTCCACAAACTTGTAGCTGACAATGCCACGACAACCAGTACTCATCTCTATGATAATGTCAACAAAAGATAGGCCTTCGAATACCTGGAAATGCACATGCAAAAATTAATTTACATGATGAAATGATATGCAACACAACAACAAGCAATCAGCACAACCCGAATAATCAAGCCTGAATAATCTGGATATCTGCATATAATCTGTGTCAGTGCAACATAATCTGATGTGTTGGTGAAGAAACCTGGCGTGTGTGAGAACAAGGGTATGAAGTGGCCTGTTTTCCTGCAAAAACCCATCCCCCTCACAGGTGTGATCTAGACACAACAAGGTGGTCCCTAGAAAAGGTCGCCCAAACCATAGGACTCAGAATGAAAATCCCCGCCGTAGTGAATTCTCACAGGACGGAAGTATTCTCAAGCGAATCACGATCTGGGATGTGGCTCTCGTGATAACCCAACGCGCAAAACACAGGCCTCACGACTATCCACGTTCTAGCCTATGTGTATACTAGGCCCGGTGTTAGGACCTTTATCTCCAATAATATCTACCCATCCCAACAACAGCAGAAAACAACAGATATCCAGAATATGCAGCATATGAATATTCAAAGTAGTAAAGAAATGCAATAAATAACCATAAAGCTAAAGCAAGTAAATAAAGCAAGTAAAGCGCTAAAGATAAACACCCAAACAAGCAAGAAAGTAAACAAAATTAGGCGAGACCCCTCAAGGGATGGACCAGCAGTAGGTCAACTAGTCCCCAGCAGAGTCGCCAGCTGAAGATGGCTGGAAATCTACCTGAGTGAATCGTACACTCAAAGATACAACAGAGTCGCCACCGAACTTTATTTAGTCCCAAAGGGCAGGGAAAATATCGATAAAACCCTGGGGAAGAGAAACGGGAACGGGGGGTCGGTTATGCGAAAGGAAGGTATTAGCACCTAACGCATCCGTCGTACTCGACGGGAACCATTTCGCTTGCTTCTATGCTTGGATGGGTTATCTATCTAAAGGCTTCTAGCTAAAGAGAAGGAGAGAGAGAGAGAGAAAAAGAGGAAAGAGAAAGAAAGGAAAGAAAGTGCTCGCGGAGGAACGAAGTCCTTGTGCCTACGTACCCTCATAGTGCAATGAGGAAATCAGAGTGCCGTAGTTCAGAGGAACCAGGGGACAGAAAAGAGACGGAAGAAAAGGAGAAGGAAGGAAGGGTGGAAGTGTGCTCGCCAAGACGTCATGTATCGTACCTACATATCATACATCCGAAAGAATGCAGAATCAGAGCTTCCGTAGTTCATGGAACCGAACGGTAAAGGAAACAAGAGAGAAACAAAGAAACGAGAGAAGTGGTGTCAAAACCAAGAACAGGAATAAACGAAAAAACTCTACTGGGGAAGGCCACACAGTAAAAGCGTTTGCACAAAAAAATAGGGAAAAAGTGGCGTCAAAACCAAGACCGAAAGAAACTCCGCTGGGGATAACAAAGAGAATTGGTGTCGAAACCAGAAAGTACGAGTAAGGGTAACAGAAAGGACTCCGATGGGGATCCGAACAAAGGGATGGTGTCATAACCAAGAGAAATGGGAAATTCGGTATATTAACTGGCTGGCAGTGGTTAACCGAAGAAAGGGAGTAGACCCTGGCGGGGAAAAGAAGCTGGTGTCAACAGACAGACTGTGATGAACCAAGAGATAGAGTGTCGAACCGAGAAAAGGTGTTAGACTCTGAGGGGAATCGGTATATTAACTGATGAACAGTGGTTAACCGGGGAAGAAAATACTGCAACTCTGTGGGAGTAGAGAAGCATTAGTTTTAACAGAGAAATTGTGATCAACCAAAGAACACGAGTGTAAGACCGAGCGAAGGTCGTGACCCCAAAGGCTTTCGGTAAACTGACTGAACAAACAGTACTCAACCGAAGAAAGGGTATTTGAACCAAAGAAAGGCTACTAACCCAAGGGTGCAAGTATTCGAACCAAGAAGAGGTTGCCAACTGCGGGGGGTTCGGTGTTTACAGACGGACTGCGATCAACCGAAGAGAGAAACGAGTGATTAACCAAGAGAAGGTGATTAACTCGAAAAAGGGTTCAGTATTTTAACAGACAAACTGTGTTTAACTGAAAGAAAGATTGCAAACATTGGTGTTTTAACTGACAGGCAGTGGTTAATCAATCAAAGGGAGAGGAACCAAAGGAAAGGTTGCAAACTCCTGAGGAGGAATGGTCGTGACAGGAAAACTGTGTTAGACCAAAGAAAGAGAAAAGAAACTCTTCAGAGGAATCGATAAGTATTGATTACAAGAAGAAAGGAGTAGTGAAACAAAGGTAGCTTGCTAACCCAATGAACAAAGGATCGTAACCAAGAAGAATGGTGATAGATCAAGAGAGAGCTTGAAAAGGATAGGAGTGATCAAGGATCGAATCGACTGGGAAAAAGAGAATGCGCTACCGCCTAGAGTTAGAGATGACTAAGCCAAGCACAGGGTCATTCGTCCCCTACCTGAAATAGTCAGAATGAGAGTAGGAATTCTCCCTTCTCATTCCTTCTCTAACACCCAGGGTGTAATGCGGAAATTGAACCGGACGGCTCAACAGCTCCAATTTGTATAGTGCTCCTGCGTAGAGAAATGGACAGCATAACGGCGCTAATTTGTACAGTGCTCCGATGCAAGGCGTGGCGCGAACTCTAACTCTACGGGGGAAATGAGAGAAAAAGTTCTAAAGGAGGCCTAAAGAAAGGGAGAAGGGAAGATCGATTAATCGAAACAAAGTCTCGATCAATTAATCAAGGGATAAACATGCTAACAACTTTTCATATAGAATGCAAAGTCATTAAAGCAAAAAGGAGTGAATTATTGATTATACAAGATTAAGCTTATTCATGGAAAATAAACTTAATGCAAACTGAAATTGAAAATGGGCCAAACAGTGCCAAATGATAATCAAAATGCCACACAAAGTCATGCATCATGTGAACAAAAATAGTGCAAAAATTGCCATACACATACAATGCTAAGAATATGTACCAAATGAATAATCGAAAATGTGCATCGAAAACTCATAAACATGTTGCAATCAGAAGTGAGATGACATTTAGAACATCCATAAAATCAAGCAAAATGATCAATGGAGATTTAGATGGAGAGAGCAAGGCAAGCACACATGAAAACACAAGAAAAATGGCATTCTGACACAGTGTTAATCGGTTAACCCAGGGCGTTAACTGATTAACAGTGTGCGAACCTGCGTTTTTAGTGGAAAAACAAACTGGTTAACCGATTAACCCATATGTTTAACCGATTAACACTGTGACAGTGGCAAAAATAACAGAAAAACAGCTTTTCAAAAGTAGTTTTCAACACATAATCACTTAAGCCAACTACCACACGCTAGGAATTGAAATTGTACACGAAAATTGAACTTGAAAACAGCAAATACACAGATCTAGAATCAACTAATACAATTGAATCATGGATCAATCAAATGCAAAACCAAATCACATACACAATTTATCGACTACATGGCGAGCAACACGAAAATGTGCGAAACGGTAAAATTAGTTAGATCTACCAACCTACAAGCCGGAGATTTGGCTTGGTGAATATCGTAAATGATTATTGATGAAGAAAATCAAAGAAAACCAGAGGAATCTTCAACTTGTAGACGAACCGTATCGAAATCGATCAAAATCGCAAAAATGCACTGAAATCGAACTTGCACCAAAATAAATGGTGTGCAACCCTTGGATTGAAGTAGAATGAGATGAAATTCCAGAAATCCAACCAAAGAATGCTAAGTGATGAAGGCTAAGCTCAAGAATTAATCACTTTCGATGTGAAAAGTGATTAATCTTCAAGAATAAGAGCTTTTGGTGAGATTTGATGGAGAAGAATTGAGATGAAGATGAAGAATGAGTAGAGAAATCAGAGAGGAAACTGAGAGAAATGTGGGAGAATTGAGAGTGAAATGGAGCAAAGGGTTAAGGGTCTTTGAAAATGAGTGAAGGCTTTGTTTAAATAGAGTTTAGGTTTGGAGTGTGAGAGCTTAGGAGTGAGGTTTGGGATGAGATTTGGGTTTGGAGCTAGGGTCGGAGTTAGTTAGACTCAACTCACCGAGTCAAGTTGGTTAACTCGGTTAGTTAGAACCAACTCGGTAGCAATCCCTAGGTTAAATCCACATCCAATGGTGACAAGCTTGCAAAACAAGGAATATGGTGTATTCAATTTTAGAATGATGCGTGGAATAAATGCAAGGGAAAGGTGTTGAATGATCTTGAACTATCTAGAATGTTCCACACAATGCTAGAATAGAATAGACCAAAAGAGAATGGAGACAGTTGCTGAAATGTGATGGAAATGTTGAATTTTTGCTGATATAATAGGTGTTAATCGATTAACCCATATGGTTAACCGATTAACAACTGTTAAAAGCTAAATCTGGCGCTGTAAAAGGGGTGTTAACCGATTAACCCATATGGTTAACCGAATAACCAGTCAAAAACTTGCCCAATTTTGCTTGAAAAGGATGCTATGGTCTCGGCTTCGATCTTCCACCCCTTATATTGATGAATAGGCATAGAACCTTTATTTTGAGCTTGTTTTGATGGGGATGACCTCATGAGTATATGATTAATCGAGCTTGAAAAACCTGAAGATCCTGCAATAAGAAACACACGAAGAAAAGTGCGAATGCGTATGCTAGCGATGCGAATGCAAATGCTTATGCAAGAGGCCAAAGAGGGAGGTCAAATTTCGGGTTACGACACTGGGGTTTGTCAATATCAACTGCATGGCTGAAGAATGACTTGCTGGGGAATAGGATTCCATGAGCACGTGCGGGGTATCAACTCTTTTCAGAGGAATACTGCCGACTTTGATGGAGGACTGGCCACAATGCTTGCGAATTGATCCTGGATCCTGTTATGCTATGTTGGGGATGGATATGCCATGCATACAGGAATGCAAATGAACTTGTTTATTATGAGATGCATATGGGAATGCAACTGGGCAAGGCTTCACTTCTGGTTTCCAAAGAAGGATTATTGGGGATCAGATGGAGCAAAGTGAAAGACTCATTGGGAATACTGGCATATCAACTCGGGGGTTGAGAAAAGGAAATATATTATCGACTCGGGGGTCGAGAAACATTAAGATAAACTGTCGTCAACTCGGGGGTTGAAAGAAAAGTAAAGGTAATATCGACTCGGGGTCGAGGAAATAAAGACAATATCGTCTCGGGGGTCGAGAAAAGATAAAGATAACAATGACTCGGGGGTCAGTACAAGCAATAAGATGTCAACTCGGGGGTTGAAGATGTAATAATGATATCGACTCGGGGGTCGAGAGACTAAGGCAATATCGACTCGGGGTCGAGAAAATAAAGACAAAATATCATCAACTCGGGGGTTGAAGGAAAGGTAAATATCGGCTCGGGGGCCGGAGAAAATAAAGACAACATTGACTCAGGGGTCAAGAACAAATCAATATATATCAACGCGGGGGTTGAGGAAGGAAATAGGTTATGTTATGTATGCATATGGTACGCGTATGTTGTATGTAATGCATATGCGAATGCGAGCAGGAGATTGGTCTTATGAAGGTGTCAATAGGGTGGACTTTAGGAGGTGCCAAGCAGGGTTGGACTTTATGAGGTGGTGATGCCAGTAAGGTGGACTTTAGGAGGTGCCAAGCAGGGTTGGACTTTATGTGGTGGTGATGCCAGCAAGGTGGACTTTTGGAGGTTGCCAAACAAGGTTGGACTTTATGGGGTGGAAAGATTTGATTTCCTGACACTCGAAAATGGAAGATATTATAATCAGTAAGCCAATATGATTCTCTTGTTGCCCCAAGTTTGATCCTTTGCAGAAATTGCGTGCTTGTGCATGAGAGGATATCACCTCTAGCTGATATGCCATAAATAGTGGTATGAGCGCAGCGACGTAACCAATGCATGTTGATTGTGTGAGCGTAACGACTTATCCAATGCATTCTGATTGTGCATTTGCTCTGCCCCAAGGCTTTTAATACTTGTTGAATTCAAGGGTCGCTTAGTGCATGACATGGCCAACTTGACCAACTTGACTGTATGAAGGGAATCTGCCCCTGTCTGGAGGGTATTGAGATGATCTGCCCCAGTGTCTGGATTTTGCAGTGGTCTGTCCCTGTGTCTGGATTTTGCAGTGGTCTGCCCCTGTGTCTGCTTTTGGAGTACTTGCCCCAGATTCACAAGGTTGTGAGAAGGTCTTGATTCGGGTCAGCACCATTAAATGTTCAAGATCCTATCTGATTGCACTTTGTTGGAATTTTCATAATGTCAAATGCTGATTTACAGTCAAAATTGTTTATTCAAAAATGGTAATTTTAATGTGACATTCATGCACGTTTTGAAAAAATCACTTATTGGAATGATGAGAAAGTATGTGTAGCGACGAGTTATCTGGTGTGTGAAAGATATAGCAAAAATATGATACCAATACAGAAAATTAGCAAATTCGTAGGAGTCAGTTTACGCAACCTTGCTGTAGTATGCTTTCAGAATAAACCTCGCCTCAATTAGGTCTTTTGAGGGTTGTAACGTGGTCTGGTTCACGTTTATAGAAACAAAGGATATAAGGCTCAAATTTTGATTTGTACCCACCCCTTCTTCGTGATGATCTTCAGCCCTACGTTCAGTTAAATCGACACACGCTTAGATTTTGACGGTGTAAGAATAACGATTAAGGTTCAAGATTCGCTTGAAATGACAGTCATCTTATTTTGTTTTTGATGGACGTCAATGACCTTTTGATTTTTGACATGGTGGTCACTGAATCTTATTTTACTTCGCTTGAGGATTTAAGGACCTTTTTTTGTTTTTATTTTTGATCCCTAATTTTGCATGGACTGATTTTATTCTACGAGTCCATCGGGATTGCTCTAATTTTTGCCTAAGTCTCCTTTTTAAGGTGTTTGATTAGCGGGCTTTTTTTTTTTTAGAGTAAAGCTTTGTGACTGCCAAGTCAGTAGTCATTGAAGAACAACCATCATGACTTCTGGATTTTGCATGATTTCTTCGTCACCTCAAGACGTGTACAAAGAATACGGAGTCAGATTAGCTGAACACTACCCTGCCCCGAGTTGAGTATAAGGGTTTGAATATCCAAAGGAAACTTCTACTTCTCGGCTAGAAGTGGTGAACTAGGGATTAACTCCTTATCTCTCCAGTGTTTAGGAATTTGAAACAATGCTTGTACATCCTTGGCAGGATTCTATCCGAAAGCATACCATCAGCAATTATGGGTATCTCGTTTTCGTCATCCTCCCTCCAATATTTGCTAAACAACAATTTGGTAATGAAAGTGACTGAGAGGTGTATAGATGAATATTTTTTGTTTTGTTTTTTTGATATAAATGGAGAAAATATGAGCGAATGCGACGTGATTAATTTAAAAAAAAACGTATGATCATTTCATTAATATTACCATTAATAAACAACAATGTTTAAAAGCAAATATCATTTAACATAAAAGAAACTACAAATGCATAGAAACGACATGATCTAAAAATTGCCAACATTGGGGACTGGACTATTCTTTCTTGACCCACTGTTGGACTAGCATTCTTGTTCATCGAGACCGGTGTAATAACCTTCTCCACACCTACTCTCAGCAGCTTCTTCCATAACATGGACTGATGGGCCCACCCGATCAAGTGAAGGATTGACGTTGATTTGAAGACCTCGAGGCGTAAATGAGATTAGCTTGGACTCAATCAGGTCTTGGATCTTGTTTTTGAGTTGTTTGCAATTCTCAGTTGAATGCCCCATGGCGCCAGCATGGTATCCACATCTTGCATTGGCGTCGAAGCCTGGAGGGTATGGAGGAATAACAGGATCCAAGCCCTTTGGCACTATTAACCCACTACTAATCAAACGTGGCAATATATGACTGAACGGTACTGGCAAATGATGAAAATTCCTTTTTGGTCTTTGATTATAGTAGCGTCGGGGTTGTGAAGAATGTTATTGTGCAATTTGTTGTTGACGAGGGGGACCTCTATTGGCAGGAGTATATTGACCATGTGGAGAGAATGGAATCGCACAGGGAGGCCCATGGGATTGCTGACTTTGAACATTTGAGATGCTTGGGTATTGAGGATAAGGTACCAGAGGCGGAGCTTGTAAAGTGTCCCAGATTGCATTGATTTCATCCTCCTTCTCCTCTTGAGAACTGACAATGGATTCACTCTCACTAGCATAGATGCTCGAGGCGTCTATGACCTTTCCACTCTTGATATGACTCTCAATGCGTTCTCCTACTAAAACTAAGTCAGATAAGTTTGATGTCCCATTGCTCATCATTTTTTCTAGGTATGGGCCTTGCAAAGAATCTATGAACAGTTCAACCAATTCTCTATCTAAAAGTGGTGGTTGAACTCGAGCGGCTACCTCTCTCCATCTCTGAGCATACCCTCTGAAGAATTCATTCTCCTCTTGAGATAAACCTTGCAACTGTATGCGGTTGGGAGCCATGTCAAGATTGTATTGGTATTGCTTCACAAATGCACCGGCTAGGTCCAACCATGATTGGATATGGCTACTCTGTAGCTGCATGTACCAACTCAACGATGCCCCACTCAGACTGTCTTGGAAACAGTGGATCATAAGTTTATCATTGAGAGCATTGGAGGTCATCTTTCTACAAAACATCACCAAATGCTGCTTTAGACAACTATCTCCTTTGTATTTCTCAAATTTTGGCATCTTGAACTTTGGAGGTAATACAAGTCCGGGTACCAAACACATGTTCAAAGCATTCAGATCAAAAGCATCACGCCCCTTTATGGTTTCGAGCTTCTCTTCCAACACACGACATCTTTCAGCAAACTCAACATCTTGAGGTCGTTCAGTATTCACCACCAGGCTTGTCCCTCGGGAATTCGGCGCAGTGAATGCAAAGTTATGGTATTCAACTGCTTCATGAGACGAGGCATGTTCATCTTGAATAGTGTGACATTCTTGTATAATCTGGTTCCCAACAGGAATCCGCACAGGCTGAAATTGGGCAAGATTATTCACTTGAGGCAAAATGACGTTCTCAGTGACTGTAGGCCTTTGAATGTTGTCCTTTTTCCTTGCCATAGCTTCCACAAGTTGTTCTAGCTGGTCCTTCATCAAGTCAACATCTGCTTTTGACGCAAACTGGTTTTGCCCTTCTGAGTCCATGATTCTTCCAAAAGCGGCTTCAATTCTGATACGGGCGTCGGGAAATCAACTGCGGGTTATGGACAAAGGATGGTTGAGTTTTTTGGTTTCGGAAAATGATATGCAATGTTGATGAATGCAAATGCAATGGTATGCCAATGAATGCAATGGGGGTAGATTCAGGATCCAGGATAACACGAGCATTTGCAAAACACCCTAACAGGTAGGCTTCATAATGAAAGTTCTATATTCTTTACCCATAAACCCACTCATAGGATAACTCCTACGTTGATGGATGAGGTTCCCAGGATCACGGACACCAATCGCATCAACGTCATGCAACAGGCTAGCTGTATTACGACGAGGATACGAAAAGGTATATCCTGAGTGTAGTCTTCATGCTAGGCCCACGAGGAGCGAGTCCTCGGAGACTAACAATAACGATCACCAAGATGGAAACTGGTGCTAAGAGTAGTTCCCAGAGTCACGGAGCCTTCATGAATCAAGTCGTGCGACAGGCTAGCTGCGTTACAACAAGATCTACGAAAAGGTCTACTCTAGGGGAAGCTTTCATGTTAGGCACACAAGGAGCGAGTCCTTGGGGACTAACACTAATTACTTCCAAAATCTAAACTATGTGTTCCCTCTTCATTTTCCAAGACTCGGGTATAGAGCCTTACTTGTGATATCAACCCAAAATCCAACAGTTAAGTATGATAAACAACATATGATAAAGAAAGAGCAATAAAAGCAAATAATATAGAAACAATTAAGAAGAATACAACCAAGCTAAGTTAACACTCTTGAATCGAGTCAAGTTAGGCTTGACTCTCTCTAGCATAGGGCAATGCTTTTCCCCAGTAGAGTCGCCATCTGTCGTACCTCGAAAAATACGATCCTCGCGATGGACGCGGAAAAAAACTGTTCGAAACAGAGTCGCCACCGAACTTTATTCATTCCAAGGAAGGAATAGGAAAATATCAATAAAACCTTTGAAAGGGATAAGAAAATGGTCATCGCAACCAAATTCGGGTTCGGGAGTCGATTACGCCAAGGGAATGTATTAGCACCCTCTACGCCCGTTGTACCCAACGTGAACCTCATGATTCGATTCGAGAGAAATGTTAGCTAGGTTTGTTTATTTTCTTCTAAGGGGATATTTCTTTTTAAGGGGAAAATGGGTGGTTTTTTTATTAGTGTGCTCGGCAAGGATTGAGAACCCTTGGGCCTACATATTCCCTCGTGCAATGGGAAAGTCAGAGCATTCGTAGTTCGTGGGACTACGGTTGGTTGGTGTTTTTTATACGAGCGAGTGTTTAATTCGCATTCTAACTGCTAAACGTTGGCTTGCCTGCTCGCTAGGGGAGGCTAAAGCACTAGTTTATATGCGCGGAAGAATGGACTAAACAATGTTCTTTATGAAAAGTTGTTTGAATTGGATTAAGTGTGTTAAAGATTTAGTTGAGAAAAGAGTTTAATTTGCGTAGGTTTTAGGGTTTCAATCGCACGGGGGCGAGAGGATGCGGTTTGATTAATTAAGTATTTTGAGGGAGAATGACGATTATTCGATAAACAAGACGTCAGCCTCGCAACCAATTAATCGGGGCATTACTGAGATGCTAGATCTCAACGACACCTTTTTTACTCTATTAATTGTGAAATTATATTGGTTATATTGGTTGGACAAAGGGCTTATTTATCCATGTAATTAGGGCGAGTGTTTTAGGAACGAAAGATCGGAACGAACACAACCCCAAGCGTGCGCCTCAAGAGCGTTCGTTCAAGGACCTAAGACGTGCTAGACCTCAAGAGTCCACTACCTTCGTAATTTAATTAGGAAAAATATCTGAATTGATTAGAGTATTTTAATTAGACGTGTTAAACCGGATTATGGTTTGAATGAATTAAAAGTTTTTTAGGAGGATTAAGTGTTTTAGAAATGGAAGGCCGAAACGAACACAACTCATGGCGTGCGCCCCAAGAGCGTTTGTTCAAAGACCCAAGGAGTGCTAGACTCCAAAAGCCCACTACTTCCATAGTTAATTACGAATATAGTTTAGAAATATTAACCTAAATATTATATGATTAGATTATGATTTTTAATTAATTAAATAATTGTAAAGGTTAATTATATTTTGATTAAACTAAGATTAATTGTTGTAAGTATTTTTTTATAAACGAAAGACGAAATGAACACAACTCAAAGCGTGCGCCTCAAGAGCATTCATTCAAGGACCTAAAAAGTGCTAGACCCCAAAAGCCCACTACTTTCGTAATTAATTAAAAAGATTTGGTTAATCATGTCTTGAAAATAGTTAATCAAGTTTTGAAAATGTATTAATCAGGTTAAGGGCAACCTACTAAATTAGACTAGAAATTATTTCAGTCTGAGAGGAAATTGGATATCATCAACAAAACATAATGCATAATCTAAGGGAAACGAGAATTGACTAAATAGACGGATTAATCGAGCACAAAATAAGTTCAAGCAAATCTCATGATGATAAGCCAAGAAAAAGAACTAAATTACCCACAATGCTAAAATAATCAAGACTTAGTTAATCAAATATATATCAATCTTCATTAAAATAGTAATTAGTTAAATCAACTAAAATGGTCTTATCATTTTTCAAAGAAAAAAAGAAAAGAAAATGGACCAAAGTAATAGCCTCATGGTTTGGGCTCGGGTCAATAGTGACCCGTTCATCTCTAAAGGCCCAGACGAATGGAAGGATGGGTCAAAAACCCTAGCCATATAAAGTGGCCAACTCATACGGTTGATGAGTCAATGGTCATTATGGAGAAAGGTCAGAACACACATTGGGCAGTGAAATCAGCATAACAATAGCCTTTTAATTATATTAAATAACTATATTAAATCCAAATCATTTCAAATGAAATGCCAATTCAAACTCTTGGCTCACTCTCTCTTTCACGCTTGCTCTATCTCTCTCAGTAAAATCCAACGAACTATCTCTCCCCAACCTTGTTTCCATCGTCTCTCACATTAACCCTTTTATTATCTAGGAAGAAAAGCCATCACCTTCTCATCAATAAAACCTACAATCTCTTCTGATTCCCACAAATCCCTTAGCCATCCCAAATACTCCTTCACCCTATTTCTGAGATAAACCTCGGGTTTGCGCCGATTCTCACACCTCCCAGAAACACACCTAGAACAAACTTACATCCTCAGGTGTATGTGCTTTCGTATTTCGCGTAGATTTTCCGCTTACTCGTATGCTTTCCTTTGATTTCAACCCTCTTTCCTCATCTCAATCTCTCATTCTCTGATTCTATCTTTATGATTTGGTGATCTGGGTTTCGGTTTTGGTTTGGTTTCAGTTTGATTTGAAGAGTGATTTTGAGATGGTTGCGCGGAGGTTTTGAGTTTGGTGGTTGTGTTTGTTACCTTCGCCGGAGTGAGGTGGTTGATGGTAGAAGAAGATTTCGAAGAGGTTGGGTGAATGGTTTGAAGGGTTGTTGGTGGTTTGTGGCGAGGACAATGGAATTTAAGGTGGTTTTGTTATTGTTGTTTGATGATGAAAACGGTTATCAACGGCGATGTGAAGGCATATCACAATGGAGCGAAGGGAGTAGTGAGTGTATGGTTGGAGTTGTTGTGAAGAGGAAAAACGATTGGTGTTGGGCTGGTGATTAATTTGGATTTGTGATTAATTTAGTGAAGAAGATTTAAGGGCTGGGTCGGTGGATTGAGTTGGTTTTGGAGAAAAGGATCGGTGAGCAGTTTGTTGGAGGTTGGAGGAAGGCAAGTTTACTGAGGAAAATGGTTGTTGTGTGTGGCTATAAGGTGTGTGGAGGAGGTTCTGTCGAAAACGTGGAAGGAAGAGAATCTGTTTCTCCCCATTTCGAAAAGAGAGGTATGTATGATTTTTGTTTTGAATCGAACTGATGATGCTTCTCCCCCCACTGCTGTGTGACTCCCTCTTTTAAAAACAAATTAAACCTACTGATTAAGTTTTCAAGTACAAAGAGTTTATCTTATTGTTGATGATGAGTCCTTTTCATCATGCAGGTCTGTCGTCTCAAGTTGTTTTCATGGCAAGCTGGTGTATCAGTTGTGGTTGAGAGCAGGTCTGCGGTTATTGACTCATTTGGAATTGCTGCATAGTGAAACTCTTATGTGCAGGTTTTTGTTGCAAGATTTTGGTGTATTCAAATGGCAGAGTGTTGTATAATTTTTTCTTGGAGTGGGGTCTTGTCATTTTCAACATTGCAGGGTGTGCGATGACTGCTAAAGTCGTGCTATGAAAGGCTTATGTGGGAGAGGTGTGGCAACAATAACATGTGTATTATGCTGCAAGTTTATGCGTGGGACAGTTTTTGAAAATCGCTGATGTTTTGAATTGTTGTCACGGCTACTGTGTGCGTGACGTGAATGTGAGGTTTTGAATCATGGTATTTGCTAAGTTATGGTATGGTGTGCTGGCTGGAACAGGGCTTGTAGTGTGTATAAAATTCAATGTGGTGTTGTATTGGAATTCGGTGTGGGGTCACGTTTCAATAGCCTACACTTTATCTTTTTTCTTTTTGTAACATGGGCTCTTGTATGACACAATTAAAATTTGTATCAAGTTTCTTGTAATATGGACAAAAATAACATGGGCCTAGACTTAAGGTCATTTGGAATCTCGTCTAGTGTACTCTCTTTTTATGTAGAACTTGTTGAAACATTTTTTGCCATGGGTTTTATTTGTATATATATTATGAAAAATGGATTTGAAGTTGGTTTGAAAGAAATTGGATGTTTTGGACATGAACAAAATGAATAAGGGTTAAAATTGGTTTTAAATGGATATTGATAGAAAATGGATAATTGGTTATGAAATGGATCAATAAATGGATATTGGTGGATAATTGGTTTGGATAAAAAATAAAAGGAAAATGGATTGTGGACTTGAATCATGAGGACGAATTCTTGGCTTAGATCTACAAATGCACACTTATTGTACTTAAACCAGAACCACACTTGAATTGAATTCACAAAATGCACCCAAAACTCTGAATTAGAAATGATCCGGTCCTTGACAACCTCTACACCGTGAAACTATTGAATTCAACACAGCCAGATAACCTGATCAACACACAGGTGAATTGCCTGATACAAACCATAATTGGAGCTTCAATCACATCTAGACCTGAACATGAAACACTCTCTTGTCTGACCATTGAACCTTAAACAGTACTACACACACCTGACTTGATATCCTCAAATAAACCTTAGACTTAGGCAGCCAGAAAGCAACATGCTTTTGGATTTTCTGGACAACGGTTAGTAGATGGATGTACAGATGAAAATATATACCGGTAGGACAAATTTGGGGTATGACACTTGCACTTGAGTGGTTTTACAGCTCTGATGATTACCATTTGTGTGTTAATTGACGCTAGATATTCCCATGGGTCAATTTTTCCATCATACGTCATGAGGTGGTTTGAAATTCTCTAATATTGGGGCACCCTAGATTTCCTTGCACAATGGTTAAGGGTCTTCCTAATCATTGCCAGAGCCACCTTAATGTAGTTGTTCTTGTTGGATAAATGGTTAAGGAGAACTATTTGTGTCATCTTGTGAGTTAGATCAAAGGTTACAAAAAGTGTTCTGACTCTCCCCACGATGGACGCAAAACGTTCTTGCTAAAAAAGGTATTGACCCTGCTAATAGTGTGCTAGAGACAAGGACCCTGAATAATATATGAATGACGTGGAGTATATGATTTGTATAGGTTGGAATGAGATGGTCTAGATTTTTGTGAGCCCCTTATTTATTGGTAGCTCGTAATTATGTCATTTTATTGGTCATTATGAGAATGATTGAGTAACGTATTTCCCATAATAGGCATAATGGTGTACAAAAATTGTGATTGGTCGTTTTTTAATTATGACATGCTATAACGTGGTGGTGATCGAATTTACTATTTGACTAGGGAAGTCATTCATTCTATCTTCTTGCTTGTTTGTATTGGACATATGAGTTTGTTGGAGTTAGGTTCTAGGCTAAATAAAAAGGGGTAGTGGTTGGATTTACACTCCCACATCTACTCGGTCTAATGCTTGGGTCTTGCCTGCATAGGCGTGATAGACTTCGAGTGTTAATTTAGGGAAATGTTCTTTCCACCATTACGGGTGCTCCCACACTACCGTGAATACTCAGGAATGCCCTTAGTGTCCGGAGATGCATCTCTGAATGCACATATTTTTAGCCATTTTCAGATGAAATTGATGAAGCGATCCTATTATGCCAAATTTTATTTCGTAGATGCATCTTCGTATGCATTAAAGGTATGTGCGAAGATGCATCTCTGTACACACCATTTGTTCAAAAGTTAGCGGATGGTCCGATGACGCACCTCTAGATGATGTCGTTTCATATCAGCGTCAGACCCTTCCTTCTCCCTCCTTCTACATTTTCTCAAAAGTTCTAAAAAACATTTGACCTCTCTCTCCTTCTACATTTTCTCAAAAGTTCTAAAAAACATTTAACCTCTCACAACCATTGAAGCATCTCATACTTTCATTCAAGCTTATACCAGTGAAGCTCTTTCTCCTCCTCTTCAACATCTCATAACATTCAAGCTTCTCCTTCTCATCAATTTCATTTGGTAAGTTTTTCAAACGTTGTTTTCTTTTTATGTTTTGATTTGTAGTTAGTTTTTTTTAAGTTACATTAGTTGTTTTATGTACATTAGATGATAGTGTAAACGAAATTGATAGCCTACAAGAACATGCATTTATGGACTTTTTGAGGGTTAAGACAGCTATGACATTTCTACCATAACTGAGAATCACATGTTAGTCCGGAGATGCATCTCTGAATTTTCTCAATGCTATTTTCGGAGATTTTATGGATTTGTACTGACATGCTCTTTAGGTTTGTGTCGGTTTGTAATGTAGGTGCAATGCCTGATAAAAACACTGACAGAGCTTTGTTGGGACGTGTGTCCCAAACCACGTCGGTATGACATAAGAGAGCCACAACTATGACCACGAGGCCATGGGTTAATGATAACCCGTTTGATGGTTTGCAGTCATCCTGTTCGCAACACCTAGGTTCAACTTCTTGTAGCCGCTTCTCCTAGTCATCTTCTTTACATGGAAACGAGTTCCCAAATGATGCAGCAAACCCTGAAGTCCCTAAAGGATAGGAGGAGGCTGCTAGCCCATTATAGAGTTATCTAGGAGGCCCATTTGACACCTTCTTACTTCATCTCTATGCAGATCATGCTGCTAGGCATATATATGAGAAAAAGATGTATATTTATTTTACAATACATATGTTTTCGACTAATTAAATCGATAATGATGATAATATTTTATTTTTACAGGAGCGTACATGTTTGAAATCGATAAACCATAGGCAGAAGATATTGGATTTGGGGTATCCTGCTGCTAATTGGTTTCAGGATGTTCTCCACTATGTGTTAGGCATGCAGGTGGCTTTTGCTGAGAGGTGGCATTCAGAGACTTTGTCTTTTCACCTTCCTATAGGCGAGATGACCATCACCTTGGATGACGTCTCATGTCTCCTTCATCTTCCCATGAGGGGAAAATTACTGGGCCACGAGAGGATTGGTATAGAGAAAGACATCGACATGATGGTCACCCATTTGGGGGCTGACCTAACTGAGGCCTCACTTGAGGCACATTACACAAGAGGTGCTCATGCTAGGTTTAAATTTTTGCAAAAGATTTATAAAGACCATCTATAGAAGGAGCTGCAGAGTGCTTACGGTAATTTATTGATACTAATATTTTCATAACTAATTTGTTATACTTGTTATTAATATTTTGTATGAACCATTTTCAGGGATGGATCATCTCTCACTTTCCTCGTACCACCGAGTTTGAAGTTGCGTCTGTCTACACTATGGATTGGCTGCGTGGTGTCGCATTTATTCCGTACATGGGGAATAATGCGGTCGAGCCATTCAGAGTGCATCTTGATCGTCTTGTGACAGATGACATTTGCTTCTGCCCATACAGAGGTTACCGCGAGATGCGTCCATTAGATGTCATTTCCTTATACTCCGGATGGTTGGAATGTGGTCTAGGTTTGATGTTTCCTTATCTTCCCGAGTGAGTGATGCGACCGTTTGGCTATCTGCATATTATTCTGAGACACCCCTCAGAGTCCACTCTTCCCACCGTCCACCGTAAAGACCTCGATGCGATACTTGATGATTTCGAGAGTCACATGGTATCAGAGAAGTATTGCAGGATACTAGCTCTTGTACAGTGGGCCTATGCATACAGTTACATGACCTGGGTTTATAGGGTGTCATACCCTATCATGACATCAGACGCGCTTGGAAGACCACCTAGGTCAACTAACCATGAGGCACTTAAGATTTAGGATGACCACACCGAGAGCGTGATGAAGATCTATCGACGTGTTGTAGAGATAGGTAGAGCAGACATAGAGGCAGAATTCTTTGAGAATGACAATCCCCATTTGCCTCTCGGAGAGATTATGGTTGCCAAGTTACGAAATGTCATGTAGTACAGTCGGAGGAGGAATAGACAGGAGGTTCGACATACGCAATAGTTTATGTTTATATATATATATATATATATATATATATATATATATATATATATTATACATTGTTGTAGTTTTTGAATTAATGTAATACTTTTTAGTCTTATTTACCTTTAACTAAATTTGATTTTACTTTAATATAATTTGACCTAAAAAAAATTATAATGTTAGAAGAATGGTGGTGTTGTGAAATCATGAGGCCTAATAAGAGCACAAGGTTTGATATGTTATTCCAATCTACCGACCCCAGACATCAAACATGAGGTCTGATAAGGATGAAATCATGAAATGTTATCCTGTTCCGTAAATCTATGCCAAATTTTTTCATTTTACCCTTTATGAGTCAAGCTTATCTGCATATCTCTATTAATTTAAACTTCTTCCATATTTTTCAATTCTACAAATTTTCATTTATGTTTTGAAATATCTCATCTTAATTTCTCTACTAACGTAAGCTTTGACTCCTTTTATATCGTCCGACCTTATATATAAACAAAAAGAAATGATCCATCACACCTTAGACAGTACACACAACTATCACAACTGCATCTCATAAAAAGCATTTTTCAATAAGCATACTTAGTTCTCTTTACTTGAAATTACAAAGCCTTCTAGCTGTTTCATTTGAATGGCCTCCTCATGCTTATAATATTACTGAAGTTTTAACCATAGTGTAGCAGCAAACTTCTTCACGAGACTTATAAAATGATATCTTACATCCGTAGATGAATGTGGTTCATAGCTTTACTAAAGTGTTGTTTCTCCTTCTGTCAATGACAAGGGCATATTACTGTAACAAAACAAGGAATCATCCAAATCCATAAGTGCAAATACAAAATTCTCTTGACCTGGCATAGCAAAAATCTGGTGTCAGTGTCACAATCCACCCACAGAATTCGTTGCTCGAATATAGTTTTCCATTATATTCGAGCAACCCAAACCAGGAGCTCGGATACAACTTTGGTAGAAAAAATGCACAGACCGCAGGAGTATGATCATATACTGTATTTAATAGAGACGGGAGTAAGAAACAATAAATACAGAAAGAAAAACTATTGCAAAAATATATCTTATTTAGTACAATTCGTTTTAAATTATCATACATTTGTAACATTTCCTAGGCTGATTTAAAAAAATGATTTGAATGTGTGGTGCAGACTATCTAAATTCTAAAGCTCCCAACAATAAATAACTATTGAGTGAAGGTTTACAACAACAAAACTCTTCTTATAAGAAAAAATTGAAGAGACTGCCTGTTGCCCAATCCATTTCAATTAGAACCATCTCTGACGACTTTTGCAAGAGAAGTGGCTGGCTGGCAAGCACTTTGAAGCTAAGACGTAGCCAGTGGAAATTGGACAAGGCGATGTTTCTTATCAATAAGACGTACTTAATGAGTTCCAAGAGTTCCAAAGAAATCTTGGAGGGTTAAGGAATCATTGTGCACGAATAGTCCATCCCCGCTGAGCAAGGGCAGCGATCACTTGAGTAGCAGCTTCTGCTGTGTCATTCAGTGGAGGGTAACACCAGCTTTCAGTTATCTGTATTTTCAAAACACAAATTAAAAAAAGGCAACATTAATTGGTGCATTTGTCTTGAACAATAAAATAAGATCATAAGCGTCATGGTTTGTTCATTCTGTGGTTAGAGCATTTTGAATTAAAAGACTGATTTCAATTTGAAGAAACAAAAAACACAGAACAATCCAGGACAGCTTGCAACTCACATTTTCCATCCCAGTGAACGGCCGAGCAACTCCTTGCTTCTGCAAAGAGTTATGGAAATCAGCAAACTTCCATGTACACAGCTCTGCTCCGATTACATACACAGGCTTCCTGTAGTAAAAGATATGAAGTCATGGCACTGATAATTCCATTTTAAGTAGTGTTTTAATAACAGGAACTTCTTTTTTTCATTTTGACTTTTATTTTTTCATGAGATGCATGCTGACCATCATTGATCATACATACCCAGTACTGCAGGCCTCACTCAACATACTAACTGAATCAGCTGTGATAACAAAGGCATCAGCCCAGGCCAGATGTCCCATATGTGGATTTGGACCTGAATGTAATAAAAATAATTAGAATAAGTAATCTCCAGTACCAGAACAGGCAAGTCTGAATTTCCTCTCTTATGATTTAAGAATATGATGATCCACTAAGTACCTTCACCATCCCATATTTGGACCTTAGGATTTGTGGAAAATTCTTTGACCAAGATTTTGGAGATCTACAACGAATGGAAATTTGAATCATTGTCAGACCAAATTGAATTGATCCCCCCATCCCACTAGATAACATCATTTATACACGCTCAAGCCCGTATCAGGTTTCAGTGTTTTACAGACAAATCACCAACCATGAGCGTGCTCATGGTAAAGGCCAAAACGGATACTGCATCCAACCTATGGACTGAAAAGGCAAAAATAATAGTACAAATTGCACGATATACCTTCTCAGGAGTTCTTCTAGAGAAAGATATTCTGATTGTCCCACAGCTCCATAGAACATTCTGAAGCATAACCACTAAATTCTTTGCAAGATCCACACCATAGGGACAATTGCCTAACCGGGAAAAAAGATTTAACATCAAGACGGAAGGTATAATACTAGGCGTCACTAATGTATGGTTATATTCCACCAATGTTAATGCGTAAAAATAAAGTTCAAAGAAGAAAATATAGGGCATATAAATATACAAAAAATTTAATGTTCAAGTCAGCTTATTTAAGGTTTCAAACAAAAGGGCTTTACGTATGCAAGATTGACCTACTTAGCTTTTATAAGTTCTCAACTATGCCATGCAATACGCAATACATAGGGCATGCAATTCCTTTCCTGTAGTTACATAAGCTATAGAGTCATTTAAAGAAGTCTCCAATTTGAAAGGGGTCATCAAACTAGAGAGAAGAAAAGAGAAATTCTTATCATAAACAAACGAAATATGACCGACCAGACATTCCTACAGACATTGACAAAAAACTTAATTAAAAAAACCAACACAAGGAGACTTATGGGTCTAACATAATGCACATTTTCACCCTTTTAAGACAAAGGTTGCGCAATCATCAGGTGCACGAGCATGATGCTTATGCTAATACCAACTTTCAACCTATACCAAACTACACAAATCTTAATGAACATTATAAAATTTCCCAAAATACAATTGGAAAAGCATTACAAATCACTTAATGGAAACTAAAATACCCGTAGGTCCCCCAATGTTAACCACGAGCAAGGGCTTTGGCAAAGTAGCTAACTCATTATGCCAAGCTGATGCAGCAACCCTAAGAGCAGCCGAATCAGCTTGGTGAAGTGCTCCCACAGTAAGAACCTGCATTCATGTAAAATCAGCGAACTTCAAGAGAGGACAAAAAGTAGAACATCTCAGTTTAACATGACAACCACAACTGTGTTAAACCAATAGCCATCCACACAACTCTACTACCTACCACGTTGCGGCCAGGAGGTTCCCATGGAGTGACCCACCTCCGAAGAAACCAAGGTATTTGCTGTTGGGCATGAGGTGTAAGGGGGTAATAATCATGGCGAGGAGTGATCACAAGATCAAACCTATTCAGGAGGAATCTTGGATGTTGTATCTGAATGAGCAAGTAAAAGGGTTAGACAGCAACATACATAACGTTTGGGACCATGCCTTCATTTATTATACATAATCCATGCACATATGGACAAATTAAAGAACATGCACCAGAAAAATAGACAATTTCATGTTAATTTTTTTTTTTGGCCAGTATTTCATGTTAAATTAAACCTACAAAAGAAGCAAAGTACCCTACAAGTGAGCATTATGAATTCATGAATCCAAGAGAGTTCATAAATAAAAAGCTTCTGAATCTCTGATCACATTCTCTTAAATGCAAACAACTCCAATAGTAGCATTTAACAGTTTCGCAAATGAAAATCTCTAAAATCTCTAATCACATTTTCTTAAGCAATCAATTATGATGAATGCAATCTGATGGCAGTGAATTCATAAATTAAATTAATGTCTACGCTTCAATTCAAGGAACACAAAAAGAAAGACTAAAGAGCAAAGTTCAACCTGAACAAGAAAAACATTTTCCGAAGCTAACCGTTTAATGGAAGTCGCAACAGAAATGGTGTCTCGTCCAGACGCAACCACCAACAAAGGACCATCTCTAGTGATTAAAAAAACAAAGTGTTTATGCAATTCATTAAAAAAAAAAAAATCATTCTTTCTAAAACCAATAATACATTTAGTCACAAACAAAAAAAGAACAAACACAACATACTTGTAAAACGTTTCACGCGCCATCATTGCAATGCTATGAGCATCAGCTTCTAATACATTAGATATACCTGAAAAAGTGAACAAAACTACACCATCACGTCAATGTAATCATTAGAAACAATCAAAGTTAAAAGAGACTAATTGTTACCTACCAATGTTGGAATTCAATGATTGAAACCGTGAATTGCCACAGATTCTTCTTACAACGGAGTCTAATTTTTTATGAATTGAAACTGGAAGCCATTTGAACCACCTATTGATTCCTCCTTGTGGCCTCGTCACACGCTGAAACCAAACCACATAATCTATGATTGAATCAAATTGTTATAATGCGAAAAGAAATGAAGATGAAAACGAAGACTTACGTATAGAGAAATGCGATTGGAGAGACCAAGAGCGCGGACCAATCCAATACTCTGATTCTCAGCACCGGCGAAGCCGTTTCCGATTACAACAACTCGCCGAATTGCACCGTCCAACATCTCCGACATCGCTCGTTTTTTCCATTCCATTCAAATCTGAAACAAAAACGAAAGGAAAAGAAAATAGAATCTCCAAAACCCGGTCCGAACCGGTCCGGTTCGGCCCAACGTAATCATTTGTTTTTCTATTTATATATCTATGTGTTTAATTTTAAATTCTAGTGTTTGAAAATTGAAAGAAAGAAGAAAATTTTGTTGTGTTGTTAGAGGAAGATGTGGGCGAGTGCAGAAGGTGGTGCTCCAGAGGTTACTCTGGAAACTTCCATGGGTTCCTTCACCATCGAGGTTTTGTTTTTTGGTGTTTCTCTTCGGTTCCATGAATAAAATTAGGGTTTTAACTTTTTTTTGTTTGGTTTTTAGCTTTACTACAAGCATGCACCTAGAACTTGCAGGAATTTCATTGAACTATCTCGCAGAGGTTACTACGACAATGTTAAATTCCACAGAATCATCAAGGACTTCATAGTACAAGGTGGGGATCCTACTGGGACAGGAAGAGGAGGAGAATCCATATATGGGTATGCTTGAACTCATCATCATCTTTATTATGTTGATTATGTTTGTAATGGAGTTATTGTATTAGGTTATTTTGGGTCATTTGATGAGTTATCAATTGAATTTTTCCATTTTTTGTTGTTGTTGTTTATGATAGTGCAAAATTTGAAGATGAGATTAAACAAGAGTTGAAGCATACTGGAGCTGGTATTTTGTCAATGGCTAATGCTGGCCCTAATACTAATGGCAGTCAGTTCTTTATCACTCTCGCGCCATGCCCCTCTCTAGATGGTAATGTTATTCGCTTCTTCTTTCTACTTTGCTTTGTAATTTTTTAATATTTGTAGGTTCTTGTTGATGATTTTTATTCGGCATTGTGTTACTCACTTGCATAGTGAGGATTTTGCACTTCAAATGTCCATATAAGTAGGTTATTTAAATGATAAATACAGAATAATACTGGTTTGTGGACAAAGCAATCTCATTGCAGAGTTGTGAAAAGTATAATGTTTTGTATTTGTATTCTGTTCAGCTCCTTTTGTATATTTTGACTTTTGCATGATATGTTGATCCATTTAATCACCAAATCATGTTTAACTTTCCGTTGTGTTGTTGATGGTTTTAATCATTATACAATAAGATAAGATGTAGTCTAAGGTCACTGATGGAAAAACTAATAGATAATCAATGGCATGTATTAATTGTCGGATCATATACGATTAGTCGTGATTTGCTAACAATGTAAAACATTTTACACTGATAGTGCATGAAAAGTAAACTCTATTAATAGGAGTAAGGTACTAACAATTATCAAAGTTATATAATGTCTTATGGCCTTGTCTCAATGTGGAGGATTATCTCTGGGTTTGATTAGAATCTCTCTTGTTGTGTCCTATTAAGCACAGACATGTGAAATGACATGGACATGTCGACAATGTAAAGTTTAAAAATATAGGACACCGACACCGCTACGTGCATCTAAATTGAACAATTTAGTTATCCATTTACTATAAAATAAAGCTTAGAATGTTGCAATCAAATTTAATGTCTTCAACTCCTCAATGGTCAAAAAATCGTTGACACATCTTTAACCCTTTTAGACAGACTTGTATAAGGTGTGTTAAAAACAAAGGAAAATAATTAATTTTTTGAGACACTTGTATAAGTTGTCAAACACTTCTCATTATGATGTAGGTCGCCTATCCAAGAACTATCGAAGCATAGGAAAAAACATTTTTTTTGTGACACTTGTCTGAGTTATCCATCCAACACATGCGGTATGAGTGTCATATGGGTGTTGGACACCACGGCACACTTAATTCTAGTTCCGTTCGCGGTTTATAGTTTGTGTCTATTCTGTAATTCATTTGTCAAAAAGAACTAATACTATGACGCACAAATGTTTCAAAATGGCTATTAGACAGCTTCGTGATATATTTCTTATATTTTTTGCCTTTTTGAGTAGATAAAGCCACATGCATATATTAAGTGCATTTTATCATCAACCAACTTCGTTTTTTTTTCTTTTTTTTTTGCATTAGTTTCCTTAACTAAATTTGTAAGAGTACATAAAACAAGGGACTCTCTTTTAAAAGCCGTTTGTGAGTTCTCTAATATAATCTGAGTTCAAGGTAAACATAAACTTACAGTTATTACTTACAACAAACTGTTAGAGTAGACTCAAGTGATTTTTAGCTATAACCTTGGCGTCATGGCGGTTAGATGATCGAGTTTGGTTGGTTAATTTATGATTCATCATTCCTATTCTTATAATGAAAATTTTGGAATATCTATTAATACCCAATTTCTGTTTCTGTTTCTGTTTCAACCAGGAAAGCATACAATATTTGGAAGAATAAGTCGGGGAATGGAAATCATCAAAAGACTTGGCAGTGTTCAGACAGATAACAATGACAGGTATGTTGAATATCTTTCTATGTAAACCATTTAAAGATACTATACATGAACCAACGATCTTGCCTAGAACAGTATAATGAGACTTCAAACGTGTGATATTGGGGATCATAAAATTGCTGGTATTGGGTATATGATACTGATATGATACTCATCTGAGGAATTGGTTTATGTATTGCCTCATGCTGTCACAATTTGGTTTCATGATTTTTCTGTAAATATTCGATTACAAGGGAAGTTTTTGGCCAATGAATGAGGTCTATAAATTTAAATCATATAGAATCAGAAGGAAGAAGTTGGCTAAGCTAATAGATCACAAGTATATCCAAACCTAATGGGTACAAAATTTACTCACCACAAATAAGGTTTTTACTCATAAAATGAGTTTGGTGCAAACGTGGATAATTACTCACAAAGTTGTACGTATAGATGCTACAGCACCCATCTCTATCCATTTTTGTACAAAATGTTACATTATGAGCTTTCTTTGATCTTCCTTTATGAACAACTTGAAAAAACTATTGACACATTTCCTCATTTTCCACCAATTCAGGCCCATTCATGATGTGAAGATACTACGGACATCAGTCAAGGATTGAGATGAGTTGCGATATGATGCAAAAAAATCAAAGTTTTATTATTAATTCTTGATATAGTTATTGCTGCAAAAATATCTTGGCATATTTGGCTTCATGATTAAGCATAAAAATTGTATCTTTTTTGGCATTAGTTTGGCCACACAATCAAGACTCAAAGACCTTGTTATATGACCTATTATTTTGGTACTGTACTTCCAAGTGCTATAGAGATTAGGGTCTTTTAGTTTCTATTTCTGTTTTAGACTATAAGTGTTTATTATGTACAACATTTGTTTTGAATTGAATTATGCGAAAAACTTCTGGATCTTTAAGCTTGGTAGGAAACATGTTTTGGATTATTGTGCTAGTGCATGGCTATGGTCTCATTCCCTTATAATATTCTTTTGTTAGTTAAAATTTCTTTCCGAAAAATTGGCATATATGGGCATTTGGGTCAAAGATTCGGTAAAAGGCACATCAAGATGGTTCTTTCTCAAAAGTTCTAAAAACTTTTTAAATTGCGCATCTACCTTAGCCTTTGCAAAGTTTTCTGATTATTTCAATAAGAATTCTGATTACTTCAGAAAAGTCTTTCTTGGTCAGAATTGAAAAAGAGATCTAGAAACTTTCTTTTCTTTTCTTTCTTGATTCTGATAGGATTAGGAATCATAACTTCCTTTTTCCTTCTTTCTTTCATACGAACTAGAACTGATGCAGATAACACACTTCTATAGGCATAATCTAAGTCTTGAGTGGCTCCATAATCAATCAATGTATTGATTAATTTACGTTGGTAGAAGAGTTCAGAAAGTAGCCTTGCATAAGGTACTGTTCTTTTGAGCTTCTTAGTTGAATCTTTGATGGATTCACATAGATGATGAAAGATGTAACCTGTAAGATTTAATCTCTGATCAGTTGACAGATATCAAGGAAAAATCTTGTGATCCTAAGAAATTTGATCAGAACTTCCTTCCTGAGGAATTAGACAGCCAATTAGAATCTTGAACAGAAGCTTTTGCATGAGATGCATGTTCTTCACTTTTCCATAGGCATCTTTCTTTTCAAACAAAATCATCTTAATTTCCTTGGCGAAGTCACCTCCATACTTCTTGTTGAGTATCACCATTCCTCTATTCTCAGACTATATTAGTTGAGCAATATTCTTTTGAGTGATGGCAATTTCTAGACCCATCACAACGGATCTAATTTCCACACCTTTAAACTCTGTTAAGAAATGTGGTTGGGCCTAACTCAACCCTACAAAGCCGTTTTGTAGAGTGAGGATTACCCCCACTTATAAACACATGTCCATGCCATATATTGTCCGATGTGGGACTCTTAACATACCCCCTCACGCTTAGGACTAGACAATTGAAGCGTGGAAATAAATGGTAGGTGGCCCGATAGCGGAAACCATAGAAGGTGGCCCACCGGATCTTAAACGAGGCTCTTGATACCATGTTAAGAAATGTGGTTGGGCCTAACTCAACCCTACAAAACCGGTTGGTAGAGTAAGGATTACCCCCACTTATAAACACATGTTCATGCCATATATTGTCCGATGTGGGACTCTTAACAAACTCCTTCAGACCTATTTTTGTTCTTGATTTCCCTTTCAGATTTTTGTCCTTTTTTACAGCATTCCTCTCTTCATTCTGTGCGGAGTACTCATCATATACTTCTGCCCTTACCCAGAAATCTTTTACCAGAGTTGGGTAAGTCGGTCCATTAAGCATATCAAAGAATTTCATCAATCCTTGGAATTTAAAGTAATCTTTTAACGGACAACCATTTACTTCAAAGCTATTAAAATTCACCACCTGCTCAATGAGGGGTTTTAAATCATCTTGGTTGAGCGGAACAATCTTCGGTTTGATCTTATGAGTTTTCATGGAATTCATTTTCAGAGGATTGGTTGAAGAGGATGTCATGTAGGGAGTTTAAGGGGTTTTCTAGGGTTTACAATTAGAGCACAAAATAGACGGTGATAAATGATGTGTGTGTTGAAAATGTGTTGGTAGAATTAAATGACATAAAAGAGAATATGAACATACAAATATTTAAAACAAATTTAATTCCCTTCAAATTCAAGTCACCAATAATTTCAAGCGAGGTGAATACATTTCAGACAGGTGTAAAAAGTGATACATGTGTCACGAGAAATTTTTACACTTTGTGCATGTGAGAAACAAGGAATTCTTTATGCAAGTTTTTGATCCAGAGATATTTTCAGAGATTATCTTAGATCAAAAGTTTCGCTGCCAAAGACTTTGATTGAGACAATTTCTGACATATATCATATTCAGATTCTCCATTTGAAAACAAGCATAAATTACTATGTTCAGAATTATTTTTCAACTGAATAATTCTTAGGAGAATTACTACTTGTATCAGTTCAGTGAAGAACATATAATATATCAGATTATTCTGAGCAATAGTAAGAGAGTTTTCTTCAAAATAGTTTAAAAGAATTCTTTATTTCAACATGACACAGATATTATCACAAACAGTGAGCACATAATTCACCAGCCTGAAAGTTCTTATGTAAATTTCTTCCAGTATCTGAGCATGAAGACTATACATGCTGAAATATCTTGTTCAGAAAAGTTACACTTGAATAAAAGTAATTAACAGTACTTACCTGGATAGAATTTATGATTCTAGATCTTCAGTCTGTTGATGATGTATTTTTGACTTGTTTAGAAGCCAACATGTTGAACTATCTTCTTCACAGGGATAACACCATCGAGAGAGAGAGAGAGAGAGAGAGAGAGAGAGAGAGAGAGAGAGAGAGAGAGACTAGTTGCTTTCAATAGATTCTTTCATCTTTTTGCCACCCTTCTTTTCATACTAAGATGAAAAATATACTTTTCCACAAGATCTTTGTCTGCACCACTGTAAAGTGTTATGCACAGACCAAGCTCTGATGCGAATTGAAGGTGTGAAAATACACAAGAATGGGGTTGAATTGTGTTTTAAAAACATTTCTGCTTCTAAATAGAGTTCAGATTCTAAACACCATTTCAGAATCTGATCATAAATACAGCGGAATAATAAATTAGAAGTAGAGTAAATATAACCATGAACACAACAGATTTATCCTGGTTGCTTTTCAATCGAGAGTACTCTAGTTCCCTTGTCTCGTAAGAGATTTTCCACTATAATCAACTCATGATTAAAATTGCGTATACCTACAAGTATAAGGCTTTTACTGCTCAGACCTACAGTCTAAGACTTCTTACTCAATCAGCACCTGATCAAGACTTCTCTGCTTAGATCCTCAGATCCTAAGACTTTCCTTGCTTAAACCCATTTAGCTCAAGCCTTCCTTGCTCAGACACTCTGCCTAATACTTCTCTGCTCAGACCTCTATCCAAGACTTCACTGCTCAAATTCACCTGGTTCAAGACTTTTGCTCAGACGCACTGTCCAAGGCTTATTTGATTAATCAACATAGATCAAGACTTTCAATGCTCAAGCACGTAGCAAGAGACTTACCTGGCTCAATATTTTCAACTGGAGACTTTGATGCTCAAGCACATAGCAAAAGACTTTGACCTAAACTACTGAATAACGTGTACATTAGAATAGAGAACAAGGTGTATTTGATACATAATCAGAGGTACAGGGTAATCACTTTAACAAAGACCTTAAGCACTTAAGATTTTCAAGATATTCAATGTTATTGGAAATCTTAAGGCTGTTTACAATTTACAACAAATAACAAGATATTCTGCATATTCAGTAGTGTTGCTCATTGTTGATCTTGCTATTTCTTCATTCAGATAAAGACTCTGAACACCTTTATCTTCTTTAAAATTTCTTCTTCTTTTTCTTTGTTAAAGATTCAAAATAAACCTTCAGCGACTTATATAGCAGTTTGTAGAAGACTAACAGTTTGGAAGAGATAACTCAATCAAATGTCTTTGTTTTCTCTATATTATAAGAGCCGTTGAAGATATATACACCAAAGATCTTGATCCATTATGTAACACATTCAACCATTGCGTCTTCAAAGAGATCTTGTACTATAGAGACGTTGAGAGTGGTTATCCATGAAGTAAATCAACTCTTCTTGAGCCTTGTGAACTTAGCCTCTAGCTGACTAACTGATTTGACATTACAACTTGCTTTTTGTAGTACATATAACTTCAGCTTTGCTACTACTTCTGAACGATCACAAGAAGCTAATACAATCACAAGTGTAGAGACAATATATTGCTTATTCTGATGTTGAGACCTTCAGCTTCAGAGCCTACGTCAGACATCACTTAGCAAGTGTTATTCAGATTTTGTATCATCAGATGCACGTAACTCAACTTCTCTCAAGTGTGCCTTCATATCAGATTCTAAATATACCTTTAAGTATAAGAACTTGCATACTTGGACACACATTAGATAACAACATTGTTTTTCTAATACTTTGTTATCATCAAAACCCAAAGAATATAAGTCATGAACAAATCTTGTTCTAACACAGTAAAACAATCCCTCAAAATCATCTTCCAAAAGGATATCCTTCAAAACATTGAAAAAAGTTCATTAATATATATGAATGATGATTTAGGAATAAGACCCATGAATAAAGCAAGTCTGCAGAAGGGAAAATAAAATTTTAATTTCATACGACGACAAATAATAAGCCAAATAACAAGCAACACGTATAAAATGTCGTTCATAAACTGTGAGCAACAATGCCTCAATGTACTCTAAAATAAAATAAAATAATCCAGATAATCCAATGTATCTTACTATTGGTTTGATGAGCACCAATGATAACCCATGTATTAGCAGCAATGAATGTTTGAACTAGAAAGAAAACAATCCAATTTAATAGTCAGCAAAATCTGAAAAGCAATATATGTATAAAGTCTGTCGTATTAAAAGTATTAACAACAAAACAATTTATTCAACATATGACTAGTGACTCAATGACAAATGATGGATTTATCAAAGAATTTTGAAGAACAACACAATGTTATAAAAGTATTAACATGACAAATATGACAAACTCTAACGGTACCCTTTCCACCAGTTCGAACTGAACCGATCATCTTCATCAACTTTTCACGATTCATCTGGGTAAAACGTACAAAAACTAAACACAACTCTCATAACAACAAACTGCATTACACTTAAAAAAGATGCAAAGTTATTAGTAACAAAATCCCTAATTTCAGTTTCAGTTACAAAGCATAGAAGATGAATTTTACAGAGACAAAGGCTCACCGGAACGAGTAACTCAGTCAGGTGTGTAAAAAAATTGCTTTAAATCACAATAATATGCCATGAGTCGGTGTTGTTTATGACTCACAACGAAAACAAAAAGGATTTGGAGGAAGAACAAAGATGCACAGGAAAGCAGTAATGGGGAGAAGATTTTGAAGAAGAAAGAGGATTTGGAGCAAGGGAATGAAATTAGGGTTAATGTGTCACATGTTTAATAACAAATAATAATAAATTAAAAATAAACAAAACGAAATGTCAGGTATGATAACATACTACCAAGTAGACTGCCACATATGAACAGTTTAACGTTTTTTTTTTCAAAATTTAACAGAATGAATCAATTTGAATAACAAAATCGTTTTAAAGGAGTATAATATAACATTTTTTTAAGGCTTAAATAGTGTTTTCGTCCCTGTAAGTTGGCGAGTTTTTGGTTTTGGTCCCTGAATCTTTTTTTTTTCGGTCCAAGTCCTTAACATTTGATTTCTTTTTGCGATTAGTCCCTGACGTTAAACTTCCGTTACAAAAATGATGATGTGGCTAACGTCGCTGACGTGGCAAGTGTTTTTTATCATTTTTCATTTATTTTAATCCCCAATAATTCCACATAAACTGTTTTGATTTTGGTCCCTATTGTTTAAGAAGGCAAAAATGGAAATTTTGGTCCCAAGAGAACTTGAACCCATGACCTTTGCTTCCACAACATGCTTCTTAGCCACAAGACCATTTAACTCACTTGTGTTTTTATTTGCAACAAATTTATATATTACATAAATCCAATATTTACTATTTAATACTTATATTTAAAATATAAATTATTTTATAAATTAGTATAAATAATTAGTTTATTAAATATTTCATTAATTTAATATTCCAAATATTTAATATTTCAATTATTAATTATCATAATTATTTATTATTTAGTATCATAATTATTTACTATTAACTAATAATACAATATTATTTACTAATAATTATTTATTATTTATTATCGTAATTATTTATTATTTATTATCGTAACTAATAATTATTTATTATTTAAATAACTAAATAATTTTAATATTAATAATCATAATTATTTAATATCTCATTTATTTAATTTACTGTAATTAATATTATAATTATTTAATAAATTAAACTATTATTAATAATTTACTGTAATTAACTAATACTCTAATTATTTAATAAATTAAACTAAATAAATTTACTGTAATTATTTAGTAAATTATTTATTATTAGTTATTAATAATTAGTTACAGTAAATTATTTAGTTATTTAATAGTTTAATTCACTAAATACAGTAAATTTAAATTACTAAATACAGTAAATTTTTAATAGTTTTATTTACTATATTTATAATTTACTATATTTAGTAAATAATTTACTGTATTTATTATTTAATAATTTATTGTATTTATTATTTTGTAAATAATTTACTGTATTTATTATTTAATAATTATTTATTATTAGTAATAATAAATACAATAAATTATTACCGTAGTTATTAATAATTATTAGTTACAGTAAATTATTTAGTTATTTAATAGTTTAATTTACTAAATAATTACAGTAAATTTATTTAGTTTAATTTATTAAATAATTAGAGTATTAATTAATTACAGTAAATTATTAATAATAGTTTAATTTATTAAATAATTATAATATTAATTACAGTAAATTAAATAAATGAGATATTAAATAATTATGATTATTAATATTAAAATTATTTAGTTATTTAAATAATAAATAATTATTAGTTACGATAATAAATAATAAATAATTACGATAATAAATAATAAATAATTATTAGTAAATAATATTGTATTATTAGTTAATAGTAAATAATTATGATACTAAATAATAAATAATTATGATAATTAATAATTGAAATATTAAATATTTGAAATATTAAATTATGTAATATATAAATTTGTTGCAAATAAAAATACAAGTGAGTTAAATGGTCTAGTGGCTTAGAAGCATATAGTTGAAGCAAAAGAAATCAAATGTTAAGGACTTAGACCGAAAAAAAAAAGATTCAGAGACCAAAATAAAAAACTCGCCAACGTACAGGGACGAAAACACTATTTAAGTCTTTTTTTAACTAACGGACAAAAAAAAAAACAATAAATTAAATTTAGAGACCAAAAGATAAATCAAACCATATTTTTAATATAGAACTAATTTAGATAAGCAAAAATCAAACCCTTGAAAAATAAACACTTGTTTGACTCAGAATTTATTAAAAAAAAAAAAAACTAAAAATACCGTGTTGTGTTCAATCTGTTGATGTAAAATTATTTGTAAAAATAAAACATTTCTAAAATTGCGTGTATTAGTAACGTAGTAGTAGTATAGTATTAATCAAGCTCTTTAACCCAAGTCATAGAGAGAGCGAAACTCGAAGAACCCATTGATAAACAACTCGAGAAAGAAAAAAGCGGTTGAAATTGGAGCAACTACCAACTGTGCAGTTCCGTCGCTTGCAATCGGAAAACGAAGAGAGCGCTAGCTCCCATGGCGATGACAGTACACGGTGCGTACTTTCTATTTCAAACTATTTATACTCATTCTCTTTTCCGCGATTCCCGTTTTTATTACAAAATTAGGGCACAATCACTCTCACTCCCATCACCAATTGTCGCTACTGATTTCTCCACAACAAACAGATTAAGCTAATCCCCCTCGTAATCGTGTTATGTTTCTAACAAATCGTAATCCATAGGGTTTTCTTTAAATTCTGGTGGGAAACTGGTAGGGTTTGTAGAACTGAACTTAGGATCGAAGAAATTTCCCCAAAAATGAACTTAGGGTTTTCATTTGTATGTTTGGAGATTATACTGCTGTGACCAAATTTACTATCTATATATTATACTAAGGATTTATGTGTGCTTTTAGTTTGCAATCTTTCTTTCAAGCTTTTTCTTCAATGTATATATATTTTTAATTATTTTACTGATTTTGTTTTGTATCTGATGTTGCAAATTGATGTTATGGGGATGTTCATGTCTTTACAGTGTAAGTTGGAACTAAACTTTGAGCTTTGTTTCATGATCGTGATTATCTAGCAAATTAAGGCTAATTAACAATTAATCTTTTTTTTTTGGATGTGTAGCCTTGCTGGGTTGGCTTTTATGTTTTCGTCTAGCATTTTGCTACAGATTCTGGTATGTGTTTAGCGATGAGACTGATTGTGCTTCTTTTATATACTTGAAATGAATTGAGTGATGTCTATTTGCTGGCTTTTTTCCATTTCACGATTATGTTTCCTCCAAATTATGTTTGTTAAATTTTATTATCTTCAAATATTTTTGGATTATGCTGTTTAACTTTGATTTGTTTTTAAGTAAATGAAAAACAATAGAAGTAATCTTTTAGGTATCATATTATTTAGACCACACAAACTGTTTGATTCATGTTGAAATCTCTGGTGAAAAACCTATGTATTTCAGCCTTCCAGTGAAACTGAAAATTAACAACATTTTCCTGAAAAGTATAATGGATGAGCCATTAATACAGGTTGTTTAACCTTGCAACATAGGTGCCAAAACACACTAAATATTTTGTAGTCATATTACATTTAAACTTATGAATCTTTGGTTTCTATTGGAAAAAACCCAAAAATTGGTTAAAGATAAAGCTCACAAAGGGTTTATATAGAGCAACACCCCTCACCTTACAAGTCAATTTTGTAGGGATGAGTTGGACCAAACTCTAATTCTATCAGTTTCATTTACAATCAAGTTTTGTTGTGAACTTAAAGATGCCAACGACCAAATTGGATTTAAAGCCTATAACATGTGTGAAAGTTTTAGATGGGAAATAAAGGAATGAGGAAAGGAAGGAGGAGAGGAAATCTTTCTATTTAAAAGCAGGGGCACAAAATGAAATGAGAAGAGTTGTAATTTTAAAATTTAACATAGGATTGTGGGTGAACAGGATAAAAACTCAACCAAACTAATGTTACAATAAGTAAAATTTTACAATAAGTGAAATTCTATTCGAGTCTTGTGAGTATGTGAGATCATGATCCCATATTAAGTCAGGTTTTTTAAATCCAGCCTCTGCTGCTGCATAGGTTCTTTTTCTTAATACTTCAGACCTTGTTGGATTTTTTAAATATTCATATTAGTTAGGAAGAGGAGAATATACAAATTCTATTTTATTAGAAAGTAAATAGGGATAATCCCTAATTACAAAGATAGAACTGCAAAACTTCAAATGTTTGCAAACCTCCCTGTCCAAAGTCCCCAATTCTCTCTCAAGTCAAAGTTAGTATCCCTCTTGTCTTTTCCTATTAGTTATGGGCAACTTGCTTCATTTTGTATTACTCTCTCACTACAAGCAATTTAACTAAACTGACAATCATTACTATGCACCTCAGACTTAACCTTGTTCTCAAGGTGATAGTTTTGTCTCTTTCCTTTGCACTGGCTGAAAACTTATCCCCTTGATCCTACTGTTTGTGGTCTGAAAGACTGAAACTAATGCAACTATCCAATCGGCATTTCTATTTGTGGTTGGTTACCAAATAATTGACTCCAACCTTTTGTTCCAACTTTGATATTGACTTGGCTGGCACTGTCACCAATCACCATCTCATAAGGGCCAATGAAATCAAATTTTGCTTTCCTCTACATCATGCTTTGGAGACCGCTTAATCACCTGCCTTCCTCTACATCACGCTTTAGAGACTGCTAAATCAACTTCCTCCTTGCTCTCAAACGTATCAGCCCCACTGCCTCTGTTGATGGTTGTCAGGGACCGAGGATTTTAAATGGAAATGTTATGTGATGACCAGAATTAAGATTTTACTGTAGAAATAATTGCGGAGTTCTAAGAATAAAATAAATTTTAGTTTAATTCCCATTCCATCCCTCCCTCTTTCTCTGCCTTCAAGAACTTTCTAGCTATTACAACCACCTTAATTTGGGATTAAACTACCATTTTTTCATCAGCCATTGTACAAGGAATATGGTTGGGTCGTTCTGGCCATGGAGGCTCCATTAAAAAAGTATAAGACCCATTAGTTTAATCATCACTGGTGATCCATCCATATTCTTGGAAAATTATGATTTAATAGTGGAAGCTTGGCCTGAACCATTTGGCCAACTGGGTCAGTTCCATTTGCCTTTCTTTCCCGTTCACCCAATCAAGCAATTTGCTTGCTCTTTTTCAAATTTCTCTTATAGAGCAACCTTGGTCTGTAAATGATATTTTGTCTCTTTCCATTGTATTGCAGTTTTTAAGCCTCCATTCTCTACCCTAGAACCGGGGGTTCTGATTTCCTAATCTAGACCAGAGAATAATCTTTCTTTCCCAACTCAGACAATAATGGTTCTGGTTCCCAATTCCCATAGACCCAACTACTTATACAGTTTGATCAAAATCATATTCAGGTTGAAAACATTTGGTTTGAGCCTTCACAAAGGCCCATCAAGTTGCATGACTGAATTGATCCTTATGTTGATACTAAATGAAAGTGCTGCTTTTTAAGGCCTTCTTAGCCTCTTTGCTTCGAGTGTTTCACTAAAACAAAACAATGTTGATCAGCCACTTATATGAGTCTTGTCCGTCAAACTCTGAAAGGCTGGATCCATATTCGTTTTGCTACCCACATCTTCAAGATTGGAGCTCTGATACTAAATTGTTAGGAATAATATTTTCTATAGAAACAATAGAGGAAGTCAGAATAAAACCAATTTTTGAAAAAAAAAAAGCAGGAAAATACAAAAAAAAAAAAAGAAAAAAAATATAGGAGAAGAACACTACTCTTCCTCTATGTCTAAGCCTCTTAGAATTCCCTTACAAATTGGTGCCTCTTCCAGTCCGACACTCCCTTCATTAATTTGCTGCCACCTGTCCATTCAATTAGGTTCCTTCCTTATAGACTCCTCCACTCCACCTCAATTCCTATCCCACCCTATCATTTCTACCACTAATTTTTTGGCACACCCGAATTGGGGCCTCACTAAGTCCAACAAGGAATTGCTTGGGATATTATTGACTGTAAAGGAATAGCTCCTTTAGAGAATACAAGTATGACCATTGAGCACCTTGCATAGCTTACAATCGTAAAAAAAAAAAAACTAAACTCTGCTAAAAAATAACTTCATACTCCCACCGGCCCCCACCACTATCCCTTTATATGAAATAACTTCATTCCTTATGCTAACTAGGAGCATTTCCTTCCTACCTCTGTGAAAAACTTTCCAAACCTTAGGGTACAGACCCGTGACTGAGCTGAACCACCATGAGCCCTGTTGCCATTGACCCAGCAATTTTTCTGCTGAAAACAATATCATTCTCGCTATTAAGACTACCATCAGTATTATCAATTGTGGATGGTAGACTATGGTGACTAGCCAAAAATCCGGGATATAAATATGGCTAGTGCTGGGGCATATTGCAAATAGAATAATTTTTCTTTTACATGCCAAAGAAATTGCAGAAAATAATTACAAAAGAAACAGCCAATGCATATCATAACTAGTAACTACCAATTGTCAAAAAATAAAAGTCTCACACCATCAAGTTCTTGCCTTCAGATAATAAAAATTACACAACCAAAAATAAATGCCAGAAAATTCTTGAAATTGGTGGAGAATTAGAGGACAAAACAAACAGTCACTAACACACACCTAATAGTAATAGTCATCTAACAAAGAACATGTTATTGCTTCAGCTTGATTTGTCTGAGCTATATATTTAAAACATATGGTTTTAATTTTTAAGCTTTGAGGTCTCCGACCTGACTCAAAACTCATTGTGAGAGGATAGGTAGGATTTGATGACCCGGATATGTGGGAGGATAGGTAGGATCTAACCTAAATATTGAATATGGAATACTTATAGTGACACATATAATTCTTCTCTGGCATGCTAGTTAGTCATTTACTTTCAATTGTTAATGTATATTCCATTTGCTTTCTTTTTGATATGGCAGGCATGTGCAATATACAACAATTGGTGGCCCATGTTATCAGGTGAGTTAGTCTTTTATGCTGGAACTGGAAGTCCTGTTTTAGCTTGAAAATTTTAATAGTCATTGCATTGCACCTGCAGCTTTGATGTATGTGCTGGTGCCTATGCCTTGCTTATTCTTTGGAGGCGGGTCTACTCATTTTATGATGAGTCGCGAGGGTGGGGCGTAAGTATCTCTTGCGCAAAGTTCTATAGTTTTTTACAAAATCATTTTGTGTTTAGCTAGCTTTAGGTTTATCTGCTGTTCTGTTATATGCAACTGGTTATTTTACACTGATATGACCTTTCCAATTCAATGTGAACGCACTCAACGGAAAATATAATATATGGTATTATGTTGTAGTTGGATGGATGCTGCAAAGTTTTTGACTGGAGCATCAGCTATGGGGAGCATAGCCATTCCTATAATCCTTAAGCATGCTCACATGATTGAGACTGGGGCAATGCTCATCGAGCTTGTATCGTTTTTCATATTTATATGTACAGTTATGTGTTTCCACCAAGCGAGCCTTGACGATGATTGGTAATAACAAATTCCATACTTCTGATGTCCTGTTAGTCATTAGGGTTTGTTCCCTTAAAATGGAAAACAAAGTAGTGACACTTATTATACAGCCTTGGAACACAGAAGTGTATGATCGAACATCTGTAAATCTCTGCCAGTAATTGCTTTTTCATCAACTTATACTCCTATTCTAGTCAGAAGTTAGATGATTTTAGCACAGTAATTGCTTTTCCATTTTTCATTTTCGGAAGCGCTGCCAGTAATTGCTTTTCCATTTTTTTAAAGTGAACAATTCATAATAAAATGAATAATATCAACTATTAATAAATGTTAGATATATTACAATAAAATTTAGTTTGTTAAAATTGTTAGAGATTAGAATCTTTATTTCGCCTAATTGTTATGTATTGTATGCGGGGTTGCTTTCAACCTTTCCACCCTTAGTGTCACCCTTCTATCATTAAGATATATATAGTTTCGTATTCTTAATTACTAAAAGGGAAATAAAAGCCAAATAGTACCACCTTTCCACCCTTAGTACCACCCATTTGGCTTTTATTTAAATCATTTATATTAAGTATACATAATTGTTATTCCCTGTAATTCAATTAGAATGTTATAATCACTTTTGATTTCCGTATGTTTTTTTTTTTAATTTTTAGTTTTCATATTTTAAAAATCAACTTTTTAGTTTTGGACTATACTAAAATTTTGTTGGTCCCTTTTAATATTTGCACATGTGGCAGTGATGTGACAAGGATAAAAAAAAAATATTAGTTAATATGTGACATTAATGACTTAAATTGAAAAAATAAAACAATAACATTAATTAATATTTAGAATATTATTTAATGTTAATAAAAATTATTCTATTTAAAAATTAAAAGCTAAATTAAATTTAAAAAAAAATTAAATATTATTTTTTACAGATAAAATACTTTTTTAACTCTGTTTAAAATTCTTGAAAAATTAATTAATTAATTGAAGATTTAAAAAGTAAATTGTGGCTATAGAAAGTCGAACCCATAATTAAGTTAACAACCCTGAGCAGAAATTTAATTTTATTGTTATTGTTGTTTCAATTTCAATTTTCCTTATTCTCACTAATTGCTTTGAATTAAGAATTTTGAATTTGAAACTCTAATTTTATTGAATTTGAACATTAACTCAGTGCTTTTGCCCAAGAGAAATGAAAACGCTGCTAGTACCCCAAGTCTCCATCAAAGGCCGAGAAATCTCCAAAAAGAAGGCATAAATACATGGCTTTAGATATCGGGGTTTCTTTGTTCTTTTTTTATTTTTTTTTTTATTATTATTATTTTTTTTTATATCTGTGTTGCATAAATACATGTACAGATACGTATCCAATATTAAATACGGGTATTGGTACATAGTATGTTATTTATAGAAAAACTAAAGTATGTTAATGTCAACTGCTATGAACGACATTACATTTCATCACAGTTTTTTTAAATACGACTGTGGCAAAATTGTTTACCCATATATAAGCGAAATGACTCTCGTTTCTTAATAGTATTGTTGTATCTCTCATAGCAAAACTCTAGCACACATTTTTTCTCTTCTTCGTCGTTAGCTTTCCTATTCTACAGTATAGCCTAAATCTTGTTCTTCATACATAAATATATTCTTCTTCTTGCTTATTCTCTCGTTTTCGTGTATGTTATTGTTATGTTTCACATAATCTTCACATGATTTTCTTTTTATTCGAGAGTTTATGTTTTTTTTTTGTATGTTGTTGTTGTATGTTATTTTGAAAAAGGGTTTCTCTTCTTGTTCAAATTTCAAATCCTTCTCCCAGATTTTAGATCCTTATCTCAACATGGTGGAAGCAAACTTGTCCACGAGATTGAGGTTACAAAGGGGGTTATTGAGATGCTGGAGTTATGGTTGAACAAAGCCAATGAAGCTGAAGTTGGTAGGGACCGCATTAGTGTTGTTGAACAGTCTAGTGGAACAAGCTATAAGAAGATTCTTTTCAAGAATCTTAACCCTAAAAATATAAGGAATGTAGAGGCTATTCTAAAGGACCTAATGAATCTGGATGCAACTGATTTCGAATCAGATTAAGACCTTGAGAACTATGAAGAACTTGAGAACTGAGCAAATTCAACTAGGCATGAAGATTGAAGACCTGTTATGTTTCACATGAATTGTTGTTGGTTATTGTTATTGACAAATCTTTTTCCATATTCTCTTTTATTCATGTACAATGTACTGCTAGTTTATGTTAATATGTTTTTTTACACGGTGTTTGTAGGATTACAATTGATTTGTGTTGCTATGAAGAAAAAATACAAGAGAGGATGAAACTGAAGTGAAAGATGAAAACTTGTGTGATAGACCTAGAATGACATCCATTCAAATTTAACACTAGTTTGTAGTTTTCTCCTCAATTTCATCCTCCTTTCATTTTACAAGTTTGTCTTAATTTTCCAGAAACAGTTAGTTATCAAGTTCTCACAATCTATGTTAATTAATTAAATTTTTTGTTGATAAATGTTGTTAGTGAGTTTGCTATATCAAATGCGATTGTTTATTTCACTAATACCTCATTGAATATGCATTCATTTAAATAGATTTTTGAGATAATAACCAGAAACATTAAGTTTTCTTGAAAAACAACTTAGACGATCCAATGTTTTTCGAATTGTATGCATCTTGTAATTCATGATTTCCTCTTTAGCCCATAGAATTTGATTCAATGCCACAAATTCTTCGAAATAATGATGATAAATGGATGTGAGTCTGAGTCTTTCACACAAAATTTGATGTTTGCAAAATATACTAAAAAAAATGAAATCAAATTTTGTGTGAAAAACTTAGAAGACATCCCTTCATCGTCATTACTTTGAAGAATTTGTGATTGAATCATATTATATGGGTTAATGAGTAAATCATGAATTACAAGATGCATGCAATTTGAAAAACATTGGACCGTTTAAGTTGTTTTTCAAGAATAATTTAATTTTTCTGATTATTATCTCAAAAATTTATTTGAATGGTTGTATATGGTTAATGAGGGGCTGGGAAAAACAAGCAATCTTATATTTTATAATAAACTCTTACACATACCATCACGATTGGAACAAATAACCGCGTTAAGTGTTAAAACACTAGAATGATGTTGCTGGGATTTGAACCCCAAGACCTATAAATTATTTCACAACGGTTGTTTTCATTACCCGTTGTTACAAGAAGCGTGCTACCTAACTTATAACCACAGTCTCTCACCAATTGTGGAAATAAGCATACATACAATCACATGCTACCTAACAGCGGACGTGAAACCGTCACTGTATGTGTTTCACAACCTTTTTTTTTGGAAGAAAGAAAAATTTTCATTACCAAAAAACATTACAAGCCCAAAACTGATCCACAACAGATCCAGGTTCCAAAATGACAACAGAATACAAATAAACTATATATGACTACAATATGATTTAAGTTTAATATTGGTTTCAGCCCTCCTCATGATCACATATTTGTTATCCTCAATCTTCAAGTCTTCCTTTTTTGCTTCTTGAAATATGATTTGATTCCTCAAGGTCCATACACTATAGATTGTTTCAGTGAGAGAAAGCTTAAGTAATTTCCTCTTACTTCCCTTACCCTTCACTATTTGCAGAATCCATTGTAGCTCATGAGGCCAATCAAGGGGTGCTCGCTTATATCCGATCCACTTCATCAGCAGATTCCAAATATTTTTTGTAAATGAACAGTCAAAGAAGAGGTGCTGTCCTGATTCGAGTTGTTCACAGAATACACACATACCATAAGTAGTGATACCAATTTTTTGCAGCCTGTCTTTTGTGGATAGCTTATGGTTACATAACAACCAAAGAGTAAAAACAACACGTGGTCTAGCAATGTTACCCCACATGAGATTTTTCCAATTCACTTCAGGTTTAGAGCCTCTAAATAAATAATAGATCTTTCTTGTGTTATATTTCATAGTTACCTGTAATTCCTGCCAGCAAGTAGACTGTGAAATGAAGTCCCGATACTTAAAGATTGACTTGATGATCTATGATGAGTTCGCATTTGGCTGGTATATGTTGACATCCTCCGATTTCAGGTAGTAAATTTGCACCCATTGAATCCACAACTTTTCTTTTTTTTGCCAAATGTCCCATAATAGTTTCCCAATCGCGGCCTTATTCCAATCAACCAAAGAGTATAAATTCAAGCCCCCTGCATTCTTGGGATCACACATATGGTCCCAAGCAACAGGTGATCGTCTGCTCGCTTCATTACTACCTGTCCAGATAAACCTTCTACAAATGCCTTCAACATGTTTCAAGACATTTTTTTACAGCGGAAAAATCTGCAACCAGTAATTTGAAATAGCAAATAAAACACTTCTTACTAGTTGAATACGTCCTGCATAAGATAGCAAGCGAGTAGTCCAAAGGTTGATCCTCTGTAACATCTTGTCAATGAGAGGCTGGCAGTGATTGATAGTGAGTTTAGGACTATTGAGAGGAACCCCCAAATACTTCACTGGTAAGGCACCCACATCAAACCCCGTGACTTATTGCATATTGTGTTGGATCTCCAGTGTTACCCCTCCAACGAACATCTTGCTTTTTGGGCTATTAATTTTCAACCCTGTGGGTTCTGAGAAGATTTTCATTTTTTCCATCAGCAGCTGGATTGAATCTACATCTCCTCTCAGAAAAACTAGGATGTCATCTGCAAAACACAAATCAATAATTTTTAGTTTGTCACATTTAGGGTGGTAATTGAAGTTTGGATCATCTTTCAGGCTTTTAAGGACCTTATGGAGATACTCCATAATGAGGACAAATAGGAGGGGTGAGATGGGGTCTCCTTGTTGATAACATGAAAATGTATCATATATTTGCCTTGATTTACGACTAATAATTACGTTATTTCAGCTTAAGTTCCGATTATTCCGCGAGTATTCTAGTGTTTTCGCCGGTATTTCATTGTCCAAGCTAAAAAGGAGCAAAGTAGAAAAACATGAAGAAATGAGAAGAAAACAGGAAGAAATGACTAAGAAAAAAAAACAGAAAATGGAAAGTGGTGTGTGTGACGACCGTCACACAACCACCACGACCGTCACGCTTCCAAAGGCTGCCACGCCCGTCACACACTCACCACGGCCGTCACACGCACAAAGTGGTTATTATGTTCAGAAACGCAGACGTGGACAAAGAAAACCAATGCACACGCACGATCAGCATTTTCTCCTACATTCTCTCGAACGCAGCTTCTCCAACTTCCCATTCTCTCCACTACTTCTCCAACTTCCTATTATCTCCACTATTTTTCACATGAATTCTTAAGTAACTTCCAACCTGTTATCACTATATATAGGACCTATCATTTAGTTTCAAGGGACCCAAGTTTTGTGCGCGAAAGCGCTGTTCATAGATTTAGGCAGAAATTACCATTGTAAAAGTGGTAGTTCTCTCACATCGAGGAACTACTACACCATTAGTATTTAGGCCTATAACTTGTAACCCTTGGATCAAAGCTTGCCGCCATTTTCAAAGTTAATTCCAGTTTCTTTACAGGTTTCTTTTTATTGCATTATTTATTATAATTGCTTTATTTGCCAAATTTAATTATTATGCCGTTCTTTATCGTAACCGTAATAATTTATGCGTTTTTAATTAATTCCATGTTTGGCTAAATAGTTTAGAGTCCGGCGTATGAGGACCGTCGTTACCGGCGGGACTCGGTAGAAAATAATAGGTGCGAACTTATGATTAAAATTCTGTTTTGGTTTTAATTTCCAAGTCTAATTTAAGTAGCTTTGTCACGAGAGTGAGAGGTCATTTAACACGATTTTGTCACGAGAGTGAGAAATTAATTAAGGTTAGAGCCGGCACTGCGAGAGCGTGGGGGTCGAATCGGATAGTGGAAATTAGGCAACATATCTAAATACAGCGAGAGCGCTTTAGATACGTTTAGGATATTATTGGCTTTCAAAATATATTTCCTAGTTACCGGGCCAGCGAGAGCAAAATCTTGGGATTAAGGAATATGACTTTAGTTAATACCGCGAGAGCGTGAGGCGAAGTCTTTAAGTTGGTATATTCTACGGAACTAAGTTATAGTCGTAATTAGTACCCGAATTCTAAAAAGTCCTTTAGGAACGCGGAACTCATATTCCGGCCTCTCTTTATTATCAAATTTTCTTTGTTTTATTTTAGTTCTAGTCTTAGTTTCCCTTTTATTAATTATCATTAGCCTTAGCTTTACAAAGTAATGATAGATTACAGTAGGTTGACATTGGTCTCTGCGGGTTCGACAATCTTTTATATTACTTCGATATTTTCGTGCACTTGCGGACGCATCACTTGTCTCAAACCCCTTTTTGCTTGTAGAATATCCGTGGAAGTGCCATTCAAAGAAAACCTGTAAGAGACACTAGTTACGCAGTTCAAGATCCAGTTAATAAAGATATGAGGAAAACCAAGCTCAATCATTATTTGGTGCGGAGCCACCCATTCTACCGTATCATACGCTTTAGTAATGTCCATTTGCACCATGCATCTAGGAGAAAGCGCTTTCCTGCTGTAGCCTCTAACAAGTTCTTGTGCAAGGATGGTATTATCTTGGATATTTCTACCTGGCACAAAGGCTGCTTGAGAATTTTCTACCACATGGTGGATTACTTTCCCCAACCTATTTTTGAGTATTTTGGAGATAATCTTGTAAAGTGTACTGCAGCAGGCAATAGGCCTCATGTCTTTGATAGTCGTGTCATTAGGACTTTTAGGTATGAGTCCTCATGTATTTTCACAACCTTCATTATATGTGTTTTCTGTAGTAGTGGTTCTTGAAAAGTTACACAAGCGGCCACGGAGAATCATGAATTTACAAAAATGCATCTTAAGGAACAAATTTAGTTTCTTAATAAAGAGAAAAATAGCACTGAAATTGTGGCATCAATTAGCATAAACATAAGAAGATAATGTAAGCTTAATTGTTAACTTTGGAAAATAAGTTTTTTTCTTCTAGTTCTAAAATTGCAATCCTAAAGAAATATTCCTACAAATTTATATTCCAAGAAGTTGAAATCAAAGTTAAGACGAAGAAAAGGAAGATACATTGGGAAAAAATGGTGGAAGAAGAAAAAGACTAAGAAGACTGTTTCCTTTGGTATAGCCAACGATGAAGATAAAATGGGAAAAGATAAAATGAAGAAAAAAAATCATTTCCTTTGTTTAATTTTCAATTTGCTCATTCTTTAATTTTAATTTTGATTTTTTTTCTCTTATAAAAAGCCTTAGAGAAAAAGAAGAATTGAATTTTAATTTTATGGTTTTTTCAAATAAATGTTTTACATATAATAATAAAAATTCTATTATTTATTTTTTTAACTTTAAAAGGCATAAAATATGTCCTGGCTTTAATATAGCAGTGCGTCATCATTACTGAGGAGGTCAGCTGTGCAAATTTGGAGGGGAACCAACAAAATCTCAAGAGGGGTAAAGTTTTGAGACCAAAAAACTGATTTTTAAAATGGAGGGACTAAAAGTTAAAAAACATTAAAGTACGAGGACCAAAAGTGCATTTAAACCTTCAATTAAAATCCATAATCGAACACCATTGCTGAAAAATTAGAAACCATAACACAAATATTATCAAAAGACTAGTAAAAATGAACTATTGGGTATATTTGACCTTCTGGTTCCTTCTCTGCCTCATGTACTGTAAGATATTTAGTGCCTCGGCTAAAATGGCCATTGTAGTGACCCTCAAGAGTATTTTTTGGAAACTCTTCTCTATCTACATCCGCTCGCGCAATCACTGCATATGTGAACATGCATGTAACACATCAACGACATGGACCGTCATAGCCTAGTACTCCTCTAATATCTCTTGCTGAGTTGGCCTATGTGGTTTTCCCTCAATATCTAGTGTCATATAAGGATGTGACTTCTGAAAAACAATAGGATGTAGCTTAATGCACTACTTCATGGATAAGGAGCTGGTACACTTCGTGCTTCCTCTTGTACCAGATGATTATAGAAATCAAGCATGACCCAGAAGTCAACCATCCACAGTACAAGGCTATTTCAAATCAAGCATGACCCAGAAGTCAACCATCCACAGTACAAGGCTATTTCATCTAAGGGACACATCTGACGGTGATTGTCGTACGGTGTGTATTATATATCATATGCTCCGATGCACTTAAGAAACATTCAGAAAGAGTCGACCGCCTGATTCCCACTGAACGGGATGAAAAACAAGCATGTGGCCAACCCTCAACATATTCTTCCTCATATGATCAGTCGGAGATGCGTGGAAAGTGAGAGAGGATTCATGCTTGAAAACTGGTTCAAATAAAATAATAGTAATGGTGTAGCACAAACGTTATGAAATATTACTAATAGTAAATGTGCAAATATATTACTGTAAATAGTGTGTTTCTTGTTGTTCTCTATCTAGTCATTCAAAGATAAGCTTCACCTAACTTCTAGTACAGGTAAACAAAATAAGCGCCCCCTAGTTGTACTCATGAATTTGCCCGAAGTAAATACAGTATCTAAGATAAAATAACATCGACATAATAATTAATTTTGTCCATAAATATGGATGTGCCAACCAAATACATGAGGTATGACCTCAATGCACATGCCTTATGATGTAAGAACTATGATAATCACCATCGAACTCCATTGTCGTAGCCAGGTGATATTTATACAACTCATCCAGAAATGCAAATCTAGCATGACACCCTTTGGTGTCATCTATCTCTTTTTGGGCATCATCTAGGTCAACTCTCAAGTATTGCACCATCATGTATAAAGCATAAGGTATGGAGATTCAAAAGTTGTTTAATAATCTTCCCTGATCGAAAGATGTAGCAGGGATGATACATCATCAAGTGTGATGAACATCTCACCAATCAGAAGATAAAAAAATGATGTCTCTGAGTGACATATCTTCACAAAAGCTAACAATATACCATGGTTAATAATAGTATAACCATTCACGCATAAATCTTGCAGCCCAGATTGCCACATGACATCACGAAACCATTGCTCTTCAAGATGTTGCCGCTTCATAATCTTCTTATCATGGTTGATGCATTTTAAAGTCTTACAATATTGTATAAAAACATATCATCGTCAGAAATGTCAACTATTATAACACATGTTTAAAAGAATAAATACATATTTATTTTACCCCTCCATCCCACACGTGCGTAGCAACATGTTTTGCTTACAAATGAAGTAGTAAAGTGTTATATAGGCCTCCTCCAAAATCTTCAAGAACGACAACATCAATAGCAGGCTGATCAAATTGGACGTTGAGGGCTTATGGGGTAGCAGCAGGTGACACGTGCCTCCGAGAAGATGAAGTCGGAGACACCAAAACTCCAGAAATGGATGCTTCCGCATAAAATGAACTAGAACCAACTAGTGTTCGCAAGGGTCTAACTCTTTCGCTGCCAATAGATGCATGTTTAGACACTCTACCATGCCTCAATCTATCTTGATTGTCAGCCATTTTACTTAAATAAAAAAAATCTTATCATAATCAAAGAACTGAAACCCTTATGAGAGACATGCAAAATCAAAAAAATTAAGGAGATGCATAAAAAATATGAAATTACACTTCCGTAACTCAGGAAAATTAAATTCAAACAAGATACGAAAATGCATTTCTATAAAACATGAAAATCAGAAATGGCAGAAAATGCATAAACCCAACATGCCCTATGCTATAAACATTAAAAAATGTCAATGCCTGCCTAAATAAACTATGTATTATGAGTGTAACTACAACCTAATGTACCTTAAACAACCTATTTATGTAATGCATGTATCACAAATAAAAAAGGAAGGAAATGAAAAAACGTACCAAATGTGAGAAGCCAGAAACTCTTGGATTGAATGAAGTGGAGTAAAGATTTAGAAAGATCTTGGATTAAATGCAATACACTTAAAGTTGTGAGAAAGGTTGGAAAATGATGGAAATGAGGTTTCTCAATAGCTCTTTTTTTTTTGTTCAGAGTAAGTTATGATGGAAATGAGGAAGGGAGGAGTTATGGTGCGATAATATAACTCAAAACGCGTTCGGAGGCATACTTCCATAGGTTTTTACGGAGATACAGTTCCATACTAATTTATGGCAAAATAAGGGTGACTCACTTATAAAATATTGTGGTGTGGACTACTAGATGTGTCCGGAAGAGCATATCTATATTTGAGGGTATTTATGGTATTTCACTGAGGTGTGTGAGCACTGTTAGTTCTATTATTGGCAGCAATTTTGGTAAAACAATGTGTTTGTTCAAGATGTCTTGTCTGATGTCTTAACATGTGCTTCTAACATTCTGCATGAGGTGTGTTCTTTGGTTTGCAGTTTTTGTGCATGATGTCAAGACTGATGTCTTAACATCTGTTGACAGAACATCTGTTCAGTCTGTTATGTGACTTAGGGCTGCGTGTTAATTGTTTTACTTGAGAGATTGCAGGCGAGATTCTTGGAGGAGATTTTATCTGATGGAATCATTTTATAATTCCTGAAGTATATTCTGTTACTATTGAGGGCGAAAAGATTTGAAGATAAAACAATGTGTTTTTTATTGTGCATCAAATCTGTGATTCTATTCTGTCCAAGCCCATGAAGTTTGTTGCTATTTAAAGACGTATCAACCCTACTTTGAGGGTGTGGAGAATTAGGATTGTGCAAGCTGTGTTCAAGTATTAGGGTTTGTGTTTTCGTCTGTGTATTGTGAGCCATTCATTCATCTATTTTGATGTTTGAATTGGACTGATTTAGTTGAGTTGTATGTTGTCCACTCTAAGCTTTTAAGCACGAGTGTTTGTTCTTGATTGAAGCTTTTAAGCAAGATCAAGGTATTGTTGTTGAAGTGTGTCTTCTTACTTTGTTATTTTCTGTTTTCATCACTGCTGTGATTGAGGGGGAGTGAGAGGGTTCTCATTCCTAAGAGTGTCTTAGGTAAAAGTGTCATTGGGTAGTGATTAAGTGAGTAGATTGTCAACTGGTGTGTTGACTGTAGAATCTACAAATTGATACTACTAATAGTGAATTTCCTCCCTGGCTTGGTAGCCCCCAGACGTAGGTTGTTTGACCGAACTGGATGAACAATTCTTTATGTTGTTTATTATTTTTAAGTACTGTTATTATTATTGTCTTGTTCATGTAACAGATATTGATGTTGTGACATCTCACTTGACATCACATATCTGATACCAGAATTTCAAGCACCACTAAGGGTACATTGAGCAATCCCTAAAAATTATATAGTGTTTACTATTGGGCTTACACAATTCATGCACCTACATGACCCAAGTATTACTACATAATACATTACAGAAAATTTTACCTGCAACCCAATGCATATATTTCTACATTACTTTTGAAATAAAAATTTGTTTATGTTAAACAAAAGAGAAGTAATAAACCAAGTAAAAGAGTATACACCATTGATCGTCTTATTTTGGTTCCACAAAGTACATGAGAGTTATATTATCTAAGGATAATGTTGACTGTTCAGAAAGGACTCATAAATTACGACGATATCAAAACAATCAGTGGTGTTCAACATGAACTTTTTAGGGATGCATGTTTTGCAATGGAATTTAAGTAAAATGATTGAGATTTTATCGAAGTAATCAAAGAGATACACGTTCGGGGTTTTAGATTTTTCTTGAGAAAGTTATTTGTTACTATGTTGTTATCTGCATCAATCAATAGACCTTAACATGTTTGGCATAATTTGTGGAAGTACTTATCCAATGATATTCTTTATGAGCATCGCCTCATTGACAATATATACATACATTCTATTTATTAAAGTAGTTGTTATGATAAATTGGTTCAGTAAGTTTTCATAATCTCATTTTAAAATCTTCCTATTTAGTTCTATAGTTTAATTTATTTGTCTTCATTAGGACTAACACTCACAAATGAAGAAACAAAACAACTCACACTCATGGCAATAAAATCACAATGAAAAAAAATTGAAGAAGTTTGAAGGAGTTCAAGTCAATGTCATATCCAAATTTATGATGAGAGACAATATGATCTAATTGCTAAAAACCACCTCTATCAAAGATTATTTCACTCTCTTACATGTAAATGATCCATGCTTTAACTCTGTCCTAACATAACAAAACCACCTATATCTATATATGTTTTCTATTAACTATTATATTACACCTATCTAATGGTTTAGATGAGAAAATCTATATCTTATCTGAAATCATGCAAGATGTTCAAAACCAACAATGAGGGGTGTCTTTTTTCTCTATATGACTATGGTGGAACTGGTAAAAAATTTATGTGGAACAAATTCTAGTTACACTTTGTTCAAAAAGAAACATTGTTTTAATAGTTGTCTCAAGTGGGATTACAAGTTCGTTATTACTAGGAGCAATGACATCTCATTCAAAATTTAAGATTCTAGCTCACACTATTGAAATTTCTATTTGTAACATCGACAAAAAATTTGAACTTGTGGAGCTTCTAAAATTAACAAATCTAATTATATGGGATGAAACTCCTATGTCACATAAGTTTTCTTAGAGACACTTGATAAAAGTTTAAAAGATATTATGGGTGAAAACAAGGTTGCATCTAAGAAGATAGTTGGAGAAAAAATAGCTATTTCTAGTGGTGATTTCATACATATTCTTCCAATACTACTAAGAGGTAGTAGATCTGATATTGTTCATGCAATAATTAATGCTTCATATATTTGCGATCATTGTAAAGTCCTAAGTCTTTAAAAAAATACGCGCTTATAAAGTATTTCAACAACATCCACCAACGAAGATATCATATAATTTTCTGAGTGGATACTAAAGATTGGTGATGGAAAAATATCAGAGCAAATGATGGTTATGATGACATTACCATTCCAGAAGAAATTTTTATATCTAATTTTTATGACCTAATTGAAGCCATTGTTACAAATACACATTTTGACCTGATCAATAACTACAATAATTCTAATTATCTTCGAATTAGGGGAATCTTGACTTCAACTATTGAGATTGTGTATTATATAAATGATTACATCACAAAGCTCATTTTAGATACTTGCATATATATTTTTTACATTTTGACAAAAAAGTATCAATAGTTATATATGTGTTTCATTCTAACAAATTGTTTTATCTTGTAGGAGATGAAAAGAAATATCTAAGTAGTGTTTCAATTGACATATCATAAGCTAATGACTTTGATGCATTTGAGCAGTTAACCTCTGAATTCTTGAATTGTATGAAAAACATCTGAGTTTTTTTAACCATTCAATAAAGTTAAGTAATGGTACAGGACTCATAATGATAATGCTCGCTAATCATGTCATTGAAGATAAAATAATTTCTAGAAAAAATATTGGGAAGACAATATTCAAGAAAATCTATGTCTCCTTTACAATCACCATGACCATTCAAATATAAGCAACAAATAAAAGTCTCAATAGTCTTAAATATAAGCAAAAGACATCTATCTACAATTATTACATTCAATGTCACTATTCCAAATATATCCCTACTTTTTTTCACATTCCCATGTTTTTAACGATTTCCAAAGCAAAAAGTAGGGGTAAAATTATAAAGAGAGTAAGATTTAAATGCATCCAACATTTTTCTTAAAGGGTGAGCTTTTTTGTAAAATTGATTATATTTGAGACCGGAGGGAGTAGTTTGGAAGAGAATCCAAGTTAATGAGTATGTGGTATTGTCAAGGTTCACCTTGAGTGTGTATTATATGGTTTGCAAAAGCAAGAGTGGGTTATTGAAAGTCAGGTTGTTGTTGTTCATCTTCCTAAGTAGTGTTTGGATTGTTTAATCCGGGAGTATGATGTTCACACCTTGTTAGAACTGAGTGTATCCTAAATCTCATTGGTGTATCATTGTGGATGTGCGGGTTTGAGGATGGGGTTGCAAGTTACTACGAGACAAATTGATAGTTTTGAAATTGGAATTTTGAAGGCGTAGTGTGTGGTTATCATTTTTAAAGATATCACAAAAGTTAAATGTTTGGGGAACCAACCTAGTGAACCATACTCAGTGCTAGTAAGTCTTGGGTGTATCACTACTATTACTAATGAGAACCATAAGGAATAAAGCTGGAAGAGACTTACCCAGTATTGATCTCAAAGAGACTAGTTCAGTATCTTGTATGTGTTAGTAAGGTGTAAATTGGTTGGTTATAGTATGACATGGAATAATTCTCACGAATTCATGGCATCAGATGTAGACCCCATGAGAGTAGTACCTAATGTGTACAATGATGCTTTACCCTTTTAAAAAGATTCGTGAGTTGTACTTCCAAGAAGGAGCGGGAATCAGATAATTCTGAAGTTAAGCATGTAACTCAGATTGTATATGAAAGAGAACACAAGCTAAAGTTGTGGGAAATGGAGCAGGATATTTGAAATTAATGATTTTGGTTGGAAGTGCAATGTTATCTACAGATGTGTGACCTAGTTGTGTGACTCTGTAAGTAGTATGGAAACTCACATATACATCTTAGTTAGTTAGAGTTCCTTGAAAGAGTTGTCTCGTCGATGACTTGAATTTCTTGTTGACAATATTTCTCAAGTTGGTTATAATTCAGTGTCATCAGAATCTGTGAGTGGGCCAGAGCTCTATGAAGAACTTAAAATGGATTATGGTAATAAGAATAAGTATTGGTTCTAATTCTCCATCTCATGTCGGCAAGAGAAGTGTTCTACTGATGGATGACAGCAAGGTTCTATTACCATTTTGGTGGTGGCACTCTGAAGGATATGTGTGATTTTTAATGAATACTATTAGTTAACTAGTAGTGCCTAGGAATCCCAAATATTCCACTGTTGAAATTAGAGTAGCGCAGCAGAAGGTGATGGTTGAAAGAGATCAATTAAGTTTATGGAGGATCAGAGAGATAGTTACTTGTAGGAATGGAAGTAAGACAATCTCGTGTTAAGGGGTGTTAACTTATTGTAGTAGTACGAAAATGAAAAATAGAGTCGCCACCAAACATTATTTATCCCGACAGGGGAAAGGAAACAATCGAAGAAACCTAAATAAGGGAGAAGACATGGTCACCGCAACTATAGTTCGGGTTCAGGACTCGATTACGCGTGAGGAAGGTATTAGCACCCCCTCGCGTCCGTTCTACTCAACATGATCCACTCTTGTTGTTCTAATCAAAGGTGTGTTTATCTAAAGCCTATTTGCTAATCGGAAACAGAAAGGGAAAAAACAAAAGGAGACTCGATAGGACTTCGCCGTCCTATGCCTACGTATTCCCTTGTGCAATGGGAAAGTCAGAGTCAATGTAGTTCGGAGGACTACGGGTGAATGAGGGGATTGTGCTCGCCAAGACATCACCTTCATGTGCCTACATATCCTCATTCAGATGAGAATGAAGATGTCAGAGCGCCGGTAGTTCATGGGACTACGAAAATGGGAGAAGGGTGCTCGCCAAGACTTCGTTGTCTTGTGCCTACGTATCCTCAATCGGACGAGAATGAGGAAGTCAGAGCAATCGTAGTTCGACTACGAATGAAAAAGAGGGAAGAATGCTCACCAAGGCTTCGCCGTCTTGTGCTTACGTATCCTCATTCGGACGAGAATGAAGAAGTCAGAGCGTCCGTAGTTCATGGGACTATGGAAATGGGAGAAGGGTGGTCGCCAAGACATCGCCGTCTTGTGCCTACGTATCCTCATTCGCTGAGAATGAGGAAATCAGAGCGTCTGTAGTTCGTGGGCTACGGAAATAGGAGAATGGTGCTCGCCAAGACATCGTCGTCTTGTGCCTACGTATCCTTAATCGGACGAGAAAGAGGAAATCAGAGCGTCCGTAGTTCGTGGGCTACGGAAATGGGAGAAGGGTGCTCGCCAAGATTTCATTGTCTTGTGCCTACGTATCCTCAATCGGACGAAATGAGGAATTCAGAGAAATCGTAGTTCGACCTACCACATGTTGGTTCGTGTCTTTTATGAATGATGATAAGCTCACGTTCCAGCAGTTAGGGCCGATGTCTGTTTGCGGTAGAACGAAGGTAACATGCCCTTTCTGAAAAGTTTGGACGGAAATCCCGAAGGACAAAATGGTTTGAATTTGTTCAAAGATTTTAGAGAAGTGGGTTGACTTTGTTTGTGACGTGTATTGCACTAAAGTCTATGACATAGGATTGAATACTTTGCGCTAACGATCCAAGCGTGTTGCGCACAAAGTACCCTAAGATGAGGTTAGAAATGCATCGGCTCATCTTTTCCCATATACTTAAGGCCCGTGGCGCACAATACACATCGTTGTTATTAAGTATTTTATTTGTATTAAGAGAGAAAAGAGAAAAACGGAAGGTCTAAGGGAGACTTCGTCCTAGATGTTGTCATGCCAAATGGTCCTATAGTTGAGGTAAGAAAATGGAGGTTTATCCTAATGTTGTCATGCAAAGGATTGAGAGCCTAATGTCTAATACTAATTCAACTTATAAAGAGAAAGTTGAATCAGGATGTCCTAAGGAATCATGTGAGTCATACAGGTCAAAAACCAACCATATACAAATTTAAACAAAAAGATATTCGCAAACAATAATCAGACAAGGTATCAATAAGGAAATTCTCAAGATCCAATCAGGAAACCTTAACAAGGTACCAACTAGCACGAGTCGATTCTAAATAAATACTAATGAATATCTAATTAAATCAAGAAATTAATCACGAACACCAATCAACAATTAATTCTACATCAACAATTAATCATGAATTTCAACTAAAAATTAATCACGAACGGATCACAAGTTATTAATCAATTAAATTTAAATTAAGGATGAACCAATAATTAATCTCAAAATTGACATAAAATATTAAATTACCAATTTAGATTAACAATCCAATTAACTAGTATTAAAATCCAAATAATAAAAAGTAAAACGAAATTAAAGTAAATTGATAAACAAAATAATAATAATAATAATAATAAAAAAATAAAATAAAATAACATAACGATGGACTTATTTAAAGCCCAAGCAAGTTTTTTTAGAAGGGATTAAGCTACAAATTCAATTACATAAGGATTAAATTAACAATTAACCTAAACAATTAAATTAAAGATTTAAGTGTCATAACGACTAAATTAAAAAAAAAGACTTAGTTAAAATTAAATTAAAAACTAAACAAAATAAAATAAAATTGAAACTTAAACAATTAAAAACTAAAATTAAAGGATGTATTGTTAGTTGGAATAGGCAAAAGGGGATATGAGATTTAATGTGTTTAAGTCATATGTTAAAAATCAATCCATTTTCAATAATATTATTTTAATTTTATTCACTAATAATGATAAAAAATTTATGATGAAAAGAAAACCTTGTTTTTGACTTTTTCAATTTTAATTAAAATAACAAATGCAAAAAAAACGTATATATCATGGAGGATCCGCCCCTCCCTTTGATTCATCAACCATGTCCCCTATTTTAATTCAAAAGTCAGTTTCGGTGATAGAATTTTTCATTCATATATACATACTGTAGCGACGTCATGTTTTTTTTGGACATAACAATGTGAACCCTTAAAATTAAATTAAATGTTACATAAGAATAACAAATATTCAATTGTAGCAATTCAACTAGGTTATATATGTTACGTGAATCAAAACTGCAGAGTTAGTAACAATATATAAACTAACAATATATATAAATTATATAAAACGAAATTAAATATCAATGTATAATATATATAAACTGTATTGGAAATATAACAACGTGAAACGAAACTGCATACAAAAGTACCGCTGGCTAGCTATGTATTTAGATCTTTATCGGAAGCCAGCCGCTTATGCTTTTTCTTCGGTCTCTTTTTCTCCTTTTTTTTACGGTGCCTAAAACATTGAGCAACCAACGACATACAAGGAACAAATTAGAGTTAATTTTAAATTGTCGATAATATCCATAATTCACATTTTAAAGCTCAAATTAAATAATTAAAATATTTAAAATAAATTTAAATGAAAAACTAATAATTCTATTTATTTCCTATAAATATTTAGACAAAAAATATAAAAATAAACGGACTCCAAATAAATAAAAATCGGACGTCCAAATGGTAAAAAAAAAACCGAGTACACCAAAATGATCAGCGCGAAATATACAACTCGAAAAATACAGCATTTGGTCAGATTTTAAAATAAATTATAACCCGTTAAAACGCTCAAACTGATCAAAATGTGACAAAAAATAGTCTAAAAATTAAAACGAACACGTCAGGTTAAACTACGCAAAACGTAGATTAATATAATTGACGTCTGCAAACTCGATTATAAAATTTTCCATCTACCAATTTTACGCACCGTTGAAATTTAGTTTGACTGGTCTGTCTGTAAATCCGAGAAATTATTCCGGGTGACATTTTAGGCACTATACGAGAATAAAAAAAATACTTTATGCTATACAGATGATGCAGAGTGGAAATACAGTCAGATGAATAAAAATATTAAAAATGCTTGGAATAAGCTGTGAATTCTCAAAATACCCTGCTGGAAAAATAATGATCTGGTGCCAAATTACCGAGCAAAATAAATGTTGTGGCATTCTGATGCTTGCTGCTTAGAATAAAAAAAGGTCCTGAGCCACAAGGACACCGTGATCCCGCGTCTCGAGAGCTCAATGCAATGCATGATTAATTGTTATGAACAAATGGAAATGCAAAGCGAAAGCCAGTTAAGGGTAGAAAAAGAGAGGGCAAATTTTGGGGTGTAACATATCTTAGGTGGTTAGAGTTCCTTGAAAGAGTTGTCTCGTCGATGACTTGAATTTCTTGTTGATACTATTTCTCAAGTTGGTTAGAATTCAGTGTCATCAGAACTTGTGAGTGGGCCAGAGCTCTATGAAGAACTTAAAATGGATTATGGTAATAAGAATAAGTATTGGTTCTAATTCTCCATCTCATGTCGGCAAGAGAAGTGTTCTACTGATTGATGACGGTAAGGTTCTATTACCGTTTTGGTGGTGGCACTCTGAAGGATAGGTGTGATTTTCAATGAATACTGTTAGTTAACCAGTAGTGCCTAGGAATCCCAAATGTTCCACTATTGAAATTAGAGTAGCGCAGCGGAAGGTGATGGATGAAAGAGATCAATTAAGTTTATGGAGGATCAGAGAGATAGTTACTTGTAGGAATGGAAGTAAGACAATCTCGTGTTAAGGGGTGTTAACTTATTGTAGTAGTACGAGAGGAGTGAAACATCAAGTGTAGATGCTTGCAGTATATAGTATCAGGTCCAGTAAAGTTGATAAGGATGTCAATAGATGGATTATAAAGTTGTCACAATTACTAAAGAATTTATAAGAGAAGAGTCGTCAGTATTGCATATAGTCAAGGAATCAGTAAATTATCTCATGAACATTTGATACGTACTGATTATCCAAATCAAGATAAGGTGTCATGGTTACGTTTTGTGTAACTTAGTGCAAGAAAATGAAGTCGTTGTTTTCGGAGGGAGTTGTGACCAGGTGATTCAGAGTGGTATGTGTCATACCCTAAATTTTGACCAGACATTTTTATTTTCACATTTCATCTGTCTATATTTTCATACTATGTCGTCTGCATATAATATCATATATTTTCTTCATGAGTATTTTTTTTGAATTATCAGCCGGAATTAACGTGTTAAATTTTTCAGGTATTTTAGGTCAAACTGAAAAGTCAATTGTGCTTAAAATCAGTGTCCGGGCAATTTTTAAATCAAGTTCGCAGACGCCAGTGTTTTTTTCCTTTGTTTCACGTAATTTAACCCGGTGTGTGCAATTTTGACTTTTTCAAGTTCCGGTCGCCTTTTTTGACTCATCTGAGCCTTTTTACCAGGTTTTTTTCTCTGACTCGTCTGAGCCTTTTTACCGGGTAAAATTTCACAATTTGATCGCGCAGTGTATTTTTTCAATACTTAATATTTTGTACTGATCATTTTGGTGTGTCCATTTTTATTTTTTTTGGACGCGTCGATACCGGACGATTTTATCATTTTTAACCGGTTTCAATATTAATTTTAACTAATAGTTATTTTTATTAATTAATTTTATTATTTTAGACTTATTTTATATTTTGCCTTTTTCTAAATATATAATAATGTTTATTTTTCTTACTAACTTATTTATTTTTTCTAATAACCTATTTATTAAAATCAAATATGAATATATAATTTCACAAAATGACATCATCAAGATTACATCACATGGCCTACATCACTAATTCAAAATAAATGACTAAATACATGTTATATCATTTTTTAATAACTTAGTCTTATTTCTAAACTTGGTCACCAAGTTTCTTTTTCCTATAAATACCACCATTTCATTCATTCATTCTCACACCAAAACAAGCATAGCCTTTGTTTTCTCTCTTCTTTCCCCTCTTTAAATTTTGAGCTTCATAAGGAGTGCAAGGGTGGAATTTCAACTCCAAGCAACTTCCACTCCAATCAATCATTATTTGGAAGGTAAGGACTCTCACTTTGAAACTTCATGAAATGTGCATCATTTACATCCATTTAAATTCATGATATGCTTGTTATAATTACATATTTGAATTCCTCATGAAATTCCCTTCAAAATGGTATATTGGAACATGTGATTTGGTTAAAAAATGAGAGAGTTGTGTTTGGAAGAAGTTGTTGATCATGTAAAAATTCTGCTACTGTCGCTGCAATAAACAGCGCTTCTGTGCAACGAGCGCTGTTAAAATCTGTTGTTTTTGTTCCTCTACGCTGTGATACACACCGGTACTGCCCAGGAGCGCTGTTAAAACTCTTTTCTTTATATATTATTTATTTTTTTAGTATCTTATTTATTTATTTATTTATTTTATTTTCTCATTTATTTTTAACCAAATATTTATTTTAACTTCTTCTTTTTAATAATATTTTCTTTTATCTTAGTTATTTTAATTTCTTATTTATTTTCCTTTAAATAATTTATTTTATCTTTTTATTCTCCTAAAAAATCCTTTTAATCACTTTATTAAACTTTCTTTTGGTTACTTAAACTTTTGTCATTTAAAATATGATTATACTTTAGTTAAATCTTTCATTTATTATCTTTAATGAAAAAAAAACCTTAAACATATTTATTACCTTTTAATTTATTAATTCCAAGGATTTTCTTCATTTCAAACACACTTTGTTTATTCTCTGAATATTGTACTTCTTTTGTGAATTCTAGCTTGACATAATCTTTGTACACAATGGGCATCCCTTAAGGTGTAAGCCCCAACCCTTTTGAGTATAAATAATTTTTGGGCCACTATTAGAGTGTAAGTCCCTCCACTTTTTTTATTCAATCATGTTTAAATATATTTGGGCCTCCACTTGAGTATAAGTCCCTTTACTTTTGTTTCACCACACGATGTTTTCCCGTGTATGTTTATTTATCAACACGATATTCTTCCGTGTATGTTTTATTTCACATGACGTTCTTCCATGTATAATTGACTCTGATTTTATGTGCCTCTCCTTGAGCTATAAGCCCCAATTTACTTTCAAAATACTTTCTCTTTTGATTTTGAGATATACTGTTATTTTCAATTTTTCTTTGTTGAAAAACTAACCAAACAACATGGAAGCTCTACAACCGAGTAAGTGTTTATATGATTTCTTTACCCGCTTTCATATACATATCTGTATTGGGGCTGCTCACTGTAAGTCTCCTTTCATAAACTCTTATATACTTGTCATATATCAACTGTGTATTACTAGTATAACTATTTAGAGTTTTCCCCGGCAACTACGTCTAGAACTTGGGTAAAGCCTTGTCGATCGCCCCTGAATACAAACAAAACTAGATCCCCATAGGATTACCAGATACAGTCTTCCCTCCTCTTGGGGTTAAATAATATGGAACAAAGAGAAAGGCAGTATTCTCGGTGAACCTTTTCTCAGACTGTCAACCTTAGAAATTGTCAAAGAAACTCTATCTCCCCAGATATGATCTTTTCTCCGTGAATGGCATCTCTTGAGTTTCTTCCAAATTCTCAAACTTTCCTGGCTTGATCTATTCTCTGTGAATAGCATGTCTTGAACTTCTCTTGGTTTGGGGACCCACAAGCTTCCTAAAAGCATCCCCGCCTCCTCTTGGGCGTTGTACAAGGACCCTTCGGCTTCTTAGAAGTGTCTCACAGCCTCCTCTTAGGCTTCGTATAATGATCCTTCCTCAAGGAAGATAGCCTCCTCTTGGGCTTAGTACAAATTGTCCTGACGGCTTCTTAAAAGTTTTTCTCGCCTTCTCTTGGGCTTTGTACAAATTATCCCGACGACCTCTTAAAGGTATATGAACAGAAATTAGTCATCTTACTAGAGCAGTCTTTCAATTGAGTCTAGATCTTGATCTCGAAAGCGTACTTTTTCTTAGGCATAGTACAAAAGATAAAACTCCAGACTTGGACAGTCTAACTCCCTTGAGTCTCAAAGACATTCTCAAGTTCCCTTCTAAACATAGGAAGAAACCCAGCCTCTCTCATGAGAGCGCTCTATTTGGACCTGCCTCGGGATCTCAAGAATCCCCTGCAGAAGTTAGCCACCTCTTAGGCTTTGTATAATGATTCTTCCTTAGTGAAGATAGCCTTCTCTTGGGCTTGGTACAATGATTCTCCCTAGCGGAGCTAACCTGTTCAGACTCTCTTGTTGAGTCAACCTTCAGCCTCCGTCGCGGGCTTTGTACAAGACATATAAAAACCCTCTCTTGTTAAGTGAACCCTTTTAGCCTCAGTCTTGGACTTTGTACAAGACAGAAAGAACGTGTTCCCCCGGAAAAGTCAAACTTGTTATCCTTCTCTTAGGCTTTGTATAAGGACTTCCCCAGTGGAGTCAGTCAGCCTTTTAGCATCAACCTTGTACTTTGATCAAGGCACACAAAAATCAACGATTCCTCTTTAGAGGTGACAAATTCTCTCTAAACACCCCTTTCGCTTCACATATTGGGCTTTAAATAAGATACAAATCACCTTTAGCATCACATCTTGGGTTTTGAACAAGATACAAACATACCATTTAGCTTCATGTCTTGGGCTTTGAACAGGACACCAAAGTAACCCTTTCCTCTTTTTTAACATCCGACGCTTTCCCGGATATTCCTTTTCTTTACATCCAACGCTTTTTCAGATATTTCTTCTATTTTCATCTGATGTTTTACCCAGATATTCATATATTTAATCTCTTCACTCTTTCAATCAATTCCCACAAACATCCTTTTAGCCTCCGTCTTGGGCTTTAAACAAGACACCAAAACATCTTTTCCTCCCATAGAATAGGAGGAATTACGATTTCTCTGATTTCCCGATTTTCTTTAATGGGAATACGTAGGCATAAGATTGTGAAATCTTAGCGTGCACACTAAACAAAAACCTTAGGTCCAGTACCTTACCAAAAACATCGAAAAACCCGAAAACAACAAAAATATCTTTTCAACATCTCTCAACCTTCCCAAAGGAGAAACTTTCCCATTTACAACAAATAAACACCAGTAAGTAGAAAACAATAGAACAGTAGGAAAATTGCTAACAACCCATGGGTAACCATGTATAGGATGGGTAGTTGACAAACTCCCCATTGTATAATCTGACCCCGAACTCCCCAATATCTTAGCACTTGTTAAAGAAAACATTTGCGTGCAAGGTTAGTTTGAGATAACTTGCCTTTCCTTTCCAGCTTCATAGGATAAATAAGAAATCAGAAAGTAGCACCCAATCCCATCCGCAGGCGGATGTGGGCGGTCACGAAAACCGCGCTACAGAAAAATGGCGATTCTGCTGGGGACGCAAACTAGGATTAGAATTCATAAGAGGTCTAGGTCGTTAGCAATCATACTATATATATATATATATATATATATATATATATATATATATATATATATATATATATATATATATATATATATACTGTTTTTTCTACTTGATATCTGTGTTTATTTTTCTGCTAATGGGAATGCGTGTGATGCCGCATGTGGAAAGATTGAGTATACACCTAAGATAGGTGATGGCTAAACGTGTAATACCCCGTATTATTTAAATGCTCAATTTGATATCAGATGAGATCAGATGAGCTTTTGTGTGCTCTATCTTTAGTATATTGGATTAATGGATCCTATAAGTACTTTAAGTATTATCAATTGGGATCAATAGAGCAACTAATGAACTCTGAAGAGATCAATTATTTTAATTCAAGAAAGGATTTTTAAAGTAACTCTAATAATTGATAAATTGGGTTGAGATGACAAAATATCAACTGGAGATATTTCAATCTATTGGATTATATTATATAATATATATATATATATATATATATATATATATATATATATATATATATATATATATATATATATATACATGTTAAAAGAAAAAGAAAAAGATAGTAAGAAGAAGAAGAAAGAAGAAAAGGAGAAAGGAAGAGAAGAAGAAGAGGAAAAGAGGAAAATGGAGAAAAGAGGAAGAAGAGATAAACCCATGGATCTTCATCATCTTCTTCAAACTCCTCTTCTATTATCAGGTGGGTTCTAGTTAGAAACTCTAAGCTCTAGAAATGGATGTTTGGAATTTAGGTTAGTTCTGAGAGAAAATGATTAAACAGATTAATCAATGAAATCTAACGGATGAAATGTGATATAAATTGGGTAGTATGGTCACTATATGTGTGGAATGATCTGTCGATAATTGCTTTGATGTCCCAATATGTTTAGGTATGAGTTGGAATGGTTTTAGTATGAGAAAAATGGGGTTTTTGAGCTTCTGCAGTAGTGTTAATCGATTAACCACTTTTGTTAATCGATTAACCAATGAAAAATGGTGTTCTGCGTGAAAATATGACTGGTTAATCGATTAACCAAATGCGTTAATCGATTAACAGTAAGTTTTCAGAAAAATATTATTTTCAAAAACGCATAACTTTTGAACCGTAAGTCCGTTTTGGTCCCCGTTCGAAGCGCCGGGAAGCTAATTTTATTCTCTATATGATAATGGATTAGAAAGATGGTTATATGCCATGGATTGATAAGAAAAATATGGAAATGTAATGTATGTAGTTTGGTTTCCACCAAAACTCAAGGATCGGGAATCCGATTGATACGAGTCCAAAGCCTTTGGAAAGATAATCCAATAAGGTAGTGAATGGTGATGTGAGACCATGATTTAACCAAGGATGCTTGGTAGAGGATAGTAGTGGCTTGTGTGCCTTAAAACGTGTATGAACTATAATGTGATTATGTTTGACATGTTATGCTATTATATGTTTTACTTGTGTACAGTGTGTTATACCATGTCTATTTAATTGTGAACTGTGAATGAGAGAATATGCATGTTAAAATGAATTAGGAGGAGTGAGGAAACTTACCCCAAACCTAATGATATGATTCTAGGTTGTGATTATGATTGATAAATAATCTAGATGGCGATGCTCGTGCATTCGATGTAGATGTGCATCCTTGCCGAGTAATGGTCTAGAGGAGAGTGAGACACTAGTATGGAACATGTGTGTGAACCTTTGTGTTCTTTGAGAAAAGGAAATTGTGGCCTTAAGGAATTGTGGCCTTGTGATTGTCGAATACAGTCACGTTTGTGCGTGTGATCACGTAATCGTAACCGGTTCTTTGAGTTGCGTTTCATGGGTCTCGAGCTCCTCTGAAACATATGCATGACTACTTGGCAGGTTTGATTCCCGCGTGCAGTACGAATGGCGCTCTGGGAGCGTATGCTTGTGACGGTTAATGGCCCGTGTGAAGTGACGGTTCATAACGGTTTATGGCCCGTAGAACCCGAATCCATTCGTATGTCAAGTAGGTTGCAAGGATCCATGACCCGGGTCGACTTCTAGACGTAGAAGAGGACGGGAGTAGGGGATGCCTTGGCGTGGTTATCGATTAGTGATATTTTGAGTTGATAAACTCATGAACATGTTTCCATATAGTGTGAGATTGTGAACTAAAGGTCATTTCCCTTCCCCTTGACTTGAGTTAGGATTGATAGAACCCTGTAAAGCCGAGAGAATCTATAGGATAGGGAACTCACTGAGATTTGATGTATCTCACCCCACTATAGTTGCTTTATTTCAGGTGCAGGTTTGGTTACAAGTGGAGCGATGCTTGGATGTTTCAAGAGAAGCTCAGTTTTAGTTTTTCCGCTGTGTATTTTATTGTTCTTGTACAATGAGGAATATTGTACTTTCTTAGATTTTATTTTCTTTGGCTAGTTTCCATGACTTGTGCCATGTGTTATATTTATGTTCTAGAAATGGACAAGTATGTGAACTAGGCCATTAGGCACTTTTGATGTGTCAGTACCAAATAAAATGCTTGTATGGTATTATTCTAGATATATATTATACAGGGCGTTACAGTTGGTATCAGAGTAGGTCGTATCCTCGACCTAGCCTTGAAACATCATGTGTAAATCTATTCCTGCCTCTTATGTGTGTCTTGCCATCATGAAACTTAATATCATACTATGTAGTGTTGGGTCTGATCAACCTAATACTATGTATGTGATAGGTAGAATCATGGTTGAGCGACCGCGAGGACTCCGAAGTGTTGTTGGAACTTGGGCTGTGAGGGAAGGCTCAAGCCAAGAGTTAGTGGTGTGGAGTTTTGGGTCAGCTCAGTGAGGTTTTAGTAGAAGTTGTGCCTTGGGTAGCATGGAATTAAAGTGTAATGTGTGTTTTAAGAAATCCTTCGGAAGTTATGGAGTCTTAAGGTTAAGGATCTTTAGCGGACGATTGGTTAAGGTATCAAGGAATACGAAAAGTCGCAAGTAGAGATAGATTAACCACTAGTGTGGATAAGGATTTCAAGTAATCTCATTCCGTGGAAAAAGAAAAGTTGTTTTGTGGAACGCGTGGCGTAGGGTCCGGAAGTGAGATAGTATTGGTGCTTCCTTTCTAAGGTCGTTAAGGTATCTTGAATGGACGAGAGTACCTTAAGGAATGTGTTCGGAACAATATCTTCCGATTGGTTAAAAGTTGAGAGTTAAGGACGTTCAGCTTTTATGGAAACTTAAAGTAGTAGAGAAGTGTGTGAAGGAACACAAGGATGTGTTTACATGCTTCAAGTGAAACAAGTGTGAGCCGAAAGAAGAGTAAGAAATGAGTTGTGTATCTTCAGTTATGCGTGGAGATTAAGTTCAAGGTAATACATCAGGATTTCTGTTTTTAGTAAGAGACCAATTTGGAATTGTTGAATTACCCAAGGAACAGTATAAGTTATTGGGTTGGAGAAAGTTTGGACTTCATTTGGTAACAGGAAGTGTAGTGAGACAGCCCGGAAGAGGTGTGTGTTAAGGAGTAGAGTAAGTATCTTGGATTTAAGGAAAATTTAGTGAGGTGGTTTTATATTTGGACCTAATAGGGTTACAATGGAGAGCGAAAGTAAGCACGATGTAGGAAACAGTATCGACAGTATATTATGAGGAAATGACAATGGAAATGTATTCTGGACGAACGTGCAATGGAATTTCTAAGGTGTTGATGAAATTATAATTAAGGAAGTGTAATTACAGATGGTTTACTCATGAGAACCGTATTAGTATGACGTGGAATGAGAAAGTTACACCTTGGTATTAAGAACAAGCGTAGTAGTAGCATCGTAGTCACAATGTACGTAATGGAATCTTATTCTTGAGACAAGTGTGAAGGGATGTACCTTGTGGAACAATGAGTACTGTATTTTCAGAGTTAAGATTATGGTAAAACAACGAAAAGCAATTTAGGACGTATTAGGGACTAAGTGTAAATCATGGAACGATTTATACCGGAAGGGTTTTGTTAATAGTTGATGAGAGTTGTCGGTTGCGAACTTTCCATTAAGTAATTTGGCGAAAGTGGGATGTTCCATGGATAGCGAAGGGTAAGAAATCCCGGTTAGTGTGTACGAAGTAATGGAAAGGTTCTCCAAGAGGGTGCATTACCCCGATCTATTTTCAAGTATAGAGAATTTCTATATTTGTGAATAATCAGACTATTCGGAATCTACTTTTGTTGGACTAAGAATGTTGTAGTATTATGTCCCACCAAGAAGTTCAAGTGAGAGAACAAGGTTGTATGTTGGTTTTTGGTTGGGGATGAATCAGGTATGAACTGTGATTAAAAACCCCAGAATGTCGTCACTATTGGTTTCCCGCCAGTGTAATTGTTTAAGCAGAAAAGTGAACTATCCCGCCGAAGAGTTGTCGTGTGACCGCGTCAGAATTTGGAATTCTACCTTGTCACTTGGTTAGAGTGTGTCGTCTGAATGTTTTGACCTTGTCGGAATTACCGTAAGTGGATTATGGTTGGTGATGTTATACAAGTTAAGGAGCCGCGAGTTGGAAAATGATATTTCAAGCGAGAACCAATCAGATTGATGGTTGAGTATGGATGGCTTTGAATTAAGAGGAAAACTGATTTTTTATTTTTGCAGCACTGTTAACCGATTAACCAATGGGGTTAACCGATTAACACGTGCAAGGATGGCGTTTTGCACTGAATTTTGAGGAGTTAACCGATTAACTCAAAGGGTTAATCGATTAACATCTGTGTAAATTGTGAAATCCCTTAATGACCATCATCTGCGTTTCGTTACCTTATGTTGCTCCGAGTGGAGAGTGTGTGTGAGGTAAAACGGAATTCCAAGTAAATGAAAGACGTATTCGTGGTTGGAAATTAGAACTTCTGGAAGGGTGTTACATAGTGGGCCATTTGTTTAGACGACAAGGGAGTTGACGTTTGAGGAAGTAATCTTGTGAGTTTGTGTTAAGTATGAGAAATCCTTGAGGGTGAAGTTAAAGAATACTCACGAAGTGTTGACCCCGTAAGGAATATTTCAGTGTTTAATTATGGTGTTACTCAGGTATGAGCGGTTGGTTAGAATTTAGTAAGTGTTATCTTCCGTGAGTTCATGGTTTTGGTTTTGGACTCCGTAAGAGTTGTGTACAGTTGTGTTTACCTAGAGAAGGAAATTTGAAAGTTATCTTTCCAAGTACGAGTAAGAATTGGGCGTTCCGAAGTTAAGTATGTAACTTGGATCGTTATGGATAAAACGATGGAGAGATGAGGATTTAGTTGGGAAGCATGGTATAGACTTCGACAGCGTATGTGCGTGTAGAGTGTTGTTGTGAATTGGTGAGTGGTATGGAAAACTAACAATTGTGCTTTGGATGGTTTAAGTTTTGATAAGTGGTGACTCGTATATGATTGTAGTTCTATGTGGGTGTTACGTTGATGTTGGATGAGATCTCGTGTCAACAAGGAATCTTGAGTAAGTCGGAAAACCGTAGGTATAATCGATTTAGAATGTGGTAACTAGCATCGAAAGCTGTTAAGCTATTTTGGATGCATTAATTCGAGTTTGAAATGGATTTGGAGTTGTATATGTTATGGATGTAACAGTATAACTCCTGTGCCTCTATAGGCTAGAGAGTGTTGGACCGATGTTATGCTTGTGTATCGGTGAGGAAATTGTTCTACCATAGGACGCCAGTAAGTTCTTGTGCTGGTTGGTTAGTAAGGATCCCAATGGATAAATGTGTTTCTCCGCGGAATGTTAACTACCTAGTAATGCTTAAGAATTCGTGGTGTTCCACTGTTAGGATTTGAGTTGCGCAGTAGAGGGTGACAGATGAAAGAGTTCCGTCGGATTAATAAGAATCAGAAGGATGGTTACTGATAAGAATAGTAAAGAAATAAGGAGATCTTGTTTTAAGTGTGTTATCCTTTGGTATGTCACGAAGGAAATGAAATACCGGATGTAAGGAGTACCATGTACAACATCAGACCAGATGGAACTGGTAAAGGAGTCGTTTGACTAATTGGGGAGTGGTTTAGAACGTTGAAGGATTTACGGAGGAATAGTTGTCGGTAATTGTATGAAGTTAAGGAATCACCGAATTACCTCATGAGAATTTGATGGGTGTTTGTTATCCTGAATTTGTGATAAGGTGTTATGGTTTCGTTTTGTGACTCGGTAGAGGGATGTAGAATGGTACATTCTTTCCGAAGTAAGTTGCGACCAAGTTTTTTTTTATGAAACAACAGATGAATTGAGGAAACGCAAGTTGAAAGTTAACCCAATATTGGAATAAGAGCATGACTAAGGAACCGAAGTTTGATAATTCGTGAAAATAAGGATTTTGGTCTGTGAAGTAAAGTTGGAATTGGAATATGTCAGGAAGTTGAACGGAAGTAACGTCAAGTGTGAATCTAAGACCATGATACAAGTTGTGGTTATTGCCGAGTAGAGGAAATTCGGGGGCGAATTTCAATTTAAGGGGGGGAGAGTGTAATACCCCGTATTATTTAAATGCTCAATTGGATATCAGATGAGATCAGATGAGCTTTTGTGTGCTCTATCTTTAGTATATTGGATTAATGGAATCCTATAAGTACTTTAAGTATTATCAATTGGGATCAATAGAGCAACTAATGAACTCTGAAGAGATCAATTATTTTAATTCAAGAAAGGATTTTTAAAGTAACTCTAATAATTGATAAATTGGGTTGAGATGACAAAATATCAATTGGAGATATTTTACTCTATTGGATTATATTATATAATATATATATATGTTAAAATAAAAAGAAAAATATAGTAAGAAGAAGAAGAAAGAAGAAAAGGAGAAAGGAAGAGAAGAAGAAGAGGAAAAGAGGAAAATGGAGAAAAGAGGAAGAAGAGATAAACCCATGGATCTTCATCATCTTCTTCAAACTCCTCTTCGATTATCAGGTGGGTTCTAGTTAGAAACTCTAAGCTCTAGAAATGGATGTTTGGAATTTAGGTTAGTTCTGAGAGAAAATGATTAAACAGATTAATCAATGAAATCTAACGGATGAAATATGATATAAATTGGGTAGTATGATCACTATATGTGTGGAATGATCTGTCGATAATTGTTTTGATGTCCCAATATGTTTAGGTATGAGTTGGAATGGTTTTAGTATGAGAAAAATGGGTTTTTTGAGCTTCTGCAGTAGTGTTAATCGATTAACCAATGAAAAATGGTGTTCTGCGTGAAAATATGACTGGTTAATCGATTAACCAAATGCGTTAATCGATTAACAGTAAGTTTTCAGAAAAATATTATTTTCAAAAACACATAACTTTTGAACCGTAAGTCCGTTTTGGTCCCCGTTCGAAGCGTCGGGAAGCTAATTTTATTCTCTATATGATAATGGATTAGAAAGATGGTTATATGCCATGGATTGATAAGAAAAATATGGAAATGTAATGTATGTAGTTTGGTTTCCACCAAAACTCAAGGATCGGGAATCCGATTGATACAAGTCCAAAGCCTTTGGAAAGATAATCCAATAAGGTAGTGAATGGTGATGTGAGACCATGATTTAACCAAGGATGCTTGGCAGAGGATAGTAGTGGCTTGTGTGCCTTAAAACGTGTATGAACTATAATGTGATTATGTTTGACATGTTATGCTATTATATGTTTTACTTGTGTACAGTGTGTTATACCATGTCTATTTAATTGTGAACTGTGAATGAGAGAATATGCATGTTAAAATGAATTAGGAAGAGTGAGGAAACTTACCCCAAACCTAATGATATGATTCTAGGTTGTGATTATGATTGATAAATAATCTAGATGGCGATGCTCGTGCATTCGATGTAGATGTGCATCCTTGCCGAGTAATGGTCTAGAGGAGAGTGAGACACTAGTATGGAACATGTGTGTGAACCTTTGTGTTCTTTGAGAAAAGGCAATTGTGGCCTTAAGGCATTGTGGCCTTGTGATTGTCGAATACAGTCATGTTTGTGTGTGTGATCACGTAATCGTAACCGGTTCTTTGAGTTGCGTTTCATAGGTCTCGAGCTCCTCTGAAACATATGCATGACTACTTAGCAGGTTTGATTCCCGCGTGCAGTACGAATGGCGCTCTGGGAGCGTATGCTTGTGACGGTTAATGGCCCGTGTGAAGTGACGGTTCATAACGGTTTATGGCCCGTAGAACCCGAATCCATTTGTATGTCAAGTAGGTTGCAAGGATCCATGACCCGAGTCGACTTCTAGACGTAGAAGAGGACGGGAATAGGGGATGCCTTGGCGTGGTTATCGATTAGTGATATTTTGAGTTGATAAACTCATGAACATGTTTCCATATAGTGTGAGATTGTGAACTCAAGGTCATTTCCCTTCCCCTTGACTTGAGTTAGGATTGATAGAACCCTGTAAAGCCGAAAGAATCTATAGGATAGGGAACTCACTGAGATTTGATGTATCTAACCCCACTATAGTTGCTTTATTTCATGTGCAGGTTTGGTTACAAGTGGAGCGATGTTTGGATGTTTCAAGAGAAGCTCAGTTTTAGTTTTTCCGCTGTGTAGTTTATTGTTCTTGTACAATGAGGAATATTGTACTTTCTTAGATTTTATTTTCTTTGGCTAGTTTCCATGACTTGTGCCATGTGTTATATTTATGTTCTAGAAATGGACAAGTATGTGAACTAGGCCATTAGGCACTTTTGATGTGTCAGTACCAAATAAAATGCTTGTATGGTATTATTCTAGATATATATTATACAGGGCGTTACAAAACGAGTAATCTTACAGGGAGTGACTCCCAAATAAGAGACCTCGACCATCAGATCAGTGGAGGAACCCTTTGCGGATTCAATGCCTATACGACTTCGGTTGTTGAAAGCAGTGTTGTTAGATTATGGTTGTCGGTGAAATTGATTTAGTAGACTAAAACCATTTTGTAGTGCGGAAGCTATCGGAAATAGTTGTCACGCGATACTACCCTCATTTGAGGCTGATGATCTATTCTCGGTGAATAGCATTTACTCTAAGATACTGCAGCTCGCTGGTGATCCGCTTGCTGTTATTATCCTGGGAGGAGCTGATGATTTTGAGGACAGGTACAAAAATCACCAGTATAAACCTCTGGGGATGGGTAGAGCCTTGACTTCATGACACCGAACCTTTAACTCCGTGTTTTTTCTATGTTTTTGTGTGCTGCATCCATGCATTGCATTTGTATCCCTTGCATATTTCATACATATGTCCGGGTCATCGTCAATTCATTCCAACCTTCTTTCCTTCAATCATCTGTAAGTCGTCAAACTAATTCCTCATCACCGATACAAAACTGAAACTTCAATCAACTTTAGCTCAGTTACTTCCCAAAGACAGGATAACTCATCCTTGTGTTTGATTAGTCACTGACCTTGTCTCTGTCTATTTTGCATTTTCCTTGTTTGTATCATAGTTGCTTTCAAACTTGTTTATCTTTAAATGTCAGTTTTAATGAAATGAGCATGTACAGTATTTTGATTAAAATCATATGTTTATTTACATCTTTATGCTTTCTCTTTCAAAAACAAAAACTTTCAAAAAATATACACCTCTTTTTCAAATTTTTGACTATGCAAATATTTGTGAGAGGATGATGAAAACATAATACCCATAATTGTTGTCGGTATGCTTTCAAATAAAAAACCTTGCTGACGATGTAAGGCATTTTTTTTCAATTCCCAAACACTGGAGATATAAGGAAGATAATCCCTCGTTAACCCCTTTGAGCCTAGAAGTAGAAGTTTCTTTCTTTATAAAAAACCCATAATTTTAACCAGGGGCAGGGTAGTTCTCAGTTTAATTTGGGTTGTGTATTCAAGTTCAAAAAGCTTACATACAACAAGTAGATGCTGAAAACTTCTTTCAAATCAAAAACCGGTGATGGTCCGTCATAATCAAGCAACTAAATGTTGTAAAGAAGCGGTAGCTGCTGTCTCAAGACTTCTAGACCATCGTCATTACTATCATCAGTATAATTCCGAAACCTTTTGGAACCTGAATGCACAATTTAGGTTTAACCGAGCATAGGATTGGAGAACATCACGAAGGGGGTGGGCACCAAATAAACTTTGAGCCTTTATCTTTCTTTCATAAACCGTGAACCAGACCACGTTATAACCCTCAAAAGACCTAATTTAAGTAAGGTTATTTTGAAAGTATACTACAACAAGGTGGCGTAAATTGACTCCAAAATCATTTTTTGCAAATCATTTGTTTTGGTATTATACCTCTGTTTTACTTTTCATTCAAAATATTTTAAACCACCGTGTTTTTAACTAGTAATTCATATTACTGTGTTTTTCTAAAACAATGATTTTGTTTTCAAAATTTTTGCATGAACTTTGCATTAAATTTTCCATGTTTAAATAAACATTTTTTATTGCAAACTAGCTTTCCTATCAAGAAGATTTTCAAAACAGTTTAGAAACTTGGTCAGTGATCCTATCAGTGGCAAGTTCTTTCCAGAGGTTGTTAAGAATCAGTTCGAGATTTGTTCAGTGCAAGTCCTCCTCAGAATTGGTTTATTCAGAAAAACTTTCAAGACTCATTACTGGGGCAAGCCTTCCTAGTATACAACATACAGTCATTATCATTCAAGCTGAAGTAAGAATCAGTTCATTTACAACAGCCAGCAAGTCTGGGGCAATTTATTTGGAAAAATCCCCAAGCAAGCTATTCAACCTTCCTCCAAGGATTATAAACTTGATACAGTTTATCAGTATGACAAAGATGTGTTTAAACAACATTTTTAGTCCCTAAGCAATGACAGTGATCTCTGTGTTTAGGAATCGATCTTGTCTGTCACTCCCCAAAAGAGTATAAACTTGTTGGTTGTCACTCCCCAAAAGAGTATAAACTTGTTGATTTTCACTCTTCAAAGAGTCTAAACTTGTTGTCAGAATTTTCATTTACATTACATACATTTAATTATATATCATAACATTTTTCATATACTTTCAAGAGTGTTTTAATCATCATTTGCATTCATCCGTGGTCGTGTTATTATCAACATCTTACCTTTCTACAAAGTCCGACTTATCTGGCACCAATACTTTTATGTCTTATCTGATGTTCTTCCATATATAACTTTCTTTCTTCATCCGATGTTCTTCCGGATATGTCTATCTGTTCTGATACTTTTCCAGAACATTTCTCTGTGTCTACCAGATGTTCTTCCGGATGTATCTTTTGGTTTTGAAGTTTTTCCAAAACCCGTTCTGATGTTTTTCCAGAACTTTCTTTGTTTCTATCTGATGCTCTTTCGGATATGTCTGTCTGTTCTGATGCTTTTCCAGAACTTTCTTTGTGTTTCTCCGATGCTCTTCTGGATATGTCTCTTTTATTCTGATGCTCTTCCAGAAACTCTTTACATGTCTATCTGATGCTCTCTCGGATTTGACTTTTTCTCATTTGATGTTTTTCCAGATGTAACTTTTGTTCCGATGACTTATCTGATGCTTTTCCGGATATGGTCATCATTCTACCAGTCATCTAAAAAATTTTCCCGTACATTTAACGTTTTTCTAAATGTTTTGGATTTACCCTCAAAGTTATTTTTAATACATCTAACGCTTTTCTAGATGTTGCAGATATGTTTTCCAGAGTGTGTTACTTCTTTCGCATCTGTTGTTTTTCCGGATGTATGTATCTTTGTTCCAGGTTTTATCCTTTTCTTTCCAAATACTACTGAATACTCTTTGTTGCCTCGGCAAGTTTCCATAATATCTTATATCCCAAGAAAATTCTGTTGGTCTGCCTCCTGCGGCATCATTCCCCACAGTGTTCAAAAGTCTTTCATTCATCACATATCATTTCATCTGCATTCACGGTCAAAATTTTAGGTACTATGATATTTAATCCTCTTATACCTCTAATGTCTAAAACTCTTTGCTATTCATACCTTCAGGTCTAAGAAGATTAAATAGGGGCATCTGTCATACCCTAAATTTTGACCAGACATTTTTATTTTCTCATTTCATCTGTCTATATTTTCATACTATGTCGTCTGCATATAATATCATATATTTTCTTCATGAGTATTTTTTTTTAATTATCAGCCGGAATTAGCGTGTTAAATTTTTCAGGTATTTTTGGTCAAACTGAAAAGTCAATTGTGCTTAAAATCAGTGTCCGGGCAATTTTTAAATCAAGTTCGCAGACGCCAGTGTTTTTTTTCCTTTGTTTCACGTAATTTAACCCGGTGTGCGCAATTTTGACTTTTTCAAGTTCCGGCCGCCTTTTTTGACTCATCTGAGCCTTTTTTACCAGGTTTTTTCTCTGACTCGTCTGAGCCTTTTTACCGGGTAAAATTTCACAATTTGATCGCGCAGTGTATTTTTTCAATACTTAATATTTTTTACTGATCATTTTGGTGTGTCCATTTTTATTTTTTTCGGACGCGTCGATACCGGACGATTTTATCATTTTTAACCGGTTTCAATATTAATTTTAATTAATAGTTATTTTTATTAATTAATTTTATTATTTTAGACTTATTTTATATTTTGCCTTTTTCTAAATATATAATAATGTTTATTTTTCTTACTAACTTATTTATTTTTGCTAATAACCTATTTATTAAAATCAAATATGAATATATAATTTCACAAAATGACATCATCAAGATTACATCACATGGCCTACATCACTAATTCAAAATAAATGACTAAATACATATTATATCATTTTTTACTAACTTAGTCTTATTTCTAAACTTGATCACCAAGTTTCTTTTTCCTATAAATACCATCATTTCATTCATTCATTCTCACACCAAAACAAGCATAGCTTTTGTTTTCTCTCTTCTTTCCTCTCTTCAAATTTTGAGCTTCATAAGGAGTGCAAGGGTGGAATTTCAACTCCAAGCAACTTCCACTCCAATCAATCATTATTTGGAAGGTAAGGATTCTCACTTTGAAACTTCATGAAATATGCATCATTTACATCCATTTAAATTCATGATATGCTTGTTATAATTACATATTTGAATTACTCATGAAATTCCCTTCAAAATGGTATATTGGAACATGTGATTTGGTTAAAAAATGAGAGAGTTGTGTTTGGAAGAAGTTGTTGATCATGTAAAAATTCTGCTACTGTCGCTGCAATAGACAGCGTTTTCGTGCAACGAGGGCTGTTAAAATCTGTTGTTTTTGTTCCTCTACGCTGTGATACACACCGGTACTGCCCAGGAGCGCTGTTAAAATTCTTTTCTTTATATATTATTTATTTTTTTAGTATCTTTATTTATTTATTTATTTATTTTATTTTCTCATTTATTTTTAACCAAATATTTATTTTAACTTCTTCTTTTTAATAATATTTTCTTTTATCTTAGTTATTTTAATTTCTTATTTATTTTCCTTTAAATCATTTATTTTATCTTTTTATTTTCCTAAAATATCCTTTTAATCACTTTATTAAACTTTCTTTTGGTTACTTAAACTTTTGTCATTTAAAATATGATTATACTTTAGTTAAATCTTTCATTTATTATCTTTAATGAAAAAAATCTTAAACATATTTATTACCTTTTAATTTATTAATTCCAAGGATTTTCTTCATTTCAAACACACTTTGTTTATTCTCTGAATATTGTACTTCTTTTGTGAATTCTAGCTTGACATAATCTTTGTACACAATGGGCATCCCTTAAGGTGTAAGCCCCAACCCTTTTGAGTATAAATAATTTTTGGGCCACTATTAGAGTGTAAGTCCCTCCACTTTTTTTATTCAATCATGTTTAAATATATTTGGGCCTCCACTTGAGTATAAGTCCCTTTACTTTTGTTTCACCACACGATGCTTTCCCGTGTATGTTTATTTATCAACACGATGTTCTTCCGTGTATGTTTTATTTCACATGACGTTCTTCCATGTATAATTGACTCTGATTTTATGTGCCTCTCCTTGAGCTGTAAGCCCCAATTTACTTTCAAAATACTTTCTCTTTTGATTTTGAGATATACTGTTGTTTTCAATTTTTCTTTGTTGAAAAACTAACCAAACAGCATGGAAGCTCTACAACCACGTAAGTGTTTATATGCTTTCTTTACCCGCTTTCATATACATATCTGTATTGGGGCTGCTCACTGTAAGTCTCCTTTCATAAACTCTTATATACTTGTCATATATCAACTGTGTATTACTAGTATAGCTATTTAGAGTTTTCCTCGGCAACTACGTCTAGAACTTGGGTAAAGCCTTGTCGATCGCCCCTGAATACAAACAAAACTAGATCCCCATAGGATTACCAGATACAGTCTTCCCTCCTCTTGGGATTAAACAATATGGAACAAAGCGAAAGGCAGTATTCTCGGTGAACCTTTTCACAGACTGTCACCCTTAGAAATTATCAAAGAAACTCTATCTCCCCAGAGATAATCTTTTCTCCGTGAATGACATCTCTTGAGTTTCTTCCAAATTCTCGAACTTTCCTGGCTTGATCTATTCTCTGTGAATAGCATGTCTTGAACTTCTCTTGGTTTGGGGACCCACAGGCTTCCTAAAAGCATCCCCGCCTCCTCTTGGGCGTTGTACAAGGACCCTTCGGCTTCTTAGAAGTGTCTCACAGCCTCCTCTTAGGCTTCGTATAATAATCCTTCCTCAAGGAAGATTGCCTTCTCTTGGGCTTCGTACAAATTGTCTCGACGACTTCTTAAAAGTTTTTCTCGCCTTCTCTTGGGCTTTGTACAAATTGTCCCGACGACTTCTTAAAGGTATAGGAACTGAAATTAGTCATCTTACTAGAGTAGTCTTTCAATTGAGTCTAGATCTTGATCTCGAAACCATACTTTTTCTTAGGCATAGTACAAAAGATAAAACTCCAAACTTGGACAGTCTAACTCCCTTGAGTCTCAAAGACATTCTCAAGTTCCCTTCTAAACATAGGAAGAAACCCAGCCTCTCTCATGAGAGCGCTCTATTTGGACCTGCCTCGGGATCTCAAGAACCCCCTGCAGAAGTTAGCCTCCTCTTAGGCTTTGTATAATGATCCTTCCTTAGTGAAGATAGCCTTCTCTTGGGCTTGGTACAATGATTCTCCCCAGCGGAGCTAACCTTTTCATACTCTCTTGTTGAGTCAACCTTCAGCCTCCGTCTCGGGCTTTGTACAAGACATATAAAAACCCTCTCTTGTTGAGTGAACCCTTTTAGCCTCAGTCTTGGACTTTGTACAAGACAGAAAGAACTTGTTCCCCCGGAAAAGTCAAACTTGTTAGCCTCCACTTAGGCTTTGTATAAGGACTTCCCCAGTGGAGTCATTTAGCCTTTTAGCATCAACCTTATGCTTTGATCAAGGCACACAAAAATCAACAATTCCTCTTTAGAGGTGACAAATTCTCTCTAAACACCCCTTTCGCTTCACATCTTGGGCTTTAAACAAGATACAAATCACCTTTAGCTTCACATCTTGGGCTTTGAACAAGATACAAACATACCCTTTAGCTTCATGTCTTGGTCTTTGAACAGGACACCAAAGCAACCCTTTCCTCTTTTTTAACATCCGACGCTTTCCCGGATATTCCTTTTCTTTACATCCGACGCTTTTCCGTATATTCCTTCTATTTTCATCCGATGTTTTTCCCGGATATTCATATATTTAATCTCTTCACTCTTTCAATCAATTCCCACAAACATCCTTTTAGCCTCCGTCTTGGGCTTTGAACAAGACACCAAAACATCTTTTCCTCCCATAGAATAGGAGGAACTACGATTGCTCTGATTTCCCGGTTTTCTTTAACGGGAATACGTAGGCATGAGATTGTGAAATCTTAGCGAGCGCACTAAACAAAAACCTTAGGTCCAGTACCTTACCAAAAACATCGAAAAACCCGAAAACAACAAAAATATCTTTTCAACATCTCTCAACCTTCCCAAAGGAGAAACTTTCCCATTTACAACAAATAAACACCAGTAAGTAGAAAACAGCAGAACAGTAGGAAAATTGCTAACAACCCATGGATAACCATGTATAGGATGGGTAGTTGACAAACTCCCCATTGTATAATCTGACCCCGAACTCCCCAATCTCTTAGCACTTGCTAAAGAAAACATTTGCGTGCAAGGTTAGTTTGAGATAACTTCCCTTTCCTTTCCAGCTTCATAGGATAAATAAGAAATCAGAAAGTAGCACCCAATCCCATCCGCAGACGGATGTGGGCGGTCACGAAAACCGCGCAACAGTATGATAGATGAACTAAGTAGGAGCAAGGTGTAGCGAGCGATTTTGGACGCGGTTGCGAAGCGCTATCGCTCTTAGGTGTCTACAGCTCGATTCATTTTTTATCCTATTAAAGCTGATGAAGGAAGGGAAATAGATGTCTCAAATTAACCCTACTTACAAACTGAGGTTAAACAGCGGTCTGTTAGGTTACAGATGCTACAAAGATTCAGGGTCTCTATCGGGTTTATTTTTTAAAAAGTGGTGAGAGGTTTAGATGTTAGGACGGATGCTTCTTGATAGATATGTGAGAGTATGGGATTTTGGGTTTTTGTTTAGTGTGCTCGCTAAGACTTTTCTTTCAATCTTATGCCTACGTATTCCCGTTTACCGAAACAGGGAAATCAGAGCGTTCGTAGTTCCTCCTATTCTATGGGAGGAAATGGTTGTTTTTGGTGTCTTGTTCAAAGCCCAAGACGTGAAGCGAAAGGTAGTTTTTATCTTGTTCAAAGCCCAAGATGTGAGGCTGAAAGGTCTATTTGTATCTTGTTCAAAGCCCAAGATGTGAAGCTAAAAGGGTTTTGACTTTAGAGAGAATTTATCATCTCTAAAGGGGGTCTGTTTGTCACAACTGTTGGGTGACTGACTGTAAAGGAGGATTACTTTAACCGGGATATTCGAATCCTAGTAATGCCATAATTTCCTTTAAAGGGGATTTTAACCTGAAGGAGAAGACTTTAACTCAGTGTAGAGCAATGCCATCTTTCCTTAGGAATTTCTCATGCTAAAAGAGGGACAGTGGTATGGATGTAGATGATCCAGAGGCTTGCCGCTTACAGCGATTAGATGAAGGGGAAAGAGTTGTTGATGTTTGTGTACTGTGAACGAGGCACAACTTTGATGCTAAAAGGTTGATTGGTTCAACCAGTGGTTTTCTTATACAACGCCTAAGAGGAGGCTAATATGTGTCTCATACAAAGCCAGAGAGAGAGGCTAAAAGTTTTTGACTCGACGATGGAGTCTTTTGGTATCTCGTATAAAGCCCGAGATGGAGGCGATTTGACTCAACAAGAGAGTTTTTGTATCTCGTACAAAGCCCGAGATGGAGGCTAAAATTTGTTTGGCTCAATAAAAACATTTTTGTATCTCGTATAAAGCCCGAGATGGAGGCAAAAGGGGTGATTGACTCGACGAGGGAGTCTCTTATGTGTCTCGTACAAAGCCCGAGAGAGAGGCTAAACGTTGTTTGACTCCGCTGGGGAGAATCATTGTACAAATCCCAAGAGGAGGCTAAATGTTGTTTCAGTTGAGTGACAGATCCAGTATACTGATTTTAAAGAGAAAATCAGTTCTTATATGAGTAATGCTGTACTCAAGGCTTTGATTCGAGGGTCAGGGTTGTTCCCGTTCTTTAAGGAAGTGGGAAATCTGAAGGGTATTGAGACTGTCCGAGTCTACGGGTTTTCTTCCTATTTAACGAAGGGGTCACTTAAGAATGTCTTGGAGACTCAAGGAGATTAGACTGTCCAAGTCTAGAGTTTCATCTTTTGTACTATGCTTTGAGAAATAGTAGTAGACTCTTTGAAAGGACTGTTCTATGCAGATGATTAAGTTCTGTTCCTATACCTCTAGGAGGTCGTCGGGACAATTTGTACTAAGCCCAAGAGGAGGCTGGAAACTTTTAAGAAGCCGAGAGGTCCTTGCACGAAGCCCAAGAGGAGGCTATCATTCCCGGAGAAAGAGATCATTATACGAAGCCTAAGAGGAGGTTGTGAATACTTCTAAGAAGCCGGCGGGTCCTTGTACTAAGCCCAAGAGGAGGTAGGAAGCTTTTAAGAAGCCGATCGGTCCCCAAACCCCTAGAAGTTCAAGACAGGCTATTCACAAAGAATAGATCAAGCCAGGAAAGTCCGAGAATTTGGAAGAAACTCAAGAGATGCCATTCACGGAGAAAAGATCATCTCTGGGGAGTAGATTTTCTTGACAAGTGCTTTTAAGAAGCCTGTGGGTCCCCAAACCCCGAGAAGTTCGAGACATGCCATTCACCGAGAATAGATCAAGCTAGGAAAGTCCGAGATTTTGGAAGAAACTCAAGAGATGTCATTCACGGAGAATACATTCATCTCTGGGAATAGAGTTTCTTGACAATTCCTAATGAGGACAGCCGAAGAGAAGACTGTATCTGGTGATCCTATTGGGGATCTAGTTGTCTATTTCTACGAATAAACGAAACAGTGTCACCTAGTTCTAGACGTAGTTGCCAGGAAAACTCTAAATATCTATACTATTATTACACAGTTGATATGAGTTTATGAAAGAAGACTTATAGCGAAACAACCCCACAATACAGTTATATGTATATGAAAGCGGTAAATGAAAGCGTGTAAACACTTACTCGGTGGTAGAGCTTCCATGCTGTTTGGTTAATTGTTCAACAAAGAAAGATTGAAAACAACAGTATATTTCAAAATCAAAGGAGAAAGTGCTTTGAAAAAGAAAGACTTGGGGCTTACAGCTCAAGGAGAGGCCCAAGGTTTTACCAGTGAGCGCACTGTTGAATTTGTACAGAGGGACGTATACAAGTGGCTGAGGCCCAAAAAAGGTTTTCTGTACAAAGGGATGGGTCTTACACTCTCTCAAGAGGCCCAAAAAGTTTTAAAGAAAGAGAGTGGGGCTTATAACACGAGGGTAGGCCCAGATGATTTTTCATTTAAAATGGCGATCGCGCCGAGGTTTTCTTTTAACGCAGAGGGACTTATACAATAAGTGAGGCCCAAGGTGGTTAATTTTAAACTAGCGACGATCGCGTCGTTTATTTGAAAATGTACAGAGGGACTTATACAACGAATGAGGCCCAAAAAGTTTTCTGTACAAGGGGGTTGGGTCTTACACTCTAATAGAGGCCCAAAAGTTTTGAATGGGTCTTATAGCTCAAGGAGAGGCCCAAGGTTTGTTTTTCAACGGATGATGATCGCGTCGAGCTTTTTTGAAATACAACGGGACTTATACAATAAGTGAGGCCCAAATTTGTTTGTATTTACAAAGGGGTGGGTCTTACACTCTATTAGAGGCCCAAAAAGTTTTAAAATGATTTATGAGGGTTGAATTAATCCAAAACCCTAACTTGTTTTCAAAATGTGTTTTAATTGAATAAAAATTCAATTAAAATGATCAAAATTGTTTAACATATGGAAATAAATTGTGATCTTGGATTAATGCTTCAAAAATTAAGTATTGACCTACAAAATAATTAGAAGGCATTAAAAGTTGCAAAATCAAGGTGGAAAAAATATTTTAAATGTTAAAAACAATTAAAACATTAATTCTTTGCAAAAATATCAATTATATAAAATAAATAATATTTTTGGGATTTTTTGGGAAAATAAAATATTTTAACATTTTTGTGAATTATTAAAAAAAGAATCAACTCAAAATCATTAAAACTCAGAGAGAAATTAATTTTTGAATCAATTAAATAAAACCACAAAATTCAAATATTTGAATTTTCAAAAAATGGCACCAAGAACAGCTGAAGAACACGTGCGTGTTCTGGGTTTGGCTGATTTGCATTTTCTCTCCAATCTCACTGAATACTTGATTATATCATGCAATCAACATACCAATCAACTCGTTTCAACCTCACGATGATGTCTATGACAATTAATTTCATTTAAATTAAGCATAAAACAAGAAATCACGAAAAATCCTCAAGAACCCTAATTTCTGCATGAAGGCTAGAATTTTTGATACACGGTTCAAACAATGCAATTAATTGAGGGGAAACATTCCATGCATGATTATGAACATATGGCCAAATTATTGTGCAGCAAAAATTGCATGGATCATAGAGTTAGAAGAGCTCATGCTTACCACTTGCAGCTGGTGATCGTGATTTGTGTTGGAGGTGTTACAACTAGGTTTCAATGATCTGGATAGCTTCCCTAGGTGCCATGGAGTGTGTATGAATGCTTGGAATGGATTGAAATGATCTGGAACTTGAGATGGTACCCAACTGCAAATCTGTCAAGAACTTGAGCAATTGGCTGGTGATTTTGTGAAATCTGTGTTCCAGATGTTATGTGAGTGTTTGGATCACTTCTATATGATGTATATGAGGTGTGTGTGTGTGATTGGTTTGATTGTAAAAGCTCTCAAACTCAAAACCCGATAGTGACTTGCCTTAGAAGGCAAAATTGGAGTGAAAGAAGAGATTTTGAGGAAAGCATCTGTTTGATGGCTTTGGTGTACTCAAACTGATCACAATTGAGCTCTATTTATAGTAGAGCAAGTTTGTTTTGCAAGGAATAGTGAATGGCAACTGCTGAGTAGGTTTGGCCAATGTTGGCAAATGAAAATCCAAGTCTCCTCTAGCCATTGACTAGAGGTTAGGGCACAGGCTGCTGGTTCCCTTGGTCTTGGATAAGTCTTGACTGAATTCAGTTGAGAATGGCTCAGTCCATGCCACCTTGATGCTTCCATTGAATGCTCCAATCCAAAATTGGAGTCTTGTCCTTATTTTGGCAAATTTAGGTTCAACATGTTATTTCTTGTTCCAAAGACTTTGGAGGCTTGGCTCAGTGATTGTCCCCTTTAGATTTAATCCTCAGATGTGTCCAAGTGGATAGGAGCATTTGGATTTGGCTGATTTTGGCAAATCGACCAAAAGTGTAAAAATATGCCTTGCCTTGGCAGATTTCAGCAAGGCAACTTGCCAATGTCATATCTCATGACTCAAATTGAATTTGGTAATGTTCTTGGCCATTTTGGAAAGCCCTTACATGATACAACAACTGTTTGAACATGTTTGGTTTTGATCTCTTTTAAATCCAAGTGAAAAATCCCCCTACATTTGGCAAAAAGTAAGGTAAAATCTGACTTAGTGAAATTTTCACCAAGTGTTGGAACAAAGTGACTTTTCTTGATTTTGATCACTCCATAACTCAAAATCCATGAGGAATTTGGACATAGGTCAGTGTGAAGCTTTTGTAGAGGGAAATGAGATCTACAAATCAAGCTTTGAATGGGGAACAATGGCCTTGTGGTTTAGGAGTTATGGTCCTCCAAAGTTGGCACATTAGTATCACTTTTCCATAACTTAGAAATTTTTCTAAGTTTTTATGGTTACCCCTTTTACAAGTTATCCCACTTTCTTTGATTTTTCTTGATGAATGATGATTCAAATCATACATTAACATCATTTTAGGGTTAAAAATCCATTTTGGTGAAAAATTTCAAAAAATCAAAGTTGAATTTTGTGCACAGTTGACTTTTTATCAGATGAATTCCAAACTGTGCAATTCTTCATGAAATCATGTCCTTGACCTAAATAAAACTTGATGGACATGTTCCATGGGTGTCATAGGGTATATTGAATCATGTCTTAGGGCTTGGGAGCATGTCCTGGTCAAAAGTCAAAGTTACAGTTGACTTTCCTCGCGAAACCCTAATTGTGGTGCAGATGAAATTGAAACTTGTTGCTCAAGCTTCTTGGATTAATCCATTGTTCCAAATGGATCAATATAGTTCATTAGAGACCCTCAAACCCTCTCTTGAGGTCTTGGCTCATGATTTGCCCTAAAAGTCAACTTAGGGGTGAATTAGGTCAAGAAACCCTAATTCCTGATTTTTGATGAATGCATCCCCTGAGGCAAAATTGATTTGATGATTGGGTCCATGAGGTCCCATGGAGTATATTAGGTTATATTTTGAAGCATTGGCTTGTGCCCAGATGAAAAATTTCCATCTGGAGGCCCTGGTCGACCAAAACCCTAATTTGGTGACACTGTCGATCTTGAGACTTAATCCACCTAGAAGGGAGCAGCCTTGTGCTTAATCCTTGAAGTGGGAGTCCTTTTGATCCATTGTGGATGTTTGAGAGGTTAGACAAGTTGAAGATCATGTCATTCCTTGATTGATCCTTTGTCTAAGGCTCTGAGAGGGCTTGAAACCCTAATTTTGATTGTAGTGGATGCTCACCCATCTTTGGTGAGACTGATGAAGTATGATGGTTCCTCCATATTGTGATGATGATTTGCACAATGATGGGACATCTTAGTGGTCAAAATTTGGGGTATGACAGATGCCCCTATTTAATCTTCTTGGACCCGAAGGTGCAAATGACGAAGGTATTCGGGCATTCGGGGTGCAAGAGGATTAAATATCGGAATACCCGAAATTTTGATGGTGGTTATGAATGGTAGCTTACGCATTCATCTTCTTTAGCTAAGCGATGATGCTTAGAAAAGGTAAACTTCCCCTCGATCCTGGTCTTCAGCCAAGGAGCTGGTCTCAGTTTCCTTTTGGGATAAACCTCCCCTCGATCCTGATTTCCTACCAAGGAACTGGTCTTAGTTTCTCTTGTTAACTTCCCCTCGATCCTGGTTTCCTACCAAGGAACTGGTCTTAGTTTCTGAAGTAAACTTCCCCTCGATCTTGGTTTATTACCAAGGAACTGGTCTCAGTTTCTTTTGTCAATAAACTTTATTGATAAGGGACGCTATGCGTAGCGGCTTTCCTCAAACTTCTCGCCGAATTTTCCTGGGGAGATGCCATTTGACGGAAAAACTCTGATGTCAGACTCGCTGGGAAGACCCAGTCGTCTGAGTTGTAGAGGTGTACAAACTTCTCTGTTGGAAATGCCATTTATTGACTCTACTTGGGGAATGCGAGTCCCTTGAGAGACTGCTTTCGCTTGGGGGTCTTACATCATACTTTTCTCAGGATCTTCCCAGAGAAATACCATATGATGGGATCCAATTTTGAGGTGTCGATGACCTTTTCATCAGTGGTTTTTTTGGAGAAACTGCTGTATTGTCGAAGCTCCGATTGAGAGGCTTTCTCTGTGGATTTTCCTTAATCCGGGGAATCAAGGATATCATCTTCAATGGCGAAGAGTGATGTTGATTGAAGGCTCTCTGATGTTTCAGAGGTTCAAGTTATCAAAGTGGTCGAGGGACAACTTCCTTCCAGAAATAAACTGGAGGCGAAGTTGTTCAAACGCAGCGTTTCCTGACGAGGCAAGAACTGACAACTCGATTGGGAGAACTTCTATCACTAGGGGACAAGACCGACTAGAGTGATAGTGATGCAATATGAAATGTGAATGCAAATCAATAATGCATGATATATGTATGTTTATGCTGACAAAACTGACGCGACATACCAACTGACAGGTGAACACGACTAGATACTCGGCTATCGCGGGGCAAAGAAGTATCGTTGGTTCAGGATAGCAATTCCACCTTGCTTAGGAAATATAGTCCCTGTTGGGAGCTATGTTGGTTGGGCTTAGGAGATAAGAACTCGGCCGAGGCATGTCAGACGAAACAAGGTCTCTGTCACAGTTGATCCCTTCATTCAGGCGTACTAGGTTAGAAGGAGTACTTTGATTCTGCACTTTGAGGTTCGATTACTTCTGGAGAAGAGACCGATGTTCTTCTGATGTTCAACAGTCAAAAGAAATTGCCGTCTTTATTAAAAAGCAGAAAAAGTTTTAACAAGTAAATTCATTTTTGTTTTATTTCAAGAATCGTTAATCATGTTAAAATGTCGTTCTGTAAAGCTAAAACAAATAAGAATTACAAACAAAAGCACAAGGGCTCAAATTTTATTGATAAGATGGAGATCAGCCAAACGCGTGATTCCAAAGAGTATTTACAAAGTTAGAAAATGGTAATTTACAGGGAAAAGGGCTACGTTGAAACATAACGACCGCTATCCTTCTACCAACTTTGAATTCGTGGCATCCTGAGCTTCTGTCGAAGATGACCTTGACTGGAGTTTTCTCCGATGGATGGTGTAACTGCTGTTGCTGAGGGACTCGCCTCCGTTGAACATAGTTACTTGCCATTATCCCTAATTTTTGCCTGGATTGTACTATGATGTTTCCAATCCATCGGGATGATTTTTTTTATGTCTCTAACTTTTTCCTGGACCGCCCTTTCGGGTTTTCAATCCACCGAGACGTTTTTTTTAGGCGAAGTATTTCTTGACTATGTCAATATTTGTGGGGTAGGCAAATTCCTCTCCGTCCATGGTTGTGAGTCTCAAGGCGCTGCCTGAGAAAGCTTTCGTGACCACGTAGGGGCCATCATAATTCGGAGTCCACTTGCCCCGGGAGTCAGTGAGAAATGATTGTATCTTCTTGAGCACAAGGTCTCCTTTCCTAAAGATGCAGGTCGAACCTTTTTGTCGAACGCCTTCTTCATTCTCTGTTGATACAATTGACCATGGCATAGTGCCGTTATTCTCTTTTCTTCGATCAGATTCAGTTTGTCATGTCGGATTTGACACCATTCAGCTTCGGTGAGCTTAGCTTCCATCAATACTCGGATTGACGGGATCTCTACTTCTATGGGGAGCACTGCTTCCATGCCATATACTAGAGAGAAAGGGGTAGCCCCTGTTGAAGTGCTGACAGATGTTCGATAACCATGAAGAGCAAAGGGTAACATCTTGTGCCAGTCTTTGTAGGTCACAACCATCTTTTGAACGATCTTCTTGATATTCTTATTGGCCGCTTCTACCGCTCCGTTCATCTTTGGTCAGTAGGGATATGAGTTATGATGTTCGATTGTGAACTCTGCACATAACTCTTTCATCATCTTGTTGTTCAAGTTGGATCCACTATCAGTAATGATCTCGCTTGGAACACCATAACGACAGATGATATTGTTTTTGATAAATCGGACCGCCACTTGTCGGGTTACATTGGCGAATGACGCTGCTTCAACCCACTTGGTGAAGTAGTCAATGGCTACTAGGATGAATCGATGTCCGTTTGAAGCCTTGGGCTCAATCATGCCAATCATGTCGATTCCCCATATCGAGAATGGCCATGGGTAAGAGAGAACTTTGAGATGTGATGGCGGTACATGAATTTTGTCAGAGTATATCTGACACTTGTGACACCTCCTCATGTACTTGTAGCAATCAGATTCCATTGTCAACCAATAGTACCCTGCTCTTAGAATTTTTCTCGCCATTGCGTGTCCATTGGCATGAGTGCCAAAGGATCCTTCATGAATTTCTTTAATAAGCATGTCTGCTTCTGGTCTGTCTACGCATCGGAGCAAGACCATGTCAAAATTTCTCTTATAGAGAGTGTCACCGCTCAGGAAGAAGTTTCCAGCCAATCTTCTGAAGGTTTTTCTGTCTTTCCTGGATGCCCCAGGTGGGTACTCTTGTTTCTGAAGGAAGCATTTGATATCGTGATACCAAGGTTTGTCATCCATGACTGCTTCAATCGTGAAGATGTAAGCGGGCCGTTCAAGGCGCATTATGTCGATCTTAGGTAGGTCATTCCATTGACCTACACTAATCATAGAAGAGAGAGTGGCTAATGCATCAGCCATTTGATTCTCATCACGAGGGATATGATGAAACTCAACTCTGTTAAAGAAAGGTAACAACCTTCTTGCATAGTCCTTGTAAGGAATCAGTCCTGATTGGTATGTGTTCCAATCTCCTCTTATCTGATTGATAACTAGGGCGGAGTCGCCGTATACGTCCAAGTTTTTGATCCTTAAATCAATCGCTTCTTTGAGACCCATGATACATGCTTCGTATTCGACCTCATTGTTTGTACATTTGAACGTAAGTCGAGCGGTGAAAGGAATGTGGGTACCCTGAGGGGTAACAATCATTGCCCCAATTCCGTTTCCATAATGATTAACTGCTCCGTCAAAGATAAGTCCCCACTGGGAACCTGGTTCTGGCCCTTCATTGGGTAGCGGTTCGTCGCAGTCCTTCATTTTTAGATACATGACATCTTCGTTTGGGAAGTCAAACCCGACTGATTCCTGATCGTCAATCGGTTGATGAGCCAAATGATCGGCTAAAATACTTCCCTTAACGGCTTTCTGAGCGTGATACTCTATGTCATATTCTGATAACAGCATCTGCCAACGGGCAATTCTTCTCGTGAGAGCAGGCTTTTCGAAGACATACTTGATTGGATCCATTTCTGAGATTAACCAAGTAGTATGATGAATCATGTATTGGTGAAGACGTTCGGCTGGCCAAGCCAAAGCGCAACAAGTTTTCTCAAGCATCGTGTACCGAGTTTCGCAGTCGGTGAATTTCTTGCTCAAATAGTAAATGGCAGACTCTTTCCGTTTAGTTTCGTCTTGTTGGCCAAGTACACATCCCATTGAGTCCTCTAGAACTGTGAGGTAAATGATCAGTGGTCTTCCTTCCACTAGAGGTGATAGAATCAGAGGATTCAACAGATATTCCTTGATACTGTTGAAGGCGGTTTGGCAGTCCTCTGACCAAACGCAATCCTGGTTCTTTTTGAGTAATTTAAAAATCGTCGCACAGGTCGCGGTCATAAGGAATATGAATCTGGAGATGTAGTTCAAACGTCCCAGGAATCCTCTGACTTATTTTTCAGTTTTCAGAGAAGGCATTTCTTGAATGGACTTGACCTTGTCAGGTTCAACCTCAATTCCTTTCTGGCTGACGATGAACCCTAAAAGTTTCCCTGAACGGACACCGAAAGTGCACTTGTTGGGATTCAAGCGGAGTTTGTACTTCCTCAAACGCTCGAATAGTTTCGACAGGTGGGTCACATGCTCCTCTTCTGTCTTAGATTTTGCAATCATGTCATCGACATATACCTCTATCTCTATGTGTATCATGTCATGAAACAGAGTAGTCATAGCCCTTTGGTAGGTTGCCCCGACATTCTTCAAACCGAACGACATTACCTTGTAACAAAAGGTACCCCAGGGGGTAATGAACGATGTTTTCTCCATGTCTTTCGGCGCCATTTTGATCTGATTATAGCCCGAGAATCCATCCATGAAGGAGAAAATTTTGAACTTTGTTGTGCTGTCTACCAGCATGTCAATGTGTGGTAAAGGAAAGTCGTCCTTTGGACTAGCCTTGTTCAAGTCTCGGTAGTCGACACACATTCTAACCTTTCCGTCCTTTTTGGGAACGGGTACAATGTTGGCTAACCATTGAGGATACTCTGATGTGGCGAGGAAACCTGCGTCAATCTATTTCTGTACCTCCTCTTTGATTTTGATGGCCATGTCCGGGTGAGTGCGTCTCAACCTTTGCTTTACTGGCGGACATTCTGATCTCAACGGTAAATGATGTTCCACGATGCTGGTATCCAACCCTGGCATATCCTGATAGGACCAAGCGAATACATCGGGGAATTCTTTGAGAAGCTTTACCAAACTCTCTTTGGCAGTTGGACTGAGCAGTGCCCCAATCCTGATTTCTTTTCTCTCTTGCTCTGAACCCAAGTTTACCATTTCCGACGGTTCTTTGTGAGGTTTAATAGACCTTTCCTCTTGTCTGAGTAATCGTGAGATCTCTTCTGGAATTTCGTTGTCATCTTCTTCTTCAGCCTCGAATACCGGGAACTCAAAGTCGGGAGAAGGCGTCGGATCGTATGTTTCAACGGGGTTTAAAATAAGCAATCTCCATGACGTGATGATTTGTGTTTAGAAGAGATAGAGAAAATGTAAGTGTGTGTGCAGTTTTTTATTTTACTGCTTGTTTTTATTTGAATTGTTTTTTAGGATTACCATTTTCTAAAAAATAAAAAGAGAAAACAACAATTAATGCGGAAATTACATAACGACGTTATTTTATTAATGAACAAGTCGATTCTCGAAACTACAGCCCTATAAAACAACACTCTGTCGCTTTGGGCGAAGCGAAGATGGAAATTTACAGAAAGCGAGCCCTATCAAAACATCTGTTTCACCTGGGCAGGGTGAAAGGTTAAAGATGGCAATTACTTTGACTAATGAACGACCTTCGGAACCTCGATGGCAACCCATTGGCGGCGAACTCCTCGGTGAATCACAAAGTCTGGTACCTTCCTTGATTTGTTTTTAGAAATAACGCTGATTTCTGGTGGAGCAGGATCATTGGAATCTGTCTCCCAGGCAGAGTTGTCGTAAGAGGATTCCTCTGTTGCATTTCGCAGAGTATTTGTGCTCTTAGTTGTATCTCCCCATCTAGTAGGCTGGATGTCTTCGAGCCTGATACGAGAGCTTTCGGGAGCAGTGTACTTGACCATAAAGTCGTATCTTCCACTTGGTTCTCCCAGAGTGTCCCACACTTCTTTCGAACTGGAGGAGTCATCTCTCTCGATGACGTTGACCTCGGGAAAAGCATGGTTGATGAATTCAAGTCCTGCAAACATTGCAAATTCATCGTCATGTTGAGTAGCTTCAGGATGACCTGAGTGTTGATCCCATGACATGGTGGGGACACAGGTATTCTATTCAATGAGACTCAGCTGATTTTCATTGTTCGACTGACTTTCTGGCCCCAAGTCTCCTGGGTAAGGCTGCCATATTGGCAGACCATCCATTGGGCCATAGTAGTTGTAGTCAAAGTTGTCTTTCATCAGAGTGTCTTTCTCTAATGAATTTGGCGGAGCACGACATCCTTCCGGATCACAATCTCCATATATCATTTCGATATCCGACTGTGGTATAAATCTCAGACTCTGTGTGGGATAGCAAAATGGCGTAGGCACCTCTTCCTGAGACATATAACCGTCCTCGTTAAGGTAGGACTTTCATTCTTCATCTGTGTCAGAGGGATCTTCCTCATTGATAGCATGTACTGCTTGAGACACTGGGTGAAGGAAACCTCCACTGTGGAAGAAGTTTTGAATAGGATGAAGACTTCCATCGTTGGCAGCTGTCTGGGTACAGGTTGCAGAAAAACCAAGACCCTTCTTTGTTTTATTGTCAATAGGAATGACAAGCTGTCCCCATCCTGTCGTATCGGTACTCTCGACCGCTTTGATAGCATCTTTATATGAGGAAATCGAGGTTCCTCCTTGGGATTGATTGTCCTTGCTCACCGACAGTGCTTGGAACTGAGTTCTAATAACCTCCTCGGGTTCTATACCAGTAGATGATGATAAACTACTCACGAGCAAGGCCTGCTCCCCACAGACTATGACAAGTTGATCGTTCTAAACAAACTTTAGCTTTTGGTGGAGGGTTGAAGTAACCGCTCCAGCCTGATGTATCCAAGGTCTTCCTAATAAACAACTGTATGTTGCCCGGATGTCCATGACCTGGAAAGTGACTTGGAAAGTGTGAGGACCAATAGTTATGGGAAGATCAACTTCGCCGATAACTATTTTTCTGGATCCGTCGAATGCTTTGATGACAACCTCGCTGATTCTCATCGGAGGGCCTTTGAATGATAATTGCATCAAAGCGGACTTCGGCATAACATTCAGGGCTGACCCTGTGTCTACCAGTACGCTGGCTAAAGCATCGTCCTGGCAGTTGACTGTGATATTGAGCGCCATGTTATGACGACGACCCTCTTCAGGTAATTCCTCATCACTAAATCCCAAATTGTTGCAAGAAGTGATGTTAGAGACAATGCTATCGAACTGTCTGATTGTTACATCTTGTTCCACAAAGGCTTGCTCTAAGACTTTCTGTAGAGCCTCCCTGTGTGCTTCTGAACTGAGTAACAGTGATAATACTGAGATCTTTGAAGGAGTTTGTAACAGTTGATCAACAATGTTGTATTCACTCCTTTGGATGAGCTTCAGCATCTCATCATCATTTTTCAAAAGGTCGGGATTACTGGAATGACCGACTGGTAGATCAGGAGTTTCCGTCTGAAGTTCCTTTTCTTTGTTGGATTCCCCAACCCCTCGGTTAAAGATTCTACCACTCCGTGTTACTCGACTGATGTCTGCAATGTTCACGACGGAGGGTAATGTAATTTACTTTCCATTTTCAATGGTTGTTGCATCGTATTTGTAAGGGATTGCCTTAGCTGATTCATACGGTAGTGGTCCCAGCAGATAGATGACTATGGGAACCTTCTGATTTTTCTGACCATCATAAGTAATCTCGATCCGTTCCCGGTTGGGAACTTTAGATTCGTCAAGTAGAGGGATAATGGCAAAAACATCCCTGGTCCTATGATGACCAGAGATTATGACAACATCCTCAACTTGATCGGCAAGGTAGTTCGGCGTCCAGTTGACGGGTCCAAAACCCGGATGTGGACGAATTTCTCCACGATCCACCTGACCCTGAAGAGCTGCTCTCACAAGGTAACACCCTTGGTTACTTTCCGAACAGACGCTACAACGGTCGTAATTGTGTGGTGGCACCTGACCACGCCCACTTTGAACACAATGTAACCTCACTAGGTTAGCTTCCATTGATCGGACGTCCTGACTCTGACGCCGAGTAGGATTTCTGTTACTGATACTAATTTGCTGAGTATCTTCATCCATATAGATTGGCATCCACCAATGATTTAACAAGTGCTGAAGTGCCTCCTGGACAAGGGTACAACCTCGATCGTTTTCACAACCCGCTTTACAGCTTTGATAGTCATGTGATATCAGGAATCCGAGTCGGACCTGTTCAGCATGTAACTCTACTAAGTTGGTATTCATCACGCGAATATGAAAGATCTGAACCATGTTAATCTGATAACTGTTCCTATCATGGTAGTCTTGGATCCATCCAAGATCCATCTGACGCTGGAGGGCCTCCTGTATGAAAGAGCATCCCTGTTTGTTTACCGAGCAAGTCAGACAAGAACTGTAATCATGCCGTGGCAGATTATGGTACTGGATTTGCCTTGAATGCATTGCCACCAAGTTGGCATTCATCGCACGGATGTCGTGGTTTTGAATGACGTTGGAATTCGTGTAAACCATGTTAACTCCACGAACTTGGTGCTCTTGGATCCATCCGAGATCCATTTATTCCTGTAGGGCTGCTTGCACCACAGAACATCCTTGATTGTCTTTAGAGCAGACATCACACTGGTGATAGTTATGAGGTGGCACATAGCCATATCCACTCTGTCTACAATGCATCTTGACCAGATTGGTCTTCAACAAGAGTACATCGTGAATTTGATAGACATTGTTAGATTCTCCTTTTATTAAATTGACTGCAGCCTTTTCGTGTTGAGGCAGCGGGTTCGTAAGAACATTAGGATTTGTATCCTTGAAGGATAAGACCCCGTTCCTAACAAGTTTTTGCACGTCAGATTTGAAATTGAGACAGTTCTCAATGTTATGCCCTGATCCTCCTTGATGATAAGGGCATGTCTGATCCACCTTAAACCAAAAAGGCGGATTTTCTGGTACTGTAAGAGGAGACTTAGTCTGAATATGCCCCTTAGCCAGTAGTAACGGAAATAGTTCTGCGTACAACATGGGTATAAGATCAAACCCTGGTGACTGTGTTGTACGGTTGTTGTTATATGGAGGACGAGCCCGCTGAAGAGGCTGTTGTGTCCTTTGCTGATTAGGTTGGCTCTGTGCAACCTGAGGTTGATACGTAGGAATAGGTACAGGGCTGATAGCAGGAGTTACAGCTGCTACCGGTTGGTACCGTCGCCTTTGCTTTCCGAGAGAGATATTCCCAATATCTTGCTCTTTTTTCTTAGGGAGAGCACTTCCGTATCGTTTTGTACTACTCGATGATCCAATGTCTTTTGCCAGACGTCCTTCTCGGACGGCTTCCTCAAGACGAACTCCCATACCCACCATCTCGGTGAAATCACTGGGCGCACTGGCAACCATTCTGTCTTAGTAAAATGAGCTCAAGGTCTTTAAGAAGATCTTTGTCATCTCTTTTTCCTCTAGAGGTGGACAAATTTGAGCGGCAATTTCACGCCATCTCTGAGCGTACTCCTTAAAGGTTTCCTTGTCCTTTTGAGACATCGATCTGGGTTGATCTCTGTCGGGTGCCATGTCCAAATTGTATTTGCATTGTTGGACGAAGGCAATGCCAACATCTCTGAATGTGCTAATTGTAGTGCGGTTTAAACCCGTGTACCATTTTAATGCGGCACCGGTTAAACTATTCTGAAAGTAGTGAATCAGCAGGTCCTGATTCTCCGTCTGAGCTGACATTCGCCGAGCGTACATCACCAAGTGACTTTGAGGGCAAGAGTTACCCTTGTACTTTTCAAAGTCGGGCACTTGGAACTTGTGCGGAACTTTCACATTGGGGACCAGACAAAGGTCTGCGGCGTCCTTTCCAAATAGATCCTGACCGCGAATGGCTTGCAGTTCCTTCTGCATTTCCAATAACTATTCCTGGAACTCATTCATTAGATTAAACATAGTTTCCTTTTTATCAGAAGGTATTAGAAGAATCTGTCCTTCCGGGACAGTGTGCACCATAGGGGGTGGTACCGTGACTACGGTAGCGAATCTTGGCGTTTCCCGAAGTTTGTAACCTTCAGGAGTCTTCAGTATGCCCCTGGCATCTTCGCTTTCCCAAAGTTTGTAACCTTCAGGCCCAGCGGCTTCTGTTATGATTCCCTGATCTTCAGTGATCGGCGGAACATATCCTTCCAGGATATAGTTAACAGGCATGCCCCAAGGACGATCTTTCAGCATCTGATACCTAGGATCATACTTCTCCACTATGGGCGTTGAGGTGATCTCTGAGATCACAATCCTTTGTAGCTGAGCTTCTGCCATGGCTTGCATGTCGTTACGAAGCTTTCTCATATCCTCTCTCAGAGCGTCGATCTCTTCTTTCAACTCTCTGTTTTCTTCCTCAAGATCATCCATCTTTTTCTGACGATTGGCCCGAGTATTATACGAATGAGACAGTTTGACTCTAGAACCGAGACACAAATGTGAGATTTGTAGGTAAGAAGAATACGCGATGTGAGAATGATGAATGCAATGATTATATTAATTATTTTTTTGGTTTAATCAAAATAAACTTTGACAATTAGATTGCAAATATCAAACAGTGGGGAAACCCCTTTTTATTGAAATTCAAAGGATTACAGAAATGGAAATACAGTAGATTACAAGGTGCAGAAACAGAAACCTAAGCTAATGGGTCCCGAGTCCTCTCTGAAGAGAAATCGGGTGCTGACTCTGGTATTTTCCTTTTCTTTGACCGGGGCTCTTGAGCCGTTGTCGGGTTGTCATTCCTTTACCAGGTGAAAGGAGTGACCAAATTCCTTTGGTCATCTTGATTCTCTATAGCATGTTACTCCAAAATTTCAATCAGAGCATCTTTCTCTTTCAGTAGTTGCTGTATTTTGATGCACTCTACGTTGAGGGTGCGGTACTTGGTCTTCCAAGACCTTCTCTCCTTTTGAACTTTGTTGAGAGTAACCTGAAGCTTTTCAGTTTCCATCATGAAGTACATGACAGATTCCCTCGGCGGAAGAATTCCGTAACGAGGATAAGGCATTTTTAGCTTGAGAGCTCTAGTTTGTACCCAATGGAGATAAGGCTCCACCGAGACACAGTCTGGTTTTCCCAGAGACTCTCGTCCTTTCTTATGAACATGCTTCCAAGCGTGCACTATTTCCATCTTTAGGGCCCTGTCATTTTCTCCTTCCTTGAAGAAAAGACCTTCCAGATGAACACCCCGTGGGACGTGTCTCATCGGGTATCCAAATTGACGACGAAAGAGAACTGGATGGTAATTAATTCCTCCCTTAGTTCCTATAAGGGGTACGTTGGGGAAGTTTCCACAACGATCAATGATTCTAATTCCATCATAGATCCTATTACACCAATCTATATCAGAATTGGTAAGAGACATGATCTTCTACGACCAACGTAAGGCACTCTTGCAATCCCAAAAAGCAGCAGACTTGGGCAAGTGGGAGATAAACCATTTGTAAAGCAAAGGTACACAACATGTGATCTTCCCTCCGCTGTACAAATTTCCCAAGTGTATAGAATGATACGCATCTACGAGCAAAGTCGGCACAGGGTTTCCAATGAGAAAAACCTTAATGGAGTTGATATCGACGAAGTTATTGATGTTGGGAAACAAAAATAACCCGTAGGTGAGCAAGACAAAGATGCTTTCAAAAGCAGTCATGTTTCCTATACTGGCAAAGTACAGGGCTTTCTTTGTCAAGAACTAGGCTGACAAACCTTGGATGCCACCCTTAGTGGTTATGTGAGTCCTGACCTCAGACTCGTCTAAATGAATTGCTCTTGCAATGGTCTGATTCTTTGGAATTTCTTCCAGTCTGGAAAATGGAGCTCGATCAGTGATATGTAAATCGATCAGATGAGAATACTCCTCCAGCGTTGGTGCGAGCTGGTAATCCGGGAATGTAAAGCAGTGATAAATCGGATCGTAGAATTGAACGAGCGCGTCCATGATTCCCTCAATCACATGGACTCTTAGCAGAGATAGCAAACCTCCGTACTTGGCTCTGAAAGCCTCTTGGTTTGTGATCATTCTCACCAAACCTCTTAAATCCTCTAGTTTTGGAATCCTGAAGGTCTACGTATGAGTTTTCCTTCTACCGAAATCCATGAGCGCAATCCTTTTTTTCTGACATTTGCAATCATTGTCTTAGTTTATTTTGAAAAACAGAAAGACTAGAAGAGAAAATTTTGTCTTGTTTTAATGTTTTTTAAATGAATGCATGAATGCAACACACAAAAACATAGAAAAAACATGGGTCGTTGTCATGAAGTCAAGGCTCTACCCATCCCCAAAGGTTTATACTAGGGTGATTTTTGTACCTGTACTCATTATCATCAGCTCCTCCCAGGAAAGCAAAACAATAAGCGGATCGCCAGCGAGTTGTAGAGCAATCTTAGAGTAAGTGCCATTCACCAAAAATAGATCACCAACCTCAAATGAGGGTAGTATCGCGTGACAACTATTTTCGATAGTTTCCGCACTACAAAAGGGTTGGCTCCTCAGCTTCTCAGACATCACAATTGGCCCATTGCCTATGAGAGGGAATGGGTTGCATTGGTCAGCCTCCACTGAGGTTGATGGTCGACCTCGTCGCCATCACTTATCTTAAGTGTATACTCAATCTTTCCACATGCGGCATCACAATTAGCAGAAAAATAAACACGTATAGCAATTAGGAAAAGCAGTATATATATTTGTCCTAATCATCCTAGACCTTTAAAGCTATGAATTTCTGGCGGAAGCCCCAATCTGTGGTTTCATACAAGAAAAAAGGTTAGAAGAGCCCCACAGTGGGCGCCACTTTTAAGGTTTCCACCTGATAGATGGGAAGAGAACAAGATCTTGCTACAAAGGTGAGATATATCCTAATGACACGTCCTCAGCAGAGTCGCCATTGGGTTCCCCAGTGAAGTCGCCATTTTTCTGTAGCGAGCGATTTTGGACGCGGTTGCGAAGCGCTATCGCTCTTTGGTATCTACAGCTCGATTCATTTTTATCCTATTAAAGCTGATGAAGGAAGGGAAATAGATGTCTCAAATTAACCCTGCTTGCAAACTGAGGTTAAACAGCGGTCTGTTAGGTTACAGATGCTACAAAGATTCGGGGTCTCTATCGGGTTCATTTTTTTAAAAGTGGTGGGAGGTTTATATGTTAGGACGGATGCTTCTTGATAGATATGTGAGAGTATGGGATTTTGGGTTTTTGTTTAGTGTGCTCGCTAAGATTTTTCTTTCAATCTTATGCCTACGTATTCCCGTTTACCGAAACAGGGAAATCAGAGCGTTCGTAGTTCCTCCTATTCTATGGGAGGAAATGGTTGTTTTTGGTGTCTTGTTCAAAGCCTAAGACGTGAAGCGAAAGATAGTTTGTATCTTGTTCAAAGCCCAAGATGTGAAGCTGAAAGGTCTATTTGTATCTTGTTCAAAGCCCAAGATGTGAAGCTGAAGGGGTTTTGACTTTAGAGAGAATTTGTCATCTCTAAAGGGGGTCTGTTTGTCACAACTGTTGGGTGACTAACTGTAAAGGAGGATTACTTTAACTGGGATATGCAGATCTTAGTAATGCCATAATTTTTTTCAAAAGGGATTTAACCTGAAGGAGAAGACTTTAACTCAGTGTAGAGCAATGCCATCTTTCCTTAGGAATTTCTCATGCTAAAAGAGGGACAGTGGCATGGATGTAGATGATCCAGAGGCTTGCTGCTTACAGCGATTAGATGAAGGAGAAAGAGTTGTTGATGTTTGTGTACTGTGAACGAGGCACAACTTTGATGCTAAAAGGTTGATTGGTTCAACCAGTGGTTTTCTTATACAAAGCCTAAGAGGAGGCTAATATGTGTCTCGTACAAAGCCCGAGAGAGAGGCTAAAAGGTTTTGACTCGACGATGGAGTCTTTTGGTATCTCGTATAAAGCCCGAGATGGAGGCGATTTGACTCAACAAGAGAGTTTTTGTATCTCGTACAAAGCCCGAGATGGAGGCTAAAATTTGTTTGGCTCAATAAGAACCTTTTTGTATCTTGTATAAAGCCTGAGATGGAGGCGAAATGGGTGATTGACTCGACGAGGGAGTCTCTTATGTGTCTCGTACAAAGCCCGAGAGAGAGGCTAAACGTTGTTTGACTCCGCTGGGGAGAATCATTGTACAAAGCCCAAGAGGAGGCTAAATGTTGTTTCAGTTGACTGACAGATCCAGTGTACTGATTTTAAAGAGAAAATCAGTTCTTATATGAGTAATGTTGTACTCAAGGCTTTGATTCGAGGGTCAGGGTTGTTCCCGTTCTTTAAGGAAGTGGGAAATCTGAAGGGTATTGAGACTGTACGAGTCTACGGGTTTTCTTCCTATTTAACGAAGGGGTAACTTGAGAATGTCTTGGAGACTCAAGGAGATTAGATTGTCTAAGTCTAGAGTTTCATCTTTTATACTATGCTTTGAGAAATAGTAGTAGACTCTTTGAAATGACTGTTTTATACAGATGATTAAGTTCTGTTTCTATACCTCTAGTAGGTCGTCGGGATAATTTGTACTAAGCCCAAGAGGAGGCTGGAAACTTTTAAGAAGCCGAGAGGTCCTTGTACGAAGCCCGGGAGGAGGCTATAATTCCCGGAGGAAGAGATCATTATACTAAGCCTAAGAGGAGGCTGTGAATACTTCTAAGAAGCCGGCGGGTCCTTGTACTAAGCCCAAGAGGAGGCGGGAAGCTTTTAAGAAGCCGATCGGTTCCCAAACCCCTAGAAGTTCAAGACAGGCTATTCACAAAGAATAGATCAAGCCAGGAAAGTCCGAGAATTTGGAAGAAACTCAAGAGATGTCATTCATGGAGAAAAGATCATCTATGGGTAGTAGAGTTTCTTGACAAGTGCTTTTAAGAAGCCTGTGGGTCCCCAAACCCCGAGAAGTTCAAGACATGCCATTCACCGAGAATAGATCAAGCCAGGAAAGTCCGAGAATTTGGAAGAAATTCAAGAGATGCCATTCACGGAGAATACATTCATCTCTGGGAATAGAGTTTCTTGATAATTCCTAATGAGGACAGCCGAAGACAAGACTGTATCTGGTGATCCTTTTGGGGATCTAGTTGTCTATTTCTACGAATAAACAAAACGGCGTCACCTAGTTCTAGACGTAGTTGCCGGGGAAACTCTAAATATCTATACTATTATTACACAGTTGATATGAGTTTATGAAAGAAGACTTACAACGAAACAGCCCCATAATACAGTTATATGTATATGAAAGCGGTAAATGAAAGCGTGTAAACACTGACTCGGTGGTAGAGCTTCCATGTTGTTTGGTTAGTTGTTCAACAAAGAAAGATTGAAAACAACAGTATATTTCAAAATCAAAGGAGAAAGTGCTTTGAAAAAGAAAGACTTGGGGCTTACAGCTCAAGGAGAGGCCCAGGGTTTTACCAGTGAGCGCACTGTTGAATTTATACAGAGGGACTTATACAAGTGACTGAGGCCCAAAAAAGGTTTTCTGTACAAAGGGATGGGTCTTAAACTCTCTCAAGAGGCCCAAAAAGTTTTAAAGAAAGAGAGTGGGGCTTATCACACGAGGGTAGGCCCAGATGATTTTTCGTTTAAAATGGCGATCGCGTCGAGGTTTTCTTTTAACGCAGAGAGACTTATACAATAAGTGAGGCCCAAATGGTTTTGGTTAAAAGGGGATTGGGTCTTACACTCTATTAGAGGCCCAAAAGTTTTGAATGGGTCTTATAGCTCAAGGAGAGGCCCAAGGTAGTTAATTTTAAACTAGCGACGATCGCGTCGTTTATTTGAAAATATACAGAGGGACTTATACAACGAATGAGGCCCAAAAAGTTTTCTGTACAAGGGGGTTGGGTCTTACACTCTAATAGAGGCCCAAAAGTTTTGAATGGGTCTTATAGCTCAAGGAGAGGCCCAAGGTTTGTTTTTCAACGGATGATGATCGCGTCGAACTTTTTTGAAATACAACGGGACTTATACAATAAGTGAGGCCCAAATTTGTTTGTATTTACAAAGGGGTGGGTCTTACACTCTATTAGAGGCCCAAAAAGTTTTAAAATGATTTATGAGGTTTGAATTAATCCAAAACCCTAATTTGTTTTCAAAATGTGTTTTAATTGAATAAAAATTCAATAAAAATGATCAAAATTGTTTAACATATGGAAAACAAATTGTGATCTTGGATTAATGCTTCAAAAATTAAGTATTGACCTACAAAATAATTAGAAGGCATTAAAAGTTGCAAAATCAAGGTGGAAAAAATATTTTAAATGTTAAAAACAATTAAAACATTAATTCTTTGCAAAAATATTAATTATATAAAATAAATAATATTTTTGGGATTTTTTGGGAAAATAAAATATTTTAACATTTTTGTGAATTATTAAAAAAAGAATCAACTCAAAATCATTAAAACTCAGAGAGAAATTAATTTTTGAATCAATTAAATAAAATCACAAAATTCAAATATTTGAATTTTAAAAAAATGGCGCCAAGAACAGCTGAAGAACACGCGCGTGTTCTGTGTTTGGCTGATTTGTATTTTCTCTCCAATCTCACTGAATACTTGATTATATCATGCAATCCACATACCAATCAACTCGTTTCAACCTCACGATCATGTCTATGATAATTAATTTCATTTAAATTAAGCATAAAACAAGAAATCACGAAAAATCCTCAAGAACCTTAATTTCTGCATGAAGGCTAGGATTTTTGATACACAATTCAAATAATGCAATTAATTGAGGGGAAACATTCCATGCATGATTATGAACATATGGCCAAATTATTGTGCAGCAAAAATTGCATGGATCATAGAGTTAGAAGAGCTCATGCTTACCACTTGCAGCTGGTGATCGTGGTTTGTGTTGGAGGTGTTACAACTAGGTTCCAATGATTTGGATAGCTTCCCTAGGTGCCATGGAGTGTGTATGAATGCTTGGAATGGATTGAAATGATCTGGAACTTGAGATGGTACCCCAACTGTAAATCTGTCAAGAACTTAAGCAATTGGCTGGTGATTTTGTGAAATCTGTGTTCCAGATGTTATGTGAGTGTTTGGATCACTTCTATATGATGTATATGAGGTGTGTGTGTGATTGGTTTGATTGGAAAAGCTCTCAAACTCAAAACCCGATAGTGACTTGCCTTAGAAGGCAAAATTGGAGCGAAAGAAGAGATTTTGAGGAAAGCATCTGTTTGATGGCTTTGGTGTACTCAAACTGGTCACAATTGAGCTCTATTTATAGTAGAGCAAGTTTGTTTTGCAAGGAATAATGAATGGCAACTGCTGAGTAGGTTTGGCCAATGTTGGCAAATGAAAATCCAAGTCTCCTCTAGCCATTGACTAGAGGTTAGGGCACAGACTGCTGGTTCCCTTGGTCTTGGATAAGTCTTGACTAAATTCAGTTGAGAATGGCTCAGTCCATGCCACCTTGATGCTTCCATTGAATGCTCCAATCCAAAATTGGAGTCTTGTCCCTATTTTGGCAATTCTAGGTTCAACATGCTATTTCTTGTTCCAAAGACTTTGAAGGCTTGGCTCAGTGGTTGTCCCCTTTAGATTCAATCCTCAGATGTGTCCAAGTGGATAGGAGCATTTGGATTTGGCTGATTTTGGCAAATCGACCAAAAGTGTAAAAATCTGCCTTGCCTTGGCAGATTTCAGCAAGGCAACTTGCCAATGTCATATCTCATGACTCAAATTGAATTTGGTAATGTTCTTGGCCATTTTGGAAAGCCCTTACATGATACAACAACTGTTTGAACATGTTTGGTTTTGATCTCTTTTGAATCCAAGTGAAAAATCCCCCTACATTTGGCAAAAAGTAAGGTAAAATCTGACTTAGTGAAATTTTCACCAAGTGTTGGAACAAAATGACTTTTCTTGATTTTGATCACTCCATAACTCAAAATCCATGAGGAATTTGGACATAGGTCAGTATGAAGCTTTTGTAGAGGGCAATGAGATCTACAAATCAAGCTTTGAATGGGGAACAATGGCCTTGTGGTTTAGGAGTTATGGTCCTCCAAAGTTGGCACATTAGTATCACTTTTTCCATAACTTAGAAATTTTTCTAAGTTTTTATGGTTACCCCTTTTACAAGTTATCCCACTTTCTTTGATTTTTCTTGATGAATGATGATTCATATCATACATTAACATCATTTTAGGGTTAAAAATCAATTTTGGTGAAAAATCTCAAAAAGTCAAAGTTGACTTTTGTGCACAGTTGACTTTTTATCAGATGAATTCCAAACTGTGCAATTCTTCATGAAATCATGTCCTTGACCTAAATAAAACTTGATGAACATGTTCCATGGGTGTCATAGGGTATATTGAATCATGTCTTAGGGCTTGGGAGCATGTCCTGGTCAAAATTCAAAGTTACAGTTGACTTTCCTCGCGAAACCCTAATTGTGGTGCAGATGAAATTGAGACTTGTTGCTCAAGCTTCTTGGATTAATCCATTGTTCCAAATGGATCAATATAGTTCATTAGAGACCCTCAAACCCTCTCTTGAGGTCTTGGCTCATGATTTGCCCTAAAAGTCAACTTAGGGGTGAATTAGGTCAAGAAACCCTAATTCCTGATTTTTGATGAATGCATCCCCTGAGGCAAAATTGACTTGATGATTGGGTCCATGAGGTCCCATGGAGTATATTAGGTTATGTTTTGAAGCATTGGCTTGTGCCCAGATGAAAAATTTCCATCTGGAGGCCCTGGTCGACCAAAACCCTAATTTGGTGACACTGTCGATCTTGAGACTTAATCCACCTAGAAGGGAGCAGCCTTGTGCTTAATCCTTGAAGTGGGAGTCCTTTTGATCCATTGTGGATGTTTGAGAGGTTAGACAAGTTGAAGATTATGTCATTCCTTGATTGATCCTTTGTCTAAGGCTCTGAGAGGGCTTGAAACCCTAATTTTGATTGTAGTGGATGCTTACCCATCTTTGGGGAGACTGATGAAGTATGATGGTTCCTCCATATTGTGATGATGATTTGCACAATGATGGGACATCTTAGTGGTCAAAATTTGGGGTATGACACAAGGTTAGAAGTTAATTAAATATTGGAATGAGAATATGGTTAAGACCATGAAGCTTCGAGAGTTTGTGAAAGAAGGAAATTTTCCAGTGAAGATAAGTTGGAAGATTGAGTGTGTCAGAGAATTGAACTGAAGAAAAGTCAAGTGTTAACCTGGGATGGTGATGCAAGAAGTGTTCATTTCTTGAGTTGAAGGAAATTCAGGGGCGAATTTCAATTTAAGAGGGGGGGGGGGGGGAATGTAATATCCCATATACTCTTAAGTGCTCTAAATGTTGTCAGTTGGGACAAATAGAGTAATCAGTGGACTCTGAAGAGATCAATCCTTATTAAAAGGGAATGACCATTATTAATAAGTACAAGAGGGGATATTTTGGTAACATTAATAATTGGTCAATTGGTACTAGGAGACAAAATACCAATCGAGATATTTTGTAATACTACTTAATATTATATTCTATATATTCTATATATGTTATATGATTTGTTGGTGGAGAATAAAATAAGAAGAGATAAGAATAAGAATGAAAAGAAGGAATGTGGATAAGGAAGAGAAAGAAAGATATCAGTAACAGGAAGAAAGAAAAGAGAGAAGAAAAGAAAGGGAGAAAGAGGAAGAGAATAGCTTGGGAGGAGGAGAAGAAAAACCCATGGAGATCTTCATCATCACCACCATATGATCATCATATTCATAAACTTCATTTCAATTTCACTATCTTCATCAATCTAAGGTGGGATCCTAGTTAGATTAGCCTTGGGTGGGAGAACTTCATGAAGGAAAACTAGGGTTTTGGATGTTGTTGTTGTTGATTATAACATGATGATATTGCTTCCATGTTGTTGTTGTTGTTTTTGTTGTTGTTGTTGTTGTTGTTGTTATTGTTGTTGTTATTGTTGTTGTTGTTGTGGTTGTTGTCACTACAACAAATAACCCTTTTATGACGAAGCTAACACCTCGAACAATATAAAAATAAGGGAATAGGTACTGGGAATGCCAACTTTTATTTTTTTTAAAGAAATTAACAACCATTTACCTGTTTTTTCTGAAAAGCGAGGGAATAGATCTATAAGGGAGCTCGCTTCGACACCCAGTCATTGCATTTTGTGTTTTTTTTCCAGTTGTTTAGTTTGTGTTTCTCACTTGGCGCCTTTCCAAGTTTCTTTTTTATTAGCATTTAACTCGGTGACGTTGTACAACTGGGAGGTAATATATTTTGCATTAATCAATTTTAAAATACTATTTTTAAAATCTTATTTTAATTTTTTTTTGATATTTTCAAAACCCTCGGCGATACAACAAAAACCAACGTTATATATCTTTTAATTGAATTCCCAGAATATGGCGCTATTGTGTTTTTTATATTTTATATTTTTATTAATAATGACTCGTCGATTTTTATAGAAAAACCGACGTGAAACATTTATTGCATTAGATACTTCAGACTACAATCTAGCTAGTTTCTAACTTTTCATTGACCTATCAACGCTCAAATGTCATTTCGTCACTCTCATTTTGCAAAAACCCTAGGCGATATTCATCAAAACTCTTCCAACAAATATTCATCAAAACTCTTCCAATATATATTCATCCAAAGTCATTTCTCAACAGGTTTGTTCTTTACTAAAACGAGTTATATATCACTTTGTTTTTCACTGATCATTTTGTCTAGGGTTTTACCTCAATTTGTCTTTTGATCATTTTGTTTCTATGATTTTCCAATTGTTTTTATTGAAACATATAGTTTCTCTTGATCATTTTGAGGTTTATATCATTTCTCTTAATAGTCATGGCCGATTCGATAAGCATCTCTCATACAACACCTGTTGCAACATCTATTAATACAAATAGTACAAGAAAAACTAGAGGTGCCACGATGTATGCCAAGGTGAAAAAAGCCCAAGAAACCAGTATTCGCTACCTAGATACAGTTGATACTGTAACTGGCATGGCTTATGGTGAACACGCTGACAATTTTATGGGCCACATTGCATTACTATGTAGAAGTAAAGTGAACATTTTGATAGATAGTTGGCCAGATATTGATGGTGATTTGAAAGACGCCATATGGCAAGATGTTCGAGTATATATGATCATTTTTTTTTTTAAACATAGGATGTGTTCATTGTTACTAATAACATCTCTATTGTGTAAACGTAGGATGTGTTCATTGTTTGCCCAAATAATGATAATGTGAAAAAGAAGATGATTACATATTGTGGTGAGTGTTGGAGAGACTTTAAGACATATCTCACCCATGATTATATTAAACATGGATAAGATAAAGAAAAGCCTCTATATGACGTGTATTCATTTATTGATCAAGATATTTAGGATAAATTTATAAAGTCTCGCAACACTACTGAATTCTTGGCAAAGAGCCCAAAAAGAAAGAAAAATCGAGCTAGAAATATCTATCCACATAGATTGTCTCGTGGAGGATATCGTAAACTTGAAAAGACGATGATCCAAGAAAAATTAAAACAAAGGGAGGAAGAGCGCGGAGGTTCTATAAGTCTTGATCACACTCCATCTCCAACATCACGCCACGAGAAATAGACGAGAGAACGTCAAAGAAAAGACGACGAGTTCACATCAGATGCTACGCGCGAAGTGGCTCAAAGGATTGCAAGTAGATACTTTTTTCAATAATATTTATTTTAGTTAAATCTATTTGTTAAAGATGAAATTTCATATGTGTTGTAGGATGATCTGGTTGAACAAACCGAAGTCGACCTCTTTACTTCACAAGATCGTCATGACATCTTGGTAGAAGCGATTGGAACCGAGGAGCATCCTATGTGTGTCCTTGGTGTTGGAAGAGGTGTTGACTTTAAGTTTTTTATGGACCACCTAAATCATCTAGTGGGAAAAATCGTAAGAGAGAGAGAGAGAGATTAAAGAGATTACTACTGTTGAGTTGGAGAAGGAAAAAGAGAAGCAAGATAGGAAGTTGGAGGAGGATATGAAGAAGTTTGAGGAGATGAGGAAGAGGTGGAGGGAGGAGCAGGATAGGAAGTTGGAGGAGGATAGAAAGAAGTTTGAGGAGGAGAAGAAGAGGTGGGGGGAGGAGCGGGATATGAAGTTGGAGGATTAGAGGGAGAGGTTATTACAGATGGTACAGGAGAGTGTTCAGAAGCAGCAGGAGGAGCTAGAGAAGGTGACTGAGGTTAAGGTGTTCGAGAAGTGTACCCGCGATGTGCTTGAGGTATAAGCTGTATGTTATTGTTATTATGATGTTTTTATGATGTGGAAATTGAATTCGATGGGTCTATTAAGCTACACAAATTCAAATCAGTTGGAAATTCAAGAAAATGAAGTTCGAAAAGTTACGGGTGGTACAAGCGCGAAAGAAAGTTTTTCTGCCAACCAGGGCATTATTGAACCCACACCGTCAAGAATAGATAACATTGAGAGACTAAGAATAATCGTTGACACTCTTCCAGACACATTGTTGGGTATTACATTAAGTCATGATCCTGACCAATTCTTCACGCTTTATAGGACTTCTATCCATGAATTTTTATCGGGAAATCTGTACCTAGACAACTCCGTATTGCAAATTTGGTCCTCATAAGTATATTTTTTATGTTGATCTCTATTTATATTCATACGTTCTTCTACTTTAACGTAAAGATTTGCTCTTGCAGGTACATCCATGACTTATGTGTTGAAAGGAAACTTCAAAACATGTATTGTGTCTTAGATCCGGTGCTCATTGCTCTCACACATGGTTCAATAGGACACAATATCAGTAATTACTTAAAAGATAAATTAAAAGGGAACATCAAAGAGTGTTATTTGGCCCCGTTTTACCACAAGCAAGTATATATTAATTTGTGTTTTCATTTATAAATCAATTTTATACATATTAATTATTCTGAATGTTTATGAAGTGAACATTGACAACTAATTATTTTATGTCCCAAGAGAAATACTATAGTTGTGTTTTTCTCATTGCACTCTGAATTGCCTGAAGAAGCGGTTAACGCTTTGAATGGGTAAGTGGTATCATTTTTAACTTTATAGTTGAATAGTTTTTATTCATGTTTAATTTTAACCGATATGTGTAGAGCGATGGAGAAGTATAATGCACTCAAACATAGTGTATTTGGTAAAAAGCCAATATATGTTTTCCTAAAAGTATGTATGCTACTTGTGCATTTATTGACATTATATTATTTGTGTGTATTAGTGTGATATAAATATATGAAAATTATTTGTAGTGGCGAAAACAACCCGACGACCATTCACGTGGATACTATGTTATGAGATATATGCTCTATATTGTCTCCACAAGCATTAAAGAGGGATGGACGAGGCTTAAGGTATTAACTTAATCCATGTCTTCTTAAGTTCAGGTTGTTGTTAGCTTATCATAATTTAATTTTTGTTCTAATTATAGGAGTTTCACAACCAAACACCATACTCAAAAGAAGATATGGATGACATCCGATCAAGTTGGGCCAGAGTCTTTTTATCTTATTATGATTCTCTAAAACAATAGTTTTTTCTTGGTTGTAAATGTGTAAATTTCATTAATTTGTTTTGTGTAAATATGTAAATGTGTGTATTCTGTCTTAAGGATCAGAACAATGTAAATGATATGATAAATTCAATTTTTGTCGCATATTTTGTAGTTTCTGTGTAAAAAATGATACAGGCAGGTTAATAAATTTATAATAATATGATACAGGCCAGTGAAAATGATACAGGAAAAATTATACAGGCAAGCAAAAATGATACAGGCAAAAATATGAGATTTTATCCCTCGGTTATTACTTAAAACTGAGGTCAATAAATATCTTATTACCTCGTTTTTAAATAAATCTGAGAGCTAAATTGCGTGCACAACAAAATTTAGAAAATAAAAAATATGCAGTTGTTGAGGATCGAACTCATGACCTTTTAATATGTAATCTCGGTTTTGTTAAAGTCGAGGTGACAAATAATTTCTTTTCATGTCGCTGTTCATTATCTCAGTTATGTAGCTGAGGTTAAATGCATTTCGCGTCCGACATTAGATGTGTTATTTGTAGTAGTGAGTCTTTGATTATATGTTGTTGATGTGTTTTGGTTCTTGAGTTATACTTCATAATCCTTTGAATGGTGTGGGTTTATGATGGTGTATGATTTTGGATGGTTTGGTATGATTAAAATTGGAAAAGGGAGTGTTTAGAACATGGATTTATGAAGAAAAATGATGAACCAATCGATTGGTTCTATAATCAACTGTCAAACAATCAATTATTTCATGATTATGTGAAGAAGAAACAAAATTTTCATCATGTCAATCGATTGACATGAAAGACCAATTGATTGGTCTTGTCCATTTTGTGAAAAATACTTTACAGAACCTCAATACAATCGAATGGCTTCCAATGCAATCGATTGGTCCAACCTTGTTTTGCCTAAAACCACTTATTCCATGTTTCTAAACCACCTTGATGCACCATACCTTGTATCATGATGTGTATGGATTATATTAACATTAATCGGTCGAATTACATGAGTTTGTGTGTGTTTTAACCTAGAATCTTGATCAGGATAGAATAATCGATTAATGAGGTTAATATCTCATAACATTGAATGGATGAATGCGTTAAGAAGATAACGCAGAGGTTTATGATATAGAGAGATGTCTCTATGACTTACTCCACTGAACCTTTCCCTTGAAGTCTGGTGAAACCCCATGATATGATGATCAGACGGATGTTGCTTTAAGAATTAAAAGTGGAATAAGTTAGATTGAGGTGGGTTGAGTGATAACCTTGCCCATGGACCTTGTAGCATGTTATATCAACTTATGGGCTTTAATGTATGCTATGAATTATATATATATATATATATATATATATATATATATATATATATATTGTGATACATGCGTGAATGCAAGAATGATTAAAAGTCTATGATGATGAGTGAGGAAACCCTAGGAGAATAACTTGACTAATAACTTAGAAAGATAATATAAGTTATGGAAATGAGTATACGGTGATGCTTAGACGCAACGGTACCTAGGTGTGTATCGTAGACAAGTATTCAGTTGAATATCAAACCAATATGCATTGTATGGAACATGTGGGTAATATTTGAATGGGTGGATATGATCACCTAGTATTTAATGAATACCATGAGAATTGGTTTGATTATTGGTGAGGAACTTTTGTTCCGAAAATCCTATTTGGTGAGGAGTTTTGCTCCAAAAGTTCTATTGCTATTGAGAGCTAATAACGTATTCAAATAGTTTTCCCTTGAGGGTGCACATCCCTTTTTATGATGCTTATGTAAAGTAGGAAATGGGATGTGTCACCAATGATTCGTGCCCCAAATGGGTTTGAGTTCCAACTATGGCGGACATGGGGGAAAGGTGGACACCTAAGTGGGTTAGAGTCCCATACGGTGAAAGATACTCAAAGTGGGTTAGAGTCCCATACGAGTGACGTTCGCTTGAATTAAGTCTCATAGAGGACCCAATATTCACCGCAAAAGTCGAATCGTCCGAGCATGCATGAAACGAGCTTGACCTAGACGTAGGCCGAGTGGGAATCGATGTTTCGTGAATATGAATAGTGATTGTTTGAGTTATGAGAACTCAGTGAAATGTTTCCATACATTGAGAATATCCCTTAGACACTTAAGTCTTAGTTATCTTGTGTGAATGATACACAAGTAACGAGATATGAAGACTTGAGTTAGGATTTGATTAGAAAACTCTGTAGAGTCGAGTGGACCCATAGAATAGTGGAACTCACTAATATTATTGTCTCACCCCAATATTGTTGTTACTTTTCAGGAGTTGTTTGCAGGTCATATATCTACAAGAGGAGATGTACATTGATGTTTCAAGGGATGCTGATTATTATGATCTTCCATTGTGGATCTGTGTATAATGAAGATATTGTACATAGTTGTTAGGTTTTTATTTTTAGGCTTTATTGTATAGCATGTGCCATAGATGTATTTAGTTGGACTTGTATATAATGATGCCAATAGACACTTATATTGGGTCAATACCAAGAATTAACACTTGTATGATATTGTTCTAGATATATATTATACGGTTTGTTATAGTGGTAACTAGGGTTGCGAGGAAAAGACCTCATCTTTTTTGTATCATTTTTTCTTTTTCTTTTTTAAATATATTTGAGTCTTGTTCAAAATAAAAGTCCATCAAATTATTTTAAAATATTTTAAAATATTTAATTTAATTAATTATCTATATAATCATATTTAAATGGTACTAATATTGTTAAATTTTTAATATATTACTGTTAAAAATTTTAACAATATAATTTTTTATAAAAAATAGTGAAAATCTCGGATAATAATGAAATATATTTTATCTTATAAATTTAATAATAAATTAGTTAGTTGTATAATAAAAATTTAAACAATTAATTATAAAGAATAAATATAAACTATAACTTTTTATTAAAAGTAAAATTAAATTAAAAAAGCTATTATAAATGAATAGAGAACGAATTAAATTTGTGCGAATGTTGGAACTAATTGACTGGCGCAATGGTTAATGCATGCTTCTATAATGGTGGAATCTTAAAGAAAACTTTTAGATAAAAATAACCATAACACGCATTATACACACCGTGAATCACAGTTTTTTTATTAATTAAAAAATAAAATAAAATTTTCTCTCTCCTTCATTCACAATAAAATCTATGATTCCAATTAAAAAAAAAATTAAATTTTAAAAAAATTTAAATTTTTTTTTCTTCTTATTAGATATTTTTAAAAATATGGATTTAGATGTCTTTTTATGCAAATATTTCTTGAATTTTAATTGCTATGTTTTGTTTTGGCCGTTTTTATAAAAAAAAGAATATAAATAATACTGGCCGAATCCTAATTGCTACGTTTCGTTAGTCGATGTGTCATTGTGATACATTTGAGAAAAATTTAAATGAAATAATATATATAAAATTTTCTATGGATTTGGACCCATGCAACGAGCTAGGTTACTCAAGCTCAAAACCGACCCTTTAAATGAGATAAAACATATTTATAACTGCTAAAATTTTAACGAACTTAAAATATGAATTATTAACAAGTAGAGAATTTTTTTTTAATATAACTTATTTTTTCAAAAAAAAACTAAAAAAATCAGTTTTTCAAAAAATTTTCCAAAATGACATGATTTGGTTTGGAGCTATAAGGGTGGCGCCATTTGGGATGGCGCCTCAGTTAGAGGTCAGGAGTCATCCCAAATGGCGCCTCAGGCCAAAACAAATACCCTAAATTTTTTCCAAATTTTTTTAAGGGAGGCGCCATCTGGGATGGCGCCTTAGTGTCCCTTTTTATTTATTTATTTTATTTTAAGAATGGATAATTAAAAAAAACAACATTAATTTTTTTTTAAAATATTTAGTACAATAATACAATAGTTGGATACAAAAAGAAAATCAATGATTGTGCCTATTTAATCGACTACCGGTCCCACAATCAGGGGTGACCGTGACATATATGCAGAGGCCCAGTAATATATACACGTCTTGTAGGCCCAGTAACATATACACGTCTTGTAGGGTGACCGTGCATTCACCAAAAGGAAGGTGAAAGGTGTGGGTCTCCGGCCTCCATCTTTCTAACAAGGCCAGAATGAACTTTGGGTCTACATGGTATGATGGGATTTTTATCACATCTCCAAATCCACATCTTGTTAGACATGGTTCAGTGATAGGGTCGTGAGGGAAGTATGCGTGCCCACGACAACGGAACCTTGAAACCTCCTGAACAAAAAAAAAAAAAAGCAAAATTACTAACAGAATAAAAGACATCAAGGTTTAATATTGTAAAACAAAATACTACAGGAAAACTTACGAAGTCTTCAATGTTTTTCGACGTTCCTCGGTGGTTGTTTTCCATCGTGAGTAAAACCATTTTCGTAACTGGTTGTGAGATGCAAAGGTTTGGGATGCAAAGGTTTCAGAAAATAAGAGAAGAAGAAGTGAGAGTAGTTTGGGATGAGATGAAAATTGTAAATGCTGAGAGGGTTTTTATAATGGTGTAAAGGGGGAGTCACATGTGTAGGCATGCATGCTTCTTAGCCTTTGTAGTTTACCATGTGTAGGCATGCATGCTTCTTAGCCTTTGCAGTCTGCCATGTGTAGACATGCATGTGTAGTCATGTCAACAGTGGCCTGAAACAAAAATAATGGAGCAGAGGCATGCGAATGAACAATATATGCAGTGTATAGGGCTGCACATTCATCAGTCTATAGGCATGTGAATGAATAGTAGATGCAGACTATAGGTCTGCAAATTCATCAGTCTAGAGACATGTGAATGAATAGTATACGTTTTAAAATTAAAAAAAAAACAGTAAACGTTTTAAAATTAAAAAATAAATTAAAATAACATAAAATAAAATAAATAGTACACGTTTTAAAATTAAAAAAAAAATACTTTGAACTGAGGCGCCATCTGGGATGGTGCATCTCAGTTGGTTTTTTTCAAATTTTTTTTGGCTTGAGGCGTCATTTGGGATGGCTTCTGGCCTCTAACTGGGGCGCCATCCCAAATGGCGCCACCCTTATAGTTCCACACCAAACCATGCCATTTTGAAAAATATTTTGAAAAACTGGTTTTTTTAGTATTTTTTTTGAAAAAATAAGTTATATTAAAAAAAAATTCACAAGTAGATTTGCAAACAAATTTGAAAATCTTGAGACTTGCCTGACTTGCCTTCGTCGGGCCGCGTCACTATATTGTTGCCGCAGGATCGACAAGCTTTTTCGATCGTTGCTGCACCACACCACGATTGTTGAAAAACAAGTGTGAGTTCTGTAAGTCACACATTACTTAAAAAAATCGAAGTTGAATACTTTATAAGTAAGAGAATCCATAACTCATTGCTATAAGGTTTTAGATAAATATATGATAACTCTTTTACTTGTTTGCGTGAGTCTTTGACCTTACGATAAATATTTGACTTAATGTGAACACTTTTCAGTATAGGTCTTACTATTGGATGGCAAAATTCGTTGTCCACCGTTGTGCATAACAACAGTTGTCGTAGAGAAAATCGACAATACTAACCTATTATTTTCACTCTTTTCTCACTTGAGATTTTAATATAATGATAAGAATAATAAAATAATTAAATAAAGTTACTAATAATACATATTCGTTTTACTTCTTCTCAAAATTAAAATTACTTGATAAAAATCCCAAATTATAAATAAAAATTAATATTTTTCTTTCTATTATATTATCTATTATTATCTTTTTTATTAATTGATAAAGTGATTTATATCAATATTAAACTATTGAGTCTGTTGACGTGCTACGACGTTTGGTCTGTCTGTTTGTTGATCATGTGGTGTCAAAATCAACACTAACTAGAGTCGTTCTGTTTTGTGCATGCAGTTACGGAGAAATTTCAGAACATAAGATCTGTCTTTTTGCGGATGCACTTTGCAATAATATTCTAAGAAATTAATGAGCCAAGCACATATCCAATTCAAGCGATGCGATGTGATGCGATGCGATGTGATGTGAAGATTATAACGCGTTAAACGATAGTAATAGAATATGTATATATTCATCCAACTGACTAAAAATAGAAGTCAAATTGTGATGAAGTCCTCCTAGTCAGTCATTAACTTGTCTTGTATGTATTTTCTATATTGCTTCCAACAATCAACCATCTTTTTAGCTTCACTGCTTTTTGTTGAGAAGTTTCACATTATAGATGGTTTAAAAAAAATTGAAAATTTATATTGTCAATTCTTCAAATATATATTGTCAAGTCGCACCAACGACACATCTTAGCTAATGAGATGGTTTCGTACATATACCGTTCAACATATTACATTTAAAATTTTTAGAATTTGTCTTATAAAAAGACATCTGTTGTAGGATGTTAAATGTCCTCTTGATCTTTTAATTATCTAACTTAAAAAAATTAATTGATTGATAAGTTAGTTGATATTTTATTTATAATTATATATAAAAAGATATAGAGTTTTAGGTGGACTCATTTTTATTTTAAAATTACCCTCGAATAATTTCCATTTTTTAATAAATTATTTTTAAATTTATAGTTATCTATCTATATAACTAATATTATGAATATCAAAATACACTCATCTTAACTTCATTTAAATAAAAAACTCCTATCCATTACATTAACGATTTAAATTAAACTCAAAATTAAATAAAAAATATCCATTTATATTTTAAAACACATTAAAAAACTAATAATAAAATTTGATGATTAATAATTGGGTTTAATGGTAGTGCATTATCAGTGTAAGACAGTTTTACATATGTAACCAATCAAAATGTTTACAATTGTCATGTAATATCAGTATTTTTAAAATAAAAATATGTTTTATTCTGATACATGATTGTGATTGGTTGACAGTGTAAAATACACTGTCAGTGCATTTCTTTTTTTCTCTTAATAGTTTATAATTTATAGTTAATTATTGTTGACGGATAGTTAATAAACTAATTAAAGTGTTTGATAAATAACATTCAATTAGATGATCAATGTAAATGAAATAAAAGAACATCATTTTTTTTCATTTAATTTTATCTTAAATTAAAATAATTTATAAAAAATAAAATAGGATTTTAGTTAAAATAATAATAAAAATGATACTATAATATAATTGTGATAAAAAAACTGTTATAAATAGAGAAATAGAGAAAATAATTTATAAACTAGTAAAATAAGTTATAAAATTGAGATAAAAAAACCGTTATAAAAAAAAAAAAAATATATATATATATATATATATATATATATATATATATATATATATACACGGTCATCATGTAGTCATTTTTTTAAGGGTTAAATATGTTTTTATTCCCTATAAAGTTTGAAATTTCATTTTTAGTCATTTCCTACCTTTTGGCAACGGTTTTTACGAAAAAACCGTTGCCAAAACCAGCTAAAACCGTTGCCAAAACCCAGGAAGGACTAAAAATGAAATTTCAAACTTTATAGGGACTAAAAACATATTTAACCCTTTTTTTAATAACATTTTGTTTACCTTTTATGTCTAATAATAAATATGTATTTTCTAAAAATAAATGATTTATTTTTATAATGATAAAAATAATAGTTAATTTTATAATTTCTTCAAAAATATTTTTTTCTTTCAAAAAAAGATGATTTACATATTTTATATAAGTTTTGTTTTTTCTAATTTTCTTTCTACTGACCATTATCCCACAAACATATCGCACTATATATACTATATAACTATTTTTCTAATTTGTTTACCTTTATCTTTAGTGAAAAAAAAATATACACTGACACTGTCAACCAATGACATACGTATATTCCGCCACATCACACTTTTATTTTTAAAATACTATTATGATTTAGCACTTTAAAATAATTTGATTAGATGTATGTGTAATATTTCTTTACACTGACAGTACACTACCTTTAAACTCTTATCTTTAATAATAAATATATTTTAAGAAAATAAATTATTTATCTATAATATAGGAACTTAGATGGCTCTACCAAATACAACACTAACCTTTTTCTACATTAAGCCACATTAGATTTTTAGGGGTAAATCATGTCCTAATCCAACAATTTGCAACCAGTTTTGGGTTGGTTGGCCATGTAACTGGGTGGTTAGCGTAAAACATGCATGGCTTGGTCACTGCTCCAACCAAAACATGCAAAATAAACTGTGAAAGTGAACTACAGCCTTGGAGTTGCCAGCACATGTACAAAGAAGTAGGTACACAAATGCACTGCAGGTCATCATCAGCGCAGCTTCAGAAGCTGCTGCAACACACCACCCCACCCATACCTGCTCATTTGGCTTACCGAGGGAGAAGTGTGATCATTTCACAACCACTGTCTTTGTGTTTCAAGTAACATCAGAAAACACTCCATATTTTTTCCACATCCAGATTCTGTCTTCCATCCGCAAACCCTAACATTGTTGAGAAAACATTAACACCTCCAACCTCATCAATGGCAAGACCTTTTGCAATGGTTCGGGATTTAAATGATGGGAAGGAGCTTTGGAAAATAGCGGTTCGTGTACATCACAAATGGACAGTTGTTTTGAAAGCAAAGGAACATTTTGAGATGGTTGTCGTTGATAAAGAGGTAAGTTTTATTCACCCTCCTTCTTAAAAAATGCAGGGTTTAGAGATGGTGTGTACACTGGTATTTTGCAATGTTGTTTATATAGCTTAGTCAATGATAGTTCAATAAAAATGCAGGGTTCTGATATTCATGTTAAGGTGCCAACAGTGCTGAAACAGGCCTTTGATTCCCTCTTATCAGTAAATAGCACATGCACTATTGCAAATTTTCAACTCATCTCTAATGATCTGGTATTCAAGGCAGCTGAACACAAATTTATGATCTTATTTACCGGTGGAACCTCTGTCTGCGACAAAAACAAGCACACCATTCCCCCAAAAAGTCTGAGGTTCACACCCTTTGCTGATATTATATGTGGAAAGTGGAAAAGAGATGTTTTACTAGGTCTGTTTGAAATTTATATTTTGTAATACTTTCAATACCTAACTCTCAGTGACAGTAATTTCAATTTTTTCTCATATGTATGCACCATTGCTTTCCAGACATCATTGGTATGGACACAGAAATTGGATACACGCAACTTCAACCTGGATCGAAGAAACAACAAATTAATTTGGTGTTGAAAGATTTAGGGTACTCCTCATTCACTTAATTATTTAGAGTATTCTTTTACGTACATGTTGTCATCGGTGTAACTTACTATTTTTTCTCGGTTGTTTAGTAACAACACACTCAATTGCACATTGTGGGAGGCATATGCTTTGCAGTTCAATGATTTCTTCCAACAGAGGAAGGACACTACGTTGCCTACAATTATTATCTTACAATTTGCTAGGGTGAAAGAGGAAGGTATCCTTTTTAGTCATGTATTTTCCCGCTTCTGTATCTTTACTTGCTTTTGAACTTGAGCATTGAATATGTAATTTACCTCCCATTCAGGAAAATATCCTTTATGTGTTTCTAACACATTCAACGTCACAAGGTTGCACATCAATGATGACTCCCCTGAAATTAAAGATTTTATCAATAGGTCCAAAGTTGTTTCATACATTTTACATTATCTGTCTCTCAATATGCGTATGTTTTACATTATGTTATTAATTTTGATTCCAATCAAATTTCTCTACCATAGCATCCGACACATGGTTGGATTTCAGGGATCCTCACAGAGTTTGACTACCCAATCAACTAACTGGTCTCAGTCTTCAGGGACTTCACAGCTCACTGCTTATGACAAATTCATGTATAAGGCTGTTGTGCTGCCTCTTGGTGACATTATACAACTTATCGGGGTAAATTTTTGACCTTATTCATAAGTTACGTTGATAGTATGTTATACTGCAGCTGCTGACATATTTGGTGTCTTATTCCATCATTTAAAATAGATCACTCAGTGTGTTACCGTTGCCACAACCGACATACTTAAAACATCCCAAGGGGGTTGGTATTATCAGGCATGTCACGAATGTCCAAGGGTTGCAAAGGGACAATGTCCTCCTTATATCTGTGGTGCTGGCTATAACACTGAGACTGAAATTTATAGGTGATGAAAATATTATGTTTTCTTCTTAAACATGTGAATAAACCTTACCTTAACCTTTTCTTTTTCTGCATTTCTGCATTGGTTTTAATGTTGGACATCGATGGACTGTGTTTGTAGGTATAAGATTCTGCTTGAAGTCGTAAGTCAACGGTGTCGAGCCACTTTTGTGTTGTGGGATCGTGAGTGTTCACAACTGTTAGACTTATCTGCAGATCAATTGCGCGCCAACATGGTTACTGTAATTTTCTACACTCTATTTTTCACATGTACAATACTCTTATACAAACTTTAACCACGCATGATATTGCTACGATGTCTACATTAGGCCGGGGTCACCGACCCACTGGAATACCCTTTAGCACTTGATGGTTTGGTTGGTTTGAAGCTGACTTTCAAGGTAAAGTGGCAACCTTCATGGAAAAATGCTTCTGTTGTCTCCATTTTTCAGGATGAAACTGTAGTGAAACAACTGGAATCATCACTAGCACCTAAACCGGTATTAACAATATAACTATACATAATAATTATACGATGCCTAAACTTTTATTCTGAGTTGTTCATTCTCATCCTTTTGCAAATAGATGAAATCGATATCTCCGGTCAAGGATAACATGCTGCAGGTATATATACATGTATTATTACAGTTACACCGTCCACTTTGATGCAATTATAACATAGTATATTAATACAGTTTTTTCGATGTCCATACTCTTCATTTTTTAGATCGTTGAGAGCGTTTCTGAAGCCGTTCCTATTGGGGAGTGGGAATTAGTTGCTGTAAAACATATTTCTATATCTCCTTCAGTAGTTCTGTTTAGTTTCTCACAGTCTTATATCCACTCCATGTATTTGACTCTAAATTTTATATGATCTTCAGGAAATTGATGTTACTTCAAATTTTATTCCTGATCCGGTTACACCGTCCACGCCTTCAAAGCGGGTTGCAACACCTGATTCGGATGCATTTGCAGTTTCAAATGACTTCGACGATTCTCAACATTCATCCACCAAACTTAAGAAAATCATTAAACTGGATAAGTGATGCTTCCACCAATGGACAAGGAGTATTCAACATTATGTTGCAATTCAACAATCTCAATTCCCAGCAGCTTTTTTGAATACAGCATTCTTCATTAATGTTGTATTTTTTTTAAGACAATACCTTTGCTAAAATTCTGGTCTACTTTCTTCATTCCTTAACAATGCTTTGATGTCTCTGTTATGTAATGAATTTTTAATGCATGCTTTAGTATTTCCACTACATGTTGTGTCAACTTTTTATAAATATGTATTTTCGCTAACTATTAAAACTGTTCTAAACAATACTCACTCCTACGTACCATGCCATACCCATTGTTTCGACACTGTTATACCTTCTTCAAATATCCAATGGCAATTTCAATCTCTTTAATTGCTAAAACCTTGCGTACTGGCTATTTCATTTAATACTGGTTACTTCCATCGTCCTCACAATTAAAAAAAGTGTTTAACATGGAATGGGTTTCAAAACTGTTAGTTTGTTATTAATTTTAATTTTCTGTACTTACTATATTGGGTATGCGATATAATATTTTATGCCACTTTACCACCATCATTACATCCGTACTGCAGGGAGATGTTTGGGTGCTCCTCTTGCAACCTAATGCCTCACATCAGTACTTTATATTACAATATTATATCAACCATCTGACTTGCCAACAATTATACACATTTTCCCAACACAAATTTGCTTCACCCTGTACTTATAAACCTTTGTCAACTCCTACACTGCAACTAATATTTTAACATTAAATAGTCTTCTCACATCCCACACTTCATGCTGCTCCCACATCATCGCACATTCTGCTTCTATAATAACATGATTTCAACACCCAACGCATGCACCCATTCCTCATTATATTTTACTATTCCTACTGTGCTTATTACTTAACACCTTATTCTATAAGGACCATAGACTATATGTATCTCCTACAACAATGACTCAACAATCCAACCTTTGAAATGTTTACTCCCGTGGGAACACTATCATCAACCTGGATAATGAACATATGAGGCATCACAGGTTATTGTTTTCAACCTACTATCCATTGCATTGTCACAATTCTCTTATCACGACGCAGCATTCACAGTATTTCTAAGATTTGTCTGATTCACTCAGTTTCATTTCTCCATACAGCTATTTAAACATCTACATCGCAAAATTCTGACCAAAACATGAATGCCACTGCTTCTGCTATTGCAAGAAAGAAAAGGAAATTTTATTTAGACAACAAGAGAAGCAAAAGGATTAACTTCAACAACGACAATGCTGTTCAACAACAATATCATTCAACTTTTTCCACTCCGGCTTCAACTTCTCAAACTAGGGTCATTACGCCTCTCACTACGGACATTACCAACACACACATACTCATTCATCTGATCGTCATCACTCAGACAACCACAGATTCAAAAGGCCTCGAATACCATTCCCTTCAACTGTTCGTAACTTCAACAAGGAGAATGCTGTTCAACAACAGTTGCCTTCCACATTTTCCACTCCGGCTTCAACTTCTCGCAGTTGGGTTGTTACGCCGCTGACTACAGACATTACCAACACACTACATACTCATTCATCTGATCGTCATCACTTGGACAACCGACGATTGAAAAGGCCTAGAACACCATTCCCTTCAACCTTTAATTTGATAACCGACTTCAACGCTGCCACAACGCATTGTCACACCACTATCACGGAACCACCCGTAATTCAGTAGCCTTCAACGTCTGGTATCGATGGTTTCAGACGGTCTACTCTTCATCCGAACACTCGCACATCCGCCACTTCAGATAGTGACAAGTCCGACAACTCTTGTGACGAAGATACGTTTGATCAAACTTCGGGTGATGACGACGACGAACACTCGGTCCCGTTAGGAAGTTCTTACGCTCAAGGTTCATATTATTTTCCATTATATATCCTTCCACTCATTTTTACGCAACTCTGCTATTTGTTGCACATTTATGTGTAACATTCCAGAATAACCAACACTCTATTTATATCGTCTCTAACAATTTGGCTGTTACTTTTATTTCCAGAATATTCAGACATTGGAGATCCTCTCTGGGAATGCCAACACTGTCGCGCCGCTATGTGGTATCAAGAGCGTAGAGCTAAGGGGAAACACTCGCCAGTTCCAAAATTCAAATTGTGTTGCAAGGGAGGAAAGGTTGTGCTTCCGCTACTTAAGCCTCCACTACCTCAATTGTAGAAACTTCTGTTTGATCGTGACTGCAACCATGCAAAAAAATTTCAGTCCAACATACGCACCTATAATGCAATGTTTTCGTTCACTTCTCCGGGCATGAAATTTGATACGTCCAACACAGGGGGAGGAAGGGGTCCACCAACTTTACGCCTGCATGGTCAAACATGTCATCGAATTGGATCCTTGCTTCCTGAACTTGGTCAAAAGCCAAAATACGCACAACTATATATCCACGACACCGACAACGAAATTGTCAACAGGATGGGGTGTTTCAGGTTCCTTTCTAAATACATTTCTATTCAGCATACGAAATCTTGACTATTGGTTTCTATATCACTTTTGACTGTCATTTCTTTTTTTGGTAGTAACGGCTCTCAAATTCATGTTGGATGAACACAACCCCCATGCCAAGGCTTTCCGCATGGCAAGAGATATGTTGAAGCATAACAATTTCCAGGATTTGAAACTGAGGCTAATCTCTGAAAGATCCACCGACGGTCGCATTTATAATTGCCCGACCGTCTCTGAGGTCGCGGCTTTGATAGTTAGGGATATCAATTCGGCGTCGAAAAGAGACATTATTGTTCAGGCCCGTGATGGAGAATTACAACAGATTGATGAATTTTACCCGGCTTACTTGGCGTATCAATACCCTTTGATTTTTCCTTATGGTGAAGATGGATATAGGCCAAACATACTCCACAAATTATACATCAGAAAGTTGTAACCAAACAAAATCGTCAAACAATCAAGGATTGGCTTTGCTTCCGCTTGCACGCACGAACCGAAGAGGCAAAAACACTTTTGAGTTCAAGGCGACTTTTCCAACAATTATTGGTTGACAGATACACAATGATGGAGACGAAGCGTCTAAACTGGCTCAGGAAAAACCAATCCAAACTTCGAGTCGGGAAGTACAGACAACTTAATGACGCTTATGGAAGTGATCAACAAAATCAACAAAACAAAATCGGAAGACGAGTTGTATTGCCTTCTACGTATGTCGGGGGAAAATGTTACATGGATCAACTTTACTTCGACGGTATGACTATCTCAAGTGCGTTGGGTTTTCCTGATTTATTTATTACATTTACGTGCAACCCGACTTGGCCAGAAATAACGCGATTGCTTTTAAAGGATAACCTAAAACCACACGACAGACCGGATATTGTTTCCAAAGTTTTCAAGATCAAGTTTGACGAACTTATGACGGACCTCACAAAACATCATGTACTGGGAAAAGTTTTGGCATGTCAGTCACTTAACATTTCATATTTCAGTAAATTATTTTTTTCCAACACTTATTTCCTATTCCCTTTTATTTGTTTTGTAGACATTTATACAATTGAATTCCAAAAGAGGGGGTTGCCACACGCACACATTCTACTCTTCTTGCATCCGCAAAGTAAGTATCCTACTCCTCCAGACATTGACAACATTATTTCTGCAAAAATCCCTGATCCGGCCCTGCATCCTAGACTGTATGAATTGGTAAAATCGCACATGATGCATGGACCGTGTGGTTTCGCAAGGCTGAGTTCACCATGCATGAAGAATAACAGATGCTCTAAATTTTTTCCAAAAAAATTCAATGAAGAAACTATTGTTGATAACGAAGGATACCCACTGTACAAAAGAAGTTCTCAAACTCATACAATTGTCAAGTCCGGGATTTCATTAGACAATAGGCACGTTGTCCCGTACAACACACGCTTGCTCTTAAAGTTTCAGGCCCACATAAACATGGCGTGGTGTAATCAAAGTACTTGGATAAAATACCTTTTCAAATATATCCACAAGGGATACGACAGAATCACGGCTACGATTGTTCCTGCATCAAATACTTTTTCATCTGGTCAAAACGTGGTTGATGAGATCAAGGAATATCTTGACTGTAGGTATGTTTCCCTAAGTGAGGCATCTTGGAGGATATTTTCATACAAAATTTATGGGAGAAAGCCTGCGGTTGAGCGCATGTTTTACCATTTGATAGGCGAAGAACCTCTTTACTATACTGATTTCGAAAGAATGGAAAATATTTTGGAAAAGGCTAGCGTTACGGAATCGATGTTCACTTCATGGTTACTCGTCAACCAAACCTTTTCAGAGGCACAACATTTAACTTATGCCCAATTCGTATCCAAATTTATTTATGTTAAACCTAAACGGACTTGGAAGCTGCATAGGAAAGGCTTTACCATTGGCCGCTTGATTTGGGTACCTCCCACAACTGGAGAACTATTTTACCTCAGGATGATGTTCACTGTAGTTAAAGGGCCAAGGACTTATGAAGACATTCGTAAGGTCGGAGAAATATAATATGATTCTTTTAGGGACGCATGCTTCGCAATGGGTTTCCTCGATGATGATCGCGAATACATCGGAGCCATTAAAGATGCAAGTCAATGGGGATCCGGCCATTTCATAAGAAAAATATTTGTTGTTATGCTTCTTTCAGGAACTATTAACAGACCTGCACATGTATGGACTGAAACGTGGGCCTTGCTGTGTGATGGTATTCTGCACAAATAGAGAGAGGTGGTAGGTAACCAAGGTACTTATTGTTTCCAATACCATCTTCGTATGTTCTTTGTGTTGTAACCGTTTCATTTTCTGCTATCCGTAACGTAACGATTACTCTTGCATCTTTCACACATTATACATAACTGGTTTTACAAGACGACGAGTTAAAGAATTTGACACTTATTGAAATATAATCATTACTTCAGGCCAACCGCATGAGTCTTTCTGAGTTCAAAACCATGCCATCTCCTGATGGTTACATTCTACAACAACTGGGAAACAGGCTAATCTATGACGAGAGAAGCTATGACACTGCTAAAATGAAATCAGAATTTGACTCTCTATTCATGGCACTGACCGGTAAATTATTGTTTAAACTACTACTATTTTTTATTCAACGATTTCGCCATCTTATATTTCCTACTGTATGGTTTAATTCATTAGACGAACAGTGGGTGATCTACGACAAAATCATGTTGGCAGTCACTTCTCAGAAAGGTGGTGTGTTCTTCCTTCATGGTTATGGCGAAACCGGAAAAACCTATATGTGGAAAACTTTCGCAACTTCTTTGCGATCAAAACACGATATTGTTTTGACTGTTGCATCCAGTGGCATTGCTTCACTTTTATTGCCAGGTGGTAGGACCGCGCATTCTAAGTTTAAAATACCCGTTCCAACTTTGGAGAATTCAACATGCAAAATTAATTATCGTGATGACCACGCCGAACTCCTTCGACAAACCAAGTTGATTATTTAGGATGAGGCCCCAATGTCGAGCAAATTTACTTTTGAGGCTCTTGATAAAACTTTAAGGGATGTCATGAGTAAGCACGGGAATTCGGACGTTATATTCGGAGGTAAGGTTGTGGTCTTCGGTGGAGATTTTAGACAAATTTTTCCGGTCACTCCACGTGGGAGTAGGTCTGACATTGTCCACTCTGCAATAAACGCATCTTACATTTGGGATTCCTGTGAGGTTCTGACTTTAACTCGGAATATGCGTCTCCAATGTGGTTCCAATAACCGAGACTCAATTGAGATTGCAGAATTTTCTGATTGGCTTTTAAAATTGGGTGAGGGGAGGTTAAGTGAACCAAATGACGGATATGCCGATATTCAAATCCCACCAGATATCCTTATTTCTGAGTTTGACGACCCCATTGTCGCAATTGTCGATAGCACTTATCCTGCCCTGTTGCAAAATTATACTTCTTATGACTACCTCAAATGTCGCGCCATCTTGGCATCCACTCTCGATATCGTTGATAAGATCAATAATCACATTCTCAACATTATGCCCGGTATTTCCCCTATATTTTTTTACTTTTTCTGTATGTCATAACCACTCCGCCACTAAACCCCTTCCATTAATTACTGTGATGATTTCATTTTTTCATTCCCATTTCTTAGGCGATACGAAAGACTATTATAGCTCCAACTCAGTTGATCGCTCGGAGATACATGACAATAGCATTATGGAAGTCCTTAGTCCTGAGTTTCTTAGCTCTCTGCGGACTTCAGGCTTGCCCAACCACCACATTAGATTGAAGATTGGAACTCCAATCATGCTTATGAGAAACATTGATCAAGCCGAAGGATTGTGCAACGGCATGAGACTCATTGTTACCTGAATGGTTAACCACGTCCTTGAGGCTGAAATAATGGGAGGCAAAGGTCATGGAAAAATCATATACATACCATGAATGCATATATCGCCTTCACAGTCACCTTGGCCTTTCAAACTGAGTAGACGACAATTCCCAATCATCGTATCCTATGCAATGGCGATTAACAAGTCTCAGGGTCAGTCTTTGGATTGGGTTGGACTCTACATTCCTAAGGACCTCTTCAGTCATGGGAAACTTTATGTCGCTATATCGAGGGTAACTCGCAAAAAGGGTATCAAAATCTTGATACACGACGATGACAACAAACCGAAGTCAACTACTGCTAATGTCGTGTATAAGGAAGTGTTCAGCAATGTTTAGCCGGTAAGGATTTTGCTGTTTACAATGCAGATTTACATTCATTCTTTTTCCTACCAATTGCACACTTTGATTGTCACTGGCTTCTTTGTCACTTCACTCAGACTCTATTGCATGTTCACTCTTTGCTTAACAGTCTTAGGTTTTCTTTTATACTTACCCAACCATTTCGTTTCATTCTTGCTGTCTCCACTCATTTATCTTGCTCATTTTGTTTCCTCATTCTTTTGCGTTATGCTAATTAATCTACTGTCTAATCGATATTGTGCCCGGTTTTTTATTCCTTTTCCCATTTTCATATTTAGATTCGGTATTATTCCTAACGACTTTGCCATCGCATCTCGCTTTTGCTATGAATTTCATGACACATACACTAATAATTATTGTTTTTTCCTCACAGGCACATCCAGATTTCTACATTTTTTGGGGGCTGTTTCTACATTCCTTACAGTACATGATATAATACTCTTTCTATTCACTCACACGTTTCACCCCTATTTATTTCAGCCTCTTTTACAATTTTTGAGTTATATACCTTATTATCAAACCCTTCCTATGTATCTGAAAACATAATTTGTATCATCATTGACTATGTCACCACTATTGTATCACACTTTTAAAGGCATCATTATAACACCATTGTTTTGATGTACGTGATTACGATTATATAATTATTTTCAATGCCAATACGTTTACAACATTTCATTATCTTACAAACAACAACTATATACAACATTTCAGTATGTTACAAACGACAACTATATACAACGCTATTATATTAACTACATTCATGACACACAATATTCATTCTGCCACGTCAAACTCATGCCATGCTACTTAGAAGTAAATAGTTATTAACGACTTTTCGGAATATTTAGTTTTCGAACAACACTTTTATTATCATCTTATTATACTTTTCTGCAGTTATATAATAGTTTTTTTACTACCTGCAACAATGACCCTGCATAACATAATTCTGGAATACAACTCATTATTTCAGAACAACAATAACTCTTCCATTCCTCATTTCGCAAAACATGATTCTTACATTTTGATATAATCTGCGTCTTATATAACCACCCAAAATTACCAGTTCCAGACAAATTAGCCATCATTCTAAAAGGTCTTCACAAAACAAAAACAACATAACTACTAAATTAGGAATGTCTCACCAACTACTAACCCAAACCGTACTAACATCCTAATACGACACCCAACTTCGACATTTCAAATTACTTCAATTTTCCCTTCTCAATACAGACACATAAACTCTATCTCCTAACGTTGTTATTCGAAAACGAAGCTTATCTCCCCTCCCAAGCCTCTTATACTGTGCGAACTAGTACCACCCACAGCCCATGAACTTTTCTGTCTTGACTGTCTTTTTGTCACGCCTCGCAGAAATCACCTTCGCATGGTACAGTCTCCCATTGTCCAGATCAACCAGCTCGATGGTCCTCTGCTTCACTCCTAAGATATTCTTCGAAACGTATGCCGGAAAGTACTGCAATATAGTCATGTCACATTTCTTCAGTCACTCATTGAGCCATATTTCATACACCTACTCAATCATATTCAATTGAAATATTTTTAACGATTCTTACCATGACATTTTTCATGGCTTTGTATCCATAGCTCAGGGTCTTCTCCCAGGAGTATTCTTTGTCTGCATCATCTTCGCCTGAACCTTCTACCTCATCATCAACTTTAATAGGATTAGCAATTCCAGTTCCTACAACAACTTCCCTGGCGGGTTCAGCATCTTTCCTGTCTAAGAAAGGGTCTCCCACAACACCTACCCTGCATTTCCTCATTAAATGTATTATGTCAACAAACACACCCCTTTTCCATGAATCAAACAATGTCAATACCACACTTTTTACTATTGCATACCACTTGACAAATTAAATAAACCTATCAATAACTTAATATACAATGAAATTCATGTCTTACTTTACTCAAACCTTTCGATAAAACCCAAATTTTGTTATATTTTCTACAATATCCATACATAAATTCCTTTTTGGTTTTTCGAGTCTATTATATTCGGCATATTCTATACCTAAGAATACTTCGCGAACCTCTTTGCCCACTATTTCCACCGTCCGTCTTTCTGCCACCCATCACTTCCACTGTACCTTCCCAGAATATAACTTTCTTCATAGCCTTACCTTGCTTCCCTTCCGACGTTTCGCCGCATGGTTCCGCCCCTAAGTCACGAAGCTTACCATCGATTTCGTGTTTTTCTTTCAACCACGTTTCAACATTTCTACATAGCCAAAATTACAATAAATAAATTATTTTCTCACACTACCATATCACACCGTAAATACTGGATTACGGACTTAATTTCTAAACTTTTAACGACCCTTCTATACTATACATAAATCATGTACTTGGCTCTGAGGGTCTTCAGCTTTTCAGCATCTGTATCTTCTTTCTCCAACAAGGCGACACTGACTTCGACTTCTCCGACGTTCCTATTCAATATCAAAACGTCCTACATTTAATAAGTAATACATATTGTACAATACCCATTCAAAATTACCCCTGATTTTTTATTTTTGTATGTCATACACAAGTTCCACTCATCTATCCTTCGCCCATATGTCTACATCACATGCATGTCAAGATCAACATAGATGCTTACCTTCCCTTACTGTTGCCTATGTTCTCTACCAGTTTGCATTCACCTTCTGCACTTTCAACGGTGAGATCAACAAAATCTGTCATGCATGCCCTTGCCTTTCCTTTCCAACGACCTTTCGTACTACTTTTTACCTCCTCAATCATACGCTTCAGGGTCTCTTCGACATCAATTGTGTCTGGGGACCTATTTTAACACTATGATTATCAGTTATCATTCGACTCAACAAATAGCATAATAATAGTCATCTCAAATATTATACATGGAACCCATTAAACTTACGCCGGTTGATTGTCGTTTCCCGTATACTGCCCCATTCGTCAAACCTCCACTGCCTCTTTCAATACCCTTGAAAAAAAATAGAATACAACCCACTTGCTCTCCTTTTCTTCTCCACGCCGTGAAGTCTTATGCCATATTTTTCTCATTCACAACATGTCCCAAATTTATAGTTTTTCCAACTGTATCTATTACTCTTTTAACCTTAGCTTTAGTTGCCCCTTCGCAATGTGTGGAATCCAGAAAGTGGGTACATTAGAACTTTAACATAATATAATCCCTAACTTTTCCTTTTTTTTGGCATTGTAAACTAAGGGGTGTCAATTACAAACTGCTATATTTTGCCCCTTTTTACTGGGTCCATAGTATTTTGACCCGAGCCCAATTCTTTGACCCCTTTTCGTTTCTTACTGTTTTACCTTCCCCTTTAATCCTTTTCACCTCAGACTTGACTTTGACATTTACAACACTTTCTTCACCCAAGTTCCTGAAAATGGCCAACAACGGCACCTCCTCCTCTCCATTAGGGTAAGTCTCTTCAATACTTTCACCATGCTTTACTCCATTACTGTGGATTCAATATATGTTGGAGAGGTAAAACATTTCTGGATAAATGTCGTCAGAATCGTCTCACATTAACCAACGAAAGCGTCTTACAATTTACAGAATAACGGTTCAAATTTGGTTTATATCTTCTTCGTAACTGACGGATTTCATTGGTCGTCTCACATGTTTCTCTGAAACGCTTACCTAGGGTTTCTGCGCACTTTCTGTTTCTGAACATTAGATTTTGTGTCCGCGGCTATATTTTTCATTCCTCTTGTGCAAAGCTGTAAAATTTCCTCGCCATTACCCTGTTGACCCTTCGTTTTGTGTTTTAACATTCATGTAGGCTGTCTAACGATCCAATGGCCAGACAGCGTAAACGCAACGACCTTATGATGCAACTTGATTATCTCGAATACGAGGAAACTCAGCAGCTTAAAAAACACCGGCAAAAAATCATGTCGTTTGACGAATTCCAAATGCTACGTCGCCATGGGGAATCTTCTACAAAACCTATAACCATTGCAAGGTACTTCTGCTCTTACACTAACTAATCTGTTATGTTTTACATCTTTTTAATTTTACGGCTGTTTACATATATCTAATTTCCATACTGTTGTTATAAATTAGACCGTCTGAAGTTCAACGATCACCTCCGGTTTCTATCCAACCGCATATCATTGACGTTGATAAAGAACCAATGCCCAAACCTCCCGTTCCAGTCACACTAACACCCGACAATGATCCATGACTCAACTCACCTCCTCATACTTCCCGCATTACTGTTTCATCCGATAGTGAACGGTAATACGTTGTACACTACTTGACAGACTTTTATATTTCTAGATTCGTAATGTTTCTGTATATTTTATAATTTCTGTATAAACTTTACCAAACCTTACTTCCTTCTCTTAATGTAACATGAATGCTTCGGAGTAGTTCCGATGCGGAAGCCTGTGCAACCATATCACACGGTGGTCCAAAGTATTTTGTTTGGAAACGCAAAATCAGATATGGGAAAACTTCAACAAACAACGTCCTTGTAAGTCGCAACTTTTTGTTTTTTACCAACTTCACTACTGACTTTTACATCCCTTCGCTACTATTTTCATACTTCTGTTTTTGGTTTAGCAAATCCCCCACAGGGTCATTAAGGAATGCTGCGATTTTGGAGTCAGGGGTATTAAATTATTTGATGCGGATACTCGGGAACATTACGAGTCTGAACTTCACCGATCAGAAAGAAAGTATGGGGTTGATATGTTCATTGGCAAGGGATGGTATCAGTTTGCGAAAAAGAAGTGTCTGAAAAAGGGTGATCGCCTCGCTTTCATTGTCAGGGATCCTCGTGGTGACACCGATGTTGTCAAACTTTTAAATCGCTAATGCTTTGTTTAACTTTTTCTTTTCCTACTTTGTTTTTTGTATGATGGATTGATGTCCAAACACGCTACGTTACTAAATTCTGTTTGTATTAACCAACCTACCGTGTATTTTGTTCTACTACTTCATTACTCTCCTTAGTTTGTATGCTTAACTTCCTTTTTTTTATTTATTGTACTACCTTCTATTATAAACACTACTTCAATGAATTATATTTTTCATTTTGCATTCATATATCACTATTAATTTTATGTAATGTAACTTCATTGTTCTTCTTCATTTTTTTTTATTCTTCAAAGTAACCATATTTTTTATTTACATTATTCTTCTTTTTTTCCTACAACAACACATGTATTTCGATGTTTTTTTTCCTTATGTCGCAACCAATGCGCATACCATACCAGTGCCCGTGCGAATGCACGGGTCTCGCACTAGTTGATAATGAAAAATTAGTTTAATTTTATGAATTTTTTATTTCTTTCAATTTCACAACAATATATCTTTTTACTTCATTTATTTTTCAAATGAGAGTGTGACGAATGTTCTGTGTAAGTAGTTTATTTCATATAGTTATTAATTTTATGCAATGTTTACTTTGAATAGTCAAATTAAAAATATGGATGATGTTTACTCGAATTCAAACTGAGATCCCAAAGTTTTGTATCATTTAATCAAAATCTTAAATTTTAAATAAATCTCTACATAAAAAATATTCAAACTATTTTTTTGAAAAATAATTAATAATAAAATTATATATTATTGATCCCATGGGTTGACATAAATATTTGTAAAAAATTTCTTGAAGTTTTTTTTTTTTAAAATATGCAATGAGATTAACTCAAAAAAGCACAATGATACTCAAAATCCTTACAAGAATCATCAATGGAAAATTACTTCCCTTTGATACAACATATGCACTAAACACTCAACACCCAAATTAAGTTTCCAATGTCTTTCCCAGTCTCCTTCCTCAATCTTATATCGAAATTGATAAAAAATGCAGCACAGATTGGACTCCTTTCCACTTTTAGGCCTAGCCAATTCTCTACTCCACTCTAAACTCTAGACGCGGACGCACACTCCAAGAAAAGGTGGGAAGATGTTTCGACAGATCATAACAAGAACTAACCAAAAGAACGTTCTAATCCCTTACGTTCCAAGTCGATCTATCCACTCTAAATGGCCCACGATCCATTTGTGACAGCATAAAGACCAGCTTTTCCATCTCGTTGTGCACATCCGAACCTAGTATAAAAGAAGGCGAGAACAATTCCAAAACCAAACAAAATTAATACAAACTCCCATGTCTGCTACACTTCCTTTTTGAAAAGAGAAGGAATTGAACAGAGATGGGAAGACATCCTTAAGAGGACGATCACCCAACCAACAACAAAACCAGAACGACAAAAGTTCCCCATTACCCAAAGTTCCTCTAATAGATTAGAAAAAAGATTTGATTTCTTCTCTTTATCAAACCCTATCGACATTAAGTCACGCCACCAAATCGAATCTGTTTTACGACCATCGTTACCATCATTACACAAAACTGCTCTCCACTTTCATTTTAACAAGAGCGACTTGTTGAAAGTAAATCATCCTTGACCCCAAGACCACCTAGATCTTTCGGTAAACAAACTGGCTTCCAACTAATTTAATGAATATTCTTCTTAGACAAACAACAACCCCACAAGAAATTCAACTGGATTTTGAAATCTCTGTAATGATTAACTCCGAAGCCTTATAAAAAAGAAAGCGTGAAGATATGGATAACTTTCAGCACCGAGTTGATCAAGGAAACTCTCCCCCTAATGGACAGGTTCTTACCTTTACAGACTGCCAACTTACTTCTTAACACATCGACCACTTGATTCCATATTTTGATCTTTCGCGGATTGTCTCATACCAAAATCCCTAAGAATTTGAAAGGAAACGTACTCTTCTCGCTATGTAAGAACGTTGTCGCTGCCTCAATGAAACCTCTCTTCAGATTTACTCCGTAAATTCTACTCTTGAAGAATTTTACTTTAAGACCAAAGACCAATTCAAAACCTCTGAGCAATGCCTTCACGCACCAAAGATTTTTCCAACTCCCTTCTCCAACAAAGACAATATCATTTGCAAATTGGACAACGCTGTGGGAAACACCTTCACCCACCTTAAAACCCTTGAATAAAAACAATTTCTTGAAGTGATTGGTGCCATCAATCGCTTGATGTAAAGAAACTATTTTTTTGTGAAAGAAAAAATAATATTAATAATAAGAAAAATATTTAAATAAAATACAGTTGAATAAACAATTGGTATAAAGAACACCAAAATCTATACCAGAAAATACAAGGAAACAAACAGATAAAAAGACTACAATGTTAAACACTAACAAATCACAAAGATAAATTTTGAAACAAATACCACCTTCAAAGGATTTCACCATAAAAAAAGATCTCAAGCTAACATGATCACCACAATCGGATTATAAATCCTCAAGGGAAGAAGAAAGGGTCATAACCCCTATAAGCTTGCCTAAGGTCTCGATTTACTATTAGTTAATCAAAAGGATAAAATTTTGAAGGTAATATGTGAAAGTGCAAGAGTTTTCCATTAATCTGTACAAGAATCAAAAGTATTTTTGTCCTCCACTTCTTTTACGTTTGGCATAGTTCCTGAAAAATATAATCTCATTTATGGTCCTCTAATTGATCTATATCACAAAATGTCAAATCATAAAAACTCCTTAGGCTTCGCCCTACCTCCCAAAGAAAAAAAACTTTCAAAGAGAAGACTATGATCCTAGGAAGAAATATCTAAACTTCAACCATATGAAAATCATATATCAAATACTATTAACTAAATCATAAGTAATAAACAAGTGGTAATCCGACTCTGACAAATCACCAGAGAAAAGATAGACGGTAAAAATAGGGTCGACAATCAATAAGTTATTCCTAGAAGAAAACATATCTAAAAGAAGCTATCAAGAAAAAATAATCACCTTAGAAGAAGCTCAACTGCTCCAAATAAGAGGACGAGATGAAAATCCAATACAAGAGGAAAGATTCATAACATTAGTAGAATTCAAAAAATAGTGATAAACAGGGGATACCGAAATTTTTTCATCCCTCACAAATTTTCAAACTCATTTATATCTTTCAAAACAAAAAATATGACATCGAATAACAAAAATACAACCTTCAACAACAAATTCCTTATGAAAAAAAATCTCTCACAAACACTCTCAAAAATAAGCAAGTGATTGACTAGCAATCTAAAAAATCTATCTTAAAAGAGGATACTACCAACAATCTATGAGATGAGAGTTTTTTTCTGAGCTTGTTGCACTTATCTTCATCAATTTTTGTCTATTATATCAATATTCAATAAATTTAAAAATATTCATTTATTTGTAAGAGTTACATGAAGGTGCAATTGCTACATACTAGTAATCATTAATTCCAACTTATCTATAAAAACACATATGTAATTAAATTTCTCCAATATCATGCCTCTGATCCCAAGAACCAATCCACTTGTTCCCAATCCAACAAAAGCTCATGGTCAACATTAATATCCATTTGACTACCTTCTCCAACCTCATATGAGGGTTGGCCATGATCTGCAGAAGAAGAGCATTCTGGTGAGCTAGTAGGACTTATCTCCATCAATACCTGAACATCATGATCGCATGTTGAATTCATCTGGTGCTCTTGAACATTTTGAACACATGGTGTAACCCTCCTTGGTAGTGGTCGTCTATCAAATGCTCTTAAACACTTTGATTTCTTGTACACTCGACTTAAACTAAATTCTTGCCTTAACTGCAATCAAGTAAATAATCAATATCAAATTAAAAAACAACATAAAAGATTGATTACTACTTCATCTTACAAATCATACATCACTAGGGTTCGAACCCTGATACTCACGGTTGTATGTGTGAGTTTCTAACGAGGATTACTATTTCTTCTACGTACCTTAGGACCCGATTCATCTTGAATGGCCTTATACTCATTCATTTTCCAATCAGTCTTCTTTCCATTCGGAGCTCTTCCATAATAAAAAACCATAGTTCTTTTCATACCGATTACACGATTATCAGACGAATAAACATGATTAGGAGAACCAGTGGCTTTCCAGTAACCAGTTGTTGTAAGACGATTAGGTCTTCCTCCTCTCACTTCACTCTCTTGCCTTGGAATGAAAAAGAACCATTGCTCCTTGTCTCCCATACTAGCCTCTCCAGAAATTTCTGAAAATCAACCAATAAATAACAAATGTCATTAACTTGTTCATTTCATATAGTAAAATTAAAATATATATTAACATAATCAAATTATTGAAAGAATTATGTATATGTGTACGTGGAAGTTGCGATGGATTATAGTCGTATATATTAACGACCGGTATAACAGTTCGAATGATGCATTGTTTCTCTCCTTCAAGCATGTTATGAAGATAGAAAGAAATCAACTCTTCTTCTGTAGGGTAGAAACGATAACCTGGTGGCATATTTTCCATCTTATGTTTTATACGTTATTTGTGTAATGTGTAATTCTCATGCATTTACTTTGCATATATACACAAAGACAAGTCAAGAGGGTCAAGAGTCAAGAGTAGTATCATATTAATCAATTAGAATTATTGAAAAAGAATTAGGCAAAGATGCAAAAGAAAAACTATACGAGTGAAATGAGAAAAAAGTTGCATGACAGAAGAACAGTCATGGTTTGCTTAGAAATTTCCACACCACGCGGTTGGAGGACTATAATCTATGTCCGTACCATGTCTTATTAAATTAGAGTTCTTCCCGACATCTTTCCCACCGCGTTACGGCTTTTTACTATAGTCGTGGTCTTATGGGTCCTTATTTCTCATTATAGTCATTAATATATGGTCTTAAAATAACTAAATTGAATAATTCACACTTATTATGTAGATATGAGAATAAAATCTTAATGGGCCCGTTTGTTTTGGTTTTTTTTAAAAATAATTTTTATAGTGTAACATAATTTTGTAGAAAAAAATTTTATAAAAAAACTTTTTATAAAAGCTTCAAATAAAAATTTGGTTTGAATAGTTATTCTTAAAATGTTATTTTAGGTATTTTATCATTTTATCAAAACTTTTTTTGGATATCAAAATTTCAAAAAATCACTTAATTTTAAAGCTATTTCAAATAGTTTTTCATAAAAATCATTTTTGAAATACAACTTTTTGAAAAAATTGTGATTTTGACTATGTTTTGATCTTCAATAATGTATATTAATGTTATAGAATGTCAAAATTAGTCTTTTAATTTATAAAAAACAAATTTAAAAAAACTTGTATTATTTTGAAAAACATTTTTGTAGAATCTATTTTCAAAAATACAAAGAAAAAATCCATTTTTTTAAAGCTGAAACAAACTGGCCCAATACCTCTTCACTAATCTAAAATTGCTTAGACTCTGGTGTGAAAACTACAATTTTTCTCTGATATTTATAATAAGAGGTGAGAATGTTTATATTTGTCCACCTTTAAATATTCCAACTTGTTAGTTATATATATAATGTCTATGTATTTTTTTTCCTGATTTAGTTACATCTTGTGTCTTTCCTTGATCGTCTGAATGTATTTTGGCCTTTTGTGCCCCTTTTCTATTATAGGTTTAATTATAGTTTACTCTATTTTACCTAATTTACGAAAGAGAAATGTTATTTTAACATCGTTCCCCTACACTTATACCGTATTTCACTGCTCACCAATATGGTGAACAGTGAAATATTATAATAATATTTTTTTTTTAATTTAAAAAAAAAATGTTACAACTAAAAATTATTTTTTACATCTGGACGTTTATTAACCAAGTTCATCACTCCATTAACCAACTTTTTATATTGTATTAACCAACTTTATTTTACTACTAAAAATTATTTTTACACCTGGACGTTTATTAACCAAGTTCATAACTTCATTAACCAACTTTTTACATTGTATTAACCAACTTTATTTTACTAGTAAAAATTATTTTTAATATCTGGACCTTTATTAACCAACTTCATCACTATATTAACCAAGTTTTTACATTTCATTAACCAAGTTTGATTTACTATTAAAATGCATTGTTCACAGATACTGTTCACGACACTATTCATGTACGGTTTACTGTTCACGGTCACTGTATATGTACGGATTTACTATTCACGTGCACTGTTCATGTACGGATGAACAGTGCATACAGTGTAGGTGTAGGGGAGTAGTGTCAAGGTAGCATACCTGTTTACGAAATTCATCTTTTCATTTAAAATTTAAATAGTTTTGATCCCCCTGTCATACTCCTACATTTAAAATTAATGATGTTTTTATTTTTTAAATAACACGATTCTTTTGATTCTTGTGAAACAAGGCAAATCATCGTATATAAACGCATTGTGAAATTTTATAAATAAAAATATAATTTAGAAAAAAAAAGTCTTATCGATTTTCTATGAAAAATATGAGAGACTAAAACTATTTGAATTCAAAACTAATATATATATATATATATATATATATATATATATATATATATATATATATATATATATATATATATATATATACTACAAGAAATAAAACATTTTACAAGAATTTTTTGCCAGCGACAATTATTTTGTTGGTAATAAAATACATATAGCAACAATTAATTTAAGTTGTTGTAAAAAGTTTTTTTTTTCTTAACAAACTTGCTGATTGTTGGTAAAAGTGATTTATCCCACCAATTATTGATATTGTTGAGAATAACCTAATATTTTTGGTAACAACTTTTTAAAGTTGCTATGTATGCCAACAATACAACTTGTCATTAAAAATATTTAAAAACTATTTTATTTTAAGAATTTTTTTATATTTTTGTTTAGTAATTAATCTCGAATTTATTATCCACTAATTTGTTTTATAGTGATTTTTTCTCTGATATTTTTTATGTATATGTTTTTATATAATTGTCTATGTATTTTTGACCGATTTAGGTTGTGTCTTTTCTTGATCGTTTTAATGTCTTAATGTATCTTGGCCTTTTGTGTCCCTCTTTTTATATAGGCTTAATTACTGTTTAGATCACTCTATTTTATCCGATTCACGAAATTCATCTTTCTATTTTAAATTTAAAAAGTTTTGCTCCCCCTCCCATACTTCTGCATTTAAAATTAACGATGTTTTTATTTTTTAAAGAACATGTTTCTTGTGATTCCTGTGAAACAAGGCAAATCATCGTATATAAATCATTACAAAAAAAACTGCAATTTGTCAGGTGAAAAACACTTCGCAAATGCAAATATCACTCTGCAACGTAACTTTTGCGGGGTGGACCAAACACCCCACAAAAGCGTTAGTCGCAACATTTTGCAAGGAGAAAATCACTTCGCAAGTTTGCCAGGTGAAATTCACTTCGCAACGTTGCCAGGTGAATTTCACCCCGCAACCCCTTTCCCAGAATTCAGAACAGACACAACACGCATGTCAGAATAGAGCAGAGCATAAAATATGGGGCAACGAACATTGAATGATGAGCTCAAGAAACTAAATGTGAGCTCATGAATGATGAAATTGTCCATAAAATATGGGGCAACGAACATTGTCTCTAGTCGGCTTCAAAGTCTGAAGGGTTGTCTGGTGGGATTCTCACTATATGGAGGAAAAACGTTCTAGACCCTATTTGCAGCTATAGTGGAAAAGGGTATCTAGGTATGAAGGTTGTCTGGAAGAATAAACTATGTTACTTTTTCAACATTTATTCTTCGTGTAACAATACTGAAAAAAGGGCCCTATGGAGCAATCTTTTGAGTCTTAAATCCAAGCTTGAGGATGGGGAGTGGGTAATTACAACAACGCTATAAAAAGGCAAAAAAAGCGCAAAGGAAAAAAAAGTCAGAGGTTATTACAACAAAAAACTGATGACAGAATTTGAAGACTTTATTCAAATGTCTGGTTGTATTGATCTGATGGCAGCTGGAAACAAGTTCACTTGGTTCAGCCCAGCAGGTGATGCTTGCAGCAGAATTGATAGATTTCTAATTTCATTTGGGTTATTAAATGATTGGAATGTGGCTTGTCAAAGAGTGGGCATACGTGACATTTCTGACCACATACCAGTTTGGATCTCGGTTAGAAACGTCAACTGGGGTCCCAAACCATTTAGAACGCTTCAATGTTGGTTCTAACATCCTCAATTTAGGAAGTTCATTACACAAACTTGGGAGTCTTTTAACATACATGGTAGTAGCATGTATGTCATGTCAAAGAAATTACAACTGCTACGCACAAAACTCAGGTGGTGGAATAGAAATATATTTGGTTGGATTGATACCAATATTGAGGAGAATACGGAGATTTTAAACAGTGCAGAAGAAGAGTTAGCAGAGAATGAGGATGTTGTGATTAAAAAAGTGTTAAAGAATCGTGATTATGCAGAAGATGAGATGTGGAAATTACTTAGGATCAAAGAAAGTCTGCTTCATCAAAAGGCTCGAACTAGATGGATTGAGGAGGGTGATAGGAATACTATTTATTTCCATTCTGTCATTAGATACCGCAATTTGATGAATTCAATTTCTGAGGTAACTATAGAAAATAAAGTGGTTGATGATGTAGCAGGGGTGAAAGAAGGTATCGCCAGCGATTTTGAGAAAAGGTTCTGCTCGACCAAAAATCCTCTACTTCGTATGAATCCTGATCATTTCAAGGGTTTAACAGATCTGGAGAGAAGCACAATAGAGGAAAATTTTGAGGACGCTGAAATAAGAGAAGCAGTCTTTCAGTGCAAGGGTGATAGAAGTCCGGGACCGGACGGATTCAATATGGAGTTTGTTCAGAAATGCTGGGATATAGTGGGAACTGATTTTACAAACTGTATTAAGGAATTCTTCTTAGAAGCCAAGCTTCCTAAGGTTTTATCTTCTTTCTTTTTGGCACTTATTCCAAAAAACGATGCTCCCAGAAATCTGGACGATTATCGTCCGATTTGCTTAGTCGGTTGTGTATATAAGGGAGGAACTTACTTGAGGAGTGCTATCATTGAATAAGATTGTGGATTATTCGAGAAGAAGTAATCTCAAGAGTCTAATCCTCAAAGCCGACTTCGCAAAGGCTTATGATTGCGTCGAATGGCCCTACATTAGGCAGGTGATGAGGTTTATGGGTTTTGGCATCAAGTTTATGCGATGGATAGAAGGAACGGTGTTCAAAAGCTTTATGTCAGTTCTCGTTAATGGTAGTCCTTCGCGAGATTTTGAAGTTTCTCGAGGCCTTCGTCAAGGTGATCCTCTATCACCTTATCTTTTTGCAATTGTTGCGGAAGGATTAGCAACCTTGATGAAAAAGGCGGAGGAAGTGGCTTTATTCCAAGGCATAAAGATTAACCAGCAGGATACTTTTAGTTTGCTTCAGTACGCAGATGACACTGTCATAGTTGGAGAAGCCACTTGGAACAACATTTGGGCCATTAAAGTGATCCTGAGAGGCTTTCAACTAATGTCGGGTTTAGAGATCAACTTTAACAAGAGTAGTCTTATTGGTTTCGGTGTAGAAGAAACGTTTCTGAAGGCTGCTGAAAGATTTCTTGCATGTAAAATCCAACAGTGTCCTTTTAAATTTTGTAGGTATTCAAATTGGTGGGAACCATAGATTGATTTCTTTTTGGCAGCTGGTTATAGACAAAGTTAAAGCCAGATTAGCCTCATGGAAGGGAAGACTTATGTCCATTGGAGGGAGAACTACTCTTATAAAATCAGTGCTTACAAATCTCCCAATCCATTACATGTCGTTCTATAGGATGCCGAGAAAAGTTATCAAAAGTTTAACAACTATCCAAAGGAGATTTTTCTGGAATGGGTCTCTTATAAAAGATGGAATAGCTTGGATTAATTGGAACACAGTTTGTAAATCAAAAGAGGCTGGAGGCTTGGGCATTATGGATATTCGGAGTTTAAACGAAGCTTTAATGGCTAAATGGATATGGAAGGTTACGTGTGCACGAAACTTCATTTGGTTTGATATTCTCCATGTTAGATATGGTTCTTTGCTGCCGTTTTTGACTCGAGGCAATTGTTATACTAGTTCTATTAAACCTTCCTTGTGGTGGCGTGATATCTACTATCTATCTCGCATTTTTGGTGACGACTCTTTTTTCAGGCATATTGGTTCTGCAGTTGGAAATGGTGAAATGACTTTGTTCTGGAAATCGACGTGGTGCGACAATGTTTCTTTGGATATTCGTTTTCCTGAGCTTTACAAAGCTGCTACAGCACCCTGGAGTTTGGTAGCTGATAATGGAGGCTGGATTGGAGATCATTGGAATTGGAATGTTGAAACCTTCGAAGCTAGTAGAGATCAGGTGGTAACGCAACAACATGCGAATCTGTTGATTTTACTGCAGGAAATGGTTTTGTGCAAGGATGGCAATGACATTCTTCATTGGAAGTTAAACACGGATACTGCTTTCTCGGTCCACTCTGCTTTCCAATATCTGTCGAAAACTAACTTACCACCTGATATATTACCAGCTGAGACATTGGCAGCTCTCAAGTTAATATGGATTGCTTCTTCACCTACAAAAACTGTGATTTTTGGTTGGCGTCTTATTCATAATCGTCTCCCCTCGCGTGATAATTTATCCGAACGTGGTATTATTTCTTCTCCTCATGATAAAGTATGACCGTTCTGTTTTCAGGTTAAAGAGAATGTTATACATCTTTTATTTCTTTGCTCTAAATCAATTATGGTTTGGAAAAAAATTCTTGACTGGACTGGGGTTGTTGTTTCTTTAAACGGACCGGTGGTGGATCACTTAAGGGTTTGGACGTCGTCTTTATTCTCAGCTGGTATTGTCATTAAAAATGCTGTTGGTTTATGGCTTGTCATATGTTGGAGTCTTTGGAGTGTTAGGAACAACGTTTTGTTTAATGATGAGATTCGGAATGAGGATATCATAGTTCATAAGATTGTAATGCTAACTTGGAGGTGGATTGGTAAAACTTCTAATTTTACATGTAACTATTACGATTGGATCAAATCACCGATAGATTTTTTGTAAGGTGATTCCATAGTAGGATTTTGTAGTTGGGTTTGGCTACCCCCTTGTATCCTTCATTGAATATATTTTGCTTATAAAAAAAAGAATAGAGCAGAGCAGAGCAAGTTGAAAGTAGCGCAGAATAGTCAGAATGTTGCAGGGTGAATTTCACCTGGCAAAGTTTGAAAAGACATAAAGTTGCTGGGTGATTTTCACTTGACAAACATTTTGAATTTGTCAAAAAAAAAAAATTGTCTTTGTATTCTATTTTATGTTAATTATTATAAAAATATAAAAAATGATTTATTTTATATAACAAAATAACATTACATAAAAATAAATTAATATAATTTTTTATTATGTTTTATTATATATGTATAATAAAATAAGTTAATTTTTTATTCTATTTGTTAAAAAAAATATTTAAAAAAACAAAAAAATCAGGATTTTTTTTATTCTGTTTAATAAAAAAAAAAAAAAAAAGCATAAACAAAACCAGAACGAAATATGAGTAGAGAAGGGCGGTCATTAGTATTGTGGATTAATATATGTTCATTGAGAATAAAAGCAAAACCAAATAGAAACAAAATATGAAACACAAATCAATAAACATAATACAAATCAAAAGACTATAACAATATAGAAATAAAATCATAAGAAAAGACTATAACAATAAAAATAAAATATGAAAAACAACAAGAAAATCAGAATAATTTGTATTAATAAAAAAAATGAAAAAAAAAAGTGTACCTTATAGCAGAGAATAAATACTAGAAGGAAGTAGACAATGATGTTTTGGATTGAGAAAATAATTGTGTGTGAATTTTTTGATGAAGAAGAAGAGAAGAATAGAGAATGAGTTTATGTGAAGTGAGAGTTTGAGAATGAAAAATGTTTTGCTGGAATGAAAATTGTTTGAGAATGGAAACATCATATTAAAGGCGGTTGTGAGTTAGGATGCCGGAATAACAATATATTTGGTTTCTTGAACACCAAGAAATCCACAAGGGTAGAAAAGAAGGAAAAACTTGAATAGACACACGAAACCCTATTAGGGTTCACAAAGGAAGAGAAAAAAGGAAGAAGAATAGAGAACTTATTAAATCTGTTTAACTATTCACTTTATCAATAGGGTTCAAAGATTACAAGTGAATACCAACAAATTAACCTCTTTCAACCTAATAAGGATTTGCCACACAAATTTGGTTATAAACTGTTATTCTTTCCTTTCTCTTTCAAACAAGATTACAAGTATACAAGAATAACAAAATAATCTCTCTCACTTGAATTAGGATTTTATCTTTCTATTTTTCCTTATACAAGATGAGAGACTGGCATGCTATTTATAAGAAAACTAACACACTAACCTAATGGGCTTTTTAACAATTACCCATTACAAGCTAACTTAAACAATTGGATTCATAACACAAGGCCCAATTCGATCTCCTACATACTAGAACACAATTCGACTACAGCATGTAGGTCTTCGACAACAGCATGTGAGCGGACTTTGACGGCATTGCTAAAACTAGAGTTCGATCCAATATCTCACAAATCTCCACCTTGGAACAAATTTTATAACATCAAGGAACAAACTTGCTTTCTTCATGCAGCTTTATCAACTGCATACAGTGGAAAAACTTGTAACTGGCCACTGTCTTGGTGATCATATCAGTAGCATTATGATCTGTTGAAACCTTCAGCACTTAGAATTCTCCACGCTCTATTACCCCTCTGAAGAAATGTAGCCTCACATTAATGTGCTTGGTTCACTTATGATAGGCTGAATTCTTCGACAGGTGTATTGCACTTTGACTATCACATTTAACAGTGATAACTGGACCTTGAAGTTTCAGCTCCTTTGAAAATCCTTCAAGCCACAATGCTTCCTTCACAGCTTCAGTTAGGGCGACATATTCCGCTTCAGTGGTTGATAAGGCAACAACCTTCTGAAGTGTTCCTTTCCAACTGATTGTTATCCCAAACATAATGAACACATATCCATAAATAGATTTTCTGGAATCCATACACCCTGCATAATCAGAGTCGACATATCCTTTGATTGGTGCTTTACTATCTTCACCCAAGGCTCCACCATAAATTAGGACTTTATTCAGTGATCCATTTATGTACCTTAAAATCCACTTCAATGCTTGCCAGTGAGCCTTTCCAGGATTCGCCGTGTACCTGCTTACAAGACTTACTGCATATGTTATGTCAGGTCTAGTACAGACCATAGCATACACCAAAGAACCCACTATATTAGCATATGGAATGTTATCCATATAAGCTCTTTCGACATCAGTACTGGGACACTGATCTATACTCAGCTTGAATTGACGGTTTTTCGGAGCCACACCAGGCTTTGAATTCGACATACCATACTTTCCGAGAATCTTTCGTAGGTATGCCTCTTGAGATAAGCATAATTTCGACTGCTTTCTATCGCTTCGGATGCCAATCCCAAGAATTATGGACGCAGCTCCTAGATCCTTCATATCGAACTCCTTATTGAGTTCATCCTTCACCCTCATTACATATTCGACATTGTTGTTTGCTATTAGAATATCATCCACATAAAGCAACAAAATAACAAATGAATTACCAGGTCGAAATCTGAAGTAAACACAGTGGTCAAACTGACTTCTAATGAAATCTATGCGTGCCATGAACTTGTCGAATCTCCTATTCCACTGTCGAGGAGATTGTTTCAGTCCATATAAAGATCTCTTCAGTCTGCACACATAATCTTCCTTCCCCTTTTCGACATACCCTTTAGGTTGCCTCATCAGGATTGTTTCATCTAGATCACCATACATGAACGCAATCTTCACGTCCATCTGTTCCAGTTCAAGGTCGAACTGTGCCACCATGGCAAGCAACATTCTAATGGACATGTGCTTCACAACAGGAGAGAACACATCATTGAAGTCGACACCTTCTTTCTAAGTGAACCCCCTAGCGACCAATTTTGCCTTGTATCTCTTCGACGCCACTTCTTTGATTCCTTTCTTAACTTTGAAAATCCATTTACAGCTGACTAACCTTGCTCCAGCAGGTTTCTTGATCAGTTCCCATGTGTTGTTGTCATGAAGAGAGTTCATCTCATCATCTATGGCATTTAGCCATTCAGTCTTTTTTCGACTCCTCATAACTTTCTTATAGTCTCTAGGTTCTTCGTCGAGAACCTCACTTGTAGAGATTAAGGCATAAGCTATAAGATCTGCATACCTAAGTCTCTGAGGTGGCTTGATGACTCTTCTCGACATGTCTCTTGTTAGCAGGTAGTCATTATCAGTCTCCTCATCTTCGACAACATCTTCTGCTTCTTATTCGACTTCATCTGGGGTACGCAATTCAGCATCAACATGCTCCACCTCAATAGGAATCTCTCCCTGTTCCAGCTCTTCGTCAGTCTCATCAGTTTTCTTGAAAGCTATCTCAGCTTCATTAAAAACTACATCTCGACTGGTGATACACCTCATGTGACCTGGCTCTAGGCACCATAGCCTATAATCTTTGACTCCTTCAGGGTATCCCATGAACATGCATTTCTGAGCTCTAGGTTCAACCTTGTCTTGCCTAATATGAGCAGAGGACACAGCCAAATACTCCCAGTCTGTCGAGACTAGGTGGGTGTCCCGACCAAAATTCTTCAAGTGTCTTCATTCCCAAGGCAGTCGAGGGACATCTATTTATCAGATAAGCTGCTGTCTAAACAGCCTCCGCCTAAAACACCTTCTTCAATCCAGCACTAACCAACATGCATCTAACCTTTTCAAAGATTATTCGATTGAATCTCTCAGCTAAGCCATTTTGTTGAGGAGTACCTGCTACAGTCTTATGCCTTGCATTCCCAGACTCAACACAGTAAGTGTCGAACGCTTCATTGCAGAACTCAAGGCCATTGTCAGTTCTCAACCTCTTAACCTTTCTACCAGTTTGAGTTTCAAACAGAACCTTCCAACTTTTGAAATTCCCAAAAGTGTCATCCTTCCTCTTCTGAATGAATACCCATAACTTTCTGGAATAGTCATCAACGATGGATAGAAAATATCTTGCACCTGAGTGTGAAGGATTCCTTGCAGGCCCCCAAAGATCAGCATTAATGTAATCCAGGGATCCATGTATTTTTTGCTTGCCTTTGTTAAACTTCACCCTACAGGATTTACCAAATACACACAAGATTCACAAAACTCCAACTTTTCGACTTTGTCACCACCTAACAGGTTCTGCTTCCCCAATTCGACCAGGCCTCTTTCGCTGACATGGCCCAATCTCATGTGCCATAATTCTGTCTTCGACACAGGTTTCGTGGATGTAATATTTGTCGAACCACTTACAACCTCGTCCTCAAGGGTATACAAGCCTTGTTTCTTCACGCCTCACAAGACTTCCTTCGACCCCTTCATGACTCTTAGGATACTTTTCTCTCCTTGGAAAACGTATCCCTTCATGTCGAATTCACCAAGAGAAATTAAATTTCTCTTTAAATCAGGTACATACCTGACTTCAGTCAATAACCTTATTGACTCATCATGGAGCTTGAATCTCACAGATCCAATACCTCCGATTTTGCAGGATTTGTTGTTTCCCAACAGCACTGATCCACAATCTTGATCATATAGCTCCTCGAACAATTCTCTATTTGGAGTTATGTGCCAAGTGCAACCTGAATCCATAATCCACTCTTTTCTTGAGTCGCCACTTGAAACTACAAGGACATAAGATGAGTCGAAGTCATCTTGAACAATGGTTGCATTGCCTTTATCCTTACCTTCATGATCTTTTAGGCGTTCATGGCACACCTTTCTTATGTGACCCTTCTTCTTACAGTGATAACATCGAATACCAGATGTTTCGCCACTATAAGACTTCTGCTGACTTTTACCTTTCTTCTTGTTGAACTTACCATCTTTTCGCAAGAATTTTCCCTTAACGGCCAAACCTTCACCAACCGTCGAAGGTTTATGCTCCTTTCGTTCGTTCAAGTCCTTAGAATACAGGGTTGATTGAACTTCTTCAAAGCTCATAGACTCCCTTCCATACAAGAGAGTTTCTTTGAAGTGAGCATGTGTTCTGGGCAAAGCACACAACAACAACAGTGCTTGATCTTCGTCATCGATCTTCACATCAATATTTTCAAGATCAAGAATCAGCTTGTTGAACATATCCAACTGCTCAGCCAAAAAATTTTCTTCACTCATCATGAATGAATACAAAGCTTGCTTCAGGTAGAGTCGATTCACCAGAGATTTGGTCATGTACAAACTTTCAAGTTTCAACCATAACCCCGATGTCGTAGTCTCCTTTGATACCTGTCGAAGAACCTTATCACCAAGGCTCAACAATTTGCGCTGTGGGCTTTCTCTATCATGGTTGTCTTTTCTTTTACCATTAGCGTAGCATCCATGACTGCCTCTCCTTTCAACGCTTCCAAACAACCTTGTTGAACCAGTAGGGTTTTCATCTTCAAGCGCCACAGACCGAAATCGTTCACTCCGGTGAACTTTTCAATCTCATAATTTGTTGAAGGCATCTTCTCGTCGCTCATCGCACCAATTTGTTGTGAATTAGGATGCTGGAATAACAAAGTATATTTGGTTTCTTGAACACCAAGAAATCCACATGGATAGAAAAGAAGGAAAAACTTGAACAAACACACGAAACCCTATTAGGGTTCACAAAGGAAGAGAAAAGAGGAAGAATAATAGAGAATTTGTTAAATCTGTTTTACTATTCACTTTCTCATAGGGTTCAAAGATTACAAGTGAATACCAATAAATTAACCTTCTTCAACCTAATAAGGATTTGCCTCACAAATTTGGTTATAAACTGTTATTCTTTCTTTTCTCTTTCAAACAAGATTACAAGAATAACAAAATAACCTCCCTCACTTGAATTAGGATTTTATCTTCCTATTTCTCCTTATACAAGATGAGAGACTAGCATGCTGTTTATAAGAAAACTAACACACTAACCTAATGGGCTTTTTAACAATTACCCATTACAAGCTAACTTAGGGTACAAGCTAACTTAAACAATTAGATTCATAACACAAGGCCCAATTCGATTTCCTACATACTAGAACATAATTCGACTACAGCATGTAGGTCTTCGACAATAGCATGTGAGCGGACTTCGAAGACATGCTAAAACTAGAGTTCGATCCAATATCTAACAAAGACGCTGCGCATTATTACCGTTGTGTTCCATGGGAACTTGTGTCGGCACATTGCGAAGTGAATTCAACCCCGCAACCTTGCGAAAAGCTTTTCACCCCGAAAAACTTCTGACACGGTCTGCCCTCTTTGCGCTGATGTGACGTGACCTAACGTTCATTATTTTGAAAACAAGTTTGCTAGGTGGATTTCACCCCACAACTCTACGAAGTATTTTTCACCCCGCAACTCTTCTGACATGGACTGTTCCCTCTGCGCTGAATTGACATGCCATAACTTTTTGTTTTATGAAATTTGAGAAAAATCTTGCGGGGTGTTTAGCATCCCGCAAACCTTGTTTTAAAAAATTGCTTTCCCTCCTAATTAGTTGCGAGGTGATTAATTTAATAGATTCAATTTTTTCTACTTTTATTAGAAAAACACGTTGAGGAGTGTTAATCATGTAGCAACGATTATTATTAGTAAGGTGAATATTACCCTGCTAAATCAGCTGGTAAATATATGTTTTTCTTATAGTGAATCTATTGTAAAATTTTATGGGATCAAAATTATAATTTAACCTTATATATATATATATATATATATATATATATATATATATATATATATATATATATATATATATATTAAACATATTTATTTATCCAATATCTAATTATATATATTATAATTTTTACTCTTATTTGATAGAAAATATAATTTTAATAATATTTATTATATTATTATTTAATAATTATCAAACACACACACACACACACACATGTTTATATATTTTATATGTGTGGCAGAGACAAACACGGGGTGGGAAAAGCCAATATCTAATTATCGAAAATCTTACGGACTATTATTCTCGTTTTATTTGGTACATCCTCGTTCCGCTAGGGTTTCATGGTTGGGAATCCGTTGTTAGGGTTTGTGGCTGAAGATCATGGAATTACTCAAGACAAATAAGATCTTTTGGAGCGTAGCTCAAAGAAAGTCAAAGGTCCTGGTCATAACATCGAAGAAGGTGCGTGCATGCAATTTGAGAAGAATGATTAAGGAAGTTCCTCACAAAAGAAAATCTACAAGTGTTCAATGATGGGAAATCATAATATCAATGATCAGACCAATGGAACTTTGAATTTCAAATTTACTAATGATGACTTAGAGAAACTATCAACATATGAAGAAGAAAGGTGTTTGTTGATAGAAAAAAGAAAGAGTGGTCAATACGATTGCCCTAACTTTATTCTACCGGGTAAACACTACTACAAATAACGCTTTTAACGTCGCACGCGAAAGAGATGTACCGTCGGCTACTGAGGCGACGTAACGAAGGGTGACATGTAAAGATGCCACTTAACACCTCGGTTAATGAAAAACCGAGGGGTAAAGTTATATGATTCAAACCCCAGGATCAACATTTTTATTATTTAAAAAAACAACACCTCATACCTCTTGGTTTATCCACAAACCGATGGGTATGATAGATTGTTTTTTTTAATTAAATCTTATTACATTGTTTACACAAAATATTAATAAAATAATTTGTTTCTACAATGTTTATCCAGAATATTACATTGTTTATATAGAATATTAAAATAAAAATTAATTATTTCATGAAGATCATATGTTAGATCTTCGAATCCTTGATATTTGGACAAGATCAAATGTTGGGTGTGACTATATTCTCAATGGCTTTACCTCACATGGATTTGTTTGATATAAAACAAAAAAAAATGTGAAATTCTGGTACACGTGCAAAATTCAGATGTCCTAGAACATGCCGTTCGACATCTGGTCTGACATGATCACAAAGGGCAAGGTATATAGCAATAATCATAGTACTGAAAAGATAAAAGCAAGACACACAGAATTGTTAACCCAGTTCGGTTTAACACACCTACTCTGGGGGCTACCAAGCCAGGGATGAAGTTCACTATCAGTAGTATCAATTCAAAGCTAAACTCTCCGTTTACAGCTTATCACTCAATCACTACCTAATGACCCCTCTACCTAGATCCTCTCTAGATATGAGAAACACTTCTCACTCCCAATCATCACAATGATGTCTAGCAATCGACAATCCGCCACTGCATCAACGGCTCTTTACCTATGCAACAATTCAGCAAGGAAGACACCCTTCTAAGGCACAACTTAGAGTTACTTAAAAGCTTCCTCCAAGAACAATACTCCTCTTACTTAACAGCTTCGAGGATCACACTAACAAACTGTCCAACTCACAGGTCGAGTGGTACAAGAACCAACCCTAATACTAGAACTTTTACATCTTTGGTTGCATTCTGAAACTAGGTTACAGAACATCTATATATAACCTATTCCCAACTGGATTTGGGCCTACAAAAGCACAGCAAATGAGCTGCTACAAGTCAGCAGAAACTTCTGCTACAAATTAGGACTTCAATCTATAACTTCCTAAAATATCTCCATATTTAGAAAGTATATATTTTCCAATATTCTTCTCAATTTCAGACTTGAATCTTCAGACCTTTTAATTCAGCGCCACATAGACATTGCATATTATTTCATGAATCTTCTGCATCTGTTAAGGCATAACAAAATTCTAAATTCTCTTCAGTTCTGGCGCGATGTCGAATGAACCTGCATCGGACATCTTGATATGATATGTTCCAGATTTTGAAACTACTTCAGCTCAACATGTTCCAATGCACACTAGGACATCTTGCTCAACCTGTTCTTCTTTATCAAGATACACTATCCTATCTAACATATTGCTGCTATTATTTGTTTTACAAAATTAATGCCAACCCTTAAAATTAAAGAACTAACATTCTCCCCCTTTGGCAAATTTTGGCTAAAACAAATACATAAACATTACAACTCAGATTACAGCAGCAATCACAACTCTATACTACTGTCAGTAGTCATCAGCAACTACTGAACCTAACAGTAGCCATCAGTAGCTACTGTGAATAGCAATCATCGAGAATCATCTTCTAGGGAATACTTGAGTGATGTTAGGATATCATGTTTGACAACTCTTTTGGCAGCACATTTCTATGAGCTCCATAACATCACCTTCGAGCACCACAACACAATTACTTCAGGCTGCACATTTGGACCTAAGAAGTAGAAAGTCCTGAAGACATTTGGTGCACAAGAGGAAGAAGATATCTGGTGTACATGAAGAAGAAGATATCTAACTTTCCTTTAATACCACACATTTCTTTTTCCTTCCAGCTCAGACCTGGATAATTGTAGAAGACTCATCCAGAAAAGAAACGTCTGTCTTGACACAAAGGACCAATGGTGGCATAAGAGATATCTGCACACCTTACTTGATCAGACGCCCCCAGTCGACCTATGGCATAAGATGAAACTTAAGAAGTATCAATCTATCAACCCCGGTAACTCAGAACACAAGTCACAACTGTGTTCATAACTCAGAACACAAGGCACAATTGGGACTCAACACCAACTCAAGAAAATGACACCCTCTTCGACATCACTGCACACAATTGGAACTGCAGACTCCAAACAAGGCATCTGCACAACCCATTTCACACACCCTTTCTCCCCCTTTTTAGCCAAAACAGAACCAGACCCAAGTGATGCTTACCCAAATTTGAACAAACGCCATAATACTTGTGAAACAAGAACACTCACTTTGATGAAGGAAAGGAGAACAACCCCTATAAATAGCTGACCAGAAACTTTGGAATTAACGAGCCTTGAATATGTCAAGGTTCTTGGTCAAAGAAACGCTATTTTAGGTATCAAAAACTGCATTCAAAATCAATGCCTACCTTCCAAAACTGCCTTGACTACCTTAAATGTTTCTCAACTGAATCTTACTATAAATTAGGCCAATAACCCTCCATGCATAGGTAGAGACACGTGTTTCGCCTTATCCTTGCACTACCGACCAGAAAAATTCCTTGTTTGGCTCAAGAGAAACATGTCCTGTACCATGTTCTGACATCTTATCAAAACAGTTTGTCTGCTTGCTCATTAAATTATCAACCCAAGACTCCACATACACTTATACAAACACATCTTCTTATCTAATGGATACTGAGACGACTTCTCACAATCCCTTCTAGATTCCTTCAGAAACAGCAGAGAAAAATAAAGTCACCCATATACAACAATTCTGCTTTTCAGACCTCTCCTACATAAGCACTAACTTCACACAGCTATGATATGTCCCATCAAGATGTTTGACATCACACTGCACAAACTTGAACAGCCCACAAGCTACTTGCAGCAATAGACTTATAGACAACAGCCTTAACAATCAATGCTCATTATGCTCTCACAACGATATTGCCACAAGCTGTTATATGTTGAGCAAGACCTCACCATGTTGATTTTGGATACATGGTCTGCCAATTCCAGAAAAGCCCACTTGATTTGAAATTTCTCACATATTCCATAACAAATGTCTTTAGATAACTTGCAACACAAGATAAGGACTGCCACCACCTTTTACTTGTATTATAAGGAACCTCCTTACCTTCAGCCATTCTGATCAGATTGCACCACTGGCAACACCCTTCTATCCTTACATTCATAACACCCTAAATGAGTCTTCAACATGAGAGTAGTCATGTATTACCAGAACTACTTACCATTAAGATCAGAATCTGCCCATTCTAATCCATATTATATCAGAACTGCCACTTCGGATGATAATGCTGCTTCTTCCAACTCCACAATCATGGTACACAACAACCAACGATGTTGTAATAGTATGTAGGACATCCGCATAAGACAAAGGAACACACCACTTGATAACAACCAGCACCAACAGCTATACCGAAAGCAAACTAAAGAGAATCACATCAGTCAACCAGACAAGACCTAGGCTCATCCTACTAGGACAACCTCTACCAAGGCACCAAACACGAAGTTCTGGTATCCAAAGTGCCAAGAAAAACAGGTTCCCAAGAAAGACAGATTCCCACACCAAAGACTACTTTGACTGGTCGGGCGATACAAACAAGGTCTCTTTATGCAGTATAAAAACCAAGCTTCTTAGCTTCTAACATCGTATCACAGATAGAGCCATGAGTCAGTCTAGTAAGGATGCAAAAAGGAGTCACATGCAAGAAGTCAGGAAACCAGATCCACAGAGGTTGAAGGACCAAACATTGTCCACAGCTGGTACAACTTCAGGAGCAAAAAGAACAAGAAAGACATCAGAGACAAGGATAAAGACAATCAATAAGAACCAAGTGCAACTTCAAGCTTCTGATGATGAATGGGATGAAGATTGGAAAACTTTTCTTGATTCGGGGGGTTGGGATAATCTTTAGACTCTTGTTTGTTGCTCTTTCTAATCTTGTATGCTTTCACCAGTGCAATAAAATTCTATTTTAATTATGTTCCATTTATACAAAACAAATGCAATAAGGATCACAACTGCACAAGACACATCACAACACACTTAATCCTCATGTATGCAAATTCCCAATAAGGTCAACACCAAAAGCAGCAGAATTATCAATCTCCCCCTTAACATCATACGTCCAGCTGCATAAAATAATAACATTCTCCTTCTATCACGAATAACACGTGCTTCTTCGTACTTCGAAAAATGGAAAACATAAGACGCATCTTCATGTCTTCAAGAGCTCACTCTTTGTTCAACTTGCAAGTTGAACACAATCATCACTTGTACCAATACTCACATGATCCCAATATGATCAACTTTTCTCTATCAGTACTCCTTTACAGGAAGAATGCCTTAAATGAATGGAGAACATGAGACTCATCTTCATGTCTTCAAGAGCGCACCCTCTGTTCAACACACCTGCTGAACACATTCACCTACGGCTTGACCCTTACATCAGTACATAAATCAGGTAGAGACTTGTGATCTCAGGAGACAAACACCATAACATTCTGAACAAAATGTTTTGTCAACAGATGTTAAGACATCAGTCTTGACATCATGAACAAAGTCCAGCTGCACTAAGAGAAACACCATATTCCAAAACAGACTCTCCAAGCTTCCCCCTTTAAGCCTCGGGACCAGGAACAACCATCATAACCCATCACAGAAGCATGAGAGTAGTATTCTCTCATCCAGCTCTCCAATTCTGTAATCAGTCACCTTTAGCAGCAACACAGGCTATGATTGATCCACACACAGTCAGTACTAGTCTAGCTTCACACGATCATTCAGGTGATACTTCCAGATAAAAATCATGCCTCTTTGATCTCTGACCTTCATGTCCAAGAAGTCTGCTAGCAAGAATACTTCTTGAAATCCCAGGTTCACCACTCCTGCAGCGAGGACCAGAAATAAACTGACCTCAGGAGTAAATAACATGTTGATCACACCATGACCAACTCACACATCTAGGATAAGTTCCAGGGCCAGAAACTTCTTAGACATACCACCCAGATGCCTCATCTTCCAGATCAGGAGTAGGTTCCAAACTCATGTGATCAAATCACATTAGTTTAGCACCCAGAGCATCTGTTATACCATTCCTTTAAATAACAGAATTCAACACAATTTTGACGTGATGTTCTAACACAAGATAGGACATCGTTCCAGAGAGCACATCAAGAGATCTAAGACTGGAGATTAGCCCTTTTAAGAAAAGAAGCAAAAGTAAATTACTTCTCTTCCTTCCACCTTCACTTATCAATGCCTTTATGAGTGGACTTCAATAATAATCTTCAAGTATCGTTGACAAAGTAAGTTGAAGTACTCTTACATATATCCCCTCGCCATAGTATATACAATTAGAGAAGAACAACCTTGTCAATTGCAACCTCAGGAGTTTTCAGATAGATACGCAGCGGATCAAAACACAAACTCCTCAAAACCTTCAAGTGTCACATATCAGCCCTAGCATCATAATCCAGGTGACACCACAATACCACAGGTTTGAAAATAAATCAAACCTAACATAACCACAACACAACAGCTTTTCAACCAGACCTCCAAGCCTTCAGCACATCCACTGCCTGTCACGAACAGTCCATCCTCCACTTCTAGGGACCATTCTCACACCTATATGAACTTCTCCAAGTTCAAACAACTTTTCAGTAGAAGGCTTCTACCTTGACCATGACCCAGAAAGTATCTTCCCTCGTATCTCATCCAGATATAGAACAGACTGACCCGCTTTGATACCAATTGAAATTCTGGTACACATGTAGAATTCAGATGTCCTAGAACATGCCGTTCGACATCTGGTCTGACATGATCACAAAGGGCAAGGTATATAGCAATAATCATAGTACTGAAAAGATAAAAGCAAGACACACAGAATTATTAACCCAGTTCGGTTTAACACACCTACTCTGGGGGCTACCAAGCCAGGGATGAAGTCCACTATCAGTAGTATCAATTCAAAGCTAAACTCTCCGTTTACAGCTTATCACTCAATCACTACCCAATGACCCCTCTACCTAGATCCTCTCTAGATATGAGAAACACTTCTCACTCCCAATCATCGCAATGATGTCTAGCAGTCGACAATCCGCCACTGCACCAACGACTCTTTACCTATGCAACAATTCAGCAAGGAAGACACCCTTCCAAGGCACAACTTAGAGTTACTTAAAAGCTTCCTCCAAGAACAATACTCCTCTTACTTAACAGCTTCGAGGATCACACTAACAAACTGTCCAACTCACAGGTCGAGTGGTACAGGAACCAACCCTAATACTAGAACTTTTACATCTTTGGTTGCATTCTCAAACTAGGTTACAGAACATCTATATATAACCTATTCCCAACTGGATTTGGGCCTACAAAAGCACAACAAATGAGCTTCTACAAGTCAGCAGAAACTTCTGCTACAAATTAGGACTTCAATCTATAACTTCCTAAAATATCTCCATATTTAGAAAGTATATATTTTCCAATATTCTTCTCAATTTCAGACTTGAATCTTCAGACCTTTTAATTCAGCGCCACATAGACATTGCATATTATTTCATGAATCTTCTGCATCTGTTAAGGCATAACAAAATTCTAAATTCTCTTCAGTTCTGGCGCGATGTCGAATGAACCTGCATGGGACATCTTGATACGACATGTTCCAGATTTTGAAACTACTTCAGCTCAACATGTTCCAATGCACACTAGGACATCTTGCTCAACTTGTTCTTCTTTAGCAAGATACACTATCCTATCTAACATATTGCTGCTATTATTTGTTTTACAAAATTAATGCCAACCCTTAAAATTAAAGAACTAACAAAATAATTGATAAAAAAAAGGTTAGATAAATACTCCTTCCGATCCTTTTTATAGGAGACACTTTACATTTTTAGATTCTTTAAATGAGTATTGTACATTGTCTGTATTATAGATCAAATACATTAATTATTTAATGAATCTAGAAAGATGAAGTATCTTTTATAAAAAGGACTGGAGGGAGTAAATAATTTTTGCTCAAATAAATAGTTAAAAATACAAACCTTAAACCCAAATAATTATCTGCTCGTACATCCATCTTAGCGATCTTTTCATGGCAAATGATTTTGCAAACCCAAAGAGGTGGATGTAGATGGTTTTAAGAGCTTCATGATGCTTCACTTGCTTCTTCATATTTAGACATATTTAGAAATATGCTTTTATAATGATAGTTTTTTTTATGTTTCACACGGATCATTAATGGTAGTGTCATGAGCGTAGATATCTCATGAAATGAACAACATATATTTGATCAACAGAATCACTAATGATTTTTTATGTTTAATTTAGGTAACATACTTTAACCCTCGTTTTTATAGAAAACTGAGGTAAATAACCTTTGACCTTTTTTTTTTTAAATTTCATTGATTACAAAGAATATTTACAAGTAAAAAATATAATAAAAAATAAAGGTTTCTGGATTGTTGGTTCTTGGTTTTCCCTTCCGGTTATATGAAAAAACCGAGGTAATATGTTGTTTTTATATTTTTAAAAAATAGTAATGATCATCGCGCCTTGTGTAACACCGCAAAATTTGCTCTCTTTTTCTTTGACATTTTTGGCTTATGCTTCATTTCATTTGCAACTTCATTTGTGCATGGCATTGGTTCTAAACATGGGATCAAGGTATCTTTGATGGCCCTTAAGAGAAGGAGATGGTTCTTAAAGCAAGAAGCAAAAAGATGTGTTCAATCTTGTGACTTCTCTAGCTTCAAAGTCCTTTCATCATCAAGGCATTCTTAACAACCTTACACAATCATTTGAATTAAGGTTTTTAAGCATTGACCACACTTTCCTATCTGGAGTTCATGAACAAGGGTCTTGGTCAAAGGGCACCTGTGGATATTTTCTTGAGCAAGGCAATATTCTATCTCTCAATATACATCTCAAGGGGTTCATAAATGCCTCAGGGTCTTTCACAAGTCATTGCATAGGCCTCAGTCATTGGAAAGAGGATTAGGATTTCATCTGATCAAGAAAGTCAACAATGGCCTCACAAAGTCACAAACTCTTGAGTTTTTGGGTCAATCATGGTTATTTCAAGTTATCTCAAGTGTCATTATGAGGTTGGATCAAGAAAAATCAAGGAGAATCATAAAATCAGGAGAATTGGCAAAATTAGGGTTTTAGTGAAATTTTTCTAAGTATGGAAACCCTAGTTTCTAGCCATCTTGTAACATTCACAACTTTCTCATCCTTGATCCAAGTGAGACAAACTTGTAATCAAATTAAAGAGCACATCATGAATTACAAGTTTGTAGAAGGAAGCAAGTCCAAAAGATTCATAGATCAAAATTTATGGTGGCTTAAAGTTGAGAAAAACCAAGATTTGTGATTTCAATACTTAGATTTTTTTCTAAGTATGGAAATTTAGCTTGGAGAGCATGTTTTCAAGGGCCATTTTCTTGATGATCCAAGTTTCATATCACTTTTCCTCCAACATGAATGTTGTTCCTCATTCTCCAAGATTTCTTTTGACTAAAAGAACTCTTCAATTGGACGTGTATAACTCAAGTTATGGTGTCCCAAAGTTAAGGTTTTCAAATTGTCAAATTTAGCAAGTCACTTGTCAACTTCTTGAAGCTAACTTCTAAGACATTTTTCATCATGATCCAAGCTTCATCTCAATCTTCCTCAAACATGAAAGCTGTTAAGCATCTTCCAACCTTTCTTTTGATACCAAGTTTGCTTCATTTGGATCCTCCTACCTCAAGTTAAGCCCTCCCAAAGTAGCCATAATGCAACATTTTTCATGCTTAGAATTTTTGTCAAAACTTTTCCAAACTTTGTGTACACTTCTTGATGATGTACTATTCTTTTTTATGTTGGTCCCCGCCTCAAAACCACTCCAAACCTTACTCAAAATGACCAAACCCTTGGCCTACACATGGGAGATGATTTTTAAAAGTTTGGCCAAAAATGGAATTTACAAAGTGTGTTATTGTGACACAACTTGCTCAACAAGTTTATTCTCTTGGCCAACTTATATTACACAAAATTTTCACACTTATCTAACCCTAGACAAATGCATATGGCCTTGGTTCCAAGCCTCTATCCAAACCACCACCATTCATGTGTATTTTTGCTTTTTTTTTTCTTTCCAAACCAAAATAACAAACTCCAAACCTCTTGCTTCGTTTCCACTCCTTATTCTTACCCTATAAGGAACCTCTCTATAAATAGAGACCCCCCTCACTGCATTTGCTAAGCTTGAAAAGCTAAAAAAAATCTATCAAATTTGTGGCAAAACACCTCTGGTTTTAAACCTCGTGTGCAAAATACGAACAAATTCAACATGATTTCTCTTCCCAGATCTCAAGTAAGAAGTGTGAAGAAGCCATATCAAAAAGAACCAGGCCAAACGGAGTCCTGAGGAAGGAGAACAAGCTTCATCTTCGAGCCTCACTACACACTCCTGAGCAGGTCCATTTCCCGACTATTTCCGATGATTTTTGTTGTTAAACCATGAACATTGATGTGTTAGAATAATGTCTTTAATCTTTTTTTCATTTATACTTCATTATCATCATGTTTTAAGTTAGTTTAAGTTTTGGTGTGTTTCGAATTTGCTCGATTTTCTCCTAAACTGTGTTGTTTAAGCGAAAACTAGTCACGTATTCGTGTTCCTTACGAAAATTTCGGTTAAAAATGCTATTTCGTTTCACATTTTTATGACATCTTTTGGAGCTCTGAAATTGGTGTTAACGGTGGTGTTGATGATGAACACCCGCGGTACATAATGGTATAAGAGTTTTTTTGTTTTTTTTTTGTTTTCCTATGGACACGTGTTGCATGCGGAGTGGGGAGGGTTATTCCATTTTCATAAAATTATGTGCCTTCATGCAGTAGAATTTTCACGTGGTATGTGAAATGGGAGTTCGTTCCCATGTGACGCATGACCTTTGGACCACCGTGGCCCCACATCATCATGACCATGCATTGCGCATGGCCTTTGATCCTAAAGTCTTCTTGCCTGCGCATTGTGGACCGCTGATCAGATCCAACGGATCTGATCAAGCCTACGTTTTCCTTTTTTTTTAAACGCAGTGCTGAGCCTTAGTGCTTGGGCCTAGTGGTTTTTAATTTTTGACACTTACTAGTTTTCTATCCCCCCCTCCCCCCCATTTTTTTTTATTTCATAACTTCTTCATTTTTAAAGCTTTTTTATTTGTATCATTTTATTTGATTTATTTTCTGTTTAGAATTTAATTTCACATAGTTGTTGTTTATTTGAATATTTTCGCATTTTTATTTTCATTATATTTAGCCATTAAACTTGAGTTAGAGTTTTAGCATAAACATTGATTCGATCGGTTTGATGATTATGTTCGATTGAGTTTTTTTTCTCTTTTTTTTCTTCTTTTTTTATTTTACACTTGTTTGAACTTGTTTTTTTTATTATGATTACATGCTACATAAGTGATTTGCGATTTATTTCATGCTACTTTTTTTTGAATGACCTTTTCTAATTAATTTTGATTGATATGGCTATCTCCATTGGTGTTATAATTCTTCTTCATCCTTTAATGACTGATTTATCGTATGATCATTTCATCATTATACCTCATGTGCTAATCATACTGCTTTATTTTGTGAGGTATCATTTAAGAAAAATTCATCACTTGGATATATGCTAATTCTTGTACATCTTATTGAACATACATGGTTTACCTCATTTACTTTCCATGCTTTACTTCTCACATCATTTCCCCCTTGGTGGGTTGTATGTATCCCTCTCCCCCTAAACAATGTAATACTTTAGTTCCTTTTATGCTTGCTTGCTTGCTTGTTAAGAAAGATAAAAATGAACTAAGTTAGAACATTTCAAAATAAAAGGGCAAAATAAGGCTTGATACAACGTCAAGTCACTTTTCAAACTCATTAACTTGGTTAAAACCTTAGGGTTTCTCCTCTCCTCTCATTCTTATTTCTCTCATCTCTTCCATTAAACCCCACACTAACCTTGTATGTATTTCACCCTTGTAAGTCGATTGCCTCGCGCATCGCCATCAACCTACCTTGCTCTATTCACCACCCTTTCTTTTCAATACCTTTTCTTTCTTTCTTTTGTCTCATTGAGTCTAAAAACCTTGGTCTTGTACCAAGTGCTTTTTCAAACCTTTTCTTAATAAACTTAGATGGTTGTGGAGTGGTTAGGCGAAGGCCTTGTCCTATCCCGAGTGCGTGACATTACCTTTAGGGTTCACTGTCATAAAGCACTTTCCATCTAAAATTAAAACACCTTAAATAAGAGAATAAGGTTCTCTTTGCATTGAATTAAAGATAGAGGATTGGGTGAAGACTCCTTCCTCTCCGAGTATTAGGATGCTCACTTTAGAGTGTGTGGTCACGATACTCGTCTTTTAATACGAAGACGTGACTATATTCGCCACACAATTCTCTCAATAAATCTTTTGAGATAAATAATTGGGTACTACACGCAAAGGGTTACTATCCAAGGACTTATCTCACCCATAAAATCAACCTTCAACAAATCAAATGAGGCATCTTGCCTCGAATCCAAAAACTTAAGCCTTTTCAAAAAGGGTACGTTATTTCCATCCTACCGTATAACAGGCTAAAGCATAAGTCTCCTTGCGTGCAAGCGGCAAAACCAATTGCTAGGATGTGAACATTGGCGTTCTTTATTAAAAAGCAACAAACACGTAGTTCCACGAACTACGAATACTCTGAATTCTTCATTCTCGTCCGAATGAAAATACGTAGGCACAAGACGACGAAGTCTTGGTGAGAACTCTTCCCACCCTTCACCCGTAGTCCCTCGAACTACGGACACTCTGATTCTTCATTGGTCAATGAAGATACGTAGGCACAAGACGGCGAAGTCTTGGCGAGCCACCATCTCTTTTCCCCACCTTTTGTTTCATCTTATTTTCTTTAACATTCTTTGTTTCTTACCATTCTCTCTCCCTTCTTGGAGCACTTTTAGAAAGCAATATCCTTAGCAAACATCCTTACACATAAGATAAGCGAATGGTTCCCATCGAATACGATGGATCTGGGGGGTGCTAATACCTTCCCTTCGCATAACCGACTTCCGAACCCATAATTTGGCTGTGAGACAATCTTATACTTTTCTCTTGGGGTTTTCTCGATGTTTTCCCTTCCCCTTTTGGGATAAATAAAGTTCGATGGCGACTCGGTTTCCTTTCGCCTCACGTCGTCTATTTTTCGAGTAGCGACACCTTAGAATCATATCATTAGAATAGTAATGATCATCCCTATTCACAACATAATGTATCTTTTGGATTTTCTAGGAGGCGTTTGAGCTTCTCTGATTGTTTCACTTCCTATTTTCTAATTTATTTATACACTAATCAGGTCTCATTTCATTTCCATCTCTTTGTGTCTTAAAATCTAGTTTAAAAATCTTTTCTTTTAATTTAAAAAATGTCTACAAAAATCTTCAATAGAGATGAAAATCATGTGTTCGTTATCAATGAAAAATTTGTTGATTTCGAAGAGTCGAAAGGCAAAGGTTTTGATCTAATGAAAACTTTTTCCAAATATAAGTTGAAAGGTTACTTTGAGATGCTTCATGGACCCATCTACACTAGTCTCGTAACACAGTTCTGGTTAAATTCCTCCGTCAGGAAATCTGGTGAGGATGCTAAGTCAATACAGTCCAATGTATATGCCTTTCCTATCACCATTACTCCATCACTAATTGCTCAGACAATAAAGTGTGAAGAGAAAGGTAGTTGTGTTGAACAATATAGATTCAACAATGTCTTCTCAAACCACCTTCTCCTAATTTATGCCAACTACAATAACCTCATCAGTCATGCTACACTCATCCCAATTGCAAAAGTTTGGCATCAACTTCTAGTGTCAAATCTCCGTCCAAGAGAGAAACAATTAGAAACACTTACTTCAAATGACAAGCATATTTTGTACGTCCTTATCCACAACGTCAAAATTAATCATTCTCTTACTATTTTTAACTTCTTAATGGAAATGGTTATGACCTCTCGCGAGGAAATAACTTTCCTCATACCATATGGAAAAGTTCTATCTGAACTTTTCTCTCATTTTGGGATAGTTAAAAGGTTAAAAAGAGAAGGATTAACTATTGAAGTTGAGTGGAGTCAGAAGTTTGAATATGTTGAATAGTTATCTGTTGTCCTGATTTTTTATCTGTTGTCATGCTTATCTGATTATCAATTAAATTTTTCCTTTCCTTTTCAATTGTATTATTGTGTAATCTTTTATATTGATAACAAAGAATTTGTGTTTTACTAATTAACTTAGATAAAAATGAAGAAAAAAAACTTAACAAAGAAAAAATGGAATCTAGAAAGGCGCAAAGTGAGAAGTACTAATTAAACCATTGAAAAAAAACATAAAAAATTGTAGTAACCAGGATTTGAAGCATCCCTAATGTTTATATTACCTCAGCTTTTTCAAAAGATCGTGATAATAGGTTATATTAAAAATAAAATAGCGCTCTTTATAGATATATTCCTTCGGTTTTATGGATAATCAAGGTAAAAAGTTGTTAGCATGACGCTACCAGGAACTATACTCTCGATTTTTAGCATTTCGAGGTGGAAGCTTTGTCATAAAAATTGTTATTTATAGTAGTGAAAGAAGAAGACAGAATAGTGAAACCCTGGAAATCAGGTGTCATAGTTAAATTGCTTGGGAGGAAGATTGGATATAAGGCCTTAGAAAACGGTTTGAAACATATGTGGGTGAGGAATGATATTATCAATATAATAGATTTGAGTAATGATTATTTCCTCATGACTTTTTCGGACAAAGAAGGTCAATATTATGCACTAATGGATGAACCTTGGTTAATCTACGATCACTATCTCACTGTTAGATAATTGAGTCCTAATTTTCATCTGGATAATGATCATATTGAAAAAGTTGCAGTTTGGCTGAGATTCTCAGGGTTACCAATTGAATATTACAATAAAAAATACTCACTTTCATTGTTAATAGAATTGGTAGAATAGTAAAGGTGGACAAGAAAACTCTCTTGCAAGAACGCGACAAGTATGCGAGACTCTGCATGGAGGTTGACTTATCAAAAGCACAGCTTGCCATGTTCACGATCAGAGATAGAGTGTATAAGGTGGAATATGAAGGGTTGCATTTTTTATGTTTAAACTATGGAAATTTTGGACATTAAGTAGAAGGATGCGGAGATAAAACAAATCAGGTTGCCATGGAAGGAGAAGATAATTAAAGGGGAGTCTTTTGGTTTGCAAGCTGGTATTTGTAACACCCTAACCCCAAAATGAATATTTGAAAAGGTCATGAAAATTAATTTATTTAAAATCAGCATAGGGTGTCACACTTTCCTCATAAAATATCATTCTCAATTTAAAATTAAGCAGCAGAAATTTAAAACAAATATCTCATACTTTTATAAAAATACATTAGTTATAACGTAAGGAAATAAATTCATTAAACTCTCAAGAAAACATCAAAACCACACGCCCTGGTGTTACACTAAAACAACAAAATACAGAAATACTAAGTAAACTAAAAAATAATAAATATAATAAAGTAGGCATCTACGCCAATCCTTCCACACAGCAACAGCTAATTCTCCCCTACCTGGATATTTGTACCATCGGTATAAAGAGCCACACAAACAAACAAAAAGGGGTGAGAAATATTTTCATAATGTCAATGGTGTATATCAACAGTTAGGATAGTTCAACAACAATATTCAACAACTACATAAAATAATTCACAAACATAGAATAGTCATAGATGCAACTTTATGTAATGCAATGTGACTCATCTCTACTACTTTAGCTTGCATGTGGTACCAAGTTTTTGGATTTCAGAGTTATGTTATTGATTGATCCACGTCTCTGGTTCCTCATCTGAACCAACGATTCCACCAATGAATCTAAGACTCGTCTCTCGTTTCTCATCTGAACCAACGATTTCACCAATAAATTTGAGACCACCTCACTATTTTCTACCTATCTCCGATAATTTTGATGCATGAAATGTAACTAACAACATCAATATACTACTCAACAACGGTTCCTCATCTCAACCCACAAATACACCAATATTAGGCCACTACTATAGTACATCATCCAAACTACTCATTTCAACAATATATACATATAATTACAACTCAACGACATGCATATATTTATATATTTATTCAGTATTACTCACAAATAAGGAAAAATATTAGCATATGTACTCAACAATACTCATCAATAGAGTAAACATATTATTATTCAAATATACCCATTAACAAGGTAAGAAAATTGTTATACATGCTCAATTACTTATAAACAAGATAATAGTAATATTCTACAACTCTCACATTCACCAGGGTTAACTCATTACCCATTAGACAACTCAATACAACACATTATTATTTACCTTCAACTCTAACATTGTTAAAAGGACTCTAAACTCATCAAAAGGCAACGAACAATCACCAAAATCACAAAACTACTAAAAAATCATCAAAATGAAACACGAAACTCGACATCGCCGACCCAACGTCTCACCAATGCCCCCTCTTAGGGCTGTCGGCGTACACCGCCACCCTTTGGTCGTATATGTGTCGTACGTGCACCGAGCCGCTAAGGCTGCTCGCCACGGGTCTCACTAAGCGTGTGCTCGCATCCATAATTACATCCCGCCTCTATCGCCTAACCTCCCCCCCCCCCGATTCTCGATTTTATTTTTATTTTTTCCCAATTTCAACTTTTTCCTACTTTTTCGACTTTCTAACTTTTATGATTTTCGCCCTATTGAACAAATCTACAACTCACACATAAACCTCCATACCCAAACATGAAAAAATTATTAACAAGGCATCAACAAGTCTATTAAATCAGAGTATAGATCAAATGAGAATTCATATCATATTACTCAAGAATAAAAGACAACATTATCAATCGACTGCCTAAAAGGATTTTGCCCAAACCATCTTTAGCCACAAACACCAATTACATGTTAAAGGAAATGACAAAAGATAAGAGGATAAGGAATCATCACTATCCCTTACCTCAAAAGTGTAGCAAAAATCAATGCTTGGCTATGAAGTCTTCCTTTGCAAGAGCTTTCTTAGGATGTTTTCCTTTTTCCACTCTCTTCTTTTTTGTCCAACTTTTCACATACTGACCAATCCCTTCCTTCACTCTTCTCTATTTAAATTAACCTAATTTTATTTTAATTAGATTAATTCTACTACATCCCTCCTATTTCTCTCTAATTCAAACTCCTTACTCTATTTTTAATTAATTTCTAGTTTCTCTCCAAAACAACAAATTCTCTATTATTCCTAATTAATTTAAATATTAAATTAATTCTTAATAAAAACTCAACCACCTAATTATTAAATAATATTTATTTAATTAGATAAAAATATATAATAACTCAATAATTATAAAGAATATAATATTAATAATATTAAAACAATACTAATAATATTAAAATTTAAAATGGGGTGTTACAACTCCCCCCGCCCTTTAAAGAATTTTTTCCCTCGAATTATTTGAAGGAAACATATTCGGATAAGACTCTCTCATTCGACTCTCCAGTTCTCACATCACGCTTCCTCTAGCAGGTCCTCCCCACGCCACCATCGTTAAACAAATCTTTTTACCCTTTAGATGTTTCCCTTCTCAATCCTCGATCCGCAAGGGTGATGCCTCAACAGTCAAGTTCTCTCTCACTTGCACATCCTCCAATTGGATGACATGAGACAGATCAGGAATATACTTCCGAAGTTGAGACATATGAAAAAAATCATGAAGGCTCGAAAGAGGCGACGACAAGACAACTCTGTAAGCCACTTCTCCCACTCTTTGAAGGATCTGATAAGGACCAATAAAACTAGGCTTAACCTTTCGAGACTTTAGCGCATGTTCAACACCAATCACCAGAGTGAATCTCAAGAACACATGATACCCCTCTTGGAAATCAAGTTCCTTCCTTCACTTGTCATGATAACTCTTTTGTTTGATCTGTGATGCCTTCATCTTCTCTTGAATCATCTTAATTTTCTCAGTAGTCTGCTGAATAATCTTAGGTCCAAGTACAACATTCTCCCCTGATTCATGCCAATACAAAAGTGTCATACACCTTCTACCATACAGAGCTTCAAAAGGTGTCATTCCAATACTAGAATTGAAAATGTTTTATAGTTAAACTCAATCAAAGGAAAGTAAGTATACCAACTACCTCCTTGCTCCAAGACGCAAGCCCTCAATAAATATTCCAAAGTTTGGATAGTCCAATCTGTCTAACCTCCCATTTTCATATGATAAGAAGAGCTTAACCTCATCTTGGTTCCCAAGACTTCTTTCAAAATCTCCAAAAACCTTGACGTGAACCTCAAATATCTATCTGAAACAATACTCGAAGGAATACCATGCAACATCACAATCACACTGATGTAGATCTCTACTAACTTCTACAATGGGTAACTGATCTATATCAAAATAAAATGCGCCTAATTAGTCGGTCTATCCACTACAACCAAAATCAAATCACTTCCTCTCATGGTTTTCGCCAACCCTACCACGAAATCCATAGAGATGTTGTCCCACTTCCACTCACGAATACTCAAAGGCTGCATCAATCAAGACGACTTCTGATGCTCAATTTTGAACTTCTGACAAGTTAAGAAAGAATACACAAACTGGGTTACATCCTTCTTCATATATGGAAACCAAAACATCTTCTTAAAATCTTGGTATATTTTAGTAGATTCGGGATGAATACTCAAACTGTTCATATGACCTTCTTCAAGGATTCTCTTTTTAAGCTATGGCAGATATCGACCACAAACTCTGTCTCGGAATCTCAAAACACCATTCTCATCTAAACTGAAGCCTACCTCTCTACCTTGATTGATCAACACCAACCGATTAATCAATCTCAATTCCAACTTCTGACCTTCCCTTATCTCTTCTAGTACATTACTAGTCAACTTTAACATACCCAACATCACACTTCTTTGCGTCACCTCACACACCAAGCTACCACATTATCTTTACCAGGATGGTAACTAACATGAAATCAAAGTCTTTCAAAAAATTTAGCCACCGCCTCTGCCTCCTATTCAACTCTTTCTGATCAAACAAATACTTCAAAATTTTATGATCGCTGAAAACCTCAAACCTCGAACTATAAAGGCAATGCCTCCAAACCTTAAGCACAAATACTACAATTGCCAACTCCAAATCATGGGTTAGATAATTCCTCTCATGAATCTTTATTTGTCTCGAAACATACGCTACAACCTGACGATTCTACATAATCACACCACATAAGCCCATCTTAGATGAATCACAATACACAACAAAAGATTATTTCGCATCTGGTAAGATTAAAAATGGAATTGTCGTCAACCTCTTCTTTAGCTCTTGGAAAATCTCTTCGCATTGAACATCCCATACATGAGCTTGTCCTTTCCATGTCAACTAAGTCAATTGCAAAGCTAACTTCGAAAAGCCTTCTGTAAACCTCATATGGTAACCATCCAAACCTAGAAAACTTCTAATCTCGATAGCTGACTTAGGAGCCCCCTACTGCAGCACTGTGTCTATCTTAGACAGATCAACGACTATACCACCATTAGATATGACATGACTAATGAAACTCACTTCTCGAAACCAGGACTCACACTTGGAAAAATTGGCATACAAATTATTCTTTTGCAAAGTCTTTCATACAACTAGCAGATTTCCTGCATGCTCTTTATCTGATATAGAGTACACCAAAATATTATCTATGAACACCACAAGGAACTGATTTAATTAAGGATGAAAGATCCTATTAATATACTCCATGAACAAACTTGGGGAATTAGATACACCGAACAACATCACAAAGTACTCATAGTTATCGCAACGCAAAAAATAACCGGTGGAAAAACAGAGTCGCCACCGGACGTTATTTATCCCGACGCGGGAAAGGAAACGATCGAAGAAACCTCAAAAGGGAGAAGACATGGTCATCGCTACCAAGTCCTAGGTTCGGGAGTCAATTACGCGAGAGGAAGGTATTAGCATCCCCCTCGCGTCTGTTGTACTCAACGGGATCCACGCTTGTTGTTCTAATTAAAGGGTGGGTTATCTAAAGCCTACTGCTAACAGAAACAAAAAGGGAAAAAGAAAAAATGAGACTCGATAGGACTTCGCCGTCCTAGGCCTACGTATTCCCTCGTGCAATAGGAAAGTCAGAGTCAACGTAGTTCGGAGGACTACGGGTGAATGGGGGAAGAGTTGCTCGCCAAGACTTCGTCGTCTTGTGCTTATGTATCCTCATTCGGACGAGAATGAAAAAGCCAGAGCGTCCATAGTTTGTGGACTACGAAAAAAAGATGGGAAGAGTGCTCACCAAGACTTCGTCTTCTTGTTCCTACGTATCCTTAATCGGATGAGAAAGAGGAAATCAGAGTGTCCGTAGTTCGTGGGACTACGGAAAAAAAAAGATGGAAAGAGTGCTCGCCAAGACCTTGTCGTCTTGTGCCTACGTATCCTCAATCGGACGAGAAAGAGGAATTCAGAGCGTCTGTAGTTCGTGGGTTACGAAAAGAAAGGTGGTAAGAGTGCTCCCCAAGACTTCGCCGTCTTATGCATACGTATCCTCATTCGGACGAGAATGAGGGAGTCAGAGCGTTTGTAGTTCATGGGTACGACCACAGATGGGTTAAGTATTTTTTATGAGAGACGTTAAGTTCATATTCTAGCAGTTAAGGTCGATACCTGTTTACGGTAGAATGGAAATAACATACTCTTTCTGAAAATGATTGACGAAACAATCCCGAAGGATAAAATGATTTGTAATTTGTTTGTGAGTTTTAGACAGAAGTGAATTAAATTGGTTTGAGACTCATATTGCACTAAAGTCTATGATATAGGATCGAATGCTTCGTAAGATCGACCCAAGATGGTACGTATACAAAACACTCTAGACAAGGTAAGGAGAGACTTCCGCTTATCATTTCCCATGTACTTAAGCCTCATGGCGCACAATACTCGTCGTATTTATTAAGTGTTTTGATTTTGTTTTGAGAAGAGAAAGAAGACACACAGAAGGTCTAAGGGGAACTCACCTAAATGTTATCATGCAACAATGGCCCTAAGGTTGAGGATGAGAAAGGAATCTCTACCCTAATGTTAGCCTACAAAAGATGGACCTAAGGTTAGGGTTCAAAGGGACTAACCTAACGTTATCATACAAAGGATTAGTACCAAATGTCTATCCTACTCCAAGCTTAATCAAAAATTAAGTTGGACTATGAGGAGCCTAAGGGAACATGCAAAGACAAGTCGAAACAAGAAAAATAAACCAAAGACAGCAGCTACAACAATGCTCCAGCTCAGAACAGCAGTAAATTCCAGCATATAAGCAAAATAGCTTTTAACTGCACACATTTTCGAGGCAAAAACAGGTATGAAATGCAGCAGGACAGAATGAATGCATTTAACAACATGTATTTCCAGGACAGAGCAGGTGTAAAAGCGTAGGCAGTATGTGCATTCAATAATGAAGTAATCATGAGTGTGAACATGCATCAGAAATGCAACAATCAACAATGTGTGAACATGTATCCACCCTCAACCATGCCAATCAACAAACAAGTAACAACATGTTCTCGAGTAAACCCCACAAGCAAAGACCAAGAATGCAAGCAATGATCATGTTAGCGCTAAAGCAAATCAAATGAACATGTGAGCAATCATGATAACCATGCACAAACAATTACGATCAATGAATAAACATGCACAAGCAATTAAGCACGAGGAAGTTGCACTCACATTACACACTTAAGCATTCAGCAACACAACATGGATATTCAACAACAAATATTCGCTTCAAACGATCATGCATTTACGGAATCGGAATCAACCACGAGCATGTACCAAGAATCAAGCATAATATGCATCAAGAACATGCAACCATCATCATACAAATGGTTATGCAACATGAGCAACATACCAAGAATGCAAAACAAATAAATCATGGATATGCATCATGAAAACCATGAGTCGCGTGTCGAAAAATCGCATTCATACTGAAGAATAAGGTGAAACAACTCAAAAATAATCTACAAACATGCATCATATCAATTCAAGAAGTTTAAATGAGGAACGGAATCAAAACATACTTGAAAATGCATAAAAAATACATTTTTCTCCAGTGTTAACCGATTAACCATTTGCTAGGCAAATTGGGTTAATCGGTTAACCATTGAAAAATGAGCAAAAAACACGCGTACAAGGCGGGTTAACCAATTAACCAGATTTGCCTTGCAAATGGTTAATCGGTTAACCCTGTACAAGAAGCAGAAAATCACATTTCAAAAGCACTTTTCAGCAACAAATCATTTCTCCAATCATTCAAATGAATACGTATGCAATTGTACACGAAAATTATGTCAAACAACAGCAATCAAACACCAATTGAATCCATTAATCATTAAGAACAACAATTAAATCAAACAATGAACCAATTCACATCAAGAAACCATTGATCTACATTGCAAAAGCTGTAAATAAGCTAAATCAAGTTTGGATCTAAGAAAAACCAACCTACAAAGCTGGGAATTGCTTTGGTGAGTGTTGCAAATGAAATTTGACAAATAAAACCAAAGAAATCCAAGATCCAAGGAACTCTAGGCAAGAAAATTGAATATCCAAGAAATTATCCAAGAATAATCCAAAAGCTCTTCAAGAAGTGATTTCAAAGCTTAATCAAGATTCAAACAAGTTGGAATTACAGAATTGAATAATGGATGATGATGTTGTGGAGGTTTATCTCAAGAATTCACAAATTGCAATGTACAATTTGTGAATCTTTGGTTTATAGAGCTTTTGTGAAAGGTTGAAGATGAAGATGGAGAGTGAAAAAGTGAGAAAGAATTGAGAGAGTTATAGTGAAATCAGAAAAATGAGGGTAGATGTGTGAGGTTTGGAACAAATTTGTTTAAATAATCCCTAAGTTAGGAATCAATATGTGGTTAGGAGTGTGGGTTAGTATTAGGAATGGAAATTAGGAGTGGGATTAGGAATGGAAATGTTTGAATTTTTGGAGGGAAATAAAAATAAATCAAATTTTGGAATCAAGTCTAGATCCTTCCAACTGGTGCAAAAGTGGATTCAAGTGATGAGATGACAAATGATGCAGCGCTGAAAATTGAAGTTTCTGGGCAAATTTCACCTTGGTTAATCGATTAACCAAATTTGCATAGCAAATGGTTAATCGATTAACCCATTCAAATTTTCAAATTTAGCGCCAAATAGAGGGAAAATTGGAGAATTAACCGTTGCCACCTGTTTTGAACATAGTTTTGCCTCTGAAACTTGTTATTTAATATTGCACCTGAATTATGTCTGAAATAAGCTGTGAATGCCCTCTTGCACTCGAAATATCCTGCTGACAAAGTACGGTCTGGTACCAAATCAATGAGCAAAATAAACGCCGAAGTCTCTGATGCTTGCTGCTTAAAAATTTGGAATCAAAGGAAGTCTCGAGCCACAGAAACAACTTGATCCCATGTATCAAGAACCAATGCCATGGTATGATTAATGATGATGCAAATGAATGAAACATAAGCCAGTTAGGATTAGAAACGAGAGGGCAAATTTTGGGGTGTTACAACTGCCCCTATTCAATCAGCTTAAACCTGAAAGTATGAAGAGTGACGCCTCTCAGACATTCAAGGTAGAAGTGGATTGAATTTCAAAATAACCACAAATTTTGCAACTTGCAAAGGGAGAGACGACTTCGCTGGGGAATAAGCAAAAGTGGTATGATCAAGATCTGCAGGGGAAATGAGTCATCACCAATGAATGATGGCTTAAACAGGGATGGAAACTGATGAGTGTCAAGGAATAAACACGACAAGTGCTGAGGCCAATACAGCCGAGTATTGGAAGAGGGATCAGACACGGACGAGTATCACAGATCAATACGGACGATGTACTGAGGAAGGTAAAAATAAACAAGGACGAGTGTCTATAGTCTAAGATCAATACGGACGAGTATTGATAAAGCTTAAACAAACACGGACGAGTGTCTAAGATCAATATGCACGAGTATTGATAAAGCTGAAACAAACGCGGACGAGTGTCTAAGATCAATACGGACGAGTCACTACTACAAAACACACATTCAACAACGCCATGGTCACCACGGTTTTTCCCTACACCGTGGTGACATATCTTAATTAAGGCGCTACCATATTTATTTTGTTTTTTGATTAAATATTATTTGTATATAACAGTTGTTACATAACCAACCGTTGTGATACACTCAAACTTTTGTCGGTTCAAACCTCAGCGCCATAAAATATTTTATTCCTTTAACGTTAAGGCGCACCTTTTCTTTTTTATTTATTTTAAAATTCACAAATAACAGGGTTATCACTACTGTTCTTCTGGTTAACCGTAGTGATATATTTATAATAAATAAATACCTATCTATACGGCTGGTATTATTAATCGTTGTGAAATAGTTTACCCATATATAAGCGAATTAACTTTCACTTATTGACAGTAGCGTCGTTGCCTTCACAGTGAAACCCTAGAACCCATTTTTTCTCTTCGTTTTCACCATTATCCATGAATCTTGTGCTTCATACATTAAGGTATTCTTCTTCTTCCATCTATTGTTATATATTTCCCATTATCTCATTTGTTGCATGTTGTTTTTGTTGATTGTTCTCATTTTTTTAGATTCGTTTTCACTACCTTAACAAAGACCATACTTTGGAAACTTCATAATGTTTGTGTAGCTATGGAAAAAAGTACAAGAAACATGAAGCTATGATGGAATCTTCATCCACCTTATACATTTTTTTCATACCTTCACGAACAAGATGTTAGTAAATGAAGAAACAACAGTGTAAGCAAATTTCATCTAGTTTTAGAAATAATGAAAAGAAATATAAGAAGTATGAAGCTTTTGTGTAAGCTTCTTCCTCCTTGTATTTCTTTTTCATTGCTTCCCAAACTATATGAACATCATAATTGATTCCTGTTCTGCGATTAGTTTCATTAAAAGGTGCGTTATTCCTGTTCCTCTCTTTACTCTTCACTAGATTATGGTTTTAGGGTTTAGTTTCAACTGAGGATGCTCATTTTTGAAGTTTGCTGTGTTTCCTTACAGGTTAAGGGGATGATACACGGTGATGATGCTGGTGGTAGTAAGTGTATTATATGAGTTTATAATATCTGGATCTGGTACAGAATGTTGTTTGAGTTTATTATATTCTATGTAGATTTTTTGTTTCACTAACCCTCACTTAAAATACATTCATTTAATTTGACATAGATACTTATAATCTGCAAATTAAGTTGTATTTGAAAACCAACTTATATGAATCAATATTTTCGAATTGCATCCCTCTCATCGTTCATCTCACGTTGTTTAATATATATATTATGGTATAATGATCTGGCTCCTTAGATGCATCACTATCTTTCATTATAGTTAAATTTCATTAACAACAAATTATTAGTTAATCTGCCTCTCCATCAACACTTACAATCGTAAAACTTCCGATTATAAAAATTATGATGATAAGTGATGATGATTAGGCAGATTATCCAATGTCTTGTTCTTATGGAAATTTAACTATAATCGAAGATAGAGATATATCGAAGGAGTCAGATCAATAAACCACAATATATATTTAAAACAGCGTGAAATGCACGATGAGACAAATGCAATCATAAAACATTGGTTTGTTTAAGTTGGTTTTCAAGAATAGTTTAATTTGCAGATTATAGACTTCTTCATCAAATTGAATCCATGTATATTTCTTTAGTGAGGTGTTTGGAAAACAAGCTATCTACATTTAATATAATAAACTCAGGGTACTTGCAACAACAATTATTTATTATAACCGGATCAAAGATAATAAAATAAACTCTGGGAACTTTCAACAACAGTTATCTATTGTAACCGAGATCATAGATAATTTATGTTTTACATAATTTGCTGCTGAGGGGTTTCGAACCCAGTACCTAAGTGTATGTATCACAACGGTTTATTATCATAACCGTTGTGATATATGGCACGCGTCCTGCCTTTCAATTACAGTTTCCAAACCGTTGTAGAAACAACAAACTTACAACGACACTCTACTTAACAACGGTATGTCAGGCGTGATGGTACCCCTTTTCAAACTGTTGTGAAAGGGGTTTACCGTAGTTGTGAGTATTGACAAAGCTGAAACAAACACGGACAAGTGTTTAAGATCAATACGGACGAGTACTGATAAAACTGAAACAAACACGGACGAGTGTCTGAAGGATCAACACGGACGAGTATTGATAAAGTTATAATGAACACAGACCAGTGTCTAAGATCAATACGAACGAGTACTGATAAAGCTGAAACAAACACAGCCGAGTGTCTGAAGGATCAACACGGACGAGTATTGATAAAGTTAGAACGAACACGAACGAGTGTCGAAGATCAATACGGACGAGTATTGATAATGTTAGAACGAACACAGATGAGTGTCGAAGATCAATACAGACGAGTATTGAGGAAATTGAAATAAACACGGATGGGTGTCGAAAGTCAATACAGACGATGTATCGATAAAGTTTAAATGAACACGGACAAGTGTTGACTGCGCTGAGGATAAACACAGACGAGTGTCAAGGGTCAATACAGACGAGTATTGAAGAAAAGGAATCGAACACGGACGAGTGTTAAAAATCAATACGGACGAGTATTGATAAGGTTAAAACGAATGAGATTCAAAAATCAATACGGACGAGTATTGTAGAAACTAAAGCAAACACGAACGAGTATTTAGGATCAATACGGACGAGTATTGAAGGAACTGAAAGCAAACACGGACGAGTGTTGACTATAGCAGACATATACAGGATTAATTCCCCTGACGCCTGAAAGTTGAACGACTCTGAGGTAATAATGCGATCGACCACCTAGACGAATGGGTGAAATGAAAAGAAACCACAGAGTAACGATTCTGCGAGGGATAAAAGGATCCTGGACAGACAACTCTACAGGGGGATAAAAGGATCCTCTGGATGAACAAATCCAATGCTTGGGGAATAAAGTTAAATGATACCTCTTGAGTTACGCTGCTTTCTGCTGGGGAAAAGCTTAGATAAAAAGGGTATCAAACCTAGCTTATGCTTCGAATGCATATATTTGAATTTTTCTATGGTGTAATGCTTTATACGAAATGGAAATGCTACGTATTTTGAGTATGCAATGCAAAAATGCTTATGCTATGCAATAGGACACTCTACCGGGAGAAGTGCTGAAAAACCGAAAACAAAACCGTTGGGGAAGACAACTGAACTGCCATCCTGATTATGGCCTTTGCTGAAGAAAACCCATATGAACTCCCGTTCTACTGGGAAGTAAGAGTAATAGACATCTGTCGTAACCCGAAATTTGACCTCCCTCTTTTGCCTTTTGCATAAGCATGCGCCTTCGCATCGTCAGCATACGCATTCGCACTTTTTTTTTGTGTTTCTTGTTGCAGGATCTGCAGGTTTTCCAAGCCCGATTAATCGCATCCTCTCAAGATTATTTCATCACCAAAACAAGCTCAAAATAAAGGTTTCCATGTTTATTTATCAAGACAAGAGGTGGAAAATCGAAACTGGGACTTCAACATCATTTCCAAGCAAGTTTGGGGAAAGTTTAGCTGAAGTAACCGGTTACAGAATAACTGATAACCGGTTACACAGTATAAATTTCCCCAGAAATGCAGTTTTTCAAGCAAGTAACCGGTTAGCAGATATGCTGTAACCGGTTACTCTGTACAAAGTGGCAGATTCTGCTGCATTTTTGGGACAGCAGCTATGCACTCTCTTTGGTCTATGTTTCTACATTATTCTAGCAGCATGTGGAACATTATAGACAATTCAAGACCATTCAAGACATTTCCCTTTCATTTATTCAATGCACCACTTTAAATTAAGAGCACCATGTTACTTAATTTACAAGCATGTCAACCTTTGGATGTGGAAGCTTGCATTGGGATTGTTACCGAGTTAATCCTAACTAACCGAGTTAACCGCCTTGACTCAGTGAGTCAAGTGTAACTAACTCCAACCCTAACTCCAAACCTCCCAAAGCTAAGTCCAAACCAAAGTCCAAAGCTCTCACACTCCATACCTAAACTCTATTTAAACAAAGCTTCACCATTTTGCAAACCCTCCACAATCATTCACACAATATCACACTTTCTTCACTCTCAATTCTCTCATTCTCCTCTGCATTTTTCTGCAACTTCTACACATTCCTCTTCATCTTCTCCATCAAACCTCACCAAAAGCTCTTATTCTTGAAGGATAATCACTTTTCACATTGAAAGTGATAATTCTTGAGCTTAACCTTCATCATTTGGCATCCTTTGGTTGGATTTCTGGAATTACATCTCATTCTACTTCAATCCAAGTGTTGCGGTGAAAATCGGATAACAAGCTATTAATTAACTTGCATCATATTTCTTTTACAACCGAATTTGATTTATCCAAAGGAAAGGTTCAAGATCGTTAGAAAAACCTAAAGGGGAAGATCTAAGGTTCGGGGGTTGGTTACGCCTAGGGAAGGTATTAGCACCCTAAACGTCCGTAGTACTCTACGGGAACCTCTTGTTAAATGTTATCTTATGTTTGCTAAAGGTTGAAACCCTAGGGGTTAGTATCTAAGTATACTCGATAAAGCATCGCACTTTACGCCTACGTATCCTCGGGAATAGAATCAGAGTATGCGTAGTTCTGCTTCTACGGAATGATTGACTGCGGTCAATATTCATAGGGGAAATGAGTACAAGCTCATTGTAGAGTTTAGGAACTCTCTAAGTCTAGTTGTGATGGACCTATGTTGAAGTTTAGTCAGTAGGGAAGATGATAAATTCATTAGGATGAATACCACCAAGAGTGTAAGAACTCTCTCCTAAAGTTAGTTGTAATTTCTATGGCTCCGATGAGGCCAAGAAATTGAAGTTTTTTCCTAAGAGGTTACTTAGGTTAAGATGGGGGCTATGACTTTAAGAATCAACATTTATTACCTTCCTTTGGAATAGGGGAAAAACAGTTGATAATAACAAGAATAGATAAAGATGAAAGTTAAGACATGATATAATAGATAAAACAACATAAGCATGAGGATGGCAATATGTTTATGACAAAGATAGGGATAAGGTGAACATGATTATTATAAGGACACATCAATATGTTTCAATCTTAAGGAAGACAAACATAAAGAACGCCAAAAGACTTATCAACAATTTATGGGTAACACTGAGACGTCAAGAAGTATCATCGAACCTCAAACCGACGAGGGAAAGAAATAATCAATAATTTCCTCAAGAACCAAATTAAAGACAATTTTAAAAAAAGTTAATCAAAGATTTAACTACAACTAAAGTTCAAAGATTTATCTAACTTAGTAAAACTAAAGTTGGAAAATTATCTAAATCTACCTAAAAACTATTCTGCTAAGTTCTTCTTAAAAACTAACTAATTAATCTAAGTAACAAACTTAGTTAGAAGAAAATAACTAATTAATTCTAGTTTAAAATTAATTAATAAATTAAGTTGAAATCTAATTAAAACTAAGTTGCTAATTTCTACCTAAATTTAACTAGAAACCACATAATTAATCTAACTGAAACTTAATTATTAACAAAAAGATAAAAACTAAAATTAATAAACTAACTAAAATTATGAATTCATTTGTCTCCTTAGAAAAAAATAAACGCATAGTGCCAATAGAAAGACTAATCATGGGCCAAGGCTGATTGGTGAGCCCAAACAAGAGTGGGGTGCTGGGTACTAGCTGGGTCATGGATATTGACCCGGTTCGGTTACATTAATGGGAAAGGAAAAAACCAAAGCCTAGTTTTACACAGCCATGAAAACACTCTCCCAAATTCTTTTGCTCAGTGCCCAGCTTCTCATCCTCTTCCTCGCGATTCCGCTTCGCGCCTCAAACCTCGACCACTGCCTCCATCTCCCTCACCTCTTGTGACCTCCCTCATCTGTCTCACTCTCTCTCGGATCCACTTTGTCAAGCAATCGCGGACTTGCTTCGATTCTACGGCGGCCGGTTACAAAAATTTGATCGGAGGAGAATAAACAAGTCCAAACGGAATCCGGCGATGAATCAGAGAACAATCAAGAACGCAACATAAATGTGAAAAGTAAAAACAAATACCTGCCGGCGATTACAGGTGCGACGGAATCCAAGGTAAGATTTTGTACTTTACTCTCCTTCTTTGACCACACTAAGACCTTCTTCTACTTATTCTGAATTGTCCTGGGTTTGATTTGTTTGAACTTCTCCTTCTCCATTTTCTCTGAAACGAAATGGGCTCGTATGGTCGGTCTAATGAATTGAATTGATGTTGAATCGCAGGTAGTTTTGGAGGAAGTTTGTTGGGTTGAGCGAAGGAGAAGAGGAAGTTGTTGATGTTAGCAGTAGGTGGTGTACGTTTGAAGTTTGGTGGTGGTGATGCAGTGGCGTTGTTGTGTAAGGTTGAAGGTTGAAATAAGTGGAGTGAGGTTGAAGGCTGTAGAAAGAATTGGAATAAGGTTAAAGGTTGAAGAAGATGGATATGTGTGATGTTGCAAACCGGTTTTGGGGCGGTGCTGTGGAGATTTTTAAAAAGAAATGGAGGGCGGAAGAGATAGTGGCTCAGAATTGTTTGCGGAGGACGTGAGAAATTATTTGCGAGACCGAACTTTATCCCAGCGACCTTTGATGATTGAAGATGCAATCAGCGGCGACGACAAAGGTGAATACTTTCCATGTCTGATTCGTTCTAATCTTCTTCCTCTCACTTATTCTTCTGCCAGTTACTGTTACGACCAATTTTTTGAAGTTTGGTGACGTATCGTTGGATTCCTCGAGTTGCTGATGCCGGTACTGCGAACGATTAAAGTTGGAAGTGAACTGGAGTGTACCCTTGATGATACATAAGCTTTTGTTTTGCAGTGAGTGTGTTCGAAGGTTTTAACAGAGGTGCTTGATTCATGATTGATTTTATTTCAAAATTCTCCTCTCTTCTTTTGAAATTTCCAGTTTCTTACTTGCAGGTTGAGGGGCAAGGTGAAGAAGACAAAGGGTTGGTAAATTGGTGGATCCGATGGGAGTTGTTCATGGCTCCAGTGTGAAAATATTTCTGAGGTTTGTTAAGGTGATTGGTTAGAAACCGGTTCCCCCTCTTCTGCTGTTTTCGTTTTCCTCTTATACAGGTCCTTTTGAAATTTCCTACCGTTGGTGTGCAGGTTTACGTTGGGAGCAGGCTGGTGTGTATGGTTGGGCAGAGTAGCACCATGTGTACTGATGCGTGTTGCTTTAAAAAGTCAAGTTCTGGTGCTGGTTCGTACGATTTGGAGTGGAGATGGAAAAGAGACTGAAAAGCTAGCTAATGTTTTCAAAAGGACCCTGATGTATTTCAATGTAACAGACTTAAAATATTTTATTAAATAGATATTAAATTATGGTAGCTGCAAAGTTAAACTTGGTGGTTCACCATTCACGTTTGACCTGGGAGAGAGAGATGCTCTCTTGTAATGTACCAAAAATAAATAAAAGTAACATGTTGTAATTTGTTTAGACAAAAATGATTAAAATGATTAAATGAACTAAATAAAAGTAAATCTATGTTATAATTAAAATTAAAGTTAACTGAAAAGATATAAACTAAAATAATTCCAACACTAAATTAAAAACAAAAGAAAATGAAATTAATACACATTAAACTAATTGACTTTTTAAAAAAAAAAAAGAAAAATGTGATCTATATTAAGAATAATTATGCTATAATTAAACTAAAAAAATAAACTTAGTTAAATTCTAAATAAATTTTAAAATAAGGTAAATTCTAAAATGAAATGGCAAAAAACGAAAGATCGCTGATAAAAAAAGATATGATAATGATAAGACAAATCTGAGGGTAAAATTTGGGGTGCAACAGTTGCCCCTATTTAAATAACTTCACCTGATGACATGAGAGATGAAAATCCTCATGGAATCAAAAGTGAAAGATATTTAAATACAGATAAACGAAAATTTTGCCCTCAGATGCGCGAACACGCAATGCAACAACATGATGCCAAGATGCCAAAGAAGATGCAAAGATGCAAACACAACGAGACACCAAAGGACAAATTGGACGCAAAAGATGAGCTTCACTGGGGAAAGACAAAAGCTAGTATCCATGAGAAAAGCTCACTAGGGATACAGGCTAACCAGTAAAAGAGACTCACTGGGGAGACTCCAAAGAAACACTGGGGAAAAGACCACAGACAATCTCACTGGGGAAAGATCCGGGGAGATAGACTATTGGGGACAAAACAAACCCACATTCTTCCTGGGCACGAAACCAAAAATAAAAAACCTGATCACTAGGGATCAGTCCAAAGGAGACGACAACCAGGCAAAGACTTCCTGGGGATCTCAAGCTGAAGAGTTCAAAATGGGATCTTCAGAAAGAGCCAGGAAAGCAGAGACTAACCCTGCGCACCAGATAGGAGTCTTAAAGTTGAATAAAATTTATTCCAAGAAACTTAGCTTAAATCATTTTTAGCAAAGAAATAAGATAAGGGTTCATTGTCCGACACGATTCGAACAAGAACAATTTTAAAACAAAAGACAGTGCTTGACACGATTCAAGCAGAGTCCCAATTCAAGTTCGACACGATTCGAACAAGAACGGTTTTAAAACAAAAGACAGTGCTTGACACGATTCAAGCAAAGTCCAAGTTCAAGTTGACACGATTCAAACAAGAACATATAAGACAATGCTTGACACGATTCAAACAAAGTCCAAGTTCAAGTTTGACACGATTCAAACAAGAACACACAAGACAATGCTTGACACGATTCAAACAAGGTCCAAGTTCAAGTTTGACACGATTCAAACAAGAACAATTCTAAAATTCCTTTAAAGTTAAACTTCTTGGGGAACAGAAAAAGATTTTAAAGATTCAAATCTGGCGCGCAAAGGTTAAGACCGAACAAGCACGACACAAAGCAAACCGGGAATGTCTTTACTTCACTGGGGAAATAAAGACAAACATAGACAAAAGACCACAAGAGAAACAAAACACAAGGAGTCAAAAACTGGCACTCAAAGGTGGTGATCGAACGTAAGCATAACTTAGGCAAAGATTTTGGACATACCGGGAATGTTTTTATTCCACTAGGGAAGTAAAGGTTCGCATCATCAAAAGGATAGACGGTAAGGGATAATTGAATCGAAGATTTACATCACCAAAGGAAGAAAAATGACACCGTCAAAGGATTGACGGAAAAAGCAGTTGATTTAAATAAAGGTTGACGTCATCAAAGGGTTGATGGAAAAAGCAGTTGAATGGCATCATCAAAGGGTTGATGGAGAAAACTGACATCGTCAAAGGGTTGACAGCAAAAGCAGTTGAATGGCATCATCAAAGGGTTGATGGAAAAAACTGACATCGATAAAGGATTGACGGAAAAAGCAGTTGGATGGCATCATCAAAGGGTTGATGGAAAAAACTGACATCGTCAAAGGATTGACGGAAAAAGCAGTTGGATGGCATCATCAAAGGGTTGATGGAAAAATAACCTTGTCTTCAATGGGGATTCATAAATGAACCTTCTTACCAGACACGGTGCAAAATAAATGCACTAACAAAAGTAGGTTCGGAAACCCCACCTGCCAGGGACCAAAGTTCAATCTAGGAACAAGCTAGAAAGAAGCGGCCAAACAAGACTCCAATTGAGGAATGAACTCAAATGGGGATTTATCTTATCCAAATATGGAAAAGATAACCGAAACAACCATCATCCACGAGGATCAAACTCTGTGGGGAACTCAAAAAAGGATGGGCACTTTATACCTAGGGCTGACTTTCTATTGGAGAGAATAGACAAACCCAGTCACTTGGGGAGACAAACGCCGAAGTGAACCCAAAATAGGTCAACACCAGAAAAAGAAACAGAAATGCAAAGATGCTATGCATATGAGTGCTTATGCCATGCTTATGCTTATGCTGACAAAACAGACAAAAGGAAGCAAGACGAGACTAAAGATGAAATAAACAACGACAAAGGACACCCAGCCAAACTCAACAGGTTGGACCAATACTGGGGATGGAAAAGAATCAGCAACTTCATTGGTGAAAAAAGTATTCCACTTGAGGTATGACGTCATGAGGATCGCCATCGCGAGCTTGATCTCTTTGTTGGAGGAGAATCTGAGGAGAATTCGTCAAGATTAGTCGAAGTAACGGCGTACTGGAAAGCTTAGCGAAAGATATCACAAGAACAGAGGAATCATGCATTCTGACTTATATGATGATCATCTTCGAATTTTGTCTGCCCCAATCTAAGACGATAACAAGAGAATTTTATAGAAGAATTGGCATATAGGGTGCTTCAATATCTTCAAACTCTTGGAGAGATCTCGGCATAACTGCCCCAGATTAGGGGGTGAATAACCAAAAGTATTTTACAGAAGGATTGAAATACCAGATACTTCAATATCTTCCAACTTGAATAATCAAAAGAATTTTACGGAAGGATTGAAATACCAGATGATTCAATATCTTCCAACTTGAATAATCAAAATAATTTTACAGAAGAAATGAAATATCAGATGATTCAATCTCTTCCAACTCAAAAGAATTTTACAGAAGAAATGGAATATCAGATGATTCAATTTCTTCCAACTTGAATAATCAAAAGAATTTTACAGAAGGATTGAAATACCAGATGATTCAATATCTTCCAACTTGAATAATCAAAAGAATTTTACGGAAGAAATGAAATACCAGATGATTCAATATCTTCCAACTTGAATAATCAAAAGAATTTTACGGAAGAAATGAAATACCAGATGATTCAATATCTTCCAACTTGAATAATCAAAAGAATCTTATAGAAGAAATGAAATATCAGATGATTCAATCTCTTCCAACTTTTGAATCTTGACGTAGCTGCTTCAGTTCAGTTATACTCGAGATACTCAAACTGTAGTAGACATTACTAGGGAACTGATTTGCCCCTGCTGATGAGTTACTGAAGTCAGAACTAGACATAAGATGATCTCAACAATATTTACCCCAATATTCCAAATTTGCAGAATCTTGCCTCTGATCTGTCAACTCTTGGGATAATAGATTGGCAAACCTCACACTTGGTTGCCCCTGACTGAGTCAAATTTCCTCTATCAAGTTCAATTCCTTGACTGACCGCATTTGTTGGGATTCCTTGATATCGAATGGTATTGCAAACAAGCGTTGTTCATTAAAATTGGCAAGATCTAATGCAGAGGTTTAATGCAAAGTTTGAAAACAAAGCTTTGATAAAACACACAGTGAAATGATTAAATAGTCAAAACAAAGGTGGGTCTAGTCATTAAGGAAGTGACCAACACACGCGAGTAACAAAGATTATTAGGAGTCAGGTTACTCAACCTTGCTGTAGTATGCTTTTCAAAACAACCTTACCTCAATTAGGTCTTTTAAGGGTTGTAATGTGGTATGGTTCATGGTTTATGAAACAAAAGATAAAGGCTCAAATCCTACGTTCAGTTAACTCAAGATATACGTTCAAATCTCCGAAAATAGGAAGTCACTTGATTTGAAAGCTGACTGGCGTCTTATGTGAAACGCTCGTGTTTGAATGCATAACCGAGTTAAACTGAGAACTACCCTGCCCCAAGGTTAAGATTATGGTTTTGTATAAATAAAGAAAACTCCTACTCCTAGGCTCGAAGGGGTTAACGAGGGATGAATTGAAACAATGCCTTACATCCTCGGCGAGGTTAATTTGAAAGTATACCACATCAATTATGAATATGAGGTTTTCATCATCCTCCCTAATCTTTGCTTAACAGAAATTGAAAAAGGAAAAGAAATAAGATGAAGATATATTTTTGTTTTCATGGAAATAAAACGAGTGAAACGAATGGACTTAACCAAAAGATGCATAAATATTTCATTAATCTTGCCAATTTGAAAGTACAACACTGCTTATAAGCGAAACAGATTCAAATATGCAAAGAAAATACAACAAAATTGCTGAAATAGTCTAAAGTTTGCCAGCCTCAGGGAACTGGGCTTCCCTTCTCGACTTGCCAAACGGAGATAGTCATCTTCAAAACTGATTGTCGAAATCCGTCTGAGAAATATCTTCACATCCACTCTCGACAATTTCTTCCTCTTTAGGATCTGATGAATCTGCTCGATTAAGTGAAAGATTGTTGATTTGAATTCCTTGAGGTGTGAATGAGATCATCTCAGAATCAAGCAGTGTCTGAACCTTGCTTCTGAGTACCTTACAGTCTTCGGTCGAATGCCCCTGTGCCCCAGTGTGGTAGTCACATCGGGCGTTGACATCAAAGCCTGGTGGGTAGGGAGGGATCACTGGATCTATCCCTTTTGGTACTATCAATCCCCCTTGGATTAAATCTGGAAGGAACTGACTGTATGGTATTGGCAACGGAGTGAAATTCCTCTCTGGCTTCCTTGGCCTTTGTCGTGCATGCTGACGTGGCTGACGGCGGTAGGACCGTTGATATAGAGGAGGTCTTCGATTTGGAACAGAATATTGCCCACGTGGAGAGATTGGTGTCTGATGCAAAGACCCAAAAGGTTGCTGACGCTGAACCCTTGAGTTGCAGAAGTGCTGGGGTACTTGGGATTCCCATATAGAATTACTTTCCTTCTCCCATTCTTCTTGAGAACTGACAACTGATTTATTCTCACCGGCCGGAGTATTCGAGGTGCCTCGGATCTTTCCTTTCTGGAGACCACTCTCAATGCGTTCTCCAGTTTTTACCAATTCAGAAAAGTTTGACATCAGAGTGCTAAACAACTTTTCTCGGTATATACCTTGCAAAGTATCCACGAACCAGTCAACCAATTCCTTGTCCGAAAGTGGTGGTTGAACACGAGCAGCTGCTTCTCTCCACCTCTGAGTATACTTTCTGAAGGACTCATTTTCTTCCTGAGATAAGTCTAGCAAATGTAGGCGGCTGGGAGCCAAATCAAGATTGTAGTTGTATTGCTTTACAAAAGCACTGGCTAGGTCTGACCATGATTGGACATGACTACTCTCTAGCTGCATATACCAATGCAGTGATGCTCCACTTAGACTGTTTTGGAAACAATGGATCATCAGTTTGTCATTGAGGACATGTGAAGTCATTCCTCTGCAAAACATCACCAAATGCTGCTTTGGACAGCTATCCCCTTTATACTTCTCAAACTTAGGCGTTTTGAACTTAGGAGGTATCACAAGATCGGGTACCAAACACATGTCCAAAGCATTCAAATCAGCAGTGTCACGGCCTGCAATGGCATCAAGCTTCTTTTCCAAGGCACGACATTTTTCCATTAGCTCAATGTCTCGTGGATCCTGAGTTTTCTTCACAGGGACCACTTCTTGGGAATCTGACTCGGAGAATGCAAAACTGCGGTATTCCGTAGCATCAATAGAAAAAGAATGTCCATCTCGGACAATGGCATGTTCTTGTATAAACTGGTTCCTAACAGGAATCTGCACAGGTTGAGCTTGGGCGACATTGTTCGCAAATATACCCTGAATATTGGCATCTCTTTTTGCCAAGGCTGCCATAATCTGATCCAACTAGCTTCTTAACAAGTCGAACTCTGCTCTGGTCACAAATTGGTTATGCTCATCTGAATTCATGATCCCTCAAAAGCTTCTTCAAGTCCAACGTTGGCTTCAGGAAGGTTAGCTGGGTTACAGACAAAGGACGGAGGAGACTCAAGACCGAGAAATGCAAATGCAATGCAAATGTGAATGCAATGCTAATGCAAGCCAAATGGTTTCAAGGAACTCAAAGGTGAGCTGCAAACATTTTGGAAAACTGAAAAGTTTTGTTTTAAAATCTAAGATCCCGATTGATCTTTGCGAAGAAAAGAACGTCTGAGTTCATTGAAACCAAATGGTTATCATGAGATGTATGCAATGCGCAAAACACGGGCACACAAAAACACAAACATACATACACAGCAGCACACAAGTCCTAGGTTTAGGGGTTACGAGCATGGAGTCAAAGGTCTACCCATCCCAAAGGTATGTACTATGGTTTTCACCTGCAAGACAAGGTTCTAAAAAGTTCCCAGAGTCGACAACCCATCTTTCAGATTTTATCGACTTTCCAATTGCTTGGTGATCAATAAAATTCTCAAGAGAGTCTCATCTGAGTGTAGCATCGCGCAGCAACCATTTGGGATTGCTCCCTCACAGTTCTCGCACTACGTCCTAAATAGGCCAAGTGGGGTAAAGGGTAACTAAAGGTCATCAGTATCTATGGCTCCTAGGTCGAAAGTAGTAACGCATTCACGATTGCTCGTTTAATATATACCACTTTTGAGAGGGCCTCAACTGAGTGTGGACTTCAAGTTCCCTCCTTTGGGATTTCTCCCTCGAAGTTCCCTTGACTATGTCCATGGCTCCTAAACATATGTGTTCTCTCAAGTCCGGGTTAAGACTTATCTCACTCATTGATATCATGTCAACCCAAACCAAACAGGATAATATAAAACATAGAACAGATATACAAGCATACAAGCAGATATGACATACAAGCAATCATACAGGTAGATAAGCAAACATGAATAACATCAAAGAAGATATGCTTAACCCTCTTAGGAAAGGACCAGCTGTAGGTCTTACTCTCCCCAGTGAAGTCGCCATTTCTGTTGCGGTGAAAATCGGATAACAAGCTATTAATTAACTTGCATCATATTTCTTTTACAACCGACTTTGATTTATCCAAAGGAAAGGTTCAAGATCGTTAGAAAAACCTAAAGGGGAAGATCTAAGGTTCGGGGGTTGGTTACGCCTAGGGAAGGTATTAGCACCCTAAACGTCCGTAGTACTCTACGGGAACCTCTTGTTAAATGTTATCTTATGTTTACTAAAGGTTGAAACCCTAGGGGTTAGTATCTAAGTATACTCGATAAAGCATCGCACTTTACGCCTACGTATCCTCGGGAATAGAATCAGAGTATGCGTAGTTCTGCTTCTACGGAATGATTGACTGTGGTCAATATTCAGAGGGAAAATGAGTACAAGCTCATTGTAGAGTTTAGGAACTCTCTAAGTCTAGTTGTGATGGACCTATGTTGAAGTTTAGTCAGTAGGGAAGATGATAAATTCATTAGGATGAATACCACCAAGAGTGTAAGAACTCTCTCCTAAAGCTAGTTGTAATTTCTATGGCTCCGATGAGGCCAAGAAATTGAAGTTTTCTCCTAAGAGGTTACTTAGGTTAATATGGGGGCTATGACTTTAAGAATCAACATTTATTACCTTCCTTTGGAATAGGGGAAAAACAGTTGATAATAACAAGAATAGATAAAGATGAAAGTTAAGACATGATATAATAGATAAAACAACATAAGCATGAGGATGGCAATATGTTTATGACAAAGATAGGGATAAGGTGAACATGATTATTATAAGGACACATCAATATGTTTCAATCTTAAGGAAGACAAACATAAAGAACGCCAAAAGACTTATCAACAATTTATGGGTAACACTGAGACGTCAAGAAGTATCATCGAACCTCAAACCGACAAGGGAAAGAAATAATCAATAATTTCCTCAAGAACCAAATTAAAGACAATTTTAAAAAAAGTTAATCAAAGATTTAACTACAACTAAAGTTCAAAGATTTATCTAATTTAGTAAAACTAAAGTTGGAAAATGATCTAAATCTACCTAAAAACTATTTTGCAAAGTTCTTCTTAAAAACTAACTAATTAATCTAAGTAACAAACTTAGTTAGAAGAAAATAACTAATTAATTCTAGTTTAAAATTAATTAATAAATTAAGTTGAAATCTAATTAAAACTAAGTTGCTAATTTCTACCTAAATTTAACTAGAAACCACATAATTAATCTAACTGAAACTTAATTATTAACTAAAAGATAAAAACTAAAATTAATAAACTAACTAAACTTATGAATTCATTTGTCTCCTTAGAAAAAAACAAACGCATAGTGCCAATAGAAAGACTAAGCATGGGCCAAGGCTGATTGGTGAGCCCAAACAAGAGTGGGGCGCTGGGTACTAGCTGGGTCATGGATATTGACCCTGTTCGGTTACATTAATGGGAAAGGAAAAAACCAAAGCCTAGTTTTACACAGCCATGAAAACACTCTCCCAAATTCTTTTGCTCAGTGCCCAGCTTCTCATCCTCTTCCTCGCGATTCCGCTTCGCGCCTCAAACCTCGACCACTGCCTCCATCTCCCTCACCTCTCGTGACCTCCTTCATCTGTCTCACTCTCTCTCGGATCCTCTTTGTCAAGCAATCGCGGACGTGCTTCGATTCTACGGTGGCCGGTTACAAAAATTTGATCGGAGGAGAATAAACAAGTCCAAACAGAATCCGGCGATGAATCAGAGAACAATCAAGAACGCAACATAAATGTGAAAAGTAAAAACAAATACTTGCCGGCGATTACAGGTGCGACGGAATCCAAGGTAAGATTCTGTACTTTACTCTCCTTCTTCGACCACACTAAGACCTTCTTCTACTTATTCTGAATTGTCCTGGGTTTGATTTGTTTGAACTTCTCCTTCTCCATTTTCTCTGAAACGAAACGGGCTCGTATGGTCGGTCTAATGAATTGAATTGATGTTGAATTGCAGGTAGTTTTGGAGGAAGTTTGTTGGGTTGAGCAAAGGAGAAGAGGAAGTTGTTGATGTTAGCAGTAGGTGGTGTACGTTTGAAGTTTGGTGGTGGTGATGTAGTGGCGTTGTTGTGTAAGGTTGAAGGTTGAAATAAGTGGAGTGAGGTTGAAGGCTGTAGAAAGAATTGGAATAAGGTTAAAGGTTGAAGAAGATGGATATGTGTGATGTTGCAAACCGGTTTTGGGGCGGTGCCATGGATATTTTTAAAAAGAAATGGAGGGCGGAAGAGACAGTGGCTCAGAATTGTTTGCGGAGGACGTGAGAAATTATTCACGAGGCCGAACTTTATCCCAGCGACCTTTGACGATTGAAGATGCAATCAGCGGCGACGACAAAGGTGAATACTTTCCATGTCTGATTCGTTCTAATCTTCTTCCTCTCACTTATTCTTCTGCCAGTTGCTGTTACGACTAATTTTTTGAAGTTTGGTGACGTATCGTTGGATTCCTCGAATTGCTGATGCGGGTACTGCGAACGATTAAAGTTGGAAGTGAACTGGAGTCTACCCTTGATGATACATAAGCTTTTGTTTTGCACTGAGTGTGTTCGAAGGTTTTAACAGAGGTGCTTGATTCTTAATTGATTTTATTTCAGAATTCTCCTCTCTTATTTTTAAATTTCCGGTTTCTTACTTGCAGTTTGAGGGGCAAGGTGAAGAAGACAAAGGGTTGGTAAAGTGGTGGATCCAATGGGAGTTGTTCGTGGCTCCAGTGTGAAAAGATTTCTGAGGTTTGTTAAGGTGATTGGTTAGAAACCGGTTCCCCCTCTTCTGCTGTTTTTGTTTTCCTCTTATACAGGTCCTTTTGAAATTTCCTACCGTTGGTGTGCAGGTTTACGTTGGGAGCAGGCTGGTGTGTACGGTTGGGCAGAGTAGCAGCATGTGTACTGATGCGTGTTGCTTTAAAAAGTCAAGTTCTGGTGCTGGTTCGTACGATTTGGAGTGGAGATGGAAAAGAGACTGAAAAGCTAGCTAATGTTTTCAAAAGGACCCTGATGTATTTCAATGTAACAGACTTAAAATATTTTATTAAATAGATATTAAATTATGGTAGCTGCAAAGTTAAACTTGGTGGTTCACCATTCACGTTAGAGCTGGGAGAGAGAGACGCTCTCTTGTAATGTACCAAAAATAAATAAAAGTAACATGTTGTAATTTGTTTAGACAAAAATGATTAAAATGATTAAATGAACTAAATAAAAGTAAATCTATGTTATAATTAAAATTAAAGTTAACTGAAAAGATATAAACTAAAATAATTCCAACACTAAATTAAAAACAAAAGAAAATGAAATTAATACACATTAAACTAATTGACTTTTTTTAAAAAAAAGAAAAATGTGGTCTATATTAAGAATAATTATGCTATAATTAAACTAAAAAAATAAACTTAGTCAAATTCTAAATAAATTTTAAAATAAGGCAAATTCTAAAATGAAATGGCAAAAAACGAAAGATCGCTGATAAAAAAAGATATGATAATGATAAGACAAATCTGAGGGTAAAATTTGGGGTGCAACACCAAGGGTTTCACACCATTTATTTTGGTGCAAGTTCGATTTCAGTGCATTTTCGCGCTTTTGATCGGTTTCGACGCGTTTCATCTACATATTAAGGATTCTCTGGTTTTCTTTGATTTTCTGCCTCAAAATCTCTTTACAACACTTACCAAGCCAAATCTCCGGCTTGTAGGTTGGTGGATCTAACTAATTTTATCGTTTCGCGCATTTTCGTATTGCTCGCAATGTAGTCGATAATTGTTGTGTGTGATTTGGTTTTGCATTTGTTGATCCATGATCCTATTGTGTTAGTTGATTCTATCACTGTTTATTTGTTGTTTTCAAGTTCAATTTTCCTGCACAATTTCAGTTCCTAGCATGTGGTGGTTGGCATAAGTGATTATGTGTTGAAAACTACTTTTGAAAAGCTGTTTTTACTGTTATTTTTTCCTCTGTTACAGTGGTAACCGGTTAGCAGATATGCTGTAACCGATTACACAGTGCAATTTTCTCCAAAAACACGCATTTTCAAGCATGTAACCGGTTAGTACATATACTGTAACCGGTTACCACTGTACATAATGCCATTTTCTTGCATTTTCAAGTGTGTTTGCCTTGCTTTCTTCATTTTTAACTTCCATTGATTGTCATGCTTGATTTTATGGATGTTTTTAATGTCATTTCACTTATGGTTGAAGCATGTTCATGAACTTTCGATGCAAATTATCGATTATTCATTTGTTTCATGTTCTTAGCATTGTATGAACATAGCAATTCTTGCACTATCTTTGTTCACATGATGCATGATTTTGTGTGGCATTTTGATGATCATTTGGCACTGTTTTGCACCTTCCATTTCAGATTTGCATTAAATTTATTCTTCATGGATAAACTTAATCTTGTATAATCAATAATTCAATCCTTTTTGCTTTAATGACTTTTCATCCTCTTTGGAAAGTTGTTAGCATGTTTATCCCTTGATTAATTGATCGAAACTTTATTTCGATTAATCGATCTTCCCTTTTCCTCTCTTTAGGCCTCCTTTAGAGCTTTCTCTCTCTTTTCCCCCCTGTGGAGTTGGAGTTTCGCGCTGCGCCTTGCATCGGAGCACTGTACAAATTGACACCGTTATGCTGTCCGTTTCTCTACGCAGGAGCACTGTACAACATTGGAGCGGTTGCTCTGTCCGTTTCACTTTCCACACTATATTTTGGGTGCTAGAGAAAGAATGAGGATGGAGTTTTTCCACCCTTATTCTGGCTATTTCTTTGGTAAGGGCGTCTTGTCCTCTCCTCGAGAATAATCACCTCTATCCTCCAGCTATAGTGTTTCTCATTCCCCTATCGAGTCGATCCTTGATCACTTTTCTCTCTTTGTAATGTCTTTCATCCTTGATCACTTGTGATCTTCTCAATCTCTCCTTTTGAGCAACCACCATCCCTTCTTGGTTAAGATCATTATTCTTACGCTTTCAATCTCTCTTTGTTTCATTACTCCTTTCTTCTTGTAATCAGTCATTGCTTTTTGATTCGCCTGAAGAGTCTCAATTCTCTTTCTTTGGTCTAACACAGTTTTCCTATCACGACCATTCTTCCCCAGGAGTTCGCAATCTTCTCTTGGTTCTTCTCCCGTTGTTGGTTTAACCACTGCTTGTCAGTTAAAACACCAATTTTGCTCTCTTACTCAGTTAATCACAGTCTGCCTATTAATACTGAGCACCTTTTGGGTTAATCACCTTCTCTTGGTTAATCACCCGTCTCTTCAGTTAATCACAGTCCATCTGTTAATACTGAACATGTTGGGTTAATCACCTTCTTTTGGTTAATCATCTGTGTCTTCAGTTAATCACAGTCCGTCTGTTAATACTGAGTTCTTCTCGAGTTAATCACCTTCTCTTGGTTAATCACTCGCTTTTCTCTTCAGTTAACCATAGTCCGTCTGTTAAAATACTGAACCCTTTCGAGTTAATCACCTTCGTTTGGTTAATCACTCGCTTCTTTCAGTTAATCACAGTCCGTCTGTAAACACCGAATCCCCCGCAGTTGGTAACCTCCTCTTGGTTCGAATACTTGTACCCTTGGGTTAGTAACCTTTCTTTGGTTCAAATACCCTTTCTTCGGTTGAGTACTGTTTATTCAGTCAGTTTACCGAACCCCTTTTGGGTCACGACCTTTGCTCGGTCCTACACCCGTTCTTTTGGGTCATGACCTTCGCTCGGTCCTACACCCGTTCTTTGGGTCACGAGCTTCGCTTGGTCCTACACCCGTTCTTTGGGTCACGACCTTCGCTCGGTCCTACACCCGTTCTTTGTGTCACGACCTTTGCTCGGTCCTACACCCGTCCTTTGGGTCACGACCTTTGCTCGGTCCAACACCCGTCCTTTGGGTCACGTTCTTTATTCGGTCCTACACCCGTTTTTCTGGTTAATCACAGTTTTCTCTGTTAAAACCAATGCTTCTCTATCCCCACAGGGTTGCAGTCTTTTCTTCCCCGGTTAACCACTGCCAGCCAGTTAATATACCGAGTCTTCTTTTGCTCTTGGTTATGACACCATCCCTTTATTTGGATCCCCAGAGGAGTCCTTTCTATTCCCCTTGTTCTTACTTTCTTGGTTTCGACACCAATTCTCTTTGCTATCCCCAGCGGAGTTTATTTCATTCTTGGTTTTGACACCTTTCTTTTCCTATTCTTTTGTGCAAACGCTCTTACTGCGGGGTCTTTCCCAGTAGAGTTTTTCTTTCACTCTTGCTCTTGGTTTTGATACCACTTCTTTCGTCTCCTTGTTTCTTTCTTGTTTTCCTTTTCCGTTCAGTTCCCCGAACTACGGAAGCTCTGATTCTGCATTCTTTTGAGTGTATGATACGTAGGCACGAGGACTTTGTTCCTCCGCGAGCACCTTCTTTCTTTCTTTTCTTTTTCCCTTTCTCTCTCTCCTCGTTCTTTTAGCTAGAAGCCTTTAGATAGATAACCCATCCAAGCCTAGAAGCAAGCGAAATGGTTCCCGTCGAGTACGACGGATGCGTTACGTGCTAATACCTTCCTTTCGTATAACCGACCCCTGTTCCCGTTTCTCTTCCCCTTTGGTTTTATCGATATTTTCCCTGTCCTTCGGGACTAAATAAAGTTCGGTGGCGACTCTGTTGTTATCTTTGAGTGTGTGATTCACTCAGGTAGAAACCAGCCATCTTCAGCTGGCGACTCTGCTGGGGACAGATTGACCTCTTGCAGGTCAATCCCTTGAGGGGTCTCACCTAATTTTGTTTGCTTTCTTGCTTTTTTGGGTGTTTATCTTCTGCGCTTTACTAGTTTTATCTTTACGCTTTATTCGCCTTATGTTTATTTATTACATTTCTTTACTGCTTTGAATATTCATATGCTGCATATTCTGGACATCTGCTATTTTCTCTGCTGTTTCCAGTTGAGGTTGTTACTTGAGAGATAAGCCCAATACACAGGCTTGAGTATACACCTAGGATTAGAGTGGAAAGTAGTGGGACCTACGTGCCATCTTGGTGCATTTAGTGTTCACAAAATTCACATCCAGACGAGATTTTCTTGGGAGATGCTCTGATGTGTGTGTCTTACACATTTCAGGGTGTTGATCTAGAGAGCTGTCGACTCTGGCGACCATTCCCGAGGACTCAGTTGTGGCACTCCTCCCAAGGAGCGATAATGGCAGACCAGAAGTGGCAAACCCATTACGCTTCTTGATCCGAGGACCCAAAGCTGGGAACTTGCCATAGGGTGATCTTTTTGGAGGAATCAGTGGACGACCTCTTTGTTTGGCGATAATATTGTACCCCGAGGGATGAATGTACTATTGCTTCTCAAATAGAGAATCTGAAACTGAGGGGGATATTGGGTTTTTCTGCAGGAAACCAAGACTCTTCCGACCTTTGCTTTCTCATTGCTTCAGATCTCGTACCGATACAACACTACCTTTGTGGATGTTCATATTTGATTATTCAGACTATGCTGGCTTGTTGTTTCTGGTGTTGCATATCATCTCATCATGTCAAATTAATTTTTGTATAAACATTTTAAAACTTTATTTATGCATAAATTGCATCCATTCATGGCCGCATATGCACGTCCCTTCATCCAAAACTGTTGCTCATCCTTGTCCACATTCCTTGTAGCAAGACGACGACTCGACATCGGTATTTTACTCGCTCAAACAAATCCAGAATCATGGCTGACTTTGAAGCTGAGAACGCTACTTACAAGGAAACTCTGGCACAATTCCAAGGTCGGATGGATCAGTTTCAGACGAACATGGATGTCATTATGGAGCTCCTTCGTGCTCAGCGGGATACTGCTGTTGTTGCCACTGTTGTTGCAACTACTACCGATGCAACTGTTGTCACTCCCATTGTGACCACTCCTCCTATTATTACTGCTACTCCTGCTGTCGTTGTTCCTTCTCCTGCTAGAGTTGAAGTACCAGTTGAGCCTGTGAATCAGCCTGCTGTTCAGCCTAGTTTGAACCAGATGCCCACTGGTTTCCCTTGAGGCATGCCTCCGAATTACACTCCTTAGATTGCAAATAATGGTAGTGCCTTCATGCCATATCAGCCATTTGTTGCACCCATGCCTAATGGGAATGCTGCCGCCTATCCATGGGTCATGCCTACTCCAGTCCCGCCTCCAGTGGTGAATGATGATCCTGAGAATCTTCAGGCTCAAACTAATCAAACTGCCAGATTGGTTGATACTGAAACTCCTGATGATGAAGAGCATGTGTATAGGGGTCCTCCTATTCATGTTCCAGTCCCATCTCAGGCTGCTCAAACTGCTGTTCAGAATGTTCATCCTGGGATGTTCTATCCAGGGGCATCTTCCTCAGCTGCTGGGGTACCTCCTCAGATTTATCCGTATGGTGTTCCGAGGGGTCAACATGCTGGTCATATGGTTAATCCTGGTTTGGTGTATCCTTCTCAGTTTGCTACTCCACAAGTTCACGTTCCGGCCGCTTCTCAGCTGCCAAATCCTCAGATTCTTGTCAGGCCCACTAATCAGAATAAATCGGTTGACTACAAGTTGTTGGAGGACCGTATCAGAGCTATCGAAGGGTTCTCTGCTTTTGGTATGGAAGCCAAAGACTTGTGTCTGGTTCCAAATGTTGTGTTGCTGCAGAAATTTAAGATACCTGATTTTCCAAAGTATAAAGGCTTGAGCTACCCGTGTAGTCACATCACTATGTACTGCAGGAAGATGGCATCCCATATTGATAACGATGAACTGCTGATTCATTGTTTTCAAGATATTTTGTCTGGTGCTTCATTGGATTGGTACATGGGCTTGGAGCGCAGCAAAATCCGTACTTGGAGAGATTTGTCTGAAGCGTTCGTGAGGCAATACAAGTATAACCTTGATCTGGCGCCAACTAGATTGCAATTGCAGAATCAGTCACAGCGCTCAGCTGAAACATTCAAGGAGTATGCACAAAGATGGCGTGAGATGGCATCTCGTGTGCGACCGGCTCTCTCTGACAATGAGTTGGTTGACATCTTTATGGGTACCTTGCAAGGATCTTACTACGAGAAAATGGTGGGTAGTTCTTCATCAAACTTTGCTGATGTGGTAACGATTGGCGAACGGATTGAAAATGGTTTGAAGACTGGAAAGATTCCTGGTGCTGCTTCCTAGCAGCCGACCGCTAGAAAGTCTCAAAACAGTTAGTCTAAGAAAAAGGAAGGTGAAGCCAACGCTGTGACAGCTTAAGTTTCTCCTCAGTATCAAGCTCTCATGACTCCCATGCCATACTATCCGTATCCGTACATTGTTGCTGCGCAGTATCAACAACCTCCATATCAGTATCATCCGCAACAACCAGTTCAGAATCAGCAACAGAATCAACAGAACAAAAATTAGCAGAATCAAAACGGTCAGAACAACAAAAATCAAGGAAACCGCAAGCGTCCGAATTTTGATAGAATTCCGGTGTCATACACGGAATTGTTTCCTTACTTAGTTCACCAAGGGGCAATTGTCCCGAAACAGATTGCACCTGCGATTCCTCCATTTGGCCCGAAGCATAACCCAAATGCATCCTGTGCTTATCATGCTGGATACATAGGACATGCAACAGAGGATTGCTTTGTTTTCAAAACCAAGGTTCAGGAACTCATTGATAAGAAGGTTCTGACTTTCGCTGAGGAAGGACCTAACATTCAGAATAATCTGTTGCCGAATCATGGTGGGCCTGCGGTTAACATGATTGGGGATAATTCCAGGGCTGAATTGATCATGGATGTCGACGAAGTAAAGACCCCGATGGCTGTGGTTTTCAAGAGATTGAACGAACACGGGCTGTTGAAAGGGTTGCAGGGTAAGTGTCAGATTTGTGACGATAATCCCAACCAGTGTCGAAGGCTGAAGGGTTGTCTCCAGATTCTGATGAATCATGGCGAAGTGTAATTTGCCAGATCTAAACCTGTAAAGGAAGTTGCTGCTATTGAGCTGTTCACCATCGTCTATAGGAAGGTTCATGTGGAATCCCCTAAACAGAAGAAGGTGCAACCCATCGTTGTTTGCCCGCCAAAGCCGTTTCCGTATCAGAATTCTAAAGAGATATCGTGGAAGTATGGGTCTTCTGTGTTTTCTGGAGGTCAAGAGATAAGGTTCACCGAATCAGAGATCGTGAATGTTACAGCTGGTGGAGGTATGACTCGTAGTGGATGAGTGTTTGCTCCGAAGGTCACTACAAAGCCTGTTCAAGTTCCAACTGTTGTTCCTCCCAAGGAAACGCCTGCATCTGCAATCCCTGCTGTTCAACAAGGGGCATCTTTTACCGTTATTCCAGTATCGACTATCCCGTCTGAGAATGTTTCAAAGACCAAAGAGACCCTTGATGATCAAGAGTTCCTTAGCTGATCAAGAAAAGTGACTTTAAGATTGTGGATCAACTGGTTCAGACTCCCTCGAGGATCTCAATTTTGTCCTTACTCATGAGTTCGCCTGCGCACATATCAGCTTTGTTGAAAGTTTTGAACATCGCCCACATTATGCAAGATATATCCGTCGTCGAATTCGATGATGTAGTGGCCAACATAACTGCAAGTCGGTATTTTGGCTTTAATGAATCGGAATTGCCTCCTGAAGGAACTGCCCACAACAAAGCGCTACACATATCTGTAACCTGCACAGACATCCTATTATCTCGTGTTCTAGTGGATACCGGTTCTTCTCTCAATTTGATGCCTATGGGCACATTGAGTCAATTACCAGTGGAAGGGATCGAGATGAGACCAAGTGCCTTAGTTGTCAGAGCCTTTGACGGGTCTCGAAGGCAAGTCATTGGAGAAGTGAATTTACCCATCAACATTGGGCCACATCTATTTACCATTACTTTCCAAGTGATGGATATCAATCCAGCATACAGTTGCCTACTGGGTCGTCCGTGGATCCACGCTGCAGGGGCAGTTACCTCCACTTTACATCAGAAGTTGAAATTCATGTTTGACGATCAGCTTGTCATTGTCTGTGGTGAAGAGGATTTGATTGTAAGCGAGTTATCGTCCTTTCGATACGTCGAGACCGAAGAAGGCATAGCTGAGGTGCCGTTGCAGTGTCTCGAGTTCGAAGATGTCAGCTCTGCTTCAACTAGTCAAAGTAGATCACCACAATTGACTTTAGCATCTGCTAAGAGTGCTAAAGAGACCATCGATAGAGGTGCCTTGCCAGGCTAGGGGCACGTGATTGATGTGGCCGAGAAGCATAATCGTTTTGGATTGGGTATCATCCTGGTCATCAATCTGGTTCCTATGATCAGAAGCAGGGCAACTTGATCAAGTTCCATAGCGCGGGTTTCCAGCAGGGTGACATCGTGGCAGCTGCTGATGATGTTGGTCCCAGTAATCAGATTTCAAGTTTTGTGCGCAAGTGTCCGTCGGGTTTCAAGCTCAACAATTGGACATCTACCGTGATTCCTGTGGTTTTCCTATATAACATGTAATGCACTTTGCTTTCTCGTTCCCTCGTCCTCGCCCGAGACGAGTGGATAGCTTGTAAAGGGCCTCACGCTTTTGCAATATTATGTGATCAATACATAAAAGTTTTTTGCATTCAAAATCACGCTATATTTTCTTTCTTTATTTTACTTTTCACAAATAAATGGCAAAAGATTCTTTTGTTTTTCACTATAGCTCATTCTGAACATATTCATAAACATGCAGAACTAATAAAAGCATTGATAACAACATGGCAAACATCCATTGTAATTATGGAATTCCAATTAACCAAGCCGAAGAAGATGGTAAGGGAGATTGTGAATTACCGGATGAACTGGCAAGGCTCCTTGAGCACGAGCGTAGAGAGATTCAGCCACACAAAGAGCCAGTGGAAGTTGTCAATCTTGGTACTGATGAGGTCAGAAGAGAAGTCAAGGTTGGCGCATCCCTCGCAGAGAATGTACACTCCGAGTTGGTCAAGTTATTGAAAGAGTATGTTGATATCTTCGCCTGGTCCTATCAAGATATGCCTGGGTTGGATACCAACATCGTTGAACATCACTTACCACTCAAGCCCGGATGTCCTCCTGTCCAGCAGAAACTCAAAAGGACTAGACCCGACATGGCACTCAAAATCAGAGAATAGGTCAAGAAACAGCTTGATGCTGGGTTCCTAGCCACTTCCGAATATCTCGAATGGATTGCCAACATTGTCCCGGTTCCCAAGAAGGACGGCAAAATCAGAATGTGTGTGGATTATCGAGATCTCAACAAGGCAAACCCAAAGGATGATTTCCCTTTGCCTCATATTGATGTCTTGATAGACAACATTGCGCAGTTCTCTGTATTTTCCTTCATGGACGGTTTTTCAGGATATAATCAGATCAAGATGTCCCCAACTGATATGGAGAAGACTACTTTTATCACGCCATGGGGTACATATTGCTACAAAGTCATGCCATTCGGTCTAAAGAATGCAGGGGCAACATACCAGCGTGCCATGACAACCCTCTTTCACGATATGATACATAAAGAGATTGAGGTTTACGTGGACGATATGATTGCCAAGTCCAGAACTGAGGATGATCACTTGGTTCATCTGAAGAAGCTGTTTGACAGACACCGGAAGTTTAGACTGCGGTTGAATCCTGTGAAGTGCACCTTCGGAGTTCGATCTGGTAAACTGTTGGGCTTTATTGTAAGTCAGAAGGGCATTGAAGTTGATCCTGATAAGGTTCAAGCAATTCAGAACATGCCGCCTCCCAAAACAGAAAAAGAAGTCTGTGGCTTTCAGGGCAGACTCAATTACATTTCAAGATTCATTTCTCATTTGACGGCTACCTGTGAATCAATGTTCAAATTACTAAGAAAAAATCAATCGGTTGAATGGAATAATGATTGTCAGGAAGCATTTGACAAAATAAAACAATACTTGCAAGAACCACCGATCTTAGTACCGCCGGTTCCTGGTAGGCCATTAATCATGTATCTCACCGTTCTCGGCGAATCGATGGGATGTGTATTGGGTCAACATGACGACACTGGCAGGAAAGAACATGCAATATACTATTTGAGCAAGAAGTTCACTGATTGTGAGACCAGATACTCACTCTTGGAGAAAACTTGTTGTGCTCTGGTCTGGGCTGCTCGACGCTTAAGACAATACATGATTTGCCATACTACTTTGTTGATATCCAAAATGGATCCGATAAAGTATATATTTGAAAAGCCTGCTGTATCTGGAAGGATTGCTCGGTGGCAGATGTTGTTAACTGAGTATGATATCCAACATGTTACCCAGAAAGCAATAAAAGGGAGTGTCTTATCTGACTACCTTGCTCATCAACCTGTAGAGGGATATCAACATATGAAGTTTGACTTTCCCGATGAGGATGTTCTATTTATCAGAGATTATGAGACTCCAGATCCTGATATAGGACCCGAACCAGGGGCGCGATGGATGCTCGTGTTCGACAATGCCTCTAATTCCAAGGGTCGTGGAATCGGTGCTATCCTTATCTCTCCAATAGGTTTTCACCTTCCCTTCACTGCCAGATTATGCTTTGCATGCACCAACAATATGGCTGAATACGAAGCATGTATCTACGGTATTGAAGCAACTATTGACATGAGAATCAAGATTCTTGAGGTCTATGGAGATTCTGCCTTGGTCATCGGTCAAGTCAGAAGGAATTTTGTGACTCGGGATTCCAAGCTGGTTCTGTACCAACAACACATAGAGAAGTTGATTCCTTATTTTGATGAGATCACTTTTCATCATATTCCCAGAGAGGAAAATCAACTAGATGATGCTCTTGCCACTCTAGCATCTATGTTTAAGGTCAAGTGGAAGAATGAAGCTCCTCATATCCGCATTGATCACTTGAACGAACCAGCGCACTGTTTAGCAATCGAGGATGAGTCTGATGACAAGCCTTGGTTCTATGACATTAAGAGATATTTGGAAAAACAGGAATATCCTGAGGGTATCACCATCACTGACAAGAAAGCTCTTAGGCGGCTTTGCGCCAAATTCTTCTTAAGTGGTGGTATACTGTACAAGAGGAATTATGATTCCGTGTTGCTCAGATGCGTGGATAGATACGAAGCAAACACGATCATAAGGTCCATACATGAGGGCTGCGAGGGTGTACATGCTAAAGGTCCTGCTATGGCTAAGAAGATCCTTCAGGCTGGGTATTACTGGACAACAATGGAGGTAGATTGTTACAACTTTTCCAAAAGGTGTCACAAGTGCCAAATTTACGGAGACAAGATCCATGTGCCTCCAACTCCATTGAATATTTTGACTTCACCTTGGCCATTTTCCATGTGGGGTATATATATGATTGGAATGATCGAGCCGAAGGCTTCCAACGGTCATCGATTCATTCTAGTTGCTATCGATTACTTTACCAAGTGGGTTGAAGCTGCTTCTTATGCAAACGTTACACGACAAGTGGTTGCCAGATTCATCAAGAAAGAGATAATCTGTCGTTATGGCGTTCCTAGAAACATTATCACGAACAATGCAAGCAACCTGAACAACAATATGATGAAGGAGTTGTGTCAAGAATTTAAGATCGAGCACCACAACTCTTCACCATATCGGCCCAAGATGAATGGCGCCGTTGAAGCAGCAAACAAAAACATCAAAAGGATTGTCCAGAAAATGGTCAAGACTTACAAGGATTGGCATGAAATGCTTCCCTTCGCACTGCATGGCTACAGAACTTCAGTTCGCACTTCCACTGGGGCAACTCCGTACTCACTCGTGTGTGGTATGGAGGCAGTTTTACCCATTGAAGTCGAAATTCCTTCGCCCAGAGTCATCATGGAAGAAGGTCTTGATGAAGCTGAATGGGTTCAATCCAGATACGACCAGCTGAATCTAATCGAAGAGAAGCGCCTTGCAGCTGTTTGTCATGGTCAATTGTATCAGAGACGCCTCAAACAAGCTTTTGACAAGAAAGTTCTTCCTCGAACATTCTGTGAAGGCAAACTCGTGCTCAAGAGATATTCACCTGTTCACTCGGATCCACGAGGCAAGTGGACTCCCAATTACAAAGGACCCTTTGTTGTCAAGAAGGCCTTCTCAGGCGGAGCCCTGATCCTCACCACAATGTATGGGGAGGAGTTGTCATCGCCCGTGAACTCCGATACAGTCAAAATATATTATGCCTGAAAAAATGGATAAGAGTCCGCTAGATTGACGTCCGCAAGGACAATCTAGGCAAAAATGGACGTCCCGATGAACCAAAAAAAGAAATGTCCATGCAAAAGTTAGGGACAATGGAAAAAACAATAATAGCCCGCTAAGTTGAAAACCCGAAAGGGCGACTTAGGCAAAAATGAGCATCCCGGTGGACGAAAAAAATGTGAAAACATGTCCAGGCAAAAATTAGGGATAAAGGCATTGACTGTGAACACTTTAGCCTCTTTTCCTCTCGGCTAGACCTCAGACGGTAACAGAACATCCCAATCATCGTCGACTGGTGCAAGGTGTTGGAACCTAGACTTACAGTGGATGATGGCCAATGTTGTAATCAATGCAAAGCATGATTTCCTTTTTCCATTTACACTTGTTTTTCAATTTTAATGCAAATTTCCTCATCAAGGATTTTGCATCCTTGTACACACTTTTATGTACAAAAATTTTACATTCAATAAAATGCATTCTTAGTTATCTCAATTTGTTTTCATTCCAGTATTTTGTTTGCAAAATAAACAATTATTTGTGATCACATAATACTAAAAAACGTTGAGAACAATAAAAAGATATATTCATCGAAAAAGCATTATGCATCGCATGTGTTACTGGTAACTCCTGCAGGGTGATCGGTAATACCCATTGGTAAGCCTAACGCCTGGCCGGCAATGTTTTGATTCAGTGAAGAAGTTGTTGTGTCCTCAGCAGAGTCATCATCCTCCCCAGCAGGTTGCCGGGGTGTTCCCCAGCAAAGACGCTTTGTTCTCTTTTCCCCAGTAAAGGTTGTGCATCATCTCTTATGATTAGGAACTATCTGTCACCAGCAGCAGTGGTTTCTCCTCAGCTGAGTCAACATGATTCAGGAACTTCTTTTCCCCACGCAGAGCCCGTCTTGGTAGAAAGGATTGACTTGGTTATTTCATTCCTAACAGGGACCGCCATGGTGATTTAGAAACCTGAGATGACCTCGGTTTCTTTCCCCGGTGGAATCATCATCCTTTGTGAACTCTCTTCTCCAGCAGAGATTGTCTTTATCTGCGGGTCCTCTCCCCGACAGAGGGTGTCGAAGTCGTTTTGCTACGATTTCTGCCTTATCGCCTCGCTGTGCCTTATCCTGCGCCTTTGAATTGCATGGTATCAAGCATCATGTAGAAACGCATGCATAACATATGCATCGTTCATACTCCCTCTCTTTTGGCCTGACTTATCTCCCAACAGATTTTCAGCAAACCTTGCACTTACCTATTCTACCTTGTACCGCTCTGATTGTCGCCGTCGGCCAAATTTTCGAGCTACTCTTTTATTTAATCGCCTTTTACCCCGAATCATCGAAAAGCTGACGCAATTCGTACATTCAGGTCCAAGAGGATTAAATAGGGGCAGCTGTCGTAACCCGAAATTTGACCTCCCTCTTTTGCCTTTTGCATAAGCATGCGCATTCGCATCGTCAGCATACGCATTCACACTTTTTTTTTGTGTGTTTCTTGTTGCAGGATCTGCAGGTTTTTGAAGCCCGATTAATCGCATCCTCTCAAGATTATTTCATCACCAAAACAAGCTCAAAATAAAGGTTTCCATGTTTATTTATCAAGACAAGAGGTGGAAAATCGAAACCGGGACTTCAACATCATTTCCAAGCAAGTTTGGGGAAAGTTTGGCTGAAGTAATCGGTTACAGCATAACTGATAATCGGTTACACAGTATAAATTTCCCCAGAAACGCAGTTTTTCAAGCAAGTAACCGGTTAGCAGATATGCTGTAACCGGTTACTCTGTACAAAGTTGCAGATTCTGCTGCATTTTTGGGACAACAGCTATGCACTATCTTTGGTCTTTGTTTCTACATTATTCTAGCGGCATGTGGAACATTCTAGACAACTCAAGACCATTGAAGACATTTCCCTTTCCTTTATTCAATGCACCACTTTAAATTAAGAGCATCATGTTACTTAATTTACAAGCATGTCAATCTTTGGATGTGGAAGCTTGCATTGGGATTGTTACCGAGTTGATCCTAACTAACCGAGTTAACCGCCTTGACTCAGTGAGTCAAGTGTAACTAACTCCAACCCTAACTCCAAACCTCCCAAAGCTAAGTCCAAACCAAATTCCAAAGCTCTCACACTCCATACCTAAACTCTATTTAAACAAAGCTTCACCATTTTGCAAACCCTCAACAATCATTCACACAATTTCACACTTTCTTCACTCTCAATTCTCTCATTCTCCTCTGCATTTTTCTGCAACTTCTACACATTCCTCTTCATCTTCTCCATCAAACCTCACCAAAAGCTCTTATTCTTGAAGGATAATCACTTTTCACATTGAAAGTGATTAATTCTTGAGCTTAACCTTCATCATTTGGCATCCTTTGGTTGGATTTCTGGAATTACATCTCATTCTACTTCAATCCAAGGGTTTCACACCATTTATTTTGGTGCAAGTTCGATTTCGGTACATTTTCGTGCTTTTGATCGGTTTCGACGCGTTTCGTCTACAAATTAAGGATTCTCTGGTTTTCTTTAATTTTCTGCATCAAAATCTCTTTATAACACTTACCAAGCCAAATCTCCAGCTTGTAGGTTGGTGGATCTAACTAATTTTATCGTTTCGCGCATTTTCGTATCGCTCGCAATGTAGTCGATAATTGTTGTGAGTGATTTGGTTTTGCATTTGTTGATCCATGATCCTATTGTGTTAGTTGATTCTATCACTGTTTATTTGTTGTTTTCAAGTTCAATTTTCTTACACAATTTCAGTTCCTAGCATGTGGTGATTGGCATAAGTGATTATGTGTTGAAAACTACTTTTGAAAAGCTGTTTTTACTGTTACTTTTGCCTCTGTTACAGTGGTAACCGGTTAGCAGATATGCTGTAACCGGTTACACAGTGCAATTTTCTCCAAAAACACGCATTTTCAAGCATGTAACCGGTTAGCACATATGCTGTAACCGGTTACCACTGTACAGAATGCCATTTTCTTGCATTTTCAAGTGTGTTTGCCATCCTTTCTTCATTTTAACTTCCATTGATTGTCATGCTTGATTTTATGGATGTTTTTAATGTCATTTCACTTTTGGTTGAAGCATGTTCATGAACTTTCAATGCACATTTTCGATTATTCATTTGTTTCATGTTCTTAGCATTGTATGAACATAGCAATTCTTGCACTATCTTTGTTCACATGATGCATGATTTTGTGTGGCATTTTGATGATCATTTGGCACTGTTTCGCACCTTCCATTTCAGATTTGCATTAAGTTTATTCTTCATGGATAAACTTAATCTTGTATAATCAATAATTCACTCCTTTTTGCTTTAATGACCTTTCATCCTCTTTGGAAAGTTGTTAGCATGTTTATCCCTTGATTAATTGATCGAAACTTTGTTTCGATGAATCGATCTTCCCTTTTCCTCTCTTTAGGCCTCCTTTAGAGCTTTCTCTCTCTTTCCCCCCCATGGAGTTGGAGTTTCGCGCAGCGCCTTGCATCGGAGCACTGTACAAATTGACGTCGTTATGCTGTCCGTTTCTCTACGCAGGAGCACTGTACAACATTGGAGCGGTTGCGCTGTCCGTTTCACTTTCCACACTATATTTTGGGTGCTAGAGAAAGAATGAGGATGGAGTTTTTCCACCCTTATTCAGGCTATTTCTTTGGTAAGGGCGTCTTGTCCTCTCCTCGAGAATAGTCACCTCTATCCTCCAGCTATAGTGTTTCTCATTCCCCCATCGAGTCAATCCTTGATCACTTTTCTCTCTTTGCAATCTCTTTAATCCTTGATCACTTGTGGTCTTCTCAATCTCTCCTTTTGAGCAACCATCATCCCTTCTTGGTTAAGATTATTATTCTTGCGCTAGCAATCTCTATTTGTTTCATTACTCCTTTCTTCTTGTAATCAATCATTGCTTTTTGATTCCCCTGAAGAGTCTCAATTATCTTTCTTTGGTCTAACACAGTTTTCTTGTCACGACCATTCTTCCCCAGGAGTTCGCAATCTTCTCTTGGTTCTTCTCCTGTTGTTGGTTTAACCACTGCTTGTCAGTTAAAACACCAATTTTGCTCTCTTACTCAGTTAATCACAGTCCGCCTGTTAATACTGAGCACCTTTTGGGTTAATCACCTTCTCTTGGTTAATCACCCGTCTCTTCAGTTAATCACAGTTCATCTGTTAATACTGAACCTCTTGGATTAATCACCTTCTTTTGGTTAATCACTCGTCTCTTCCGTTAATCACAGTCCGTCTGTTAATACTGAGTTCTTCTCGAGTTAATCACCTTCTCTTGGTTAATCACCCGCTTTTCTCTTCAGTTAACCATAGCCCGTCTGTTAAAATACTGAACCCTTTCGAGTTAATCACCTTCGTTTGGTTAATCACTCACTTCTTTCGGTTAATCATAGTCCGTCTGTAAACACCGAATCCCCCGCAGTTGGCAACCTCCTCTTGGTTCAAATACTTGCACCCTTGGGTTAGTAACCTTTCTTTGGTTCAAATACCCTTTCTTCGGTTGAGTACTGTTTGTTCAGTCAGTTTACCGAACCCCTTTTGGGTCACGGCCTTTGCTCGGTCCTACACCCGTCCTTTTGGGTCACGACCTTCGCTCGGTCCTACACACGTTCTTTGGGTCACGACCTTCGCTCGGTCCTACACCTGTTCTTTGGGTCACGACCTTCGCTCGGTCCTACACCCGTTCTTTGGGTCACGACCTTTACTCGGTCCTACACCCGTCCTTTGGGTCACGGCCTTTGCTCAGTCCTACACCCGTCCTTTGGGTCACGATCTTTATTCGGTCCTACGCCCGTTTTTCTGGTTAATCACAGTTTTCTCTGTTAAAACTAATTCTTCTCTATCCCCACAGGGTTGCAGTCTTTTCTTCCCCGGTTAACCACTGCCAGCCAGTTAATATACCGAGTCTCCTTTTGCTCTTGGTTATGACACCATCCCTTTATTTGGATCCCCAGAGGAGTCCTTTCTATTCCCCTTGTTCTTACTTTCTTGGTTTTGACACCAATTCTCTTTGCTATCCCCAGCGGAGTTTCTTTCATTCTTGGTTTTGACACCATTATTTTCCTATTCTTTTGTGCAAACGCTCTTACTGCGGGGTCTTTCCCAGTAGAGTTTTTCTTTCACTCTTGCTTTTGGTTTTGACACCACTTCTTTTGTCTCCTTGTTTCTTTCTTGTTTTCCTTTTCCGTTCAGTTCCCCGAACTACGGAATCTCAGATTCTACATTCTTTTGAATGTATGATACGTAGACACGAGGACTTTGTTCCTCCGCGAGCACCTTCTTTCTTTCTTTTCTTTTTCCCTTTCTCTCTCTCCTCCTTCTTTTAGCTAGAAGCCTTTAGATAGATAACCCATCCAAGCCTAGAAACAAGCGAAATGGTTCCCGTCGAGTACGACGGGTGCGTTAGGTGCTAATACATTCCTTTCGCATAACCAACACCCGTTCCCGTTTCTCTTCCCCTTTGGTTTTATCGATATTTTCCCTGTCCTTCGGGACTAAATAAAGTTCGGTGGCGACACTGTTGTTATCTTTGAGTGTGCGATTCACTCAGGTAGAAATCAGCCATCTTCAACATCTGTCGGGGAAACGTCCTAGGAACTTAACGAGGAAAAGTGCCAATGACGATTGGGCTTTGAACCTGCTGGGAGCTATCACCCAGTGCTGATTTACCTGTTGAGGAAAACAATAACAAACTCTACTTGGGGAAAAAAGTCCCAAGTCAATACCAACCTGCTAGGGGACGACATTGAACCTACTCTTCTACTGAGGAATTATCCTTTATTCTTACTCTGCTGGTGATAAGAGCACACTACTGCTGGCAAAACTACATTTTCTGACCTGACGAGGAATGAAGGTACCAGTACTCTATGGGGAAGAAATCTCTACTTGGGAGAGAAATCAAACAAGCGCCACGCCGGGGGATGCCAACCCGCTTGGAGATCAAACCACAACTATCTTGTCTGGGGAAGCAAATCCTTGTTAGAAAGTAATAAACCAAAACAAATCTGGCTGGGGAAGCAGTCTTCTGAATTCTCACTGGGAAGAGTAATCAGAGTCATCACAGTGCTCTGCTAGGGATGATAAAAACTTGACAATCTCTGCCGGGGGAAGCAACTCTACTGAGGAAGAGAGATCCCGCCATCCTGCAAACACATAACAAACAAAAAAGTGCTACACACGCGCCATGGCAACCTCGGTTACCACCCACGACACTCATGATTTAAGCAATTTCCATTGTTTTTAACACGCTCTGGAAAGCTTCAATGTTTTTACATGTAATGTTTATCAAAATATCGGACGTTTTTGCAAAGAAAACAGTAAAAACAAAAATGGACAACTTTTGAATGAAACGAAAATTTATTGATCGAATTGGCCTGTAAATAGGCATTTACAATTTGGAGGAAATTCCTAGAAAGAGGCAATTGCGTAAAAGTAAAAAGAAAATACACATGTCGGCAATGTGGAAACATATTTCCATCATGTTCTGATTCAGCTATGACCCGTATATTTTTGACGCTCTCAGATGCCCTGCCTTCTGAAAAGAGTGACCAAACAGATTCCTATCCTTTGAAATTCTCGTGTGACAAGGTGAGCTCACAGATCGAACGCAGATCGCAGCCTCTCGCTTTCAAATCCCTAACTTTTGCCTGGATCGCCCTTTCGGGGTTTCGATCCACCGGGATACCCATTTTTTTGCTAAAGTTTCCTTTTCAGGTTTTCAACTTTGTGAGTTTATTCAATTCTTTTTTTTTTGTTATCCCTAATTTTTACGCGAACCTTTTCTTTTTATAGTTCGCCATGATGCCCCTTTTTTGCCTAGACCTTTTCTTTTTGTGGTCCAGCGGGTCTCTTTCATGCGTAGTATTTTTTGACTGCGTCCACGTTCATAGGGGACGTAAAATCTTCGCCATCCATAGTTGAAAGCAATAAGGCTCTGCCAGAGAAAACCTTTCTCACCACATATGGTCCTTCATAGTTTGGAGTCCATTTGCCCCTGTGATCTGTCTGAGGAGGAAGGATTCTTTTCAACACCAAATCACCTGTCTGGAAGCACCGAGGACGCACTTTCTGATCAAAGGCTTTCTTCATCCTGCTTTGGTATAACTGACCATGTGCAATGGCTTCCAGTCTTTTCTCCTCGATAAGGTTCAGTTGCTCCAATCTAGTTCGTACCCATTCAGCCTCCTCAAGCTTCACGTCCACCAAAATTCTCAAAGAAGGGATTTCAACTTCTAATGGTAGGACTGCTTCCATACTATACACCAGTGAGAAAGGAGTTACCCCTGTCGATGTACGCACCGAAGTACGATAACCGTGTAAAGAAAAGGGAAACATCTCGTGCCAATCTTTGTATGTTACCACCATCTTCTGCACAATCTTCTTGATATTCTTATTTGCTTCCTCGACAGCACCATTCATCTTCGGACGATACGGAGAAGAATTGTGGTGTTCAATTTTAAAGCTCTGACCACTAGTACAAAAATACCTTTTTAGCAGACGTTTTTAGGACAGTTCATAATTTACCTGACTTAAGAAGCGACACGGTGGCAATTCCGTAAGTATTTGTAATTTTGTTAGGTCGGGTGTACACTAAACTGACCTAAGAAAGATTAAATATAAAAAATATAATTTGCATTAAATTTCTTAAGTCGCCTATTTTTATAACTGACTTTAGAAGTCTATTTATTAAGTCTGGTGTTTCGCAACTGACCTAAGAGGATCTAATAAGGCGTCGGTTCGATTCCAGCTTAATACACTTTAGTGAAATAAAACAATAATAATATAATTTTTGGTTAATATGAGGAGTCGAACTGAAGCAAAAGGGTGCACGGTAGGCTATTGGATGCATACTCACGGGATTATAAGGGAAAAGGAAAAAAAAAGAGGGAAAGGGCACGACACCCCTTCATTTCCCTCTCTCTCTCTCTCTCTCTCTCTCTCTCTCTCTCTCTCTCTCTCGTTCGTGTTATCAAATTCTCTCAAAGGGTTCCAAACCCTAACGCCACCACTCACCGTTCAAGTCTCATCGCGCCTCTCAATTCTTCTCCGCCCTCGTTCTCTCTCACCCTAGCCCTAAATCAATTAACCATAACAAAGCCCTAACCCCAGCAATCCCAATACCCCGATTTCATTATGATTTGATGATTACATGTACAATGATTCAAAGTGTAAAGCAGAAAGGAAAAAAAGGACGCTGGAGATGGAAGGTGAGGAGGAGAAATCGAGACCTTCAAGAAACTTCATTCACAACTAAGTTCTTTTCTCCCTTTTTTTTGCGTTTCCGCGATATGTGAGTCGTTGAGTGTTCTGATGATGCTGTGATGCTCTGTGAAAAAAAAGTTCGTATTTGTGTGTTGGTACGATTTCTGTGAGATGATGATGAACAAACGTATTCTTCTTATCTCTATGTTTTTTTTGGCGACTTTGTTTGGTGATGGGTCTGATTGTTGGTTCTGTGATGGTTCTGATTGTTGTGTTGCGAAATATATTGAAATTTCACTCTGTTACTAAAATTTCAACGTCTCACTCTGTAACTTATAAGTGTGCTGCTCTATTAGGAAAACTTCAAGTGTTAGTTTATTTTCTTAGTTAATTAATTATCATTGGTGATGATGTGGATATGCCTGATACTCATTCGTCCTTTTCTTCTGAGAGGAAGAGAGCTGCTGAAGCTGAGCCTCCTAAGCTGCCTGAACCAGAGCCAGAGCCTGAGCCCATGGAAGAGGCTGATGAGGAAAAGGAAGCTAAGCAGAGGAAGGCTGAGGGACAGAAGGAAAAGGAGGCTGGTAATGCAGCGTACAAAAAGAAGGATTTTGATACTGCAATTCACCATTATTCAAAGGCTTTGGAATTGGATGATGAAGATATATCGTTTCTCACCAACCGTGCTGCTGTATACTTGGAAATGGGAAAGGTATGGATGATATTTTTCTTTTAGTATATTTGTATTTGTATATATGTATGCATGTGTTGAGTTTCTGTTTGTCTCTATTATTTATGCATTGTTCAGTTTAGCCTGTAAAGTTTGGTCTTTGGGTGGACACTATATTCAGTACAATATCTATGGAAACCTCTTTGAATTCTCGAACAAGTATGTCCCCCCTATCCGTCCTGTTGGAAGAGGAGCTTCTGGTATTGTCTGGTAAGAAAAACGAACACAATCCCAAGGATTTTCAGACTTGTTAAACTCAAGTTTATATGTATATGAACTCAAGTTTATATGTATATGTCAAATGGCTTCAAAAATATTTGGTGTGTGCAATTTAACAATAACTTGTTTTTCCTAGTTCGTGTGGATTTAGATTATGTTATCAACAATGTGAAATATAACATCTTTTTTTCATTTTCCTTCAGTTCTGCTGTAAATGCGGAGACACGTGAAGAAGTTACTATAAATAAATTTGACAATGCATTTGATAGCAGAATAGATGCCAAAAGGACCTTACGAGAAATTAAACTTCTCCGGAACATGGATCACGAAAATGTAATTTCATAAACCTTTTACTTTTAAGACATTCTTATTGAAATTTTGTTTGATTCATGAAAATTTTGGGATCGAATTTCAATAAGAATTCGTTTTCAAACAAGACTTTTTGCAGTCTTAATAAGAATTCGTTTTCAAACAAGACTTTTTACTTACCGATTAGGTCTCTGATACAGGTGATAGTCCTTAAGGACATTATATGGCCACCGCAGAAAGAAAATTTCAATGATGTGTACATTGTTTATGAATTAATGGATACCGACCTGCATCAAATAATTTGTTCCAATCAACCATTGACCGATGATCATTGTCGGGTTAGCCCTCAACTATGCCTTTTAATGTCTTCCATAATGAAAGATCTTTTGATTACAATGATTAATAAGATATGTTTACCAGTATTTTCTGTATCAGTTGTTACGGGGACTGAAATATGTACACTCGGCAAATATTCTGCACCGTGATCTAAAGTCGAGCAACTTGCTACTGAATTCCAATTGTGATCTTAAGATCGGAGACTTTGGTCTAGCTAGAACTACTTGTGAAACCGATTTCATGACTGAGTATGTGGTTACTCGCTGGTACCGAGCTCCAGAATTGCTTCTTAATTGCTTTGAGACTTAGATCAGAGAGGTATCATGGCTTTGTTAGAATTGTTTAATAATTCATAAAATGTGGTTTGTTTATGGTCATGGAGAAAATCTTTTAAAGAATATACATTACTTATGATATACAATTTGCTGTGTTTAGTGATTGATCAGTAAGGATGTTTAAGTGTAATTCATACTATTGTGTATCAAATGTTAATTACATATTTATTAAGCAGCAACACACAGGTTATAAAGACTGCTAATGATATTTTCAGGAAATTAGGGATAGACTTGGTGATTGAAGGAACTGGAGTTTTGTGGACAGAGAAAGTGCAGGGAGACACATTACAACAGGGGCTAAGAAGGGGCTCATCACTGCCTCTGGAAAAGAAGACATCCCTACTTATGTGGTTGGTGTCAATGTTGATGCTTACACCCATGACGATGACATTATCATCAAATCTTTTTGTACCAATAGCTACCTTCCTTTGTCAAGGTCCTTAATAAAAAATTCGGTAATGTACCTTTTCACCACATTTTCTAACAAGGATATATACTTTTTTTTGTTTATAACATATGAAGATGTATTGGGCAATAGGTATTATCAAGGGTAACATGACTACCACTCACTCCTACACTGGTGACCAACGTCTTATTAACACGAGCCACCGTGATCTAAGGCGTGCGAGAGCAGCAACACTTAACATAGTCCTAACATCAAATGGAGCAGCAAAGGCATTGGACTTTGTACTCCCAACACTCGTGAAAGCTCAATGGTATCGCACTTCGTGTGCCAACACCAAATGGTTCGGTGGTGGACCTCGTCGTTCAAGTCTCAGAAGACATTTGCTGAAGAAGTGAAAGAGGCTTTTAGAGAGAATGCAACAAAGGAGCTTACTAGTATTCTCTCAATTTCTGATGCGCCACTGTCTGTAGAGTTTAGGTGCACTGGCATTGATTTGTCACTGACAATGGTCATGGGAGATGACATGGTTAAGGTGATTGCTTGGTATAATAATGAGTGAGGTTACTCATGTAGGTTTGTTGATTTGGTTGACATTGTTGCTAATAACTGGAAGTGAGTCAAATAAGGTTTTTTAGTTATATATAATATATGTACCTACCGTGTGCCATTTGTAATTTTATTATTTTGCCTGCTGTGATGAACCGCTATTGCGGCTAGTCTTAAAATAAGTAAATATATGTGCCATCCAAAATAAAATGATATTACAAAAAAATGTGGAACTTTTTTTAACTTATTAGGTCAGTTATTTATATCCGATTTAAGAAAGGTAATTCTTAGGTCGGGTATAAATGGCACAAGAGCTTTCTTAAAGCCTAGACATATTAAGTCGGATGATGCTTACCCGATCTAATAATATTTTCTTAAGTCAGGTCAAAATCTGACTTAAGAAGTCAAAACTTCTTATGTCGGCAAATCTTAGGTCAGTCTCAGAACTGACTTAAGAAGCCATTTTTAACCGACTTAACAAGCGTTTTTTCTACTAGTGGACACAACTCCTTCACCATCTTATTATTCAAATTTGAACCATTATCAATAATGATTCTCTCTGGGATACCATAACGACAGATGATGTCCTTCTTTATCAATCGGGCGACTACTTGCTTGGTAACATTGGCAAACGAAGCCGCTTGCACCCACTTAGTGAAATACTCGATGGAAACTAGAATAAAACAATGCACATTAGAGGTAGTCGGCTCAATCTTTCTGATCATATCAATGCCCCATATAGCAAAGGGCCAGGGAGATGTCAAAACGTTCAGAGGAGTTGGCGGCACATGCACCTTATCAACATTAATCTGGCATTTATGGCATTTTTTGGCGTACTTGAAACAGTCAGATTCCATAGTCATCCAGTAATACCTTGCTCTCAGCAACTTTCTGGCCATGGCATGCCCATTGGCGTGATTACCGAAAGAACCCTCATGAACTTCTTCCATTAACATGCCTGCCTCGTGTTCATTAACACAACGTAGCAGGACCATGTCAAAGTTCCTCTTATACAACACATCATCCTCATTCAAAAAGAAATTGCCAGCTAGTCTCCTCAGAGTCTTCTTGTCTTTGCTGGATGCCCCAGATGGGTACGCTTGACTTTTGAGGAAGCATTTAATATCATGAAGCCATGGCTTGCCATCCGACACTTCTTCAACTGCAAACACAAAAGCTGGTCTATCAAGAAGCATGATTCTGATTGCTGGGACTTCATTCCACAGATTCACCTTGTACATTGACGCTAACATTGCCAACGCATCTGCCATTTGATTCTCAGCCCGGGGTACATGATGAAAGTCAACCCTATCAAAGAACGGCAACAACCTTTTGGCATAATTATTATAGGGTACTAAGTTTGCCTGACAAGTCTCTCATTCACCCTTAATCTGATTGATTACCAATGTTGAATCACCGTACACATCAAGATTCTTGATTCTCAAATCAATGGCCTCTTCTAACCCCATGATTCACGCTTCATACTCTGCTTCATTGTTGGTACAAAAAAACGCCAATCAGGCAGTGAAAGGTATATGGGAACCCTTAGGAGTAGTAATGATCCCCCCAACTCCGTTGCCATATGCATTAACCGCTCCGTCAAAAACTAAACCCCACTGGGATCCAATCTCAGGTCCTTTGTCAGGTAAAGGTTCATCACAGTCTTTTGCTTTCAGATACATGATATCTCCGTCTGGAAACTCAAACTTCATCGGTTAATAGTCTTCAATAGGTTGTTGAGCAAGATATTCTGATAGAATATTTCCCTTGATGACTTTCTGAGAAACATATTGAATATCGTATTCTGTCAAAACCATCTGCCAACGGGCAATCCTTCTAGTGAGTGCTTGATTTTCAAACACATATTTTATAGGATCCATCTTTGATATCAACAGGGTCATGTAGTTTAACATATACTTCCTCAGACGCTTGGCGGCCCAAGCGAGTGCACAACGTGTTTTATCCACCATTGAGTACCTCGACTCACAATCAATAAATTTCTTACTCACGTAGTAGATGGCATGCTGCTCTCTACCTGTCTCATCGTGTTGACCGATCACACACCCCATTGCATTCTCAAGAACCGTAAGATACATAATCAAAGGTCTTCCTGCTACCGGAGGCATGAGGATCGGAGGTTCCTGCAAATATTCTTTTGTCTTTTGAAATGCTTTTTGACAATTTTCATTCCACCTGACCGCTTGATCTTTTCTCAACAATTTGAATATTGGCTCACACGTGGCTGTAAGATGAGAGATGAATCTAGCTATGTAGTTCAACCTCCCCAAGAAACCACGAACCTCTTTTTCTGTTCTCGGCTCAGGCATCTCTTGTATTGCTTTTATCTTGGCAGGATCTACCTCGATACCCCTTTCACTAACAATGAAACCCAACAATTTACCAGACCTCACCCCGAAGATGCACTTATTCGGATTCAACCTCAATTTGAATTTCCTCAACCTTTCAAACGATTTATGCATATTAACCAGATGCGCTTCCTTATTTTGGGACTTCACAATCATGTCATCAACATAGACCTCAATCTCTTTGTGAATCATATCATGAAAGAGAGTCACCATTGACCGCTGATAAGTTGCCCCAGCTTTTTTCAATCCAAAGGGCATTACTTTATAACAGAATGTTCCCCACGGTGTTATGAAAGTTGTTTTCTTCATGTCTTCTGGGGCCATCTTGATTTGGTTATACCCAGAGAAGCCATCTATGAAGGAAAACACAGAATATTGAGTAGTATTATCCACTAACACGTCGATGTGGGGGAGCGGGAAGTCATCTTTCGGGCTTGCTTTATTCAAATCACGGTAGTCGACACACATCCTGACCTTTCCATCCTTCTTAGGTACAGGAACAATATTGGCAACCCACGGAGTGTAACTAGTCACAGCAAGAAACCCAGCGTCCAACTGCTTCTGAACCTCTTCTTTGATTTTGACAGCCATGTCTGGTCTTGTTCTTCTCAAATTTTGGTTGACCGGAGGACAACCCTCTTTGAGAGGCAAACGATGCATGACTATGTCCGTATCAAGCCCAGGTATATCCTGGTAAGACCAACCGAAGATATCCACATACTCTCGTAGCATTTCAACCAATCTTCTCTTGACACTGTCTTCCAAAGCAGCCCCAATTCAGATTTCTTTCTTGGCGTCCCCGGTACCCAGATTGACAATTTTGATATCCTCCTGATGAGGCAGAATGGTCATTTCCTCCTGTTTCTGAAGCCTGGCTAATTCCTCAGGAAGTTCACAATCTTCATCAGTCGGTTCATCAGCTTGATATATGGGATTATCAAAATCATACAGAGCCATATCTGAATCATTATCGATGGGATCTGAGGTGATGGAACTACATGAGTGATGTTTTATGTCTTATTAAGAATGCAAAATGAACATAAACAAAAACACATTACCATTTTTCTTTTTTAACAGATGCAAAAGCAAAAATGAAAAACAGGGAGCGAAACATTTGAATGCAAAATGTCCTTTTACTTATGATAACATTGAAAGCAAAACATGCGGCCCTACATAATGAGTCACTACGTCTTGGACAGAAAGTAGGACTTAGCATATGCAAAAACAAGAAAAATTACTCTTCATGAGTGACCAGGATAACTTCCTCAGAAGACCAGTTGCACAGTTCTTGGCCTGGAATGCAGGGGCGGATCCAGCTATCCATGTCACAGTCGTTATCGACTTTATCATCCCTTATTGCATTGATTCTGTCAAAGATAACTCCAGCACTTATAAATCTGACGGAACTCTGTATCTTGGAGGAGCCTTTGATGGCTTGTACCCCAACCTAAACTTGTCCTGTTTAATCGGTACTTCGAGAACCTGGCCCCACTTCTGAGAATTGTCGGCCTCAACCACATCATGTGCCTCTTTCAATGAAGACATCAAAACCTTAGGCCTTTTATCCTCCACAAGAGGCTCTTTCTAAATTTGGACCGCTTCAAAGGCCTGACAGAGGGTTTCATGTATCTCCTCACCAACCTCGACATACTTAAACGTCGACAAATGACTGACCATGATGTCTTCTTCTCCACACACCGTAACCACCTTTCCTTCAACCATATATTTAAGCTTTTGATGCAAGGTAGACGTTACTGCCCCAGTAGAATGAATCTAAGGACAACCTAACAGACAACTATAGGCCGACTGGATATTCATGATGTAAAAGGTCGTATCAAAAACTTCTGGTCCAACCTTAATGGAGATAACCACTTCACCAAACACAAATCTCTTGGACCCATCGAAAGCTCGCACCACCAAATCACTTGGCCTACAAATCAATCCCTGTGTATCAAGCTTCATAAGGGCCTTCTTTGGCAAGACATTCAGCGAGGACCTAGTATCCACCAAAACGTGGGACAACAAAGAGCCCATTCATTCCATGGAGATATGTAGGGAATTATTGTGATTCCTCCCCGCTGGAGTCAAGTTCAGATCAGTGAATCCTAAACCATTTCCTGCATTAACATGAGCTACCACTCCTTCTAGCTGATTCACAGAAACTTCCTGAGGAACGTATGCAACATTCAACACTTTCAACAATGCATTCCTATGTGCTTCTGAACACAACAACAAAGATAGATTGGAAATTTTGGATGGTGTCTGATTTAGTTGGTCGACAACTTTGTAGTCACTCTTCCAGATCAATGTCATGAATTCCTCCACATCCTTTGAAAAGGAAGCATCACTAGCCTATTTCTACGTGGAATCCTCCACAACCTGTTTACCCTTTTCTTTATCAGAACTACTGACATTATCATCTGATAGAGAGAATACCCTACCACTGTGTGTAATACCACCGGCCCTAACAATGATATCAACATCCGACCCAGTACCTGAAGAACCCACCAATTCTTGTTTCTGCCCATTACAAAATACCTTAGCTTCGTAGTTCCAGGGAATTTCCTTGATACTCTTATATGGTATCGGCCCTGGTGTAGTAATAATGACGGGTGCTTGTCGCACTGGTGCCAAAATATGAATGGTCCTGTACGGAATTGAGATAGTCGCAACGTCCTTATCGTCACTACCATTATCCATAACACTGGTCCTGTCAAATTGCAGTTGTCCAACATCAATCAATCTCTGTATACCTTCCTTTAATAAGTCACAGCCCTATGGCCATAATACACATCCCCGACAATCACTTGCACATCCCGGGTACACCCTTCTCTTCAACAAATGCTCTTTGACAAACAGCAAAGGAGTCTTCAACTTATTAACATCAGACACCATATTCAATAATTCCCCATCCTCAATGGCATTCACCCTTATCGTGCCATGCTGTGGCATAGGGTTTTGTATCACGTTTGGCCCGTTATCACGTTCGGCCCGTTATTAGTGAAATTAATAGCTTTGTAATCCATCAGGTCTTGAACCTTATGCTGGAAGGCTCTACATCTGTCAATACTATGCCCTGGGGCGCCAGAGTGAAAATTACAGCGAGCGTTAACGTCATAGCCTGGTGGTAGCTTTCCCATAGGTGGAGCTAAAGCTCGAAGCTTAACTAAATGTAGCTGCAGCAAGTATTGTAACAGTTGGTCATAAGGCATAGGTGGAGGATCAAAATGCCTTTCAGCTTTCCTTTGTCTACTTTGATACTGATGAGGAGCATAAGGTTGTTGCTGGGGTGCAGCCGAGATGGCTACTGTAGCAACCTGCAGTGTAGAATTCCGATTGATTCTGCCTTTACTCAATAAGAAGAAATAAAATTGGTATCGCCCTCCCTCTTTTTTAAGATTCCCTGCATACGACTTTTTACCTCCTCTAGACGAAGAACCATTACCATTTGGGATCTTTCCCGCCTTGATCCCACTCTCTACTCTTTCTCCTGCCATCATAAGATCTGAGAACCCAGCTGACAGACACCCAACCAGTTTCTAAAAATAAGGCCCATGAAGCGTACCCATGAACATATCAATAAGTTCTCGCTCCATCATCGGAGGTTGAACTCTTGCTGCCAATTCATGCCACCTCTGGGCGTATTCCTTAAAACTTTCGTTCCCCCTCTGAGAAAGATTTTGTAACTGCATTTTGTTGGGAGCCATGTCCCTGTTATACTGGTAATGTTTGACAAAAGCTTTCTTCAAATCCCTCCAGCTTTTAATGTTGGTTCTCTCGAATCCCATATACGTCTCCAGGGAAGCCCTAACTAGGCTGTCCTGGAAAAAGTGCATAAGGAGCTTTCATCATTTGAATATGCAGACATCTTTCGGTAGTAAACCCTGATGTGGGTCTTGGGATGGGTCGTCCCCTTGTACTTATCAAAGTCTAGGACTTTGAACTTGTGTGGAATTCTTACTACAGGAACCAACCCAAGATTAGTCATGTCAAGCCCAAAAGCATTTTGGTTCTCATAAGCACACATTCTTTCTTCAATCATCTTAAATTTCTTATCCACCTCAGATGGGAGACCAGCATCCAGGTCGCGCATAGAGAATTCATCTTCCCGACGGTCCTCCTCCCAATGATGGTTATGAGCGCCACCAACGCCATGGACAGTACAAACACTTCCTCCTCCACCTACACTAGGAACTCCACCAGCAATACCTCCGCCCGAAGGAATGACAACTCCAACACCTCCGCTTGGTGGGATAACAACACCAGCACCACCTCCGCCCGGAGGATTGGCGCCACCAACGACACCTCCGCCCGGAGGAATAACACCAGCACCACCAGGATGGACCACACCGTCGTCATCAACTCGAGCAGTATCAATGAGTGGTTGGACCAAAGTTCTCAGTTGTTCTTGTCCTTGGCCCATATTCCACATCAGTTCCATGAACTGAGTCATACAATTCCGTACTTCCAGAAGTTCAGCTTGGATTTGTTCCATCACTCTTCTTTGGTTTACTCGTGTGTAATATCTGTGAATATAAGAATCCGCAATCCCGCTGAAGAAAACCAGGTAGAGATAAGAAAAAGCCAGCCAGGAACACCTGTTATGCATATGAATATGAAAATGCATCGCAAATGTCATGCTCGAGTATTTCTAGGGTGATCTACACCTTGATTCTAGTTTTATAACAATAATAAACACAAGAGATAGATGGAACACCAGTAAAAGCTGCTCATAGATTAACCGAATGACAGAATAACAATAAGTCAAAACATACAGCCCATACAGAAAAAGATATAGTCAAATACAACAGTCAATGATCCCAGCCAACAAGCCTGACGGTGATCAAATACAAAAGAAGAAAAGCAACTAAGGCATATCTTCCATATCCACCAGAGACAACCCTCCGAAGCCACTACGCTCTTTGCACCAAGCTCGAACCGCCTTGAATAATTTCTTGGTATCGGGATGCTTTGGCCTTTGGATCAGCTCTTGAATAAGAACATCGCGTCTGTGCATGATCCCCTCCAAGTAGCGACAATGCAACTCCCAAGAATATTAACCGAAAGCATCTTCAAGTTTAGGCTTCTTCACCTATGCTTGAACTTTAAGCTCCTCGAGGGCTAACAATGTCTCCTTAAGCTGCTTCTCACTTCTGAACCTGTGAGATGATTCTTCTCTGACTTCTCTTTCTTTGTCTCTGAGCTATAGCTTCAACTTTTCAATCTAATCATGAATTTCATCTTCTTTCATCCTGTGGGCAGTCACAGTGGCGTTACACTGACTATTGAACTTAGAAATCTCGATCTGGGCTCTGTCTAGACCCTTCTTCCTCAGTTGGAGTAAGCTGTTGGTACTTCTCAGATCTTGACCTACCCATTCCCTGTTCTTGACCTCCTCTGCCAGCTCTTTCCCCCTTTTGGTTAACAGCTATGTCTTCATCATGGCTACATAGGCTGCTTCGTTCTTATCATGCCCCAATTGAGAGATCTCCCTTTTCATCTCTTCATTATCTTTACAAAGTTCTTCCTTTTCAGCCCAGAGTTTGTTGTACTTTTCCACATCCACAGTGATAGGCTGCTCAATCATCAATGGGTAGAAAGGTGCCTCCACGGAGAAAGGAAAAATCACCTCTTCCACCCTCTTCTGGATCCACTCCAAGTAGGGAGCATAGGCTCTACAGTTATTCTTCCCCAAAGAAGTCTTCCCCTTTCTCTAAATGTTTCTCCAAGCGTCTATTGCTTTCTTGAGCAACTCCTGATCTTCCACCAAAGGTACATTTGGGAAGTCTCCACAGCTGAAGATGATCTCTGTACCTAACAGTCTCTGATCAAATCATACAATATTGTCAACGGTCAACCCCATTATCCTTTTAGACCACTTCAAGGAATCCTTTGTGTCAACAAAGGCACCAGATCGAGGAAGATGACTCATAAACCATTTGCATAGGAGTGGTACACAGCAACTCACAAGCCCTCCTCTCATTTTCTCATTCTTGAAGTGCACAAAGTGATACAGGTCACCAAGGAGAGTCGGTATCGAATTTTTCATGATGGAGATTCTGACGGCGTTCATATCCACGAAGTCAGCTACATTCAGGAATAGAACAATTCCATAAACACACTGGGCCAAAATAACATTGAAGACAGTCCAACTATTAGCTTCGGTAAATCTTTGAGCTTGACCAACTAAGAAACTCGGATGGAATCCTTGAAAGCCTCCCTTACTAGCCACCTTATTTGCCAAATAAAGAGCAGTAGCAATATCACCTAGCTTGGAATTCTCCTTGGAACTGAATAAAGGTACCCTATCCTCGATCAGAAGTCCAAGAATAAGCGCAAACTCCTCCAGTGTCGGAACCAACTAATAATCCGGGAAAGTAAAACACCTCAGGGGAGGGTCATAGAATTGCAAAAGTGTATGGACAACATCGTGTTCATACTTAGTGATAGTATGAAGAACACTCAATATCTTCCCATAATCCTTTCTGAAGTCTTCCAAGACATTAGAATTATCCAAGGCAACCAACTCATGAAGTGAACTCAATGCCGGTGTCGGGAACTTGTACGCCACATTCTTCTTTCAATCGGTGTTCATCTCTGAAGATCTTCGGCAACAGGAATCAAGGATAAGATGCAAACCCTGGAAATAAACAAACATGTTAGAATGCAATAATGATGCTATGCAAATGCAAACAAGGGATCAAGGTTTCCATATGCTCTGAACATTTGTTGTGTTGTTGAATGAATAAGGATTTGAATTCCGCTCTGACAATAAACCCAGGATACTAGAATACCAGAATAATCATAATAACAAGTTCATAGGTCCACACTGATAAGAAAACCAGAAATATGGGTTGGTTGAAAGTTAAGGTTTCCTGCAAAAACACATCCCCTCTCACTTGTGGGTTCTAATATTGGACAAGGCATCCTAGCAGGTCCTCAGTCTCACGGGCTCTCAGGTCGAGAAATGATGATACGTTCACCATTTTTGGTTTGGCTTCATCATCAATCAAGGAGGCCTCAATTAATTGCCCATGAACAGTCTCTAGAGTCATAAGCTCTCTATTGGAACACCATGACATATGCACAAGATGCGCATGTCAATATATCTCCCAAGAAAACCTCGTCTGAATGTGGGTCTCTTGTCAACCAAACGTACCAAGACGCTATGCAGGCCACACGACTATCTACACTAATCCTAAGTATTTACTCAAGCCTGGGTAGTGGGCTTATCCCTCACAGAACCACCCAACCCAACAGCATAGCAACAACAGAACAATATGATAACAGTAATCGAATGCAAATAAAATGCAAGAAAAATGCCATAATATACAACAGATAATGCACATAAATACACAAAAATAAACACCCAACGACCAGAAACAGATAAGCGTTAGGATTGACTCGCATAGGAAACCAGAGTCGCCAGGTGTCGCAATGCGAAAAACAACCGAAGGAAAAATAGAGTCGCCACCGAACATTATTTATCCCGACGGGGGAAAGGAAACGATCGAAGAAACCTCAAAAGGGATAAGACATGATCATTGCTACCAAGTCATGGGTTCGGGAGTCGATTACGCGAGAGAAAGGTATTAGCATCCCCACGCATCCGTTGTACTCAATTGGATCCATGCTTGTTGTTCTAATCAAAGGGTGTGTTATCTAAAGCCTATTGCTAACGGAAACAAAAAGGGAAAAGGACAAAAGAAGACTCGATAGGACTTCACCGTCCTAGGCCAACGTATTACCTCGTGCAATGGAAAAGTCAGAGTCAACTTAGTTCAGAGGACTACGGATGAATGTGGGAATGGTTGCTCGCCAAGACTTCTCCGTCTTGTGCCTACGTATCCTCATTCGGACGAGAATGAGGAAGTCAGAGTGTTCGTAGTTTGTGGACTACAAAAAAAAAGATGGTAAGAGTGCTCGCAAAGACTTCACCGTCTTGTGCCTATGTATCCTCAATCGCACGAGAAAGAGGAAATAAGAGCATTCGTAGTTTGTGGGACTACGAAAAAAATGATGGGATGAGTGCTCTCCAAGACCTCATCGTCTTGTGCCAACATATCCTCAATCGGACGAGAAATAGGAAGTCAGAGTGTCTGTAGTTTGTGGGTTACGGAAAGAAAAGTGGGAAGAGTGCTCTCCAAGACCTTGCCGTCTTGTGCCTACGTATCCTCATTCGGACGAGAATGAGGAAGTCAAAGCGTCCGTAGTTTGTGGGTACGACCACAGATAGGTTAAGTATTTTTTATGAGAGATGTTAAGTTCATATTCCAGCAGTTAAGGTCGATGCCTGTTTGTGGTAGAATAGAAATAACGTACTATTTCTGAAAATAATTGACGAAACAATCCCGAAGGATAAAATAATTTGCAATTTGTTTGTGAGTTTTAGACAGAAGTTAATTGAATTGGTTTGAGACTCATATTGCACTAAAGTCTATGACAGAGGATCGAATGCTTCATAAGATCGACCCAAGACGGGACATATACAAAACACTCTAGACAAGGTAAGGAGAGACTCCCGCTTATCATTTCCCATCTACTAAAGGCTCATGGCGCAAATACTCGTTGTATTTATTAAGTGTTTTAATTTTGTTTTTAGAAGAGAAAGAAGACACACAGAAGGTCTAAGGGGAACTCACCTAAATGTTATCATGCAACAATGGCCCTAAGGTTGAGGATGCAAAAAGAATCTCTAGCCTAATGTTAGCCTGCAAAAGATGGACCTAAGGTTAAGGTTCAAATGGACTAACCTAAAGTTATCATGGAAAGGATTAGCACCTAATGTCTATCCTACTCCAAGCTTAATCAAAAATTAAGTTGGACTAGGAGGAGCGCCCAAGGGAACATTCAAAGACAAGCCGAAACATGAAAAATAAACCAAAGACAGCAGCTACAACAACGCTCCAGCTCAGAACAGCAGTAAATTCCAGCATATAAGCAAAACAGCTTTTAAGAACACACATTTTCGAGGCAAAAACAGGTATGAAATGCAGCAGGACAAAATAAAGGCATTTAACAGCATGTATTTCCAGAACAGGGCAGGTGTAAAAGCGTAGGCAGCATGTGCATTCAACAATGAAATAAGTAATCATGAGTATGAACATGCATCGAAAATGCAACAATCAACAATGTGTGAACATGTATCCATCATCAACCATGCCAATCAACAAACAAGTAACAACATGTTCTCGAGTAAACCCCACAAGCAAAGACCAAGAATGCAAGCAATGATCATGTTAGCACTTAAGCAAATTAAATGAACATGTGAGCAATCATGATAACTATGCACAAACAATTACGATCAATGAATGAACATGCACAATCAATTAAGCATGAGGAAGTTGCACTCACATTACACACTTAAGCATCTGGCAACACAACATGGATATTCAACGACAAATATTCGCTACAAACAATCATGCATTTACGGAATCAGAATCAACCATGAGCATGTACTAAGAATCAAGCATAATATGCATCAAGAACACGCAACCATCATCATACAAATGGTTATGCAACATGAACAACATACCAAGAATGCAAAACAAATAAATCATGGACATGCATCATGAAAATCATGAGTCGCGTGTCGAAAAAACGCATTCATACTAAAGAATGAGGTGAAACAACTCAAAAATAATCCACAAACATGCATCATATCAATTCATGAAGTTTAAATGCAGAACGGAACCAAAACATACTTGAAAACGCACAAAAAATACATTATGCTCCAGTGTTAACCGATTAACCATTTGCTAGGCAAATTTAGTTAATCGGTTAACCATTGAAAAATGAGCAAAAAACACGCGTACAAGGATGGTTAACCGATTAACCATATTTGCCTTGCAAATGGTTAACCGGTTAACCCTGTACCAGAAGCAGAAAATCACATTTCAAAAGCACTTTTCAGCAGCAAATCAATTCTCCAATCATCCAAATGAATAGGTATGCAATTGTACACAAAAATTATGTCAAACAACAACAATCAAACACTAATTGAATCCATTAATCATTAAGGACAACAATTAAATTAAACAATGAACCCATTCACATCAAGAAACCATGGATCTACATTGCAAAAGCTGTAAATAAGCTAAATCAAGTTTGGATCTAAGAAAAACCAACCTACAAAGCTGAGAATTGTTTTGGTGAGTGTTGCAGACGAAATTTGACAAATCAAACCAAAGAAATCCAAGATCCAAGGAGCTCTAGGCAAGAAAATTGAAGATCCAAGCAATTTTCCAAGAATAATCCAAAAGCTCTTCAAGAAGTGATTCCAAAGCTTAATCAAGATCCAAACAAGTTGCAATTACAGAATTGAACAATGGATGACGATGTGGTGGAGGCTTAGCTCAAGAATTCACAAATTGCAATGTACAATTTGTGAATCTTTGCTTTATGGAGCTTTTGTGAAAGGTTGAAGATGAAGATGGAGAGTGAAAAAGTGAGAGAGAATTGAGAGAATTGTAGTGAAATCAGAAAAATGAGGGTAGATGTGTGAGGTTTGGAACAAGTTTGTTTAAATAACCGTAGGTTAGGAATAAAAATGTGGTTTGGAGTGTGGGTTAGTATTAGGAATGGAAATTAGGAGTGGGATTAGGAGTGGGATTAGGAATGGAAATGTTTGAATTTTTGGAGGGAAATAAAAATAAATCAAATTTTGGAATCAATTCTAGATCCTTCCAACTGGTGCAAAAGTGGATTCAAGTGATGAGATGACAAATGATGCAGCGCTGAAAATTGAAGTTTCTAGGAAAATTTCACCTTGGTTAATCGATTAACCAAATTTGCCTAGCAAATGGTTAATCGATTAATCCATTCAAATTTTCAAATTTAGCGCCAAATGGAGGGAAAATTGGAGAATTGACCGTTGCCACCTGTTTTGAACATAGTTTTGCCTCTGAAACTTGTCATTTAATATTGCACCTGAATTATGCCTGAAATAAGCTATGAAAGCCCTTTTGCACTTGAAATATCCTGCTGACAAAGTACGGTCTGGTACCAAATCAACGAGCAAAATAAATGTCGGAGTCTCTGATGCTTGCTGCTTAAAAATTTGGAATCAAAGGAAGTCTCAAGCCACAGAAACAACTTGATCCCATGTCTCAAGAACCAAGGCCATGGTATGATTAATGATGATGCAAATGAAAGCATAAGCCAGTTAGGATTAGAAATGAGAGGGCAAACTTTGGGGTGTTACAATAGTGATTGTATTTTTAGTTCTAAACACAATCTTTATAATATTTTTTTTACTTTATTCGAATGTGATGATAGCCTGATCTCAAATTAATCTTGCTGAATACATAAGCACCAACCAACTGATCCATATGGTCGTCAATTCAAGGAAGGGGATACTTGTTCTTGATAGTAACCTTATCCAACTACAGATAAATAATACATAAACTCGTGCTACCATCCTTTTTCTAACCAATAACACTGGTACTCCCCACTATGATACATTAGGCCTAAAGAAATTCTTCTCTAGCAGATCTTCTAAGTGTTTCTTCAACTCTCCCAACTCTGATGCAAGCATTTAATATGGTGCCATCGACACAGGTATAGTACAAGGTACTAAATCTATGGCAAACTCAACTTCTTGCTATGGTGGCGAATCACTAATGTCATATAGGAACTTGTCTAAAAACTCACACACCACAGGCAGATCAACAACCACAACTTCACTTTTGGCTTTCAAGGAAGCAAACATCATAAACATTTGAGCGTCGTCTTTCAAGGACTCCTCTACTTGGTTCGTATACATAAACCTCAAACTTTTTTCCTCTTCCAAATCAGGAAACATCAATGTCTTGTCGAAATAATTGATATGAACACGGTTGAACTCTAACCAGTTCATTCCCAAAATCAGATAAAGTTGACTCAAAAGCAAGCAAATTAAGTCAACTCTAAAGTCCTTACCATAAATAGACAAAGGATAATTCAAACAAATCAACAAAGTAGTAACCGGACCATTAGTGTGGGTATTAATGACCATATTTCTAACCATAATAGACACCTCAATATTCAACTTTCTAACACAGTTAAGAAATATGAACGAATGCGCCACACTCGTATCAATAATTGTAATCAAAGAAACACCATTAATGGAATATATACCTCGAATCAAGTTATCATACCCATAAGTCTCTGCTCCACTAAAAGTAAAGAATTTTCCATCTAATTGAGCTTTCTTTAGGTTCTGGCACTGTGTACTGATATTGTATGATTCTTCATAGTTGAAGCAAGTCACATCCACACTCTTAAAATCAACAACACGATGTCCCAATTTACCACACCTGAAACACTTCACGCTTTTGCACTCTTCAACATGATGACTTGTCTCTCCACATTTGAAAAACTTTAGAGAAGCAGGAATGCCTCCCCCACTTGTCTCTTTCCCACCTGAGGTCTTCTGTTGGTATCTCTGTTTACCCTTAGCATTTGGAGTCACACAAGGTTTACCACGATTCTGATTCTCGTTCTTCTTCTCACTGAAACTCTTATAGTAAGCAAACCTGGCACGACTATCATTATCATAGATCATGCATTTATTAACAATCACCGAGAATTGATGAATATCTTGGTAACCAAAAAACTAACTAATCTTAGGACATAAGCCAATCTCAAACTTCACGCATTTAGATCCTCCAGCTCCTACCCCATTGTAATGAGGGAAAAATCTGGACAGCTACCTGCATAATCATCCACGATCATGTTTGCTTGCTTCAGCTTAAGAAACTCAATCTCTTTCTTACTGCGAACATCAGTCAAAAAATACTTTTCGAGAAACTCACGCTTAAAGTTCTCCCAAGTAATCTTAGTACTTGCAGCTTCCAACCTTTGACAGGAATTCTCCCACCAATACTCAGCCTCCTCGAATAGCATATGCATCCTAAATAAGACCTTCTGCTCATTAGTGCATGACATCACTTTGAATATCTTCTCAATCTTCTGAAGCCAAGTATGAGCACCTTTAGGGTCGTACCTCCCTTTAAAAGTAGACTGATTGTTCCTCTAAAACATTCTCAGCCCACGAAACTCATCGACTACACCATTTTGATTATGATTCACTTGCAAAGCTACATTCTTCTGCAGTATCACATGAGTCAAGTCAGTTTGTTATTTGTTTCTACCTCCAGTCATTTCTTTCTTCACAATCAGCCAAGTCAGATTAAGTAATCGTAAACAATAAAACAAACAACAATTAACAAATATAAGCATCAACAGTGTTTGGACACATGTCGCACACCAGGGTACAAACAAGTTTCACAAACCTAGGGCGAATGGACCGACCTGCTCTGATACTAACTAAGAAACACCCTAACCCCAAAATGCATATTTAAAAAGGTCATGCAAATTAATTTATTTAAACTTAGCATTGGGTGTCACACCTTCCTCATAAAACATCCTTCTTAACTTAAAATTAAGTAGCAGAAATTTAAAATGTCATCAACTCAACACAAATATATCATACTTTTATAAAAACACATTAGTTCCATCGTAAGGAAATAAATTCAACAAATTCTTAAGAAAACATCAAACAACTGAAAACATGTCCTTATGTTACACTATCAGAGCAAAATACCGAAATACTAAGTAAACTTAAAAACAATAAATAGAATGAAGTAGGCATCTACGCTAAACCTTCCACACAACAGTCGTTAATGCTCCTCTACTTAGGTATATTTACATTCGGTACAAAGAACCACCCAAACAAACAAAAAGGAGTGAGAAATATGTTCATAATGTTAATGGTGTATATAAACAGTTAGGATAGTTCAACAACAATATTCAACAACCACATAAAATAGTTCACATACATAGAACAATCACAGATGCAACTTTATGTAATGCAATGCGACTCATCTTTACTACTTCAACATGTATGTGGTACCAAGTTTTTGAATTTCAGAGTTACGTTAGTGATTGATCCAAGTCTCTAGTTTCTCAGCTAAACCAACGATTCCGCTAATGAATATGAGACACGTCTCTAGTTCCTCATCTGAACCAATGATTCCACAAATGAATATGAGACCACTTCACTGGAACAAAGTCCTACATATATCCGATATATATGATGCATGAAATGTAACTACCAACATCAATATACTATTGAACAACGGTTCATCATCTGAACCCAAAATTATGCCAATATCAGGCCACCATTGTAGTTCTTCATCTGGACTACTTATCTCAACAATATATACATATAATTTCAACTCAACAATATAAATATATTTATATATTATTCAACATTCCTCACCAACAGGGAAATATATTAGCATATGTGCTCAACAATACTCATCAATAGACTAAACATATTATTACTCAAATATGCTCACCAACAGGGTGAGAAAATTATTATACATTCTCAACATTACTCTACAACAAGGTAACAATTATATTCTATAACTCTCACATTCATCAGGGTCAACTCATAACCCATCAGACAATTCAACATAATGCATTATTATTTACCTTCAACTCTAAAATTGTCAAAAGGACTCTAAACTCATCAAAAGGAACCGAAAATTCACCGAAATCAAAAGCGCTCTAAACCCCCTGGCAACTGTCGCGGTACTCCGCCGCCCTGTGGCCATTCGCACGCCACACCCAACACCGCATACGCGCCGCACCTTGAGTTGTACACACACCACGCCATAACGGCTCGAAGTCCTGCCCGTCGCTGACTGTGGCTCCGTCTCTGCCTTCGCGTCATGACTCTTACGCACTGATGCCACCGTTTTGGTACGGCTCGCCGCCGGGGTTCCGCCTTGCAGCTGTAAGTATAAAGTATGCCTAAGAGGGGGGTGAATAAGGTACTTAGACGATTATCAGGATTTTTGACAGTTTTTGAGTTTTACTTTCCTAAAGATTTCTAAGTGATGAAATGCGGTAAATGCGGAAAGTAAAGAACACCAGGAAGTATACTGGTTTCCCTCACAGGTCGAGAGTAGTCCAGTCCCCTTTCAACTTGAAAGAGAATTCACTATAGTTTTGGACAAGACAAGACTCTTCCTAGTCTATCTATACAAGTCACTAACTATGAACCACCAAGAACACCCTCTTGGATTTTACAACTTTAAAGTCCAACCGAGAACTAATCTCTCACAATGGACCTCTTATATCCACAATCCGGATAACAAGGATAACAACCAACTGAACTTAATTCCAACAGTTCTGAAATTAAGAAATCATACAAAGATGTAAATCTGAATTTTTGAATAAATGTAGAAAGTTGTATCTTGAATGTATATCAATTAAACAATTGATCTTCTCCTTTGAAACAATCACTATTAATAGATTACACCAAGTGTTCAAGATGAATGAAACTTTATATGAAATGAATATGAAAGATTATGCAAGAAGTTTCACTCTTTTATGAAAGTTTATGAACACTTTTATGAATAAGAAGATTTAGAGATGAAATGATTTTTTATGAAACTATTTGCAAGGAGGTGAGTTTAAAAATCTGACAATTTAATGCTTATATAATGCTTAAACACCTCTACAAACAGATATAAATCATGAAGGGATGCCATGGATCAAATGGAAATGGTTTATGAAACATGCATGAAGAGATGCAATAATTTTTTAAATCTGTTCAGTGGTAACCGGTTACAGCATATCTGCTAACTGGTTATCACGTTGTAACGTAAACCAGAAATTCAAAATTTCTTCATGTTAACCGGTTATCAGTTATGCCATAACTGGTTACATGCGTATAACTTTGAAAAATTCTTATTTTTATGAAATGCAACCTTCATGAATTTTGTTCAAAACCATTTTATATGACATATGCAATGTATGTAGGATAAATTGAACACTTGTATGCATCAATATTAATAAATGAAAGTTTAAACCTTGATTGTTTCTTGAGAAATTCTTCAAGTCTTGTAAATGTTGAAAACTTTAAAACTTGCTTGAATAAATTAGATCCACTTCCTTTTTGAGCATGATTATAAATTGAAAGAGTCTTTGTTGTCTTCATCAAAATCATTTGAGAAGCTTGAAATTACATTCTTCCCCTTTTTGATGATGACAACCAATTTTTTAGAGTGTGCTTTAATGATGTTTCTCTAATGTTGAAAAAGCTCCCCCTTTGAAAATGTTCCCCCTCAATTCATGTGTATAAAAAGAGTGTTTGAAGAATTCTGTACAAAAAGTTAGAGAAACATAGTCTTCTCCCCCTTTGTCATTACCAAAAAGGAAGGAAAAGAGCAAAAAGTTGGAATATGAAACTTTATGTGTAAACATTGAGACAAAAACACATAAACCATACACAAAACAGAACATAAACATTCTATGTGAAACAACACACACAACTTGAACAATCACACACAATACTTGAACAACAAGGTACGAAACATAAACATAAATATAAACATTACGAATACAAAGTGAAAAGTGCCTATCATATTGTCTTAGGCTAAGAAACTTTAAAACAAAACAACTTAAACATAAACTTAAAAACTAAACATAGAAAATATAAATGAAACATAGAAATATTAAAATTCATTCTTCATCTTCCGACATATCATCATCACCATCTTCCTCATTTTCCTCTTCACTTATTTCTTCATTTTCCGTACTTGTTCCAACATTACAATTCATTGTACGAAACATTCTTTTAAGAGAGTTGATACCACGACAAGTCTCATAGTGATTACGAGCCATTTGTTGCTTCATTAAGACTATTTCCGCGTAAAGAAAATCATTAGTAATGCCACCTTCCGGAGCCGGAGGATTTACTTGTTCCATGTCTTCCTTATACATAAACCGACCATTTGGAGCAACAACAATTCAGGTGTTCTTTGTAGCGGTTTTTGCATTAATCTCATCCCTTGAAGTCATTTCTTGCTTGGGTTCCCTATTGAGTAAAACGTTCTTGTAAGCCAAAAAATTTGACACGAAACGCGCATATGGCAAGCTTCCGGTAAGACCAAATTAATGTTGCATGTTGTGAAGTATCACATATGCCCAATTAATCTTCCATCCTAACTTCATAGCACGGATAAGTTGAAGCTCAAGTTCACTGACCTGCGAGTGATTAGAGTTTTTCGGAACCAAAATATATGCTAAAATATAGTGCAACATCCGGTCACTTACACTCAAGCATGAAGCATTCTTGACAACCCGGATAGAATTTACCGGTTGTCTAGCCATAATGTCAGCCAAGGTTCCTCGCCTAGAAATGCTTGCAAAACATGCTAAACTATCAAAACCAGCCCAATTCTCAGTTTGCGGAAGAACACCGATACGAATTTCTTCACCCTCCTTGTATGGAATACCTAAAGCTTTACCAATATCCTCCAAATCTAATGAAATATCATTGTTCTTAACAACAGCAGTAATCATATCCTCGTCTATCTCATCCTTGCAAAACGTAATGGAAGAATAAAATTGCCGAACTAAATCCGGATAGTATGGACCAGATTCTGCTACTAGTTTTGACACACCAGAGTTTTTCAACAGAGTTTCAAAAGTAAAGCTATGAGAAGGAAAGTCCTTAAAAAGTACATACTTTACCGGTATGAGGTTCTGGGTACGAACAACAAAGTCCGTTCTTCTGACCTTTACCGTCGCTGCACGCTCTTGCTCAACCTGTTTAGAAGCTCCTTCATCAGCCTTCTTCTTACCCTTGTTTTGCTTGTTGGGAGCCATGGAAGATTTGGAAGCTTTTTGAAAGTTGGGGTTTTTAGGATTTTTAGAGTGGGATTTATATGGAGAGATTTTAGTTAGTGGGTTTTGATTCCTCTTGAATGGAGTAATGGAGCTTTATGAGGGAGGTTGAAAGAGTGGAGAAGATGAAGTGGGATTTTATGAGTTATGAAAGTTTCAAGGTATATGTTAAGTACTACAACATAATAACATAATTAACTAAAATAACAAATAATAAAAGTAGAAAAATATTAAAATAAAAAAACGTGACATTTTTAAAAGAAATTTTTCAGAAAATGTCAGTGGTAACCGGTTACAGCATATCTGCTAATAGGTTACTTAGTGCAAATACGTGTGATCTGGGCAAAAATAACACATGGTAACCGGTTACAGCATATATGCTAACCTGTTACTGAAGGCAAAAGTTGAAAAACAGTAGCTTTACACAACCCAAAATATGAGATTTTTCCAAAAAATTTTGTCTTGACATGTTAATACACATAGTAATGCAACTTATGATGGAAATTTTTTTTATAAAAAATAAATTAATTACATGAAAAATAGGAAAAATCACAAAATTTCACATAAATCATATTTTATCAATTAGTGCAAAAATTAATAAAATTAAAATAATTGATATTTTATGTACCTTGGCTTCATTATGACATATAATGAATAACTTTAGAAGATTTAAATATCACCTTCATCTAGAATACCAAGTTCTCGTCGAATCATGTAAAATGCCTATTTTGTGAGTGGTTTTGTGAAGATATCCGCAAGTTGATTATGAGTATCGACAAAGGTGACTTCAACATCGCCTTTAAGCACATGGTCGCGTAGGAAGTGATGTCGAATGTCTATGTGTTTGGTTCTTGAGTGCATGACGGGATTCTTTGTAATATTAATTGCACTTGTGTTGTCGCATCAAAGTGGTATGCATCCAAGATCGATTCCATAGTCACTTAATTGTTGCTTTAGCCAAAGATTTTGTGCACAACAACTACCTGCTGCTATGTATTCCGCTTCAGCCGTACTAAGAGCAACACACGCTTGTTTCTTACAGGACCATGAAACTAAAGCATTTCTAAGGATGTGACATGTTCCACTAGTGCTTTTTCTATCAGTTTTACAACCTGCATAATCCGCGTCAGAATAACCAATTAAATTACACACACTACCTTTAGGATACCACAAGCCAACGTTCGTTGTTCCCTTGAGATATTTCATGATTCTTTTGACTGCTGTGAGATGTGACTCTTTTGGATTTGCTTGGAAGCGAGCACATAAACACACACTAAACATTATGTCAGGATGACTTACCGTCAAATACAATAAAGAACCAATCATACCTCGATACTTCATAACATCAATTGTCACACCCAATTCGTCTTGATCAACGTAGGTCCCGGAGCCTATTGGTGTAGACATTACTTTGCAACCATCCATTTCAAATCTTTTTAACAACTCTTTGCAATACTTTGATTGGTTGATAAAAATTCCGTCTTTTAGTTGCTTGATTTACCATCCAAGGAAGTAATTCATTTTACCCATCATAGACATCTCGAATTCTCCTTGCATCATCAACGCAAATTCTTCACATAGTTCCTTGTTTGTCGAACTAAAGATTATGTCGTCTATGTAGACTTGAACTAGTAAGGTGTTCCCTTTTATCTTCTTGATGAATAATGTCTTGTCTACTTTTCCTTTTTCAAATCCTTTTTCGCATAGAAAATTGCTTAGACGATCATACCATGACCTAGGTGCTTGTTTTAATCCATAGAGTGTTTTCTTCAATTTGTATACATGTGAAGGATGCTTGAAGTCTTCAAAGCCCGAGGGTTGTTTGGCATAGACTTCTTCCTTGATGTAGCCGTTCAAGAAGGCGCTTTTGATGTCCATTTGATATAACTGAAAATTCAATGAACATGCATAAACAAGTAATAAATGGATAACTTCTAACCTTGCAACCGGAGCGAATGTTTCCTCGAAATTAATCCCTTCTTCTTGATTGTAACCTTGTGCCTCCAACCTTGCTTTGTTTCGAATAATTATTCCATTCTCATCAAGTTTATTCTTAAACACCCATTTGGTACCGATGATGTGTTTATCACTTGGTCTAGGAACAAGTTCCTAAACTTGTTTCCTTTCGAATTGGTTTAACTCTTCTTGCATAGCAATAATCCAATGGTCGTCACTTAAGGCTTCACCAACTTTGGAAGGTTCAATTTGAGAGACAAACGCCATATTCAAGCAAGCATCTTTAAGATTTAACCTTGTTGCTACACCTTGACTAATATCACCAATAACATTGTCAATTGGATGATCTCTATGAGTCCTCAATTCCTTAGGTAGATCATTTACATGTGACTCTTGTTGAATAATTTCTTCTTGATGTTCCACTTCATTTTCTTTTGAAGTATCTTCTTGAGGAACTTCTACAATTTCATCATCATCATCACATAATACAATATCCTCCTTAAGGGATGCCATGGATCAAATGGAAAAGGTTTATGAAACATGCATGAAGAGATGCAATAATTTTTGAAATCTGTTCAGTGGTAACGGTTACAGCATATCTGCTAACCGGTTATCACGTTATAACGTAAACCATAAATTCAAAATTTCTTCATGTTAACCGGTTATCAGTTATGTCGTAACCGGTTACATGCGTATAACTTTGAAAATTTCTTATTTTTATGAAATGCAACCTTCATGAATTTTGTTCAAAACCTTTTTATATGACATATGCAATGTATGTAGGATGTATTGAACACTTGTATGCATCAATATTAATAAGTGAAAGTTTAAACCTTGATTGTTTCTTGAGAAATTCTTCAAGTCTTGTAAATGTTGAAAACTTTAAAACTTGCTTGAATAAATTCGATCCACTTCCTTTTTGAGCATGATTATAAATTGAAAGAGTCTTTGTTGTCTTCATCAAAACCATTTGAGAAGCTTGAAATTACAGCAGCACCCCCTTTTATTATCAATTTATTTATTTTTCTTGATTTCAATTTTTTCCTACATTTTCAACTTTACGACTTTTATGATTTTTGTAACACCCCAATTCCCATCGCGAATAAATAATACATAATTAAATCAGAGTAAATAAAAATCTATTTTTCCGACAGAAATAAGTATGCCACATTTAAAGAAAGAAAACACATTCCCTGCTCATAATTTTGATACATAACACAAAATGGAATAAACATACAGGGGGGAACTTTTTCCATATAAAAGGAAAGTTCAATTATGAAATAAAGCGGAAAGATCCATAACTGACTTGTTTTACAAAATAAATTGTTTTATAGCATCAAAATATTCATACAAAGTAATACAAAATACATTCAACAAATGTATACATATATAACAAAAGCGTTCCCCGACTCCCGTGTTACGTATCAGAGCAGACACCAAGACCGACAAAAGAATGGAGAACTAATCTTCACAAAAGCCTCCAAGACACAAATCTGCAATTGCCTCATAGAGCAATAAACCACATCAGAAGGGTGAGAAATAACAATTAAATCAAAATTGCATAATAATATGCAACACATAAAAATACACATGCATAAATCTTCTCACCCCAAGCATCACATACTAATACACATAGCATATATCAATTACACCGACATAATCACATATTCTCACATAAGGCACGTCAAAGTCATAACATATCGAAACCCCCCACAACATCACATAGCATATATCTATACAGAAAACATATTATCCTCAACCAATGCATTTATCACATATGCACATCAATTCACCAACTCAAACATAAATCTCATGCATACTCAATCAATTCATGATTTTCCACACATAATGCATCCATTCACAATTCTCACACATAATCAACCCATTCATGATTTATGCACATGCACAGAGACCGACACAACGACTCTATTCAATGCATATGCGGTACCATCCATCCATCAATCTCATCACTAGTCCACTCAGGAACTATTGGAACCATCGCTTGTTACTTAGGATTACTCATGTAACACCCCATCGGGCAAACGATGTTCCCCGTCGCTTTAGGTCCTCTTATTTTTTTAAGGCACACGACGTTTATGGATCGCTTTAGGTCCTCTTTGTATAAGGCACACGATCCGATCGCTTTAGGTCCTCTTTGTATAAGGCACACGATCGTCTATAATCATCGCTTGAGGTCCTCTTATTTTTTTAAGGCACACGATGTTATAGCGGATTCCCTCTGGAATCGTTTTGTCGCTCACACCTACTAGGGCACACGACATCACAAGATGCATATCATGATACTTGGCATACAAGAACTCATGACAATCAAATGCATCTTCACAAATCAACAATATGATTTATCTCATCATCATTATTCATGCATTTGGAAATCAATTCACACAATGCATTTACTTGCCATAAGGCCACCAAATAACTTACATTGAATTTCACATAAATAATGCATTTCATCATAATCCACAAACCACAACAATTAGCATTTTAGCATATACACTCATATCAATTCACATCAAGAATTACTCACCATCAACCACAACAATCACAACAACTTGTCACATGATTCAACATCATACAAACCACAACAATCCCACAAAACATCATAACAACATACATTGATATTTAATCAAATAATGTATTTTACCACACAACAACATAATTATCACATCCATCAACATCATATAAACCACATAAAAGCTCCACGTTACACAACAATAACACAACACACGGTAAAACACCGACCGCACGCATTTAACGCGATAAAAACCCGACAACCCAACACTTTTGTAAAACCACGACTTAAATAAATCAACTCCTACCCTCCAAACCATTTTTAATAGAAATAATATTTCATTAACTTTCCAACGCTTCGAACGACGGCCAAAACGGACTTACGGTTTGAAAATTACGAAGAAAACAAAATAGAAAAATCTGCCACTTCGCTCCAGTATTTGCTAGGCGAACCCGAGCGAACCAAGGCAGTGGAAAACCAACATAAAGTTCGCTAGGCAAAAATTCGCCCCTTCCTTCACTGGGGTTCGCCCGCGAAACCCAGAATTCGCAGCAGCGTCAATATAGGTCATTTGGGGCCAAAATACATCATTTCTACCACCCAAACCCTTCCAATTCATACCAGAACAACCAAAACATGTTCAGACATAACCAACAAGTATTCTACGCAGTTTATATCGAATTTCATCCGTGAAAACATCGATTTCTATCAATTACTCCTAATTTCAATCGATAAGAAAAGTCGTGAAACAACCAAAACAATTACAACAAACAACACATATACATACACAAGCAAGATATAATTGAAACTTCTCACCCTTACCCGATTATTCGCGCTCGAAACGGAGTTCCCGCGATTTTCCTCTTTCTCCTCTTTTCTTTCCTCTTCCTTTCTATCTTCTCTTTTCTTTCTCTCTATTTTCTTTTCTCTCTATTTCCTCTCAAATCTCTATTTATATAAAATATCTAAACCCCTAAAAAGACTATTTTACCCCTCATCTCAAATATCCCGCAAACGCTCTCAAAATGCGATAAAACATAAACAACGATGAAAAATAATATATTGGCAAATAAAAGTCAAGAATAAAATAATATAATAATAAAAATAATTAAATTTACTCGATTGAATAAATAAGACAAAACCGGGGCGTTGCAATTCTCCCCCACTTAGAAATTTTCGTCCTCGAAAATATACCCGATATGAACAACTCCGGATACGACTCTCGTATCCGACTAACTAACCAACATGCCAACAAAAGGCACACCACGAATAACATAGACTGACAAAACACCTTGCTAACAGCAACTACTACAACGACACGACAACGGTGACAACTACAACGACAAGATGCAAAGCCCATACAATGCACTTGACGACCGACTCACAACTCAAAGAACACCATGTTACCAACACTCAGGTAACACTCCCCTAATTCCCCACACCGGAATTAGCTACTCGCACTCGAACCATCACGATTGAAACGAGGCAACAACATAGACAAGAACATATAGTTCCACGACCCAACATCGTTTCAGCAACCTCTACATAACCAGAATACCAAACATCCGTGTCACAAACAATATTACAACAATGCTACGCACCCTGATTACTCGTAACCATCAAAACTACCAATTTCACGTCCAAAGTCTAACTCTTTCTCATATTCACCAAAAATCACTGTTCACTTTTAATATATCCAACTTCACACTCTAGTGTGTTATCTCACACACCAGACGCAAGTCTCTGAACTGCTCAAATAATTTTAATTCTCTGACCATCAAAACAACCATATGCAAGGCTATCGACTTAACTCTTCAGGAACAACATTCACTTTACCAATAGGATAATTCGAGCCAAGGTCATAACTAATCAGGAATTCCAACCATCCGACCGTGCCTTAATCCGAGTTACAAATCAAAAGTTATGAAGGAAACAAAACTGCACAAACTATCCTGTTCGCTAGGCGAACCTTCTAGCGAGCATTCGCTACCACCTTGCTAGGCGAATGTTCAGGCGAAACCACTATCAGATAAAAACAGACACAAAGTTCGCTAGGCAAACCCCTTGGCGAACCAAGGCAGTAACAACCAGAACCAAAAAGATACAAAGTTCGATAGACGAACAACGTTAGCGAACATTCGCTGACCTTCGCTAACTGGCTCGCTAGGCGAACTCGCGAAAATCATTCGCTACTAGTTCGCCCCAGGTTCGCTGGGCGAACCAAGGAAAACTCAGAATTCCAGCAGTGTTGTTACTCATCCAAAACCATCATTTCCTCCATCCAAACACCTTGAACCTAAAACCCTCAAAATAATACCTCCAAATATTCCAACACCATACAACTGCAACCAATTCCAAATCCGGAATAGTATAGATCCTCTTATGAATCCTCAATTGTCGTAAAGCATAAGCCACGACTTTACCCTCTTGCATTAACACATTGATTAAAATCATCAAAGACGCATCCCAATACCTCACAAATGGTTTATTAGGATCACACAAAATCAAAACTGGAGCCGTAGATAACTTCTAGTTCAGCTCACCAACACTTACTCACAACGAACATCCAAAACAAATGACTCACCCTTTGCAAGTCAACCGAAGTAACGGAAACACTAACTTGGAAAAGCCTTCCCTAACCTCCGGTAATAACCAACTAAAGTCCAAAAAGATTCTAATCTCCTCAACCAACTTAGGAGCCTCTCATTGTAGAACTGCATCTACTTTCGATGGATCCATTAACCATACTCTCATCTGAAATAACATACCCAAGAAAACTAACCTTTTCCAACCCAAATTCTCACTTGAATAACTTAGCATAAACTTCGTCTCTTTTCAACACTTGTATTTCAAATCTCAAACACTCTGCCTGTTCTTCCTCTGATTTTATAACAGATCTGAATATCCTTAATCAAAACCACTACGAACTTATTCAAGTAAATATAGAAGATACGATTCAAATACTCCACCAACATTCCAAACGCCTTACTAATACCGAACAACATCACTGTACGTTGTAATGCCCAACCAAATTAAACCTCATCCAAACTTGTCCAAACTCACATATAAGCTTAACCGAGTAAATAAAAACCTATTCCGATGATAACAAACATAACCAGTCACATTAAATCGATCAAAGTCTCAACTCACAAAATTCACCACTCTTATCGAACAGTCCAAACAATTGTAATTCCAATCAAACTCCACTGAACCATTCCAATCATCTATTCCCAAAAGTGGACACTTATTCTCAATCGTTACCTTATTCAACTGTCCGTAATCCCTACACAATTTCTTCTCTTGACAGTCCAAACTCCATAACTCTCAATGTTACATCCACACCTAAGGGTCCTCTCAAGATTTCCATTAATGCTCTAAAATTCCAAAGACTCCAAACCTCACCAGAACTCTAAGTCTTGCTTCCCATAGTCTCAATACCATCATACACATCATGCTTGTTATTCCGTTCAATCATCCCTCCTTTTTGTTACTACAATACTGGAGCTCTCCAAGAAGACAACCTCTAAGTTTCGCTTCCTAAAAGTGCTTCTACTTACTTAGCCGATCCAAACCTCAAATCCTCACCTTCTTCCAATTTGAGTTCACACCCTACTCTCTAAGAACAACCATTAACGATACCCAATCGTTCTCTCTCAACGACTTTCCAACGGAACCAACATACCAAAACCTCTAATCCGTCTCATCTTCCGGTATTAGAATCTTCATCGATTTAACAAAACGATCCGTAAACACTTTACTTAATTCCAAACAATTCATTGCACACACTATCAAAGTCGGAAAGACACGTCTATTCCATCCAACATTATTCCCGTCTGCTATCAACAAGAGATTAAGGGTGATCAGTTCCTCAATTTGTCAATAGACAGTCGACAATCATGATGGGGGCATAAACCGTCTTTACCAAAATATAATAGCATTCCTTACATCTTGTGCACAAAACTACCTAAGGCACAAATCCTTAGTTGACATAAGCCTTACCTCCGCATCCCTTCTAGAACTGGGAACCACACTGTCCAAACAACACTTACAATCTTGCAATCCACAACACACTAAGCCAGCGTCCACACCTGAAGCAACATGGAGAAGTACCAGCTTCTCCCCCACTTATCTCATTCTAACTCATGCAGACAAAGGATTAGAAAACCAAAAAGCACTGACAGTGTTCCACACACATATCACCTACTAAGGAACAAACAACATCGACAGTATTCAACTGTCACACCAACTGACTCAACGACTTGGCTGGACGGACCGACCTGCTCTGATACCACTAATGTACCACCCCAATTCCCATCGCGAATAAATAATACATAATTAAATCAGAGTAAATAAAAATCTATTTTTCTGACAGAAACAAGGATGCCACATTTAAAGAAAGAAAACACATTCCCTGCTCATAATTTTGATACATAACACAAAATGGAATAAACATACAGGGGGAAACTTTTTCCATATAAAAGGAAAGTTCAATTATGGAATAAAGCGGAAAGATCCATAACTGACTTGTTTTACAAAATAAATTGTTTTATAGCATCAAAATATTCATACAAAGTAATACAAAATACATTCAACAAATGTATACATATATAACAAAAGCGTTCCCCGACTCCCGTGTTACGTATCAGAGCAGACACCAAGACCGATAAAAGAATGGAGAACTAATCTTCACAAAAGCCTCCAAGACACAAATCTGCAATTGCCTCATAGAGCAATAAACCACAGCAAAAGGGTGAGACATAACAACTAAATCAAGATTGCATAATAATATGCAACACATAAAAATACACATGCATAAATCTTCTCACCCCAAGCATCACATACTAATACACATAGCATATATCAATTACACCGACATAATCACATATTCTCACATAAGGCACGTCAAAGTCATAACATATGGAAAACCCCCGCAACATCACATAGCATTTATCTATGCAGAAAACATATTATCCTCAACCAATGCATTTATCACATATGCACATCAATTCACCAACTCAAACATAAATCTCACGCATACTCAATCAATTCATGATTTTCCACACATAATGCATCCATTCACAATTCTCACACATAATCAATCCATTCATGATTTATGCACATGCACAGAGACCGACACAACGACTCTATGCAATGCATATGCGGTACCATCCATCCATCCATCAATCTCATCACTAGTCCACTCAGGAACTATTGGAACCAATGCTTGTTACTTAGGATTACTCATGTAACACCCCGTCGGGCAAACGATGTTCCCCGTCGCTTTAGGTCCTCTTATTTTTTTAAGGCACACGACGTTTATGGATCGCTTTAGATCCTCTTTGTATAAGGCACACGATCCGATCGCTTTAGGTCCTCTTTGTATAAGGCACACGATCGTCTATAATCATCGCTTTAGGTCCTCTTATTTTTTTAAGGCACACGATGTTATAGCGGATTCCCTCTGGAATCGTTTCGTCGCTCACACCCACTAGGGCACACGACATGACAAGATGCATATCATGATGCTTGGCATACAAGAACTCATGACAATCAAATGCATCTTCACAAATCAACAATATGATTTATCTCATCATCATTATTCATGCATTTGGAAATCAATTCACACAATGCATTTACTTGCCATAAGGCCACCAAATAACTTACATTGAATTTCATATAAACAATGCATTTCATCATAATCCACAAACCACAACAATTAGCATTTTAGCATATACACTCATATCAATTCACATCAAGAATTACTCACCATCAACCACAATAATCACAACAACTTGTCACATGCTTCAACATCATACAAACCACAACAATCCCACAAAACATCATAATAACATACATTGATATTTAATCAAATAATGTATTTTACCACACAACAACATAATTATCACATCCATCAACATCATATAAACCACATAAAAGCTCCACGTTACACAACAATAACACAACACACGGTAAAACACCGACCGCACGCATTTAACGCGATAAAAACCCGACAACCCAACACTTTTGTAAAACCACTACTTAAATAAATCATCTCCTACCCTACAAACCATTTTTAATAGAAAGAATATTTCATTAACTTTCCAACGCTTCGAAATGCGACCAAAACGGACTTACGGTTTGAAAATTACGAAGAAAACAAAATAGAAAAATCTGCCACTTCGCTCCAGTATTTGCTAGGCGAACCCTAGCGAACCAAGGCAGTGGAAAACCAACATAAAATTCGCTTGGCGAACATTCGCCCGTTCCTTCGCTGGGGTTTGCTAGGCGAACCCGCGAAACCCAGAATTCGTAGCAGCGTCAATATAGGTCATTTGGGGCCTAAATACACCATTTCTACCACCCAAACCCTTCCAATTCATGCCAGAACAACCGAAACATGTTCAGACATAATCAACAAGATTCTACGCAGTTTATATCGAATTTCATCCATGAAAACATCGATTTTTATCAATTACTCCTAATTTCAATCGATAAGAAAAGTCGTGAAACAACCAAAACAATTACAACAAACAACACATATACATACACAAGCAAGATATAATTGAAACTTCTCACCCTTACCCGATTATTCGCGCTCGAAATGGAGTTCCCGCGATTTTCCTCTTTCTCCTCTTTTCTTTCCTCTTCCTTTCTATCTTCTCTTTTCTTTCTCTCTATTTTCTTTTCTCTCTATTTCCTCTCAAATCTTTATTTATATAAAATATCTAAACCCCTAAAAAGACTATTTTACCCCTCAGCTCAAATATCCCGCAAACTCTCTCAAAATGCGATAAAACATAAACAGTGATGAAAAATAATATATTGGCAAATAAAATTCAAGAATAAAATAATATAATAATAAAAATAATTAAATTTACTCGATTGAATAAATAAGACAAAACCGGGGCGTTACAATTTTCGCCCTATTGAACATATCTACAACTCACAGATAAACCGCCATACACAAACATGACAAAAATATCAACAAGGCATCAAGAAAGTTATCAAATCATAGTAAAAATCAAATGAGAATTCATATCATATAACTCAAGAATAAAACACAACATTATCAATCGATCGCCTCAAAGGGTTTTGCTCAAATTCTCTTTGACCACAAACACCAATTACATATTAAAGGAAAAAGGAGAAGACGAGAGGATATGAAACCCTCGCTATCTCTATGTTTAACCACCCATATATGAATAATCACCCTTACCTTAAAAGTGCAGCAAAAATCGAAGCTTGGCTATGGAGTCTTCCCTTCCAATAGCTCTCATAGGTTTTTACCTCTTTCCACTCTCTGCCTCTTCTCTCCAACTTTTCACGTACTGGCCAATCCCTTCTCTCACTATTCTCTATTTAAATTAACCTAATTTTATTTTAATTAGATTAATGACACTACCTCCCTCCTATTTCTCTCTAATTCCAACTCCTTACTCTATTTTTAATTAATTACTAGTTTTCTCCCCAAAACCACAAATTCTCTATTATTCCTAATTAATTTAAACATTAAACTAGTTCTTAATAAAAACTCAACCTCCCAATAATTAAATAATTCTTATTTAATTAAATAAAAGCATATCAAAAATAAAAGAATTATGAAGAAACTAATATTAAAAATATTAAAATAATACTAATAATATTAAAATTAAAATTAGGGTGTTACAATATAGAAAGATAGTGCTCGGGAGGCGTATGTTAAAGTTATGACTTGGATGGAATTCTTCGATCACCATCCCATATGAATAAAATAGTTTGGTAATGGAAATCAAACAAGAGAAAATTATTTTCGTTTTGAAAGTGCATGGATAAAAGAATCTTTTTATGTTGAAATGATTAAAGCCACATGGGAATCAAATACTACTGTTCAGGAGAATCTGAAATTGATGTAAGATAAACTTAAGAGTCGGTTTGTTGTGAATTGATGTCATCAAGAACAAACTAAAATATGAGAAAAAGATTGAGTTTCTTGAACAAACACAAGAAACCCTATTAGGTTTTACAAAAAGGAGAGAAGAAGGAAGAAGAAGAATAAGAGTTGATTAAATCTGTTTTTTATTCACTTTCTCAATAAGAGTTCAAAGATTACAAGTGAATACCAACAATTAATCTCTCTCAATAACCTAAGAGAACTAGCCTATTTATAGACTACTAAGCTAACTTATGATACAAGCTAACTTAACAATTGGGCTTAGAAGCAAGGCTCAATTTGACTTACTAACTTAAATTACAAGATAATATATTTTGACATTATGCTCGAACAAACTTCGACTACAACATACACAACTCCCGTCGAACCCATGAAGCTACCCTTGTCGACACCAGAGCTGGATCCAAATACCACAAATCTTCACCTTGGAACAAACTCTATAACAACAGAACAAACTAGCTTTCATCATGCAGCTTTATCAACTGCATACATTGGAAAAACTTGCTACTTGGCAATGTCTTGGTGATCATATCAGCAACATTGTCATCAGTCGAAACTTTTAGCACTTGGACTTCTCCATGCTCGATTATCTCTCTGACGAAGTGCAGTCTCACATCGATATGCTTGGTTAGCTCATGATAGGATAAATTCTTCGATAGGTTTATTGTGCTTTGACTATCACATTTAATAGCGATAACTAGACCGTTAAGTTTCAGCTCCTTAGCAAAACCTTCAAGTCACAATGCTTCTTTCACAGCTTCAGTGAGGGCGATATACTCTGCTTCAGTGGTTGATAAGTTAACAACCTTCTGAAATGTTGCTTACCAATTGATTATTGTGCCAAACATAGTGAACACATATCCTGAAATAGATTTTTTGGAATTCATACAACCCGTATAATCAGAGTCGACAAATCCTTCGATTTCGACTTTGATATCATCACCATAGGATCTACCATAAATCAAGACTCGGCTCAGAGACCCATTTATGTACCTAAGAATCCACTTTAATGCTTCCCAGTGCGCCTTCACAGGATTGACCATATACCTATTTACAAGGCTCACTTTGTATGTTATGTTTGGCTTTGTACAAACCATAGCATACTTCAAAGAACCTACTATACTAGCATATGGAGTTCTGTTCATATAGGCTATTTCGACTTCAGTACTAGGAGTTTGAGTCGTACTCAGCTTGTACTGAGGATTAGTCGGTGTTAGAACAGACTTTGAATTTGACATACCAAACTTGTTGAGAATCTTCTTCAGGTATGTCTCTTGAGATTAGAGGCAGACTCCTTATCGAGCTCAGGCTTCACCTTCATAACATCTTCGACATTATTTCTTGCTACGAGGATGTCACCCACTTAAAGCAACAAAATAACAAGTGAATTTCCAGGTCGAAATCTGAAGTAAATACAGTGGTTAAACTGGCTCATAGTGAAACCAATGTGTTCCATGAACTTGTTGAATATCATATTCCACTGTCGAGGAGATTGTTTCAGGCCATACAAGAACCTATTCAGCTTGCACACATAATCTTCCTATCCCTTTTTTTGCATACCCTTCAGGTTGCCTCATCAAGATTGTTTCATCTAGATCACCATACAGGAAGGTTGTCTTCACATCCATCAATTCAAATTCTAGGTCGAACTTTTCCACCATGGCTAACAACATTCTAATGGATCTATGTTTTACAACAGGTGAGAACACATCATTGAATTCGACACCTTCTTTCTGAGTGAACCCCTTAGCAACCAACCTTGCCTTAAAACGCTTCAACACCACTCATTCGATTCCTTTCTTAACCTTGAAGATCTACTTACAGTTGCCTAACCTGGCCCTGCAGGTTTCTTAATCAGCTCCTAAGAATTATTATCATGGAGAGATTTCATCTCATCATCCATGGATTTTAGCCATTTAGTATTATCTCGATTCTAGGTTCTTCGTTAAGAACCTCACTTGCTGAGATTAAGGCATAAGCTATGAGATCTGCATAACCAAGTATCTGAGGTGGCTTGACGACTCTTCTCGACCTGTCTCTTGTCAGCAGGTAGTCATTATTAGTATCCTCATCTTCGCCAACAACTTCTGCTTCTTCTTCGACTTCAGCTGGGTCATGCAATTCAACATCACTATGCTCCACCTCAACAGGAATCTCTTCCTATTCTAGCTCTTCTTCAGCGATCTTCGAACTTCGACCAATGTTATCTATTTTCTTAAAAGTCATCTCAGCTTCATTGAAAACTACATCTTGTCTTGTGATACACCTCATGTGACCTGACTCTAGGCACCACAGCCTATAAGCTTTTACTCCTTCAGGGTATCCAAGGAACATACATCTCAGAGCTCTAGGTTCAACATTGTCTTGCCTAATATGAGCATAGGCTAAAAAAACAAATACTCTAAGTCTGTCGAGACTAGGTGGATGTCCCGACCAGCCTTCTCCAGGTGTCTTCATTCCCAAGGATGCATGGGACATCTATTTATCAAGTATGCTTCAGTTGCAACAGCTTCTGCCCAAAACACCTTCTTCAATCCTACACTTACCAACATGCACCTCACCCTTTCTAGAATGGTTCGATTAATCCTTTCATCCAAACCATTTTGTTGGGGATTTCATGCAGTAGTTTTGTGCCTTACAATACCATACGCAGGACAATAGTTGTCGAAAGCCTCATTGAAAAATTCAAGACCATTGTTAGTCCTTAACAACTGATTGGTGTGCCAAACATTGTGAAAACATACCCAGAAATAGACTTTCTGGAATCCATACAACCTGCATAATCAGAGTCGACAAATCCTTCGATTTCGACTATGCTATCACCACCACAGGCTCCACCATAAATCAAGGCTCTTTTTAGAGAACCATTTATGTACCTGAGAATCCACTTTACAGCTTGCCAGTGCGCCTTTCCAGGATTGGCCATATACCTGCTCACAAGGCTCACTCTATATGCTATGTCTGGCCTCGTACAGACCATAACATACATCAAGGAACCCACTACACTAGCATATGGAGTGCTATTCATATAGATTCTTTCAGCTTCAGTACTCGGACTTTGAGTAATACTAAGCTTAAACTGAGGATTTGTAGGTGTCACAACAGGCTTTGAATTCGACATACCAAACTTGTCGAGAAGTTTCCGTAGGTATGTCTCCTGAGATAAGCACAACTTCGACTGCTTTCTATCTCCCAGGATGTCAATCCCAAGAATCCTGGCTGCAGCTCCCAGATCCTTCATTTCGAACTCCTTACTGAGTTCAGCCTTCACCTTCGTTACATCCTCAACACTGTTGCTAGCTATGAGGATATCATCCACATACAGCAGCAACATAACAAGTGAGTTTCCAGGTCGAAATCTGAAGTAAACACAGTGATCGAACTGACTTCTAGTGAAACCAGTGTGTGCCATGAACTTGTCGAATCTCCTATTCCACTGTCGAGGAGATTATTTCAGGCCATACAAAGACCTATTCAGCTTGCACACATAATCTTCTTTACCCTTTTCTGCATACCCTTCAGGTTGACGCATCAGGATCGTTTCATCTAGATCACCATACAAAAATGATGTCTTCACATCCATTTGATCAAGTTCCAAATCGAACTTTGCCACCATGGCCAACAACATTCGAATGGATCTATGCTTTACAACAGGTGAGAACACATCATTAAAGTCGACTCCTTCTTTCTGAGTGAACCCCCTAGCAACCAGCCTCGCCTTAAAGCGCTTCGACATCACTCCTTCGATTCCTTCCTTGACCTTGAAAATCCACTTACAGCTGACTAACCTTGCTCCTGCAGGTTTCTCAATCAGCTCCCAAGTGTTATTATCATGAAGAGATTTCATCTCGTCATTCATGGCTTTTCGCCATTCAGTCTTGTTTCGACTCCTTATAGCTTCCTTATAATCTCTAGGTTCTTCGTCAAGTACCTCACTTGCAGAGATTAAGGCAAAAGCTATAAGATCTGCATAACCAAGTATCTGAGGTGGCTTGATGACTCTTCTCTACCTATCTCTTGCCAGTAGGTAGTCATCGACAGTTTCCTCAGCCTCTTCAGCATCTTGCTCTTCAACTTCATCAGGGCTATGCACTTCAACATCACTATGCTCCACCTCAACAGGCATCTCTACCTGTTCCAGCTCCTCTTCAGAGATTTCTGCACTTCGACCAACATCACCAGTTTTCTTGAAAGCCATTTCGACCTCATTGAAAACTACATTACGACTTGTGATACATCTTCGGTGACCTGGTTCTAGGCACCACAACCTATAACCCTTGACTCCCTCAGGATATCCAAGGAACATGCATCTCAGAGCTCTAGGTTCGACCTTGTCTTGCCTAATATGAGCATAGGCTAAACAGCCAAATACTCTCAGTTTGTCGAGATATGGTGGATGATTCGACCAAACTTCTTCAGGTGTCTTCATTCCCAGCGCAGTCGAGGGACATCTATTTATCAGATAGGTTGCTGTCGAAACAGCCTCCGCCTAAAACACCTTATTCAATCCAGCACTAACCAACATGCTTCTAACCCTTTCAAGGATTGTTCAATTGAATCTCTCAGCTAAGCCATTTTGTTGAGGAGTACCTGCTACAGTCTTATGCCTTGCAATCCCAGACTTAACACAGTAACTGTCGAACGCTTCGTTGCAGAACTCAAGGCCATTGTCGGTTCTCAACCTCTTAACCTTTTTGCCAGTTTGAGTTTCGACCAGAACCTTCCAACTTTTGAAATTCTCAAAAGTTTCATCCTTCGTCTTCTAAATGAATACCCATAGCTTTCTGGAATAGTCATCAATGATGGATAAAAATTACCTTGCACCTGAGTGTGAAGGATTCTTTGCAGGCCCCCAAAGATCAGCATGAATGTAATCAAGGGATCCATGTGTTATTTGCTTGCCTTTGTTAAACTTCGCCCTACAGGATTTACCAAATACATAAGATTCACAAAACTCCAGCTTTTCGACTTTGTCACCTCCTAGCAGGTTCTGCTTCCCCAATTCGACCAGACCTCTTTCGCTGACATGGCCCAATCTCATGTGCCATAATTCTGTCTTCGACATAGGTTTCGTGGATACAACATTTGTCGAACCACTTACAACCTTAGCCTCATGGGTATACAAGCCTTGGTTTTTCACGCCTCTCAAGACTTCCTTCGACCCTTTCATGACTTTCAGGATACCTTGCTCTCCTTTGAAAACATATCCCTTTCTGTCGAATTCACCAAGAGAAATTAAATTCCTCTTAAGATCAGGTACATACCTAACCCCAGTCAATAGCTTTATTGACTCATCATGGAGCTTGAATCTAACAGATCCAATACCTGCATTCTTGTAAGCTTTATTGTTCCCCAGCAGCACTGATCCTCCATCTTGATCACATAATTCTTCAAACACATTCTTGTTTGGAGTCATATGCCAAGTACATCCAGAATCCATAATCCACTCTTCGCAAGAGTTGCTGCTCGACACCACAAGGACATCAGATGATTCATAACCATCTTGCACAATAGCTGCATTTCCATTGTCCTTACCTCCATGATTATTCAGGCGCTCAGGGCACACCTTTCTTGTATGACCCTCTTTCTTACAGTGATAACATTTAATACCAGACATATCACCACCATAAGACTTCTGCTGAACGTTTCCTTTCTTCTTGTCAAACCTACCATCTTTCTTCGATGATCTTCCTTTCACGGAAAACCCTTCGCCAACTGATGAAGGTTTCTGCTCCTTTCTTTCGTTCAAGTCCTTTGAATACAAGGCTGCTTGAACTTCTTCAAAGGTCAGGGACTCTCTTCCATACAAGAGAGTTTCTTTGAAGTGAGCATACGATCTTGGCAAAGCACACAACAGCAACAATGCTTGATCTTCATCATCAATCTTCACATCAATGTTTTCAAGATCAAGAATCAGCTTGTTGAAAGAATCCAACTGCTCAGCCAAAGCTTTGTCTTCATTCATCTTGAACGAATACAAGGCTTGCTTCAGGTAAAGACGATTCACCAACGACTTGGTCATGTACAAGCTTTCAAGCTTCACCCATAATCCCGACACCGTCGTCTTCTTTGACACCTGCCGGAGAACCTTATCACCAAGGCTCAACAATATTGAGATGTGTGCTTTCTCGATCATTGCCGTCTTTTCTCTTTCTGTCAACGCAACATCCATAGCTGTCATTCCCTTCAACGCTTCCAAACATCACTGCTGCACCAGTAGAGCTTTCATCTTCAAGCGCCACAGACCAAAATCATTCACTTCGGTGAACTTTTCAATCTCATACTTTGTTGAAGCCATCTTCTCCACGCTCACCGCACCAATTTGTTGTGAAAAACGATGTCTTTATGGAAAGTATAAAACGGTTTCTTGATGATCAAGAACCAAAATAAGGGTTTAACGGAAAAGAAAACAAGAAGAAGAAGAAGAGAACAACAAGGATTAGGCAAATATAATTCTGTTTACTATTCACTTTCTCATTAAAGTTTACAAATGATTACAAGTGAATATCACAATTTGCCACACTCAACAAACTGAGTGTACTAGCCTATTTATAGACTAACTAGGTAACTTGCAGCCCAAGAAACCTAAACAATTAGATCCTTAGCACAAGGCCCAATTCGACAGGATAACATTTCGACACTACAAACTAGAACAGACTTCGACTACAGTTTGTAACCATCAGGCATCAGCATGTGAACAAGCTTCGACAACATGCTTGCCTCCTGTCGAAAACATGAAAGCTCTCCTTCGACACAGATGAGTTCGACCCAAATCTCACAAGTTGTTTATAATGAAGAAAAATATATTTATCCCTAAATATAATGTGTAGATATTTCTTAAAAAATTGATTTTTAGTCAAATACTGATCGTGAAGGCTGGATCAGATCCTGTTGAAGTGGGCCACCAAGAATGTCTGAGATGCTTAATAAGTGCAAATTATACCTATTTTTGTATATAAGTTTTGTTGCACTTATCTTTACTTTGTGTTAAAATTGGTTGAATAAACCCCACTTTATGTGTAAATACGTTTACTTTACGTTTTCGTGTGTATATTGCGTTTTCTTGTAAATATCATAGAGTTTAATTAATTTTATCTCATTTTGTAGGTATTCCAGCAATGGGATTTTGCCATTGTTATATAGAGCATTGAATAAGCTTTCCAGCGCTTCAAACCGTGCATCAATCGGAGTTACGGTTCAAAAGTTATGATCAAAACAAGTTCTAGTTTGCTGTCATGTTCGCTAGGCGAACCAGAGGCGAGCGTACTCGCTAGGGAGTTTGCTAGGGGAACTCGGGGGCGAATGAAAAGTGGCCGGAAGAGTGAAAAACACAATTCTGGAAGTAGCTAAGGCGGTTTATGTTCGCTAGGCGAACGGGGGCTCGTTAGGCGAACCCTGGAACACAATTTTGCCTATTTTAGTCATTTTTTTTAGCATTTTTTAGGTTATGGTTTTGGGGATTCTTGCTCCAACTCCATCAAACTTCATTTTTCAGTAGATTAGCTTAGAAACTAACATGGAAGCTTGCATACGAATGAACCGGGGTGGATTGATCGTCGATCGGCGTTGACAAACTACGAGATGTTTGGTTCATTTCTCTTCTTCTTTGTGTTTTTCTTCTATGTTGGGTGTTTGTATAGTTACTCTGAACATATGTATCTTTGTTGATCATAATATTGTATAAAATCTGCTTTACAAATCATTATCAATGTCTTCCTTGATCTTTTTGCATTTATGTTTGGATTTGTGTTGTGTTAGAGATAACTATCATGAATCTCGATTAGGGATGTATATCTATTGTCTAGATGCTAGAGATAGCTTTAGATAATAATCTTTACGGTGTCAGAACTTAATGCCTCCGTGCCTTGAGCTAGCGTGCGAAAGTATCGGCAATGGTAACACGGTTGTTCTCTCAACTTTGCATTAGACATAACCTGTGTTGTGAGCGATGCGGGATGATTTTGAGGAGTAGTGTAGTATAGTGAAACTGGTCGATAAATTTATGTTTGTGATGAGTGGATTATATGTATGCTTGATAAGTTTCTTGTTGCTGAAGAATGAATTTGTTTTATGTTTTAATGTTTACTTTTCCGCATTTATTCTTGTAAACCATTTAAACCCAAACTCATAAACGCGAGAGACTGTCGAACAAAATTCTTTCCCTCGAACCGATCTCTGTGGACACGACATAAATCCCGGAGGGAATTCTTTTCGAAAATAAATATTTTTGCTGCTTGCCCTATTCTGCAATAAACAAAATGGCGCCGCTGCCGGGGATTAGTTTTGATATTGAATCGCATTGCGATAGTTTCTTTGTTTTTGAGTTTTGTACATATCGTATATATTGTCTGTTTCCATTATGTTTGTTCAAGTGTTGTATACATTTTGTTCCCGTAACGTTTGTTTAAGTGTTTGGTTAGGGCATCACTATGGCATGAAGGAAGGAAGTTACTAGCTAAGCATTGTAAAGGCGTCGAGCTTACGACGTAAAACAAGCATGGTGTATTCTTTTCTTTTGTTGTTGTTTAGCTTAGGTAGTGTGGTGAACATTCATTAAACAAGTTTTACTCGGATTTTTCGTAAAATTCTCAAATCTTCACTTTACAACTTGTTTAGTGAATGTTTGCCGATTTTTTAGTTTGTTCATATTAATAGTTTTCGTGTTTGTTAATGAGCTTGTTTTGAGTTGCTTGAGGAAATTTGGTGATGTTCCAAGTTTGATCGTTTCAACTTGCAGATGTATGGTAATGATATTGTTAAGTTTTGTACACGTCCAAGGTATGTGTTTACCGCTTTCTTGACTTTAGCATATTCATGATACTTTGGCTTTTTACAAACTTCCATGCCATTCATTCTTTTGTATACTTGTTCTTGTGTGAATCACTTTAGTTCCCACCTTTTTTGTGAGGAAGCCTTCTATTGTTCATATATGCACGGAGTACCAACATTCTTGTTTTAACTGGATTTTATTATGCTTAATCTCTTGTTTGTGTTGATTATATGAAAGCATGAAAAGGATCAAGGCATTTTGTTTCATTTTGAGCACAACTACCTAGCCAAATAGTCAATTCACCTTGTGAGTGTGTGATCATTCGTAACCCCTTTGTGCCGTTTTATCATTATCCATGATGTTTGAGTTTAATGCTTGTCTATGAGTATTGAATTCAATTTTTGTATGGATTTTGATTGATTGTTTTTTCTTAAACCCTCAACTTTGTGTTGTTGTATAAATTTTTGCCTTGCCTTAGAAAGTAGGGAGTATTCACATGATGATGTGGTTGAATTCAAGTTGGGGAGATAATGGTTGTTTACTCATTGGTTGGTTTCTATGAGGTTGAAAAAGAAAAGAAAAAAGAGAAAAATGTGAAAGAGAAAAGAAAAAGAAAGAAAAGACAAGAGAAAAGTTTTGAAAAAGAAAAACAAAAAGAGTTCAAATAATTGTGCTAAATAAGTATTGTGTTTTGTGTAACACTTGGGATGAAAGAAGAAGTTTGATTGAAATTTTGTGAGTTGATCACTCCCTTAGGTTTAGGTAAGTTTTTGTTTCGATTAGCTTTAGGAATTGCACCTTGTTTGTTTACCCGACCACATTACAACCTTGAAAAGTCCTTGTGATTCTTGCCTTTGTATGTTCAATGAGAATTTTTGGATGGATGCATACTTTAGTCTTTTGTTTGCAAGATTGTTGTGTGAGTGATAAGTACCTTATTTTGTGTTTTTCATCTACCGATGATTGTTTTTGCTAGGTGTGATTCGCGTTTGAACTTGTGTTGTTTTAGAATGTTTGTCATGATTTTTGTATTTTGCATTTGTTGCGTGACTATGCTGTCGTCGTAGTTTAGTGGTAAATATTTACTTTGTGTGTACTGTTTTTCATTTGAACCATACATTTGTTTTGCGTTTTTCAAAACTTGTTGATTCGTGATTCTTTGGTTATCACTCGGTTTCGTTGAGTCGTTTGATTCTTGTTTGAGGATAAACAATTATGTAAGTTGGGGAGAGTTTGATAAGTGCAAATTATACCTATTTTTGTATATAAGTTTTGTTACACTTATCGTTACTTTGTGTTAAAATTGGTTGAATAAACTCCACTTTATGTTTAAATACGTTTACTTTACGTTTTCGTGTGTATATTGCGTTTTCTTGTAAATATCATTGAGTTTAATTGATTTTATCTCATTTTTGTAGGTATTCCAGCAATGGGATTTTGCCATTGATGTATAGAGCATTGAATAAGCTTTCCAGCGCTTCAAACCGTGCGTCAATCGGAGTTACGGTTCAAAAGTTATGATCAAAACAAGTTCTGGTTTGCTATCATGTTCGCTAGGCGAACCGGAGGCGAGCGTACTCGCTAGGGAGTTCGCTAGGCGAACTCGGGGGCGAATGAAAAGTGCCCAGAAGCGTGAAAACACAATTCTGGAAGTAGCTAAGGCGGTTTATGTTCGCTAGGCGAACGGGGGCTCGCTAGGCGAACCCTGGAACACAATTTTGCCTATTTTAGTCATTTTTTAGCATTTTTTAGGTTATGGTTTTGGGGATTCTTGCTCCAACTCTATCAAACTTTATTTTTCAGTAGATTAGCTTAGAAAACAACATGGAAGCTTGCATACGGATGAACCGGGGTGGATTGATCGTCGATCGGCGTTGACAAACCGCGAGATGTTTGGTTCATTTCTCTTCTTCTTTGTGTTTTTCTTCTATGTTGGGTGTTTGTATAGTTACTCTGAACATATGTATCTTTGTTGATCATAATATTGTATAAAATCTGCTTTACAAATCATTATCGATGTCTTCCTTGATCTTTTTACATTTATGTTTGGATTTGTGTTGTGTTAGAGATAACTATCATGAATCTCGATTAGGGATGTATATCTATTGTCTAGATGCTAGAGATAGCTTTAGATAATAATCTTTACGGTGTCAGAACTTAATGCCTCCGTGCCTTGAGCTAGCGTGCGAAAGTATCGGCAATGGTAACACGGTTGTTCTCTCAACTTTGCGTTAGACATAACCTGTGTTGTGAGCGATGCGGGATGATTTTGAGGAGTAGTGTAGTATAGTGAAACTGGTCGATAAATTTATGTTTGTGACGAGTGGATTATATGTATGCTTGATAAGTTTCTTGTTGTTGAAGAATGAATTTGTTTTATGTTTTAATGTTTACTTTTCCGCATTTATTCTTGTAAACCATTTAAACCCAAACTCATAAACGCGAGAGACTGTCGAATGACATTCTTTCCCTCGAACCGATCTCTGTGGACACGACATAAATCCCGGAGGGAATTCTTTTCGAAAATAAATATTTTTGCTGCTTGCCCTATTCTGCAATAAACAAAATGGCACCGCTGCCGGGGATTAGTTTTGATATTGAATCGCATTGCGATAGTTTCTTTGTTTTTGAGTTTTGTACATATCGTATATATTGTCTGTTTCCATTATGTTTGTTCAAGTGTTGTATACATTTTGTTCCCGTAACGTTTGTTTAAGTGTTTGGTTAGGGCATCACTATGGCATGAAGGAAGGAAGTTACTAGCTAAGCATTGTAAAGGCGTCGAGCTTACGACGTAAAACAAGCATGGTGTATTCTTTTCTTTTGTTGTTGTTTAGCTTAGGTAGTGTGGTGAACATTCATTAAACAAGTTTTACTCGAATTTTTCGTAAAATTCTCAAATCTTCACTTTACAACTTGTTTAGTGAATGTTTGCCGATTTTTTAGTTTGTTCATATTAATAGTTTTCGTGTTTGTTAATGAGCTTGTTTTGAGTTGCTTGAGGAAATTTGGTGATGTTCCAAGTTTGATCGTTTCAACTTGCAGATGTATGGTAATGATATTGTTAAGTTTTGTACACGTCCAAGGTATGTGTTTACCGCTTTCTTGACTTTAGCATATTCATGATACTGTGGCTTTTTACAAACTTCCATGCCATTCATTCTTTTGTATACTTGTTCTTGTGTGAATCACTTTAGTTCCCACCTTTTTTGTGAGGAAGCCTTCTATTGTTCATATATGCACGGAGTACCAACATTCTTGTTTTAACTGGATTTTATTATGCTTAATCTCTTGTTTGTGTTGATTATATGAAAGCATGAAAAGGATCAAGGCATTTTGTTTCATTTTGAGCACAACTACCTAGCCAAATAGTCAATTCACCTTGTGAGTGTGTGATCATTCGTAACCCCTTTGTGCCGTTTTATCATTATCCATGATGTTTGAGCTTAATGCTTGTCTATGAGTATTGAATTCAATTTTTGTATGGATTTTGATTGATTGTTTTTTCTTAAACCCTCAACTTTGTGTTGTTGTATAATTTTTTGCCTTGCCTTAGAAAGTAGGGAGTATTCACATGATGATGTGGTTGAATTCAAGTTGGGGAGATAATGGTTGTTTACTCATTGGTTGGTTTCTATGAGGTTGAAAAAGAAAAGAAAAAAGAGAAAAATGTGAAAGAGAAAAGAAAAAGAAAGAAAAGACAAGAGAAAAGATTTGAAAAAGAAAAACAAAAAGAGTTCAAATAATTGTGCTAAATAAGTATTGTGTTTTGTGTAACACTTGGGATGAAAGAAGAAGTTTGATTGAAATTTTGTGAGTTGATCACTCCCTTAGGTTTAGGCAAGTTTTTGTTTCGATTAGCTTTAGGAATTGCCCCTTGTTTGTTTACCCGACCACATTACAACCTTGAAAAGTCCTTGTGATTCTTTCCTTTGTATGTTCAATGAGAATTTTTGGATGGATGCATACTTTAGTCTTTTGTTTGCAAGATTGTTGTGTGAGTGATAAGTACCTTATTTTGTGTTTTTCATCTACCGATGATTGTTTTTGCTAGGTGTGATTCGCGTTTGAACTTGTGTTGTTTTAGAATGTTTGTCATGATTTTTGTATTTTGCATTTGTTGCGTGACTATGCTGTCGTCGTAGTTTAGTGGTAAATATTTACTTTGTGTGTACTGTTTTTCATTTGAACCATACATTTGTTTTGCGTTTTTCAAAACTTGTTGATTCGTGATTCTTTGGTTATCACTCGGTTTCGTTGAGTCGTTTGATTCTTGTTTGAGGATAAACAATTATGTAAGTTGGGGAGAGTTTGATAAGTGCAAATTATACCTATTTTTGTATATAAGTTTTGTTACACTTATCGTTACTTTGTGTTAAAATTGGTTGAATAAACTCCACTTTATGTTTAAATACGTTTACTTTACGTTTTCGTGTGTATATTGCGTTTTCTTGTAAATATCATTGAGTTTAATTGATTTTATCTCATTTTTGTAGGTATTCCAGCAATGGGATTTTGCCATTGATGTATAGAGCATTGAATAAGCTTTCCAGCGCTTCAAACCGTGCGTCAATCGGAGTTACGGTTCAAAAGTTATGATCAAAACAAGTTCTGGTTTGCTATCATGTTCGCTAGGCGAACCGGAGGCGAGCGTACTCGCTAGGGAGTTCGCTAGGCGAACTCGGGGGCGAATGAAAAGTGCCCAGAAGCGTGAAAACACAATTCTGGAAGTAGCTAAGGCGGTTTATGTTCGCTAGGCGAACGGGGGCTCGCTAGGCGAACCCTGGAACACAATTTTGCCTATTTTAGTCATTTTTTAGCATTTTTTAGGTTATGGTTTTGGGGATTCTTGCTCCAACTCTATCAAACTTTATTTTTCAGTAGATTAGCTTAGAAAACAACATGGAAGCTTGCATACGGATGAACCGGGGTGGATTGATCGTCGATCGGCGTTGACAAACCGCGAGATGTTTGGTTCATTTCTCTTCTTCTTTGTGTTTTTCTTCTATGTTGGGTGTTTGTATAGTTACTCTGAACATATGTATCTTTGTTGATCATAATATTGTATAAAATCTGCTTTACAAATCATTATCGATGTCTTCCTTGATCTTTTTACATTTATGTTTGGATTTGTGTTGTGTTAGAGATAACTATCATGAATCTCGATTAGGGATGTATATCTATTGTCTAGATGCTAGAGATAGCTTTAGATAATAATCTTTACGGTGTCAGAACTTAATGCCTCCGTGCCTTGAGCTAGCGTGCGAAAGTATCGGCAATGGTAACACGGTTGTTCTCTCAACTTTGCGTTAGACATAACCTGTGTTGTGAGCGATGCGGGATGATTTTGAGGAGTAGTGTAGTATAGTGAAACTGGTCGATAAATTTATGTTTGTGACGAGTGGATTATATGTATGCTTGATAAGTTTCTTGTTGTTGAAGAATGAATTTGTTTTATGTTTTAATGTTTACTTTTCCGCATTTATTCTTGTAAACCATTTAAACCCAAACTCATAAACGCGAGAGACTGTCGAATGACATTCTTTCCCTCGAACCGATCTCTGTGGACACGACATAAATCCCGGAGGGAATTCTTTTCGAAAATAAATATTTTTGCTGCTTGCCCTATTCTGCAATAAACAAAATGGCACCGCTGCCGGGGATTAGTTTTGATATTGAATCGCATTGCGATAGTTTCTTTGTTTTTGAGTTTTGTACATATCGTATATATTGTCTGTTTCCATTATGTTTGTTCAAGTGTTGTATACATTTTGTTCCCGTAACGTTTGTTTAAGTGTTTGGTTAGGGCATCACTATGGCATGAAGGAAGGAAGTTACTAGCTAAGCATTGTAAAGGCGTCGAGCTTACGACGTAAAACAAGCATGGTGTATTCTTTTCTTTTGTTGTTGTTTAGCTTAGGTAGTGTGGTGAACATTCATTAAACAAGTTTTACTCGAATTTTTCGTAAAATTCTCAAATCTTCACTTTACAACTTGTTTAGTGAATGTTTGCCGATTTTTTAGTTTGTTCATATTAATAGTTTTCGTGTTTGTTAATGAGCTTGTTTTGAGTTGCTTGAGGAAATTTGGTGATGTTCCAAGTTTGATCGTTTCAACTTGCAGATGTATGGTAATGATATTGTTAAGTTTTGTACACGTCCAAGGTATGTGTTTACCGCTTTCTTGACTTTAGCATATTCATGATACTGTGGCTTTTTACAAACTTCCATGCCATTCATTCTTTTGTATACTTGTTCTTGTGTGAATCACTTTAGTTCCCACCTTTTTTGTGAGGAAGCCTTCTATTGTTCATATATGCACGGAGTACCAACATTCTTGTTTTAACTGGATTTTATTATGCTTAATCTCTTGTTTGTGTTGATTATATGAAAGCATGAAAAGGATCAAGGCATTTTGTTTCATTTTGAGCACAACTACCTAGCCAAATAGTCAATTCACCTTGTGAGTGTGTGATCATTCGTAACCCCTTTGTGCCGTTTTATCATTATCCATGATGTTTGAGCTTAATGCTTGTCTATGAGTATTGAATTCAATTTTTGTATGGATTTTGATTGATTGTTTTTTCTTAAACCCTCAACTTTGTGTTGTTGTATAATTTTTTGCCTTGCCTTAGAAAGTAGGGAGTATTCACATGATGATGTGGTTGAATTCAAGTTGGGGAGATAATGGTTGTTTACTCATTGGTTGGTTTCTATGAGGTTGAAAAAGAAAAGAAAAAAGAGAAAAATGTGAAAGAGAAAAGAAAAAGAAAGAAAAGACAAGAGAAAAGTTTTGAAAAAGAAAAACAAAAAGAGTTCAAATAATTGTGCTAAATAAGTATTGTGTTTTGTGTAACACTTGGGATGAAAGAAGAAGTTTGATTGAAATTTTGTGAGTTGATCACTCCCTTAGGTTTAGGCAAGTTTTTGTTTCGATTAGCTTTAGGAATTGCCCCTTGTTTGTTTACCCGACCACATTACAACCTTGAAAAGTCCTTGTGATTCTTGCCTTTGTATGTTCAATGAGAATTTTTGGATGGATGCATACTTTAGTCTTTTGTTTGCAAGATTGTTGTGTGAGTGATAAGTACCTTATTTTGTGTTTTTCATCTACCGATGATTGTTTTTGCTAGGTGTGATTCGCGTTTGAACTTGTGTTGTTTTAGAATGTTTGTCATGATTTTTGTATTTTGCATTTGTTGCGTGACTATGCTGTCGTCGTAGTTTAGTGGTAAATATTTACTTTGTGTGTACTGTTTTTCATTTGAACCATACATTTGTTTTGCGTTTTTCAAAACTTGTTGATTCGTGATTCTTTGGTTATCACTCGGTTTCGTTGAGTCGTTTGATTCTTGTTTGAGGATAAACAATTATGTAAGTTGGGGAGAGTTTGATAAGTGCAAATTATACCTATTTTTGTATATAAGTTTTGTTACACTTATCGTTACTTTGTGTTAAAATTGGTTGAATAAACTCCACTTTATGTTTAAATACGTTTACTTTACGTTTTCGTGTGTATATTGCGTTTTCTTGTAAATCTCATTGAGTTTAATTGATTTTATCTCATTTTTGTAGGTATTCCAGCAATGGGATTTTGCCATTGATGTATAGAGCATTGAATAAGCTTTCCAGCGCTTCAAACCGTGCGTCAATCGGAGTTACGGTTCAAAAGTTATGATCAAAACAAGTTCTGGTTTGCTATCATGTTCGCTAGGCGAACCGGAGGCGAGCGTACTCGCTAGGGAGTTCGCTAGGCGAACTCGGGGGCGAATGAAAAGTGCCCAGAAGCGTGAAAACACAATTCTGGAAGTAGCTAAGGTGGTTTATGTTCGCTAGGCGAACGGGGGCTCGCTAGGCGAACCCTGGAACACAATTTTGCCTATTTTAGTCATTTTTTAGCATTTTTTAGGTTATGGTTTTGGGGATTCTTGCTCCAACTCTATCAAACTTTATTTTTCAGTAGATTAGCTTAGAAAACAACATGGAAGCTTGCATACGGATGAACCGGGGTGGATTGATCGTCGATCGGCGTTGACAAACCGCGAGATGTTTGGTTCATTTCTCTTCTTCTTTGTGTTTTTCTTCTATGTTGGGTGTTTGTATAGTTACTCTGAACATATGTATCTTTGTTGATCATAATATTGTATAAAATCTGCTTTACAAATCATTATCGATGTCTTCCTTGATCTTTTTACATTTATGTTTGGATTTGTGTTGTGTTAGAGATAACTATCATGAATCTCGATTAGGGATGTATATCTATTGTCTAGATGCTAGAGATAGCTTTAGATAATAATCTTTACGGTGTCAGAACTTAATGCCTCCGTGCCTTGAGCTAGCGTGCGAAAGTATCGGCAATGGTAACACGGTTGTTCTCTCAACTTTGCGTTAGACATAACCTGTGTTGTGAGCGATGCGGGATGATTTTGAGGAGTAGTGTAGTATAGTGAAACTGGTCGATAAATTTATGTTTGTGACGAGTGGATTATATGTATGCTTGATAAGTTTCTTGTTGCTGAAGAATGAATTTGTTTTATGTTTTAATGTTTACTTTTCCGCATTTATTCTTGTAAACCATTTAAACCCAAACTCATAAACGCGAGAGACTGTCGAATGACATTCTTTCCCTCGAACCGATCTCTGTGGACACGACATAAATCCCGGAGGGAATTCTTTTCGAAAATAAATATTTTTGCTGCTTGCCCTATTCTGCAATAAACAAAATGGCACCGCTGCCGGGGATTAGTTTTGATATTGAATCGCATTGCGATAGTTTCTTTGTTTTTGAGTTTTGTACATATCGTATATATTGTCTGTTTCCATTATGTTTGTTCAAGTGTTGTATACATTTTGTTCCCGTAACGTTTGTTTAAGTGTTTGGTTAGGGCATCACTATGGCATGAAGGAAGGAAGTTACTAGCTAAGCATTGTAAAGGCGTCGAGCTTACGACGTAAAACAAGCATGGTGTATTCTTTTCTTTTGTTGTTGTTTAGCTTAGGTAGTGTGGTGAACATTCATTAAACAAGTTTTACTCGGATTTTTCGTAAAATTCTCAAATCTTCACTTTACAACTTGTTTAGTGAATGTTTGCCGATTTTTTAGTTTGTTCATATTAATAGTTTTCGTGTTTGTTAATGAGCTTGTTTTGAGTTGCTTGAGGAAATTTGGTGATGTTCCAAGTTTGATCGTTTCAACTTGCAGATGTATGGTAATGATATTGTTAAGTTTTGTACACGTCCAAGGTATGTGTTTACCGCTTTCTTGACTTTAGCATATTCATGATACTTTGGCTTTTTACAAACTTCCATGCCATTCATTCTTTTGTATACTTGTTCTTGTGTGAATCACTTTAGTTCCCACCTTTTTTGTGAGGAAGCCTTCTATTGTTCATATATGCACGGAGTACCAACATTCTTGTTTTAACTGGATTTTATTATGCTTAATCTCTTGTTTGTGTTGATTATATGAAAGCATGAAAAGGATCAAGGCATTTTGTTTCATTTTGAGCACAACTACCTAGCCAAATAGTCAATTCACCTTGTGAGTGTGTGATCATTCGTAACCCCTTTGTGCCGTTTTATCATTATCCATGATGTTTGAGCTTAATGCTTGTCTATGAGTATTGAATTCAATTTTTGTATGGATTTTGATTGATTGTTTTTTCTTAAACCCTCAACTTTGTGTTGTTGTATAAATTTTTGCCTTGCCTTAGAAAGTAGGGAGTATTCACATGATGATGTGGTTGAATTCAAGTTGGGGAGATAATGGTTGTTTACTCATTGGTTGGTTTCTATGAGGTTGAAAAAGAAAAGAAAAAAGAGAAAAATGTGAAAGAGAAAAGAAAAAGAAAGAAAAGACAAGAGAAAAGTTTTGAAAAAGAAAAACAAAAAGAGTTCAAATAATTGTGCTAAATAAGTATTGTGTTTTGTGTAACACTTGGGATGAAAGAAGAAGTTTGATTGAAATTTTGTGAGTTGATCACTCCCTTAGGTTTAGGCAAGTTTTTGTTTCGATTAGCTTTAGGAATTGCCCCTTGTTTGTTTACCCGACCACATTACAACCTTGAAAAGTCCTTGTGATTCTTGCCTTTGTATGTTCAATGAGAATTTTTGGATGGATGCATACTTTAGTCTTTTGTTTGCAAGATTGTTGTGTGAGTGATAAGTACCTTATTTTGTGTTTTTCATCTACCGATGATTGTTTTTGCTAGGTGTGATTCGCGTTTGAACTTGTGTTGTTTTAGAATGTTTGTCATGACTTTTGTATTTTGCATTTGTTGCGTGACTATGCTGTCGTCGTAGTTTAGTGGTAAATATTTACTTTGTGTGTACTGTTTTTCATTTGAACCATACATTTGTTTTGCGTTTTTCAAAACTTGTTGATTCGTGATTCTTTGGTTATCACTCGGTTTCGTTGAGTCGTTTGATTCTTGTTTGAGGATAAACAATTATGTAAGTTGGGGAGAGTTTGATAAGTGCAAATTATACCTATTTTTGTATATAAGTTTTGTTACACTTATCGTTACTTTGTGTTAAAATTGGTTGAATAAACTCCACTTTATGTTTAAATACGTTTACTTTACGTTTTCGTGTGTATATTGCGTTTTCTTATAAATATCATTGAGTTTAATTGATTTTATCTCATTTTTGTAGGTATTCCAGCAATGGGATTTTGCCATTGATGTATAGAGCATTGAATAAGCTTTCCAGCGCTTCAAACCGTGCGTCAATCGGAGTTACGGTTCAAAAGTTATGATCAAAACAAGTTCTGGTTTGCTATCATGTTCGCTAGGCGAACCGGAGGCGAGCGTACTCGCTAGGGAGTTCGCTAGGCGAACTCGGGGGCGAATGAAAAGTGCCCAGAAGCGTGAAAACACAATTCTGGAAGTAGCTAAGGCGGTTTATGTTCGCTAGGCGAACGGGGGCTCGCTAGGCGAACCCTGGAACACAATTTTGCCTATTTTAGTCATTTTTTAGCATTTTTTAGGTTATGGTTTTGGGGATTCTTGCTCCAACTCTATCAAACTTTATTTTTCAGTAGATTAGCTTAGAAAACAACATGGAAGCTTGCATACGGATGAACCGGGGTGGATTGATCGTCGATCGGCGTTGACAAACCGCGAGATGTTTGGTTCATTTCTCTTCTTCTTTGTGTTTTTCTTCTATGTTGGGTGTTTGTATAGTTACTCTGAACATATGTATCTTTGTTGATCATAATATTGTATAAAATCTGCTTTACAAATCATTATCGATGTCTTCCTTGATCTTTTTACATTTATGTTTGGATTTGTGTTGTGTTAGAGATAACTATCATGAATCTCGATTAGGGATGTATATCTATTGTCTAGATGCTAGAGATAGCTTTAGATAATAATCTTTACGGTGTCAGAACTTAATGCCTCCGTGCCTTGAGCTAGCGTGCGAAAGTATCGGCAATGGTAACACGGTTGTTCTCTCAACTTTGCGTTAGACATAACCTGTGTTGTGAGCGATGCGGGATGATTTTGAGGAGTAGTGTAGTATAGTGAAACTGGTCGATAAATTTATGTTTGTGACGAGTGGATTATATGTATGCTTGATAAGTTTCTTGTTGTTGAAGAATGAATTTGTTTTATGTTTTAATGTTTACTTTTCCGCATTTATTCTTGTAAACCATTTAAACCCAAACTCATAAACGCGAGAGACTGTCGAATGACATTCTTTCCCTCGAACCGATCTCTGTGGACACGACATAAATCCCGGAGGGAATTCTTTTCGAAAATAAATATTTTTGCTGCTTGCCCTATTCTGCAATAAACAAAATGGCACCGCTGCCGGGGATTAGTTTTGATATTGAATCGCATTGCGATAGTTTCTTTGTTTTTGAGTTTTGTACATATCGTATATATTGTCTGTTTCCATTATGTTTGTTCAAGTGTTGTATACATTTTGTTCCCGTAACGTTTGTTTAAGTGTTTGGTTAGGGCATCACTATGGCATGAAGGAAGGAAGTTACTAGCTAAGCATTGTAAAGGCGTCGAGCTTACGACGTAAAACAAGCATGGTGTATTCTTTTCTTTTGTTGTTGTTTAGCTTAGGTAGTGTGGTGAACATTCATTAAACAAGTTTTACTCGAATTTTTCGTAAAATTCTCAAATCTTCACCTTACAACTTGTTTAGTGAATGTTTGCCGATTTTTTAGTTTGTTCATATTAATAGTTTTCGTGTTTGTTAATGAGCTTGTTTTGAGTTGCTTGAGGAAATTTGGTGATGTTCCAAGTTTGATCGTTTCAACTTGCAGATGTATGGTAATGATATTGTTAAGTTTTGTACACGTCCAAGGTATGTGTTTACCGCTTTCTTGACTTTAGCATATTCATGATACTGTGGCTTTTTACAAACTTCCATGCCATTCATTCTTTTGTATACTTGTTCTTGTGTGAATCACTTTAGTTCCCACCTTTTTTGTGAGGAAGCCTTCTATTGTTCATATATGCACGGAGTACCAACATTCTTGTTTTAACTGGATTTTATTATGCTTAATCTCTTGTTTGTGTTGATTATATGAAAGCATGAAAAGGATCAAGGCATTTTGTTTCATTTTGAGCACAACTACCTAGCCAAATAGTCAATTTACCTTGTGAGTGTGTGATCATTCGTAACCCCTTTGTGCCGTTTTATCATTATCCATGATGTTTGAGCTTAATGCTTGTCTATGAGTATTGAATTCAATTTTTGTATGGATTTTGATTGATTGTTTTTTCTTAAACCCTCAACTTTGTGTTGTTGTATAAATTTTTGCCTTGCCTTAGAAAGTAGGGAGTATTCACATGATGATGTGGTTGAATTCAAGTTGGGGAGATAATGGTTGTTTACTCATTGGTTGGTTTCTATGAGGTTGAAAAAGAAAAGAAAAAAGAGAAAAATGTGAAAGAGAAAAGAAAAAGAAAGAAAAGACAAGAGAAAAGTTTTGAAAAAGAAAAACAAAAAGAGTTCAAATAATTGTGCTAAATAAGTATTGTGTTTTGTGTAACACTTGGGATGAAAGAAGAAGTTTGATTGAAATTTTGTGAGTTGATCACTCCCTTAGGTTTAGGCAAGTTTTTGTTTCGATTAGCTTTAGGAATTGCCCCTTGTTTGTTTACCCGACCACATTACAACCTTGAAAAGTCCTTGTGATTCTTGCCTTTGTATGTTCAATGAGAATTTTTGGATGGATGCATACTTTAGTCTTTTGTTTGCAAGATTGTTGTGTGAGTGATAAGTACCTTATTTTGTGTTTTTCATCTACCGATGATTGTTTTTGCTAGGTGTGATTCGTGTTTGAACTTGTGTTGTTTTAGAATGTTTGTCATGATTTTTGTATTTTGCATTTGTTGCGTGACTATGCTGTCGTCGTAGTTTAGTGGTAAATATTTACTTTGTGTGTACTGTTTTTCATTTGAACCATACATTTGTTTTGCGTTTTTCAAAACTTGTTGATTCGTGATTCTTTGGTTATCACTCGGTTTCGTTGAGTCGTTTGATTCTTGTTTGAGGATAAACAATTATGTAAGTTGGGGAGAGTTTGATAAGTGCAAATTATACCTATTTTTGTATATAAGTTTTGTTACACTTATCGTTACTTTGTGTTAAAATTGGTTGAATAAACTCCACTTTATGTTTAAATACGTTTACTTTACGTTTTCGTGTGTATATTGCGTTTTCTTGTAAATATCATTGAGTTTAATTGATTTTATCTCATTTTTGTAGGTATTCCAGCAATGGGATTTTGCCATTGATGTATAGAGCATTGAATAAGCTTTCCAGCGCTTCAAACCGTGCGTCAATCGGAGTTACGGTTCAAAAGTTATGATCAAAACAAGTTCTGGTTTGCTATCATGTTCGCTAGGCGAACCGGAGGCGAGCGTACTCGCTAGGGAGTTCGCTAGGCGAACTCGGGGGCGAATGAAAAGTGCCCAGAAGCGTGAAAACACAATTCTGGAAGTAGCTAAGGCGGTTTATGTTCGCTAGGCGAACGGGGGCTCGCTAGGCGAACCCTGGAACACAATTTTGCCTATTTTAGTCATTTTTTAGCATTTTTTAGGTTATGGTTTTGGGGATTCTTGCTCCAACTCTATCAAACTTTATTTTTCAGTAGATTAGCTTAGAAAACAACATGGAAGCTTGCATACGGATGAACCGGGGTGGATTGATCGTCGATCGGCGTTGACAAACCGCGAGATGTTTAGTTCATTTCTCTTCTTCTTTGTGTTTTTCTTCTATGTTGGGTGTTTGTATAGTTACTCTGAACATATGTATCTTTGTTTATCATAATATTGTATAAAATCTGCTTTACAAATCATTATCGATGTCTTCCTTGATCTTTTTACATTTATGTTTGGATTTGTGTTGTGTTAGAGATAACTATCATGAATCTCGATTAGGGATGTATATCTATTGTCTAGATGCTAGAGATAGCTTTAGATAATAATCTTTACAGTGTCGGAACTTAATGCCTCCGTGCCTTGAGCTAGCTTGCGAAAGTATCGGCAATGGTAACACGGTTGTTCTCTCAACTTTGCGTTAGACATAACCTGTGTTGTGAGCGATGCGGGATGATTTTGAGGAGTAGTGTAGTATAGTGAAACTGGTCGATAAATTTATGTTTGTGACGAGTGGATTATATGTATGCTTGATAAGTTTCTTGTTGCTGAAGAATGAATTTGTTTTATGTTTTAATGTTTACTTTTCCGCATTTATTCTTGTAAACCATTTAAACCCAAACTCGTAAACGCGAGAGACTGTCGAACGACATTCTTTCCCTCAAACCGATCTCTGTGGACACGACATAAATCCCGTAGGGAATTCTTTTCAAAAATAAATATTTTTGCTGCTTGCCCTATTCTGCAATCAACCAAATGGCGCCGTTGCCGGGGATTAGTTTTGATATTGAATCGCATTGCGATAGTTTCTTTGTTTTTGAGTTTTGTACATATCATATATTGTCTGTTTCCATTATGTTTGTTCAAGTGCTGTATACATTTTGTTCCCGTAACGTTTGTTTAAGTGTTTGGTTAGGGCACTTGCTTTTGGTTTGCGCGGTGAGGCACCACTATGGCATGAAGGAAGGAAGTTACTAGCTAAGCATTGTAAAGGCGTCGAGCTTACGACGTAAAACAAGCATGGTGTATTCTTTTCTTTTGTTGTTGTTTAGGTTAGGTAGTGTGGTGAACATTCATTAAACAAGTTGTACTCAGATTTTTCGTAAAATTCTCAAATCTTCACTTTACAACTTGTTTAATGAATTTTTGCCGATTTTTCAGTTTGTTCATTTTAATAGTTTTCGTGTTTGTCAATGAGCTTGTTTTGAGTTTCTTGAGGAAATTTGGTGATGTTCCAAGTTTGATCGTTTCAACTTGCAGATGTATGGTAATGATATTGTTAAGTTTTGTACACGTCCAAGGTATGTGTTTACCGGTTTCTTGACTTTAGCATATTCATGATAGTTTGGCTTTTTACAAACTTCCATGCCATTCATTCTTTTGTATACTTGTTCTTGTGTGAATCACTTTAGTTCCCACCTTTTTTGTGAGGAAGCCTTCTATTGTTCATATATGCACGGAGTACCAACATTCTTGTTTTAACTGGATTTTATTATGCTTAATCTTTTGTTTGTGTTGATAACTATAGTGATTAAACAATGTACTTAGGTCAAGGTTAATGATGACTTGTTAGAAGATTGATATAATCAAAGCCTCTACAACAACAAGCTTCAAAGATTTTGAGTCTAATACAAAAGATCAATCACCATTGGGTTGACACGACCAATCAAGGTCCGGACCACGAAAGTTCAAATTTTGAATTGGATAAAGAGGGACAAATGTTGCGCTATGTTAAGCAATCTCTGAGTAATTTATGGAGTAATTACCCTACAATGAGGTCGGTCAATAGATCTTTGTGCTAATGCATGCTAGATGAACGATATGTAGATCGTCATCTGAAAGCAATACCGCACGAAAAGAAAATAGGTAACGATCTAGTCTTGATCAAAAATTCAACAAAGGAATTCTAAGATCCATAAGACTTTCATCGATCAAAAGAAAAGAGAAATAGATGAAGAGAAAGACAAATTAAACCACAAAATTATGTGATCTAAGGCTAAGAACAAAGGAAAGGGGAAGAAAATGGAAGAAAAGCCAAAACAGCCCCAAAAACAAGTGAAAATGTGCATTCTGTTTCGAAGTAACCGGTTACTGCATATCTGCTAACCGGTTACTTAGTTCAAAATAGGCGCAGTTTTTCAAAATTAACACAAAGTAACCGGTTACTGCATATCTGCTAACCAGTTACTCTGCACCAGAATGCAGAAAATTGTGCAAAATTCAGCATGATCCACTTTCAAAACATTTTACAAATACCTTGTGATCATGGAACTGAAATTGCACGAAATTTAGAGTAAAATAACAACAAAAACCAGCAATTTAACACAATTACAAGATCAAAAAGATCAAGTAACAAAGATCTCCAAAGATCTACGTTATGGAAGATGAAGATGAAGCTTTAACAATGGTGTGAGATGAATTACCACTTCAAATCTGAAAATTCCTTCAAATTGCTTCAAGATCTACACTCCAAAGCCTTAATCTACTATAATTGATGAACAAAAACAAGAATGGATAAAGGTTTAGCTCAAAGTTGAACAAGATTCAATGTGAATTCTTGTTAACTTTCAAAAGAAGAAAAGTGAGCTTTAGTGAAATTTGTGGTTGGGGATAGAATTTGCAAGAGGTTTGTTGGCTATCAAAAGCTTGTGAAATGAATGAAATGAAGCCTCTATATATAGAATTTAGGCTTGGAAATTTGGTGGTTTGGAATTAGGCTTGGAAGATCAAGATTAGGATTGGAATTCAAATTTGGAGGGAATTATCAAAAGAGTGGTGATTAGTGGAGGTACATGGCGGGGAATGATCAAAATGATGAAGGGGAATTAAAATGAGGTAATCTAGAATATTCCACATGTGATCAAAATGATGAAAATTGGTTCCAAATTGCTGAATTTGAATTTGTTGCCATTTTTCAAATTTTCACGAGGGTAACTGTTTACTGCATATCTGCTAACCAGTTACTTAGTGCAAATTTTGAAAAAATACTCTTTTTGAATGCACTGCTGTGGTTCGGCTCGATTCTTTTGCTCGTCAAAGAAGGAATGGAAATAAACACATGAACCTTGGAGTCTCTTGAATAATAATCAATTAAATCTTGGAAACCCTTGATCAGATGATTTTTGAATTAATTGCAGATCAACTTTGACTTTGTTCAGATAAAATTCATTCGAGCTGCGGGACTGATTTTTTGGTATTTTTAACCTGTTCTTCCCCTGAAAATGTTAGTGAAAGAAAACAAAATATTTTTTGGATTTTAATTAATGGTTAGTAAATATAAACAAATTAAGCAATAAAACAACTAACAAACACACACAAACTCAAAGATCCCTGCAAGACACAAACCTACAAAAGAGGGGATGAATGTGTGATCTTGTTTGTGGTATGAGATGCAAAAAAACATGTGGGATCTTAGGGGTAAAAATTAGGGTATTACAGCTGCCCCTATTTAAGTTTCTTCTATCCAGAGATAAGAAGATTGACATCTTTGTCTCGACGAGATAGAAGAGACTTAAATATAACAATAAACCTAATTTTTGGCCCTAAGAGACCACAAAATGATATGATTATGAAAATGATATGCAAACACAAGACCTCTGTGGGGAGAAAACGCCACAGGAGACAAACAAAAGCTGGGGAGCAAAGAGAAAAGACTCCACAGGGGAAGACAAAAGAGGGAAACATAACCCAACAGGGGAGGAAACAAACTCCACTGGGGAAGATAAAAAAGTAAGATTCCACTAAGGGAAAATTACCAATACCAGAAATAAAAGAGCGAAAACACGTCCCAAAAGGGAAGTAAAAACCTCAGCTGGGGAAAAGATCATCCACTACCAGGCATCCGGTAATAGCATGATCATAGAGAAAGATTACCAACTACCAACAAAGTGGCAGTTACAACAAGGCAATCAACCAAAAGGATATGAGAAATATTACCTACTACCAACAAAGGGCAGGACGACAAAGGTAATAATCTCAAAATATCCGAGAAATACCACCTACTACCAACAAAAGGGCAGGATGACGAAGGAGATAAACTCGAACAAGGGAAAGATTACCGACCATCAACCAAGTGATAGCTACGACAAGGCAATCAACCAAAAGGATATGAGAAATATTACCTACTATCAACAAAGGGCAGGACGAAAAAGGTAATAATCTCAATAGATACGAGAAATATCACCTACTACCAACGAAGGGCAGAACGACAAATGTGATAAACTCGAACAAGGAGAGATTACCAACCATCAACCAAGTGATAGCTACGACGAGATAACCAAACCCGGCCACATTACCTACTACCAACTAAATGGGCAGTATGACAACGATAATAAGCCAGCTATATCAATTACTACCAACTACATGGGCAGGACGACAAAGGTGATAAGCTCAAAAAGAGGGATTACCAACTATCAACCAAGTGATAGTTACGACGAGGTAATAAATGAAAAAAAGGGGTACGAGAAATATTACCTACTACCAACAAAAGGCAGGACGACAAAGGTAATAAATCCGAAAAGAAAGGAGAGATTACCAACTATAAAAAAAAATGATAGCTACCACGAGGTAATCAAACCCGGCTATATTACCTACTACCAACTAAATGGGCAGTACGACAAAGGTAATAAGCCAACTATATCACCTACTACCAACTAAATGGGCAGGACGACAAAGGTGATAAGCTCCCATTGCCAAAGCAAGGGACCAAAATTCAATCTGGGAATAAACCAGAGAGAAACGGTCAAACAAGACTCATCCCGAGGAAGAAATATCTCAACTGAGGATTAATTCCATCCAGACAAATGAACTGGGGAGGAAGGCTAAAACAAAATATCTTCCACGAGGCAAAAACTCAGTGGGGAATTAGCAAAGATAGGCATTTTCTGCTTACGGGTCGACACTCTAAATGGAGAGAGGACACACATGCTCTGCGGGGATAACAACACCAGAGCAAAGAAGCACCAACACAAATGCAAAATGCACAATGCACCAACGATATGCTATGCACAACGAAGAATGTGCATGCAATGCTCATGAGTATGAATATGCTGACAAAACAGACATAAGGATAAACAGAGGGTGAATAAATGTCACGACACCACTGAATACTCGGCTAATCTCAACAAAATGGAGATATCATTAGCAACTCTGCTAGGGATTTAGCTGAAGAAATCCTGCAAGAGATAAACAAAAGCCATCAAAGGAAAATAAATCCTACTACAAGGCTCAAATCTTGCTAGGGAAAAGAAGATACTCCTTGGGGGTTAAACCCAAATATCAATTTTCTAACATCGATGATCCACAGAGAGGATAACAACATAAACTCTGCTTTGAGGATGGCAGGAAAGCTGTTGGGGAATCATACAACCCAAATCTTTCTGAATCTTCCTGGGGATCATAAAAATTCACAGGAACTTCCATTTCAAAAGGATGAAGAGATCTGCATGCGGAAAAATAAAGAATCCGCTGGGGATTGTAGACATATAAGCATCTACGAAAAATTCATTGGGAATACAAGGCAGATCTGCTGAAGATACAAGATAAAAGCTCTCTGAGGATTAACTAAATCTGAGCAAGGCATCCTGGACTTGCTGAGAAAACAGCAACAGGTCAAACTGTGGGGGGTTTTAGATCAATACTCATCATAAATGAGAGAAAACCCAAAAGGTGACTAAAAGAGTTATCATCAGCGACTTAACTGGGGAATAGCCACATTAGTGATGCACAATCTTCACTAGGAGGATAAATCTGAATAAAACAATCTGGAGAGAAGTACATCCTGGACTTGCAGGGGGAAATAAGAAATTAACATCATTGCTCTATGCTTAGGGAACAATCGAAACCATAATGCACTGCCTCCGTTGGGGGATCAGTAAAGATAAATCTCTGGGCAGAACGACCTAGAGAGAAAGACATCCATAAGACAAGATAAAACCCGACGAGCGGCCACTATGTCAATGCTTCTTAGGGTAAAACTCTAAAGGGTAAAACTTTGAGTGAGGATTCTTCATATGACTTTTACTGGAGACAGCGAAAATGAATCTCTGCATGAGGACGGTCATCAAGGAGAGGTGAACCTCAAAACTACTCAACTATCTGACTGTAACATAATCAGCTGGAGAAGATTCGGATCAAGACTTAGCTGGGGAAAAACCAAACAACATTGGTCCTTACAAATTCAACACATCATAATAAACCTATCACCTTGTCAACAACTAAGCACATTCACAGGAACAAGCTCTGCTAAGCAAATATCAACAAACTCTACTGGGGATTTGTCAATAAATTCTGCCAAAGGAGCGAGAAAGAACCCTGCTGAGGAAAACATTGATCCTACCATTCTTGGAATAATCGTTGACATTCTTTTTTATATTTCATAAATCAAAGGAAAATGTTTTTATAATTTTAAAAAATTTAAACAAATTATTCACATTTTGTTTCAAAAATCATCATAAAAAATAAATGAAATTCTGCAAACAGAAACAAAGTAAGAATTGCAAACAAAGGGACAAAGGCCCAAATTTTATTAATAGAATGGTAGTCCGCAAATGGCGTAACTCCATAGATCATTACAAAGTTTGGAAAAATCGTAAATACATGGAAAGGGTTACATTGAAATACAATGACCACTATTCTCCCAAACAACTTTAAATTCCGCTGTGCTTAGAACTTCAGTTGAGGATGGTTGAAACAGAATCCTTGATAGACAATATTGCTTTCAACGATCAAGACTGGCCAGATGCAGTTACTTGCCGTAATCCCTAACTTTTGCCTAGATTGCCCTCTCGGGTTTTCAATCTACCAGGATGATTATTTCTGTTTTTGTCTCTAATTTTTTCCTAGACCGCCCTTTCGGGTTTTTAGCCCACCGAGACGCTCATTTTTGCCTAAGCCGCCCTTTCGGGTTTTCAACTTAGCGAGTTGTTCCTTTATTTTTTAGGCGAAGTATTTCTTGACTGCATCGACATTCACAGGACGAGTGAACTCTTCACCATCCATAGTTGTAAGAAGTAATGCACCGCCAGAGAAGGCTCTATTAACAACATACAGGCCTTCATAATTAGGAGTCCACTTGCCCCTAGAATCATTGGTAAAGGTCGAGATCTTTTTTAGCACGAGGTCGCCTTCTCTGAACACACGAGGTCGAACCTTCTTGTCAAAAGCTTTCTTCATTCTTTGTTGATACAATTGGCCATGACACAATGCCGTCATTCTTTTCTCCTCAATCAAATTCAACTGATCGTATCTACTCTGACACCATTCAGCCTCAGACAATTCAACTTCCATTAAAACTCTCATAGAGGGGATTTCAACTTGCACTGCTTCTATACCGTAAACAAGAGAGAAAGGGGTTGCCCTTGTTGAAGTGCGGACGAATGTAAGATACCCATGCAAAGCAAAAGGGAGCATCTCATGCCAATCCTTGTATGTAACAACCATCTTCTGAACAATCTTCTTGATATTCTTATTAGCAGCTTCGACATCCTTATTCATCTTAGGTCTGTAAGGAGAAGAATTATGATGCTTAATCTTAAACTCATCACATAATTCCTTCATCATCTTGTTATTCAAATTCGACCCATTATCAGTGATAATCTTGCTCAGAACACCATACCGACAGATGATTTGGTTCTTGATAAGCCGGACCACTACTTGCTTGGTCACATTGGCGTATGATGCCGCTTCAACCCACTTGGTAAAATAGTCAATAGCCACCAATATGAAACGGTGTTCGTTTGACGCTTTAGGCTCAATCATTCCAATCATATCAATGCCCCACATGGAGAAAGGCCATGGAGAAGAGATAACATTGAGAGGAGTTAGTGGTACATGAATTTTGTCAGCATAAATCTGGCACTTATGGCACTTCTTCACAAATTTGCAACAGTTAGATTCCATTGTCAGCCAATAGTAACATGCCCTCAACATCTTCTTAGCCATTGCATGCCCATTAGCATGGGTACCAAGAGATCCTTCATGAATTTCTTTCATTAACATGTCTGCTTCGTGTCTACCCACGCATCTGAGCAAGACCATGTCATAATTTCTTTTATACAACACATCATCATTCAAGAAGAAACTACCAGCCAATCTTCTCAAAGTCTTCTTATCTTTCTTGGATGCCCCAAGCGGGTACTCTTGATTTTGAAGAAAGCATTTAACATCATAATACCACGGTTTATCATCAATAACCTCTTCAACCGCAAATACATGAGCTGGCCTATCAAGCCGCATAACATCGATTTTGGGTACATCATTCCACCGATTCACCACAATCATGAAGGATATAGTTGCTAAAGCATATGCCATTCGATTTGATGCTCTGGGTACATGGTGAAACTCAACCTTATTGAAGAAAGTTAACAACCTTCTTGCATAATCTCGATAAGGAATCAAATCAGGTTGACGTGTCTCCCATTCTCCTTTAATCTGATTAATCACTAGGGCTGAATCTCTGTATACATCAAGAATCTTGATTCTTAAATCAATGGCTTATTCCAAGCCCATAATACATGCTTCATACTCAGCCGCATTATTTGTGCAAGTGAACATCAACCTTGCAGTGAAAGGAATATGAGAACCATGAGGAGTAACAATTATTGCCCCAATACCATTGCCATATTCATTAACAGCTCCGTCAAAAATCAAACCCCATCGGGATCCAGGCTCCGGCCCTTCATCAGGTAATGGTTCTTCACAATCTTTAACCTTTAGATACATCACATCCTTATCTGGAAAATCAAACATGATAGGTTGATAATCATTAATTGGTTGGTGTGCCAAATGGTCAGCCAAAACACTTCCTTTTATTGCTTTTTGAGTTTGGTACTCGATATCATATTCTGACAACAAAATTTGCCAACTAGCAATCCTCCCAGTTAAAGTAGGCTTTTCAAAGATATACTTGATTGGATCCATTTTGGATATCAACCAAGTTGAATGATTCAACATATACTGGCGGAGGCGCTTGGCAGCCCAAGCTAAAGCACAACATGTCTTTTCATGCATTAAATATCGAGACTCACAATTGGTGAACTTCTTACTCAAATAATAAATGGCAAACTCTTTTCGACCAGATTCATCTTGTTGTCCCAGAACACAACCCATAGACTCTTCTAGCACAGTCAAATACATGATCAAAGGTCTTCCTTCCACGGAAGGAGACAAAATCGGAGGTTCAAGAAAATACTCTTTAATTCTTTCAAAAGCTTTCTGACAATCGTCTGTCCAGACACAACTCTGATCTTTGCGAAGAAGCTTGAAGATCAGCGCACAGGTGGCAGTCATATTTGATATAAATCGGGAGATATAATTCAAACGTCCCAGGAATCCTCTTACTTGTTTTTCTGTTTTGGGAACAGGCATTTCCTGAATAGCTTTAACTTTGACAGGATCAACTTCAATGCCTTTTTGGCTGACAATAAAGCCCAACAATTTTCCAGAATGGACACCAAAAGTGCATTTATTAGGATTCAAACGGAGATTAAACTTTCTCAAACGTTGAAATAACTTCAATAAATACTCAATATGATCTTCTTCAGTCTTCGACTTACAAATCATATCATCCACATAAACCTCAATTTCTTTATGCATCATATCATGGAACAAAATGGTCATAGCTCTCTGGTATGTTGCACCAGCATTTTTCAAACCGAAGGGCATCACTCTGTAATAGAATGTTCCCCCGAGTGTAATGAATGTTGTTTTTTCCATATCCTCGGGTGCCATCTTTATTTGATTATAACCGGAAAATCCATCCATAAACGAAAAGATATTGAACTTAGAAGTATTATCTACCAACATGTCAATGTGTGGCAATGGAAAATCATCTTTCGGACTCACTTTATTCAAATCTCTATAGTCGACGCACATTCGGACTTTTCCGTCTTTCTTTGGAACAGGCACAATATTGGTCACCCATTGAGCATACTCAGAAGTCACAAGAAAACCATCATCAATCTGCTTTTGAACCTCCTCTTTGATCTTCACAACCATGTCGGGATGAGTTCTTCTCAAATTTTGTTTCACAGGTGGACATTTAGGCTTCAATGGCAATCTATGCTCCACCATATCAGTATCAAGACCAGGCATGTCTTGATAAGACCAAGCAAATACATCAACATATTCTCTAAGAAGCTCCACAATCCTCTTCTTACCATCTGACTGAAGCAGTGCCCCATTCTTGACTTCTTTCTTATCATCCTCTGAACCTAGATTAACTAATTCCACCGGCTCTTCGTGAGGCTGAATGGCTTTTTCCTAGTGCTCAAGCAACCGAGAAATTTCATTTGGAATCTCCTCAATATCCTCTTCTTCGGCTCTAAACACAGGGAACTCAAAGTTAGGAGGGGGCATAGGGTCATTGTTTTCAATGGGTTTAACAATAAATCTGCACAATGATTTATGTTTGATTTTAGAACATGAACAAGAAGTGCAAGTATTATGCAGATAAAAGTGATTATCACATTATTATTATTTTTTTTTGTTTTTTTTATGTTACCATTTTTCAAAAATAAAGCAAAAAGGGAAAACATAATATGGATAAACAAAATAACATTTTATTGATGATGATAAAATTTGAAACAAAGCCCTCACAAATTCACTTTCACCTTGGGCAGAGTGAAAGGATTTTTGAAAGAAAAAAAAACAAATTACTTTAAAATATGAACAATAGTGGGAACATCAACAGCTATCCAATTCTGGCAGATTTGTCCATGTGTCACAAAATTGGGAAGTTCTTCCTCTTCATCATCTTCAATGATGGCAGCAGTAGAGTGATCTTTGTTGATGAATTCGGCGCTGTGAAAGGCCTCATTAATACGCTTCAAATCTCTTCTGACTGTACCAGGCGTAAATCCTAAGCCAGTTTTGCCCAGGTTATTAACCACATCAATGACTCGGCCCCAACCATCAGATCGACTAGTCTTTAATACATGCAGAGCATCCTTCAAGGAAGACATGGGCAACTCATTCTTCTTAACAACTTTATCATCAACAGAAAGAGCTTGGAACGGAGTCCCAACAGTCTCATCGGCATCAACATACAAAAGGATGAAAGTTGGCTCACCAGCATCGCTTGCTCACCTCCAACAATTACTAGCTTATCATTCTTAACAAATTTCAATTTCTGATGGAGAGTTGAAGTCACTGCCCCAGCCTCATGAATCCAGGGTCGCCCAAGCAAACAACTATAAGCAGGACGAATATCCATTACTTGAAAAGTAATCTAGAAGAAGCACAGTCATATCTTGATTGGAAGATCAACTTCTCCAATCACAGTCTTTCGAGATCCATCAAAAGCTTTAATAACAACCCCACTATACCTCATGGGAGGACCTTGGTACGAAAGCCTCGACAAAGTAGATTTTGGAAACACATTCAGGGAAGAACCGGTATCAACCAACACATTGGAAAGCGCATCTTCTTGACAGTTCATAGAGATATGTAAAGCCAAATTGTGATTTCTCCCCTCCTCGGGTAACTCTTCATCACAGAAACTCAAATTATTACATACTGTGAGGTTGGCAACAATTCCATCAAACTGATTAACAGTCACATCATGCTCAACATATGCTTGTTCCAATACCTTCTGCAAAGATTTCCTATGAGCTTCAGAATTCAACACTAAAGACAACACTGAAATCTTGGACGGGGTGTGCAAGAGTTGATCTACAACACTGTACTCACTCTTCTTGATCAATTTCAAAACTTCATCCTCGTAAACTTTCGAACCACTGGACTGACCGAAAGCATCAACATTACTCTCATCTTAATGTCGTTTGCCAACAACAACACTCTCCGCAATCTTTGGAGGCTCAGGAGCAAAGACACGACAACTTCGGGTCACTCTACTCACATCAGCGATGCTTACCACAGAAGACAAAGAAGGAATGGGCACTTCCTTACCATCTTATACCATGGTGGCATTGTACTTATACGGAACATCCTTGTCAGATTCATATGGTACTGGACCGGGCAACCAAATGACCAAAGGCGTGACATCGATCTTTCGACTATCATAAGAGATAACAACTCGTTCAGGAATATTAAAGCGTGGTGCAATAACATTCACCTCATTCTGATATTCATCTCTTTTAGCAGTGACTTCAATCAAATTCTCATCCATCATTCTTTGAATATCCCTCTTCACTATCACACAACCACGCGGATTCACGGAACAGATGCAACAAGCTGCATAGTCATGATCAATATCATGGTATTCACTAAAAAGTGCATACATTTCCAGAAGAGATCTTCGGATCCAACGTATATAAAAAATTTTGAATGTACCAGGACAACCATAAAACATATTGACAGATGCCTTGCCATAATTAGGCAGCGGATTAGATTGTACATTAGGGTTGGAATATTCGAAAGACAAAATACCACTCCTAGCCAACCTTTGAACTTCCATCTTCAATGGATAACAGTTCTCAGTATCATGTCCCGCTCCTCCCTGATGGAAAGCGCAACGAGCTTCAGGCTTATACCACCATGGAAAATCTTTTGGAACAGCAGGTGGTGCATGGGTCTGAACAAGATTTTTTTGAATTAAACAAGGAAGCAAATCTGTATATGTCATCGGAATCGGATCAAAATCCTTCTGAAAACGGCCCCGTTGATTGTTCTGTTGATTAGAACGTTGTTGAGGAGCAGGAGCTGCCTGAACAACAGGAGTTGAATTGAAAACAGGAGTGACAGATGCAACATGCTGCTGACACTGATTATTCTTATTGTAACTCTTTTTGCGTCCTCCACGGGAAATAGCATTGGTCTCACCTTCTTTCTTCTTCGCAAGTCCTCCCCCATATTTTTTGGAATTACCAGCAGAATTACCATCTTTTGACAAATGTCCCTCACAGACACCTTCTTCCAATCTCATCCCCATATTCACCATCTCAGTAAAATCATTCGGGGCACTAGCAATCATACGCTCATAATAGAAAGGACTCAGAGTTTTCAGAAAAATCTTAGTCATCTCTTTTTCTTCCAAAGGAGGATTAATCTGAGCAGCAATCTCGCGCCACCTCTGCACGTATTCTTTGAATGTCTCCTTATATTTCTGAGCCATTGCCCGAAGCTGGTCACGATCAGGAGCCATATCCACATTATACTTATAGTGTTTCACAAACGCCTCACCCAAATCTTTGAAAATGCGAATTCGAGTACTATCGAGTCCCATATACCATTTCAAGGCTGTACCGGACAAACTGTCTTGAAAGTAGTGAATGAGAAGCTGATTATTATCGGTCTGAGTCGACATCTTACGAGCATGCATAGTCAAGTGACTCAATGGACAAGAGTTTCCCTTATACTTTTCAAAGTCAGGGACCTTGAACTTATGTGTGATCTTCACGTTAGGAACCAAGCATAACTCATGAGCATTCTTTCCAAATAGCTCTTTACCTCTCAGAGCTTTGATCTCTTTCTGCATCTCAGAAAACTGGTCTTGAATCTCTTCCATTCTATCATAAGCACTGACATTTTCACTTGGAGCAGTATGGAAAATTTTTTCTTCACCAAAAGGAACACTGTGAACCACAGGCGGTGGCACAGTCATCACAGGTTAAACGGTAGGAACAACTGGAATTTCAGGAGGTGGTGGTGGTTGAGAACCCTCAGGAACAAAGTTAATGAGCATACCCCAGGGGAAGTCAGGAGGCATGAAGTGTTGAGGAACACTAGCAGGCGTCATAGAGATGGGCGTAGAGACAATCTCAAAAATGATTGTCCTTTGCACAGGTGTTGAAAGCGGAGGATGAAGAGGTGGTGGCTGATTCTGAGCAGCCACCAGAGCTTCCATCATAGCAGTGAGTCTCTCCAACCCATCCTTCAGAGTTGATACTTCTTCACGAAGCTCACGGTTCTCTTGTTGCAATTGATCCATCTTTTTCTTCAGATTAGCCCGAGTATTATACTGGTGCGACAACTTGGCTGAATGAAGACCAAAGGTAAACATAAGACACCTGAAAAGGCAAGAAACAATGCAAAATGATGCTTGATGTGCAAGATGCAAATGCAAAGTTTCAAGGAACTATAAGGCATATTGCAAACATTGTTATTTGAAATACCAAAATCTCATTCATTAATGATGGAAAAGATTACATCTTGGAAGTACAAATTCAAGAATCCTAAAACAATGGAGAATAAAGACAACTAGATCCCTAGAGAATCCTATGAGAAAAAGTCCCAGCTCTATCTTCCAGCTTCTTGATGTGGGCCTGCATCTGAGTCTTCTCAATCAACAACTAATCAACGATCAACTTCCAAGGAGATTCTGAACTCTTCGGAATATCAGAAACTGGCTGAATGCGAGAGGAAAATAAATCCTCTTGCGCCTTTCTCTTCTTGTTGGTAACTTCATCTTCATTCTTCTTCTTGAAGTGCTCTTGAAGTCTTGCATTCTCAAACTCAACAATCTGATACTTGTTCCTCCAAGCATCTCTCTCTTGTTGTATCTCGGCCAAAACGATCTGAAGCTTCTATGTCTCTTCCATAAAGTAGAGGATAGGCTTCTTAGCAGTTAGAGACAAGGGATCCTGACGCGCATAAGGCATCTTCAAAGTAATAGCTCTGTTTTTAACCCACTGGCGGTAAGGTTCCGAAGAGACACAATTCGGATTTCCCAAACTTTCCTTTCCTTTTCTACGAATGTTGCAGCAAGCTTCCACAATTTCTCTCTTGAGAGCAACCTGAGATTCTTCTTCCTTGAAAAAGAGACCAGCCAAATAAAGGTTCTTTGGTACCTCTCGCAAAGGATATCCCAACTGATGACGAGCCAACACCAGATTCTAGCTGATTCCTCCCTTTGTACCAAGAAGAGGCACATTGGGAAAGTCACCACAACTATCAATAATCATCGCTCTAGAAGGAACACGACTACACCATTTAATATCAGAATGAGTGAGAGACATGATCTTCCGCGACCAATATAAGCCATCCTTGAGATTCCAGAAAGTTGCAGATTTCGGCAAGTGAGAAATAAACCACTTCTAGAGCAAAGGTGCAGAACAGATAATCATCCCTTCACCTTGGAAATTCCTGAGGTGAATAGAATGGTAAGCATCGGCAAGCAAAGTGGGAATTGGGTTCCCAATCAAGAAAATCTGAATAGGGTTGATGTCGACAAAGTTCTCAACATTCGGGAAGAGGAACAGTCCATAAATGAGCAAGGTAAGAATAGCCTCAAAAGCAACTGTGTTCTTCACACTAGCAAAGTGATGAGCTCTATCCATCAAGAACTTAGCGGGTAACCCAAGAATCTTTCCTTTGGTATCCATGCGAGCCTTAATCTCAGAAACCTTCAAGTGAGTAGCCTTCATAATAACGTGATGCTCGGGAGTGGGATCCAAACCAGAGAAAATCCGACCATGAACAGGCAAACCAAACAGGAGAGAATACTCCTCTAGTGTAGGTACTAGCTGATAATCAGGGAAGGTAAAACAATGAAGCAAAGGGTCATAGAACTGAACCAAACTAGCAAGCAATCCTTCAGCCATATCAACCTTCAAGAGAGATAAAAGCCTTCCATATCTGGACTCGAACTTCTTGGTATCAACAACCAAAGATCCTAGCTCTCTCAAACCCCCTAACTTAGGACTCTTGAAAGTATACTTCCTTGTACTTCTCCTTCCAAAATCCATAAAAAAGTATCTGCAGTGTTTGCAATAACACCTTTAAGTTTCTTGAAACCTTCCAAAAGAATGCTCATGAATGCATGAGTGCATGAATGCAACAACCACAAACAAGATCACACACAGCACACGGGTCAAGGTTCAAGTCACGAGCATGAAGCCAAGGGTAAGAACCAATCCCGCAAATGTATGTACTAAGGTTTTGTCTTGATTGTACCTGCAGAAAATAGCGGTTCTAACTGAGTGCCCAGGGTCCACAATCCACTAACAGACACACCAGCACACCGATTTGCTCGGAGATTGGTAGTTATCCTCAAGAGAATCTAACCTGAGTGTAGCATCGCGTGACAGCTAAGTCGGATTTGCATCCTCATAGCTTACAGCTAAGTCGGATTTGCATCCTCATAGCTTCCGCGCTACGATCATAATAGGGCTAAGATGGGTTAGGGGTTATTACGGTCCTCGGTGTTATAGGCTTCTATGGAAAAAGTAATGCCTTCACGATCGCTCAATCGGCATCAGTAATTCCAAATAGGCAACCACCGAGTGGAAAGATTCTCAAGTTCTTCTTTTTCGGGATTCGACTCCCTCAAAGCTCCCTTGACTATATTATCCTCCTATCTCAAAGTGCACTCTGATCCGGGTATAGGACCTATCTCACACACAGAGGAACTCCCAAACAGAACAAACAAGTAACAAGCAAATCAGACAAAAAAACAGTAAATAAATCAAAGTAGGCTAAACCCCTCAAGGGAGGATTATCCCCAGCAGAGTCACCACTTTTCTGTAGCGGGGAAATTTGTGAGTGTAAGCTATTGATTAGCTTAACTCATAAAGCAAGAGTCGCCACCGCACTTTTATTTATTCCACAAAGGAAAAGGATAAAAGAGCGAATAAATCCTAAGAAGTCTAAAAAAGCAAAAGCTAAAAAAGACAAAGAGAAATGGGTAAGGGGGTTGGTTATGTAAAGGGAAGGTTTTACGCACCCAATACATCTATAGTACTCTATAGGAGCCCTTTGATGTATTTATGCTTTTTGGTCTGAAAATGGTTTGGTTGAAAAAGAGATTGGGGAGATGAGAGGAGAATTATTTTTTTATATTTTTTGTGTTTGGAGAGACTTATCGCCTCATGCCTACGTACCCACGATGTGCAATGAAGGATCAAAACCTCGTAGTTCGTGGTACAAAGAATGAAATTTGTTTGTTTTGGTTGATTTTAAGTGTAAAGACAAGTCGTCATTTCCAAGCGAATAATTCCGCTTAAAGAAATGAATCATGTCTAAACTTATGAAAAAGTTTTAAAAGGAAAAGGTGCACAAAGCACAAACAGAGTTTGATGAGTTTTGTATTTTTTATGTCTTTTTGAAATGGTCAAAATATGATTAATATTGATTGACGTTTATTAAAGAAAATGAAGTTAAAAAAAATCACTTGACCAAAGTCAAGGTTTTATTATGAAAGCGGGTTTTAAGTTTGAAAACAAGAAAGTTTTGAAAAAGGGAGAAGTTTTGAAAATTGAAGAAGGGGTGGAGAAGAAGTGACTATCCTAGTGCATAAAATAAAAGTTAAGGATAAGAATGGTCTAACCACAAATGTAGCTATCTTCACCATAAACCAAGCATAAGCACAAGGCTCCAAAGTCTTCAAACCATAATTCCAAAGCAAAGGGAGAAAATCCTAATTCTAAGTTCATAAGTCCATAATCAAGCCAAGAAGATCCTCCAAAAGCAAGGGATAATGGCCATAGTCCAACAATTAAGAGCACAAGGCTTTTAGTGGTTTAATCCTTTATTAATTTTTTGAGTTCAAATGGACAAAAGAAAAATAAAAGCACAAGATAATATGGTCCAAGTGGACAAAAGAAAAATGACATAAACATAAACTTGAATATGATATAATGACATAAAGCATATAAAAATAAAGAGAGATAGGGTGCGAGAAAGAAATATAAAGAAGTTAGAAGTTAGTGATTAGTAGCACAAGGCCCTAGTGCCATAAGCCTTCAGTGATTATTCTGTTTCGCGTTTTGAACTATAGTGATTAAACAATATACTTAGGTCAAGGTTAATGAAGACTTGTTAGAAGATTGATAGAATCAAAGCCTCTACGACAACAAGCTTCAAAGATTTTGAGCCTAATACAAAAGATCAATCACCATTGGGTTGACACGACCAATCAAGGTCCGGACCACGAAAGTTCAAATTTTGAATTGGATAAAGAGGGACAAATGTTACCCTATGTTAAGCAATCGCCGAGTAATTTACGGAGTAATTACCCTACAATGAGGTCGGTCAATAGATCTTTGTGCTAATGCATGCTAGATGAACGATATGTAGATCGTCATCCGAAAGCAATACCGCACGAAAAGAAAATAGGTAACGATCTAGTCTTGATCAACAATTCAACAAAGGAATTCTAAGATCCATAAGACTTTCATCGATCAAAAGAAAAGAGAAATAGATGAAGAGAAAGCCAAATTAAACCACAAAATTATGTGATCTAAGGCTAAGAACAAAGGAAAGGGGAAGAAAAAGGAAGAAAAACCAAAACATCCCCAAAAACAAGTGAAAATGTGCATTCTGTTTCGAAGTAACCGGTTACTGCATATCTGCTAACCGGTTACTTAGTTCAAAATAGGCGCAGTTTTTCAAAATTAACACAGAGTAACCGGTTACTGCATATCTGCTAACCGGTTACTCTGCACCAAAATGCAGAAAATTGTGCAAAATTCAGCATGATCCACTTTCAAAACTTTTTACAAATACCTTGTGATCATGGAACTGAAATTGCACGAAATTTAGAGTAAAATAACAGCAAAAACCAACAATTAAACACAATTACAAGATCAAAAAGATCAAGTAACAAAGATCTCCAAAGATCTATATTATGGAAGATGAAGATGAAGCTTTAACAATGGTGTGAGATGAATTACCACTTCAAATCTAAAAATTCCTTCAAATTCCTTCAAATTGCTTCAAGATCTACACTCCAAAGCCTTGATCTTCTATAATTGATGAACAAAAACAAGAATGGATAAAGGTTTAGCTCAAAGTTGAACAAGATTCATTGTGAATTCTTGTTAACTTTCAAAAGAAGAAAAGTGAGCTTTAGTGAAATTTGTGGTTGGGGATAGAATTTGCAAGAGGTTTGTTGGATATTAAAAGCTTGTGAAATGAAAGAAATGAAGCCTCTATTTATAGAATTTAGGCTAGGAAATTTGGTGGTTTGGAATTAGGCTTGGAAGATCAAGATTAGGATTGGAATTCGAATTTGGAGGGAATTATCAAAAGAGTGGTGATTAGTGGAGGTACATGGTGGGGAATGATCAAAATGATGTAGGGGAATTAAAATGAGGTGATCTAGAATATTCCACATGTGATCAAAATGATGAAAATTGGTGCCAAATTGCAGAATTTGAATTTGCTGTCATTTTTCAAATTTTCACGAGGGTAACCGGTTACTGCATATCTGTTAACCGGTTACTTAGTGCAAATTTTGAAAAAAATACTCTTTTTGAATGCACTGCTGTGGTTCGGCTCGATTCTTTTGCTCGTCAAAGAAGGCATGGAAATAAACACATGAACCTTGGAGTCTATTGAATAATAATCAATTAAATCTTGGAAACTCTTGATCAGATGATTTTTGAATTAATTGCAGATCAACTTTGACTTTGTTCAGATAAAATTCATTCGAGCTGCGGGACTGATTTTTTGGTATTTTTAACCTGTTCTTCCCCTGAAAATGTTAGTGAAAGAAAACAAAATATTTTTGGATTTTAATTAATGGTTAGTAAATATAAACAAATTAAGCAATAAAACAACTAACAAACACACACAAACTCAAAGATCCCTGCAAGGCACAAACCTACAAAAGAGGGGACGAATGTGTGATCTTGTTTGTGGTATGAGATGCAAAAAAACATGTGGGATCTTAGGGGTAAAAATTAGGGTATTACAGGCCTCTCCTTGAGTATAAGCCCTAATAATCTTTTCAAAACAACTTCCCTCTTGATTTAGGTTCAAATCCATAGTTGTTGTCAAAACTTTCTTTAATTTCTTGAACAACTAACCATACAGTTGTTACAATGGAAGCTTGCTCGCCTGTAAGTTTTATCAGCTTTCATTTACTCGCTTTCATATATATATATATATATATATATATATATATATATATATATATATATATATATATATATATAGTTGTATTGCTGGAAGCTTGCTCACATGTAAGTCCTTCTTTCATATCCTTTTAAATAATTGACATATATCAACTGTATATATACTTGTATATCTGCTTAGAGTTTTCCCCGGCAACTAGGTCTAGAACTAGGTAAAGCCAGTTGGTCACTCTTTCAATACAGTCAAAACTAAATCCCCATAGGATTTCCAGATACAGTCTTGCCTTCTCTTGGGCTTAAACAATATGGAACAAAGAGAAATGCATTATTCCCGGTGAAACTTTTCTCAGACTGTCACTATTAAAAATTGTCAAAGAAATTCATTCCCCAGAGAGGATTAATTCTCGGTGAAACCTCTCTTGGATTTATTCAAACCCTAGAACTGTTCACTAAAGAAAAGATTATTCCCGGTGAAACTTTTCTTGAACTTTTCTTAAGTTTGGACCCACAGGCTTCCTAAAAGCATCCCCGCCTCCTCTTGGGCTTTGTACAAGGACCCTCCGGCTTCTTAGAAGTTCTCATGCTTTCTCTTGGGCTTAATACAAGGACCTTGAAGACCTCTTAAAGGTATAGGACATAACTTAGTCATCCTTTGCTAGAGCAGTCTTTCCAAAGAGTCAAAACCTCATACCAATTTTAGTGTTGATACTCATCCCTTAAAATACCAGCCTCCTCTTGGGCATCATACAAAGATAAAACTCTTCCATACCAGTAGACTTGGACAGTTTAATCCCCTCTTGGATCTCAAAGACATTCTCAAGTTCCTTACAAACATAGGAGAAAACCCTGGTCATTTTTTATCAATCTCCAGTAGAGTTAATACCCATGGGTTCTAAAACCCAGTCTTTCTCCTAAAAATACCTTAGCCAGGGTCAATTTATCATCAGCATAACACTGTCCCAAATCAGAATCTCAAGGCATCTGATATCTCAACCCTTCTGTAAACCCTCAGCAAGAGTTTATTCCCCACTTGTACCTGCCTCTAGATCTCAATAATCCTCAGCTGAAGTTAGCCTCCTCTTAGGCTTTGTATAATGATCCTTACTTTCCCCTAGCAAAGTCAGCCTTCTCTTAGGCTTTATACAATGATTTTTCCTAGTTGAGCTAACCTTTTCAGACTCTCTTGTTGAGTCAATCACCTTTCTACACTCTCTTGTTGATGGTATAAAACAAAAGCACTCTCTTGTTGAGTCAACCCTTTTAGCCTCAATCTTGGGCTTTGTACGAGACAGATAAAAACACTCTCTTGTAGAGTCAACCTTTTTTAGCCTCAATCTTGGGCTTTGTACAAGACACCATATAAATTTCCCTAAGCAGAGTCAATCCTCTTTCCAGCCTCAATCTTGGGCTTAGTACAAGACAGATAATACTCTCCCGCAGAGTCAAAATCTTTTCAGCCTCAATCTTGGGCTTTGTACAAGACACCTGAAATATCCTCAGCTAAGTCAGTAAAGTCTCACTTTAGCCTCAATCTTGGGCTTTGTATAAGGTAGATAAAGATTTCTTTCTCACAGAGTCAGTCTTCTTTTTCATCCTCAATCTTGGGCTTTGTACAAGCCACATACAAACCCTCCCTAGCGGAGTCAAAATTCCTTTTAGCCTCAATCTTGGGCTTTGTACAAGACAGACAAAATATTTCCCCAGAAAAGTTAACTTTTTAGCCTCCTCTTAGGCTTTGTATAATGATATCCCCAAAAGAGTCAGTCTCTTTTTTAGCCTCAATCTTGGGCTTTGTACAAGACAGATAAAAATACTCTCTTGTTGAGTCAGTCTTTTCCAGCCTCCTCTTAGGCTTTGTATAAGGACTTCCCTAGTAGAGTCAATCAATCCTTTAGCTTCAACCTTGGGCTTTGATCAAGGCACACAAAAATCAACATCCCCTCAGAGGAAATCAAAATCTCTCTATAAGAAGACATTGCTCTATTTATCACTCTTCAAAACAGAAAATCAAAACAAACCCTAATTCCAGATAACTGCTGTAAGTGGCACACTTGTTGATTCAAATATCCAAGCTATCGTCCATCTCTTATCCTGGTAAACTTCCTCTTCCATCTAATTGCTGTAAGCGGCAAGCCTCTGGATTATTTACTTCCACGCCACTGTCCCTCTCTTAGCATGAAAGACTCCTAAGGAAAAATGGCATTGCTCTACACTGAGTTAAAGTTTTCTCCTTCAGGACAAATCCCCTATAAAGGAAATTATGGCATTGCTGGATTATCATATCCCAGTTAAAGTAACCCTCCTTTATAAATCACTCACTCAATAGTTGTGATAAACAGACGAGATGTCTCCCTTTAGAGATGACAAATTCTCTCTCAGTCAAACCTTTTAGCTTAAATCTTGTGCTTTGAACAAGACAGAAATGAACCTTTTAGCTTCAATCTTGGGCTTTGTACAAGACACCAAAACATCTTTTTCCTCCCATAAAATAGGAGGAACTACGATTGCTCTGATTTCCCTGTTTCTTTAAACGGGAATATTTAGGCATAAGATTGCGAAATCTTAGCGAGCATACCAATCAAAAACTCTAGGTCAAGTACCTTCACACATACTAATCAAAACTGAGGTCCAATACCTCACCAAAATCATAAAAAACTCTCTCTCTCTCTCTCTCTCTCTCTCTTTCAAATAAGAAACTTTCCCAACCCATCAACAGATAAACACCATCAAGTACAAAGCAGAACCTAAAACTAACAACCCGTGGATAACCACATATAGGATAGGTAATTGACAACTCCCGATTGTATAACCTGACCCCGGACCCCCCCAATATCTTTCAGTGTTTGTTCAGTTAAACATTCGCGTGCAAGGTTAGTTTTAGTTAGCTTCCCTTTCCCTTTCAGCTTCACGGGATAAATATGAAATTAGAAAGTAGTAGCCCACTCCTACCATTGCGGTGAGGAGAGAACCCAATTTGCGATAAGGTGGTCGCGTCACCGACAAAAATCGCACGCTATAGATAAATGGCGACTCTGTTGGGGAGGCTGTTATGTCTGTTTAAGATTTAGACTAGAATTCTTAAGAGGTCTAGGATGTTAGTTTTAGGAATCATACTATATATATATATATATATATATATATATATATATATATATATATATATATATATATTGCTTTTCCTACTTGATATCCGTGTTTATTTTTCTGTCAATGGGAATGCGAGTGATGTCGCATGCGGAAAGTTTGAGTGATACCTAAGATGGGTGATGGCAGAGAGGGGCGGGCTTACAGGGAGTGAATCCAAAATAAGCTGTCTCGGTAGACCATCAAATCAGTGGAGGTACCCTTTGCAGATTCAATGTCTAACGACTTCGGTTGTGAAAGCAGATTGTCCGATTGTGGTATCCATGAAACTGAGGATTTAGTAGACAGTAACCATGTGACTATTTAGTAGTGCGGTAGCTATCGGAAATAGTTGACATGTGATACTACACTAAATTGAGATTACCCTAAGATGCCACAGCTCGCTCGGGTGAACCAGCCTGCTGTTGTTATCCCAAGGGGGGTCAATGATTTTGAGAACAGGTACAAAAATTCACCATAGTACAACCTTTGGGGATGGGTAGAGCCATGACTCCATGCTCGTGACGCTGAACATTTGAACCCATATTTTTTCTATGTTTTTGTGTGCTAACTTTTAAACAAAGAAAAAATATTCTTTTCTAGTCTCTCTCTTTTTTTTCAAATTAAACTAAAACAATGATTGCAAATATCAGAGAAAAGGATTGCATTATGGATTTCGGTAGAAGGAAGACGCACAAGTACACCTTTAAGGTTCCAAAACTAGAGGATTTGAGAAGGTTGGCAAGGATGATCACCAACCCTGATGCTTTCAGAGCTATGTACGGATGACTGCTGTCTGTGTTAAGGGTCCATGTAGTTGAAGGAATCTTGTCTACGCTAATCCAGTTTTATGATCCGGTTTATCACTGTTTCACGTTCCCGGATTATCAACTAGCACCAACACTGGAGGAGTATTCTCACCTGACTGATTTACCCATCACTGACCAAGCTCCATTTTCTGGACTAGAAGAAATTCCGAAGGATCAAACCATTACAAGAGCAATCTATTTGGACGAGTCAGAAGTCAGGACTCACATGACCGCTAAGGATGGAATCCAAGGTTTACCGGCCAAGTTTTTGGTAGAGATAGCCCTGTACTTTGCCAGTATAGGAAACGTTACTGCTTTCGAAGATATCTTTGTTCTACTCACATACGAGTTGTTCCTTTTTCCCAACATCGATAACTTTATTGATGTCAATGCCATTAAGATATTTCTGATTGGAAACCACGTACCAACCCTGCTCGCAGATGCTTATAATTCTGTACACTTATGGAATTTGTACAGCGGAGGAATGATCACATGTTGTGTACCCCTGCTATACAAATGGTTAACTTCCCATTTACCCAAGTCTGCTGCTTTTTGGGATCATAAGAGTACTCTACGTTGGTCACAGAGAATCATGTCTCTTACCAACTCTGACATAGATTGGTACAATCGGATCTATGACAGGATAAGGATCATTGACAAATGTGGAAATTTCCCTATTGTACCCCTCATAGGAACTAAAGGAGGAATCAACTATCATCCGATTTTAGTTCGCCGTCAACTCGGATACCCGATGAGGCATATCCTGCGTAATGTTCATCTGGAAGGTCTTTTCTTCAAGGAAGGAGAAAATGACAGTGCACTAAAGACAGAAATAGTGCATGCCTGGAAACATGTTCACAAGAAAGGAAGAGAGTCTCTAGGAAAACTGGACTGTATCTCTGTGGAACCTTATCTCCACTGGGTACAAACTAGAGCTCTCAAGCTAAAGATTCCTAACCCTCGTCAAGAAGTTCTACCGCTAAAGGAATCTGTCCTTTATTTTATGTCTGATGCGGAAAAACTCTAGGTCACTCTCAACAATGTTCGACGGGAAAAGAAATCTTGGAAGAACAAGTACCGTATTCTCAATGTGGAGTGTAACAAAATTCAGCAACTGTTAAAAGAAAATGACGCTTTGATTAAGATATTAGAGCAACATGTTGTAGAAAGTCAGGAAGACCGAAGAAACTTGCTCGCTCCTTTCACTTGGCAAAGGACCGATAACCCGACAACGGCTCAAGAGCCCCGGTCAAAGAAAAGGAAAATACCAGAACCAGCACCTGAGCTCTCCTTAGAGAGGACTCAGGATCCATAAGCTTAGACATTTCCTTTTACAACACTTTGTAAAATACTATATTTCCATTTCCGCGATCTTTCGAATTCAATAAAACGGGGTCTCCCCACTATATGATATTTGCAATCTATTTGTTGAAGTTTCTTTTTTATTAAAAAAAAATTAATTAATATATATATATATATATATATATATATATCATTGCTTTCGAATTCAATAAAATGGGGTCTCCCCACTGTATGATATTTGCAATCTATTTGTTGGAGTTTCTTTTTTATTAAAACAAAAATGAATTAATATATATATATATATATATATATATATATATATATATATATATATATATATATATATATATATATATATATATATATATATCATTGCATTCATCATTCTCACATAATGCTTTCTTCTTACCTTCGAATCTCACATCTGTGTCACAATTCTAGAGTCAAACTGTCTCATTCGTACAATACTCAGGCCAATCGACAAAAGAAAATGGATGATCTCGAGGAAGAGAACAGAGAGCTGAGAGAAGAAATCGACGCTCTGAAAGAAGATCTGAGGAAACTTCACAGTGACATGCAATCTCTGGCAGCAGCTCAGAGACAAGAACAAAGGACTGTGATCTCAGAGATCACATCTATGCCCATAGTGGAGACGTATGATCCCCGGTACAACATGCCTAAAGATCGTTCCTGGGGCATGCCTATCAACTTTATCCCTGAAGGATATATCCCGCCGATCACGAAAGACCCGAAAACTGCAGCAGGAACCACTGGGCCTGAAGGTTACAAACTTCGGGAACGCGAGGATGCAAGAGTCATGACAGCAACTCCTGAAGGTTACAAACTTCGGGATAGGGAAGCACCAAAGGTCACCGCCGTAATGACCATACCACAACCCGTGGTACACACTGTCTCGGAAGGACAGATTCCACAAGTAATCTCTGGTGGAAATGAAAGTATGTACGACGGGATGAATGAGTTCCAGGAACAATTTCTGGAGATGCAGAAGGAACTGCATGCCGTTTGCGGTCAGGATTTATTCGGAAAGGACGCCGCAGACCTTTGTTTGGTCCTTAATGTGAAAATCCCGCACAAATTCAAGGTGCCCGACTTTGAAAAATACAAGGGCAACTCTTGCCTTCAAAGTTATTTGGTAATGTACGCTCGAAAGATGTCAACTCAGATAGAGAATCAACAGTTACTGATCCACTACTTCCAAGATAGTTTAACCGATGCCGCACTCAAATGGTACATGGGTTTGAACCGCACTTAGATCGTCACTTTCAGAGATCTTGGGGCAGCCTTCGTTCAGTAGTATAAGTATAACCTGGACATGGCACCAGACAGAGATCAACTCAGAGCAATGTCGCAGAAGGACAGGGAAACCTTTAAGGAATATGCTCAGAGATGGCGTGAAATTTCCGCCCAGATTTATCCCCCTCTTGAGGAAAAATAGATGACAAAGATCTTCTTGAAAACCTTAAGCTCATTCTATTACGACCGAGTGGTTGCTAGTGTGCCCAGCGACTTCACCGAAATGGTAAACATAGGAGTACGCCTTGAAGAGGCAGTCCGAGAAGGACGTCTGGTCAAAGATGCAGGACCATCAAGCAGTACCAAAAGATACGGTAGTGTTTTCACTAAGAAAAATGAGCAAGAAATTGGTAATATCTCTCTCGGAAAGCAAAGGCAAAGGTATCAACCAGTAGCAGCAGTAACTCCTGCTATCAACCCTGCGCCTATTCCAACGTATCAACCTCAAGTTGCTCAGAGCCAACCGAATCAACAACAGTATCAGCAAAGGACACAGCAACCTCTTCAGCAGGCTCGTCCTCAGTACAACAATAACAATCGTACAATGCGACCACCAGGGTTTGTTGTACGCAGAACTGTTTCCACTACTACTGGTTAAGGGGCACGTCTAAACCAGGTCTCCTCTTACAGTACCGGAAAATCTACCTTTTTGGTTCAAAGCTGATCAAACTTGCCCTTATCATCAAGGAGGACCGTGGCACAACATTCAAAATTGTCTCAGCTTCAAATCCGATGTGCAGAAGCTTGTTAGGAACGGGGTCTTATCCTTCGAGGATACAAATCCAAATGTTCAGACGAACTTGTTGCCTCAACACGAGAAGGCTGCAGTAAATTTGATAGAGGAAGGATCAAACCACAGCTATCAAATTCACAATGTACTCCTATTAGGAGTCAATCTGGTCAGGATGCATTGCAGACAGAGCGGGTACGGTTATGTACCGTCTCACAATTATCACCAGTGTGATATCTGCTCAAAGAATAATCAAGGATGCTCCGTAGTGCAATCAGCTCTACAAGAGCAGATGGATCTCGGATGGATCCAAGATCATCGAATCCGTGAGGTCAATATGGCCCACGCAAATCCCAACATTGTCCAGAACCACAACATTCTAGCAATGAATGTCAACTTGGTGGAAATGCACTCAAGGCAAAGCCAACATCATGGCCTACCACAGCACGATTATAATTTCTGTCCGATCTGCTCGATAAACAATCAGGGATGCTCTTTTGTACAAGAGGCCCTCCAGCGTCAGATGGATCTCAGATGGATTTAGGACTACCGTGATAGAAGTCCTTATCAAGATAATATGATTCAAATCTTTGATATTCGCTTGATGAATACCAGTCTGGTAGGATTACACGCTAAGCAGGTCAGGCTCGGTTTTCTAGCTTCACATGATTATCAGAACTGTAAAGTATGTCGTAAGGACGACCAAGGATGTGCACTTGTCCAAAGAACACTTCAACACTTGTTGAACCATTGGTGGCTTCCGATCTATCTAGATGAAGACACACAATAGATCAGTATGACTGACAGGAATCCTACTAGGCATCAAAGTCAGGATGTTTGATCGATGGAAACGGATCTAGTGAGGTTGCACTCTATACAAAGCGGACTTGACTGGGTGCCATCACACAACTATGAGCGCTGTAGAGTTTGCTCAGAGAACAACCAAGGACGTTATCTTATACGGTTAGCTCTTCAAAATCAGTTGGACCGAAAAGAAATTTGACCATGTTCAAGTTCTGGTTCGATCAACGTAATGCAAGACTATCTTCCTGATCAAAGCAAAGACGTTGTCTTAATCCCTAAACAGGAAGTGGCCAAAGATGTGTGTGCCATAATCCCTCTACTGCATGAATCAAGGGTTCCTCTTGATAGTAGAAAGATTCTCAACCTCGAACCAATTGAGGCCGGCTACGATGGTCAGAAAAATCAAAAGGCTCGTGTAGTTATCTATCTGTCGGGACCTATACCGTACAAATCAGATAAGGCTATCCCTTACAAATACGATGCAACAACAATCGAGAATGGAAAGAAAACTCCATTATCCTCCATCGTAAACATTGCAGACATCAGTCGAGTGACACGGAGTGGTCGGATCTTCAACAGAGGAGTTGGAGAACCCACCTGAGAAAAGGAACCTCAAACAGAAGTTCCTAATCAACCAGTCGGGCAATCCAGTAATCCCGACCTTTCAAAGAACAACGATGAGATGCTGAAGCTCATCCAGAAAAGCGAGTACAACATTGTGGACCAAATGTTGCAAACTCCTTCAAGAATCTCTGTGCTATCTCTCTTGCTCAGTTCCGAAGCTCACAGAGAAGCTTTGTAGAAAGTCTTAGAGCAAGCTTTCATAGAACAAGATGCGACGATAAGATAATTTGACAACATCATCTCCAACATCACTTCCTGCAACAATTTAGGATTCAGTGATGAAGAACTGCCGGAAGAATGCAAAAATCACAACATGGCTCTTAACATTACGGTCAATTGCCAGGACGATGCTTTAGCCAGCGTACTGGTAGATACCGGATCAGCTCTGAATGTTATGCCAAAATCTACTCTAATGCGACTATCATTTCAAGGATCTCCGATGAGAGGCAGCGAGGTCATCGTCAAAGCCTTTAACGGATCCAGAAAAACAGTTATCGGCGAAGTCGACCTTCCCATAATTATCGGTCCTCACACTTTCCAAGTCACTTTCCAGGTCATGGACATCCGGGCAGCAACAACAATCAAGAATGGAAAGGAAACTCCATTATCCTCCTTCGTAAACATTGTAGACATCAGTCGAGTAACACGGAGTGGTCGGATCTTCAACAGAGGAGTTAGAGAACCCACCAGAGAAAAGGAACCTCAAACAGAAGTTCCTGATCAGCCAGAAGGGCAATCCAGTAATCCCGACCTTTCAAAGAACAATGATGAGATGCTGAAGCTCATCCAGAAAAGCGAGTACAACATTGTAGACCAACTGTTGCAAACTCCTTCAAGAATCTCTGTGCTATCTCTCTTGCTCAGTTCCGAAGCTTACAGAGAAGCTTTGAAGAAAGTCTTAAAGCAAGCTTTCGTAGAACAAGATGTGACGATAAGACAATTTGACAACATCATCTCAAACATCACTTCCTGCAACAATTTAGGATTCAGTGATGAAGAACTGCCGGAAGAAGGCAAAAACCACAACTTGGCTCTTAATATTACGGTCAATTTCCAGGACGATGCTTTAGCCAGCGTACTGGTAGATACCAGATCAGCTCTGAATGTTATGCCAAAATCTACTCTAATGCGGCTATCATTTCAAGGATCCCCGATGTGAGGCAGCGAGGTCATCGTCAAAGCCTTTGACGGATCCAGAAAAACAGTTATCGGCGAAGTCGACCTTCCCATAATTATCGGTCCTCACACTTTCTAAGTCACTTTCCAGGTCATGGACATCCGGGCAACAACAACAACCGAGAATGGAAAGGAAACTCCATTATCCTCCTTCGTAAACATTGCAGACATCAGTCGAGTGACACGGAGTGGTCGAATCTTCAGCAGAGGAGTTGGAGAACCCACCAGAGAAAAGGAACCTCAAACAGAAGTTCCTAATCAACCAGTCGGGCAATCCAGTAATCCCGACCTTTCAAAGAACAACGATGAGATGCTGAAGCTCATCCAGAAAAGCGAGTACAACATTGTGGACCAACTGTTGCAATCTCCTTCAAGAATCTCTGTGTTATCTCTCTTGCTCAGTTCCGAAGCTCACATAGAAGCTTTGCAGAAAGTCTTAGAGCAAGCTTTCATTGAACAAGATGTGACGATAATACAATTTGACAGCATCATCTTCAACATCACTTCCTGCAACAATTTAGGATTCAGTGATGAAGAACTGTCGGAAGAAGGCAAAAATCACAACATGGTTCTTAACATTACGGTCAATTGCCAGGACGATGCTTTAGCCAGCGTACTGGTAGATACCGGATCAGCTCTGAATGTTATGCCAAAATCTACTCTGATGCGACTATCATTTCAAGGATCCCAGATGAGAGGCGGCAAGGTCATCGTCAAAGCCTTTGACGGATCCAGAACAATAGTTATTGGCAAAGTCGACCTTCCCATAATTATCGGTCCTCACACTTTCCAAGTCACTTTCCAGGTCATGGACATCCGGGCAGCATACATCTGTTTATTAGGAAGACCTTGGATACACGAAGCTGGGGCAGTCACTTCGACACTTCACCAGAAGCTGAAGTTCGTCAAAAACGACAAGTTAGTCACAGTCTGTGGAGAGCAGGCCTTAATCGTAAGCAACTTATCATTCACATGTGTAGAACTAGAGGAGGTTATTGGAACCCAGTTCCAAGCACTTTCGATGAGCAATGAGAATCAATCAGAAAAAGGAACATTGATTTCCTCGTACAAAGTTGCTCTCAAAGTAATCAAGAGTAACAACGCAAAAGGATGAGGGCAGCTTATCATTCCTACTGATAACAAGATGAAGAAAGGTCTTGGTTTTTCCTCAACCTGTACCCAGACAGCTACTAATGATGATAGTTTTCATCCCATTCAGGACTTCTTCCGTAGTGGAGGCTTTCTCCACCCAGTATCTCAAGAAGTACATACCATCAATGAGGGTGATTCCTCCGATACAGATGAAGAGTCGAAGTCCTATCTCAACGAGGATGGTTATATGTCTCTGGGAGAGGCGCATACGCCATTTTTCTATCCCACTCAGAGTCTGAGATATATACCAAGATCAGATGTCAAGATGATGTACGGAGATTGTGATCCGGAAGGATGTCGTGCTCCACCCAACTCATTAGAGGAGGACACTCTGATGAAAGACAACTTCGACTATGATTATTATGACCCAATGGATGACTTGCCTATTTGGCAGCCGTACCCAGAAGACTTGGGGCAAAAGAGTCAGCCCAATGATACATATCAGTTGAGCATCATTGAAAAGAATACCTGCGTCCCCACGAAATCATGGAATCATTACTCAGGGCATTCAGAAAATATCCAGCACAGTGATGAATCTACAAAGATTGCAGGATAAGAGTTCATCAACTATGCTTTTCCTGAGGACAACATCATTGAGAAGGACGACTCCTCTAGTTCCACAGAAGTATGGGACACTTTAGGACAGCCGAGTGGCAAATACGACTTCTTGGTCAAGTACACCGCTGCTGAAAGCTCTCGTATCAGGCTCGAAGACATCCAGCCAACTGGATGGGGAGATCCGCTTGAGAGTAAAAACAATGTGCAAGATACGATAGAAGAGTTCGTCTACGACAACTCTGTCTGGGAGGAAGACTCCAACGATCCTTCTCCACCAGAAATCAGCGTCATTTCTGAAGACAGGCCAAGAAAGAAGGTACCAGACTTTGTGATTCACCGAGGAGTTCGCCGTCAATGGGTGGTTGTCGATATCCCAAAAGTCGTTCATAAGTCTAAGTAATTGCCATCTTTGTTTTAACCTTTCACCCTGCCCAGGTGAAACGGATGTTTTGATAGGGCCCACTTTCTATAAATGTCCCTCTTCGTTTTGCTCGAAGCGACATAATGTTGTTTTATAAGGCTGTAGTTTCAAGAATCGACAAAATCATAAATAAATAACGTCGTTCTGTAATTTCCACATTTATTGTTGTTTTCACTTTTCGCTTTTCAGAAAATGGTAATCCTAAAACAACCCAAAAATAAAAACGAGCATTTTTCAGAAAATACATTGCACACACTCTTGCATTCTCTCTATCTCTTCTAAAAATAAATCATCACGTCATGCCGGTAGCTTGTTTTAAACCCCATTGAAACATATGATCCAATGCCTTCTCCCAACTTTGAATTCCCGGTATTTGAGGCTGGAGAAGAAGAAGACGAAGAAATTCCAGAAGAGATCTCCCGATTACTCAGACAAGAGGAAAGGTCCATTGAACCTCACAAAGAGCCGTTGGAAACAGTAAACTTGGGTTCAGAAGAAGAGAGAAAAAAAGTTAAGATTGGGGCACTGCTCAGTCCAACTGTGAAAGAAGACTTGATAAAACTTCTCAAAGATTTTCCCGATGTATTCGCTTGGTCCTATTAGGACATGCCAGGGTTGGATACCAACATTGTGGAACATCATCTACCGTTAAGATCAGAATATCCGTCGGTGAAACAAAGGCTGAGACGAACTCATCCAGACATGGCCATCAAAATCAAAGAGGAAGTACATAAACAGATTGGCGCGGGTTTCCTCGCCACCTCAGAATATCCTCAATGGTTATCCTACATAGTACCAGTTCCGAAAAAGGACGGAAAAGTCTGAATGTGTGTAGATTACATGGATCTGAACAAAGCCAATCCAAAGGATGACTTTCCCTTACCGCACATAGACATGCCGGTAGACAGTACAACAAAGTTCAAAGTATTATCCTTCATGGATGGATTCTCGGGCTATAATCAGATAAAAGTGGTGTTGGAAGACATGGAGAAAACTTCCTTTATCACCCCATGGGGCACCTTTTGTTACAAGGTGATGTCATTCGGTTTGAAGAACGTCGGGGCAACCTATCAAAGGGCCATGACTACTCTATTTCATGACATGATACACAAAGAAATCGAAGTGTATGTCGATGACATGATTGCCAAATCTAAAATAGAAGAGGAGCATGTGACCCACTTGTCAAAGTTATTTGAGCGTCTGAGAAAGTACAAACTCCGCTTGAATCCCAACAAATGCACGTTTGGTGTCCGCTCAGGAAAACTGCTAGGGTTCATCGTCAGCCGGAAAGGAATTGAGGTTTATCCTGACAAAGTCAGGGCCATTCAAGAAATGCCTTCTCCAAAGACTGAAAAACAAGACAGAGGATTCCTGGGGCGTTTGAATTACATTTCCAGATTTATATTCCTCATGACCTCGACATGCGCGCCAATCTTCAAATTACTCAAAAAGAATCAGGACTGCGTATGGACAGAAGAATACCAAATAGTCTTCGACAGTATCAAGGAATATCGGTTGAATCCACCAATCCTGTCACCTTCGGTTGAAGAAAAACCACTGATCATCTACCTAACAGTCTTGGAAGACTCCATGGGTTGTGTACTTGGCCAACAAGACGAAACGAAGAGAAAAGAGTCTGCCATCTACTATCTAAGCAAGAAGTTTACCGACTGTGAAACTCAGTATACTATGCTTGAGAAAACTTGTTGTGCTCTGGCTTGGGCAGCCAAACATCTTCGCCAGTACATGATTTGTCACACTACTTGGTTAATCTCTGAAATGGATCCAATCAAGTATGTCTTTGAAAAACAGGCTCTCACGGGAAGGATTGCCCGTTGGCGGATGTTGTTATCAGAATACGACATCGAGTACCATGCTCAGAAAGCCGTCAAAGGGAGTATTTTAGCCGATCATTTGGCTCATCAACCGATTGACAATCGAGAATCTGTGGGGTTTGACTTCCCAGACGAAGATGTCATGTACTTGAAAATGAAATATTGCGATGAACCGCTACCCAGTGAAGGGCCAGAACCAAGTTCCCAATAGGGACTAATCTTTGACGGAGTTGTCAACCATTATGGAAACAGAATTGGGGCAATCATTGTAATACCTCAGGGTACCCATCTTTCTTTCACTGCCAGATTGACATTGAAGTGTACAAACAACGAGGCCGAATACGAAGCTTGTATCATAGGTCTCGAAGAAGCAATTGACTTAAGGATTAAGAACTTGGATGTGTGCGGAGACTCAGCCTTGGTTATCAATCAAATCAAAGGAGATTGGAATACATACCATTCAAGGTTGATTCCTTACAAAGACTACGCAAGAAGGTTGTTACCATTCTTCAACAGAATCCAGTTTCATCACATCCCTCGTGAAGAGAATCACATGGCCGATGCCCTAGCCACTCTCTCTTCCATGATTAGTGTAGGTCAATGGAACGACATACCTAAGATCGACAAAATGCGCCTGGAACGGCCCGCTTACATCTTCACAATCGAAGCAGTCATAGACGACAAACCATGGTATCATGATATCAAATGCTTCCTCCAAAAACAAGAGTACCCACTTGGGGCATCAAGAAAAGACAGAAAAACCCTCAGAAGGTTTTCATACCCCAAATTTTGACCACTAAGATTTCCCATCATTGTGCAAATCATCATCACAATATGGATGAACCATTAGTCTCCCCAAAGATGGGTGAGCATCCACTACAATCAGACTTAGGGTTTCAAGCCTTCTCAGAGCTCTTAGACAAATGATCAATCAAGAAATGACATGATCTTCAACTTGTCTAGCCTCTCAAACATCTATAAAGGATCAAGAGGACTCCCACTTCAAGGATTAAGCACAAGGCTGCTTCCTTCTAGGTGGATCAAGCCTTAAGATCGCCAGTGTCACCAAATTAGGGTTTTGGTCGACCAGGGCCTCCAGATGGAAATTTTCCTTTGGGAATGAGCCAATGCTTCAAGGCATAACCTATGATGCTCCAAGGGACATCATAAACCCACTCATCAAGTCAATTTAGCCTCAGGGGATGCATACAGTAAAAATTAGGAATTAGGGTTTCTTGACCTAATTCACCCCTAAGTTGACTTTTGGGACAAATCATGAGCCAAGACCTCAAGAGGGGATTTGAGGGTCTCAAATACATCACATTGATCCATTTGCAACAAGGGATTGATCCAAGAAGCTTGATCAACAATTCTCAATTTCATCAGTACCACAGTTAGGGTTTTGAGGAAAAAGTCAACTGTAGCTTTGACTTTTGACTAGGATATGCTCCCAAGCCCTAGGACATTGATCAATATACCCTATAACACCCATGGAACATGTCCATCAAGTTTGATTTAGGTCAAGGACATGATTTCCTAAAGGATTGCACAGTTTGGAATTCATCTGATAAAAAGTCAACTGTGCACAAAAGGCAACTTTGACTTTTTGAGATTTTTCATAAAAATGGTTTTTTAACCCTAAAATGATGTTAATGTATGATTGGAATCATCATTCATCAAGAAAAATCAAGAAAAGTGGGATAACTTGTAAAAGGGATAACCATAAAAACTTAGAAAATTTTCTAAGTTATGAAATAAAGTGGCAAGGGTACCAACTTTGGAGGATCATAACTCCTAAACCACAAGGCCATTTTTTCCCATCCAAAGCTAGATTTGTAGATCTCATTACCCTCTACAAAAGATTAAAACTGACCTCCCTCCAAATTCCTCATGGATTTTGAGTTATGGAATGATCAAAATTGAAATTCTATTATCAGATATGTGATGTTAAGTGAGATGTCACAACATCAATATCTGTTGTATGAACAAGGCAATAATAGTAACAGTGCTCAGAAACAATAAACAGCACAATGACTTGTTAATCAAATTCGGTCTAACAACCTACGTCTGGGGGCTACCAAGCTAGGAAGAATATCCAATCAATAGAATTAGTTCAAAGGTCCAAACCCACAGTTTTCCAACCCTATCACCTAATCCCTACCTATGGAATTTCTATCTAAGACTCACTTAGATAGGAGATACCTCTCACTCCCCCTCAATCACAGCAGTGATTACAATCTGACAATTACAATATTTAGAAGATCACACTTCAAAGACACACCTTGATCTCGCTTAAAAGCTTTGATCAAGAACAAACAATCGTGCTTACAAGCTTAGAGTGGACATCATACAACTCAACTAAAACAGTCCTATTCAATCATTAAAGAGATGAGTGAAAGGCTCACAAATAACACACAAACTTAAACCCTAATACTTGAACTCTGCACTCAACTATTTCTTCTCTTCGTCCTCTGCAAGTAGGGTTTGCACAGCTTTTTATAGAGCCAGAATACTTGGGCTTGAGCAATCACAAAATCTCAGAATTGATCCTTAATTAAAACTGATTTAATATCAATACTATTTGCCCTAAAATCGAACCAAAATATACTCCATAAAAAATGCAGAATAGACTGTATAATCTTCAATAAAATCTCCAGCAGTCTCTCTAACAAAATCTTCCAAGATATAGCTAATAAAGTGCAGCCCTAAAAACACATACCAGACTGAACATCAAGTTCTGTTAATAAATGTCAGAACATCGTGTTCGACATCACACACAAAAACTGCAGAAAACAACAATACTAATAACACCACCATAAGTAGAATGTTGGAAGCACAAGTCACGACATCACAATAGACAACTTGAACACACACCTTGTTTTACCAAAATTGTTGCCAATCACAGAACTAACAAAAATCACTAAAAACATGAAAATACAACTTTTCCAACACTTAGAAAAATTCTGGGCAAGGTAGATTTTGTTGAAACACCAAAACTTGTGAGATCTTTTCACATAGTTGCAAGCTGAATCAAGTCCAAAGGCAAACATCAATGTTGTTGCATATGTTTCTAAGAATCCAAAAAGCTTACCAGCATGAATTGATTCAACTTGAGCTAAGAGAAATCCATGCCCAAAGTCATGCTACTGCAAGCTGTTTTGGAAAAATCAGTTTGCATGTTTCCTTGCCACACACGATTTCTGAACCAAAACTGAGGATCATTGTGCCACATGTAATCAAACCAATCACAATGCAACTGATCCAACTGATAAAGCTGAGTAAAAAAGCCAAGGGATCTTCCAACTTGAGATTAATGCATTTTGGCACATTATGCCTTGAATTCAAAGGCATTTATGTGAAATAGGGCACTTTCAACAAAGCCACTCTACTCAGTCAAGTTATCTGATTAAACAACAATAAAAACATCGGAAGAATGTGAATTTGGTCAAGACATAGCCCCGCTCTTGGGAGGGGCTAGGTTGCCTTGCATGAGAAGAAATGCCACCAAGCCAAAGCCTTTGAATGTAATCTGATCCAGCAGCCATTCACTATTCCTCCAAGACAAGAATTGATCACCTATAAATAGAGGTTCCAATGGATCATTCAACTCACACCAAAGCCAGTTATAGCACTGCTTTCTCTCACTCTCTCTTAAGTGCCAAATTTCTTTGTTTTTGAGCAACCACTATCGGGTTTTGAGTTGCAGCCATAATCAATCCATTCCAATAGCTCAAACACATCACATATGATGTATTTGAGGTGTCCAAACACTTAAACACCAACTGTAACACCCCTAGCTCAAAATCATCCTTCAACCAAACCATTATGCTTCAATTATGCAGTTGAAGTGCTCCAGCTTGATCCAAAGACTTTCAAAGTGTTCCAAAGCTTGCAACACACTCCATAACATCCATTGAAGCTGTAGGGATCATCAAATTACATCTGGAACACCATCTATGCAAAGTTCCATTTCAGCTTGCATCAAGGTAAGCCTCAAACTCCAACTTCATGATCCATGTATATTTCCTTGCATGATATTTTTGCTAATTGATTGCCATCATATGCTGAGTATTTCCCCTCAAAAAATTTGATCATAGAACTCATAATCATGTATGCTCGATTGCTTTTGCAAAATTAGGGTTCATACGGCCACAATGATTTAATTTGCTATACACTGAAAATAAATAAAATTGCGTATTGCCATTTTCTTCCTTGTGAAAAAACGCATGAGTTTGGTGTTTGAATCATGTCAAATGGTTGAGAAACAAAGGAGATGGAGGGTTTCACGCATCTGAGCTTGAGGTTGAAGATGGCCATGGCGCCATGCTTAAAAAACCAACCAAGTTTGCCTTATATTTTTCCCTTGCCATATGTTTAATGAATTGGCATTGCGCCCCAGTGGTTGATCAGCTGGTTTGTGTGTGTTAGCAAGCGAGACGTCTGGGGTTCGAATCCCCCTCGCCCCAGATCTCTTTTTTATCACTTTTTCCTATTTTCTTATTTTTCATATTTATTTTAAATGATTTGAAAAATTAATAACTCACTCAATTTTTATTATTTTTGATTGGTTCTTTTTGCAAAAAATCAAAAAAATGTTGAAATATTTTATTCCACAAAAAAATTAAATTTATATTATTTATTTAATTTAATTAGTATTTTTGTGAATAAATTCCTTTTTAATTATTTTTTAAACATTTTAAAAATGAATATTTACTTTGAAAATCAAAACCAAGTGAGTTTTAATATCTCTTGTGATTAAAACCTCATTTTACAAACCTTAAACAAAAATCACAAGTGGTTTATTCAAACTTATTTGGTATTTTGTTTGATTTTCTTTAAATATTTACTTTTAAAGAATAACAAATTAGGGTTTCTTTGATTTTCACCCTCATCAAACAATTTCAAACACTTTTGGGCCTCTAATAGAGTGTAAGACCCAATCCTTTGTAAATACAAACCCATTTTGGGCCTCACTTATTGTATAAGTCTTGTTGTATTTCAAAAGTTCGGCGCGATCATCGCCCGTTTAAAACAAACCATCTGGGCCCCTCCTCGAGCTATAAGACCCATTCAAAATCTTTGGGCCTCAATTAGAGTGTAAGACCCAACCTTTTTTGGAAACCAAATATTTTTGGGCCTCACTTATTGTATAAGACCCACGGCGTTTTCAAAAATCTCGGCGTGATCGCCTTTTCAAACAAAAACAAACCTTGGGCCTCTCCTAGAGCTGTCAGCCCCATCACTTGTACAAAAATAAATCTTTGGGCCTCTAATAGAGTGTAAGACCCAATCCCCTTTTAACCAAAACAATTTTTGGGCCTCAGACCTTGTATAAGTCCCTCTGCGTTAAAAGAAAACCTCGGCACGATCGCCAATTCAAAAACCAATCATCTGGGCCTACCCTCGTGTTATAAGCCCCATTCCTTTTTTAAAAGAAAATTTCTTAGGCCTCTTGAGAGAGTGTAAGACCCATCCCCTTTGTACAGAAAAACCTTTATTGGGCCTCAATCACTTGTATAAGTCCCTGTACAAATTCAAAACCATAGTACAATCACTGATAAAACCTTGGGCCTCTCCTTGAGCTGTAAGCCCTAACATCTTTTCAAAGCACTTTCTCCTTTGATTTTGTATATAATATTGTTATCAAAGTTCTCTTTGTTGAACAACTAACAATACCGCATGGAAGCCTTACAACCGAGTAAGTGTTTATACGCTTTCATTTACCACTTTCATATGTATATAACTGTACTGTGGGGCTGTTTCACTGTAAGTCTTCTTTCATAAACTCATATCGACTGTGTAATAATAGTATAGATATTTATAGTTTCCCCAGAAACTACGTCTAGCACTAAGCCCTGTTGATCACTCTTAAATAGACAAAACTAGATCCCCATAGGATTACCAGATACAGTCTTCCCTCCTCTTGGGGTTAAACAATATGGAGATGTGAAAGGCAGATTCTTTTTGAACCCTTTCTCAGACTGTCACTCTTAGACATTGTCAAAGAAACTCTAACTCCCCAGGGATGATCTTTTCTCCGTGAATGGCATCTCTTGAGTTTCTTCCAAATTCTCGAACTTTCCTGGCTTGATCCATTCTCGGTGAATGGCATGTCTTGAACTTCTCGGGGATTGGGGACCCACAGGCTTCCTAAAAGCATCCCCGCCTCCTCTTGGGCGTTGTACAAGGACCTGTCGGCTTCTTAGAAGTATTTACAGCCTCCTCTTAGGCTTCGTATAAGGATTCTTCCTTCGGGAAGAGAGCCTCCTCTTGGGCTTCGTACAAATTGTCCCTCGACTTCTTAAAAGTTTCCAGCCTCCTCTTGGGCTTCGTACAAATTGTCCCGACGACCTCCTAGAGGTATAGGAACAGAAAGTAGTCATCTTAATAGAACAGTCTTTCAACGAGTCTAAATCCTACGACTGTCTCTCTAAGCATAGTACAAAAGATAAAACTCTAGACTTGGACAGTCTAAGACCCTTGAGTCTCAAAGACATTCTCAAGCCCCTTTCAAAGATAGGGAAAACACCCGCAGACTCGGACAGTCTCAATACCCTTTGGATTTCCTATTCCCTTAAAGAACAGGAAATAACCCTGATCCTCCGATCAATGCCAAAAGCACAACCTTACCTTTAATCTTCATAAGAACTGACTTTCTCGTTTAACCAACATACTGGACCTGCCACTCAACTGAAATAGTTACCATAGCCTCCTCTTGGGCTTTTTACAATGACTCTCCCCAGCGGAGCTAACCTTTCAGCCTCCTTCTCGGGCTTTGTACGAGATACAAAACACTCTCTTGTTGAGTATAAAAGACTCTCTTGTTGAGTCAAACCTTTCAGCCTCCATCTCGGGCTTTGTATGAGATACAAAACACTCTCTTGTTGAGTATAAAAGACTCTCTTGTTGAGTCCAACCTTTAGCCTCCGTCTTGGGCTTTGTACAAGACACATATAAAAGATTCTTCTGTTGAGTCAACCCTTTTAGCCTCTATCTCGGGCTTCGTACGAGACACATAAAAACACCCTCTTGTTGGACTTCTAGCCTCCTCTTAGGCTTTGTATAAGGAAATCCCGGTTGAGTTAATCAACCTTTTAAGCATCAGGACTGTGCCTCGTTCACAGTATACAAACATCAACAACTCCTTTTCCCCCATCTAATTACTGTAAGCGGCAAGCCTCTGGATTATTTACATCCACGCCACTGTCCCTCTTTTAGCATGAGAAATTCCTAAGGAAAGATAGCATTGCTCTACACTGAGTTAAAGTCTTCTCCTCTAGGTTGAAAACCCCCTATAAAGGAAATTATGGCATTGTCGGATTCACATATCCTGGTTAAAGTAATTCTCCTTTATAAAACAATTGTGACAAACATACCCCTCTTTAGAGATGACAAATTCTCTCTAAAGTCAACACCCTTTTAGCTTCACATCTTAGGCTTTGAACAAGATACAAATAGACTCTTTAGAGTCATATCTTGGGCTTTAAACAAGATACAAACCACCTTTAGCTTCACGTCTTGGGATTCGAACAAGACACCAAAACACCATTTTCTCCCATAGAATAGGGGGAACTACGATTCCCCTGATTTCCCTGTTTCGGTAAACGGGAATACGTAGGCATAAGATTGCAAGAAAAATCTTAGCGAGCACACTAATCCAAAACCCGAATCCCGTACCTCCATACATCAATCGAAAAGCATCAGTCTTAAACCCCCACCAATCACCCAGGCACTTCTTTTTTCACAAAATAACCTAAGAGAGACCCCCAATCTTTGTAGCATCTGTTCAAACTCAGTTTGCAAGCAGGGTTAATTGGAGACATCTATTTCCCTTCCTTCATCAGCTTCAATAGGATAAAAAATGAATCGAGCAGTAGTACCCCAAAAGCGATAGTGCTTCGCAACCACGCAAAAATTCGCGCTACAGGAAAAATGGCTACTCTACTGCGGATTTCGTCGAGGTCTTGTTCTCTTCCCATCTCTTAGGTAGAAACCTGAAGAAAAAAAAAGTGGCGCTCACCGTGGGGCCCTTCTTTCTTTCTTTGGAATTTCACTGGGATAGGACTTTTGTTGACTCCACTAGGATCTTAGGTCAAAAACATTTAAAATTAGGAAGGAACTACAGGATGGAGATTCCGCCGGGGAACCATTTTCTGTCAGGAACATAGGATTCATAGCTCTTTAAAGTCTAGGACTTTAGGACGAATATATATACTGCTTTTCCTAATTGATATCTGTGTTTATTTTTCTGCTAATGGGAATGCGTGTTGTAACGCCCCAGTTTTGTAGTTTTATTTATTTGAGTCGTTTTGAGTATTTTATTATTAAATTATTTTATCTCTGACTTTTATGTGAAAATATGTTATTTTTCATCGTGAATATATTTTGTCGCGTTTTGGGAACATTTGCGAGATATTTGAGTGTAGGGGTAATTTGGGCATTTTGATTTATTTTGTTAAGTTAGAATATAATAAAATAGAGAGAGAAAAATAGTAAGAGAAAGAAAAAGAAGAGAAGAAGAAAAGAAAAGGAGAAGAGAAGAAAAGAGAGGATTTGGAAAACTTGGAAATCAATCAACCGACTTTCTAGAACACGATTAAATCGGGTAAGGGTACGAAACTCGATTATACTATGTTTGTGTATGATTATGTATGTGTTTGCTTGGATGTTTCTTGTCTTTCCATGGCTTTTGAGTTCTAGGTTGAAATGAGAGATATGTTGAGGAATCGATGTTTTCGCGGTTAGAAATCAATGTAAATACGGTAGAATACTTGTTATCATGATTAGACTAGGTTCTGATTGTCATATGTTGGTTTGGAAATGTTTTGTTTGAGAAAATATCATTTTTGGGTGATTTGGTGCGCTGCTGGGTTTTGCTGAAATCGCAGGTTCGCACTGCGAATGGCCAGCGAATGAGTGGCGAGCGTTCGCGTGAGGTTCGCACTGCGAACGTTGTATTGTTTTTCATTCTGCCACTATTCACTGGAGGGTTCGCATTGCAAATGGGGTAGCGAGCATTCGCTGGGACGTTCGCACTGCGAACGGTGGAAATTTTCTGGGCTTTTTGGCTACTGCCTTGGTTCGCTGGGACATTCGCACTGCGAATGAGGTAGCAAAGGACTCGCTAGGATCTTCGCACTGCGAATGTGGCAGTCTTTTCCAATTTGTTTTCTTTATAACTTTTGATCCGAGGGTCGGTTTGAGGCGTGGTTTGATGCGTTAGAGAGCTTGTAGCATGTACTTTCTTATGATGATGGTTTTGAGATTGTTGGCCGATTAAATTATGTCGGGAATTAGAAAATGTGTTGTTTGGTTGTCAACTTTTGCCGTTTAATTGTGTGAACTTGATGTGTATGTGCAATATGCTGTTGGTGTGGATATTGTATGACTTATGTACTGTTGAGTGATGAAATTGCATGCAATACATATTGTGATGATGGTTGGTGGCCTTACGGTAAGAAAATGCGATGTATGGTAATTGTTGATATATGCATGATTATGGTTGCATATATGTGTGCATATTAAATGTCATGAGTCATTGTATGCCAAGCATCATGATATGCATTATTGTGACGTCTTGAGTGACGGATTGATTCCAGAGGGAATCTGCTATAACATCGTGCGCCTTAAAAATAAGAGGACCTAAAGCGATTTGATATATCGTGCGCCTTAAAAATAAGAGGACCTAAAGCGATGTTTATAGACGATCGTGTGCCCATGTGGGGTGTGAGCGATCGGATTGTGCGCCTTATGCAAAGAGGACCTAAAGCAATCCATAAACGTTGTGCGCCTTATACCAAGAGGACCTAAAGCGACGGGGAACATCGTAGGCCCGACGGGGTGTTACTTGAGTGATCCTCAGTAACGAGCGATGATTCCAGCAAAGTTCCTGAGTGAACTAGTGATGGGAAATATTGGAAGTCGGTACCCGCATGGCATGTGCATAGAGTCGTTGTGTCGGTTTATGTGCATTTGCATAAATCATGGATTAATTGTGTATGGAATTGTGAATGTGATGGATGAGATGGAATATGTATACTTGTATTGATGATGAGTGTATGGTGTATGACTGATGTGCATTGGTATTTGATACTTGAGAATTGTACTGTGTTGTGTTGTATGTGATTGTGGTGCATTTATGGTGAGAATATTTTACTTGTGCATTTCTGTGTTAATATATAATTATATGCAACTGTATTATGATTATGTTTCTCACCCTTCTGCTGTTTTATAATGCTCTATGAGGCATTGCAGATTAGAGTTGCTGGAGGTCTTTTTGTGAAGCTTTGCGTCTTCATTCTTTTGTCGGTCGGCTCTGATATATGACACCGGGTAGTCGGGGTGATCGAGTGTGATTATTTTGTATTGTGTATATGTATCTTTTGAATTGTACATGTATGGTTGTATATGACGAACAAACTTTCATGATATATATGTATGTTGATATTAAGTTACGGATTTTCCGCTTTTATTCTGTTCCTGAATTATGGGTGTATTACTATCTGGGTTATTGCATATCTGTATGAGCAGGTGGTGTATGTTTGTCTCAAATTGATGTGAACCCTCGATCTATGCCGTGTAATTTTACTTATACTCTGATGAAATTTTGAATTTTCTTTTACTGCTTTAATAGCTTGGGGGTATAGATTGGGGTGTCACATTAAGTGGTATCAGAGCCAGTCTGTGTCAGTTCGTGTCTGGTTGTGTCAGTTCTGGTCTGTGTGGCGTGTGGAGTGGGCTGTTTGTTTAACCATAGTTTCTGTTATTGGAAATGAACAGAATATGGCCGGTAGAAATGATGCTGCTTTGGCTGCTGCTATGCAAGCTATGGCTCGTACTGTGCAGGGTGCACCTAATGTTGCGGGTAATGATGAGTTCAGGAAGAACAAACCGCCTGTCTTCAAAGGGAGACATAATCCTGATGGTGCACAGATTTGGTTGAAAGAGATTGAAAGGATTTTCCGAGTTATGGATTGTGCTGAGGACAGTAAGGTGAGACTGGGTACTCACATGTTACAGGAAGAAGCTGATGACTGGTGGGTTAGTACTCGTCAGGTGTTGGAAGCTGGGGATGAAGAAGTTACTTAGGAATTGTTTAGCCAATGGGTTGCGGTCGATGTTCCGAAGATCGTTCACCAGTCAAAGTAATTGCCATCTTTAACCTTTCACCCTGCCCATGTGAAACAGATGTTTTAATAGGGCTCGCTTTCTATAAATTTTCCCTCTTCGCTTCGTCCAAAGCGACAGAGTTTTGTTTTATAGGGCTGTAGTTTCAAGAATCGACTTGTTCATTAATAAAATAACGTCGTTCTGTAATTTCCGCATCAATTGTTGTTTTCTCGTTTTTGCTTTTCTTAGAAAATGGTAATCCTAAAAAACAAATCAATAATAAACACAAGCAGTTATAAAAAAAATACACTGCACACACACTTGCATTTTCTCTATCTCTTCTAAAACAAATTATCACGTCATGCAGATTGCTTGTTTTAAACCCCGTTGAAACATACGATCCAATGCCTTCTCCCAACTTTGAGTTCCCGGTATTTGGGGCTGAAGAAGAAAATAACGACGAAATTCCAGAAGAGATCTCCCGACTACTCAGACAAGAGGAAAGGTCCATTGAACCTTATAAAGAGTCGTTGGAAACGGTAAACTTAGGTTTGGAAAAAGAGAGAAAAGAAATCAGGATTGGGGCACTGCTCAGTCCAACTGTCAGAGAGGGTTTGATAAAGCTTCTCAAAGAATTCCCGATGTATTTGCTTGGTCCTATCAGGATATGCCAGGGTTGGATACCAGCGTCGTGGAACATCATCTACCGTTAAGATCAGAATGTCTGGCAGTAAGGCAAAGGTTGAGACGGACTCACCCGGACATGGCCATCAAAATCAAAGAGGAAGTACAGAAACAGATTGACGCGGGTTTCCTCGCCACATCAGAATATCCTCAATGGTTAGCCAACATCGTACCTGTTCCGAAAAAGGACGGAAAGGTACGAATGTGTGTGGATTACAGAGATCTAAACAAGGCTAGTCCAAAGGACGACTTTCCTTTACCACACATCGACATGCTGGTAAACAGTACAACAAAGTTCAAAGTTTTCTCCTTCATGGATGGATTCTCGGGCTATAATCAAATCAAAATGGCACCGAAAGACATGAAGAAAACTTCGTTCATTACCCCGTGGGGTACCTTTTATTACAAGGTAATGTCGTTCGGTTTGAAGAACAACGGGGCAACCTATCAAAGGGCCATGACTACTCTGTTTCATGACATGATACACAAAGAGATTGAGGCATATGTCGATGATATGATTGCAAAATCTAAGACAGAAGAGGAGCATGTAACCCACCTGTCAATATTATTCGAGCGTTTGAGACAGTACAAACTCCGCTTAAATCCCAACAAGTGCACCTTTGGTGTCCGTTCAGGGAAACTCTTAGGGTTCATCGTCAGCCAAAAAGGAATTGAGGTTGATCCTGACAAGGTCAAGGCCATTCAAGAAATTCCTTCTCCGAAAACTGAAAAACAAGTCAGGGGATTCGTGGGACGTTTGAACTACATCTCCAGGATTGCATTTGGACAGAAGATTGCCAAACCGCCTTTGATAGTATTAAGGAATACCTGTTGAATCTGTCGATTCTATTACCTCTAGTGGAAGGAAGACCGCTGATCATCTATTTAACAGTCTTAGAGGACTCAATGGGATGTGTACTTGGCCAACAAGACGAAACCAAAAGGAAGGAGTCAACCATCTACTATTTGAGCAAGAAATTCACCGAATGCGAGACTCGGTACACTATGCTTGAGAAAACTTGCTGTGTACTGGCTTGGGAAACCAAACGTCTTTGCCAGTATATGATTCATCACACTACTTGGTTGGTCTCCGAAATGGATCCTATCAAGTATGTTTTTGAAAAACCTGCTCTCACGGGAAGGATCGCCCGCTGGCAGATGTTGTTATCAGAATATGACATAGAGTACCATGCCCAAAAAGCCATTAAAGGGAGTATTTTAGCCGATCATTTGGCTCATCAACCGATTGACAATAAGGAATCAATCGGGTTTGACTTCCCAGACGAAGATGTCATGTATTTGAAAATGAAAGATTACGATGAACCGCTACCCAGTGAAGGGCCAGAACCAGGTTCCCAATGGGGGCTTATCTTTGACGGAGCTGCCAATCATTACGGAAACGGAATTGGGGCAATCATTGTCACCCCTCAGGGTACCCACATTCCTTTCACCGCCAGACTGACATTCAAGTGCACAAACAACGAGGCCGAATACGAAGCTTGTATTATGGGTCTCGAGGGAGCGATTGACTTAAGGATTAAGAACTTGGTTATATACGGCGATTCCACCCTGGTTATCAATCAGATCAAAGGAGATTGGAACACATACCAATCAGGATTGATTCCTTACAAAGACTATGCGAGAAGGTTGTTACCTTTCTTCAACAGAGTTGAGTTTCATCACATCCCTCGTGAGGAGAATCACCTGGCTGATGCATTAGCCACTCTCTCTTCCATGATTAGTGTAGGTCAATGGAATGACATACCTAACATCGACATAATGCGCCTTGAACGGCCCGCTTACATCTTTGCGATTGAAGCAGTCATAGACGACAAACCTTGGTATCACGATATCAAATGCTTCCTTCGAAAACAGGAGTACCCACCTGGGGCATCCAGAAAGGATAGAAAAACCCTCAGAAGGCTGGCTGACAGCTTCTTCTTGAGCGGCGATACACTCTATAAGAGAAACTTTGACTTGGTCTTGCTCCGATGCGTCGACAGACCAGAAGCAAACATGCTGATAAAAGAAATTCACGAAGGATCCTTTGGCACTTATGCCAACGGACATACAATGGCGAGAAAAATTCTAAGAGCAGGGTACTACTGGTTGACCATGGAATTCGATTGCTACAAGTACATGAGGAGGTGTCACAAGTGTCAAATATACTCAGACAAAATCCATGTACCACCAACACATCTCAAAGTTCTTTCTTCCCCTTGGCCTTTTTCCATATGGGGAATCGACATGATTGGCGTGATTGAGCCCAAAGCTTCAAATGGACATCAGTTCATCCTGGTAGCCATTGATTACTTCACCAAGTGGGTCGAAGCAGCGTCGTACGCTAATGTAACCTGACAAGTGGTAGTCCGATTTATCAAAAACAATATCATCTGTCATTATGGTGTTCCAAGCCAAATCATTACGGATAACGGATCTAACTTGAACAATAAGATGATGAAAGAGTTGTGCACAGAGTTCAAGATCGAACACCATAACTCATCTCCCTACCGACCCAAGATGAACGAAGCGGTAGAAGCGGCTAACAAGAACATCAAGAAGATTATTCAGAAGATGGTTGTAACCTACAAAGACTGGCACGAGATGCTACCCTTCGCTCTTCACGGTTATTGCACATCTGTCCGCACTTCAACAGGGGCAACCCCTTTCTCTCTAGTATATGGTATGGAAGCAGTGCTTCCCATAGAAGTAGAGATCCCATCAATCCGGGTATTGATGGAAGCTAAGCTTACTAAAGCTGAATGGTGTCAAAGTCGACACGACGAACTGAATCTGATCGAAGAGAAGCGAATCACGGCACTATGCCACGGTCAGTTGTATCAGCAAAGAATGAAGAAGGCGTTCGACAAAAGGGTCCGACCTCGCGTCTTCAGGAAAGGAGACCTCATGCTAAAAAAGATACAATCATTTCTCACTGATTCCCGGGGCAAATGGGCTTCGAATTATGACAGCCCTTATGTGGTCAAGAAAGCTTTCTCAGGTGGTGCCTTGAGACTTGCAACCATGGACGGAGAGGGGTTTGCCTACCCCACAAATGTTGATGTAGTCAAGAAAAACTTCGCCTAAATAAAAAAAAACGTCTCGATGGATCGAAAACCCGAAAGGGCGGTCCAGGAAAAAATTAGAGACATGATCAAAAATCATCCTGGTGGATTGGAAATCTCAAAGTACAATCCAGGCAAAAGTTAGGGATAATGGCAAGTAACTACATCTGATTAGTTCAACTCCTCAGCAGTCATGCCATCCATCAGAAAACTACAGTCAAGGTCATCTTCGACAGAAGCTCAGGATGCCCCGAATTTAAAGTTGGTAGAAGGATAGTGGTCATTATGTTTCAATGTAGCACTTTTCCCTGTGAATTATCATTTTCTAACTTTGTATATACTCCATGGAATCACGCGTTTGGCTGATTTCCATCCTATCAATAAAATTTGAGCCCTTGTGCTTTTGTTTGCAATTCTTATTTGTTTTAGCTTTACAGAACGACATTTTAGTATGATTAACGATTCTTGAAGTAAAACAAAAACGAATTTACTTGTTAAACTTTTTCTGCTTTTAAAATAAAGATGGCAATTTCTTTTGACTGTTGAACATCGAAAAAACATCGATCGCTTCTCCAGAAGTAAGCGAGCTTCAAAGTGCAGAATCAAAGTGCTCCTTCTAAACCAGTACGTCTGAACGAAGGATCAACTGTGTTAGAGACCTTGTTTCATCTGACACGTCCCGACAGAGTTCTTACCTCCTAAGCCCGACCAACGGTTTTCCCCGCAGGGACTATCTCTCCTAAGCAAGGCAGAATTGCTATCTTGAACTAGCGGTACTTCTTCGTCCCCAGTAGAGACCGAGTATCCAGTCGCGTTCATCTGTTAGTTTGTATGTCGCGTCAGTTTTTTCAGCATATACATACATACATCATGCATTATTGATTTGCATTCGCATTCATATTGCACCACTATCACTCCAGTCGGTCTTGTCCCCTAGTGATAAAAGTTCTCTCAATCGAGTTGTCGAGTTCTTTCCTCGTCAGGAAATGTCGCGTCGGAACTATCTCTCTCCTCCAGTTTATTTCTGGATCAGAGTTGGCCCTTGACCACTTTGATAACTTTAACCTCTGAAAAACCAGAGAACCTTCAACCAATGTCACTCTTCGCCATTGAAGATGATATTTTCGCTTTCCCGGATTAATGAAAAATCCCTAGAGGAAGCCTCTTAAGCAGAGATCTGGTAATACAGCAGTTTTTATCCAGAAAAAATCCTCTGATGAAAAGGTCATCGGCACCTCAAAATTGGATCACATCATATGGAGTTTCTCCGAGAAGATCTCGAGAAAAGTATGATGTAAATACCCAAGTAGAAGCAGTCTCTCAAGAGACTCGTTTTCCCCAGTAGAAACAAATGGCATCTCCACCAGAGAAGTTTGTACACCTCTACAATTCAGACAGATGGGTTCCCCAGCAAGTCTGACATCAAAATTTTTACCATCAAATGGAATCTCCCCGGGAAAATTTGGCGAGAAGTTTGAGGAAAACCACTACGAATAGTGTCCCTTGTCGATAAAGTTTATTGACAAAAGAAACTAAGACCAATTCCTTGGTAGGAAACCAGGATCGAGGGGAAGTTTATTTCAGAAACTGAGACCAGTTCCTTGGTAGGAAACCAGGATCGAGGGGAAGTTTATTTCAGAAACTGAGACCAGTTCCTTAGTAGGAAACCAGGATCGAGGGGAAGTTTATTTCAGCAACTTAGACCAGTTCCTTGGCAGGAAACCAGGATCGAGGGGAAGTTTACCTTTTCTAAGCATCATTGCTTAGCAAAAGAAGAAGGATGCGTGAACTACCATTCTTAACCACCATCAAAATTTCGGGTATTCCGATATTTAATCCCCTTGCACCCCGAATGCCCGAATACTTTCGTCATTCACACCTTCGGGTCCAAGAAGATTAAATAGGGGCATCTGTCATACCCCAAATTTTGACCACTAAGATTTCCCATCATTGTGCAAATCATCATCACAATATGGATGAGCCATTAGTCTCCCCAAAGATGGGTGAGCATCCACTACAATCAGACATAGGGTTTCAAGCCCTCTCAGAGCTCTTAGACAAAGGATAAATTAAGAAATGACATGATCTTCAACTTGTCTAGCCTCTCAAACATCTATAAAGGATCAAGAGGACTCCCACTTCAAGGATTACGCCTTAAGATCGCCAGTGTCACCAAATTAGGGTTTTGGTCGACCAGGGCCTCCAGATGGAAATTTTCCTCTGAGCATGAGCCAATGCTTCAAGGCATAACCTATGATGCTCCAAGGGACATCATAAACCCACTCATCAGGTCAATTTAGCCTCAGGGGATGCATACAGTAAAAATCAGGAATTAGGGTTTCTTGACCTAATTCACCCCTAAGTTGACTTTTGGGACAAATCATGAGCCAAGACCTCAAGAGGGGATTTGAGGGTCTCAAATACATCACATTGATCCATTTGTAATAAGGGATTGATCCAAGAAGCTTGAGCAACAAGTCTCAATTTCATCAGTACCACAGTTAGGGTTTTGAGGAAAAAGTCAACTGTAGCTTTGACTTTTGACCAGGAGATGCTCCCAAGCCCTAGGACATTGATCAATATACCCTATAACACCCATGGAACATGTCCATTAAGTTTGATTTAGGTCAAGGACATGATTTCCTAAAGGATTGCACAGTTTGGAATTCATCTGATAAAAAGTCAACTGTGCACAAAAGTCAACTTTGACTTTTTGAGATTTTTCATAAAAATGGTTTTTTTAACCCTAAAATGATGTTAATGTATGATTGGAATCATCATTCATCAAGAAAAATCAAGAAAAGTGGGATAACTTGTAAAAGGGGTAACCATAAAAACTTAGAAAATTTTCTATGTTATGAAATAAAGTGGCAAGGGTACCAACTTTGGAGGATCATAACTCCTAAACTACAAGGCCATTTTTTCCCATCCAAAACTAGATTTGTAGATCTCATTACCCTCTACAAAAGCTTAAAACTGACCTCCCTCCAAATTCCTCATGGATTTTGAGTTATGGAATGATCAAAATCACTAAAAACATGAAAATACAACTTTTCCAACACTTAGAAAAATTCTGGGCAAGGCAGATTTTGTTGAAACACCAAAACTTGTGAGATCTTTTCACATAGTTGCAAGCTGAATCAAGTCCAAAGGCAAACATCAATGTTGTTGCATATGTTTCTAAGAATCCAAAAAGCTTACCAGCATGAATTGATTCAACTTGAGCCAAGAGAAATCCATGCCCAAAGTCATGCTGCTGCAAGCTGTTTTGGAAAAATCAGTTTGCATGTTTGCTTGCCACACACGATTTCTGAACCAAAACTGAGGATCATTGTGCCACATGTACTTAATCCAATCACAATGCAACTGATCCAACTGATAAAGCTGAGTCAACAAGCCAAGGGATCTTCCAACTTGAGATTAATGCATTTTGGCACATTATGCTTTGAATTCAAAGGCATTTATGTGAAATATGGCACTTTCAACAAAGCCACTCTACTTAGTCAAGTTCTCTGATTAAACAACAATAAAAACATCTGAAGAATGTGAATTTGGTCAAGGCATAGCCCTACTCTTGGGAGGGGCTAGGTTGCCTTGCATAAGAAGAAATGCCACCAAGCCAAAGCCTTTGAATGTGATCTGATCCAGCAGCCATTCACTTTCCTCCAAGACAAGAATTGATCACCTATAAATAGAGGTTCCAATGGATCATTCAACTCACACCAAATCCAGTTATAGCACTGCTTTCTCTCACTCTCTCTTAAGTACCAAATTTCTTTGTTTTTGAGCAACCACTATCGGGTTTTGAGTTGCAGCCACAATCAATCCATTCCAATTGCTCAAACACATCACGTATGATGTATTTGAGGTGTCCAAACACTTAAACACCAACTGTAACACCCCTAGCTCAAAATCATCCTTCAACCAAGCCATTATGCTTCAATTATGCAGTTGAAGTGCTCCAGCTTGATCCAAAGACTTTAAAAGTGTTCCAAAGCTTGCAACACACTCCATAACATCCATTGAAGCTGTAGGGATCATCAAATCACAACTGGAACACCATCTGCGCAAAGTTCCATTTCAGCTTGCATCAAGGTAAGCCTCAAACTCCAACTTCATGGTCCATGCATATTTCCTTGCATGATATTTTTGCCAATTGATTGCCATCATATGCTGAGTATTTCCCCTCAAAAAATTTGATCATAGCACTCATAATCATGTCTGCTCGATTGCTTTTGCAAAATTAGGGTTCATACGGCCACAATGATTTAATTTGCTATACACTGAAAATAAATAAAATTGCGTATTGCCATTTTCTTCCATGTGAAGAAACGCATGAGTTTGGTGTTTGAATCATGTCAAATGGTTGAGAAACGAAGGAGATGGAGGGCTTCACGCATCTGAGCTTGAGGTTGAAGATGGCCATGGCGCCATGCTTGAAAAACCAACTAAGTTTGCCTTATATTTTTCCCTTGCCATATGTTTAATGAATTGGCATTGCGCCCCAATGGTTGATCAGCTGGTTTGTGTGTGTTAGCAAACGAGAGGTTTGGGGTTCGAATCCCCCTCGCCCCAGATCTCTTTTTTATCACGTTTTCCTATTTTCTTATTTTTCATATTTATTTTAAATGATTTGAAAAATTAATAACTCACTCAATTTTAATTATTTTTTATTGGTTCTTTTTGCAAAAAATCACAAAAATGTTGAAATATTTTATTCCACAAAAAAATTAAATTTATATTATTTATTTAATATAATTAGTATTTTTGTGAATAAATTCCTTTTTAATTATTTTTTAAACATTTTAAAAATGAATATTTACTTTGAAAATCAAAACCAAGTGAGTTTTAATATCTCTTATGATTAAAACCTCATTTTCCAAACTTTAAACAATAATCACAAGTGGTTTATTCAAACTTATTTGGTATTTTGTTTGATTTTCTTTAAATATTTACTTTTAAAGAATAACAAATTAGGGTTTCTTTGATTTTCACCCTCATCAAACAATTTCAAACACTTTTGGGCCTCTAATAGAGTGTAAGACCCAATCCTTTGTAAATACAAACCCATTTTGGGCCTCACTTATTTTATAAGTCCCGTTGTATTTCAAAAGTTCGGCGCTATCATCGCCCGTTTAAAACAAACCATCTGCGCCCCTCCTCGAGCTATAAGACCCATTCAAAATCTTTGGGCCTCTATTAGAGTGTAAGACCCAACCCTTTTTGGAAACCAAACATTTTTGGGTCTCACTTATTGTATAAGACTCACGGCGTTTTCAAAAATTTCGGCGCGATCGCCATTTCAAACAAAAACAAACCTTGGGCCTCTCCTAGAGCTGTAAGCCCCACCACTTGTACAAAAATAAATCTTTGGGCCTCTAATAGAGTGTAAGACCCAATCCCCTTTAAACCAAAACAATTTTTGGGCCTCAGACCTTGTATAAGTCCCTCTGCGTTAAAAGAAAACCTCGGCGCGATCGCCAATTCAAAAACCAATCATCTGGGCCTACCCTCGTGATATAAGCCACATTCCTTTTTTAAAAGAAAATTTCTTGGGCCTCTTGAGAGAGTGTAAGACCCATCCCCTTTGTACAGAAAAACCTTTCTTGGGCTTCAGTCACTTGTATAAGTCCCTGTACAAATTCAAAACCACAGTACAATCACTAATAAAACCTTGAGCTGTAAGCCCCAACATCTTTTCAAAGCACTTTCTCCTTTGATTTTGTATATAATATTGTTATCAAAGTTCTCTTTGTTGAACAACTAACAATACAGCATGGAAGCTCTACAACCGAGTAAGTGTTTATACGCTTTCATTTACCGCTTTCGTATGTATATAACTGTACTGTGGGGCTGTTTCACTGTAAGTCTTCTTTCATAAACTCATATCGACTGTGTAATAATAATATAGATATTTAGATTTCCCCGGCAACTACGTCTAGCACTAAGCCCTGTTGATCACTCTTAAATAGACAAAACTAGATCCCCATAGGATTACCAGATACAGTCTTCCCTCCTCTTGGGGTTAAACAATATGGAGATGTGAAAGGCCGATTCTTTTTTAACCCTTTCTCATACTGTCACTCTTAGACATTGTCAAAGAAACTCTAACTCCCCAGAGATGATCTTTTCTCCGTGAATGGCATCTCTTGAGTTTCTTCCAAATTCTCGAACTTTCCTGGCTTGATCCATTCTCGGTGAATGGCATGTCTTGAACTTCTCGGGGTTTGGGGACCCACAGGATTCCTAAAAGCATCCCCGCCTCCTCTTGGGCATTGTACAAGGACCCGTCGGCTTCTTAGAAGTATTTACAGCCTCCTCTTAGGCTTCGTATAAGGATTCTTCCTTCGGGAAGAGAGCCTCCTTTTGGGCTTCGTACAAATTGTCCCTCGACTTCTTAAAAGTTTCCAGCCTCCTCTTGGGCTTCGTACAAATTGTCCCGACGACCTCCTAGAGGTATAGGAACAGAAAATAGTAATCTTAATAGAACAGTCTTTCAACGAGTCTAAATCCTACGACTATCTCTCTAAGCATAGTACAAAAGATAAAACTCTAGACTTGGACAGTCTATGACCCTTGAGTCTCAAAGACATTCTCGAGCCCCTTTCAAAGATAGGGAAAACACCCGCAGACTCGGACAGTATCAATACCCTTTGGATTTCCCATTCCCTTAAAGAACAGGAAATAACCATGATCCTCCGATTAGTGCCAAAAGCACAACCTTACCTTTAATCTTCATAAGAACTGGTTTTCTCTTTTAACCAACATACTGGACCTGTCACTCAACTGAAACAGTTACCATAGCCTCCTCTTGGGCTTTGTAAAATGATTCTCCCCATCGGAGCTAACCTTTCAGCCTCCATCTCGGGCTTTGTACGAGATACAAAACACTCTCTTGTTGAGTATAAAAGACTCTCTTATTGAGTCAAACCTTTCAGCCTCCATCTCAGACTTTGTACGAGATACAAAACACTCTCTTGTTGAGTATAAAAGACTTTCTTGTTGAGTCCAACCTTTAGCCTCCGTCTTGGGCTTCGTACAAGACACATATAAAAGATTCTCCTGTTGAGTCAACCCTTTTAGCCTCTATCTCGGGCTTCGTACGAGACACATAAAAACACCCTCTTGTTGGACTACTAGCCTCCTCTTAGGCTTTGTATAAGGAAATCCTGGTTGAGTCAATCAACCTTTTAAGCATCAAGACTGTGCCTCGTTCACAGTATACAAACATCAACAACTACTTTTCCCCTATCTAATTACTGTAAGTGGCAAGCCTCTGGATTATTTACATCCACGCCACTGTCCCTCTTTTAGCATGAGAAATTCCTAAGGAAAGATATCATTGCTCTACACTGAGTTAAAGTATTCCCCTCTAGGTTGAAAAGCCCCTATAAAGGAAATTATGGCATTGCCGGATTCACATATCCCGGTTAAAGTAATTTTCCTTTATAAAACAGTTGTGACAAACATACCCCTCTTTAGAGATGACAAATTCTCTCTAAAGTCAACACCCTTTTAGCTTCACATCTTGGGCTTTGAACAAGATACAAATAGACTCTTTAGCTTCATATCTTGGGCTTTAAACAAGATACAAACCACCTTTAGCTTCACGTATTGGGCTTCGAACAAGACACCAAAACACCATTTCCTCCCATAGAATAGGGGGAACTACGATCGATCTGATTTCCCTGTTTCGGTAAACGGGAATACGTAGGCATAAGATTGCAAGAAAAATCTTAGCGAGCACACTAATCCAAAACCCGAATCCCGTACCTCCATACATCAATCGAAAAACATCAGTCTTAAACCCCCACCAATCACCCAGGAACTTCTTTTTTCACAAAATAACCTAAGAGAGACCCCCAATTTTTGTAGCATCTGTAAACCAAGAGTCATCTGTTCAAACTCAGTTTACAAGCAGGGTTAATTAGAGACATCTATTTCCCTTCCTTCATCAGCTTCAATAGGATAAAAAATGAATCAAGTTGTAGTACCCCAAAAGCGATAGTGCTTCGCAACCACGCAAAAATTCACGCTACAAAGGTTGGCAGGCAGTTTCTTCCTAAGCGGTGATACACTCTATAAGAGAAATTTTGACATGGTCTTACTCCGATGCGTAGACAGACCAGAAGCAAACATGTTGATGAAAGAAATTCACAAAGGCTCCTTTGGCAATCATGCCAACGAACACACAATGGCGAGAAAAATTCTAAGAGCAGGGTACTATTGGTTTACAATGGAATCCGATTGCTACAAGTACATGAGGAGGTGTCACAAGTGTCAGATATACTCAGACAAAATCCATGTACCGCCAATACATCTCAAAGTTCTCTCTTCCCCATGACCTTTTTCCATATGGGGAATCGACATGATTGGCATGATCGAACCCAAGGCTTCAAACAGACATCGGTTCATCCTGGTAGCTATTGACTACTTCACCGAGTGGGTCGAAGCAGCGTCATACGCCAATGTAACCCGGCAAGTCGTGGTCCGATTTATCAAGAACAATATCATCTGCTGTTATGGTGTTCCAAGCCAGATCATTACTGATAATGGATCTAACTTGAACAACAAGATGATGAAGGAGTTGTGTGCTGAATTCAAAATCGAACACCATAACTCATCTCCCTACCGGCCTAAGATGAACGGAGTTGTAGAAGTGGCTAACAAGACCATCAAGAAGATTGTTCAAAAGATGGTTGTAACCTACAAAAACTGGCATGAAATGCTTCCTTTTGCTCTTCACGGTTATCTCACATCTGTCCGCACTTCAACAGGGGCAACCCTTTTCTCTCTAGTATATGGCATGGAAGCAGTCCTCCCTATAGAAGTAGAGATCCCATCGATCAGAGTATTGATGGAAGCTAAGCTAACAGAAGCAGAATGGTGTCAAGCAGACACGATGAACTGAACCTAATCGAAGAAAAGAGAATGACGGCTCTATGCCATGGTCAGTTGTATCAGCAGAGAATGAAGAAAGCGTTTGACTAAAAGGTCTGACCCCGTGTCTTCAGGAAAGGAGACCTCGTGCTCAAGAAGATACAATTATTCCTCACTGATTCCCGGGGCAAATGGACTCCGAATTACGATGGCCCCTATGTGGTCAAGCAAGATTTCTCAGGCGGCGCCTTGAGACTCACAACCTTGGATGGAAAGGAATTTACCTATTCCACAAATGTTGATGTAGTCAAGAAATACTTCGCCTAAACTAAAAAAAAAACGTCTCGGTGGATTGAAAAATCGAAAGGGCGGTCCAGGCAAAAATTAGAGACATAAGTAAAAAAAAAAATCATCCCGATGGATTGGAAATCTCAAAGTACAATCCAGGCAAAAGTTAGGGATTAATGGCAAGTAACAACGTCCGACAAGGTTAAATCCCTCAGCAGTAATGCCCTACATCAGGAAAACTCCAGTCAAGGTCATCGTCGACAGAAGCTCAGGATGTCCAGAATTCAAAGTTGGTAGAAGGATAACGGTTGTTATGTTTCAATGTAGCCATTTTCCCTTAAAAATTACCATTTTTCTAACTTTGTAAATACTCTATGGAATCACGCGCTTGGTTAATTTCCATCCTATCAATAAAATTTGAGCCCTAGTGTTTTTGTTTGCAATTCTTATTTGTTTTTAGCTTTACAGAATGATATTTTTAACGTGATCAACGATTCTTGAAATAAAACAAAAATGAATTTACTTGTCAAAAACTTTTCTGCTTTTTTAAAATAACGATGACAATTCTTTTGACTGTTAAACATCGAAAGAACATCGATCGATTCTACGAAAGTGGTTGAACCTCAAAGTGCAGAATCAAAGTACTCCTTCTAAAACCAGAGCATCTGAATGGAGGATCAACTGTGTCAGAAACCATGTTTCATCTGACATCCTCGGTAGAGTATGTATCTCTTAAAACCGATTGAATAATTCTTTCTCCCTACAGGGACTGTCTCACCTAAGCAAGGCAGGATCTGCTATCTTGAACCATTGGTACTTCTCATTTCCCGCAGTGGCCGAGTATCCAGTCGTATTCATATATTAGTCTGTATGTCGCATCAGTTTTGTCAGCATAAACATACATACATCATGCATTATTGATTCACATTCCTATTCATATTGCATCACTATCACTCTGGTCAGTCTTATCCCCAAGTGATAAAAGTCCTCTCAATCGAGTTATCAGTTCTTTCCTCATCAGGAAATGTTTTGTCTGAACAATCTCTCCCCGATTTATTTCTAGATTGGAGTCGGTCCTTGACTACTTTGATAACTTGAACCTCTGAAAGGCAAGAAGTCATTCGACAAACGTCACTCTTCACCATTGAAGATGATATTTTCGCTTTCCCGGATTAAGGAAAATCCCCAGAGAAAGCCTCTCAACCAAAGACTCTCAGCAACACCTTGGTTTTTCTCCCAAGAAGGTCAATGTTAATGAAGTCATTAGCACCTCAAAATTGGATTACATCACATGGCATTTCTCCGAGAAGATCTCGAAGAAAAGTATGATGTAATATACCCAAGCAGGAAACAGCCTCTCAAAAGACTCGTTTCCCCCAGTAGAATCAACAAATGGCATCTACAACAGAGAAGTTTGAACACCTCTACAACTCAGACGAATGGGTTCCCCAGCAAGTCTGAAATCAAAACTTTTTCCCATCAAATGGCATCTCCTAAGGAAAATTCGACGAGAAGTCTAAGGAAAAACGCTACACATAACGTCCCTTGTTAAGAAAGGAACTTGAAAAAAAACTGAGACTAGTTCCTTGGCTGAAGACCAGGATTGAGGGGAAGTTTATTGACAAAAGAAACTGAGACCAGTTCCTTGGCTAAAGACCAGGATCGAGGGGAAGTTTATTTCAGAAACCTAGACCAGTTACTTGGCTGAAGACCAGGATCAAGGGGAAGTTTATTGCCAAAAGAAACTAAGACCAGTTCCTTGGCTAAAGACCAGGATCGAGGGGAAGTTTATTTCAGAAACCTAGACCAGTTCCTTGGCCGAAGACCAGGATCAACGGGAAGTTTATTGACAACAGAAACCTAGACCAGTTCCTTGGCTAAAGACCAGGATCGAGGGGAAGTTTTTACCCTTTTCTAAGCATCATTTCTTAGCAAAAGAAGATGGATGAGCAAACTGCCATTCATAACCACCATCAAAATTTTGGGTATTTCGATGATTAATCCTCTTGCACCCCGAATGCCCGAATACCTTCGCCATTCACACCTTCGGGTCTAAGAAGATTAAATAGGGGCATCTGCCATACCCCAAATTTTGACCACCAAGATTTCCCATCATTGTGCAAGACATCATCACAATACGGATATACCTCCATTCCTCATCAATCTCCTCGAAGATGGTTGAGCATTCACCACAATCAAGAATTAGGGTTTTAAGCCCTCTCAGAGCACTTAGACAGAGGATCAATCAAGAAATGACATGATATTCAACTTGTATAACCTCTCAAGCACCTATAAAGGATCAAGAGGACTCCCACATCAAGAATCAAGCACAAAGTTGCAACATTCCAAGTGGATCAAACCTCAAGATCGTCAGTGTCACCAAATTAGGGTTTTGGCCGACTGAGGCCTCCAGATGAAAATTTTCATCTGAACATGAGCCAAGGCTTCAAAGTACAACCCAAGATACTCCAAGGGGCCTCATGGACCCAATCATCAATTCAATTTAACCTCAGGGGATGCATTTACCAAAAATCAGGAATTAGGGTTTCTTGACCTAATTCACCCCTAAGTTGACTTTTGAGGCAAAGCATACACCAAGACCTCAAGACATGATTTAAGGGCCTCCAATACACTACATTGATCCATTTGCAACAATGGATTGACCCAAGAAGCTTGGTTCACAAGTTTCAATTTCACCAGGACCACAATTAGGGTTTCAAGGAAAAAGTCAACTAACCAAGACATGCTCCCAAACCTTGGGACATGATTCAATACACCCTATAATACCTATGGAATCCATACATGAGGTTTGATTTAGGTCAAGGACTTGATTTCATAAAGGATTGTACAGTTTGGATTTCATCCGATAAAAAGTCAACTGTGCACAAAATCAAGTTTGACTTTTTGGAATTTTTCACAAATATGGTTCCCCTTAGTCAAAAATAATGTTAATGTATGGTATTGATCATCATTCATTAAGAAAAATCAAGAAAAGTGAGGTTTCTTGCAAAAGAGGCAACCATAAGAAACCAAAATTTTTCTAAGTTATGGAACAAAAGTGATTTTGGTACCAACTTCCAAGGATCATAACTTGAGATCCAAGCAACAATTTTGGGTGATCCAAAGTTGGATTTGTAGGTCTTGCTACACTCTACAAAAGCTTCAAATACCTACAACTCCAATTCTTTATGGATTTTAAGTTATGGTTGATCAAAATCACAAAAACATGAAAATGACACTTTTTCCAACACTTAGTGAAAATCTGCCTAAGTTATCAGCCTTGAACATCAATGTTCATGATGATTTTTCAATGGGATCCAAATAGTTTCAAAACAAACTATGATCACACATGTTTTGTATCATATGAGGGCATTCTCAAAAGCACAAGAGCCTCCCATAACTCAACCTGAGCAGGGAGATATGAATCCCTCAAAATCACCATTTCCAACTGTTCAAAGCAAGGCAGATTTTGTGCATTTGCTCGACTTGGCAAATTTGGACAACTCCAAGCCTTGTCATCCATTTGGACACATCTGAGGATAAAACAAAAGGAGAATGACCTGATCCCCAAGCTTCCCAAGTCCAAGGATCTACATATAGCCATGCCAAACCTAAAAGAGCTAAAAATGCCAAGACTCCAATTTTGTTTCAATGCATTCAATGGATGCATCAAGGTGGCATGAACTGAGGCAAGTTTAACTGAATGAGTCAAGCCTTATCTCGGAACCAGGTGACCATAGGCCTGTGCTCTAACCTCAAGTCAATGGCTAGAGGATACTTGAGATTCCATTTGATCCACATTGTCCACAGACCTGCTGCAGTTGCCTCACACTATTACTTGCAAAACAAACTTGCTCTACTATAAATAGAGCTCATTTGTGATCAGTTTGAGTACACCAAAGCACCCAAACTGATGCTTTCCTCAAAATCTCCCTTTCACTCCAATTTTGCCTTCTAACTCAAGTCACCATCGGGTTTTGAGTTTGAGAGCAATTCCAACCAAACCAATCATACACATACCTCATAAACATCATATGTGAGTGATCCATAACACAAAATCACATCTGGAACATTAGATTCTCAAAATCACCAACCAATTACTCAAGTTCTTGACAGAGTTGCAGTTGAGGTGCTACATCAAGTTCCATCTTATTTCAATCCATTCCAAGCATTCAAACACACTCCATGGCACCTAAGGAAGTTGTCCAGATCATTGGAACCTAGCTGCAACACCTCCATCACCAAACTCGATCACCAGCTGCAAGAGGTAAACATGAACCCTTCAAACTCTATATTCCATGCATCATAAATGAATTTTTGAGTTACCATCTTGTTCTTGCATGTATATAGAGTGATAACCCTCAATCAATTGCCATGAATCAATCGTGTATGGAATTTCATTGTGTTCATGCTGAAATTAGGGTTCTTGAGGTTTTATGTTGATTTCTTTCTACATACTTAATATAAATGCAATTAAACTATATGGTTGTGATCCTTGTTCAAAAACGAACAAAATTGGTACTTGAATCATGCAAAACCATTGAGAAATCATGGAGAAAAGTGAAAAAACGCAAATCTGCAAAAGCAGAGGGCGCAGGCAAGAACCAAGTGTTCTTGGCGCCATAATTCAAAATTTTGAATTTTAGTTATTTTTGTTTAATTGATTCAAAAATTAATTTCTCTCTGAATATTTATGTTTTTTAATTGATTCTTTTTCTCAAAATTCACAAAAATGTTTTAATATTTTATTTTACAAAAAAAAAACAATTTATGTTATTTAGTTAATATAGTTAGAATTTTTGTAATTAATTTCATTTTTTATTGTTGTAAACATTTTTAAAATGAAATTCCCACTTTGATCTTTCAAAATCAATTGAATTTTAAGCTTTCATATGATTAAACATGATTTTTCAAAATATTTTCCAAAGTGTACAACTTGTTTTTGAATATAATTGATATTTGATCATTTATTATTTAAATTACCTTTGAAAAATGATATTTTAATTTAAAATTAGGATTTCCTCTCAATTTTAAATTTTCAAACAACTTTTGGGCCTCTAATAGAGTATAAGACCCAACCCCCTCTTGAAAATAAATAATTTGGGCCTCAGTCATTGTATAAGTCCCTATACGATTTTAAAATCTCGGCGCAGTCGTCGCCTTTTAAACAAAAATCACTTGGGCCTCTCCCTGAGTTGTAAGCCCCATTTCTTTTCTTTTTAAACACTTTGGGCCTCTAATAGGGTGTAAGACCCATTCCTTGTAAATGAAAACCTTTTTGGGCCTCAATCATTGTATAAGACCCACTGTGTTTTTCAAAATCTCGGCGTGATCATCGTTTTTTCAAAACATTTTCATCTAGGCCTACCCTTGTGTTGTAAGTCCCATTTCATTTCTTTTTCAAACCTTTGGGCCTCTCCTTGAGTTGTAAGACCCATCCATCTATACAGAAAACCTTTTTGGGCCTCAGTCATTGTATAAGCCCCAATATAGTCTACAAAACAACGGTACGATTACTGTTTTTTATCTGGGCCTCTCCTTGAGTATAAGCCCCAACATTCTTTTCAAAACAACTTCCCTCTTGATTTAGGTTCAAATCCATAGTTAATGTAAAAAATTTCTTTAATTTCTTGAACAACTAACCATACAGCTGTTACAATGGAAGCTTGCTCGCCTGTAAGTTTTATCAGCTTTCATTTACTCGCTTTCACATATATATATATATATATATATATATATATATATATATATATATATATATATATATATATATATATATATATATATATATAACTGTATTGCTGGAAGCTTGCTCACCTGTAAGTCCTTCTTTCATATCCTTTTAAATAATTGTCATATATCAACTGTATATATACTTGTATATCTGCTTAGAGTTTTCCCCGGCAACTAGGTCTAGAACTAGGTAAAGCCAGTTGGCCACTCTTTCAATACAGTCAAAACTAAATCCCCATAGGATTTTGAGATACAGTCTTGCCTTCTCTTGGGCTTAAACAATATGGAACAAAGAGAAAGACAATATTCCCGGTGAAACTTTTCTCAGACTGTCACTATTAGAAATTGTCAAAGAAATTCATTCCCCAGAGAGTATTAATTCTCGGTGAAACCTCTCTTGAATTTCTTCAAACCCTAGAACTGTTCACTAAAGAAAAGATTATTCCCGGTGAAACTTTTCTTGAACTTTTCTTAAGTTTGGACCCACAGGCTTCCTAAAAGCATCCCCGCCTCCTCTTGGGCTTTGTACAAGTACCCTCCTGCTTCTTAGAAGTTCTCATGCCTTCTCTTAGGCTTAATACAAGGACCTTGAGGACCTTTTAAAGGTATAAGACAGAACTTAGTCATCCTTTGCTATAGAAGTCTTTCCAAATAGTCAAAACCTCGTACCAATTTTAGGGTTGATACTCATCCCTTAAAATACCAGCCTCCTCTTGGGCATCATACAAAGATAAAACTCTTCCATACCAGTAGACTTGGACAGTCTAATCCCCTCTTGGATCTCAAAGACATTCTCAAGTTCCTTACAAACATAGGAGAAACCCCTGGTCATTTTTTATCAATCTCCAGTAGAGTTAAAACCCATGGGTTCTAAAACTCAGTCTTTCTCCTAAAAATACCTTAGCCAGGGTCAGTTTATCATCAGTATAACACTGTCCCAAATTAGAATCTCAAGGCATTTGATATCTCAACCCTTCTGTAAACCCTCAGCAAGAGTTGATTCCCCACTTGTACCTGCCTCTGGATCTCAATAATCCTCAGCAAAAGTTAGCCTCCTCTTAGGCTTTGTATAATGATCCTTACTTTCCTCTAGCAAAGTCAGCCTCCTCTTGGGCTTTATACAATGATTTTCCCTTGCTGAGCTAACCTTTTCAGACTCTCTTGTTGAGTCAATCACCTTTCCACACTCTCTTGTTGATGGTATAAAACAAAAGCACTCTCTTGTTGAGTCAACCCTTTCAGCCTCAATCTTGGGCTTTGTACGAGACAGATAAAAACACTCTCTTGTAGAGTCAACCTTTTTTAGCCTCAATCTTGGGCTTTGTACAAGACACCATATAAATTTCCCTAAGCAGAGTCAATCTTCTTTCCAGCCTCAATCTTGGGCTATGTACAAGACAGATAATACTCTCCCGCAGAGTCAAAATCTTTTCAGCCTCAATCTTGGGCTTTGTACAAGACACCTGAAATACCCTCAGCTGAGTCGGTAAAGTCTCACTTTAGCCTCAATCTTGGGCTTTGTACAAGACAGATAAAGATTTCTTTCCCACAGAGGTTGTCTTCTTTTTCAGCCTCAATCTTGGGCTTTGTACAAGACACATACAAACCCTCCCCAGCGGAGTCAAAATCCCTTTTAGCCTCAATCTTGGGCTTTGTACAAGACAGAGAAAATATTTCCCCGAAAAAGTCAACTATTTAGCCTCTTCTTAGGCTTTGTATAATGATATCCCCAAAAAAGTCAGTCTCTTTTTTAGCCTCAATCTTGGGCTTTGTACAAGACAGATAAAAATATTCTCTTGTTGAGTCAGTCTTTTCCAGCCTCCTCTTAGGCTTTGTATAAGGACTTCCCTAGTAGAGTCAATCAATCTTTTATCTTCAACCTTGGGCTTTGATCAAGGCACACAAAAATCAACATCCCCTCAGAGGAAATCAAAATCTCTCTATAAGAAGACATTTCTCTGTTTATCACTCTTCAAAACAGAAAATCAAAACAAACCCTAATTCCATATAACTGCTGTAAGTGGCACACTTGTTGATTCAAATATCCAAGTTATCGTCCATCTCTTATCCTAGTAAACTTCCTATTCCATCTAATTACTGTAAGCGGCAATCCTCTGGATTATTTACATCCACGCCACTGTCCCTCTCTTAGCATGAAAGACTCCTAAGGAAAAATGGCATTGCTCTACACTGAGTTAAAGTTTTCTCCTTCAGGACTAATCCCCTATAAAAGAAATTATGGCATTGCTGGATTCTCATATCCCAGTTAAAGTAACCCTCCTTTATAAATCAGTCACTCAACAGTTGTGATAAACAGACGAGATGTCTCCCTTTAGAGATGACAAATTCTCTCTCAGTCAAACCTTTTAGCTTAAATCTTGGGCTTTGAACAAGACACAAATGAACCTTTTAGCTTCAATCTTGGGCTTTGAACAAGACACCAAAACATCTTTAGCCTCCCATAGAATAGGAGGAACTACGATTGCACTGATTTCTCTGTTTCTTTAAACGGGAATACGTAGGCATAAGATTGCGAAATCTTAGCGAGCATACCAATCAAAAACTCTAGGTCTAGTACCTTCACACATACTAATCAAAACTGAGGTCCAATACCTCACCAAAATCATCAAAAACTCTCTCTCTCTCTCTCTCTCTCTCTCTCTCTCTCTTTTCAAACAAGAAACTTTCCCAAACCATCAACAGATAAACACCATCAAGTACAAATCAGAACCTAAAACTAACAACCTGTGGATAACCACATATAGGATGGATAATTGACAACTCCCCATTGTATAACTTGACCCCGGACCCCCCCCCCCCCAATCTCTTTCAGCGTTTGTTCAGTTAAACATTCGCGTGCAAGGTTAGTTTTAGATAGCTTCCCTTTCCCTTTCAGCTTCACGGGATAAATAAGAAATCAGAAAGTATCACCCCACTCCTAGCATTGTGGTGAGGAGAGAACCCAATTTGAAATAAGGTGATCGCGTCACCGACAAAAATCGCACGCTACAGTCTCCCCGTGCCGGGCACACCAGACAATATTATGCATCCCGTGGACACCAACTCCCTCGGGCATCATAAAACAACTCTGCCTCATCGACAAGCGATGACCCCCCTCAGATCTCCCCAGGATTGCGAGCTACCCTTAAGTCATCACTCCCATACTCGGGAGCAATGACTTGGGGGCTCCTGTTCCAAACTGGACCAGTGACTAGGCATGGCCCAATCAACTTCTGCTCCCAAAACAGCCCAATTGCCTAAGTCCAGCCAATATGGGACTGCATTTACCTTTTTGCCCTTCTACCGGGAGTATATGATCGGATAACCAAGGGTCATCTGCTCCTCCCCCGCATTTCCTGCCTGTTACACACGGCTCCACCATCTAGAAACAGTCACGACACTCGTGCCTGAAACTGCACATTTGCCCGTAGCAACGGCTAGTTTCGGGCACCTCTGCCCGTCCTAACGGCTAGTTTCTGACAGTTACCTATTCTTCGGGAAACGGCCTGGTATTCAAAATCATCCTACGAAATACATACTTTTGTACTTGCCTTTTTCCTCTCCCAATTCTTACTTTAGCATCGGAGTGCCTTGCAGGTACACCTCCCTCCTCATCTCACACTCCCTGCATCACAGACGTCTATCTTGGCCCACTTCAGGTTCTGATCATCCGTCAAGATCAGTTATGATATATTAATTAAAATATATTATAAAAATTATACACGTGAAAATGTTTGGACAAAACAATTGATTAAAATTGATATTAAGTTTTATATATTGTCGACATGAAAATGATAATAATTAGGTTAAATTTAGGACTAGCAATGAACTGAACCAACTCGAAAATAGTTCGGAACTTGGTTCGACAATTAAATCGTTAAATTAGGTTCATAAACCAAATGAGATGGATATGAGCGAAAAACTATGTTCGTTAACTAAATGAGTTGAACTTAAACTATACATAGCTCGACTCGTTAGGTTCATGTGTCAACTCAATTATATATGAGAATGATAATATTCTCTTTAAGAGTAGGTTTAAAGATTTACTCCAAATTTTAACCCTATATTGTCCCTTATGTACTAGTTATGACAATAAAGCTGACAATTGAATTTAGAGTCATCCTTGTTTGAGACATTATGACATTTACTAAAATAAGATGTGTAATGAAGGTTGCAAGTGGTGTAATTATTCTATGATGAAAATGTATCAATTTTTAGTAATTTTTTGTGTACTATTTCATTAAATTTGTAAGTTTTCTAAATATTTGATGAAGTTATGGATTTTTGAGATAAATTTAAACTTCAATTGAGTATTTTTTTTGAATTTGACTTTCTAACGTGTCTCTTGAAAGTTGTATAGTTTTTGAATTAGTAGATTTTTGAAACAAAATTAAATTACATACTCATAACTTTTCTTTTTTTCAATATTTTCTTTTTTTTTTTTAATATTAATTTAAAAATATTAATTAAGTCCGTGAATCAAGTGAGATGAATCTAACGAGATGAACCGAATAGTTCGTGAACTTTTAACAAGTCGAATTTGAGCTTAAAAAAAAGTTTGTGTCGAACTCGAACCGAGATTTAAGCTGAACCAATTCTTAACGAGTCGAGCCGAGTTAAGGCGAGTTCGACTCGACTCGACTCATTTCCAGTCTTAGTTAAATTACAATTTTTGTCCTCCTATTTTGGTCAATTCACGAAATTAGTCCCTCTATTTTCTAATCAGTTTTGGTCCTTATATTCATTTTTTTTGTGGAAAAAAATGCCGAAGTCTATTTTTTTTCATGCGTGTCATTTTTTTTTTTGTAATTTTTTTACAGGTCATTTTTATATTATCAAAAACAAAAATAAAATAAAAATCTCATTCTTTTCTTCTCATACTCTTTCTTCTTCTATTTCTTCATTCCTTCCTTTTCTAGCATTTTGTCTCATATTGAATTTTTTTTCAAATCTATTTGTTCCTAATTCAAATCAAATAAAAAAATTTAAATTCATTTATTCCTTGTCTATCATTTCTCTTTTTCTATCTATCAATTTTTTTTGGTTTAAATAAGTTTTTGGTCCATCTAAATATAGCGAATTTCGTTTTTAGTCCCTCTAAAAGTTTCCTTCAAGAAATCGTTCCTTCAAAATTTTCCGTCTCAACAATTAGTCTCTAACGTCAAATGTCACTAATGGATGTTTACGTGGCATTTCACGTGGAACTTTTTTATGATTGGGCATACACGTGGCAGTGCCAGCATGGCAAAAAACCTGACGTAAGTGCCACCTGGCAATTTCATCCATTTTTTATTTTTTATGGGTAATGCTAACTTGTGTCCTTGGGACACATGTTAAAACACCCATGAATAGAAAATTCGTATTGAAAAAAGCAATGAAATCATTAATTAAAAACTTGTATTAAATTTTAATTACAATTTCTAATAAATTTTTACTATTTTTATCTCTTAACTTGTGCCCCTAGGACACAAGTTAACATTATCCATTTTTTATATTCATAAACTCAGAATTTGTAGATAATTTGTAGCTTACCAAACTAATTCTGAAAATTGATATTTTTTTATTATGCAATTGGATTGTGTTTTCGATTGCAAAAACTAATTTGGTGTTCGAATTTTGCTATGCTAGAGTACTATAAATTCATTAGTCATGACCTTTAAGGATGTCTGCATACTAACAATAAATTCATATGTTAGTGGAGTAGTTCATTTCATGGCTTCAAACAATGACGGCGGAATCAGAGACTTTGATATGGAGAAATTTCAGCTTACAAAGCATTCATGCTTTCCTTGGCCAGTAAATGTAAGTCGTCTTTCTACTTGACTTTCCATGGTTGAAATAGTAGATATAGTCATAGTTGCCAATAGCAGTAAATAGCTCGTAGGGGACATTATTTTTTTGATATTTTCTCATTAATTTGTAGCTAGAATCTGTTCTTGTAAACTATTTTTTACTCCAGGTAATTAAATGTTGAATATCCCCTAAAATGCGTCATTTACTGGAAGCACGTTTCCAGTTGTATATATTGATAGTTTTGAGCATGTAGGATGCGGATTGAGAAATCATCTAGAGATAATGTTGCAGTGGATGTGTGGTTAAGCGAGATAAAGAGAAAGCAGTAGAATGTATGCGTGGTCATAAAGGATCTGAAATGGATATTATGCATCGTTGATTGTAAAAGAAAGTTAGAAAACATTAGTGTATATAATTTTGTGTGAGTGGAAATAGGTTTTATCTTTGCAATGTATAAGTATAATTTCTCTTATTCAACTTTGTCTTGTCTAAGTATAATTTCAATCCTCGTTGGAGTTTAAATATATATTCTTAGTTTTCTCTTGGTTTGTGCATAGTGGTTCCCAACTCTGCTAGTATATTAATTTGTGTCCATTGTAATTGCATCATACTTCATTGAGTCCTAATGGGAAACTACTCACAATTATTGGAGACAACCCAAAAGGTTACTAGTGGATTCTCAAACTTGAAAGATTTACATATTTGTTTTGTATATACATCAAAAACTATATATATGATGTGAAAGAGTGCGGGTGTATTAATATCAAACTTTAATTTTGATTGTGTACGTAGACTATCGCACCTTTATGCGGACATTTGGATTATTCATTTGCTTCTGCATGGCATCCTAATGGTTGCATTTTCGCCACTGGGAACCAAGATAAAACATGTCTCATTTGGGATGTTCGGAATCTATCGAAGTTTGTTGTTGTTCTTAAGGGAAACATCTGAGTTATACGCTCAATACGCTTCACATCTGATGGATGATACATGCAATGGCTGAGCCAGCTGACTTCGTGCATGTCTATGATGCAACAGGAATTTGAAAAGGAGCAACAAATAGACTTTTTTGGAGAGGTCTCAGGTGTATCTTTTAGTCCCGACACAGAATCACTTTTTATTGGTATTTGGGATCATACCTATGGAAGTCTTCTTCAGTTCAATTGACACAAAAACTATACATATCTTGACTACCTGTAAATTTGTATCTTTATAAATACATTCAACTCATGTATTTGTCTAGTACTTAGGAGTTTGAGTGTTTTGACATTATCTGCATTATCAAGGGAAGTAAAAAGAAGAAGGGTGAACTGACATGGCTCATCATATATAGTTTAAAACATGGCTTAAGGATGTTAGAGTGTTTTTTGTTTCTTACAAGTCTCCCCACCAACTTAAGCCACTCAAATACAATTTTTTCAAATATAAGCTATAGAGCACCATAGCAGAGTTTTATCAAACACCTAGTGTCGCGGTGAGAATAAGATATCAAGCTATTATATTAACTTGAATCATAAATCATAGAATGTTCACCACCGAACTTTAATTTATCCAAAGGAAAGGGAAAAGATCGAATAAAACCCTAATTTGTGCAATGTAACAACAATGCAAAAAGATCTAAAGGTTCGGGGGTTGGTTATACTAAGGGAATGTATTAGCACCCTAAGTATCTATAGTATCCTATAGGAACATCTTGAAAGTATTTGTGTTATGGTAATTTGCTTGATAATGTTTGGAAATGTTCTATTTTTGGGTTTTATGAGATGGGGAACCTAAGAGGTTTATTGCTAGTTTGATCGCCAAGACTTCGCAGTCTTATGCCTACGTATCCTAACAAGGATGGAATCAGAGCAATCGTAGTTTACCTTAATAAAGGTGAAGAATACTTGATAATGATCAAGGTTCCAAATGGGAAAGTAAGTGTTTATAACAACAACACTTACATAGAGTTTACAAACTCTAACCTAAGGCTATGTTGAAAGGTTAATGGCTTAACTAAGTCAAAAGGGGTAGCTACCTATGACATAAAATCAATAAAAGGGATCTTTCCTTTAGATTTAGGCAACAAGAGAATTAAGGAGGAAGAGAGCTAACAAGGTAACAACACTAGGGGATGACTTGACAAAGTCAAAATAAACATGAATATACAAGAATGATATTCAAACAGGATATCAACTAAAGTGAATAAAGAGTTATAAAGATGATATTCAAACATGATATCAATCAAGGTAAGCAAAACATGAATGACTTAACAAAGTCATATAAACAAAAACAAGTAAGCACATGAGTAAAGAGGTGATAACATCCAAAGCAAGGCTTTAACAAAATCAAGCATAGTAACAACCAAGGGTGAACACACAAGCATGGATTATAAATAATCAAAGGTGTACATGAAATGTGTTTCAAACAAGAATGAGGTGTCATTGAAAATTGATATGTTCATTCAAGGCATGTTCCTAACAATAACATGTAAGTGTGAGGTATGAACATACAAGTAACAACATGTGAGCATAGACATGGATGTAACAATATCAACAACATCATCATGAAGGACATGGCAATATCATGGTCATGGAAACAATATCAACATGTGAATCAAGGCATGGATATAAAAATATCAAACAAGTATTCAAATCAACATGGATATAACAATATCAAACAAGGATTCAAATTAAACATAACAATATCATGGTCATGGATATAGCAATATCAACATGTTAATCAATGATGAAAAGTTCAAGTATACAACTAGGATAAGCATGAACTAAGGTCAAGGTTGGGACATGGATTAGGGTTTACTAACACCACTTAATCATGAATACAATTTAAGAATTCAAACAATCATGGACAAGCTATAATAACACTTAATCATGAATACAATTTAAGAATTCAAACAATCATGGACAAGTTATAACAACACTTAATCATGAATACAACTTAAGAATTCAAACAATCATAGACAAGTCATAACAATACTTAATCATGAATACAATTTAAGACATGGCTTAAGACTTCAAAGTAAATACCAAGGGTTCATGTCAAAGGTTCAATATGATCACAATCAAGCCTAAGCATTTCAAAATGTTTAAGCATGATAAGCATGAAGTTAAAGAACCAAACAAAATCATGGTATCAAAGTTAAGGCAGAACATGGACATGAGATCAAGGATGACTCAAACACAAAGCAAACATGCATCAAAGGTTCAGAGTGGTATAAATATCATGCCAAAGTCGAAAGGAAAGTTTCGCAATCAAACATGAAGAAACAAGTTATGTACACTTGACAATTATAGGTTAAAGTACACTAAACTTAGGCAAAAATCAATTGGATCATGTTATTAACATCAAAAAAGGTTCACACAATATTCATGACATTTGCAAAAATCAATATGCTCAATCACAATCAAAGAAATAATAAAAAAGGAACACTTAATGACCTAAAAAAACACCTTAAAAAGTTCCTTATTTTGCCTAAGCAAAAATGTGTGAAAAATAAATTATTTTTGGAATTTTTTGATACAATCATAAAATATGCATGACAAATAAGAGGTATGCAAAAAATAAAGTCAAAATGATAAATAATCAAAGAGATATAATAAAAAGAAAATGGGAAAAACCTTAAATGAACAAGTGATAAAAAGAATGGGAAATGGTCCTCATGGGGTTTGAACACGCGTGTTATGGCTTATAGGTTAAACCTTAACCACTGGGCCATGTGCTTGTCCCAATAAGAGAATGGGCAGTGTAAATAAATATGAAAACAAGCTGAAAAACTTTGAAATAAAAAAGAACAAAAGGTCTGGGGCGAGGGGTTTTCGAACCCCGGACCTTAAGGATGCAAACTACTCCAAACACACACAAACTACCACCATGGCGCAATGCCCAAGTCAGTTGTAAAATGGAAACCATAAAATAAATATTAAACCCACGTTTTAAAAATGAAAATTCCACCTCAGCATCTTCTTCTTCCTCTCACGCGCTCTCTCTTTCTCTCTCATTTCCTTCTTTTTTTTTTCTCAAACTTCTTCCCATTATGTCTCTCTCATTTCTCCATGAAATTCAAAGTTATAAAAACAAAAATTGCTCAAAATTCAACAAGGAATTGGATAGTATAATTTACACAAACTAAAACTCAAAGAAAAATGCACACGAAAGGAAAAACCAGTCACTGAACCCTAGGTTTCTAACAACCAAAACTACACATACAAGCATGATAAATTGCAAACATTTTATAGGTCACACTCAACACATTAGTACCTACATTTTTGCTTCAATAATCAACCATGAATGATGCAAGTATGATGAGTTTCAAAGTGCAAAAATCTTACCTATTGGAGCAAGGTTCAATGCATTTTTTCAACACTTCCAGAAGTTGTGTAATGGTGCAGTTGATACCCTTAGACCTCAAAGAGAATGCCTGGATGTTTGGTTTAGATTGAAACAGCTTCAAATCATCCACACGAACATTCTTGCAAAATGTGAAGTGAGATATGGAAGGTGATGGTATTGATGCTATAGAGCTTGTTTAAGGGTGCAACAAGTTCTAAAGGGTGTTTAGAAGATGTTTGGGTGGTTGGTTTGGGAAGAAATTGCAAGGGGAAAGAGATTCGAAGAAATGGACTTTGGAGCTTTTATGGAATTCTCAAAGTGCACTAGGTGTTGTGGAGGGATTTCCGAGGTGTTTCTTGTGAGTTTTGGACTTGTGAAGAGGCATCTATTTATAGGGAAATGTTGAGGGATCAGAATGCAAGCTTGAGGCAAATGGTTTGGTTGAAATGCAAGTGGTAGTTCAATGAGAAAAATGTGGTTTCCAAGTGAAATCCCTTGATCCATGGATGTTTAGGATCTCTTTTTCTGCACATAGGGAGGTTACTTCCAATCCAAACTGATAAAGCATCATTAAAGATTGCAAAGCGTGGTCCTAAAACAAGATTTGGTGAAAAGAGTTTACTTTATCAAAATGGATATGCCACTTTTTGCAAAATGATCCACATATGGTGTGTGGAATTGGATAAAGTCTTAATCACTTGTGTAATGCACTTAGGGTCAGTGTAAATCATTAATTATGTGAATATTTGGAAGCAAAATGATCTTCAAAGTAAGATCTCATAGGTTTTGCTAGGTTTTGTAACTAGAACATGTCATGAAAATGAACCAAAATCCAAGTTTCCAAGGCCAACTTCCCTTCTTCGAAACTCCTAGCTCAAGTATGATAAAAATGTGTTCTTGGACTCTTTGGAAAGCTTGAAACATCCTCTACAACTTTCATGTTTTGATTTTTTCTTGAATCAAAATGGATCATGGTGAAAAATGGCCTCAAAGTTGGCTACTTTACAAGGCAGATTTTGTTGGAAATTTTTCTAAGTGTTTAGATTCAAAAAGTGTGAAACCTCCAACTTCATGGCTTCATATCTCTCAATCTATGCATTTTTTTGGGAAATCATCCTCGAGGAAAAAGTTCTAGTATGGAACAAGCTCTTCAAATTGGTCTTTAAAGCAAAGAAAATGGTTACTTGGATTGGAAGTTATGGCCTTGAGAAGTTGAGCAAAAATCATGAACTTCCATAACTTGAGAATTTCTTCATTGTTGCCCTTTTTGCGAGCAGCTTCACATTTCTTGATTTCTCTTGATCAATAATGATCCAAATCACATATTATCATCATCCTTGACTTGAGGAACCAATGTTTGACCAAAAAAGTCAAAAGTCAAACTTGGCTTGATCAGTGGTTGACTTTTGCATCAGATGACTTGAACTTTGTAATCTTCAATGAAATAAACCTTTTGAGCTATTTGAACACTATGGATGGGCTCCAAGAGTTTCTTTGAGTGTCTTGAATCATGTCCCAAAGCTTGAGATCATGTCTTGGTCAAAAGTCAAAGGTGCAGTTGACTTTGGCTCAGAAACCCTAATTTTAGGACCAGATGAATTTGAAACTTGGTGAACATGTAATGAGGCCACAATACACTTGATTGTTGATGTAGGGAGGCTCTTGATCATGAGAACTTGATATATTTATGATCAATCCAAAACTTTGACTGATCAACCAAGAATCTCCTTGATGCAAACCCTAATTCACAGACAAAAGCAAAGCAAGACAATATCTTGATATTCTGGGGGTTAGCTATGCATGAATGATAGACCTAGAATGTTTTGGATGCTATGCAAATGATGATGGAATCTAGGGGTAAAATTAGGGGTATGACACCTAGTGTTCTACATTATATGATTTAGTACATATGCATCATAGTACTCTAGCATAGCAAAATTCGAACAATAAACTAGTTTCTGCGATCAAAAACACAATCCAATTGCGTAATTAAAAAATCTCAAATTTCAGAATTAGTTAGGAATTAGCTTGGAATTAACTACAAACTAGCTACATATTATGGGTTTATGAATATAAAAAATAAAAAAAATTGAAGAAATTTTCACGTGGCATCTACGTCAGGTTTTTTGCCACGCTGGCACTGCTACGTGTATGTTCGGTCATCAAAAAGGTTCCACGTGGCATGCCATGTAAGCATCCATTAGTGGTATTTGACATTAGAGACTAATTATTTAGACGGAAAATTTTGAAGGGACGATTTCTTGAAGGAAATTTCGGAGGAACCAATCTTCATTAACCCTTTTTTTTCTTCATAAATCTCTAATTTCCAAAAAAAAAAATTTTATTAAATCTCCAATTCTTAAATCAATAAGTAACATGTTCTTCATCTCTTTTATCATTTTCCTCTTGAAATTTTCTCATTCTTGTTCAATCCTTCTTCTTTATTCTTCTTGTTCATACTATAAAATCATTTTCTTTAAACATTATAGTTATATACTCTACATTAAGAAATGAAAATGTCCAAGCAGTAAACACTACAAGAAACATTTCCAAACCCATATGCTTCCCAGTAGATCTGAGTCTGGCTCGCTGTGGCCATGTTTGCTTCCCATCCTCTTCATACCAGTTGAATGAATACTTCTACTCACTGATTTGGAGAGGGTGATTCAGAAGAAGCGATAAGCTTCGCAACAGATCTGAATCTATCATTGAATGTCATTGTTAGCATAAATTCGAGTCAGTCACAAAAATCTTCATAAATCCATATCTACATTATTCAAAATTATTCATAGCAGATCTAAACTCAGTGTTCCTTCAAAATAATTCATAGCAAAAATTAGGGTAGGAATAGAAATTAGAATGGGGATGAATTATGTGAAAAAGAAAGAAGAATAGAAGTAAATGGAAGAGACAGATGGCTAGAGGAAGAAATTAATTAGGTAGAATTTGATATTGGTATAAAAATAACTTTTTATTAAATATAGAAAAACATTAATTTTCAATTTTCTTTAAAAATTAATAATTAATGACATGTCATATTTTAAAACAAATGAAATATTATACTATTAATAATATAATAATGACATGTAAAAAAAAAATTATAACAAAAAGATGCAACATATACAAAAAAAAAATGACAGTTCAACGTTTTTTTGAATAAAAAATGAGGATAGGGATCAAAACTGTTTAAAAATTAAATAAGGAGACTAATTTTGTAAGTTGAACGAAATAGGGGGACCAAAACTGTGATTTAGCCTAATAATGATAAAATATTAACTACAACTTTTTTCACATCTATAGCTCAAATTCTTTGTGACGGTTGTAAACTAAGGTAAAAATTAATTTTAATAATGTTATTTTTAGTTTAATACATAAATTATACCTTTTTTATACTTAAATGTTAAATTAATTTTAATAATGTTATTTTTAGTTTAATACATAAATTATACCTTTTTTATACTTAAATATTTTAATATTGTTATTTTTGATATTCGACACTAAAGAAATTGTTGGCGAGTATGAATTATACACATAAAAAAAATTTGTTTTTATTAACTAATTAGTTAATTTTTTTATATACTAGAAAGGTTATAATATATTAAAAGACAATTAAATTTTGAACAAACTAATAATCATATAGAATGTTTCATTAATTTTCAATTAGCTCTAGCGATTTTTGGTGTAGGGAATAGCTATCTACAGTGGTGCATCGGACACACGCTCAGTTAGGGTTTCATGGTGTAATCAAGCCCTAAGATAGTTTAAACTCCTAATCTTCGGATTAGGGACCAAATCGGGGAGATTCTTGTTGTAGTTGTTGATCTGCGATGAAGAGAGGGATGGGGTAGGCCGAAGAAAAACAAGACGACAACTCCAAGGGCGGGTCCAGTGAACAAAGTAGATATACCGAAAACAAGTATAAAAGGTGAAAAGAACAAGTATGAAGATGACCAATTTGAGGAAAGTAGTGAAGAAGAGATTATTGCTCAAACCCTATATGAGAATCCTTCCATGGAACAGAAAGAAACCATTGCTCGAAGAAAGGAGGCTACCACAAAGCTTTGGGTTGACATCATTAGTGGAAATCGTATTCCAGCAAATAGAATGACCATTAATTTTGTAACCCCCAAAATTGTTAATGGAGAAATGAAAGTGGAAATCGAAGAAGAAGATGTCGAATCTGAGATGAAATATTGGGAAGCTTCTCTCATTATGTACGTCCTGGGAAAAGATTTAAGTATGAATGAAGTGAAACAGTTCATGACAAGATATTGGAACTTCATCAATATGCCATAAATGTTCTATCATGAAGAAGGTTACTTCATTCTGAGGTTCAAATCTTTTGCTAACAAAGAGATGGTTTAGATGAAAGGTCCTTACACGATTTATAATATGCCTATGCTACTCAAGGATTAGAAACCTGAGTTTAATTTCCAAAGAGACATGCTCAGAACCTTTCCCATGTGGATCAAACTCCCCCACCTTCCTCTGCATCTTTGGGGTCCTAAAAGCTTGGGAAATATTGGAAGTGCTTTAGGCAACCCCTTGTTCACATTAAGTGACAATTCCTTATCAAAATAGATTTGAGACACTATGGATTTTGGATGATCCTCTAGTGTCTTTAGACAAGGGGTCATGATTATTTCATGGAATACTAGGGGGGATTAATAATCCTGAGAAATGCATAGAGGTTTGCTCCCGCCTTAATAGCATGAACCCAACTATTATCATATTGGTTGACTAGAGCTAAGCAAGCCAAAGCTACTCAAGTTAGAAATAAATTTAGGCCTAGATGGTCCTATATTGACAACTATTCCAATCAAAATAATATAAGAATTTGGTTGATGTGGGACTCTAATAAGGTTAAGGTAACTACTACAAATAACCTATCTAACATCGGCCGCGAAATGCATTTAACCTCGGCTGTGTAGCCAAGGTAATGAACGGCGGTATGAAAAGCAATCACTTGTCACCTCGCTAATTCTAAAACCAAGGTTAGATGTTAAAAGGTCGTGGGTTCAATCCTCATCAACAACATATTTTTTTATTTTCTAAATTTTGTTGTGTGCGTCATTTACCTCTCGGATTTATTTAAAGACCAAGGTAATAAGTTTTTTATGGACCTCAATTTTAAGTAATAACCGAGGGATAAAATCTCTTTTTTTCCTGTATCATTTTCACTGTCGATATTATTTTCGCTGCCATATATAATTTTTCCTGAATCATTTTCACTGGCCTCTATCATATCATTATAAATCTATTAACTTTTCTGTATCATTTTTTACACAGAAACTACAAAATATGCGACTGAATTAGAATTTATCATATCATTTACATTGTTCTTATCATCAAGACAGAATATACACATTTACATAATTACACAAAACAAATTAATGAAATTTACACATTTACAACCAAGAAAAAAACTATTATTTTAGAGAATCATAATAAGATAAAAAGTTTATGGCCCAACTTGATCAGATGTCATCCATATCTTTTTTTGAGTATGGTGTTTTGTAGTTAAACTCCTTTAATTAGAACAAAAATTAAATTATGATAAGCTAACGACCTGAACTTAAGAAGATGTGGATTAGTTTAATACCTTATGCTTCATTCATTCCTCTTTATTGTCTGTGGAGACAATACAGAGCATATATCTCATAACATAGTATCCACATGAATGGTCGTAGGGTTGTTTTCGCCACTACAAATAATTTTCATATATTTATATCATACTAATACTCACAAATAATATAATGTAAATAAATGTACAAGTAACATACTTTCGTACCTCAAAAAATACGACCTCGTGAAGAAAGTTCGCGGATGGACTAACAGAGAGTCGCCACAGAACTTTATTTATTCCCCAAAGGGAAAGGGCAAATATCGAGAAAACCCGCGGGATAGAGGATATGGTATGATCATCGCAACCATGTTGGGTTTGTAAGTCGGTTATGTAAGGAGAAGGTATTAAAACCTCCCTAGGCCCATCATACTCGATGGGAACCGTCTAAGTTGTCTAGGCATGAAAGGTGTTTGTTAGCTATAAGCTTGATAAGGGAAGGATAGATGAATGAATACTTAGGGGAAAATAAGAGTTTTTTATTATTGAGTTTGTCAGAGTTTTCAACCCAGTGCCTACGTATTCCAGAGGGAATCAGAACTCCGTAGTTCGTGTTGAAAAGGTTTTTGGTTTGTTGTGTGTTTTTTATGGACGATGCTAGGAGCATGTCCTTATTGAAAAGTTTTAAATGGAAAAGCCAAGAGTCAAAAATGGTTTGAGATTTGTGAAATGTTTTTTTCTTGTACCCATTGAAAGGCTTCTTGGTTTCGGCCTGGCTGTTAAAACCTCCTTGAATCTTTCTGCTTTTCAAACCTTCTTCAATTCTCTCACCAACAATCACCATGTCTGAGAATCCTAAAGACACACTGCTGATCAGCTTTTCATAGTATTGCCCTTGCAAGGTACCAATGAAAATATCAATCAATTCACGGTCGGCCAGCGGTGGATGCACTCTTGCAGCTAACTCCCTCCAACGTTGTGCATACTCCTTAAAGGATTCGTTGTCCTTTTGAGTAATACCTTGGACTTGAGTACGGTTTGGAGCTAGGTCAGTGTTGTATTTGTATTGCTTGACAAAAACTTCACCCAACTCATCCCAAGTACGCACACTATTGCATTCCAATTGCATGTACCATTCTAGCAATGCTCCATATAGGTTATCTTGGAAGCAATGGATCATCAACTTGTCATCCCTAGCATTCGCAGCCATCTTTCGACAGTGCATCTTCAAATGAATATTAGGACAGTTGAGGCCTTTATATTTTTTAAATTCCTACACCTTGAATTTAGAGGGAATCACAACATCTGGCACTAGACACATCTCCAAAGCATTCAAAGAGGTTGGGTTATTCCCTTCCATGATTCGAGGTTTTTCAGCTAAAGTACGACACATCTTAATGGCTTCAGAATCTTGAGCAGCATGAGGACTGGAAATGGGGATAGCCTCATGATAATCTTCTGCGTCATACTCATCTTGTACCTTTTCTTCAGTACGGGGAACAAGAATTTGAATAACAGAAGGTTGAGCTTGTGGGATAGCTCCAACAGTAACCCCAGATGTAGGAATTGGTTGGGTAATGGCTCCTTCAACTGTATGAGTGAAGTTCATAGGCATTCCATAGATTATGGGATTCAGAACTGGAAGTGAAAGCCTTGAGTGCGAAGCAGATCCTTCCACAGGAACATTGTTGTTTGCGGCAGCAGCTTCACGCGGTTCTTCTTCCATTCTGGCCATAGTTATGGCTTAAAAAATCTGGTCAATCTTGCCCTTGATAAAGTCCAACTCTTCTCTGAAAGCAGCATGTTCTTCTTGAATCTGATCCATTACTCGTCGAGTATTGGCTCGAGTTGCGTATCGGTGTTGGGGAATCAGCTTGATTTACTTAAGGAATGAAGATGAAATGAAATGAGTTTTTTTTTTAGTTTTTGAATAAGATGCAAGATGAAATGATATGCATGGGTGTAATGCTAAAATGCAAGATCCAGGATCAGGAGATTAGTCAAGTCTTCGAGGTCATCCAAGGCAACATGTAAATGACCAAAATTTCTGATCACGGGATCTCATTAATCCGAGGTATGAATGTAGGATAAGGCTGACCACTCTCCTCACAAGGATATCACCAGGTAGGATCTAGAGTTTCCAAGGAACCCCAAAGTTATGAATCCATATGACTGTTTACCAGACAAGCTATGAACACGACAGTTGATGACTCCATCATATGAATCTCTTTTGGGTGAGGTCTTCGTATCGAACTACACGAGGAGAACTCCATGGTGCCCCATACTACGTGACCATCAATCCTAGTTTTGGCCAAACGGTTCAAGGTTCTAAAAGGTCCTTAGAGTCAAGGATCCCAATGAAAACGTTGGTCGTCCACGCCAAGAACTTGACGGTCACCAGCATCCTCATTAGAATCTACTCTAAGCAAGGTTCTCGTATCGAACTACGCGAGGAGGACTCCTCGGTTCCCCATACTACTCAACCTATCCTATCTTATATGTTCACTCTAGGCTCGGGTATAAAGCCTTTCCCACAAGTTTGCAATCAAGGTTTCCATATCGTACTCGATGAGAACCGTCTAAGTTGTCTAGGCATGAAAGGTGTTTGTTATCTATAAGCTTGCTAAGGGAATGATGGATGAATGAATACTTGGGGGAAAATAAGAGTTTTTTATTATTGAGTTTGTCTGTGTTTTCAACCCAGTGCCTACGTATCCCAAAGGGAATCAGAACTCCGTAGTTCGTGTTGAAAAGGTTTTTGGTTTGTTGTGCGTTTTTTATGGATGATACTAGGAGCATATCCTTATTGAAAAATGGTTTGAGATTTGTGAAATGTTTTTTAGATTTTGGAAAGAGGTTAGAGATATAATTAAAGTATTTTTTATTTCTTTTTAGAAAAGAGACTTTAGTTTTAAAGTACTCGATAAAAGATCAAGGTTTGAATTTGCGTGATGGCGATTGCAAAAGGCAACCAACTTATGAGGGAAGTAACCACTTAACGTTGGATCAAGGGTTTAAGAAAAAGTTAGGTCGATTCCTAGTCCCTTAGGGTGCTCCTAGTAAACGAAACCACAACCAAATAAAGAGAGAAAGTGTGTGCATGAGGTTGACGGCGATGCTTAAAAGCAGTCGACTTACAAGTTGGGGTATGACTTGATATATGAATCAAGAATGTTTTGGGTTTGGTTAAGGGAGATCGTAGAAATAATTGACTTACACGGTTTGAAAATGGGCTCGATATTGAATCGATAATTAGTATGAAAATGGTTTGAGCGTGTAAGTGAGAGATGGATAAAACATTAAAATACAACCAAGATTAAAGCGCTAAAATTATTACACTTAATGGGAACGGGGTACATTTTGTCAGATGAGGATGAAATGAAAAGATTATAAGTAAACCCAATTAAAGAAATAAGCGCAAGCACGAAAATAAAATGAGCTCGTTGCTTTTGACTTGAGAAAAAGTGTCTCGACGTTGGATCGAATATTTATTATTTTTTGTTCTTTTTTTTTTAAAAAGAGTTGATTTTATGTTTTTTCTTTGTTGTATTTTATCTATTTTTCAATTAATTACTTTTTCTAGCTAATGGAAAATAAAAGCAATAAAGATAACTAAACACTCACAAACAAAACAAATAAATAATAAAATTAGACAACCCACATAAATCAATATAAACAAAGTAAAAGAAAATCAATGAGTTTGCTAAGGGAAGGATGGATGAATGAATACTTGGGGGAAAATAAGAGTTTTTTATTATTGAGTTCGTCTGAGTTTTCAACCCAGTGCCTACTTATCCCAGAGGGAATCAGAACTCTGTAGTTCGTGTTGAAAAAGTTTTTGGTTTGTTGTGTGTTTTTATGGACGATGCTAGGAGCATGTCCTTATTGAAAACTTTTAAATGGAATAGCCAAGAGTCAAAAATGATTTGAGGTTTGTGAAATGTTTTTTTCTTGTACCCATTGAAAGGCTTCTTGGTTTCGGCCTGGCTGTTAAATCCTCCTTGAAACTTTCAACTTTTCAAACCTTCTTCAATTCTCTCACCAACAATCACCATGTCTGGGAATCCTAAAGACACACTGCTGATCAGCTTTTCATATTATTTCCCTTGCAAGGTACCAATGAAAATATCAATCAATTCACGGTCGACCACTGGTGGATGTACTCTTGCAGCTAACTCCCTTCCAACGTTGTGCATACTCCTTAAAGGATTCATTGTCCTTTTGAGTCATACTCTTGAGTTGAGTACCGTTTGGAGCTAGGTCAGTGTTGTATTTGTATTGCTTGACAAAAGCTTCAACCAACTCAGCCCAAGTACGCACACTACTGTGTTCCAATTGCATGTACCATTCTAGTGATGCTCCATATAGGCCATCTTAGAAGCAATAGATCATCAACTTGTCATCCCTAACATGGGCAGCCATCTTTCAACAGTACATCTTCAGATGAATATTAGGACAGTTGAGGCCTTTATATTTTTTGGATTCCGGCACCTTAAATTTAGAGGGAATCACAACATCTGGCATCAGACACATCTCCAAAGCATTCAAAGAGGCTGGCTTATTCCCTTCCATGATTCGGAGTTTTTCAGCTAAAGTACGACACATCTTGATGGCTTCAGAATCTTGAGCAGCATGAGGACTGGTAATGGGGATAGCCTCATGATACTCTTCTGCGTCATACTCATTTTGTACCTTCTCTTCAGTACGGGGAACAGGAATTTGAAAAATAGAAGGTTGAGTGATAAGTGCAAATTGTAACTATTTTTGTATATAAGTTTTGTTGCACTTATCGATACTTTTTGTTAATATCGTATGAATAAACCCCGCTTTGTTTGTAAATACGTTTACTTTACGTTATAGTGTATATATTGCATATCATGTAAATATCATTGAGTTTAATTGATTTTCTCTCATTTTTGTAGGTATTTGTTATACCCCTAATTTTACCCCTTAAATGTCATAACATCTTTCACTTACATTTAGGGTTCAATCATCTGTGCATTATTAACTAACCACCATATCTTGCTAGTTTGTTTTCTTTTATGTGAAAGCCAAGGTTTGCACAGGAAAGAGAACAAAAGTCAATAAGCCAGACTCTCACATGTTTCAAGGTTTCCTAAGACATTCTTTGGCTCCATACAACCGTCACAAGTTCCATGAGCCACAAGTTCATCATGCCCCAGATTAGGGTTTTGGTCAAGGAAGTCAACCATTGTCTTTGGTGTCTTTTCTTGAAATGCAAGTTTCACACTTAGCGCATAATGATGCATTACCACTTCTGATTACCAAAGCATTTGTGAGTGTTGCTTAAAAACTGAAAAAGGAAAGGATATCGTGGCACTTGCCATGAAGATGGCGCCTGCCATGATGAAGATGGTTGGGGGCTTACAGCTAAAGGAGAGGCCCAAGGTTTTGTTTTAAAAGGCGACGGTCGCGTCGAACTTTTTGGTGGTATCAGGACTTATACAATACACTGAGGCCCAAATTATTTTGGTTTTAAAAAAGGATTGGGTCTTACACTCTACTAGAGGCCCAATGATTTTTAAAGAATGTGGCTTATAACACGAGGGTAGGCCCAAAGGGTTTGATTTTTGAACTGGCGATCGCGCCGAGATTTTCTTTTAACGCAGAGGGACTTAGACAATATCTGAGGCCCAAAATTATTTTGGCTGAAAGGGGATTGGGTCTTACACTATATTAGAGGCCCAAAGTGTTTTAAAGTTTTGTTTGAGTGAAAATCAAGGAAACCCTAAATTTGTTTTCTTTTAAAAGGAAATATTTCAAGAAAATCAAATAAAAATGATAAAAATACCAAATAAGTTTGAATAAACCACTTGTGATTTTTGTTGAAGGTTTGAAAAATGAGGTTTTAATCACAAGATAAATTAAAACTCATTTGGTTTTGATTTTCAATGTAAATATTCACTTTTAAATGTTTAAAAACAAATAAAAATGAATTTACTCACAAAAATACTAATTATATTAAATAACTAATATAAATTTAATTTTTTTGTGGAATAGAATATTTCAACATTTTTGTGATTTTTTGCAAAAAGAACCAATAAAAATTAATTAAAATTGAGGGAGTTATTAATTTTTCAAATCATTAAAAATAATAAGAAAAACAATAAAAAAAAAAGTGGAGAAAATAGCAAAAAGAGGACCTGGGGCGAGGGGGATTCGAACCCCAGACCTCTTGTGTATAGGGCGCGCGCCTTACCACTGGGGTGGTGATACATCTGTTGATAGAAACACAACCACAAATATACAAGGCTTCCCTTGTTTTTGGCCTGGCCCAAGGCAAGGCAAGGCAAGATTTTGGTTGAAAACGTGAAGGCCATAACTTTCTCATTTCTCCATGGATTGGGACAAAATTTAGGTCTATCCTGCCTAGAATTTCACAAGGAATCCAATGGTGGTGGTATTTTTTTCAGATCATGCTCCTATTGAAAAACCCGATAGTGGTTTTGAAATAGGCCATGATTTACATTTTCTATGCCATCTCTTGGTACAAGCATGAATTACATGATAAATTGGTGCAAACACAACACATATAACATGTATAAGGGATGCATGATCAGTGGACATCAAAAGAAAGCATGGTTCAAAGAATCCAAGTTGTTATGCTTACCTCTTTTGGGAGCTTTTGTACAATCTGCCAAGCCACTTTTATCCAAAAAGGATTTGATGCTTTGAACAACCTCAAATGATCTCTTAGAAGCTTTTAGGATGGTTGGAATCAGCTGGAAACCTCAGGAACAAGTTTGAGCTCTTTCTTGCAAAAGGGGCAAAAGTGGCCAAAACAACAACTCTCTCAAATGGTATTCCAGACGGGGGAAACCATTTGGGACAGTTCAAGGATGATATTTGGAGTGTGTTTGAGATTTTATCTGGTTTGGAAAGTGACTGAATCAAGACATGGCTTGAAAAATGCACAAAAGTCCTATTTTGAGGTTTTGAGAGGTGACTTTGTAATTTTGGTGTTACAGGTCACTTGTAAGAGTTTGGATAACTTAGATATGATATATTGGATGTGTTTGGATCATAAGTTGTGGTGGAATTGCTCTGTAACTCAAAAACTCAGAGTTACCTTGCTAAAGAAGGTATTTTTGCCTAGAAAAGGAGATTTTGAGGAAAGCAAGTGTTGTAGTGCTTTGGTGTACTCAAATTGAACATAATTGAGCTCTATTTATAGTAGAGCAAGTTTGTTTTGGCTGCAATAGTGAATGGCAACTGCAGCAGAGGTTTGGCCAATGTTGAGCAATGAGAATCCAAGTCTCCTCTAGCCATTGACTAGAGGTTAGGGCACAGGCTGTTGGTCCCCTTGGTCTTGGATAAGTCTTGGCTGAATTCAGTTGGAAATGGCTCAGTCCATGCCACCTTGGTGCATCCATTGAATGCTCCAATCCAAAATTGGATTCTTGTCCCTCATTTAGGCATTTCTAGGTTTGGCATGCTATTTTTGGTTCCAAAGACTTGGGAGGCTTGGGATCAGAGTTGGTTCCTCCTTGGTCCCCCCTTGGAGTGTTCAGATGGATAGAGTTGCTCCCCCTTTGCAAAATTTGAGTAAATCGAGCAAAACTCTCAAATCTGCCTTGCCATGACAGTTTGCAGCAAGGCATATTGGCATTGTCATATCTCATGGCTCAAATGGACTTTGATGGAGTTCTTGGCCATTTTGGAAAGCCCTCATATGATACAACAACTGTTTGATCATAATTGGTTTTGATACTTTTTGGATCCAAGTGAAAAATGCCCCTACATTTTGAAAAAAGTGAAGGAAGATTCTGACTTAGTGAAAATTTCACTAAGTGTTGGAAAAAAGTGACATTTTCACTTTTTGTGATTTTGATCATTCCATAACTTAAAATCCATGGGGAATTGGAATGAGTTGTGTTTGAAGCTTTTGTAGAGGGCCATGAGAGCTACAAATCTAGCTTTGGATGGGGAAAATGGCCTTGTGGTTTAGGAGTTATGATCCTCCAAAGTTGGTACCCTAGCCACTTTGTTCCATAACTTAGAAAAATTTCTAAGTTTTTATGGTTACCCCTTTTACAAGTTATCCCACTTTTCTTGATTTTTCTTGATGAATGATGATTCCAATCATACATTAACATCATTTTAGGGTTAAAGAACCATAATTGTGAAAAATCTCAAAAAGTCAAAGTTGACTATTGTGCACAGTTGACTTTTTGTCAGATGAATTCCAAACTGTGCGATTCTCTATGAAATCAAGTCCTTGACCTAAATCAAACTTGATGGATTGATTTCATAGGTGTTATAGGGTGTATTGAATCATGTCTTAGGGTTTGGGAGCATGTCCTGGTCAAAAGTCAAAGGCACAGTTGACTTTTCCCGCGAAACCCTAATTGTGGTTCTGATGAAATTGAAACTTGTCGCTCAAGCTTCTTGGACCAATCCATTGTTGCAAATGGATCAATGTGGTGTGTTAGGGACCCTCAAATCATCTCTTGAGGTCTTGGCTCACGATTTGTCCCAAAAGTTAACTTAGGGGTGAATTAGGTCAAGAAACCCTAATTCCTTATTTTTAGTGAATGCATCCCCTGAGGCTAAATTGACTTGATGATGGGGTCTATGAGGTCCCATGGAGTAATTCAAGTTATGCTTTGAAGCATTGGCTCATGCCCAGGGGAAAATTTCCATCTGGAGGCCCTGGTCGATCAAACCCTAATTTGGTGACACTGGTGATCCTGAGGCTTGATCCACCTTGAAGGGAGCAGCCTTGTGCTTAATCCTTGATGTGGGAGTCCTCTTGATCCCTTGTGGATGTTTGAGAGGTTAGACAAGTGGAAGATCATGTCATTCCTTTATTGATCCTTTGTCTAAGAGCTCTGAGAGAGCTTTAAACCCTAAGCTTGATTGTAGTGGATGCTCACCCATCTTTGGGGAGACTAATGAGGCATGATGAATTACCCATATTGTGATGATGATTTGCACAATGATGGGAAATCTTAGTGGTCAAAATTTGGGGTATGACAGATGCCCCTATTTAATCTTCTTGGACCCAAAGGTGTGAATGGCGAAGATATTCGGGCATTCGGGGTGCAAGAGGATTAAATATTGGAATACCTGAAATTTTGATGGTGGTTATGAATGGTAGTTTACGCATCCATCTTATTTTGCTAAGAAATGATGCTTAGAAAAGGTAAACTTCCCCTCGATCCTGGTCTTCAACCAAGGAACTGGTCTCAGTTTCTAAAATAAACTTCCCCTCGATCCTGGTTTCCTACCAAGGAACTGGTCTCAGTTTCTAAAATAAACTTCCCCTCGATCCTGGTTTCCTACCAAGGAACTGGTCTCAGTTTCTGATGTAAATTTCCCCTCGATCCTGGTTTCCTACAAAGGAACTGGTCTCAGTTTCTGATGTAAACCTCCCCTCGATCCTGGTTTCCTACCAAGGAACTGGTCTTAGTTTCTTTTGTCAATAAACTTTCTTGACAAGGGACGCTATTCGTAGAGGTTTTCCTCAAACTTCTCGCCAATTTTTTCCTGGGGAGATGTCATTTGATAGAAAAACTTTTGATGTCAGATTTGCTGGGGAACCCATCTGTCTGAATTGTAGAGGGGTACAAACTTCTCTGTTGGAGAAGTCGTTTGTTGACTCTATCTGGGGAAAACGAGTCTCTTGAGAGACTGCTTTCGCTTGGGGATGTTGCATCATACTTTTCTTGGGATCTTCTTGGAGAAATGCCATAGGATGTGATCCAATTTTGAGGTGCTGATGACTTGATTAACATTGACTTTTTGGAGAGAAAAATCAATGTGTTGCTAAGAGTCTGTAGTTGTGAGGCTTTCTCTGGGGATTTTCCTTAATCCGGGAAAGCGAAGGTATCATCTTCAATGGCGAAGAGTGACATTTGTCGAACGTTTTCTTGTTTTCCAGAGGTTTAAGTTATCAAAGTGGTCAAGGGCCAAATCCAATCCAGAAATAAACTGGAGGAGAGAGATAGTGCAGATGCAACATTTCCTGACGAGGAAAGAACGAGACGTTTTTTTTTCTCTTTCTTTTTTTCTATATTTTAGGCGAAGTATTTCTTGACTACATCAACATTTGTGGGGTAGGCAAATTCCTCTCCGTCCATGGTTGCAAGTCTCAAGGTGCCGCTTGAGAAAGCTTTCTTGACCACATAGGGGCCGTCATAGTTCAGAGTCCATTATGACCCGGGAATCAGTGAGAAATGATTGTATCTTTTAGAGCACGAGGTCCCATTTTCTAAAGAGACGAGGTCGGACCTTTTTGTCGAACGCCTTCTTCATTCTTTGCTGATACAACTGACCATGGCATAGTGCCGTTATTCATTTTTCCTCGATCAGATTTAGTTCGTCGTGCCGACTTTGGCACCATTCAGCTTCTGTTAGCTTAGCCTCCATCAATACCCAGATTGATGGGATCTCTACTTCTATGGGGAGCACTGCTTCCATGCCATATAGTAGAGAGAAAGGGGTTGCCCATGTTGAAGTGCGGACAGATGTGCGATAACCATGAAGAGCAAAGGGTAGCATCTCATGCCAGTCTCTGTATATTACAACCATCTTTTGAACGATCTTCTTGATGTTCTTATTAGCCACTTCTACCGCGCCGTTCATCTTGGGTCGGTAGAGAGATGAGTTATGGGGTTCAATCTTGAACTCTGCACACAACTCTTTCATCATCCTATTGTTCAAGCTAGATCCATTATCAGTAATGATCTGGCTCGGAACACCATAACGGCAGATGATATTGTTTTTTATAAATCGTACCACCACTTGTCGAGTTACATTAGCGTATGACGCTGCTTCGACCCACTTGGTGAAGTAATCAATGGCTACCAGGATGAACCGATGTCCGTTTGAAGCCTTAGGTTCGATCATGCCGATCGTGTCGATTCCCCATATGGAAAAGGCCATGGAGAAGAAAGAACTTTGAGATGTGTTGGCGGTACATGGATTTTGTCGGAGTATATTTGACACTTGTGACACCTCCTCATGTACTTGTAGCATTCAGATTCCATTGTCAACCAATAGTACCCTGCTCTCAGAATTTTTCTCGCCATTGTGTGTCCGTTGGCATGAGTGCCAAAGGATCCTTCATGAATTTCTTTTATCAGCATGTCTGCTTCTGGTATGTCTACACATCAGAGCAAGACCATGTCAAAGTTCCTCTTATAGAGTGTATCACCGCTCAGGAAGAAACTGTCTGCCAGTCTTCTGAGGGTTTTTCTGTCTTTTCTTAGTGCCCCAGGTAGGTACTCTTGTTTCTGAAGGAAGCATTTGATATCGTGATACCAAGGTTTGTCGTCTATGACTGCTTCAACTGTGAATATGTAAGCGGGTCGTTCAAGGCACATTATGTCGATCTTAGGTAAGTCGGTCCATTGACCTACACTAATCATGGAAGATAGGGTGGCTAAGGCATCAGCCATGTGATTCTCTTCACGAGGGATATGATGAAACTCGATTATGTTGAAGAATGGTAACAACCTTCTCGCATAGTCTTTGTAAGGAATCAATCCGGATTGGTATGTGTTCCAATCTCCTTTGATCTGATTGACGACCAAAGCTGTGTCGCCATATACATCCAAGTTTTTGATCCTTAAGTCGATCGCTTCTTCGAGACCCATGATATAAGCTTCGTATTCGGCCTCGTTGTTTGTGCACTTGAATGTCAGTCTGGAAGTGAAAGGAATATGGGTACCCTGAGGTGTTATGATGATTGCCCCAATTCCGTTTCCGTAATGATTAACAGCTCCGTCAAAGATAAGTCCCTATTGGGAACCTGGTTCTGGCCCTTCACTGGGTAGTGGTTCATCGCAATCTTTCATTTTTAGATACATGACATCTTCGTTTGGGAAGTCAAACCCGATTGATTCTTGATCGTCAATCGGTTGATGAGCCAAATGATCGGCTAAAATACTCCCCTTAACGGCTTTTTGAGCGTGGTATTCGATGTTATATTCTGATAACAACATCTGCCAATGGGCGATTCTTCCCGTGAGAGCAGGTTTTTCAAAGACGTACTTGATTGGATCCATTTCTGAGATCAACCAAGTAGTGTGACGAATCATGTACTGGCGAAGATGTTTGGCTGCCCAAGCCAAAGCGCAGCAAGTTTTCTCAAGCATAGTGTACCGAGTCTCGCAGTCGATGAATTTCTTGCTCAAATAGTAGATGGCATACTCTTTCCTTTTGGTTTCGTCTTGTTGACCAAGCACACAACCCATTGAGTCCTCTAGGACTGTGAGGTAGATGATCAGTGGTCTTCCTTCCACTGGAGGTGATAGAATCGGTGGGTTCGATAGGTATTCCTTGATACTGTCGAAGGCGGTTTGGCAGTCTTCTGTCCAAATGCAATCCTGATTCTTTTTAAGCAATTTGAAAATTGGCGCACATGTCGCGGTCATGAGGAATATGAATCTGGAGATGTAGTTCAAATGTCCCTAGAATCCTCTGACTTGTTTTTCAGTTTTCGGAGAAGACATTTCTTGAATGGCCTTGACCTTGTCAGGATCAACCTCAATTCCTTTCTGGTTGATGATGAACCCTAAAAGTTTCCCTGAAACGGACACCGAAGGTGTATTTGTTGGGATTCAAGCGGAGTTTGTACTTTCTCAACCGCTCAAATAGTTTTGACAGGCGGGTCACATGCTCCTCTTCTGGTTTAGATTTGGCAATCATGTCATCGACATATACCTCGATTTCCTTGTGTATCATGTCATGAAACAGAGTAGTCATGGCCCTTTGATAGGTTGTCCCGGCGTTCTTCAAACCGAACGGCATTACCTTGTAACAAAAGGTACCCCATGGGGTAATGAACAAAGTTTTCTCCATGTCTTTCGGCGCCATTTTTATCTTATTATAGCCCGAGAATCCATCCATGAAGGAGAAAACTTTGAACTTTGTTGTACTGTCTACCAGCATGTCAATGTGTGGTAAAGGAAAGTCATCCTTTGGACTAGCCTTGTTTAGATCTCTGTAGTCTACACACATTCTAACCTTTCCATCCTTTTTCGGAACGGGTACTATGTTGGCTAACCATTGAGGATATTCCGATGTGGCAAGGAAACCTATGTCAATCTGTTTCTGTACCTTCTCTTTGATTTTGATGGCCATGTCGGGGTGAGTCCATCTCAACCTCTGTTTTACTGGCAGACATTCTAACCTTAATGATAGATGATGTTCCACGATTCTGGTATCCAACCCTGGCATGTCCTGGTAGGACCAAGCAAACACATCGGGAAATTCTCTGAGAAGCTTTGTCAAACTCTCTTTGGCAGTTGGACTGAGCAGTGCCCCAATCCTGATTTCTTTTCTCTCTTTTTCTGAACCCACGTTGATTGTTTCCAACGGTTCATTATGAGGTTCAATGGACTTTTCCTCTCGTCTGAGTAATCGGGAGATCTCTTCTGGAATTTCGTTGTCAACTTCTTCTTCAGCCCCAAATATCGGGAACTCAAAGTCGGGAGAAGGCATCAGATCGTATGTTTCAACGGGGTTTAAAATAAGCAATCTGCATGACGTGATGATTTGCGTTTAGAAGAGATAGAGAAAATGCAGGTGTGTGCAGTGTATTTTTTTTTTAAAACTGCTTGTTTTTATTATTTGAGTTGTTTTTTAGGATTACCATTTTCTGAGAAAAGCGAAAAGAGAAAACAGTAATTAATGCAGAGATTACAGAACGAAGTTATTTTATTTATGATTTGTCGATTCTTGAAACTACAGCCCTATAAAACAAAACTATATCGCTTTGGGCAAAGTGAATAGGGATATTTACAGAAAGTGAGCCCTATCAAAACATCTGTTTCACCTGGGCAGGGTGAAAGGTTAAAGACGGCAATTACTTTGACTTATGAACAATCTTCGGAACATCGACAGCAACCCATTAGCGGCGAACTACTCGGTGAATCACCAAGTCTGGTACTTTCCTTGATTTGTCTTCAGAAATGACGCTGATTTCTGGTGGAGCAGGATCATTGGAATCTGTCTCCCAGGCAGAGTTGTCGTAGGATGATTCCTCTATTGTATTTTGCATAGTATTTGTTCTCTCAGGTAAGTCTCCCCATCCAGTTGGTTGAATGTCTTCTAACCTGATACGAGAGCTTTCGGGAGCGGTGTACTTGACCATGTAGTCGTATTTTCCACTTGGTTGTCCCAAGGTGTCCCACACTTCTTTGGAACGGGAGGAGTCATCTCTCTCGATGACGTTGACCTCAGGAAAAGCATAGTTGATGAACTCTAGTCCGGTGAACGTTGCAAATTCATCGTCGTATTGGATAGGTTCTGAATGACATGAGTGTTGATCCCATGATATGGTGGGGACGCAAGTATTCTGTTCAATGACGCTCAGTTGGTTTTCATTGTTTGGCTGATTTTCTTGCCCCAAGTCTCCAGGGTACGGCTGCCAGATAGGCAGGCCATCCATCGGGCCATAATAGTCGTGGTCAAAGTTGTCCTTCATCAGAGTGTCCTCCTCTAATGAGTTTGGTGGAGCACGACATCCTTCCGGATCACAATCTCCGTATTTCATTTCGACGTCTGACCTTGGTATAAATCTCGGACTCTGTGCAGGATAGCAAAAGGGCGTAGGCACCTCTTCCTGAGACATATAACCGTCCTCGTTGAGATAGGACTTCCATTCCTCATCTGTATCGGAGGGATCTCCCTAGTTGATAGTATGGACTGTTTGAGGCACTGGGTGAAGGAAACCTCCACTGTGGAAGAAGTCCTGAATGGGATGAAGACTTTCATCGTTAGCAGCTGTCCGGGTGCAGGTCGCAGAAAAACCAAGACCCTTCTTTGTTTTATTATCAGTAGGAATGACAAGTTGTCCCCATCCTTTTGTATTGTTATTTTTTATCACTTCGAGAGCATCTCTGTACGAGGAAATCGGAGTTCCTTTTTCTGATTGATTCTCATTGCTCACCGACAGTGCCTGGAACTGAGTTCCAACAACCTCCTCGGGTTCTACACAAGTAGATAATGACAAGTTGCTCACGAGCAAGGCTTGTTCTCCACAAACTGTGACAAGTTGATCGTTCTTGATGAACTTCAGTTTTTGGTACAGTGTTGAAGTGACCGCCCCAGCCTGGTGTATCCAAGGTCTTCTTAATAAGCAATTGTATGTTGCCCGGATGTTCATGACCTGGAAAGTAATGAGGAAAGTGTGAGGACCGATAGTTATGGGAAGGTCGGCTTCGCCGATAACTGCTTTCCGAGACCCGTCAAATGCTTTGACGATGACTTCACTTCCCCTCATCGGGGGTCCTTTGAATGATAGTCGCATTAAATTGGACTTCGGCATAACGTTGATGGCCGATCCTGTGTCTACCAGTACACTGGCCAAAGCATCGTCCTGGCAGTTAACTGCGATATTGAGCGCTATGTTGTGGCTTTTGCCCCCCTCTGGCAAGTCCTCGTCACTAAATCCTAAGTTATTGCAGGAAGTGATGTTAGAGATGATGTTATCGAACTGTCGTATTGACACATCCTGTTCCACAAAGGCCTGCTCTGTAGAGCCTCCCTGTGGGCTTCGGAACTGAGTAAAAGTGATAGCACTGAGATCTTTGAAGGAGTTTGTAACAGCTGATCAACAATGTTGTATTCACTCCTTTAGATGAGCTTCAGCATCTCATCGTTGTTGTTTGAAAGGTCGGGATCACTAGATTGACCGACTGGAGGATTAGGAACTTTTGTTGGAAGTTCCTTTTCTCTGTTAGGTTCTCCAACTCCTCGGTTGAAGATTCGACCGCTCCGTATTACACGGCTGATGTCTGCAATATTCACGACGGAGGGTAATAGAATTTCCCTTCCATTCTCAATATCGTTGCACCGTATTTGTAAGGGATTGCCTTAGCTGATTCATACGGTAATGGTCCCGGTAGATAGATAACTACAGGAGCCTTTTGATTTTTATGACTGTCGTAAGTAACTTCAATCAGTTCCTTGCTAAGAACCTTTGATTCGTCCAGTAGAGGGATGAGGGTACAAACATCCTTGTTCCTCTCAAGATCGGAGATTACAACCACGTCTCTGCTTTGATCAGCGAAGTAGTCCGGCGTTCAGTCAACAAACTCCGAAGCTAGGTATGGGTGAATCTCCCTGCGATCCAACTGACCTTGGAGAGCTGCTCGCACGAGGTAGCATCCTTGGTTATTCTCCGAGTAGACTCTACAACGTTCATAGTTGTGTGGTGGCACCTGGCCACGCCCGCTTTGAATGCAGTGTAACCTCACTAGATCTGTTTTCGTAGATCGGACATCCTGATTTTGACGCCGAGTAGTATTTCCATTATGCACACTGATTTGTTACGTTTCTTCATCCAGATAGATTGGAAACCACCAGTGATTTAACAAGTGTTGTAAAGTTCTCTGAACGAGAGCGCACCCTTGGTTACTCTCACAACATCCTTTACAGTTTAGATAATCATGCGAAGTGAGAAAACCAAGTTGGACCTGCTTGGCATGTAACTCCACCAAGCTGGTATTCATCAGACGAATATCAAAGATTTGAATCATGTTGATCTGATAGGGATTCCTATCATGGTAGTCCTGGATCCATCCAAAATCCATCTGACGCTGGAGGGCCTCTTGTACAAAAGAGCATCCCTGTTTGTTTACCGAGCAAGTCAGGCAGGAATTATAATCGTGACGCGGCAGATTATGATACTGGCTTTGCCTTGAGTGCATCGCCACCAAGTTGACATTCATTGCATGGATGTCGTGGTTCTAGATGACGTTGGAATTCGTATAGGTCATGCTGACTCCACGAACTCGATGCTCTTGGATCCATCCGAGATCCAATTGTTCCTGTAGAGCTGATTGCACCACAGAACATCCCTGATTGTTCTTAGAGTAGATATCACACTGGTGATAATTATGAGGTGGCACATGGCCGTATCTGCTCTGTCTACAATGCATCTTGACCAGGTTGGCCTTTTACAAGAGTACACCTTGAATTTGATAGGTGTTGTTAGACTCTCCCTCTATCAAATTGACTGCAGCTTTCTCATGTTGAGGCAGCGGGTTTGTGAGAACATTAGGATTCATATCCTTGAAAGATAAGACCCCGCTCCTAACAAGCTTTTGCACATCGGATTTGAAACTAAGTCAGTTTTCTATGTTATGCCCTGATCCTCCTTGATGGTAACGACAAGTCTGATCCGTTTTGAACCAAAAAGGCAGATTTTCCGGTACTGTAAGAGGAGACTTAGTTTATATGTTCCCCTTGACTAGTAGTAACGGAAACGATTCTGCGTACAACATGGGTATAGGATCAAACCCTGGAGGTCGCGTTGTACGGTTGTTGTTGTTGTATGGAGGACGAGTCTGCTGAAGAGACTGTTGTGTCCTTTGCTGAAAGCTGTTGATTCGGTTGGCTCTGCGCAACCTGAGGTTGATACGTAGGAACAAGCGCAGGGTTGATAGCAGGAGTTACAGCTGCTACTGGTTGGTAACGTCGCTTTTGCTTTCTGAGAGAGATATTCCCAATATCCTGCTCTTTTTTCTTAGGGAGAGCACTACCGTATCGTTTTGTACTACTTGATGATTCAGCGTCTCGGACTGCTTCCTCAAGACGAACCCCCATGCCCACCATCTCGGTGAAGTCTCTGGGCGCACTGGCGACCATTCTGTCGTAGTAAAATGAGCTCAAGGTCTTTAAGAAGATCTTTGTCATCTCATTTTCCTTAAGAGGTGGATAAATCTGGGCGGCAATTTCACGCCGTCGCTGAGCGTACTCCTTAAAGTTTTCCTTGTCCTTTTGTGACATCGATCTGAGTTGATCTCTGTCCGGTGCCATGTCCAAATTGTATTTATATTGTTGAACGAAAGCAGCGCCAAGATCTCTGAATGTGCCGATCGTAGCGCGGTTTAAACCCATGTACCATTTTAATGCGGCACCGGTTAAACTATCCTGAAAGTAGTGAATCAGTAGTTCCTGATTCTTTGTCTGAGCTGACATTTTTTGAGCGTACATCACTAAATGACTCTGAGGGCAAGAGTTACCCTTGTATTTTTCAAAGTCGGGCACTTGGAACTTGTGTGGAACTTTCACGTTGGGGACCAAGCAGAGGTCTGCGACGTCCTTTCCAAATAGATCCTGACCGCGAAGGGCCTGCAGTTCTTTCTGCATCTCTAATAATTGTTCCTGGAACTCATTCATTCTATTGAACATGTTGTCGTTTCCACCAGAAGGTATCTGCGAAATCTGTCCTTCCGGGACAGTGTGTACCACGGGTGGTGGTATAGTCATTAAGGCCGAGACCCTCGGTGCCTCCCGAAGTTTGTAACCTTCAGGAGTTGCTGTCATGCCCCTGGCATCTTCGCTTTCCCGAAGTTTGTAACCTTCAAGCCCAGCGGTTCCTGCTACGGTTCCCTGATCCTCAGCGGTCGGCAGAACATATCCTTCTGGGATATAGTTAAGTGGCATGCCCCATGGACGATCTTTCGGCATTTTGTACCTAGGATCATACTTCTCCAATATGGGCGTAGATGTGATCTCTGAGATCACAGTCCTTTGTTGTTGCATTTGAGCTTCTGCAAGAGCTTGCATGTTGTTATGAAGCTTTCTCAGATCTTCTTTCAGAGTGTCGATCTCTTCTCTCAACTCTCTGTTCTCTTCCTCGAGATCATCCATCTTTTTCTGACGATTGGCCCGAGTATTGTACGAATGAGTTTCGTAGGTAAGAAGAATGCGTTTATAAGAATGATGAATGCAATGATTACTAATTATTTTTGCTTATTCAAAGTAAACTTCGACAATTAGATTGCAAATATCAAACAGTGGGGAAACCCCATTTTATTGAATTCAAAGGATTGCGGAAATGGAAATACAGTAGATTACAAAGTGCTGAAAAAGGAAATCTAAACTAATGGATCCCGAGTCCTCTCTGAAGATAGCTCAAGTGATGGTTCGGGTGCTTTCCTTTTCTTTAACCGGGGCTCTTGGGCCGTTGTCGGGTTGTCATTCCTTTGCCAAGTGAAAGGAGCGAGCAAATTCCTTTGGTCATCCTGATTCTCTACAGCATGTTGCTCTAGAATCTCAATCAGAGCATCCTTTTCTTTTAATATCTGCTGTATTTTCTTACACTCCACATTGAGAATACGGTACTTGTTCCTCCAAGACCTCTTCTCCTGCTAAACCTTGCTGAGAGTAACCTGAAGTTTTTTCGCCTCAGACATAAAGTAAAGGGCAGAGTCCCTTAATGGAAGAACTTCCTGACGAGGGTAAGGCAGCCTCAGCTTGAGAGCTCTAGTTTGTACCCAATGGAGATAAGGCTCCATCGAGACACAATCTGGTTTTCCTAGAGACTCTCGTCTTTTCCTATGAACGTGTTTCCAGGCATGCATTATTTCTGTCTTTAATGCCCTGTCATTTTCTCCTTCCTTGAAGAAAAGACCTTCCAGATGAGCATTCCGTGGGACGTGCCTCATCGGGTATCCGAATTGACGACGAACGAGAATTGGATGATAGTTTATTCCTCCCTTAGTTCCTATAAGGGGTACATTTGGGAAATTTCCACAACGGTCAATGATCCTGATCCCGTCGTAGATTCGATTGTACCAATCGATGTCAGAGTTGGTAAGAGACATGATTCTCTGCGACCAACGTAAAGTATTCTTTTGATCCCAAAATGCAACAGACTTTGGCAAATGAGAAGTGAACCATTTGTACAGCAGGGGTACACAGCACGTGATCATTCCTCCGCTGTATAAATTCCTTAAATGTACCAAATGATACGCATCTGCGAGTAAGGTCGGTACGGGGTTTCCAATCAGGAAAATCTTAATGGCGTTGAGATCTACAAAGTTATCGATGTTGGGAAAAAAAATAACCCGTAGGTGAGCAAAACAAAGGTGCTCTCGAAAGCGGCCACGTTCCCTATACTAGCAAAGTATAGGGCTTTCTTTATCAAGAATTGGGCTGGCAAACCTTGGATTCCACCCTGAGTGGTCATGTGAGTCCTGACTTCTGACTCATCCAAATAAATTGCTCTTGCAATGGTCTGATCCTTTGGAATTTCTTCCAGTCCAGAAAAAGGAGCTTGATCAGTAATATGTAAATCAGTCAGGTGAGAATACTCCTCCAGCGTTGTTGCAAGCTGATAATCCGAGAATGTGAAACAGTGATAGACCGGATCGTAGAACTGGATTAGCATGGACAGGATTCCTTCGATTACATGAACCCTTAACAGAGATAGCAGTCCTCTATACTTGGCTCTGAAAGCCTCATGGTTGGTGATCATTCTCGCCAAACCTCTTAAATCCTCTAGTTTTGGAACCTTGAAGGTGTACTTATGAGTTTTCCTTCTACCGAAATCCATTAGCGTAATCTCCTTTCTCTCTGACATTTGCAATCATTGCCTCAATTTAATTTGAAAAAGAGAGACTAGAAGAGAAGATTTTCTTTTTTGTTTTAATGTTTTTTAAATGAATGCATGAATGCAGCACACAAAAACATAGAAAAAACATGGGGTCAAAGGGTCGGTGTCATGAAGTCAAGGCTCTACCCCCCCCCCCCCCTCCAAAGGTTTATACTGGTGATTTTTTGTACCTGTCCGCAAAATCATTGACCCCTCTGGGATAACAACAGCAAGCGGATCGCCAGCGAGCTGATGTATCCTAGAGTGATCTCAGATGAGGGTAGTATCGCGTGACAACTATTTCCGATAGCTTCCGCACTACGAAATGGCTTAAGTCTACTAAAAACCTCAGCTTCTCAGATAACCCAGTCGACCACACTACTTTCCACAACCAAAGTCGTATAGGCAATGTATCTGCAAAGGGAGTCTCCACTGAGTTTCATGGTCGATCGGGGGCTCTTAACTGGAATTCACTCCCAGTAAGATTACCCGCATTGCCATCACCTATCTTAGGTGTATACTCAATCTTTCCACATGCGGCATCAAACGCATTCCCATTAGCAGAAAAATAAACACAGATATCAATAAGGAAAAGCAGTATATATATTTGTCTTAATCATCCTAGACCTCTAGTCTTATGATCCTATACAGACAATGACTCCCCAGAAGAGCTGTCATTTGTGTGACATTTTCAGACATACGGTTTCAACCAGAGAGATAAGAGGGACAAGATGCCCTGCGGGGCCCCACGGTGGGCGCCATTTTTCTGTAGCGAGCGATTTTGGACGTGGTTCTTAAGCATTGTCGCTCTGGGGTACTACAGGTCGATTCATTTTTTATCCTATTAAGCTGACTAAGGAAGGGAAATAGATGTCTCCAATTAACCCTGCTTGCATACTGAGTTTAAACAGATGACTGTTGGTTTACAGATGCAGTTTAGATTGTGGGCCTCTCTCTGCTTATTTTGTTAAGAATGAAATGATGGGACTATTCATGGGGATTTTTGGATAGGTACTGGATTTGATGTTTTTAATTAGTGTGCTCGCTAAGATTTTTCCAATCTTATGCCTATGTATTCGCGTTTAACGAAACAGGGAAATTAGAGCGATCGTAGTTCCTCCTATTCTATGGGAGGAAAAAGGTCATTTTGGTGTCTTGTTCAAAGCCCAAGATGTGAAGCTAAAGGTGGTTTGTATCTTGTTCAAAGCCCAAGATGTGAAGTTGAAGGGTCTATTTGTATCTTGTTCGAAACCCAAGATATGAAGCTAAAGGGTTTTGACTTTAGAGAGAATTTGTCATCTCTAAGGGGGGGGGGGGTATTTGGTCTGTTTGTCACAACTGTTGGGTGACTGATTATAAAGGAGAATTACTTTAACTGGGATATGTGAATCCAGTAATGCCATAATTTACTTTATAGGGGATTTTTAACCTGAAGGAGAAGACTTTAACTCAGTGTAGAGCAATGCTATCTTTCCTTAGGAATTTCTCATGCTAAAAGAGGGACAGTGGCGTGGATGTAAATAATCCAGAGGCTTGCCACTTACAGCAATTAGATGAAGGAAAAGGAGTTGTTGATGTTTGTATACTGTGAACAAGGCACAACTTTTGATGGTAAAAGGTTGATTGACTCAACCGGGGTTTCCTTATACAAAGCCTAAGAGGAGGCTATTGTCCAAACAAGAGGGTGTTATTATGTGTCTCGTACGAAGCCCGAGAGAGAGGCAAAAAGGGTTGACTCAACAAGAGAGTGCTTTTGTATGTGTCTTGTACGAAGCCCAAGACGGAGGCTAAAAGTGTTTGACTCAACAAGAGAGTCTTTGTACCTCGTATGAAGCCCGAGATGGAGGCTGAAAATGTTTGACTCAACAAGATAGTCTTTTATACTCAACAAGAGAGTGATTTTTATCTCGTACGAAGCCCGAGATGGAGGCTAAAAGGGAAGTGACTCAACAAGAGAGTCTTTTATACTCAACAAGATAGTGCTTTTGTATCTCGTACGAAGCCCGAGATGGAGGTTAAACAGGTTGACTCAACAAGAGAGTCTTTTATACTCAACAAGAGAGTGTGAAAAGGTTAGCTCCGCTGGGGAGAATCTTTGTACAAAGCCCAAGAGAAGGCTATTGTAACTGTTTCAGTTTAGTGACAGGTCCAGTATGTTGGATAAAGAGAAAATCAGTTCTTATATGGGTAATGTTGTACTTTGGGATTGATCGGAAGATCAGGGTTATTTCCCGTTCTTTAAGGAAATGGGAAATCCAAAAGGTATTGAGACTGTCCAAGTCTACGGGTGTTTTGAAAAATCGATTCTCACGTAGTGAGTGATCTTTGTATGATGCCCAAGAGAAGGCTGGTATGTTAAGGGATGAAGGTCAACTCATTAACTGGTCTGACACTTGACTCAGAAAGACAACTCTAGCAAATTGATGACTAGGTTATGTTCCTATACCTGTAGAGGTCTCTGGGTCCTTGTACTAAGCCCAAGAGAAGGCATGAGAGCTTTTAAGAAGCCGAAGGGTCCTTGTACAATGCCCAAGAGGAGGCGGGGATGCTTTTAAGAAGCATGTGGGTCCCCAAACCCCGAGAAGTTCAAGACATGCCATTCACCGAGAATAGATCAAGCCATGAAAGTCTGAGAATTTGGAAGAAAGTCAAGAGATGCCATTCACAGAGAAAAGATCATCCCTGGGGAGTAGAGTCTCTTTGACAATTTCTAAGGGTGACAGTCTAAGAAAGGGTTCACAGAGAATGCTGCCTTTCACGTCTCCATATTGTTTAACCCCAAGAGCAGGGAAGACTGTGTCTGGTAATCCTATGGGGATCTAGTTTTGTTTGTATTTAAGAGTGACCAACAGGGTTTTACCCAGTGCTAGACGTAGTTGTAAGGGAAAACTCTAAATGACTATACTAGTATTACACAGTGGATATATGACGAGTATATAAAAGTTTGTGAAAGAAGACTTACAGTGAGCAGCCCCACAATACAGTTATATATATATATATATATATATATATGAAAGCGGGTAAACACTTACTCGGTTGTAGAGCTTCCATGCTGTTTGGTTAGTTGTTCAACAAAGAAAGCTTTGATAACAATATTATATTCAAAATCAAAGGAGAAAATGCTTTGAAAAGATTGTTTGGGGCTTACAGCTCAAGGAGAGGCCCAAGGTTTTATCAGTGATTGCACTGTTGTTTTGTACATTGTACAGGGACTTATACAAGTGACTGAGGCCCAAAAAGGTTTTTTTGTACAAAGGGATGGGTCTTACACTCTCTCAAGAGGCCCAAAGGTTTATTTTTGTACAAGTGGTGGGGCTTACAGCTCAAGGAGAGGCCCAAGGTTTTGTTTTAAAAGGCGACGATCGCGTCAAACTTTTTGGTGGTGTCGAGACTTATACAATACACTGAGGCCCAAATTATTTTGGTTTTCAAAAAGGGTTGGGTCTTACACTCTACTAAAGGCCCAATGATTTTTAAAGAATGGGGCTTATAACACGAGGGTAGGCCCAAAGGGTTTGATTTTTGAACTGGCGATCGCGCCGAGATTTTCTTTTAACGCAGAGGGACTTATACAATATCTGAGACCCAAAATTGTTTTGGTTAAAAGGGGATTGGGTCTTACACTCTATTAGAGGCCCAAAGTGTTTTAAAGTTTTGTTTGAGTGAAAATCAAGGAAACCCTAAATTTGTTTTCTTTTAAAAGGAAATATTTAAAGAAAATCAAATAAAAATGATAAAAATACCAAATAAGTTTGAATAAACCACTTGTGATTTTTGTTGAAGGTTTGAAAAATGAGGTTTTAATCACAAGATAAATTAAAACTCATTTGGTTTTGATTTTCAAAGTAAATATTCACTTTTAAATGTTTAAAAACAAATAAAAATGAATTTACTCACAAAAATACTAATTATATTAAATAACTAATATAAATTTAATTTTTTTGTGGAATAAAATATTTCAACATTTTTGTGATTTTTTGCAAAAAGAACCAATCAAAAATATTTAAAATTGAGGGAGTTATTAATTTTTTAAATCATTAAAAATAATAAGAAAAACAATAAAAAAGTGGAGAAAAAAGCAAAAAGAGGATCTGGGGCGGGGGGGATTCGAACCTCAGACCTCTTGTGTATAGGGCGCGCGCCTTACCACTGGGGTGGTGATACATCCGTTGATAGAAACACAACCACAAATATACAATGCTTGCCTTGTTTTTGGCCTGGCCCAAGGCAAGGCAAGGCAAGATTTTGGTTGAAAACGTGAAGGCCATAACTTTCTCATTTCTCCATGGATTGGGACAAAATTTAGGTCTATCCTGCCTAAAATTTCACAAGGAATCCAATGGTGGTGGTATTTTTTTCAGATCATGCTCCTATTGAAAAACCCGATAGTGGTTTAGAAATAGGCCATAATTTGCATTTTATATGCCATCTCTTGGTACAAGCATGAATTACATGATAAATTGGTGCAAACACAACACATATAACATGTATAAGGGATGCATGGGCAGTGGACATCAAAAGAAAGCATGGTTCAAAGAATCCAAGTTGTGATGCTTACCTCTTTTTGGAGCTTTGGTGCAATCTGCCAAGCCACTTATTCCAGAAATGATTTGATGCTTTGAACAACCTCAAATGATCTCTTAGAAGCTTTTAGGATGGTTGGAATCAGCTAGAAACCTCAGGAACAAGTTTGAGCTCTTTCTTGCAAAAGGGGCAAAAGTGGCCAAAACAACAACTCTCTCAAATGGTATTCCAGACGGGGGAAACCATTTGGGACAGTTCAAGGGTGATATTTGGAGTGTGTTTGAGGTTTTATCTAGTTTGGAAAGTGACTAAATCAAGACATGGCTTGAAAATGCACAAAAGTCCTATTTTGAGGTTATGAGAGGTGACTTTGTGAATTTGGTGTTACAGGTCACTTGTAAGAGTTTGGACAGCTTAGATATGATATATTGGATGTGTTTGGATCATAAGCGATGGTGGAATTTCTCTCTAACTCAAAAACTCAGAGTTACCTTGCTAAAGAAGGTATTTGTGCCTAGAAAAAGAGATTTTGAGGAAAGCAAGTGTTGTAGAGCTTTGGTGTACTCAAACTGAACACAATTGAGCTCTATTTATAGTAGAGCGAGTTTGTTTTGGCTGAAATAGTGAATGGCAACTGCAGCAGAGGTTTGGCCAATGTTGAGCAATGAGAATCCAAGTCTCCTCTAGCCATTGACTAGAGGTTAGGGCACAGGCTGCTGGTCCCCTTGGTCTTGGATAAGTCTTGACTGAATTCAGTTGGAAATGGCTCAGTCCATGCCACCTTGGTGCATCCATTGAATGCTCCAATCCAAAATTGGAGTCTTGTCCCTCTTTTAGGCATTTCTAGGTTTGGCATGCTATTTTTGGTTCCAAAGACTTGGGAGGCTTGGGATCAGAGTTGGTTCCTCCTTGGTCCCCCCTTGAGGTGTTCAGATGGATAAAGTTGCTCCCCCTTTACAAAATTTGAGCAAATCGAGCAAAACTCCCAAATCTGCCTTGCCATGACAGTTTGCAGCAAGGCATATTGGCATTGTCATATCTCATGGCTCAAGTGGACTTTGATGGAGTTCTTGGCCATTTAGGAAAGCCCTCATATGATACAACAACTGTTTAATCATAATTGGTTTTGATACTTTTTGAATCCAAGTGAAAAATGCCCCTACATTTTGAAAAAAGTGAACGCAGATTCTGACTTAGTGAAAATTTCACTAAGTGTTGGAAAAAAGTGACATTTTCACTTTTTGTGATTTTGATCATTCCATAACTTAAAATCCATGAGGAATTGGAATGAGTTGTGTTTGAAGCTTTTGTAGAGGTCCATGAGAGCTACAAATCCAGCTTTGGATGGGGAAAAATGGCCTTGTGGTTTAGGAGTTATGATCCTCCAAAGTTGGTACCCTAGCCACTTTGTTCCATAACTTAGAAAAATTTCTAAGTTTTTATGGTTACCCCTTTTACAAGTTATCCCATTTTTCTTGATTTTTCTTGATGAATGATGATTCCAATCACACATTAACATCATTTTAGGGTTAAAGAACCATAATTGTGAAAAATCTCAAAAAGTCAAAGTTGACTTTTGTGCACAGTTGACTTTTTATCAGATGAATTCCAAACTGTGTGATTCTCTATGAAATCAAGTCCTTGACCTAAATAAAACTTGATGGATTGACTTCATAGGTGTTATAGGGTGTATTGAATCATGTCTTAGGGTTTGGGAGCATGTCCTGGTCAAAAGTCAAAGGCACTGTTGACTTTTCCCGCGAAACCCTAATTGTGGTTCTGATAAAATTGAAACTTATCGCTCAAGCTTCTTGGACCAATCCATTGTTGCAAATGGATCAATGTGGTGTGTTAGGGACCCTTAAATCATCTCTTGAGGTCTTGGCTCATGATTTGTCCCAAAAGTCAACTTAGGGGTGAATTAGGTCAAGAAACCCTAATTCCTGATTTTTAGTGAATGCATCCCCTGAGGCTAAATTGACTTGATGATGGGGTCTATGATGTCCCATGGAGTAATTCAAGTTATGCTTTGAAGCATTGGCTCATGCCCAGGGGAAAATTTCCATCTGGAGGCCCTGGTCGATCAAACCCTAATTTGGTGACACTGGTGATCCTGAGGCTTGATCCACCTTGAAGGGAGCAGCCTTGTGCTTAATCCTTGATATGGGAGTCCTCTTGATCCCTTGTGGATGTTTGAGAGGTTAGACAAGTTGAAGATCATGTCATTCCTTGATTGATCCTTTGTCTAAGAGCTCTGAGAGAGCTTTAAACCCTAAGCTTGATTGTAGTGGATGCTCACCCATCTTTGGGGAGACTAATGAGGCATGATGGATTACCCATATTGTGATGATGATTTGCACAATGATGGGAAATCTTAGTGGTCAAAATTTGGGGTATGACAAATATGTATAAAATTGATTTATAAATGAAAACATAATTTAATATATACTTACTTGCGGTAAAACGAGGCTAAAAAACAATCTTTAATGTTCCCTTTCAATTCATCTTTTAAGTAATTACAGATATTATGTCCTGTCGAACCGCGTGTGAGAGCAATGAGCGCTGGATCTAAGACACAATACCTATTTTGAAGTTTCCTTTCATTACATAAGTCATGGATGTACCTGCAAGAGCAAATCTTTATGTTAAAGTAGAAGAACGTATGAATATAAATAGAGATCAACATAAAAATTATACTTACGATGACCAAATTTATAATACAAAGTTGTCTAGGTACACATTTCCCGACAAATATTCATGGACAGAATTCCTACGAAACATGAATAATTGTTCTAGATCATAACTTAATTTAATACCCAACAATGTGTCTGGAAGAGTGTCAACAATCATTCTTAGTCTCTCAATGTTATCTACTCTTGACGGTGTGGGTTCAATACTGTCCTGGTTGGCAGAAAAACTTTCTTTCGTGCTCGTACCACCCGTAACTTTCTGAACTTCATTGTCTAGAATTTCCAACGGATTTGAATTTGTGGAGCATAATAGACCCAAAGAATTCAATTTTTGCATCATAAAAACAACATAAATACAATCCAAAACTAAAATACGCAAACAATAATAAAAACAACATACATCTTATACCTCAAGCACATTGCGGGTAGACTTCTCGGACATCTTCTCCTCAGTCATCCTCTCTCGCTCCTCCTACTGCTTCTGGACACTCTTCTGCATCGTCTGCAACAACCTCTCCCTCTCCTCCTCCAACTTCCTATCCTACTCCTCCCTCCACCTCTTTTTCTCCTCCTCAAACTTCTTCATATCCTCCTCTAACTTCCTATCCTGCTTCTCCCTCCACCTCTTCCTCTCCCCCTAAAACTTCTTCATATCCTCCTCCAACTTCCTATCCTGCTTTTCCTTTTCCTTCTCCAACTTGACAACAATAATCTCTTTAATTTCTCTCTTACGGGTTTTCCCACTAGATGATTTAGGTGGTCCAAAAAATACCTTGAAGCCAATGCCTCTTCCAACACCACAGACAATCCCAAGATGCTCCTCATTTCAAAAGCTTCTACCAAGATGTCATGACAATCTTGTGAAGTGAAGAGGCTGGCTTCGATTTGTTCAACTAGATCATCCTACAACTAGGGGTGGAAAAACGGGCCAGGGCCCGGCGGGCTGGCCCGCCTCCCGCCAAAGAAGCAGCATGAGAAGAAGAAGAAGAAGAAGAAGAAGAAGAAGAAGCAGGAGAAGAAGAAGAAGAAGAAGAAGAAGGAGAAGAAGAAGGAGAAGAAGCAGGAGAAGAAGAAGAAGAAGAAGAAGAAGAAGAAGATGAAGATGAAGAAGAAGAAGAAGATGAAAGATGAAAGATGATGTTTAGAGGTAGAAGATGTCTAAGTTTTAGGTTTCACGCTGATCACTAATAGTAGTGTCTTGGTCGTTGATAATCACTAAATGGACGGCCAAGATTTGTTTAAGGATGGTGAATAAACTCAATATGCACGCCACCTATAATATTGGTAATGAGACTTGAAAAATGCTGGTGCTGGGACTTGAACCCATGACAAGACGATACCTATAATGACTGTTAGTTTAAATTACCCGTGGTGAAAGGTCTGTAAGCATTTTGAAAAAATAAGTAAAAAACACCACCTATAATGACGGTTGGTTTAAATACCCGTGGTTAAAGGTCTGTCAGCATTTTGGAAAAATACGAAAGAAGTAACATGATTAAAATAAATTCAAAAAAATCTAAAAACACGAAACTTAATCTAATTAGGTAAAATAAGAATTTTGAGAATTTTTTGGGGATTTTTTTAGACTATGAAAATAGTAAAAAAATTCATTAAAAATAGAAAAAAGATGAATTTGGGGTTTTGAGGGTGAAGTCCTGTAACTCTTCCAGAGTAGGGGACTAATGACCGCACGATTTTTCTGCTTCAGATGCACGAAACAGATCTCAAAAAGGAGACGATTTTCCCTAAAACCGATTTTTTGAAGTGCAAGACCTAAAACTAAATTATATGTTATAATGAAGGTTGAAAACATAACCATGGTGAAAGGTTGTTGGCATTTTGAAAAAATATTTAAAAACCATAAATGCTGGTGCTGGGAATTGAACCCGTGACTAGGCGCTACCTATAATGACGGTTCTTTAAATACCCGTGGTGAAAGGCCTCACATTTCACCACGGTTGGAATGTTAACCGTCATTAAAAAACGCGCGAATCTATTACAACGGTGTATAGGCAAGCCGTCGTTTTGTAGTAGTGGAGAAGTTGTTGCCGAATGTTTTGGTTACTTACAGTGAACTAGCATTGATGAATGTTATGGAAGTTTTGTTTCCAAACTCAACTCATTTGTTGTGTCTTTTCCATATTTTAAAAAATGTTAGTATGAAGTGTAAGGAGTATGTTGAATAACATAGGCATGAGCATGTTATGTATACGTGGAAAAACTTCATATATTCGAATAAAAAGGTTGATTTTTTGGTACACCTAAAGCATTTTGAAGTTGTATGTGCCGATATTCCAAAATTTGTTCAGTGTGTGCACGAAACTTGGTTGACACCCTATAGAGAAATATTTGTTACTACTAGGACAAATATAGTCACTCATATAGGGAACACAACAACGAACATGTACATCGATGTGAATATGAATATTGTTACATTACTAATTATAAAATAATGACATCTTGTTCTGTTTGTGTTTTTTAGGGTTGATTTCGCTCACTGGAGACTAAAAATATGTTGACAAGTAGCATGTAGAAGATTTATGTATAAGTTAGGATGTTTTTAACACCATGTTGAATCTGCAATTAGGCTCAATTAGAATATCATTTCAAAAAAAGTGTTGCCAACATTGAGCATCGGTATAACACTCCATTTTACTCCAAATTACACGACTTCGTTTCAAGGCAATGTATACAACACATTGGAAAGGAGCTGGAAAGGATAAAAAAATTTGGTTGTGAAAAAGAAGAATGTGATTGCTTTATTAGAACAACACATGGGTTACCTTGTGCGTGTGAACTTGCAGATTATCAAATACAATGAGAATCTATTCTGTTATAATCAATACATGTGTTTTGGAATAAATTATTCATTAAAGAGCACGAGGTTAGTGATGAAGAAATTGGGACACAGTTGGATTTGGAAGAATAGTGTGAATAGTTAAAGAAGTATTTCAGTACACTGGATAATGTAGTCTAGAGGGCGATGAAGAAGAAATTGAGATAACTAACACATCAATCCATAACTTCCATGTGTCCACCGCGAATGAAGTACAAGCCAAGGAAGGAAAATAAGAAGAGTTAAAAGGGCGAAGAGAGTGATGTGCATCATGATCCTTCATAGCGAGAGTATACTGAGGGCTCGTGGGGAAGTCAGAGTATGAAGAGATCATGTACAAAACCAACTAAACGTAAATTGTATAACGTGTCTTCAAAACTAAAATATTTGTCTCAGTTTTCTATTTTCTTGCATTAGTACATTGATGACGTTGTTGATGTGGGAGATGATGGAAATTGTGGTTTTCGGGCTATTGCAGTTTTACTTATATGAGGCAAAGAGTCTTGGCCTTTGGTTCTGATGTAGTTAAATGCTAAAGTTTATCAACACCATTAATTGTATTCTAATTTGTTTTATGACACAATTCTTTATATGAGTCACCCTATTGCTTCAAGATACAGTGTTATATTGATCTCGTTGTCTAGAAACATTAACATTACATTCTTCCTATTAGTGATAGCTCCATGCATGGCTTCCATTAGACACAAAATGATTGCAGTTGGTTTTGTTAACAACAATCATTGGGTTCATGTGAAGTTGAAACTCAATTTTCCTTTGTCTCTCGTCACAGACCGATGGAGACACGACTGTAGTGAAGCTGCAAGATGTCACAACTGCGAAAATCAACTGGCGAAAAAGACAGAAGAGTCGCCACCGAACGTTATTTATCCCAACGTAGGGGAAAGGAAACGATCGAAGAAAACCTGAAGAAGGGAAAGACATGGTCATCGCAACCATAGCCTGGGTTCGGGAGTCGGTTACGCAAGAGGAAGGTATTAGCACCCCCTCGTGTCCATCGTACTCGATGGGATCCAGGCTTGTTATTTTGATTAAAGGGTGTAGGTATCTGAAGCTCCACTGCTAACTGGAAAGGAATAGAACAAAATGGGGAAAGAAAAGAAAAGGTGACTCGATAGGACATCGTCCTCCTAGGCCTACGTATTCCCTCAGGAATGGGAAAGTCAGAGTCAACGTAGTTCGAAGGACTACTGGATTGTTAGGGGAAGGTTGCTCTCCAAGACATCGTCGTCTTGTGCCTACGTATCCTCAATCGGACAGGAGAGAGGAAGTCAGAGAAGTCGTAGTTCAGAGGACTACTGGATTGTTCGTTTGGCGTTTTTTAGGTGGACGACGCTAACGTTCGCGTTCTAGCAGTTTAGGTGTTACCGCTCGTTGTGTGGAGTCTTACGCGTTTACCTGTTTACGGTAGAACGTAAACAGTGTGTCCTTACGATTAGAGGGAGTGAGATGAGAAAAGAATCCCGAAGGAAGAAGATTGATTTGTTTATGTCTTTTAGAAGAAGTGTTTTAATTTGTTTTGTTTGCGATATGTATCGTGCTAAAGACTATGACATAGGATCAAATGCGTTGCAAAATCGACCCAAGACGGGACGTATGCAAAACACCCTATATAAGGTAATGAGGGACTCCCGCTTATCACTTCCCATGTGCTTAAGGCTCGTGGCGCACTCCACATACAATATTTGTTAAGTGTTTTTGCTTTTCTTGTAGAGAGATAAGAGACTCAAGTGGTTGAAAGAAAATCTAAGGGGAATTCCTTCCTAGAAGTTGTCATGCGATGATTGATACTATGGTTGAAGTTAGGAAAGGGAATCTCTACCTATGTTAGCATGCCTGGATTAGTAACCTAATGTTATGGTTTAGAAAGGGACTATCCTAATTGTTAACATACAAAGGATTGAAAGTCTAATGTCTCTTCTACCTCAAGCTTAATCGGAAATTAAGTCGAGCTAGGAATCCTAAGGGATCATGTGAACAAACACAAGTAAATATTATACTAATCAATCACAAAATGAACGATGTCGTGATCTCAGCCGAGAAACAAAATTGAGTGACCCTTCGTCCTCAACTAAAAGAAAATGCAACAGAAACAGACAATATCATTATCTCAACTATGAGGAAGTTGAGTGACTCTTTGTCAACAAGGAAAGAACGGTGTCGTGATCTCAACTATGAGAAAGTTGAGTGACTCTCCATCCTCCAAAAAAAACAAAATACAAGCCAATAAACCAAAAACAGCAGCAACAACTGTGCTCCTGCACCTGTACAGCTATAAAATCCAGCAACAAGCTAGAACAACTTTCAACAGCCCCTATTTTCAGAACTGGATAGGTATAAAAAATCTTGACAGAATTGCAACATTTAACAACTCACCTTGTGCACAGCAGCTGTGTATGTAACAGCACTTCCTACCTTCAAACAACTTAGCAACTCAAGTATGAATCACTACCAAAAATAACTCAAAAATTAGTCAAGGCAATCCAAGAGAATAACCAAAGTTAATCACCAAAATTTAAATGAAAATTACCAACAAGGTTTTAACTAGGGGTGTGCATGGTTGGTTATTTTTAAAAACCAAACCATAACCATTTTAAAACCAGTTAAATGGTTTAGATTCATAACCATAACCACATTTCAATCAAAACTGGTTATAAAACCGGTTATAAATTTGGTTATGGTTATATAACCGGTTATTAACTTTTTTTTTTCAAAAAACTTATTTTCTTTTAAAAAAATACAAAAAATTTAATTAGTATTTAAAAAATATTTTTTTTTCAAAAAAAAATATTTTTTTTCACAAAAAAAAATTTCAAAAAATTTATTTCTTTCCCAAACAATTTAATTTATGGACATGGTTTCCATTGTCATTGGGAATTTGTTCCCTCTGAAAATGTCAATAAATAGGTGTATATACATTTACCTACTATAGGTTTATCCAAATGAGTCTTTCTACAGCATTATTTTAAAAATGGACTCACAAAGAGATAGTTACCTCTTCTCTATTTATCAAATGAAACGGCCACTCTCCATGATCACATTTTTAGTACAATTGAATCATATAATCCATTGTCCAACATGTTGTCTCAAACTCATAAAAGCTTCAAAAATGTTATATAAATCCTTGTACAGTAGATTTATTTACTTGGCTTGAAAATAACAACTTCTAAAGGAATCCAACATTGTAAAAATCAGAGACAACATAGACACTAGAATCATTGATGTGAACACATGGCTTCCCAAGTATAATTGAAGCACTAGACCACCTACTCAGGAAAACAAGATGAAATGTCAATTAAACATTTTTTAAGCATTCGTTTTTATATACGGTTATGAAATTATAATTCAATTTATCTGCAACTACAGATACCAAGGAAAATATAAATCCCCAACTTCCTCGCAAAAGTTGTGTTTTCAAAAAGTTTCTGACCTTACCCTCCCAAGTAAATCAACTATGTTATACCATAAGGAAAACCTTGATAAATAAAGGGCAAAACAAAGTATTCATCAATTTTAAACAATCCGCAATAATCCTAGTTCCTTAAAAACAGAAACCAATAAAATGAAGAAATTCTAATAACTTCAGCAAGGAAACCTCAGGTCTGCTAAAGAAAAACTAGATAACACAAACATGCAAATACAAAAGTAGAATTGTCAAAACTTGTCAACTATGAATTGTCAAACCTCAGGTCTGATAAAAAAAATATATTTTTTTTAAAAAAAATTAATTTTTTTTCACAAAAATTAATTTATTTTTTCGCAAAAATTAATTTTTTTCTCAAAAAAATTAATTTTTTTTTCAAAAAAATTATTTTTTTCCTAAAAAAATTAAATTTTTATATGAAAATAAAAAAAATATATAATTGAATTGAAACATTTGGATTTTGGATAATAACCGGATCCAAAAATAAAATATGGTTGGATAACCATCCATTAATAATTAAATCGGTTAATAACTATTTAATTATATCCGAATATTTTAAATGGATTTGGATTTGATTATGGATTTGGATCTCACAACCGGATATTTTGCACACCCCTAGTTTTAACAAAAGGTTCACATAAAATTCCATCAAGGAATTCATCTAAAAAAAATTATGAATAAAATCTATAATATAAGAAAAGAAGATGCTCTGGAAAATCCATTGATGCCCTTTCCTTAAAATTTTACACATCATCAAAATGAGGGCAATTTATGTCCAAAATTTACTTTTTGCAACCAAAATACCATTTCTAATTATATGGTTGAGTAACAAGTCTATTTAGTTCCACTTTATTTCCAATTGCACATGTATATCTAACTTGTACTTTGTAACCAACTTTATATCTTCCAATTTTACAACTATTGTTTTTCCCAATGATAATTATTATGACCCAACCAAAGAGTGTCAATGTTTAACTTTTCGGATTTTTTGAAAAGCCTGAATCTTTTCTACCTACTCTCTCATTTCTCTCTCCAATCCCATCCTTTGTCCCATTCTCTCTCGCAGACCTTTCTCTCTGTCTCTTTCTCACACTACTTCCTTCTTCCTCTTCTTCTTCCTTAATTTCTCTCTCTCTCTCTCTCTCTCTCTCTCTTCTGCAAACACTGAGATCGCAAAAATTGAGTTATTCTTATATGTCGTGTTTGGTGGATTAGCAGTTGTTGTTGAAGTTCTCAACCTTAGCAAAAACAATAAGGTTCGAATCATTTATTCTCTCGTGATGGGTAGATCTGGATTTTCTGTCTTAGATTTCTTTTGTTTCATTCCCGATCTTTTTTTTTTTTACATTTGTGCTTCGTTTTAATAGATATGGATTTAATGTGCTTGTGAATCGCGAATTAAATGTCATTTGTTTCACTTCCATTCTGCTCTATATATTCTTCTGTTTGTGAATATTATGTTTGTTTTTATGGAAATCTCACTTTCAATCTATGGGGCATTCAAGGTTAGGGCTGGAGTGGAGATGACAGTAATCGATGTTATGGCGAATAGTATTCGTGTGCTATTGCAGAGGCTTTTTTGGTGGTGCTTCAAATACCATAACCACTGATATAACAGTTAGATCTTATATAATCTTAGACAAATGCTTGTGAAAAATATAATAATTTTCTAACAATAATACAGATCCTATTATTTCTGTTAATTAATTTTAATTGTTATTCAGATTTTTCTTTGGAACATTTCAGGTTTTCCTATTCAAAACTTTTGAAGTTGCCTACCTTATAATGTTTGTAAACTAGGTATGGAAAAATACAACATTAGGTTTTAATTCAACTTTAATTTAATGTTTCAGTTTTATAAACTTCATTAGTTATGATATTACATTAGGTTTTGATGCTAGATTAATGTTCCATACTGGACATCCACTGTCCATAATCCAGACATCATATATAACGGCACAACTTTCACTGTAAACTTCGGTTCCTGCCTCATGATTTCCCTCTTTTTTGCAACTCTCTAAATTGTTTGCTCATCTGATTTTAGGTGTCGTGTGGTGTCCGAGGGAAACTTGACCCTCCTTGTAATGTTGTGGGATATATTGACAGAGTGGTGCTTGGAATTAACCATGTGTATAAGAAGCCATTTTGGAGGAGATCTGAAGTGTGTTGCTATTTTCTGCTAGATGTTTTTTTCTACAATTTTTTTTAATGAATCACTTTTATATGGTTTGTGGTAATTTCAAACACTTATTGCCTTTTATGCAAGTCCCACAGGCCTGTACCGTGAAATTTCCGTATGAAAGGCCTTTTAAAAAATCTGTTCCTACATGGTGTTATGCTCCTTTTGAACCAGAAAGAATTTTAAGGTTTGTATTATCGCACTACAGACTTTAATATGATTATAAATACTCCCCTTTTGTTGAGCCTATTCCTTAGATTAATATCATTTACATATGCAGCTCAAAATCTGTTATTCTATCCACGATCATCAGATTGCATTATGGACATGTATTCGTACACTTGCAGGTAAAACCTGTAAGTCAAAGTAATCAGTGTTGGAAATATTAACTTTGACTCACCTTTTAACTTTTCTGATTTTAGGATCATCTTTCTAGATTGAAATAATGGATTCTCATTGGATCCTCAAAGTGATTAAGCCCCTTAGAAAAAGTAGGAGTGCCACCATCAGAATTGGATACACGATCTGCAGACCTATTTTAGCATGGTTATTATCCTGGGGATTATTAGAAGCATTAGGACTGGTACTGGCGGTATTTGACAGCTCATGAGGTACAGTGCTAGGACTAGATGTGCAAGCTGTCTGGGCTCCAGCAGAGGGTACACTAGCAGATTGTGCAGTCCTAGATGCAAGAATGGACTTAATAGGGCTCAGGGTTGGACCAATAGAGGTATTTGTTTGTTATTATTATTTTAAGAATTTTGATTGTTGTGTTTAATTTCCATTTACTGAAACAACTTTACAACATCATGTCCATTGTATCATATGAAAAGGTGTATCATATGAGTCGAGCTATTATTGAAGTATAAGTTGCAAAGTAATATAAATGAAGGAGTAGAAAACCGAAAATAAAACTTGTGAGAGTAAGCATCTGGCGCAATAATTTAGGTGCCTGGAGGTATTTATTTCAATTGGGAAGTTTTTGTCTCTGCCAAGACTGCTTGGAGGAAGACACTGGCCTGTTTTGAGGAATTTCAATGCTGGTTTATTCCAGGAGGATGTTACTATCATGGAATTGCTCAGGTTAGGAGTATCACTAGAAGAAAAATCCTTCATATCCTCAAAGGTCACGGTTTGTTCTTTTCTATTTGTAATGAATTGTTATTGGAATTTGTCATTTCAGAATATAGGCATGTTTGGATTGTGACCAATTCTAACTTATTCAATAGCATAATCACTTATGATACTGCTCTCCAGCTTAACTTGTGATAACAGCTTATATGGATACTGTTCTCCAGCATAATCACTTTTGCCAATGCAGTGTTGGATGGAAGTGATGCAATTCTCCTTGGAGCCGAGACCCTTATTGGAGTATACCCTGTGGAAACTATTTCTACAGTTGGAAAAATTTGTGCCGAAGCTTAGAAAGTTTACAATCAAGACTTGTATTTTAAGAAGACTATCAAATATGTTGGAGAGCCAATGAGCCACCTAGAATCAATAGCTTCCTCTGCGATACGTACATATCTTAGTCACATTACTAATTTTCCCCATCGACATTATTCTATTAACTAGCTGAAAGGACCATGTTACTAATTGAAGTATATTTTATAGGTTCAAGCAGCCGTCAAGGTTAAGGAGTCTGTTATCATTTGCTTCGCATCATCTAGAAGGGCTGCAAGATTGTATTTCATTCATCTCCTTCTTCTGTTGTGATTTTGATATCTTATTGTTATATCATTAGTTACTTGTTTTTTGTGTATTTATGTAGGTTGCTTGCTAAGTACATACCAACCATGCCTATGATATTTGTTGTCATTCCTCAATTGAAGACAAATCAACTACGATGGACATTCACTGACGCTATTCAAGTATATAATCAACAAGTTTGCCTTTGATTGACCTGCATGACATTACTTGACATTGAAGTTAACAAGTTTCTTGGTGTTATCTGTTTCATTTTATGACGGTGTCACAGGCTAGGCAGTCTCTTATTTTTTAGAGGTATTTTCCCTATGTTGCCAGATCCTCGACACCCCGTAAGAATTACTCAATAGTGTATAGTAGAAACAATGGCATTTTTTTCAAATTATGCCAAGGAATAACTCCGTAGTACCGCAATTTAACAGTACAGCATAATCATCAACTGCAGATGGAACAATTTATTAGATTGAATTTCGTGGAAGAGAATTGAACTTTTCAATAGGACCTATATTGGTTAGTTTTAAATCAATGTTTAATTGAATGAAACATACTGATTTGTTGAGGTTGACAAATTATTTGGGTATCTGTGTACAAAAATTGATCCTATCATACTCAAATAGTGAATCGATCAAATTATTTGGGTATATGGTGAATCGATCAAATTATTTGGGTATATGGTGCAAATTGTTTTGTTGTTGTTGCAGTGCTTTTTTCTGGGTTTGTTCTGGCTTAGGGGATCTTAGTTTTGTTGTTGCAACTGTCTTAATGAAGTCGGGTGTCTGTTGTTATATCGACTCTGCTACTTGTATTTTTGTTTCTAGGCATGTCTCATGAATGATATTGCAGTTTTGTGATAAAATGTCTAACCCAATGGGACAATCATCTGTTGATTGTGCAAAGATCCCTTCCATACCTAATGTTTCCTTCACCATTGGTGGAAAAACGTTTGACCTTGCGCTACAAGAGGTATAATATCAAATTTAAATATATTTTTTTGCAAGGGTTAATTTTGCATTAGATTTGTTGCTTTATGAATTGAGTTAATTTTTAATGCGCGAAATGGTTGCCCTGTTCCATGTTTTCTATTTCCCTAATCCAATTTTCCATTTGTTTTCTTCAGTACATACTGAAGGTAGGTGAAGGTCCTCAAGCCCAATGCATTAGTGGCTTTACTGCTTTGGATGTTCATCCCCCACATGGCCTACTCTGGTACATCAAACTTTAATATGCCATGACATTTACCTTTTGGTTTTGATGCATTTGATTTGATAATAATCACTTAACGGAATATGCATAAATTCAGCATCCTTAGAGATATCTTTATGGGACACTATCATACGGTTTTTGATTATGGTAAACTCAGAGTTGGATTTGTCGAAGCAACATAGAGAATCTGCTCATGCCTTGCAGAATGGCATCCTTTTCTTTCACCAGTTCGCAAGCCTCAGCCTTGTGATATTGATCTCAATTTTCCTGCTCTGATGAACTATAATGAAGAGATCCGCGCCACAGCCCATCATCTCTGACTTGCCTCCGTTCGTCTGTCCGCCGCTGATTCTTCTACTGTGACTTATGTCAATTGATGTTTAAGATAGTTTAATTTCTTTTTTATGTTTGAATTTTATCATTGTAGTTTGTTAAGTAAGAAGGAAAAAAAACATTACTTTATTAGAGTTAGAGTCTTAAATTTAAGGTTATGGGGATAAAGTATTATTCTGAGTCTTATGTTTATGATTAAGATTATGTTGTAGATTACTGGAATAGGACATGGCCATCTTTGTTATGTGATAAGTGAAGGTTTATTTCACCTTGGATGGTTTATGTCTTTGTTGTTGTAAATTTATTTAGATCCTGTTAAATGGCATTGTAATGGCATTGATCCTAATTTTATCTGATGTATTGATATCATCTGGCATTGGATTATGTTATAGATGTATTGATATCATCTGGCACATTTTTATTTTTTCTCTTAAAAAGGTGGTGGATATCTGCAGGTCAGCATTGGTCCTAATTTCAATCCTCCGCAAAGGTAATTACACCAGAGCACTGTCAACAAAATTCAGAATTAAACGTGCTTACTGTTAACATTCCCCGCAAGAAGAAAATATGTATGCAAACTATGAACAACCTTTAGACAAACAACAGACTTTGATGTTGCAGCCGGTGCCTGGGGATTACACATTACCTCATAAGAAATCTACCCTTAGAAAGTACTATATAAAGAATACAAAATTTTATCATACCCGTCTAACTAATTTTCCCCCAAACACGTTCCCAAACTTTGGAGTATCTGGAAGGGTTATAAAAGGCTTAATGTTTTTGCAATATAAATATATATATATATATATATATATATATATATATATATATATATGAAATTCTGGTATATCAGACTACAGATGTCCTATAGAATGTCTGGACATCTGATCTGAACAAAACAGCATGGCAAGGTATAAACAATTAAAACCAGTACAGAAAAGCGTAAGAACACACCAGAATTGTTTACCCAGTTCGATGACACGCATCTACTCTGGGGGCTACCAAGCTAGGGATGAAGTCCACTATTAGCAGTATTAATTTGCAGACCCTACAGCCAACACGCCCATTGACGATCTACGCACTTAATCACTACCCAATGACCCTTCTACCTAGGTCCTCCCTAGATATGAGACTCCATCTCACTCCCAATCATCGCAATGATGTCTAGCAGTCAACATCTCAGCCACTGCATCGACAGCCCTTCGCCTACATTCTGATCACACAGATAGACATGAAGCCACACTTCCATGGTGAGGAAACACACTCCTATGACACATCAACATCTGATGAGAATAATACCTAGCTAAGTATGATGCCAAACTCCACCGTTTGTTAGCTTCTTCCCTTAACTAAGACCACAACCTGGAGTTGCTTCAAAGCTTCCTCCAAGAACAATATGTACTGCCTCTTACCTACAGGTTTTGAGGGATACGGGTAACCTTCCCACAAGCCGGGAGGTTTACCTAGACAGAACCATAGACTTCTACATCTTGAGCTGTATCTTCCAAGGTTACAAACCCTTCTATTTATAACCTGTACCCAACTGGATTTAGGCCTTCAATCACAGCTTCATTAGGTGTTACAATTAGCAGTCGCTTCTGCCACAAGTTAGGTCTTCAATCTTTTAGTTTCCTAAATAATCTCCTTATTTAGAAAATCTTCATTTAACTTGATTTCTGATTGAATCTTCTAGACCTTTAAAAATGCGCCACATAGGATACATAATTTTCTCTTGTAGATTCTGCACAATTCAAAACATACCTGAATCTCATTAATCCAGCTCAGCAGGCGCGATGTCGAATGCTCCCTCTTAGGACATCTTCTTCGACATGTTGTTTCAGTTGTTGAATAACTTCAACACAACATGTTCTTGCTGTACCTGTTCTTCTTAGCAAGTTTATACATCCTATTCTCTATTACACTATTGTTGCTATTATTTGTTTTACAAAAATTAAGCCAATCCTAATACAAGAGAACTAACAATCTCCCCCTTTGGCAAATTTTGGCTAAAACAAATAATCTAAAAACAATTACAATCCAGGAGTTTACGGCAATATAAAAATACAACCAACAGCAGTAGTGTTCAGAGTCTACTGCACATAGCAACAGATCTTTAGTTTGAAGATAATGTCTCAACATCTTTGTTCGACATCTTCTTTGCAGTACTCTGAAGAACTCCATTGCATCAGCACCAACGAACAGCAATCTTCAGGATAAAAGGAAGGAAGGTCCTGAAGTTTGTTGGTGCACACGAGGAAGAAGATAGCAGAAGACAGCTTGTACTCCCCCTCAATCCAGGAACCTCTTCTTAACATCGAAGACCAATGGTGGCATAAGAGAACTCTTAATTACTCTTTGAAGGGCATAAGAGGAAACTTAAGACCAAACCCTCCACCACTCCTAGTAACTCAGAACACAGATCACAACTGTGTTCATAACTCAGATCACAGGTCACAAAAAAAATATCTAAATAGAAACATGATAGACATTTGATTCGACATGTTTGGACAACATTTGTAATTACAGACTCCTGTCTGACCATCTGAGCAACATGCCCTTTCTCCCCCTTTTTGGCCAAAAATTGACAAAGGAGGCCATCACAAAACCAGACCCAGGCACAACTTACCCAGACCCAAACAAAACCCATTGTTTTGATGAGAACAACACTCACTTGATGGTAGAGGATAGGAGAAGCCTCTATAAATAGCATAGCAGTTTCTTAGATATTAACGATCTTTAATTCTTGGTCAAAGAAAACGTTAATTGAGAATGGAAAAACTGCAGCTTAATTCAAGGTACACCGTCCAAACTGACTTTGAACGCCTTTAATAGCTCTTAGATTGTTTCTGCTGAAACGAACCAGTCCTAATTCATGCACCTGCATGGTCAATCAACACTTTCTAGGCTCCCTTCTTACACGTGGCTGGGTGCATAATCTAGAATATTCCTTTTTTGGGCTCAGGGAAACATGTCTTGAGTAATGTTCTGACATCTTTTCAGACATTGTCTCCAACAAATCTTCAGTACTTTGGTCAGGGATGTTTCCTAGACTTCTTCAAAAGTTCAGAGGCATGACCACAATGCCTTCAACTGAAATCTCTAAGTGAACTTCTTTCACTAAGTGTCACACACCACATGGCAAAACAAATGTGACATCTCCCAACAACCTGCATGACACCTTACTTGTCCTATTCATCATTGCATAGAAAATAAATTCTCGCAGAAATAACACATCCTCATAAGAGGCCAACAACTCCATAAGCTCAAGCTCCAGAACAAACCCATTATTCTACTAACTCCCCATATCATGGACAATCACAACTCCAGCTGAGCACAAAACTTCATTGTGGAGAATACTCAAAATTGAACAATCACCAGCTCACAGGGAATGACTCCAAGTACCCTGAACTAGTCTCTGAATCATCCCTTTACACCTCCACACATACTGGCATGACTCTCTGGATGGCTGAGAAGTCATGCAACCATAGTCTGAAACCAATCTCCAACCTTTTCTTAGTGTGCTTAAAAGCTTTACTAAGATTCAGACTCTCTAACAATAACAGAAGGAATACCCCTTAAACAATATGTTGATCAAATCATCCTTCTGCACATTAAGTCTTCAAACCAAAATAGTAGTTATGCATCGCTGAGCATACTACTCCAAACAGACTTAGAATCTTCTTATTCTATACCAGAGATAGAACTGCCACTTCTGAATGTGGTGTTTGAATATTAAGATTCATGGTCCCAAGTCTCTGCCACAGACTATCAACAAAAATGATGTTATGACATCATTTGGAACATCAGCAACATTACCACAGAACCTATCAGCTTTTGGTTCTGAAGGCATTATTCAAGGGACTTAATTCCATCCACGCCCGTTACTAAGCACCCAAACTACACAACAGAATATTATAGAGAGAATTAAACTCTCCACCATTTTCTGAAAAACATGTTCAGAATTCAGATTTGCACTCAACCATCAGACAAACACTTAGTCTCCCGTCAAAGTATTTGTCAGTTAGTCAGATAGGATTACCTTTTCACACAAGGTAAGACTTTAACCTGACATACTTCTTCTTCACACCTGTGGTACTTGTCGAATCTTCTACATAACATCCAGTCATGGCAGCCAGAGCATCCTAGTTTAGGTCATTGGTTTGATCTCAAACTCTGCTTACAAACAAACTGAGATGGTGTTCCAACATCTGATACGACATCATCCATTCTTACTATGGTTCTGGGGGTAACATCCATAGTAACTTATATATACCTCTTGTGGGGGTAATACAAGGAACCAAACCAACTACTGATCATCCTCAGGATCAGATCACACCCTTATGCAGGAAATTGCACGAGTCACATCTCAATAAGCTTCAAATCAGACCTCCTATCTGATGTTGAGATGATGGATGCCTTGCCTGCACCTACAAAGGAGATTCCCTCTATTAGCTCTCTAGAACATAGAAAAATATACAGACTGTTCAAAGAGGTTTGTTTCCCCTGATCTTCAAAAACAATGCCCCTCAGACTTTAACATCTTCAAACATGTCACGACATCATGTCTGACATTACTTTAACCCTAGACTAGGGAATCTTCTTCATTCTAACTCACTTAGATCAGAAATAAACTAATCCAAGTCGTAACCATCAAGATTATGATGTCAGAACGTCTGACAGAACATCCCCACTCTTGAATTTCAAGGATAATCAATTAAATACTTGTGGATTTCACAAATAGCAATTGATCTTAAATCCTTACACAATAACCCTTCTTCACTGCTATAGCTGAGCTCCACCAGATCATGTCACGAGCACTTAAAAAGTATTCAGACTTGTTGCAAGTAACTTTTTCAAGGACAATGTTGAGATACCAAGGCTGCCACTATTGACTCACGTAACTAAGACTTTCTCTGAACAGGTCTTCTTTACCTCAACAAATCTTCAAACAGATTGGATTCACTCTTAGGGTCAAAAGAGATGCATCCTTCCTTGCTGATGAAAGGTGAAAATAAATCACCTCCACGGTCTTCACCCCTATGCTTCCTAGGAAGCACCTCCTAGTCTGAAGAATAACTAGAAGACTCCAGAACATGACTCAGTTGCCTTGATTGGACTTGATCATCATATCAAGTGTCTTTAACAACATAATCAACAAGAAATCATCAAACCCCTAGAGCATGAGCTTGAAGATTCATCTTACCCTTCAATCTGACTTCAGCATACATGATGAAGCCACTCATCCATGTACCAAGTCATACAAGACTCAACCATCACAAAGACACCCCTCTGCTCCCGACTTTGGAATGCTATGTGACATCACACCGGTTGACATCTACAAGAACAGAAAAACGAGTAAGGACAGCTACAATCTTCCTTCAATCATAACTCCAGAATCCCATACTTCTAGAGCTCTTCAATCAGAACCTCATGCAGCGGAACTACCAAGGAAACATATCTTGCTTGCCCTAATAAGATGTCAAAACATCTTATAAGGCACATCAACAAAAGAACTAGCCACTTCTTTCGTAGATGTTGTAGAATCTCCCTCAGCAATATGAACAACCAGGAATTTTCCATCAGATATATATATGCAGTGGAACACACACCAGAAAACCCCTCTACAGCCTTCAGGCAAGACATAATAACCCACGCCACTCCATGTGCAGTAGGTCAACATAGGTTTGAAAATAAATCAAACCACACAACAACTCACCACCAAAGCTACACGCCTGACAACTTCAAACAAAGCCAATACACACCCTATCATGAATAGTCCATCCTCCATTTCAAGGGACCATTCAAACAACATATGAACTGACCAACTCCATACAACTTCTCAGCACACCTAATTTCCTTACACATGAACCAGGAAGTATCTTCCCTAGTTCTCATCCAGAAACAGACAGGATACCTGCTCTGATACCAATTGAAATTCTGGTATATCAGACTACAGATGTCCTATAGTATGTCTGGACATCTGATCTGAACAAAACAACATGGCAAGGTATAAATAATTAAAACCAATACAGAAAAGCATAAGATCACACCAGAATTGTTTACCCAATTCGATGACACACATCTACTCTAGGGGCTACCAAGCCAGGGATGAAGTCCACTATTAGCAGTATTAATTTGCAGACCCTACAGCCAACACGCCCATTGACGATCTACGCACTTAATCACTACCCAATGACCCTTCTACCTAGGTCCTCCCTAGATATGAGACTCCATCTCACTCCCAATCATCGCAATGATATCTAGCAGTCAACATCTCAGCCACTGCATCGACAGCCCTTCGCCTACATTCTGATCACACAGATAGACATGAAGCCACACTTCCATGGTGAGGAGACACACTCCTATGACACATCAACATCTAATGAGAATAATACCTAGCTAAGTATGATGCCAAACTCCACCGTTTGTTAGCTTCTTCCCTTAACTAAGACCACAACCTGGAGTTGCTTCAAAGCTTCCTCCAAGAACAATACGTATTGCCTCTTACCTACAGGTTTTGAGGGATACGGGTAACTTTCCCACAAGCCGGGAGGTTTACCTAGATAGAACCCTAGACTTCTACATCTTGAGCTGTATCTTCCAAGGTTACAAACCCTTCTATTTATAACCTGTACCCAACTGGATTTGGGCCTTCAATCATAGCTTCATTAGCTGTTACAATTAGCAGTTGCTTCTGCCACAAGTTAGGTCTTCAATCTTTTAGTTTCCTAAATAATCTCCTTATTTAGAAAATCTTCATTTAACTTGATTTCTGATTGAATCTTCTAGACCTTTAAAAATACGCCACATAGGATGCATAATTTTCTCTTGTAGATTCTGCACAATTCAAAACATACCTGAATCTCATTAATCCAGCTCAGCAGGCGCGATATCGAATGCTCCCTCTTAGGACATCTTCTTCGACATGTTGTTTCAGTTGTTGAATAACTTCAACACAACATGTTCTTGCTGTACCTGTTCTTCTTAGCAAGTTTATACATCCTATTCTCTATTACATTATTGCTGCTATTATTTGTTTTACAAAAATTAAGTCAATCCTAATACAAGAGAACTAACAATATATATATATATATATATATATATCACAATTATAGGAAATTAAGTGTATTACTCCTTATTATCAAAGATAAACCAGGACAATAATTCTTCATTCTCTAGCAACATATATCAATCAATTATGGTGTATCATGTGTATTATTAGGCACCTCTATTGGTTCCAAATGCAACTTATGCTCTACAGGTGAGCATGTCTCAAGAGATTTTTCTGCACTCTAGATAGACTCTGGCTGCAACAGTGTCGAGTGCTCATAAGGCAACACTAAACAAGATAGCTACATAGCAAACAAAAAAAGTTACTATTGTTATAAACGGGCACAACTTTAATTTTGATTCAAATTTTTTCATATACGAAAAAAATACTATTATTATAAACGGGCACAACTTTAATCTTGATTCAAAATTTTTTATATACAAAAAAATATCATTGTTATAAACAGACACAACTTTACTTTTGATTCAAATTTTTTTATATATGAAAAAAATACTATTGTTATAAACGTACACAACTTTAATCTTGCTTCAAATTATTTTATATACGAAAAAAATACTATTGTTATAAACAGACACAACTTTACTTTTGATTCAAATTTTTTTATATACGGAAACAACTTTACTGTTCATTCAAGTTTTTTGTATAAATTGTGTCAAAACAAAACTAATATTTATATACGGGAAAAAATACATTGTTGATTAAAATATTTTTATACACAGAAACAATTACTATTGTTATAAACGGAAAAAACTTTACTACTGGTTCAAATATTGACTAATGGAAATTTATCGACAATTTCTAATACTTACCAATACCAATTTTTAATTTCAATAATATCTATTTTTATAATTTTACCTTTTTTTTCAATTTGATTAACAATTACGCGTCCATAACATAAAGTCCTCGAACAGACATGCCCGTGCGAATGCACGGGTTAGTTACTAGTTTACAAGAAACTAATCTAAAACAACACGATCAAGATCATATACTTTGTCACATTTCATCAAGATAACCACAATTAATCAAGGTCAAATCTAAAACTAAGGTCAAAATTATAGTCAAAATTCACTCAACATCAATATCTAAATTCAATAAAAAATAAACAAAAATTTTAAACAAAATCAAGATCAAAATTAATATCAAAATCTCAATCAAAGAATGTTAATATCCACCTTTACTAAAAAATCAATATTAAAATCAAAAGTTTAAACAAAATCAAAATCAAGATTAAGACTAAGACCAAAATTTAATATCTAATTAAAGCCAAATTTCTACTCCACAATTATCAAAAGCTTTTAGTTAACCAACTAATAACAATTTAAACAAAAGAGAATTTAATCAAAATCAAAATCAAGGAAAAAAAGGTGTTATACTGATTCCAGAAGGTGTGGATAATAGTTGTGTGGTCTTGGGCTAAAGGTGTAAGAGCCCACGAAAAAAAAAGGATCCACGCAGGGGTGTACTCACTTGCTACAGGTTCAAAACCTCACTTGCCTGGGCTCTGAGACCCAACGAACATGAAGATTGAGGTATGTATATCTCATGGAATACCTCACATTACTCACTTGCTTCTCCTTTCCACATCTAAAGCTAATCGCCAGACATAAATAGCTCCGTCGTGCCGGAGTTCATCACCGGCGGTGGCGGGGAACGATCTCAGAAAAACCTCACATCACTCCCCTTGTTTTATCATGATTTAATCAAATCCATCATGCAAATCTCTTAACTCTCAGCCAAATTTACTAATCGAAGACAAAAATACGAACACTAACCTTTCAAATCAGCGACGAAATCGAAGGCAAAGGAAAAGGATGATATTACCTTTGAAGGAGCGGTTTGCACGGCGATGATAGATGGAGATCTCAGAACCGCTCAGGTACAAAAGTTGCTACGATTCTACTCTCTTCTCCTTCTACCCCGTTCTTGATTACGCGTGCTTCAAATTTGTTGTTGCCATGATTGTGTTATTCTAGTTCGTGAGGTTGAGTGAATCGCTTCTTGTTGAGAGAGGTTGTTGAATTGTATTCGTGTGCTCATTCAATTCGACATTGCTGCGATCTCCTTCCTCTTTCCTGTGCTTTTAATTGTTGTTGTTGAGTTCTCTACTCCTTCTTCTTGATTCTTCTCTGTGGGTGTTTCAATTGTGGTTGTTGAATTCAATTCTGTTATAACTATTGTGGAAATTATGAGTTGTGAAGTTGTTTGTTGCTTTTGCGATTCCCACATAATTCTTGCGCGTGAACTTGGTATTGTGTGAATTGATTTCTTGTGGATGAGTTGTTGATTGATGTTGCAGAACTTGAACCTGTGATTCTGTGATTGATTTGCAGGTTATATGTGCTTGTCGTGAAAATTGTTAAACAACCGTTGATCTTCCAAATCTAACTTTGGTGAGTCACAGGATCGATCAGATTGATCCTAGAACATGTGCTAACAATTGATTTAAAATAAATTCTAAAGAACTAAACACTTCGACAGTGTTCATAAAGAGAAGTTTATCTAATATGTGGTTTTTTAAAGATGTGCAAGAACTTTAAGTCGAAAAGGCTGAAGACATCAAAGAAAGGCTAAAAATATAAAGGTAAGACACAATGCTGAAACGTAACTTGCAATAAAGTAAAAGAAAAATTCTTGATAAAAGGCTGAAGTAAATTGCATTGAAAAAGAAAATGGTGTTTACATCATGTACATTCTCACAAGACTCTTTTCTCTACACGCGGATACTTTGAGTAAATTTGGAGTAACTTGTACAAAGTGAACACAACACCCCGAATCCTATTGCTAGAACTCCTATTTATAATAATAAAACTAACTGTTGTTAACTCCCTAAAACAATTAACACATGACAAGTGTCGCGCTGCATGAGGGGCCACACAGCTTTGATGGCCTACCAACCAAATCTTGTCTCTCGACAATTTGGTTTGGTCCAAACTCTACCCAAATGCTTGTACGAGAAGAAAGTCCATGTGATCCTTCCCCACACTAGCTATGATGCCATAGAGAGTTTGACACACCTCGCTCAACATGCTCACAGATCACTCTTTACTCCTGTAGTACCCTAAATTTTGACCAACAGTTCGCAGGTTTTTCAGAGACTCTTTCTATTTCGGGTTCACATACTATCAGGGGTGTTTGAGTCTCTGGCCCATATCAATATCGGCCTATTAGAACTTATAGGCCCATTTCTGAATTATTCTCTTACAGGGGTTTTATTTTGGAGTTTGGTTTTTAGGATATTATTTATTTTTGGAAATTACCATTATTAGGTTTGTTATCCAAATTTAATTATTCTTATTTACTGTTTTATTAGGCTATCGGTTTATAGGGGGTAGATAGATTTTTTAGATATGGTTTAGTTAGTCTCTTTAGAAATGTAGGTATATATTGAATATAAGGGATCTCTTTAGAATTTTGTAGAATTTTGGGCTTTTAGTTTAATTTAATTTTTTAAGTTTAATAATAATTTTAGGGGTCTTTAGAATTAAGTGAATTTTATGTCAATAGGCTTAATTTTTATAAATTTAGTACATTAGGGATAATTTTTATTTATTTGTTACATTTCATCTTGTTTTTATCATGTATTATCCTTTTTATTTATACGGTTGTTGTTATAATTATCATTTACTTTATTTTTATTATTTTTGTATTCGTTTAGGGTTTTTATCATCAGTTAAGGATTAGTCCATTAAGGTTATTATTATTATTATTATTATTTATTAATGTGATTAAAATATCTATTATTATTGGCTATTATTTATTTTATTTTGTTTTGGTCAAAATCGTTGACCGGATACCTTCGTCTTCCCCAAGTGGCCCAAACCCTAATTGTACGTGGAATTGGGATCGTATCAGATCAAAGCAGAAACAAATCATCTCCATTAATTTTCCAAATCAAATTGTTTCAATCAAATAAAAAAAACCTAAAGTTACAAAATAGAATCCTAATTCTAAAAACAACATAGAATCAGAGCAAATACATCTAAAACTTACGAAATCAAAATCTAAATCTAAAGCTAATAAATCCTAAAACCCTAATTTCTAAGTATATAAAAAACAGAAATTAAAATCAGAAGGGGGGGGGGGGGGTTTGGAGACGCTAAGACGAACGGCTGTTACGAATCCCTTGGATCCTCCATAAACCGTCACCTGCAAACAAAATGGAAAGGAGATTAGATAGAAGAGTCAGGAAATAAAAAGAAGGGAGAGGTAGGTTTACGTAGCTTTCGATTATTGTTTTGTTATTGATGGTCGTGGATCCGTTGTTGTAATGCGTCAACGCATGCTTTTAATTTGATTTTTGGGGTTTCTGGGTTTATTTAGGGTTAGGGTTCTTGGGATAGGGTTAGGGTTCTTGGGGTTTATGCAGGTTGTTGGGTTCGTAGTTGAACATCAGGGTTAGGGTTCTTGTGGGACGAAGATTCCGGGTGATTACTCACCGGAATCTGGGTTTGGTGGAGGATGTGAGGGTTGCACAAGGTGGCCGGACGGCCCACCGGCGGCGGAGGAAAAGAGAAGTGAGAGGGAATGAGAGACTTAGAGAGAGACGGATAAATAAAGAGAGAGAAAGAAGAAGGCGAAGTGAGAGGATTCTGAGGAAAGGCGGGATTATATACCCCCTCTGTGTAGCCACGGATCTAGGCCAAGTGGCTTGTTTCCCAACGCTAGGATCGTTTGACTTCTCAGTCAAATAATTAATCTCCCAAAGCGTTGCCCACCATACACCCCGTTTGACTTCTCATCATAGCCGTTCATCGTGCCTATCCTGAGATCAAAGGTAGAGAGAGGCGTTGGATCATGTCCACTAATCGGGGATCACACGGTCCAACCATGGAGTCAACCGTGCTGACTTTTCCATGAACGACGGACCCACGCTGGGCTGCTGTGTGGATGGGCCTAGCGCCCTCTGCTACTCGCACCCCCAATTTTAAGCCCATTACTTTTCTGTAGTAAAACGCACCCCCCTGGTTTTTTATTTAATTAAATTATTAACATAATTTAATTAGTAATTTAGTTTAAATTTTAATAGAGTTTTAGGGTTTCAATAATTAAGTTAATTACTTAATTTAATTATTGAATTAGGTTAATTACATTTAGGGTTTATAGGGTTTTAGGGTTGACTTAATCAATTAAATTAATAACTTAATTTAATTGTTTAATTAGGTTTTATTAGGGTGTAATCAACTAAATTAATTACTTAATTTAATTGATTAATTAAGTTAAGATTTCTTTTTTAGGGTTTTATATATAATTAAATTAATCACTTAATTTAATTATTTGATTAGGATATTTTTTATTAAGGTTTAAATGGGTTTTTTTAATAATTAAATTAATCACTTAATTTAATTATTTGATTAGGATAATTTTTTTTCTCAATTAAGGCATAAATAGGGATTTAGGGCTAATTTAATCAATTAAATTGATAACTCAATTTAATTGGTCATTTAGGTTTATTAGGGTTTTTTTTATCAATTAAATTAATAAGCTTAATTTAATTGTTTATTTGGGGTAAATTAGGGTTTCTATCAAATTAAATTAATAACTTAATTTAATTGTTGGATTGGGTGGGTTTTTTTTTAACTTAGGTTTTGGGTTTGCCAATTAAATTAATAACTTAATTTAATTGGTTATGTAGGTTTTTATTTAGGGTTTTAAAATATTGAATTTATATTATGTAGCTTTGTTATTTAATGGGTTCTTCATAATAGTTACCTTTCTTTTGTTTTGTTTAAGAAATAGGGTTTTGGAATTTAGGGATTCTATGGTTTTTAAATAAGGGATATAAGGGATTCTTAAGGATTTAAGCTTTTGGGATAATGCTCTTGGTCCGAGAGCCTAAATAAAGGATGGGATAAGGGATAAAACTCTTGATATCCGAGAGTATAAATAAATGGATTAGGGATAGAACTCTTGATATCCGAGAGTATAAATAAATGGATGAGGGATAGAACTCTCCGTCCGAGAGTATAAATAAGGGACAAGGGATAGAACTCTCCATCCGAGAGTATAAACAATGGATAAGGGATAGAACTCTCCATCCGAGAGTATAAATAATGGATAAGGGATAGAACTCTCCATCCGAGAGTATAAACAATGGATAAGGGATAGAACTCTCCATCCGAGAGTATAAACAATGGATAAGGGATAGAACTCTCCATCCGAGAGTATAAACAATGGATAAGGGATAGAACTCTCCATCCGAGAGTATAAACAACGGATAAGGGATAGAACTCTCCATCCGAGAGTATAAATAATGGATAAGGGATAGAACTCTCCATCCGAGAGTATAAATAATGGATAAGGGATAAAACTCCTTATCTAGGAGTATAAATAATAGATTAAGGGATAAAACTCTTTATCTAGGAGTATAAATAATAGATCAAGGGATAGAACTCTTTATCCAAGAGTATAAATAGTGGATTGGGTTTAGGATTAGGAATGGGTTTAGGATTAGGAATGAGAATAGGATTAAGGGGGTAGGAATAGGGGAGGTGAACTACGGTTACTCTGATCCTTCAAAATGAGGGTACTTAGGCATAGGGTTGTGAACCCTAGCGAGTATAATTAATAAAAAACTTAGGTTTCTTTTGTAAATAAATCATTTAGACAAACAAACAAGCATACCCTAAAATCTAAGGAGGATCCCATTGAGTACAATGGAGGTGAGGGGTGCCTAACACCTTCCCCTCACTTAACCGACTCCTGAACCTTAGGAATCTCTACCCTTAGGATTAGGATTTTAGGTTTATCATTATTTTCCTTAAAAAATATGATGGCGACTCGAAAATTTTTAGCCGGCCGCGACAGCTGGCGACTCTGCTGGGGATTCCTCCCTAAAGAGAGTCCCTCCTAACCTTAGGGTCTAGGGTCCTTGTTTGTTTTGAGTGTTTACTGTTTTTAATTTTTTGTTTTTTTATTATTATTATGATTTATTTTGTGTTTTTATTTATTATATTTGTCTATAATATTTTTTTTTATTTTTGTCATCATGCATTGGATTGGGGCAAATAATGTGTGAAGCTAAAGCCCAAGCTTGGAGTATAATCCTAGATGAGGACGTGGAACAGAAATGCTTTTGGGGGGGATGAGACATCCCCAACAATTCATTGATGCCACACTCAGAATAGATCCTTCCAAAGGTGTCCTCGTGAAAGGGCTAGCCCCTAACGTAGAGGATGATTTGGATGTGGTCCGAGACTCTGAGAACTTTTAGCCTACCCCTTACCAACTCATGGAGACCCTACGTATTCAACCCTCAAGGGCTGTTACTAGGGTCCTACCCAGATGAGACTTATCCCGAAGGATTACCATAGGAAGGCATGGTCCTTCTCATGGTAAAACAAGGGTATAGTCTGTACAGTATAGGGTCGTTATGCTGTCCAAACTTTTATGTCCTACATGTGAGGGGATTGGGTAGACAAGCTTTAGATCTAAACCTATTATAGGGAGCCTACCTAGTTAGGGTCATGCTTGCATTTTCACCTTACCCTAACCCAAAAAAAACATTTAACCAAAGAGCAAAGTGTCCATGTCATCATGCATTTAAAAACTTTTTTTGCATATATGCATTTTGTGGGGAATTTCAAGATGCGTTGTAGGAATATGGGAAAGATTGATTCAAATAAAAGGGATACCCTACGCATCAAAATGCTAAGTGCTGATTTACAAAGTCTCAAAGGCCTTTAAGACTTAAATGCCAAATCTGCTCAAGGGATGGTTATATACAAGCATGGAAGGATCCTCGATCTCTTAGGGACTCCTAGAAAGGTAGAGGCCATAACTACTCTTGCACAATCCTCCTCTACGTGGCTTCCCCTTCAAGGATTTTCAACTAGCTCTTACGCTATACTTGGATTTACAAGGAGAAAAAAAACTTACAAGGGGCATGGAAAAAAAGAAAAAAAAACATAAAAGGAAAAGGCGTCAAGCCTAAAGATTTAGCTGTGCCTGTTGAGGATCTATTATCTCACCACAAGGAGGATAGGAAAATGCAAGGGCTCAAGCAAGGATACTTAGAGAAGCTTAAAGCTCATTTGAAAAGGCATTAGGGGCATCTATGTAGTTTACGCCTTCTTAAGTTCAGGATTTTCCATTTTGGGATTATTGTTTTGGGTTATTCCCGAGGAATTATTGTTATAAGTTTGGAAGGCATTTTGGATTTGGGGATTGGCTAATGGATTTGAATCTGATATTCTATGTGTATGGGTTTCATCCTTTGGATATATTCATCTGTAACTACAATGGATTTTAGAATTCCCCCCAAATAAATTTTTAAAATTATTCAGCATACATCATGCATATTCATACATTCATCACCAACATGCATTCAACATAAGGAAAAAGGAAAAAAAATCATTTTTTTAAACTTCGTCTCAGGGTCATTGAGCATAACAATCTGACTTCCCGACCTCGCACTCGAGCGTACCAAAGGAAAGCTATGGATTAGATGGAGAAGGAGCTGGTTACTCTAAGAGGAGAAATAGATACTGTCAAGGAGAACGTGGAAAAAATGAAAAGCCAGATTGATCAACTGACACTTGTCGTCCAGAATTTGATAGCCAGAAGAACCAAGTCAAGCCATCAAGGGAAGGTTCCTACTCCTACCTCCCATGTTGAAGACAATAACCCCCTACTAGGGTTTGTCCATGATCTGGAACGTGAGGAGACTGAAACTGCTAAGCACAAAACTGTTGACCAACCTCTCGAGGGAACCGTCTCTCCACCTATTTCCAATGGGACACCTCGTACTACTTACAGACCTACTCCGTGTGAGAACTATGCATACGAGGGTGAAAATCCGAGTCAAGTGGCCCTTGAAAATAAAGGAACCACTGTTAGGGAAAGGAGAAGGATTGATGATAAGTACAAAGCACTTGAGGAAAGGCTAAAGGTCGTGGAGGGACTCAATGTTATTGGAGTGGATGCCTTGGAAATGTGTCTGGTGCCCGATGTGGTCATACCTCCTAAGTTTAAGGCACCTAACTTCGAGATGTATAAAGGAGTTAGTTGTCCCAAAAATCACTTCCGGATGTTTTCCCGAAAGATGGGGGCTCATGCTAAAAATGAAAAGCTGATGATGCATGTTTTCCAAGACAGCCTTAGTGGGGCATCCTTGGATTGGTACGTACAACTGGAGAGGACTCACATCAAGAACTGGGAGGATCTGGCAAGTGCCTTTATAAGGCAATACCAATATAATGTAGACATGGCCCCTGATCGCATACAATTACAAAACATGTCTCAAAAAGGGAACGAATCTTTCAAGGAGTATGTCCAGAGATGGAGGGAGCTAGCCTCTCGTGTTCAACCTCCATTGCGGGAAAGCGAGCTAGTAGATACATTCATGGGAACTCTGCAAGGGCTATACTATGAAAGGATGATTGGGGCAGTCTCAATAGGATTCACTGACTTGGTTATCATTGGAGAGATAATTGAGAACGATTTAAAGACAGGAAAGATTGGGCAGTCATCCTCCGACCAACGTAACAATAAGGGGTACCCCGAAAACAACTCAAAGGAAAATGATGTCAGTGTTATAGACCCTGAAGATCCAAATCTGGGAGATAATGCGTTACTGGGGCACATTGGGGCAACAGTCAACGCCATGGAAGAGATGGGGGATGAATTCCTTATTAATAAGGAAGACATAACAAACAGGGGCAAACAATGGGAGTCACCTGAGGAGAAGGATTTGTTTGGGCTGAGTTACAAACCAGCTAATGAAGGATTAGAAGGAGATTTCCATGATGTGGGATTTGGAATTTGGGATCATGTGGCCTTAGTGGAAGAGGAAGGAAAGAATGCCTAATTTTGACAATTGGAGGACCATCGGGATTTCTGAGATGATTTTTGTTTTAAATAATTTACTTTTTCCTTAAAATAATAATAAGTCCCTTGCTATGCCCAAGGCAAGTGGATAAAGTTTTGTAGGGCCACCTTTTATTTCATTGGATTATTTCTATCAATAAAATTGCATTTTGTTTTCAATCAAGATCTTTTTTCTTTCATTTTCTGTTTATTCGAAATGGCAATATACCTTCTTTCAATATTTTCATTTCTAGCACTTCATTCCAAAAGGGATAAAAAAAAATCTTCTTCCCCATGCAAATTCAAAAATGAACCTATTAAAAATGACACCGTTGTAATCTCGAATGACTTCGGATTACCGATTAACCAAGCAGAAGAGGGTGATGAGGACGAGTGTGAGCTTCCCGAAGAGTTAGCCAGACTGTTAAGGCAAGAGGGCGAGGAAATATGACCTCATCAGGAACCAGTGGATGTGATCAATCTGGGAACTGAGGAAGATAGGAAAGAGGTCAAAGTTGTGCTTCTCCGGATAAGGATATAAAGGAAAGACTGATCGAGCTATTGCAAGGATACTCTGACGTGTTTGCATGGTCATACAAAGATACGACAGGACTTGATGCAAACATCGTCGAGCCCAAACCACTACTCAAACTAGAAGGCGTACCAATCAAGCAAAAGTTGAGGAAGACTAGATCAGATATGATCCTCCAGACCAGGGAAGAAGTCAAGAAGCAATTCGACTTTTTGCCACAAGGTAACGCCTGTTGGGTTGAAGAACGTAGGAGTAACTTATCAAAGGACTATGGTAATTTGGGGCATAAGGAGATAGAGGTTCATATGGATGATACGATTACCAAGTCACAAAAGGAAGAAGATCACATAACTAACTTACAAAAGTAGTTGGACCAGTTAAGGAAATTCAAGTTACGACTAAAGCCCACAAGATGTACCTATGGAATCAGATCTGGAAAATATTAGGGTCCATGGTCAGTCAAAGGGGAATAAAGGACAAAATGAAAGTCGTTCAAGGGATGCCAGCTCCAAGGATAAAAAAGGTAAGTTCATGGATTTTTAGGGAGATATCTCCCACCTTACAGCTACTTGTGAGCCAATCTTCAAACTACTCAAAAAAGGACCAAATCATTGAATGGAATGAAGGTTCTCAAAAGGATTTCGATTAGATCAAGGAATATTTGCAAAAGCAACCTATATTGGTGCCACCAGTCCCAAGGAGACCACTCATAATGTACTTAACAAAATTTGAGAATCCAATGGATTGTGAAACTTTGGACTCCTATGAAGGACCTGGACCTGGATCTCGAGGGAAACTTATGTTTGTACAAGGATAGGGGCTATCAATTGGGGTGAAAATTCATCGTCTAGGATCTTAAAGGAAGCTAAACTGGATAGGGCAGAATGGGTGCAAACTAGGCTCGATCAGCTAAACCTCGTATAAGGGAAATGTGTGGCTGTGGGCAGTTATATCCACAGGGAATTAAGAGAGCGAAATTCGTCCTCGCCTACGCGAAGAGGGAGACTTGGGGTTAAGGAAAATATTACCCATCCATAAAGACCACCGCATCAAATGGACCCCACCCTATGAAGGGCCATATGTCGTGAAGAGTGCCTCCTCTGGCGGAGCACTAATATTAACAACCGTGGATGGAGCGGATTTACCACGACCGGTGAACTCCGATTCGGTCAAAAATGATATGCCTAGAAAAGGAGGATAAAAGCCCGCTAAGTCAAAAACTCTAAAGGGCGACTTAGGCAAAAATTAGGGCGTCCCGGTGGATTGAAAACTCGAAAGAGCGATCCAGGCAAAAATTAGGGACTTGGATAAAAATGATACCCGACAGGTCGAAAACCCTAAAGGGCGGCTTTGTCGAAAAAAATGGTATATCATCCTGGTGGACTAAGACTCTAAAAAGAGCGGTCCAGGAAAAAGTTAGGGATATCCAAAAGGCATATGACAGAAAACACTCAAGTCACCCCGTAACAGGAATTCAGAAGGAACGATCATTCCAACCGTCATCTTCAGAAGCAAAGTGTCGTGATCTTGGAGTCTTAGGGATATTAGCCGGTGTTGCATTTAATAGGGACATAAATAAATTTGTTTTCTTATTGCCATTTTACATCTCTTATTGATTTACGGTAGTATCTCCTTATGAGAATTACCCTCCTTACTTATCATTGCCCATTTTCGGGTCAATTCTCAATAAAATTTGCTTTTCCAATATATTTCTTTTCCTCCTAAATTATTCCGCTTGATTACAAGGTGTCGATTAATTGTGAAATAATGCATTGAAATATCGGGTATAAATTTAAGCTCTAAAAAAAGAAAGTGGTTTTTTACTTCGGTTCTTGGAATCATTAAAGGGATCATATTCTTCCAAAGCAGGATATAGGGTCTATGCACTGACAGGAATGTACGTTACAGTCTAACCAACATGGGAGGTTCTTTAGCGGCTTGTTAAACAGGAATCAAGGGTATCATGGCTTACTACAATCATCAAGGTCTCAAGGGCCAGGGAGTCAGGACGTTATAGAAAGTATTATTTCAGACAAAGACATACATTGCATATCATAAAAGAGGCGTTAGCCCAAGTCATGCATCAATCATGTCGCTACGCTCTAGCATCTAACATGCACTCATACACAAACATGCATACATCCATAGGTTTCATAATCACCATTAGGGATTTCATACAGATTGTTACTCAAGGGGTTCTACCAAAGGGATTGCACCAAGGTATTTTATCAGGGGATTCTGTTAAGGGTTTTTTGTTTAAGTTTTAAGGGGTTCAGCAAAAGGAGTTTTTCAAGGGGTTCAATCGGGTATTTCGCCAAGGGTCTATTACCAGGGATTTTGGGATGTTAACTTGGTACCAATAGGATTCAGCGGTCAAAATTAGGGTCCTTCTTGTATTTTATCGTCTCCTCCTCAAAAGGAGGAAGGCTCGTCGACATCATCCTTCTGATTCGAAGACGATTAAATAGGGGCAGCTGTAGTACGCTAAATTTTGACCAACAGTTCGCAGGTTTTTTAGAGACTCTTTCTATTTCAGGTTCACATACTATCAGGGGTGTTGGAGTCTCTGGCCCATATCAGTATGGGCCTATTAGAACTTTTAGGCCCATTTCTGAATTATTCTCTTACAGGGGTTTTATTTTGGAGTTTGGTTTTTAGGATATTATTTATTTTTGGAAATTACCATTATTAGGTTTGTTATCCAAATTTAATTATTCTTATTTACTGTTTTATTAGGCTATCAGTTTATAGGGGGTAGATAGATTTTTTAGATATGGTTTAGTTAGTCTCTTTAGAAATGTAGGTATATATTGAATATAAGGGATCTCTTTAGAATTTTGTAGAATTTTGGGCTTTTAGTTTAATTTGATTTTTTAAGTTTAATAATAATTTTAGGGGTCTTTAGAATTAAGTGAATTTTATGTCAATAGGCTTAATTTTTAGAAATTTAGTACATTAGGGATAATTTTTATTTATTTGTTACATTTCAACTTGTTTTTATCATGTATTATCCTTTTTATTTATACGGTTGTTGTTATAATTATCATTTACTTTATTTTTATTATTTTGGTATTTGTTTAGGGTTTTTACCATCAGTTAAGGATTAGTCCATTAAGGTTATTATTATTATTATTATTATTATTATTATTTATTAATGTGATTAAAATATCTATTATTATTGGCTATTATTTATTTTATTTTGTTTTGGTCAAAATCGTTGACCGGATACCTTCGTCTTTCCCAAGTGGCCCAAACCCTAATTGTGCGTGGAATTGGGATCGTATCAGATCAAAGCAGAAAAAAATCATCTCCATTAACTTTCCAAATCAAATTGTTTCAATCAAATCAAAAAAACCTAAAGTTACAAAATAGAATCTTAATTCTAAAAACAACATAGAATCAGAGCAAATACATCTAAAACTTCCGAAATCAAAATCTAAATCTAAAGCTAATAAATCCTAAAACCCTAATTTCTAAGTATATAAAAAATAGAAATTAAAATCAGAAGGGGGGTTTTTGGAGACGCTAAGACGAACGACTGTTACGAATCCCTTGGAGCCTCCATAAATCGTCACCTGCAAACAAAACGGAAAGGAGATTAGAGAGAAGAATCAGGAAATAAAAAGAAGGGAGAGGTAGGTTTACATAGCTTTCGATTATTGTTTTGCTATTGATGGTCGTGGATCCGTTGTTGTAATGCGTCAACGCATGTTTTTAATTTGATTTTTGGGGTTTCTGGGTTTATTTAGGGTTAGGGTTCTTGGGATAGGGTTAGGGTTCTTGGGCTGGAGGTTAGGGTTCTTACGGTTTATGCAGGTTGCTGGGTTCGTAGTTGAACATCAGGGTTAGGGTTCTTGTGGGACGAAGATTCCGGGTTATTACTCACCGGAATCTGGGTTTGGTGGAGGATGTGAGGGTTGCGCACGGTGGCTGGACGGCCCACCGGCGGTGGAGGAAAAGAGAATTGAGAGGGAATGAGAGACTTAGAGAGAGACGGAGAAATAAAGAGAGAGAAAGAAGAAGGCGAAGTGAGAGGATTCTGAGGAAAGGCGGGATTGTATACCCCCTATGTGTAGCCACGGATCTAGGCCAAGTGGCTTGTTTCCCAACGCTAGGATCGTTTGACTTCTCAGTCAAACAATTAATCTCCCAAAGCGTTGCCCACCATACACCCCGTTTGACTTCTCATCATAGTCGTTCATCGTGTTTATCCTGAGATCAAAGGTAGAGAGAGGCGTTGGATCATGTCCATTGATCGGGGATCACACGGTCCAACCATGGAGTCAACCGTGCTGACTTTTCCATGAACGACGGACCCACGCTGGGCTGCTGTGTGGATGGGCCTAGCGCCCTCTGCTACTCGCACCCCCAATTTTAAGCCCATTACTTTTCTGTAGTAAAACGCACCCCCCTGGTTTTTTATTTAATTATATTATTAACATAATTTAATTAGTAATTTAGTTTAAATTTTAATAGGGTTTTAGGGTTTCCATAATTAAGTTAATTACTTAATTTAATTATTGAATTAGGTTAATTACATTTAGGGTTTATAGGGTTTTAGTGTTAACTTAATCAATTAAATTAATAACTTAATTTAATTGTTTAATTAGGTTTTATTAGGGTGTAATCAACTAAATTAATTACTTAATTTAATTGATTAATTAAGTTAAGATTTCTTTTTTAGGGTTTTATATATAATTAAATTAATCACTTAATTTAATTATTTGATTAGGATATTTTTTATTAAGGTTTAAATGGGTTTTTTTAATAATTAAATTAATCACTTAATTTAATTATTTGATTAGGATAATTTTTTTTCTCAATTAAGGCATAAATAGGGATTTAGGGCTAATTTAATCAATTAAATTGATAACTCAATTTAATTGGTCATTTAGGTTTATTAGGGTTTTTTTTATCAATTAAATTAATAAGCTTAATTTAATTGTTTATTTAGGGTAAATTAGGGTTTCTATCAAATTAAATTAATAACTTAATTTAATTGTTGGATTGGATGGGTTTCTTTTAACTTAGGTTTTGAGTTTGCCAATTAAATTAATAACTTAATTTAATTGGTTATGTAGGTTTTTATTTAGGGTTTTAAAATATTAAATTTATATTATGTAGCTTTGTTATTTAATGGGTTCTTCATAATAGTTACCTTTCTTTTGTTTTGTTGAAGAAATAGGGTTTTGGAATTTAGGGATTCTATGGTTTTTAAATAAGGGATATAAGGGATTCTTAAGGATTTAAGCTTTTGGGATAATGCTCTTGGTCCGAGAGCCTAAATAAAGGATGAGATAAGGGATAAAACTCTTGATATCCGAGAGTATAAATAAATGGATGAGGGATAGAACTCTCCGTCCGAGAGTATAAATAAGGGACAAGGGATAGAACTCTCCATCCGAGAGTATAAACAATGGATAAGGGATAGAACTCTCCATCCGAGAGTATAAACAATGGATAAGAGATAGAACTCTCCATCCGAGAGTATAAACAATGGATAAGGGATAAAACTCTCCATCTGTGAGTATAAACAATGGATAAGGGATAGAACTCTCCATCCGAGAGTATAAACAATGGATAAGGGATAGAACTCTCCATCCGAGAGTATAAACAACGGATAAGGGATAGAACTCTCCATCCGAGAGTATAAATAATGGATAAGGGATAAAACTCCTTATCTTGGAGTATAAATAATAGATTAAGGGATAAAACTCCTTATCTAGGAGTATAAATAATAGATCAAGGGATAGAACTCTTTATCCAAGAGTATAAATAGTGGATTGGGTTTAGGATTAGGAATGGGTTTAGGATTAGGAATGGGAATGGGATTAAGGGGGTAGGAATAGGGGAGGTGAACTACGGTTACTCTGATCCTTCAAAATGAGGGTACGTAGGCATATGTTTGTGAACCCTAGCGAGTATAATTAATAAAAAAACTTAGGTTTCTTTTGTAAATAAATCATTTAGACAAACAAACAAGCATACCCTAAAATCTAAGGAGGATCCCATTTAGTACAATGGAGGTAAGGGGTGCCTAACACCTTCCCCTCACTTAACCGACTCCCGAACCTTAGGAATCTCTGCCCTTAGGATTAGGATTTTAGGTTTATCATTATTTTCCTTAAAAAATATGATGGCGACTCGAAAATTTTTAGCCGGCCGCGACAACTCCTGTCTACTTTGAACCCTCCCATCTCTGCACTCAAGAGTTTCACGACTGGTGGTCGAAGCATTATACTGAAGAGTTCCTTGATGTTTCTAGCTTCTCTCAGTTGATTGATCAAGCTTTTGTTGATGTGCAGGAGAAGACCAAGAAAGGTAGATCCACTCATATTAAAGAGATTCATACCTTCCAGAAGTACTTTGAAACTGTTTATCGACCAAATGATATTAGTCAAACCGTCTGCGACGCCGCAGTTACGCTGAAGGAGAAATTTTTAAAGAAAATGGAGAGTTTGAAACTCCCTTCATACGTTCCTCCTGAGAAACGCTATGCAGTGGCTTTCAAACTGTTTCCTCCGAAGACTCCTCGACTACCCAACGCTGATTTTGGATTGGCTCTTGCCCCTCCATTTCTAGACTGGTTCATCTGTGGGGATTCAATAAAAATCCTTTGACAACAATCAAAACCCAAGGCTCAGTGGGTGATTCCGACTAAGCATACGCTAGACAATTTCAAAGGACACCTTCATATTGGTATCGAAGATTTTCGCATCTAATCCGAAATATATGAAGGTTTGGAATCTTCAATCTTGTATTCTTTTGTTCGAACTTTATCATTACTGACTTGTGCTAACTTTGTTTGTTTTGCAGCTGTACCCAAGAAGAGCACACCTCAGCAGCTGGTCGAAGCAAAGGCTGAAGGCAGCAAGGTACGTCACACGCCTTTTCCTTTTGTTGATTAGTCTTTCTTTCCCCTAATGCTTCTCATTACTTCAGGCTTCCCGCAATCTACCTCCGACGCCTCAGAGGAAGTCGAAGAGGGGCACTGCCCAAATTGTTATTGATTCGGAGGATGATAACCAATCTCCTCCTGAAGACTTAAAGATAAATAAGAGGAAGAAACCAAGCCAAGAAACAGATGTTATTGGTGTCCAATCTGAGCCTAAAACGGCTAAGGTCTCCAAAAAGACAACCACTACCAGTGGTGCTGCAGAAGCCTCTTCTGGGGCTGCTTCTAAACCAGCCGCAAATCATGCTGAAACCAATAATTCTAGCCCTGGTGCTGAAGGTGTCAAGGTAACTTATCATTTCACTTTTTAAAGTGCCCATTTGTTTACCTTGTTTCCTTTTGATCTGATTTGCTTCGATTTGATTCAGGCTAATGCAAGTGGCTCAAACCCACCAGTGGTGAAGTCTTCCTCTCCAGCCACTATTCTGATTAGCCAAGGTGAGCCTACATACCATCCCACTTCTGACTTGGGCTCTGTAATGAGTTCACTAGGTGAAATTAACAAACCTGACTTTTGATAACACTATTTTAGTGTGTTACTTTAGCCCAATGTATGTGACATTTCTAGTTCATGATTTCACTTATGTAGCATGAGTTAAGGTGTTTTAGCAGGATTTAAGCTTTAAGCACTTTATGTGCTTCTTTTACATTTTCTTTGTATTTATGTTCTAAAAGGAAATTAGATGATGATGAGAAGAGGCATGACCCCAGTTGCCAGATTCTGGAGCAGAATGAGGAGCTAGTTGGAGAGTTGATGGTTTAATCAACCATTTCACCAAGGGAGTTGGAGATTGATGATGAAAAGCCAAGAATGACTAGGGCTCATGTGGCAGCATTATGAAGAGAAATGGAGCAAAAGGAATGGATAAGATCAAGAAAGCTAGAGGAAAAAAGGTAGTACGGTGGGGACCACTCAGCAAAGAGCGCCCAGCACCAACACCAGCAGTCGTCTGCTCTGCTCCACTAGCCGACTGCTCTGCTCCACCAGCCTGCTACAGCCGCCTACAAAAATTAGATATGTCTCCCACCAACATCTGTACCAGATTACTTGCAAAGGAAGGATTGAGGGACAGTTGTCCCACATAAAGGATTTGATTTGGGCCTAACCTTATTTTCCTCAAGAGACCCACGATCCAAGAAAGGAGTAACTACCACTTCCACTCATCACTATTTAAAGAGAGCTTGTGTATTGAAGACACAGAGATGAGAGATTCCACACACATCCATAGTTTAAATTTCAGTTATTATTTTCAAGAGTTAGAGTATTATTATAGAGTATTCTTCCCTTCTCCAGACCTGTACATTCTGCTGAGAACTGTCGTGACTGAAGAGAGTTGTTGTTGTTTATCCAACACAAGAGATCTCCAAGTTATTATCAGGTTGCATTTCTTTACTACACTCTGTAAGATGATGTTTCCTATTAATTTCATTCCAGTAGTTTGTACTCAGCTCACTATGAGTTAAACCTTTGTTTGATGAGACTAATGAAGTTAGTATAAAAGTGGTTTTCATGCTAATATGATGTGTTGGCTAGTGTCTTATTTTGTTATGTGTTTTATTGCTATAAACTTGGTTCTTAGAGTGATCAACTAGGAAAAAAGTAAAAGCTTGTTATTGAGAGAGATCCAATAAACAAGCGTATTTCATAACAAAAGTGATTAATAAAGTAGGATAGAGATACTCACTTAATTCAACTTGCTTAGAGATAAGAAGTTGAGGCCATAAAGATTTTTCAGAATTAAAACCAGACGTATTTTAGGGTTACAAGTGAGACTTAGAGATTTGTTCCCTTGCCCTAGTTATACATGTTTTTAATGTTGTAGAGATACACCACTAGATCACGTTCTGACCTTTTGAGGCACGACACTTCACATCATAAAGGCATGTTAAACAACAACTATACTAATGGATTTAGCTCATCGACTATTCTCTCTGATATTTTAACGCCTCTTTAGCTTTCATTTATTTTAGTTAATTGTGTGTGCTCTTATTCCTTATTCTCATATTTCTGTTACCTTGCTCATACTTTCCTTAAACAAAAAAAAATTAATATTAGTAGTTCAAATACGATACACTTCCCTGTGGGTTCGACCTTTACTTTATCACTTGCTACATTACTAAGCATGTATACTTGCATGTGACACCATTACTCTAAAAACATTCAAAAGAAAATCATTATATAAAATAGAGTAAAAACGTGACAAGTTTTTGGCTCCGTTGTCGGGGAAGTGAAAAAGTTTGAAAAACTATATTTATTTATTTTTGTTTAAGATTGTATTTGAGCTTTTAACGCTTGCTGTGATTTGGTGATACGACAAGCTTAAGCTATTGCATGCGCAGGTCGTTACAACCAGTTTACAGTGGTTATCCTGAACCTGAAAGAATTCTCAAAGCACGGAGAAGATTTGTACGTGCTCAGCAAATATCTGGAGATTCCTCAACCTCAGATGTGGCTGAACTTGAAGGAGTAGTGCACGAGGAGGATTCGGACGAAGAAAGTTCATCGTCTTCTTCAGACGAGTCATTGGACAAGACAAACATGGCAGAGCCAGATATCATTGGCATTGCCAATGACCGCGCGTGCAGCATCAGGGACTATGTTGTATTTGATCCAAATGCTATGAATACTAGCATTGTTAGGCAAGCCATCACAACACCACAGTTTGAGTTCAAGCCTATGATGTTCCAAATGTTACAAGCGGCTGGTCAATATTCAGGCTCTCCTCATGAAGATCCTCATTTGCACCTAAAACAATTTCTGGATGTTGCTGACAACTTCAAGATTCTTGACGTGCCAGTGGATACCTTTAGGTTAAGGCTGTTTCCATACTCTCTAAGGGATCGAGCCAAGAGCTGGCTTAATTCTTTGGAACCAAACTCCATTACTACATGGAATGCCTTGGCAGAAAAGTTTCTGGCCAAGTATTTTCCTACTTCCAAAAATGCAAAAATGAGAAATGAAATCACATCATTTAGGCAATGAGATGATGAAACATTGTTTGACACATGGGAAAGATTTAAGGAGCTGTTGAGACAATGTCCACATCATGGGATTCCCATCTGCATACAAATTGAGACTTTCTATAATGGATTAATTTCATCCTCAAGGAATATGTTAGATGCATCAAGTGGTGGAGCTCTATTGTCTAAATCTTATGACGATGGTTACAAGTTGATTGAGAGCATTACGGCCAACACTTATCAATGGCCAGTCACAAGGGCCACTTCAAGTTTAACTCAAAAGAAACCTGTTGGGGTTCATGGATCACTGAGACCACAGCTCTTGTTGCTCAAGTGGCTCAGATCCACCAAATGATGAAGAATCTGATGAATCCTGAAGTGCCAAAGTCTGACCCTGTTAAGGTGGTTACTGACGCTTCTGAGGTTGCTTGTGTTTATTGTGGAGGACCACATTTATTTGAAGAATGTTCTATAAATCTTGTTTCAGTTAACTATGTTGGCAATCCCAACAACAACAGATAGAACAACCCCTACAACAACACTTACAACCCAAGATGGCACAATCATCCTAATTTCTCTTGGAGTAACAATCAAAATCAACCTAAACCGCAAGCAACTACACCACAAGTTCCACCTGGTTTTTCTAACCCTACTTATGCTGGGGGTAATCAAGGAAACAACCATCTGGAAAATGTTCTCAAGTCCTTCATTCAAGAAGCAAAGAATCAATTCCAAGCACGAGGAGTGAGTTTCAAAAACTTGGAGAACCAAGTGGGCCAAATTGCCACGACTCTAAGTTCAAGAAACTTGGGAAATCTTCCCAGCTCCACTGAGACTCCTAACACACAAGCTGGAGCGAAAAATGTTGAGACTTGCCAAGCTCTTAATCTAAGAAATGGCAAGGAAATTGAAGAGGCTATTACAAAGAGCAAAGAGTCAAGTACTGTTGTGTCTAAGCCCGACAGTCCTGAAGTAAAAGACAATGATGGAGAACTGTCTTCATCCAAATAGCAAAAGCACAAAGATAATGTACTCACTGAAGATTACATTCCTCCAGAAAATCAAGAAGTCATCACTGAAGCCAACAAGAAGCAAAAGTTTGTGCAAGAAAGACCACCACCCCCTTTTCCACAAAGAATCAAAAAGGCAAAAGAAGAGCAACAATTTTCAAAGTTCATGGAGATCTTGAAGCAGCTTCACATCAACATACCATTGATTGAAGTCATTCAACAAATGCCAAACTACTCAAAGTTCATGAAGGATGTGCTTACCAAGCGAAAAAGGGTGGGAGAGTTTGCTACGGTTGAACTTACGCAAGAGTGTAGTCAATTAGTTCAAGGCAAACTCCCTCCCAAGTTGAAGGATCCTGGAAGTTTCACTATTCCATGCACCATTGGAGACACCTTTTGTGGAAAGGCATCATGTGATTTATGGGTCAGCATTAATCTCATGCCCTTATCCATATTCAAGAAGCTGGGGATAGGTGCTGCCAGGCCTACAACCATCACCTTGCAGCTGGTGTCATACCCCAAATTTGTCCTACCCTCTTATTTTGCTTATACCAAGCATGTATGCTGCTTCACGATCTCTCTCAAGATAATCATCTGGCTTTTAGTCTTGATCCCCTGAAATTCAGGTTATAGAGGTTTTGTTTATGCTCAGTGTAACTACAAGCTTTTGCAAGAGTTTGGAATTCAAGTGAAACAAGAAGATGTGCCCTCATTCTCATGGTTAATTGGTTAAATTTTCAAAATATTTGGTTTCAAGAGGTCTTGACTTGTGCTTCAAATGATTCTAACTTTGATTTCAATTTAAGTTGGAAAAGATAATCTATTCTTGAGTCGTGTTTTATTTTATTTGGGTCCAAGATTAATGGATATTTTAAGGAAGTCCATGGCATAGAAAAATTGGCGATCAAGGCATAATATATTTAACTCAAGTGATTTTGGAAGTGAATGCTCGAGTCATGTTTTAAATTCATGGACGTGGTCATACTTCAACAAGTTAATTCCAAACTAAACTGGGTGACCAACTAAGTCATGAAATAGATTTCTTAAGTTTTGTTTAAGACTTAAGCCATTTGGGGATTGCCTCAAGCCATAATATGGTCCGTTGGTACAAGTTATGAGGTTATCCAATTTTATTATAAGCATCATGTCTAAAACTAAACCGTGCTAATTATTGGGTTCCATTTGAGCCAGGATATTGTCAAGACGTAACATTGAAGGGTAAAGGGCAATGAATTGAACTCAAAGGTACATTTGGTACAAAATTCAACTAAGGAAACCATTACAAAATGCAAAAATGAGATTACAAGATTGCAAGGGTTTGTGGGTTACAAAATGGTCAAATTTAAGTTGGTTGGATTCCAAGACCATGAAACCATTACAATTATGCATAAAGGAAGTCATGTGAAATGCCAAGTTTTAGGCCTAACATAAGCCTAACGTTATTTTCCACAATGACCAATGCACAAGTTGCCTCAAGCCCATGTCTTATATCCCAAGATCCACTTCCATCAGCAGTCGTATACATTACAGGCCTCAAGTCTAATAACAGCTCTTAACTCCCTTATGTTCATGTCGAGCTCCCTCGTCAAGTCTTCAAGCCGCTAATGCCATGGATATCTATGAGTCTTCTCATCCTCCTCGTAACGAACATGACAAGCACATGAAAAGAGAAAAAACACAGGTGATTAGAAACACATACAGAAAACGGACACAAACATCGAACTATACAAAATCACCCACATCAATCAATTTAATCTAGTACTTTACCAAGATTAATTCACATACTCGTATCAATTCAAAACCATCACGTAACATGTAAGCCATCAAAAACCATTCAAAGACACATATTCATTCACATATCCATTCACCAAATCAATTCAAAGTAATCCAAATTTTGGCAAAAGAGGGACCACAAAGTCTCAAATCACAACCAAGGCAAAAAGTTAGAAAGTACAGCCAGACAAAACAGGGTGGGGCGCAGGGATTCAGAAGAGCAGTAGACATAGAGATTTCATAATTTGGCAAAAACAGATTCTGAGTCAAAGAAAGTAATAACAGAGAAATTCATAAAAACCACAGAATTCATCGAAGTGGAAAGACATTCTTTTGGCATCAATAAGGTTAATTAACAGAAATTCCTAATGTAAAAATCCTTCAGCTCATTTTTAAAATTTCAAACCCTAAAGTTCTATTATAAAAGAAGAAGGGATTCATCATGCAAAAGGGGAGAACAGCGAAGAAACCTAGCCGTTTCTGCAAAAAAAACCCCTAAACCTAGAAATTCACTAAAGCTCTAAAATCCTAAAATTACTCAGAGTTTCACATGGAAACTCTGAGCTAATCCGAGCTAGACCACTCACTCACAACAACAGCAACAAATCAGTATACCAAGAAGTCAGAGGAGAAGAAGGAAGAAAGAAATCAGAAGGAAGGAAGAGGAAGCTACTTACGCGTGGAGACCCTTCAAAAGGACTCTTCAACAGGTATCCCTCTTGAGCCTTGCTCCCCTTCACGTTTAATCTCCATTGCGCGAATATTAGCTTGTTGATAATCTTTGAGAAGTTTCTTTGCTTGTACGTGTCTGATTAGCTTGATTCTGACTGGATTTATAGCTATGATTCATTAGGGTTTCGTTTGGGAATAAGTTGATTTTGTTGGTTCGGTCAGTTTTTCGAGGAATCTAAGGTCGGATTTGAGAAGAGGGGAAAATTTTGATTAGGGTTTGTGTTGATCATTCAAGGTTTTGGGGTGGTGTCGCCGGAGAAGACGGTGGCGGCCACCGCTTCTCCGGCCAAAATTAGGTCTCCGGCGAGTTTGCTTGGAAGAGAGGAGAACGAGTGAGAGCGTAAGAAAGAGGGATATGGTAATGAAGAAAATGTTTCAAATGAGAAAAGTTTTTTGGTTTAATCCTTTTACCTTCTCTGCCACGCGTTTATTGCTGGTTGTTGGTGGCTGCGTGAGCCGGTGACAAGTGTCACCGGTCTAGTTTCCTCTCCTAATCTTGCGTGAGACACCCCATCATCCTTACCGTGTACACGAACTGCTGGCCACATGATGCGAGTCAATGGTTTGACTCCTTAAAGATCCAACGCTCCTGATTTTCCCCTGGTAATCAATGTGGCTGACTAAGGTCTTCCATAGACCCCTGGCTGCGTGGGCCATTTCCTTGTTGGGCCCGGTTTTCTACTAAACACACCCTCATTTCTACTGCATTCTGGCCCAGTTTCTTTTTTTTTATTATTTATTTTGTTTTAGTTTTTTATATTACTTATTTATTTAAAAGATAAAAAAAAAACACTTTTTTTAGTAATCTTATTATAATTATTTATTTAATATTATCTAAATTAATTTTATAATTAGTTTTATTAAGTATTTGATTTTTATTCAATTATTTATATTAATTCAATTTTCTTTAATAAAAAAAAAAAACATAATCCATTTAAATCTTAACCATTTTAAAACACTTAAAAATACAATCTTTTTCTCAAATTAAAATTCTTAATCTAATTAAATTCCTAATAATTTTCTCAAATCAAATTAAGTTATAACTCACTTTATTTAATCTCTAAATATTTTCTTAAATCAAATCATAAAACATTTTTTAAGATATCTAAATTATTTTTTAATCAATAGTGGCGGTAGTGGGCTTTTGGGGTCTAGCACTCCTTGGGTCCTTGAACGATCGCTCCTGGGGCGTACGCCTTGGGTTGTGATCGTACCGTCTTTCATTCTAAAATACTTAATCCATTTAAACTTTTAACAATCACCCTTTAAAAGACTTTCTTAACTTAATAGTCATAATTCCAATTTTAAAACAATTACCTACTCTTTTACAAAATTTATTTTAACTTAAAATCATAATCAACTTTGAAATACTTAAATTATCCTCTTATATAAAACATTTATTTCCAAACCTTTTCCTAACTAATTATGGAAGTAGTGGGCTTTTGGAGTCTCGCACTCTTTGGGTCCTTGAACGATCGCTCTTGGGGCGCACGCCTTGGGTTGTGATCGTCCCGTCTTTCATTCTAAAACATTTAATTCATTTAAACCCCCATACTTAAGACTTTCAACTCAATTAAAACGTTCAATCCTTCAAGTAAACACTTTCTTAAAATCATAATCAATGCTTTAATGTTTAAAATACTCTCATAGAATATGTAAGTCAAATTTCTAAACCATTTCAAATTAATCATTGGAAGTAATGGGCTTTTAGAGTCTAGCACTCTTTGGGTTTTGGAACGATCACTCTTAGGGCGCACGCCTTGGGTTGTGATCATTTCGGTCTTCCATTTAAGACTTAAAAAACTTACAACCCTTTTAAGACACTTAGTCATTAGCTTATTCAAACCCTAATTCAATTAACGCATCTAAAATACATCAAATTCAAATCTTTTTCTTAATCAAACTACGAAAGTAGTGGACTCTTGAAGTCTAGCACTTCTTGGGCTCTTGAATGAATGCTCTTGAGGCGCATGCTTTGGGTTGTGTTCATTCCGAACTTTCTTCCTCAAAACACTCGCCCTAATTACATGGACAAATAAGCCCATTGTCCAATGAAGACGATTTCGCAATTAATGGAATGAAAAAGGTGTCGTTGAGATCTAGCATCTCAGTAATGCCCCGATTAATTGGTTGCGAGGCCGACGTCTCGTTTATCGAATAATCGTCATTCCTCCTCCAAAATACTCAACAAATCAAACACTACTCATACAATCGAAACCCTAAAACATACGCAAATCAAACTATTTTCTCAATCAAATTCTCTAATACACTTAATCATACTCAAACAACTTTCACAAAAAGAACATTGTTTAGTCCATTCTTCTGCGCATATGAACTAGTGCTTCAGCCTCCCTTGACGAGCAGACAAGCCAACGTTTAGCAGTTAGAATGCGAATTAAACACTCGTTCGCCTAAAAAACACAAACCAACCGTAGTACCACGAACTACGAATGCTCTGACTTTCCCATTGCACGAGGGAATACGTAGGCCCAAGGGTTCTCAATCCTTGCCGAGCACAATAATAAAAAAAACCACCCATTTTCCCATAAAAAACAATATCTACCTTAGAAGAAAACAAACAAACCTAGCTAACATTTCTCCCGAATCGAATCAAGAGGTTCCCGTTGAGTACAACAGACGTAGAGGGTGCTAATACCTTCCCTTTGCGTAACTGACTCCCGAACCCGAATTTGGTTGCGATGACCATTTTCTTATCCCTTTAAAGGTTTTATCGATATTTTCCTTTCCCTCTTTTGGGATGAATAAAATTCGGTGGCGACTCTGTTTCGAACAGTTCTTTTCGCGTCCATCGCGAGGATCGTATTTTTCGAGGTACGACAGCTGGCAGATATGAGTATTTGCTACCTACAAGGGAAGATTGAAGATGTGTTGGTAAGGGTTGACAAGTTTGTCTTCCCTGCTGATTTTATCATTGTAGATTTTGAAGCTGATGAGGAGACACCCATTTTGTTGGGGAGGCCATTCATAGCAATGGGTAGAACCTTAATTGATGTAGAGAGAGGAGAACTCACGATGAGGGTGAACGGGCAGTAAGTAGTGTTCAACATACTTAATGCCTTGCAATACCCAGAAGAGGAGGTGGCTGAGTGTTCTATGATATCTAGCTGGGAAGGTTTAATTCATAAAACCCTTCTAAAGTCTAATGATGTGTTGAAAATTGAGTTGGGAAAAGTGGAAGATGAAGGGCTAAAGGAGGGAATCATCTATGGTCCAATGCCAAAACAAGAGGAAGAATATGTGGAAGTGACAGAATCCACCACTGTTGCTCATAAATAGCAGCTACCTTCCGTTGAAGAACCCCCTAACTTGGAGCTTAAGCAACTTCCAGAGCATTTACAGTATGCATATCTGGAGGCGGGACAGAAGCTGGCAGTTATCATAGCTACAGATCTGCAAAGGGAGCAAAAAGAGCAACTGATTTCACTACTGAAGAGACACAAGAAGGCAATTGCATGGAAGATTTTTGATATTAAGGGAATCATCCCAGCAATATACATGCACCAAATTCTGTTGGAAGAAAATGCTAAGAATAGCATTGAGAGTCAACGAAGGTTGAACCCTATCATGAAGGAGGTTGTAAAGAAGGAGATTATCAAGTAGTTAGATGCAGGAATTATCTACCCTATCTCTGATAGTGTGTGGGTAAGTCTAATCCAGTGTGTACCGAAGAAAGGAGGCATGACAGTGATAGTCAATGAGAAGAATGAGCTCATTCTTACTAGAAAAATTTCTGGTTGGAGAATCTGCATGGATTATAGGAAGTTGAACAAGGCAACAAGGAAGGATCATTTTCCTTTGCCTTTCATTGATCAGATGCTGGATAGATTGGCTGGAAAGGATTATTATTGCTTCTTAGATGGATATTCGGGCTACAACCAAATTGCAATAGCTCCGGAGGATCAAGAAAAAACCACATTCACGTGCCCCTATGGCACCTTCGCCTTCAGAAGGATGCCGTTTGGACTATGCAATGCACCGGCTACTTTCCAATGTTGTATGATGGCCATCTTCTCGGATATCATAGAGAATTCCATGGAAGTGTTCATGGATGATTTTTCAATTTTTGGTGAGTCATTCAATGATTGTCTAATTAATCTGGAGATGGTGCTGGCCAGATGTGAAGAGAACAACTTAGTCCTTAATTGGGAGAAATGTCATTTTATGGTAAAAGAAGGAATTGTTCTTGGTCATAGAATTTCTAAAGAAGGATTGGAGGTAGATCAAGCAAAGGTGGAGGTAATTGAAAAACTACCCCCACCAGTCAACGTCAAGGGCATTAGGAGTTTCTTGGGGCATGCTGGATTTTATAGGAGGTTTATAAAAGATTTTTCAAAAATCTATAAACCCCTATGCCAGTTGCTGCAGCATAACACGCCTTTTGTCTTCAGTGAAGAGTGCCTTGAATCTTGCAATCTTTTGAAGAAGGCTCTTATTTCTGCACCGGTAGTCAAAGTTCTAGATTGGTCCAAGCCCTTTGAGTTAATGTGTGATGCAAGTGACTTTGCCATTGGTGTTGTTCTAGGCCAAAGGCATAAGAAAGTTTTTCACACCATTTACTACGCAAACAAGACTTTGATAAAAGCACAAATCAACTACACAACTGAAGATGGTTGGTTTATACCTGAGTGAATCGCACACTCAGAGATACAACAGAGTCGCCGCCGAACTTTATTTAGTCCCAAAGGACAGGGAAAATATCGATAAAACCCAAGGGGAAGAGAAACGGGAACGGGGGTCGGTTATGCGAAAGGAAGGTACTAGCACCTAACGCATCCGTCGTACTCGACGGGAACCATTTTGCTTGCTTCTAGGCTTGGATGGGTTATCTATCTAAAGGCTTCTAGCTAAAAGAAAAAGGAGAGAGAGAGAGAGAGAGAGAGAGAGAGAGAGAGAGAGAGAGAGAAAGAGAAAGGGGAAAAAGAAAGAAAGAAAGAAAGAAAGTGCTCGTGGAGGATTGTAGCCCTCGTGCCTACGTACCCTCATGGTGCAATGAGGAAATCAGAGCGTCGTAGTTCATGGAACCAGGGGACAGAAAGGAAGGAAGAAAGGGAGAAGGAAAGAAAGGTGGAAGTGTGCTCGCCAAGACATTGTGTCTCGTGCCTACGTATCTGACATTCAAAAGAATACAGAATCAGAGCTTCCGTAGTTTGGGGGACTACGGATAACGAAACAAGAAAGAAACAGGGAAATAAAAGGAGTGGTGTCAAAACCAGGAGCAAAAGTGAAAGAAAACTCTACTAGAGGAAGACCATGCAGTAAGAGCGATTACACAAGAGAATAGAAAAAGAATGGTGTTAGAACCAAGAATGAAAAAAACTCCGCAGGGGATAACAAAGAGGATTGGTGTCGAAACCAAGGAAGTAAGGGCGAAATGAATAGAAAAGGCTCCGCTGGGGAGAGAAAAGATCAAAGAACTACTAGGAAGAGAGGGTAAGCGACCCGGCTGGGGATCCAAACAAAAGGATGGTGTCAAAACCAAGAAGAAAGGGAAACCCGGTATATTAACTGACTGGAAGTCGTTAACTGGAGAAAGAGAGTAAGACTCTGGCAGGGAAAAGAAGCTGGTGTCAATAGACGGCCTGTGATAAACCAAGAGCGAGAGTGTTGAACCAAGATAAGGTGTTTGACTCTGAGGGGATATCGGTATACTAACTGATAAACAGTGGTTAACTGAGGAGACAAGGATTGCAACTCTGTGGGGATAGAGAAGCATTGGTTTTAACAGAGAAAACGGTGATTAACCAGAAGAACGGGTGTAAGGCCGATCGAAGGTCGTAACCTAAAAGGGGTGTTGGTATTGACTGAACAAATAGCATTTAACCAACAAAGAAGGGGTATTGAACCAAAAGAGGTTGCTAACCGCTTGGGGTTCGGTTTTTTAACAGAACATTGTGATTAACCGAAAAAAAATGAGTGATTAACCAAGAGGAGGTGATTAACTCAAAAAGGGGTTCAGTATTTTAATAGACGGACTGTGGTTAACTGAAGAAAAGGTGATTAACCGAGAGAAGGTGATTAACCTAAGAGGAAACTCAGTGTTTTAACAGACGGACTGTGGTTAACTGAGGAGGAGTGCAAGTTGGTGTTTTAACTGACAGACAGTGATTAACCAAACAAAGGGAGAAGAACCAAAAGAAGGTTGTGAACTCCGGGGATTATCGGCTTTAACAGACAGACTGTGATTAACCGAAGAAACAGAATTGAGACTCTTCTGAGGAATCAAGAAGCAACGATTGACCACAAGAAGAAAGGAATACTGAAACAAAGAGAGTTTGCTAGCGCAAAACAATGATCTTAACCAAGAAGGCGATTGATCAAAAGAGGGATTGAAAGAGATTGAGTGATCAAAGATCGACTCGACTGGGAAATGGGATACACTACAGCCTGGGGATAGAGGTGACTAAGCCAAGCACAGGGTCATTCGTCCCCTACCTGAAGTAGTCAGAATGAGAGTAGGAATTCTCCCTTCTCATTCCTTCTCTAACCCACATAGTGTAATGCAGAAGTTGAAACGGACAGCACAACAGCTCCAAGTTGTACAGTGCTCAAGTGCAAGGCGCAGCATGAAACTTCAACTCCTCAGGGGAAAAGAAAGAACCAGCTCTAAAGGAAGCCTAAAGAGAGGGAAAGGGAAGATCGATTAATCAAAACAAGGTTTTGATCCATTAATCAAGGGAGAATCATGCTAACAACTTTCCAAAGAGAATGGAAAGTCATTAAAGCAAAAAGGTGTGAATTAATGATTATACAAAATTAAGTTTATCCATGAAGAATAAACTTAATACAAACCTGAAATGGAAGGCGCAAAACAGTGCCAAATGATCATCAAATTGCCACACAAAATCATGTATCATGTGAACAAAGATAGTGCAAGAAGGATTATATTCATACAATGCTAAGAATATGAAACAAATGAATAATTGAAAATGTGCATCGAAAGTTCATGAATATGTTTCAACCAGAAGTGAAATGACACTTAAAACATCCATAAAATCAAGCATGATAATCAATGGAAGTTAGAAGGAAGAAAGCATGGCAAACACACTTGAAAATGCAAGAAAATAACCTTCTGGTACAGTGTTAATCGGTTAACCCTTTGGTTAATCGGTTAACGGTTTGAAAATCAGTGTTTTTTTGTGAAAAATGAACTGGTTAATCGATTAACCAAATGGTTAACTGATTAACACTGTGACAGTGGCAAAAATAACAGTAAAAATAGCTTTTCAAAAGTAGTTTTCAACACATAATCACTTATCCAAACTTCCACATGCTATGGTATGATTTTGTGCACGAAAATTACATCATGTAAGCACAATTAACACAAATTGCAAGCATCAATCATGGAGATCAAAGATCAATAAAAGTATGGCAAATCAAATCGAAAACGATCGAAATTACATTGGAAATGCGCGGAAACGATCGAAACAGAGAGTAAAGTAAGATCTACCAACCTGCAAGGCTGAGATGTGCCTTGGTAGTTGTTGCAAATGATTCTTGATGCAGAAAATTAAAGAAAACCAGAGGAAACTCCAATTTTGATGGCGAAACGCGTTGAAATCGAGCAAAATACGATAAAGCTCCAAAATGCGAATTCGAACCGTTGAAAGTTGCAGAAAATACTCAAGATTAATCCACAAGTTGAAATACCTCCAGAAATCCAAGTATCAAAAGCAAGAATGATGAAGGTTAAGCTCTAGAAATAATCACTTTTAGTGTAAAAGTGATTATCCTTCAAAGTAGAAATGAGCTTTGGTGTGATTTTGGAAGAGAATTGGGATGAAGATGAAGAAGGAGTAGAGAAATCAGAGAGAAAGTGAGAGAAGTTTGATGAAAAATGGTAGAGAGAATGGTTGAGCCCTTGAAAAGTGAGTGAAGGTATGTTTATATAGATTTTAGGTTTGGAGTATGAGAGGTTTGGAATTTGGTTTGGAACTTGGTTTGGGTTTGGAACTAGGCTAGGAGTTAGTTGGACTTGACTCACCGAGTCAAGGCGGTTAACTCGGTTAGTTAGAACCAACTCGGTAACAATCCCAAGGTGAACTCCAACATCCAAAGATCCACATTACTTGGAAAACAAGGAACATGGTGCACTTGACTTGAAGTGAAGTATAGAATAAATGTAAGGGAAATGTCTTGAATGGTCTTGAATTGTCTAGAATGTTCCACACAATACTAGAATAGAATAGACCAAAAGAGTGTGGAGAGATTTGCTGAAATATGATGGAAATGCTGAATTTTTGCTGAAATAGCAGGTGTTAATCGATTAACCAACAGGTTAACCGATTAATAACTGTTAAAAAGCTAAATTTGGCGCTGTAAAAGGGTGTTAATCGATTAACCACATGGTTAACCGGTTAACCAGTCAAAAACTTGCCCAATTTTGCTTGAAAAGGGTGTTATGATCACGGTTCCGATTTTCAACCTCTTGCTTTGATGAGTAGACATAGAAACCATTAATTTGGGCTTATTTTGATGATGATAACAATCTTGTGAGGGTGATATTATTCGGGCTAGAAAACCTGAAAATCCTGCAACAAGAAACACATAGAGGAAAGCGCGAATGCGTATACCGACAATGCGAATGCACATGCTTATGCGAAAGGCAAAAGAGGGAGGTCAAATTTCGGGTTACGACAACAAGCACGGAAAAGGAGCTGCTGGCGGTAGTGTTTGCTTTTGATAAGTTCATACCTTATTTGGTAGGAACCAAAGTCATTGTGTACACGGATCATGCAGCAATCAAATATTTGATTGCCAAAAAAGGTGCAAAGCCACGGCTCATACGATGGGTGCTTCTTCTACAAGAGTTTGACCTAGAGATAAGAGACAAGAAAGGGGTAGAAAACTCAGTTGCTGATCATCTTTCAAGACTACCAGAAGTAGTGCAATTTCAAAACAGTGAGAGATTAAAGAAAGTTTTCCGGATGAAAAGCTGTTGGTGATTACTGATGGCATGACTCCTTGGTACGCTGACATTGTTAATTACTTAGTCAGCAGAGTTGTGCCACCAGAATTCAAATTCCAACAGAGAAAGAGATTATTTCACACTGTCAAGAACTATTTCTAGGATGAGCCTTACCTGTACAAGAAGTGTGCAGACCAATTGCTAAGAAGATGTGTTGACTATGAGAAGGCACGCCAGATCTTATCAGCCTGTCACAAAGCCACATATGGTGGACATTTTGGGGGAGTCAGAACTGCAGCAAAGGTGCTGCAATTAGGTTATTTCTGGCCTTCCATTTTTAAAGATGCTCATGAATTTACAAAAAGGTGTGATAGATGTCAAAGGGTTGGAAATGTGTCCATGAGACAAGATATGCCTCTCACTAGTATTCTGGAAGTAGAAATTTTTTATGTGTGGGGCATTGGTTTCATGGGACCATTCCCTCCCTCTTTTTGAAATCTTTACATCCTTGTAGTTGTGGATTATGTGTCCAAGTGGATTGAGGCAGTAGCAACGCCATCCAATGATGCTAAAGTTGTGACTAAGTTCTTGCTCAAGAACATCTTGACAAGACATGGCACGCCTAGAGCTATCATCAATGAAGGTGGATCCCATTTTTGCAATAAACGTTTTGAAAACCTAATGGCAAAGTATAGGATTAAGCACAAGGTTGCTACAGCCTACCATCCACAAACTAGTGGACAAGTGGAGTTGTCCAATAGAGAAATCAAGAGAATTTTGGAAAACGTGGTTAACCCCACAAGAAAGGATTGGTCCAAACACTTGGATGAAGCACTATGGGCGTATAGGACTGCCTATAAAACCCCCCTTAGACATGTCTCCATATAGACTCGTTTATGGGAAGGCTTGTCATCTACCCATTGAATTGGAGCATAAGGTATTTTGGGTTGTGAAGCAATTAAATTTTAATATTCAAAATTTTGGCCAAGCTAGAATGCTCCAATTAAATGAGTTAGATGAGCATAGGTTGTTCTCATACGAAAATGCTGAATTATATAAGGAAAAGACCAAGAGGTGGCATGACAGGAAATGCCAGAAGAGGGAATTAGTGAAAGGCCAAAAAGTTTTACTCTTTAACTCAAGGCTGAAGCTATTTCCTGGAAAATTAAAATCAAGATGGTCGGGACCCTTTATTTTAGAGGAGATTTACCCCCATGGTGCTGTGGAATTGTTGAATGAGAAAAATGGAGAGAAACTTAATGTTAACGGCCAAAGGGTCAAAGCTTACCTTGGAGAGTCCTCAAGTAACACAAGGGATTCTCTCCATTTTATTGATTAATGGATTTTGTGTTGGTCAGGCGGTAAGACCTTAAAATAGCGCTACTGGGAGGCAGCCCAGCTTTATGCAATTTTTTTCTTTTATTTTGTACAGGATCATGATTTGTTCTAGTAGCGTCACGAGACATGCCAGTAACAGACACAAGGACAGTGGAGTTGGAGTATTGGAAAAGATTGAAGGAATAAAAAAAATTCCTAAGTCCAATGAGATTAATATTAATGCTAAGTTGGCGTTAATTATTTTTCTTTTGGAAATCAAAAAAGAATTGAAACGTTGTGCTTAAGGAGGAAGAGAGAGAAATGAAACGCATCATAGGGAGTAAGCGTCTTGGGCTTAGTGAGATAGCAGAGTTTATGATGGCCAGGTCTGCCACGTCAGACACTTCAACCATCTAAACATGCAACCCACTAAAATATGTCTTTTCAGGTGTCAGACCTAGGGCTCTCCACTCCTTGCCCTACAAAACACAAAAACGGAAAAATCTCTCTCTCCACCTTTTAAGAAACGTTTTATTTTATTATTTCCTAAAAACTTTTTCCAACCATCTTTACAACTTCCCCCCACTTTTACCTATACACAAACCTTCAGACAAAAACCTCTTCACCTTTCATTTCAACTTCTTCTCCAAAACCCTAAAAATTTATCACACCCTTTTTCCTCCTTCACTCAAGAAAAATGGCACGAGACCCATAAACCAGCCGCTGTTACAAAGCAGCTGCAAAGAAGAATGTCACTCCTACCATTCACATATCAAGCCAAGACGAAGAAGAGATCTTTGTCAATGTGGAAGCACACAGGCGTTACATGGAGCACTTTAGCAAAATGAGTATTTTTGTTGAGCGTGGTTTCATAATGGACACTACTGATGAAGACCTGGGACTACCAGGAGGTATTGGAACTACAATCTCAAAGTTGAAATGGGAACAGTTGCGCAAGCAGCCTGGTGTATACAATGCGAGCCTAGTCAAGGAGTTCTATGAAAATCTCACTGATCCAGGACACAAAAGATTGGAGGTTATCATAAGAGGAACAAAAGTTGTGTATGCTGAGTCAAATATCAACTACTACTTCAAACTGGAAGCAGCGGAGGATGAGTACCAAAACTTGGTACTAAGTTCTCAAGAAGACGAGTATGATGCATATCTGGAATCTTTGTGCGTCCCGGGTGCCAAATGGGTGGACAAAGTGGTTAAGAGAATAGATCTCAGGTCGGAGGTCAAAGTATGGTATCAGTTCTTGAAGCACTCTATCAAGCCAACTGCTCACAATGAGACGGTTTCTAGGGAAAATCTGGTACTTTTACACTGTATCACTGGGCTGAGACCCGTTAATATTGGGAAGGCCATCGTACAGGAAATACATGCTTGTTCCAAAAAGAAAGAAGGGATGCTCTATTTCCCTTGCTTGATTACAACTTTGTGTTGGAGACGTGGTGTGTCTGAGTATGACTCAGACAATTTTGGCTCCCCACAACAGCCATTGGACAAGACTCTAGTCATGACACTCATGAAGCCCAAGGGATCAAGGAAGAGAGCAGCTACAAAAAGTCAAAACTCATATGGAGCAGGGGAGCAACCAGACCCAGCTGTGGAGATCTTAAGGCAGATGCAGAAAGATCAACAAGCATACTTTGCTTACCAAAAGGCCAAGGCGCAATGGCTAAAAGAAATGTGGGCCATGCAAGTCCCATCTCACATGCTGAAGGCCCCAAAATTCCCAAACCATATTTTAGGGACTGTTGAACCAGTTGTTGATGCTGAAGGAGAGGAAAAGAAACTCACGAAGAAGGAGAAGTCCAAAAAGAAGAAGAAAGACAAGGAGTCAAAGAAGAAGGATGTTGGAGAGACCAACAAAGGTGTGTCAGTGGAAACCAGTTAAAGCCAAGTCAAAAAGAAGAAAAAGCTGAGGAAGGCTTATTCGTCTCCACCTCTAGAAATGGAGGAAAGCCCAAAGAAAAAGAAGCTGAAAGCTGAATGGAAAAAGAAAGAGATAGCTGCAGTCGTGACACTACCTGCCAGCCCTGTAACAAATGCCAACAAATTTGACTTGAACAAATCTGACCAGCAGGAAGAAAGATCAGAAAAGGATAAAGTCTTGGAAACTATGTTGTCAGAAGTAGATTAGGATGCTGAGGACTTGGAGATGAGCAAGGAGAAAGCTACTGAGGATGAAGGAAGAAGTGAAGAAACGGAGGATACTGTGGAAAGGATAGTGCAATCTGAAGGTGGAACTGAAGACAGAGAAGCAGAGAAAGTGAGGACATATTACTCCTCCACAGAAACAGAAAAAGAGGAAATTGCCAAAGAAGATGACGAAGCTGAAAGTGAGGAGACAAAAAAGAACAAAGCTGAGCCAGAACCCCTGCCTGTCTTGGAACCTGCCGTAGATAAAGAAAACATTATTGCGGAGGAGCAGCAAAAGGAAAGTGGAGAACAACCTCAACAAAAGGTGAAAATTCCAACTAAGACTGCTAGGAATGAGGTTGCTACGGGCACAACTGGAGAGGGCAGTGAAAAGAAAGACCTGGGAGCGCAGGAGACCAAGAAGAAGAAAAAGAAGCAAAATGTGCAAGCACCAAGAAAGAGCTCCAGGCTTAGGGCCTAAATGGTAACGTGAAAATAGGCGAGCATTGATTTTCCACCACTCATCACTAAACAGTGAGGAAACTGTCCTTACTAAGTTTGGGGGAGGACATTAGTACTCAACCTATTTTCACCATTTCTAACCCTCTGCAATTAACTGTTTCTGTCTTTTACTGTCGTTTCTGTCTTTGACTGTTGCCCTGTTTTTCTACTCATGGATAATGTTTTGGATATTGTGTTGGTTTGCCGTGTTTTGAGCCAGATGTTTTTAATTTTCCTGAGGGATGCTGTAACGCTCCTAGAACATGATGACCTGCTGTTTTATGTTTTGTTTTAATGATATGTGTGTGGCACTTTGTGTGATAATTCTTGTGTTAAATTTGTGTTTATCATAACTTAGAATAAGGAAGAACTAGGGAATGTTGGGATTCAACCAAGTCAGGAGCTTAAATTTTTAAATTTCTGGGCTCAAGAATAAAAAAGGGAATGAAGCTGTTAGGTGTTAGAAAAGCAAGGTATAGGAATTTCACCAAATAAGTTTGACAGAGGAGACCGATGTTCTCCGTCACGACAGCACTAGTCTCCTAAACCAGACAGAAATTTTTTTCCAAAAGAAACTGAATTGTGAAAATCAGGGGAAGGGTTGAACTCCTAGGAATCACGAAGGGAAGGACAAGAAGATTTAAATAATGATTGAGACAACCACAGTAGGGACACACTTCACACAAAGACACACAAAAGAGTGCAAAAAGTGGCAAAGACCACCAATAAAGTTCCTGTGCCCGAAACTGGAGGAACAGCAAGCGTCTTCATCATGATATCCAGTTAAACTCACATGAGAAGATTTTGAGATGAGACGTTTTGCCAAAAAAAAAGAGACAAAGAAAAGAAATAATAAGTGAATAAGTGTGGTCCCAAATGTGTTTGTCAAAAATATCAAATGAGAATCAGGACAGAATTCCTTAGTGAAACCAAAATAGAAGAGACCCCACTCAAGAAAATACACAAGGAGGGATCAAAAAGAGGAAATTGTGGCTTGTTTTCTAGAAGAGTAGGGTCGTGACATGAGACGTTAGTTCCCCCTTTGAGCTAACAAAACTTTGGGACAATTGCAAAGCTGAGCAACACGCACCAATTACCGCTTCCGTACCCTTCCAATTCTTAAGCCTCATTACCCTGCTCAATCTGACTAAAGATGTTGAGAACCAAATTCACTTCCCTATGTCTTTCACTGTCACATCTCCTGAGGACAGGCGATCATTCAAGTTTGAGGGAGTGATAACACTATTTTAGTGTGTTACTTCAGCCCAATGTATGTGACATTTCTAGTTTATGATTTCACTTATGTAGCATGAGTTAAGGTGTTTTAGCAGGATTTAAGCTTTAAGCACTTTATGTGCTTCTTTTACGTTTTCTTTGTGTTTATGTTCTAAAAGGAAGTTAGATGATGATGAGAAGATGCATGACCCCAGTTGCCAGATTCTGGAGCAGAATGAGGAGCTAGTTGGAGAGTTGATGGTTTAATCAACCAATTCACCAAGGGAGTTGGAGATTGATGATGAAAAGCCAAGAATGACTAGGGCTCACGTGGTAGCATTATGAAGAGCAATGAAGCAAAAGGAATGGATAAGATCAAGAAAGATAGAGGGCAAAAGGTAGTACGGTGGAGACCACTCAGCAAAAAGCGCCCAACACCAACACCAGCAGTCGTCTGCTCTGCTCCGCCAGCCGACTGCTCTACTCCACCAGCCTGCTACAGCCGTCTGCAAAAAGCATATTTGTCTCCCACCAACATATGTACCAGATTGTTTGCAAAGGAAGAATTGAGGGACATTTGTCCCACATGAAGGATTTGATTTGGGCCTAACCTTATTTTCCTCAAGAGACCCACGATCCAAGAAAGGAGTAACTACCACTTCCACTCATCACTATTTAAAGAGAGCTTGTGCATTGAAGACAGAGAGATGAGAGATTCCACACACATCCATAGTTTTAATTTCAGTTATTATTTTCAAGAGTTAAAGTATTATTAGAGAGTATTCTTCCCTTCTCCAGACCTGTACATTCTGCTGAGAACTGTCGTGACTGAAGAGAGCTGTTGTTGTTTATCCAACGCAAGAAATCTCCAAGTTATTATTAGGTTGTATTTCTTTACTACACTCTGTAAGATGATATTTCCTATTAATTTCATTCCAGTAGTTTGTACTCAGCTCACTATGAGCTAAACCTTTGTTTGATGAGACTAATGAAGTTAGTATAAAAGTGGTTTTCATGCTAATATGATGTGTTGGATAGTGTCTTATTTTGTTATGTGTTTTATTGCTATAAACTTGGTTCTTAGAGTGATCAACTAGGAAAAAAGTAAAAGCTTGTTGTTGAGAGAGATCCAATAAATAAGCGGATTTCATAACAAAAGTGGTTAATAAAGTAGGATAGAGATACTCACTTAATTCAACTTGCTTAGAGATAAGAAGTTGAGGCCATAAAGATTTTTCAGAATTAAAACCATACGTATTTTAGGGTTACAAGTGAGACTTAGAGATTTGTTCCCTTGCCCTAGTTATACATGTTTTTGATGTTGTAGAGATACACCACTAGATCACGTTCTGACCTTTTGAGGCACGACACTTCACATCATAAAGGCATGTTAAACAACAACTATACTAATGGATTTAGCTCATCAACTATTCTCTCTGATATTTTAACTCCTCTTTAGCTTTCAGTTATTTTAGTTAATTGTGTGTGCTCTTGTTCTTTATTCTCATATTTCTGTTACCTTGCTCATACTTTCCTTAAACAAAGAAAATTAATATTAGTAGTTCAAATACGATACACTTCCCTGTGGGTTCGACCTTTACTTTATCACTTGCTACATTACCAAGCATGTATACTTGCATGTGACACCATTACTCTAAAAACATTCAAAAGAAAAGCATTATATAAAGTAGAGTAAAAACGTGACAACTTTGAAACAGTTCGTCCTTCGCCAACAAAAACCACTACCCAACAATCCCAAACAGATGGCTCCGACCATGAGGAAGACGATGGTCAGCAGCATCCTGAAACAGAAAATCCAGGAGCCATCACCATGGATGAAGATACAACCTTGGTTGATGAAGATGGCTCCCCAGTAGACGATACTCTTGGTGCTAAAAATGTTGATCCAGAAGGGAGCGAGGAGATGGAAGAAGATGATAATGAGACAATGCACCAGTCTGAACTTGATGGCAACAGTGATAGAAATGTTAATGACAAAATAGATGAAGATGAAGAAGAGGAGGACAAAGGTGAAGAGAAGAAAGTTGACAAAAGACCTAATAATGAACCGACCCTGTCGAAGCCACCACTACTCCAGCAACTACTGCTGCTACTGAAGGCAAGGTGACCTCAACTGTGTATGGAGCAGGCCTTTCTGAAAAGGAACTCGATGCCTTGAAGGCCAGCAACCCTCGACAATACATAAAGATCCTTCTCGGCAGTCGAGGAAGTTCCTCTGAAAAAACTCCTAGTGCTTCGACTGCCTCTGGAGATCAGCCTTCAAGCAAGCCTGAGGACAACATCCTTCAGAAGATCAAAGAGAAGATTTTTAAGGTTGGCCTTTTCACACTCTTACAGATGGATCATGTCACTCACATCTCTCTAAAAAATCCCCTTCAACAAGTCGACATCCATGCTATTTCCCCTGAATCCGCCACCATCATTCTAGAGCTTGGCACTATAATTGACCAAGTTTATGCTGACCTCAAGCGGCTGCCTCAAATTGAGAAGGCAATTTCAACCAAATCTGGAAGTGAGGCTGCTGCTTGGGCTTCTGCCACTGACTCTGAGAATAAGGTAGCAGAATTGGAGGAAACCAAAGAAAAGAACAAGCAGGAGATCGCCTCTAATGATCAAAACATTGCCTCCTAGAAGCGAAAGATCAAAAAGCTTCAAGCCAAGATCTCAAAGACCAAAAAGCGCAACACTGAATTGTCTGCCTTTGATGACTCTGACCAGTCGAAAGAGCTGGATAATGCCATCACCGTTGCTGAGGAAGCTCGACAACTGGAGAAAGAGATTATACGCCTAAGATCCGACAAGACCCTGTGTGAAATGCGCCTTAAACTCCAGAAGTCGAGTACTTGAAGATGAAAGAGAATCTCCCTTTCTAGCTTGTTGATTTCTTTGTAATGTTTTCCTTTAAATACGATGTTCCATAGCCCTTTGAGGGCTTTTTATGTAATGACTTTAAGCCATTTTGGAACTCATGAATACCATTGTTGACTTTGCCTTTTTTACATCGAATTATTCTTTAGCAATTTTGATTTCTTAAAGTGCTGGTTTATATTGTTTCAAATACTTGCCATTTACTTTCAAGATTCTTTTATCCTCATTTAATTCTTCGACTTCATAGGCTCCATTAGAAAATACTTGCGTAATTTGAAATGGGCCTTCCCACTTTGGGTACCATTTACCCAAGGCTCTGACCTTTCGATCCATAGGCAGGATTACCTTCCAAACTAAATCTCCAGGCGAAAAGGTATTAATCTTAACCTTTTTATTGTAAGACTTCTCTACTCTTTTCTTTTGTCTCTTCAACAATTCCAAAGCGTTAAGTCTCTCTTCGTCCAAATCTACCAATTCATCTATCATCATATTCCAATAAGACTCAGAAGGAATTTCATGATGTCTTTGGATCCTTGTTGATTGAAGGTAGATTTCGACAGGTAACACCGCATCGTGACCAAAAGTCAATTGAAATGGAGTAGTGTTAGTTGCCTCTTTGGGAGAGGTTCGACATGCCCAGAGGATCTGGTCCAATGTCTTATGCCAATTCTTAGGCTTCTTTCCCACATGTTTTTTAATCAAACTAATCACCACTTTATTAGCTGCTTCGATCTGACCAATAGCCTGAGCATAAATAGGTGTAGAGGTTAAGAGTTTGAAACCCATTTCTCTAGCAAACTCCTGCATTTTTTGACCAGTAAAGACTGATCCTTGATCTGTTGTAATCGTTTTTGGGATTCCAAACCTATAAATGATATATTTTTGAATGAATTCGATCACATCTTCTTGATCCATATTTGGTAAAGGTATCGCTTCGATCCACTTCGTAAAATAGTCAATACCTACCAAAATGTATCTCTGATTCTTGGAGGATGCTGGTCGAATCTCTCCAATCAAATCTAAAGCCCAACCTCTAAAAGGCCATGGTTTGACTATAGAATGCAGCTCGCTTGCAGGTATATACTGTATGCCAGCGTGAACTTGGCATTCCTGGCAGCCCTTGGCAAATTCAATGCAATTCTTTAGCATGGTAGGCCAATACATGCCTTGTCGAAACAATAGCCATTTCATCTTATGGCCTACTTGATGTGCCCCACATGCCCCACTATGGATAGTCGAAAGGGCAAGATACGCCTCTGATTCACTAAGGCATTTAAGTAAGACTCCCTCAGGTGTCTTTTTAAATAATTCATTACCTAGAAGAACATAACTTAAAGCTTGATACCTGACCTTTCGCTCTGTGGACGCTGTTGGATTCTGTAAGTATTTGACTATAGGCTTCCTCCAGTCTTTGTCCGTCAAGCTATCTATTGCAAAAATCTCAAAATTTTCATCATCAGCGTATCCAAGCTTCGTTACTTCTAGATCTGATGGGCATAATCCAATAGACATGACTTTACCTCTAGCTTCGATTGCCTCTTATAAATTTTCCTTCGAAACCTTATACCCAGAAGCGATCTGAGCCAAGTCATTGGCCACTTGATTCTCTAGTCGAGGTATGTGTCGAATGCTTACTACTTCGAATTTATTTAGTAGTCTGTTGGCTATTACAAAGTACATGATAAGATTTTCCTTAACACATTTGTACTCCTTTGTAATTTGCTTTATAACCAACTCTGAGTCTCCAATTATTTCGACTCGAGTTGCCCCCAATTCTAACAAAATTTCAAGTCCAGCTATCAGGGCCTCATACTCAGCCTCGTTGTTGGAACAAAGTCCTTCGACCTTGTACTTGAATTTTGTTGGAATTTTATTAGGAGAAATAATCAGCACGCCTACGCCTGTTCCATCTTTATGGCTAGAGCCATCGAAGTATAGCTTCCAAGGTTCCAATTCGGCGTAATTTAAAGCGCTTTCATTTATGGAGTGGTCGACCATGAAGTCCGCTACCACTTGTCCTTTAACATCCTTTAAAGGCTTATATGTTAAAGAATATTCAGTTAATGCTAGTGCCCATTTAACAATTCGACTATGCAAAATAGGCTTAGACAACATATGTTTAATTTTGTACAAGAAAAATACAAGCATAAGCATAATTTTTTGATCATGATATACCTAGTTTATGCATCATTCAAAACTTTACTAAGGTAGTAAATGACCCTTTCGACGCCATTCTCATCCTCTTGAGCCAACATGCTCCCTAAGGTTCTGTCTGACGCAGCTATGTACAATCTCAAACTCTTATTCCTATAAGGTGGTGAGAGAATTGGGGGATGACTAAAGTATTCCTTGATCTTGTCGAAGGCATCCTGTTGAGCTTGCCCCCATTCGAACTCATCTTTGTTGAATTGAAGTAATGGTGAAAAGGCCTGCGTTTTTCTGCTTAGGTTCGATATGAACCTTCTAAAGAAGTTAATCTTGCCCAGCAGTAATTGCAACTCCTTTTTTGTTGATGGTGCTTTCACTTCCATGATGCCTTGGTCTTATTCTGATTAATCTCGATCCCCTTTTTGTGGACCACAAAGCCTATAAAATCCCCTACCTACACACAAAATGCACATTTAAGAGGATTCATTTTAAGACCATGTCTTCTCATCCTTTCAAAGGACTGTCGAAGATGGTCTAAGTGACTCTTCCCTGAAACAGACTTAACCACAATATCATCAATATATATTTGCATGAAAGTCTCTATATAATCATGGAAGATTGATTTCATTGCTCATTGATATGTTGCCCCAGCATTTTTGAGGCCAAAAGGCATTACTACCCACTCGTAGGTGCCTAAGGCTCCAGGACAACGAAAAGCTGTCTTGGGGACATCATCTTTAGCAATGAATATTTGGTTATAACCAGAGTACACATCTAACATACTAAGATACTCATGTCCTGCGGTGGAATCGACTAGCATTTCTGCCACAGACATAGAATATTCATCCTCCAGAGTTGCAGAATTTAGATCTCTAAAGTCTATACACACTCTTAAAGAGCCATTCTTTTTTATAACAGGTACAATGTTAGCTAACCATTCGACATACCTGGCAGTGCGGATGAATTTGCATCGAAGGAGTCTTTCGACTTCCTCTTTTATCTTTGAGAGAATTTCTGGGGTAAACCGTCTTGGATTCTGTTTGACTAGCTTCTTCCCAGGCTTGATCGGCAACTTATGTTCGACCAACTCTCTACTCAAACCAGGCACCTCATCATAGTCCCAGGCGAAACAGTCTTTAAACTCCTGTAACAACTGGGTGACTTCGACCTTAAGTTGTGGGTCAAGATTGGCGCTGACATATGTTGGCCTTCTAGTTGCCCCCTCTCCTAGGTTGATTTCTTCTAACGGATCCTGCGCTAGCATCTTAATGTTATTTGCCAGGGGATCCTTTTCAAATCCCAAAGGCTCATCATCATAGATGGCATCAAGCCTCTGGTCTTGTTCTACACCCTGAACCTTATCAGGTGGCTCTGGGTCAAAGTCCTTACCACGACCTTCTTGGTGGAATCCAGAATTGGCTTCTCCAGCCATGTATTCATTGGCGGCTTCCAAAGCCGCTTGTAGTTTGGTTTCAATCACATAGGCCGAAATTTTTTTCAATGCTTCGAACTCAGTCATTGTCACTGAATTCACTTCCCCACCCTGTGGGGTCTACTGCAGACTCGCCAAGGTATGAGAGCCTTTCTCCTGGCACCTCCTTATCCCAACGGAAACCATCGACGGGGTGCAGGTACAAAGAGCAAAATGTCTCATCATCTAGGACAAACTCAAAGTCTGCTGGGCCGCAAGGGGCAATATGAGCTAAGTGCTTGTCGAATTGTCTTCTGTCGAGATAATTTATTGGTGCTTTAAAATACCCCTGATCAGCTTCAATTTTCTCGACTATACCATCCGGCCTCCAGATGGTTATCCTTTGATGCATCGAAGATGGAACTGCTCCAATGCCATGTATCCACTCTCGCCCTAAGAGCAGATTGTAGTTGGCTTTAGTTTCCACTACCATGAAGACAGTAGGCCTAGTAATTGTCCCAACCGTCAAGTCAACTTGTATAACACCTAGTGTAGAGCCAACTTTCCCTTCGTAATTTGAAAGGACCATATTATGTGGCTTAGTATCAGTATCATACTTGCCAATCTTGTTCAATAAGAAACGTGGCATCAGGTTTAATGTTGCACCACAATCAACTAATATCTTGTTTACTGGTACGTTCTCAACTTTTCCAGTTATGTAGAGAGGCTTTAGGTGACCTTTCATCACCTCCGTAGGTCGTTCGAAGAAGGAATTCTTCTCTTCAATGCACCCATTATTCATAATATAGTAGCACACAGGCTTGTGTGCTGCCATCTCTGCTTTAGTGCAAGCATCTAAATCCTTAACCTCTGTAATTCTGTTGAAATCCCTAGGCATTACAGACACCACATTGACTATGATGTCAAGAGAAGCCTCAGACTCAGAGTCGAAGTTGTCTGTCATTTCCTCATCATCTTCGACAGTTTTTTCATGTTTGTCCTCTTGGGAGGAAAAAAAATTTCGCCCCACGGGCACTTTTTCAGCAATCTTTATTTGGTCCCCTCCATTACTATCAGTAGGGACATTAGTACTGGACTCCCTTTGGTCCTTCGACTGAGCCTCCTTGAGAGCTTTCCTTCTGCGTTGCTCTCTCCTCCATTGTGACCGAGTCATCGGATTCTTCCCTTTGTATTTTTGGGAGACGTAGGCCGATTTGTTGGAAGTCTGGAACTCCTTCCGATACTCAATTGAGGAACCTCTATCCACGTCAAACTTCTGCCATTTCTTCTGACCTTTTTCCCTGCCTTCGACAGGTTTCATCCAGCTTCCCGTTGGTGCATTACTTGTTGGTTTGAAACTGTTGGGCTTGGCCCCTGGGAACTGTATTCTTCCTCCCACTTGCTTCGAATAAGACCTTCTAGGATCGAAACCGCTTTGACCCTGAGATGTTCTTCGCTCCCTTCTTTGTTTAGCCTTCCTAACCCCCTCAAGATTATGGGCAGCTTTTTGGTCGAAGATTGCACTGTATCTGGGGCATAGCATAACTCCTGAGCCCTTCTTTTGGCAGCGGTGAAGGAAATCAATAATAGTCTCTTCCTGTTCTGGATACACCAGTTTGTTATATTCTTCTTGGCGACTTGCTTCATCAACCTCCATGGTTTTTTGTTGTGTAATCTCGACCATATTTATGTCCATGTCGACATCAGCACTAAGATCTAGTTTGTAGAAGTCTGTATCAAGGCCTTCAGCAGCCCTGTCCATCTTAATGAAACTATCAGCAGTTTCTTTAGTAACCAGTATCATGTTGGAATCTTCATTGATCCCATCGTCCAAGCCATCAGTAGCTTTGTCGAAGCCATCAGTGGCCTCGCTCATGAGTTTCTCCGTGTTATTGATGTCAAAGTCTTCAGTAACCTTGACCAGAACAACATTATTGGCGAAGTCCTCAGTAACCTCCACCATATTGATTGAGCAGTCGAGGTTATCAGCAACTTCGACCATCTGCACCTTTGTGGGCTCAGCATAATGGGCAACCACTATTTGCAACGGATCAAAGTCAATTTTCATTTGACTTTTGCTCTTCTCTCTGAATTTCAGCCTTCCCTCTTGAATAGCATTTTGCAGCAAATCCCTGAAAAGAAAACACTGAGAAGTTTTATGACCCAGAAAATTATGGTACTTACAAAATCCTCTCTTTTTTCTTTGTTCTAAAGGTGGCATTTTAGCACCAGCAGGCACTATCATTTGTCCATCCTTAACTAACAAATCAAAAATTTCATCACACTTAGTGACATCGAAAGTATATGTTTTCTTTGGAAACCTATCATTTTTTTCAGATTCGACAGGATTTTTCCCATTCGAAGGGGCTAACATTTTGCAAGCATAAAGAGGACCCTGCTTCAATTCAGCAACATCTATCTCAGTTTTGTCGAACTGCAATGGTTCATCATACAAACCTTCGACATCCTCATTATATTCGACATAGGCTACCTTTTTACTCTTATTAATCTTAGCCTTTTCGTCTTTCAGACGTTCTAACTGTCGAATCCTATCAACCAGTTGGGCCATATCCCTCAGATATTGGGTATCCAACTTCTTTCTAATGGAGTAATCAAGGCCACCAGCGGCCATTTCAACCAATTCAAGTTCTGGCACTTGTGTAAAACACCTAGCCTTAAGTAATCGAAACCTATTCAGGTAATCGTCTATTGGCTCAGTAAACTTTCGTTTTATGCTAGCCAATTCTTTCAAACTGATCTTGGCTTACCCCATGTAGAATTGCTCATGGAACAAACGTTCTAACTGAGTCCAATTATGGATTGAGTTAGAAGGCAGGGTTGTAAACCAAGTGAAAGCATTTTTAGTAAGAGAGCTTGGGAAATATTTTATCCTAAGGCTTTCGTCACTTGCAATCTCTCCTGCTTCAATCATATATCGGGCCACATGTTCGAAAGTAGATTCAGTGGTATCCCCTGAGAATTTGGTAAACTTTGGGACCTTCGTCCTAGGAGGTAATTCTGATTGGAGAATGTAATTCACTATCGGTGATGTATAGTTTGGCCTTGTAAAACCAAAATTTACCCCATTTCGAGCCATTATCCTTTCGACCAGGGCTTCTAGGTTGTTATCTGCTGCTATATTGTTACGTCGAACTTGTTGCACAACATAGTCAGCATCTTGGTTTCTATTTACTATAACTACCCCTTGTTCCCTCTCTACAGGAATGTGCACTTGGTTCCTATGTGGTTCGACTCTAGGGGGTTCGACTATTCCCTGGTTTTCTAGATTTGCCTCAGGTATGTTCCCTGGGTTTTGCTGGGGAATGGTCTCCCTAATAACCACGCCTTGATTTTCTTGTATATATTCTCTTGGTGGGTGTCGAACAAGGGCTGGTACACCCATAAATTCAGCCATACGCGCCAATTGCGCTGTTAATTGTTGGTTGGCCTGGTTAGTGTTTTGGATCAAAGGCTGGAAAATTTCCCCCATAATTTAGGACAAGATTTGTACCATTTGTAGGTTACTCTCATCCATTTGCTATCTTAAACATGCTATAGAAGTATTTGTTAGACTAGGACCTTGGGTGGAATATCCTACACCTACGCTTTGACTATTTTGACCCATATTTATCCCAGATCCTGACCCTTGTAATGGCGAAGACATTACATTTTCTGAGAACACAGGGGGGCATTTTGGAGGCTCTGCATTATTGACATTGGCATTCCATAGGGTGGATTCCTTGGTAAAGGTTGTGAAAACCCTGGAGGAGGAAAATTCCTGAACGTCGAAGTCCCTCCTGGTGGAGTTTGAGGAATAGATCCCTGTAGCCCAATGTACTCTACAACGGGTTGAGTATAAGACCTCGTAAATGTTGACCCTAGTCCTCCTATTGATGGTATTGGTTCTGACATAACAAGTGGCGTTATTTGCCCTCCCGTCGAAGGGACTGAGGGTGGCACCACATCGCTCCTAGACACATTTTGAGGGCCAATGGTACTATGCTGGGCATTCAAAACACTCGATTGAGGATTAGAACCACTCACTTGTGGGTTTTGATTAATTGGCTGACTAGTATCCGTCGCCATTTTTCTCGTGTATCTTCTCCTTGGTATTTCTTCGTTTATGGTGGCTACTTTTCCACTTCTCAATAACATACAACGAAGTTTTCACAAAGGAAAAGATTGATAAATGCAGATTTTCAAATTTTAGAAAAAAAATCTTTGTGAAAGTTAGCACTGTCCCACCGGGTGTGCCAATTTGTTTATCGTGAAAATTGGCAAACAATCGCTGATCTTCCAAATCTAACTTTGGTGACTCACAGGATCGATCAGATTGATCCTAGGACATGTGCTAACAATTAATTTAAAATAAATTCTAAAGAACTAAACACTTCGACAGTGTTCATAAAGAGAAGTTTATCTAAAATGTGGTTTTTTAAAGATGTGCAAGAACTTTAAGTCGAAAAGGCTGAAGACATCAAAGAAAGGCTGAAAATATAAAGGTAAGACACAATGCTGAAACGTAACTTGCAATAAAGTAAAAGATAAATTCTTGATAAAAGGCTGAAGTAAATTGCATTGAAAAAGAAAATGGCGTTTACATCACGTACATTCTCACAAGACTCTTTTCTCTACATGCGGATACTTTGAGTAAATTTGGAGTAACTTGTACAAAGTGAACACAACACCCCGAATCCTATTGCTAGAACTCCTATTTATAATAATAAAACTAACTGCTGTTAACTCCCTAAAACAATTAACACATGACAAGTGCCGCACTGCATGCTTATGTCCCTTGGATGTGCGTCACTTGTCTTTTTCAGGAGCGGACAAGAATAACTACTCCCTCCTTTATTTGAATTTGAATCCCTTAGCGTCGGACATCGTCAGTAATATCGGTCGAAGGTTATTTTCGAATTCTTGGAAATATTTCTAAGTCCCGAGCATATCTTTCCTTATACAAGCATCTTCGACTTAAGTTCAACATGAAGATCCAGTCGAACACTCTTTTGGACCTCTTCAAAGAGTTTTAACACCAATTAATTCCTCCAACTTAATACAGACGTCGAATTTATGAGCTAACAATAAGATGATGCAAGATTGAAGAATCGTGGAGATGGAAGACGAAGAAGAAGAGTGGAAGACTGATTGAAGCAGTGATGGAGAAGAATTTTCAAAGTGTGGAAGAAACTTCAAGATGAAGACTCTAATAAATTTATAGAGAAATCAGTGAGGGTAGATTGGTATTTCAGTTGAATTTCTGTTATCGGTCTGTTATGAATTCGGTTAGGAATCTGATAGGATCTGTTATGAATTTCTCCATGTAATTTCGTATTTGCTGCTATATATCTCTTCTTTTTCTGCAGAATTCTTTTTTCTAACTTTTTGAACTTTGTTGAATTTTGACCATTGGAGTTTTGAGCATTCGATCCCGCATCTTTTGTAAACTTATTTCCATGATGAGCAGATGAAGACGCGCCAAAGGTTTGAGAGCCTATTAAACAGCCATGGGGTTTATCCGATAAGTAGCTTTTGTTGCGATAATCAGACGACTGCCTTTTCAGGGTACCATTGGCCTTAGAAGTACTTATCTACATCTTGGTATTGCAATCACTAGGATAAGAGGGTATATTGAGCATTTGGGCATTAGCACCGACATTGAAGGGTGTGCGTGCCTACATGCCTGCATCCATAAGGCTAAGTAAATGCATGGCAGGTATTGTCTCATTAGAATACAAATCCAAAGATCTCCTCAAATTTTGATGAGGCTCTATTCCATTATGTTTGTAAGGAAATGAGTATTCTCCATTCACCCTGTTGAAGACTCCAGCACCTGTATTCCTACTACTATGCTTTTCTTGGCCTGTAGCATTGATATCAACATTCTTTATTGTGCTAAGGCGATGGGCTACAATGATGGTTGTTTGGTTTATCATGATACAATCAAAACATCAGTGCAATAAACAAATAAGCGAAACGAACCGAGGCCTAAGCCAATAGCCAATCCATATTGTACTCAAATTTGTAAGCTTTAGTTAAGGATTCATTGGAAATAAAGTTAGTGTAATGAGTTAGTAAGTGTTAGAAAATGTCATAAAATTGGTTTGAAAGTGGATTTTGAAAGTGGTTTATAAAAATGGATGAATTTGGATATGGTTTAGAGAAAAATGATTTTTGAACAAAATAAAAATGGATATGGACTTTGAAAATGGATATGGATTGAATTTGGATTTAGAAAAAATGGTTATTGATTTTAAAAAAAGGATTGAAAAAATTAGATTTTGAATTGGACTTGGAAGTTGGGTTAATGGATGTTGAATTGAATATGGACACGAATGTGGGTTGAGAATGAACTCGAACAATGCCTTTCAAATAAACCATAACCATGCGTTTTTCGTTCTTAACTTGGACTGAGTCCTAGAACCACTACCAACTCTTAAGAACTGTGATACCGTGATACGTCCAAAAATCAACACCTTAAATCACGCTTCTTAAATACATCCATAAAATGAATCCAACTCAACTTGCAAGCAACAAATACTGTCTTGATCACAATGAACCGCTTGATGAAGATAAGTCTTGAAATATAGATTATAGAAACAACATCCTTGACATGGAATCCAATGAATCCTCGGTTGAAGCACAACAGTCGAAAACCCTAATCTTTGAGGAAGATTAATGAAAGAAGCTTTTCGTGCTGAGAAGAAACCATAATTCACTCCATACACAAAAGAATGAAACTCTGGTCTTCTGAGAAATACAGAGAAATAAACCCTGATTCAAGACCTTGGTAAATTTTGGAGAAGAATAGCCTTTGATGCAGAAGAGATCCTTAATAACCATGAATCAAAACCCTAATTCCACACTTCACTGCTTGAAGAGCTAGAAGAGTCAGTCTTATTTGTTATATACCTCGAATCACTGTGAAACCCTAGCTTGCAATTGTCACTGATCCTTTTGAACCATGGTATCTCATTGAATGCATGCATGCTATGTGAATGACCTAATGGAGATGCATATGTATGTGAAGCAAAAGCCACTTATTGATGGTAAAATATGAGGGTAAATTTTGGGGTGTTACACAAGAGCATAGGAATCAACATATGTGGGACGTATTAGGCATTGGGAAAAAAGAATTTAGGAAGTCAACATAATTTGTGTTTTGGATTAATATTATATCACTTTTCCATTACATGTGTGTTTTATCTTGTATAGTTTCTTAAAAATGTCCAAAAAAATATGTTTTTCCATTAATTCATTAAGGCCTATCGAATCTTTTAAAATATCTGAAAATTTTCGTGTGTACCGAATTTTTAAAATATCTGTAAATTTTGGTGTGTACCAATTTTTTTTAAAATATCCAGAAACTTTGGTGTGTATCGAATTTTTCAAAAAACGGTAGGTTTTATATGCTACCAGTTCTTTCCAAATATTCGATAATTTTGTCTCAAATATTTTAAATTTCCAATATTCCTTCATCAATTTTTCTGAGATTCTTAATTTTTTTACTAGCAGTTTACAAAATAACATGTATTTTTGCATTATTTTGCAAAATATCTGGCACGCTTGAAAAAAAATTCAAAAATTCTTCATCCAAACAATAAAAAGTGCTAAAAAAAATCTGATATCTATGTCAAAAATCCAATATTCATAAAAAACATGACATTTTTAATAAAGGTAAAAAGTAATCGCGGTCCTCTTAAAAGGGTGACAAGTCAAAAATGAGAGGTTACAAGAACAAACCTCGACAATATAATTCACAGGGTTAAATATGTATAAGGTCCCTGAAAATAACCCAACATTCAAGTTTGGTTCCTATAAAAAATTTCTTCAAGGTTTGGTCCTCCTAAAGTTTTCCGTTTCTAACTCTAATCCCTTCCGTTAGTTTTCACTAACGGCGGATGACGTGGCGTGCCATATGTGTAACTATTCCTTGCCACATGTGTTTTATTGCATTGACCAGTCAAAAATGTTTTTTTATGTTAAATTTATTCTCCTCCTTCTCTCTCTCTCACTCCTCTTCTTCTTTCCCTCTCCACCTTTTTCTCTACCCTCATTTGTCTCTCTCTCACACACAATCCTTCTAAAAGCCAAAAAAGAACACAACATAACTTACATCAATTGTGAAGAAAGCATAGTTTTGTCGCCAGCAACAGCAACGGAACAACAACAACAGCCAATGATGATGATTGAGTTAATAGCAAAAGATAAACCTTTGCCGGAAAAAGATAAACTTTTGCAGGCAGTGATGAAAGCTGGTCTTTTGATTCAGGCCCTTTTGCTTGCAGGACCATTACCTCAATGGAGACACCCTCCACCGCCATTAGAGTCCTTTGAGATTCCACCTGTCACCATTCCATCACCAAGTGTACCAACTTGAAAATGGTGATTGGTGTTTTCGTGAGAAACGATGGCGGTGGGTGTTATCGCTGCTGATGCAACACAAGATAAAACAGAGTATCTTAACTTCAAATGTGACATTGTTGATAACTAAAAAAACAGGTTATGTAATGTTGAAAAATTTATACTGTTTGGTTTGTCTTTTACCAAACACTAATCTCGTTGAATATAAACAACTTTTTTTTTATGTTTTGAAAAATAAATATGAAATTTTAAGCAATGTTTGGTTTGTCTTTTACCAAACACTAATCTCGTTGAATATAAACAACTTTTTTTATGTTTTGAAAAATAAATATGAAATTTTAAGCAATGTTCACAGTAACACAATAAAACAATAAATTAAGGGACAAACAATGACTTTTGAGCTTCTTTCATCTTCTATTTTAATTTCTCTTTTTCTATTTTTCAAAAAATGACAATATACAGCGTGGCCTAATCAGAATAAACAAATGGTTACACATGGCACGCCAGGTTATCCTCCGTTAGTGGAAACTAACGGGATGGACTAGAGTTAGGGACGGAAAACTTTGGGAGGACCAAAGTTTCAAGAAATTTTTTTTAAGGATTAAACCTCAAAATTGGGTTATTTTTAGGGACCTAATACTTATTTAATCCTAATTCTCGTTATAAATCAATTGTATAATTTGGACTTATTATATATTAGTTTTAGTAATATAATGGTACGTTTAGCATTTAGCTTGCACACATATAAATGAAATTTTATAAACTATTGTAAGAAGTTTTTGATGTTTACAAATCTCTTGTGATGATTGTATTTTCATCTTATCTTTCTCATAAAATTGAGAATCATTTATCTTCATGTCATCTTCTAGTCTAATCCATCTTTTATAAATTTCAATTTCTTCTTTATTTTTGTTTCTTGTTTAAAGTAGTTATTAAATACTCTCTCTTTCAAATTATAAATTATTTTATTAAAAAAATTTATCCTAAATTATAAGTTATTTTATAATTCCAATTTAATATTAATGACATTTTTTCTAATATATTTCCAAATATTTATTATTATTTATTCTTTAACTCTTTTAATTTATCTTTCCTGAATAATTACGAAGGACATTATGATAAAGTCATATATAATTTGTTTTTTTCATAAAAGTAATAATTAAGTTTTTAATTCGTGTAAAATGTCTAAAACGTCTTATAATTTGAGATAGAGGGAGTAGCTATTTGAAAAATATTGGATTCATTGATAAAAAAATACTCATTTTTTAAACTTTTGTGATGGGTTCACATCATTAAGGAGACAAATTTATCCAAAAAAATTGGTTTAATGGTGAAGATTTAGGTGTGCTCTTCTAAAGATCTTAAGTTGGAAGTCCACTCTATGCAAATAATTTTTATATTGGGCAAAATCCAAACAGAGTTTTGCTGTGAAGACCAGGGCTTACGTGGCGTAGTGAAGACCAGCGCGTGGTCTTCGCCCTGGGGTAACCGTTCCTATATCTCCAGAATTAGGGCAGATCGATTCCATCGGGAGTGGAGCGGTTACATGAGAACGTGTCCTCGCGGGGGGACTCTTGCGTGTCGGGGAGAGACGTGTCCTCGCGGGGAGGAGCATAGGAGTGTCGAGGAGGAACGTACTCGGGGAGGCAACGCCCTGCCCGACGCTCCGTGTCCTGCGTGTGCCCGACGCCATGGAGGAGGCGCAAGTTCCCGACACTGGTCGGTCCAAAAGGCCCTTGTTGGGCCATCCCAGGATGTATGGGTTGGGCCTGCTCGACTGAGTAGCAGCCCCCCAAGTCGTTGCTCTGCGGTGTTAGAGTAATGACTTAGGGATCAGCACCATGTCGAGGAAGTATCCCGTCGAGGAAGGGGTTTTGAACGAGGAGCGGTCGGTCAACCGGGCAGAAAAAAGTCAACTTGTTAGGGATCCACTGACCGTTTTGTCGGGGAGACTCGAGCGCGGCAGTCAGAGTTTGCTCGACTAAACGGGGATACGAGAAGTTTGAACTTGAGTGTCGAGGCAAACGGAGAGACGCGTGTTGGGGAGCGAACAGTCGCATGCGTGCCACGTGGCAGACGCCATTATTGCCTAGGGGAGCTAGGCTAGTGTAGGGCACTTAAGTGCTCTAAACTCTTTGAATTCCGTGAGGGTCCTATAAATAGGCCTCACCTCGTTTCATTTGCTCTCTTTGCTCTTTCACTCTCAGACGCTCTATTCTTTCCTTCTCCGTTCTTCCGCCGCTAGCTTCCACCGTCTTCCGTCGCTCTCTTCCAACGACCGTCGTGCCGGAATTCTAAAAAAGCGCATTTCAAGTAAGTTTTTTCCCTTTTTCTCCTTTTGTCTGCGTTCGTAGGGTGACTCTTATGGGGAACTGACAAAGTTCTCATAGAATCACGAAATATCCGGCGAAAACGGCAGAATTTCATAGTTTAGTTGTTGAATCTCGCAGGGAAGGGTAATGAAATCCCCGGGGTCATGAAGAATGTCCCGGGATCCTGGGATGAATGTTTCTTGGTTCGTTTGTAGAATTCCACGGGGAAAAGGATGGGGTCCCCGAGGAACCAAAGTTCGTCTCGGGGATCTGGGTCGAACATCTCCTTTTCCCCGACGATCCCTCATCGCCCTTTCACTTAATCAACGGTGGAGGGGTGGATTTGATACGGGTCATCGAATTCACCATTTCCTTCTGCTTTTCAGGTAAATGGACGCGTTGCCCGTGGCTGTGGGATCGTTGGACAGCTACGACGAGCCCGACTCTCCTATGGCCGAGACAACCAGCGGGGAGAGGTCGCCCGACGAATGGGCCTGCGAGGAGGCCTTAAACATGTCGTCTCTGTTCATCGACGGGGATGAAGACGATATCTTCTGCACCGTCGAGCACCGTCTGGTGGGCTCGGCCAAGTCATGGAATGTATTCAGGCCAAGGGAGCACCACAGGATCTGCTCGACGTACGGCGGGATGCGGTTCCCCGTCTACGAGTTCATGTTCGACAAGGCGGGGTGGCGCCTGCCCTTCACAGATTTCCAGCAGGCCATATTTACTTGGTTGCGCTTGGCCCCCTCCCAGCTCCACCCCAACTCACTAGCATTCATTAGGGCCTTCGAGCTGGTGTGTAAATACTTGCGGATTGGTGCCACTGTACCCTTGTTTTTTCGCATCTTCCATCTTCAGAGGCAGGCCATCGCCGGCAGGCACGATTGGGTATCTTTCAAGCAGGTGAATAGCCTATTCCACACCTACCTGGACTCCGTGCGCGACTTCAAATATCGGTACTACCTCGTGCGGCCGATCACATTTGAGGCCGTATACACGATGTACCGTCGAGAGGTCGAGGAGATAGACGGTCGGCGACAGGAGGTCCTCAAGTCTAAGTTCCCATTGTTCTGGACAGAAGCACACTTCAAATTCGGGACAGACAGCTACAAGGTCAAGCCCAGCCGTCTCGAGGAGGGGGATCGATTGGCATACGAGCAGATAGTGGCGTTCGTCAACAGCTTCAACCGGGGCAAGTTCGTGACGATGGACGGGGAATTCGTCCGCAGAGACGACGGGCGGGTGTTGACGAAGCGCCGTCTGATTAATACGAGGGCCCTCCTCGAGATGTTCTCCGACGAGGAGGCTCTCGAGCTGTTAGGTGGAGACACCCTCCGGATTTACCCTTTTTTTTTCTTTTTCTCGCGTCTTGATTTCTGGTTCGCTGACATGTTTGTTTCCCTTTTTACAGATAAGATGTCGACCTCCGAGGAGCGTTTCAAGAAGTTGAAGACCAACCGTGCCGCGAAGAAAGGTGGCAAGGGTCGCGTCGAGCAGCTTCAACAGTAGGAGCCCGCTCCCTCCCCGACACCCGTGGGTTCCTCTGGCTCTCACCAGGACAGTGGTTCTCTGAGCCCTCAGCACTCCCCGAAGAGGCAACGGCTTGAGAGCACCGTGGACGTCGACCTCACCGAGCAGGAGAGCCCGCCTGCCGTAAAATTTGTGCTCCGGCCCTGTTATACGAGGCCAAACTTCTTCACTGGGAATAATTCGTTGTGCGTGGGTGGCTCTGAAGTTCAGGCCATCCTAGGCGTCGACAAGGCTTCACGGAGAAAGGCGCTGGTGGACGATGTCTCTGCCGTGATGAGATTTTACGCGGCTGCCTTGGTCCTGAACGACGAGGCGTGCTCCGCCAGCCAGCTGCAAAAGCTGCGGGACCGTTTCCAGACCATCTCGGCCGGGATGGAGAAGGTGGGGAAGGAGCTGGCAGATTGTAAAAGCCAGAACAAGGCCCAAATCGAGCTCAAGCAGAAATTAGAGGAAAAGCTGAAAGGCGCCGAGGAGGACCGGAAACGTCTCGCTGGTATCGAGGCGGAGAGGGATCGCCTTTTGGCGAGGATCACCGAGTTGGAGGAGGCTGTCCGCCCGGCTGAGGAGGAGACCGAGGAGGACAAGTTGCTGACTTCGCGGGCAGCGCTGATAGCGAAGCTCCGGGAAGCCGAGGATGACAACCTCGAAGTGGCTGGCATAGGCTTCAGGAACGCCGTGGAGCAGCTTCGGGTCCTCAACCCCGACCTCGTCATCGAAGGGATTGACCCCGACGCCGAGGTGGTGGATGGTCAGATCGTGCAGCCGATGCGGGTGGACGAAATTCACGAGCATGAGGAGCCCGGCGGGACTGCAGCTGAGTAGGCTTTTTTTATCTTCGTTTTGGTCGGTCTGCGAGCCATTTTGATTTATTGTAATATTTGTGCCCGGCCTGCGTGCCAGGGGTTTTTCTTTGATGTTTGTTTGTAACACCTATACAATGGGCTTTGCCCGCTCAATGCATTTTTGTTTGTCTGCATGTGTGATGTTTGTATGTTTTTGCTTACGTGTGATGCTATTGTTATACTTTATTTTTGTCTAAGTAATAAGACTTTGGGATTTGCTCGACCTTGATAGTCCTTGACCGCGTGGAGAGCTGGTCGGGCGGCCGGAGGCGTATTCCGACCTTTAACGAGGCTAAGAGCTCGGTTGAGGTCTTAGCTTCGTGGCATGAACTTCCCATCGCGAGCTGGGTGTTCTGCCCGATTGGTACCACGACGGTGGGCCTCGATCGAGGTATCCCCGTCGGATCAAAGGTCCTCGCGCACACACAACACGGTCTCTGATCATCGTGTTCTGTTTAGGGGTGTCGCGCTCGTACCTTAGCGTGTCCCCGTGATCACGGTGCTAGTGGGCCGCGGGCAGTGCTTAACTGTAGTACTGTTTGAGCTTCTCAATATTCCATGGTCGAGTAAGTTCTTCCCCGTGCAGATTTTCGAGGAAGTAGGCTCCTGTCCCCGTTTTTCCGCGGACGCGGTACGGGCCTTCCCAGTTCGCGGCTAGTTTGCCTTCTCGCGAGTCCTTCTGGTTCCTGCGTAGGACGAGGGTGCCTACCTGAAAATCACTTTTGATAAATTTGTCGTTATAACGTAGTGTTATTTTTTGTTTAAGTGAGGCTTCTCGGAGAGAAGCGCCCGAGCGTGTTTCTTCGACGAAGTCGAGCTCTTCCCTCAAGGCTTCGTCGTTCACGTCCCCGTCGAGGGGGGCTTCTGTCCTCCTCGAAGGTTCCCTGATCTCCACGGGGATCACCGCTTCCATTCCGTAGGTCAAACGGAAAGGGGTCTCCCCGGTCGTGGAGTGTGGGGTCGTTCAGTAGGCCTAGAGGACGCTGTGTAGCTCCTCGACCCACCGTTGTTTGGCATCGCCTAATCGGCGTCTCAATCCTTGGAGGATTACCCTGTTCGCTGCCTCAGCCTGCCCGTTCATTTGGGGGTGCTCGACCGACGTGAAGTGCTGCTTCGTGCCTAGTTTGGTGACAAAGTCTTGGAAGTTCTTGTCGGTGAACTGTGTCCCGTTGTTGGTGACAATGGCTTGAGGCACGCCGAATCGGGCGAGGATGTTTTTTTTGTAAAAACGCAGTATATTAAAGGCTGTGATTTTGGCCAATGCTTCCGCCTCGATCCACTTCGTGAAGTAATCCACCCTGACGATGAGGTACTTGTTTTGATATGACCCTATGACGAAGGGTCCAAGGATGTCCATTCCCCACCACGCGAATGGCCACGGGGAGGATAGCGTTTTGAGCTCTCTAGGAGGAGTGAGGTGCATGTCCCCGTGCCACTGGCATCTATCGCACTTCTTGACGTGTTCCTTGGCGTCTTGTTGCATGGTGGGCCAGTAGTACCCTGCTCGAAGCGCCTTACGGGCTAATGAGCGGCCGCCGAGGTGCTGTGCATTGATTCCCTCGTGGATTTCCCGGAGAATATCGGGGACCTTAGTCTCCTCGACGCACCTGAGGAGGGGAATAGAGAACCCTCGCCGGTATAGCTTATCCTCGACTACAGTGTATGCGCACGCCAGCCTCTTGACCATTCCTGCTTCTTTGGAATCTTCGGGCAGTTTGCTCGTCATGAGGTATTCGTATACCGGGGTCATCCAGCAGTTGTTGTCCTCGATGGCGTTGATGTCCGAAACCATGGCCGATTTTTCAATGCTCGGGTGGGAAAGCACTTCTTGTATGATGGATTTATCCTGCCCTTCTTCTTTGTGCTCGCCAATTTGGACAAGACATCTGCTCGGGCATTGTGCTCGCGGGGGATGTGGGTTACTTCCGCGGAGGTGAACTTTTTCATCTTTTCTTTTACCAAGGCCAAGTATTCTATGAGGCTGTCGTTCTTGGCTTGGTACTCTCCCTGGACTTGCGAGGCCACGAGCTGGGAATCGATGAAGAGTTTGACCTCTTTGGCGCCGAGGCCCTCCGCCAGCCGAAGTCCTGCGAGGAAGGCCTCGTATTCGGCTTGGTTGTTCGATGTCGGGAAGGACAGTTCGAGGGATACCTCGATCAATATACCTTCCTCGTTTTCGAGGATGATGCCCGCCCCGCTTCCCTTTGGGTTGGACGCCCCGTCGACATAGATCGTCCATTTCTGTGATCCGTTGGTCGAAGGCTCCGGGACGGTCATCTCTGCTATGAAATCGGCCAGTACCTGTGCCTTCAGGGGTTTCCTCCCTTCGTACTGGATGTCAAACTCGGCGAGCTCGAGTGACCACCTGAGCATCCTCCTCGCCATGTCCGGCCGCCCGAGGAGCTGCCTTATAGGCTGTTCGGTCCTTACGACGACGGTGTGGGCGAGGAAGTAGTGGCGTAGCCTCCTGCCGCGGTGACGAGGCCCAGGGCGACTTTCTCAATCTGCTGATATCTGAGCTCGGGGCCTTGGAGGGCTTTGCTCGTGAAGTAAACTGGCTTCTGCCCGTCCGGGGTTTCCTGAATGAGGACGGCGCTGACTGCTTCACTCGTGATCGCAAGATACAAGAAGAGTGTCTCCCCGTTCTCAGGCCGTGAGAGGACCGGGGGTTGTGATAGGACCTGTTTTAAGTGGACGAGTGTTTGCTCGCATTCCTCGCTCCAATCAAGCTCTACTTTTTGTCGAAGAAGTTTGAAAAATGGGAGCGCGTACTGTGCGGATTTGGCGACGAAGCGGGAAAGGGCGGTGAGCATCCCGTTCAATGATTGTATCGACTCTTTGAGTCCGGGGTAGAGAGCTCGAAGAACTCCCTACACTTGTCGGGGTTGGCCTCGATTCCTCGTTCTGTGAGGTAAAATCCGAGGAACTTCCCTGCCCGGACGCCGAATGTGCACTTGTCGGGGTTAAACCTCATGCGGCACCTCCTCGCCGTGTCGAACACCTTCTTGAGGTGCGCGGCGTGGTCGACTTCTTCTGCAGACTTGACGATCATGTCATCCATGTAGACTTCGAACATGTCACCGATTTCAGCCCAGAAAACCTTATTCATCATCCGTTGGTAGGTCGCATCGGCATTCTTCAGACCGAAGGGCGTTACGTTGTAATAGTAGTTGCCCGACGCGGTCATGAAGGTCGTGTGTTGTTTGTCGACCTTGTCCATGGGAATTTGGTTGTATCCCGAGTAAACGTCCATGAAGGATAATAGTTTGTAACCTGCAGAGTTGTCGACCAGTTGGTCGATGTTAGGCAAGGGATAACAGTCTTTCGGGCAAGCCCGGTTAAGATCAGTATAATCAACGCACAATCTCCATTTTCCATTATTCTTTTTAACAAGTACAACGTTGGACAGCCATGTCGTGTATTTGGCTTCCGAGATAAAATTTGCCTCTAGGAGGTCTTTTACAGCTTTTTCAGCAGCCTCCGCTTTCTCGGGAGACTGCTTACGCCTACGTTGTGTTATGGCCCTAGCGGCCGGATCTACTGCGAGCTGATGGCAAGCCACCTCAGGGTCGAGGCCAGGCATCTCGGACACGCTCCATGCGAAGAGGTCAGCGTTCTCCCTCAGACATGCCTTCCGCTGCTCCTTTTCCAGGTCGGGGATCCCGGTGCCAATCTTCACATTGCGGTCTGGATCGTCCCCGAGTTCCACGAGCTCAAACTCTCCGTCTGGGATGGGGCGCGTTGGGTGGAGAGGCCGCCCGTTGTTCTCTGCCTGGTGGTCGAGATCTTCGACTCTGTCTTCGTCGGGTTCGCCGGAGAACCTGCTGTCGAGGTCGACCGCGTTGACGCGCGGGAGAGGTACCTGTTCGGCATCCTGAGGTGGCTTGGTCACGGTCTTGGGTTTGGGGCCGATGGTACTCAGTCCTTTGATGGCGGCGTCGAAGCATCTTCTGGCCGCGTCGATGTCCCCGTGCATCGTCACTACTCGTCCCCTGGTCGTGTAGTACTTCATTTTGAGGTGGACCGTTGATGGTACCGCCGTAAGTTCAGCCAGGGTGGTCCTCCCGAGGATGCAGTTGTAAAGGGACGGGCATTCGACCACCAGAAAATAGATCTTCACCTGTCGGGCAGTGTCTTCGGCCCCAAATGTAACCATTAGCTCCACGTAACCCCATGGTCTGGTGGTGGTTCCATTGAACCCCTGTAGATCTGAACCGACATACGGGGTTAGATGCCTCTCGTCGAGCTGAAGGGTCCCGAACAGATGAGCATACATGATGTCGACCGAACTCCCCTGGTCGACTAGGATCCTTCGAACGTCAAAGTTCGCCATCTGCGCCCTGATCAGGAGGGGGATAGTGGCGTTTGGTGCTTCCCCGGGGAGTTCCTCGAGGTAGAAGGTGATGGGGTTGGAGTTTCCCCGCACCTTCTCGAGGGTGGTCGCCTTCGCCGACGTCGCGGAGTCCAGCTCGTCGAATTTCCGCTTGATCGATCCGACGGACAGCTTCTTTGGTCCTCTCCCGGAGATGACCATCGCCCTAGGGAAGCTTTCCCAGGTGCTACGGGCAGTAACGGGGTCCTCATGGGGGAATGTCACCCACATGTTGCGAATTGCTTCTTGTCCTTCAATGATTGGGGGGACGAAGAAGTCCTCGGGTCGGGTGACACTGAGGGCGACTTGAAGGTGACTCTCGTCGGGAGGAGGCGTCGTCTCCTCGACGTTCTGGGCTTCCCGGGAACTGGGCCGAGGAGTATCGCTCTTCTGGGCGTATTTCTTCAAGTGCCCTTCCTTGATCAGAATTTCGATCGCATCCTTGAGATTGATGCAGTCTTCGGTAACATACCCGTGGCTCCGGTGGAACCTGCAGTACTTTGATTTGTCAACGTTTGATTTGGAAGCAGCGGGCTTCGGGAAGCGAACTCCTCCTTTCACAAACTCGGAATTCTGGCATTCCGAGAGGATTCGAGCCTGGGGAGCGTTGAGCGGGGTGTACTCCGTGAATCGGCCAGCTGGTCTGCGTGGTTCCCGAGGATCACGGTTGCGGTTGTCTTTCTTTCTTTCTCCTCCTCGTCGGGGAGAAGTGTCTTCATCTTTGTGGTCGCGGGGGCCTTCTCTGCGTTTGGTCTCAAGGGCGATCTGAGCTGCTTCCGTCTCCTCAAGTTCGATGTACTTCTGAGCCCGAGCGAGAAGGTCCTCGAGACGTCGGGGTCTGTGGAGGCCTATGGATTTAGCAAAGTCAGATCTGGCACGCAGTCCATGGAGAATTAAATATTTCTTCATGTCGTCGGTCGTATGGACCTCGACAGCTTCTTTGTTGAATCTCTCGATGTAGTTTCTGAGAGATTCGTTCTTCCCTTGGAAGATGCTTTCTAGGGCAGCCTCCGTCTTTGGGTGTCGACGAGACGCGGTGAAGTGTTTGGTGAAGCGTTGCCTAAGTTGCTTCCAGGATGTGATCGACCCTTGTGCCAGACCCTTATACCAAGTCATGGCTCCCTTCTGCAAGGTGGTGGGGAACAGCCTGCACCTGATGGCTCCCCTGACATTTCGGAAGTCTAGCATCGCTTCGAAACTCTCGACGTGATCGTCGGGGTCGGTCAGGCCGTCATAGGTCCCCAATGGTGGGGGTTTCTCCATGCCTGCAGGGATTGGGGCGTTCATGATTTCCCACGACAGAGGGGTCCTTTGGTCCTCGTCGTCGCTACCAGACGGGGATCTCGAAGGTGATCGATGATGCCGTGGAGGGGAGTTCCTCGAACGGTTCTTTGGTCTTTCTTCGGTCTTTCTTCGGTCTGCTTGGACTTCTTGGAAGTGGTGGAGGCCCTGGGTTCCTTCCGAGGCGGGGAACAAGGGCGTTTCTGGGAGATCGTCGGCTGGGGGCGCTCGAGACGTGGTCGACGACCCTGGCGTACCGGCGACGGGGTCCGAGATTCTTCGGAAGGAGAACGGCAAGGTGACGGTGGACGACGATGTCTTCGCGGGGAAGATCGTTGTGCCCATCCTTGCTCCAACGCTTCGATTCTGGTATTCTGGTGCGCGATCAGCTGGTTGGTCTGATTGATCAAGGCGAATAGGGCCACGGTGCTCGGGTCCGCATTGGGCGGAGGAGCAACTGGCTGAAAAATGGCTTGCTGATTGTCTTGGCGGGCGGCGTTGTAAGCCACATCTTGGGAGTCCGGGGAGGTGGTCTGCCAGTCTCTAATGTCGCCTTCGCCGCCGTTGAGGATGACGGCGTCCTCACGGTGGTTCCCGTTCTCGAGTTGTGCGTGCACGGTGTCCAGAGTCTGGTTAACTGACGGATTGGCCATGTTGGTGATGAATGAGAGTTGCTTTGGTTTAACGGAGGAAAAACGGGGAAGCAAAGGGTTCCCACAGACGGCGCCACTGATCGTACCTGGATCAGACAGTTCAGCGGCTAACAACGTTGTCTGGGCTTCAGCTCTGGTGCGGTTGAAAGACGGCGGGGGGTGTACCTGCAAGGTACTCCGACGCTCAAGTAAGGTGGTTGTCAGAGAAAAAAGCAAGTACAGAAGTGAGAGTAGAAGTGAACGTAACCTGACCCTCTCAAGTGAGAGGGTATTTATAGAGAGCCCCCAGCGCGGGGCCAACGGTTACTTGCATTGGGCTGGATTGCCAGGCCCAATCCAAGTAACTGCCAGGGCTTACGTGGCGTAGTGAAGACCAGCGCGTGGTCTTCGCCCTGGGGTAACCGTTCCTATATCTCCAGAATTATGGCAGACCGATTTCATCGGGAGTGGAGCGGTTACATGAGAACGTGTCCTCGCGGGGAGGACTCTTGCGTGTCGGGGAGAGACGTGTCCTCGCGGGGAGGAGCATAGGAGTGTCGAGGAGGAACGTACTCGGGGAGGCAACGCCCTGCCCGACGCTCCGTGTCCTACGTGTGCCCAACGCCATGGAGGAGGCGCAAGTGCCCGACACTGGTCGGTCCAAAAGGCCCTTGCTGGGTCATCCCAAGATGTGTGGGTTGGGCCTGCTCGACTGAGTAGCAGTCCCCGGCCCAGTCCAGAACAAGTCTATTATATATGAAACAAGATTTTAAATAGAGTTGGTCAATTCCAATAATTTCTCATAACGGTAGCAAACCACAATAAACTGTTTACATTAATTTTTAATATTTAAATCTTTCACTTTAAATTTCATTTACTTTTATAAAATATATATTTTTTATCTTTAATTAAAACAATACATTGTATAATACACATTGCATGATAGACGGTATATTCAAACCATTCCACTCACGGATATTTCGCTACTATTGATTAAAAATTATTTTTTGTTATTTTCTGAATTTATTATTTAAGTGTTAATTTTATCAAATTGATTAAATTTAATCTACAAAGTCAATAAAATAAAATTGAATTTAATTGATATACACTGACAGTGTAAAACTTTTTTACACTGTCAGTTAATCACAACCGTTAATTTATTTGAAATATTTGACTTTTATTTGAACCACTTAAAAAGTAATACCAACGGATGGTTGTGATGTATTGTCAGTGTAAAATTTTTTACACTGACAGTGCATAACAATTAATCTCAATAAAATTTAAACTCTCTTCCTAGAGAGTGCTAAAATAAAATTTGAACTATATTATTCCTAGAGTTTTTTTTTCATCAATGTCCGGTTCTTTTAACAGTTGGATTTAACATCGAAGTAATTACAACTTGTTCTAAAAATCACAGTTGTGAAGAAAATTGAACCGTAATTCTTCCAATCCAAATCACAGTTGCGGAGAAAATCAAACCGTGATTCTTCCGGTCATATTCAGGTCCAATCACCACTAAATTAACTAGTTATTGATTTTTCTGTTGGAATTAATTTGAAGAGAAGGGCCAAAGAATCATGCTGTATTCATAAGAACAATTATTCGTCATTCGTCATCAGAAAACAACACAAGCAAAAAGCCTAAACAACCAGTAATCACACTTCTTTGTGTTTAACAAGAATCTAATTCGTTCATTACCATTATAAAAAATCTAATTCGTGACAATGACATAATGTTCAATTAATCACACATTGACAATGACCACAATCTTATCTTACCTACCCCATAAGCTCTTCCAAAACATCACTCTCATTTATTTACCAGAGAAGCAAATAGTTTAAAATTTGAAACTACACAAAAACAGCACTTATATTATATATCTGATTAATATTAACTTAATTAAATTAACAATCAACAAAGTTATTTTCAAGATATTATAAATCTCATAGAACAAAAAGAGCATCGAAAAACAAAGCTACTTATCCAAATTTCAAAATTCCTAATTCATCATCATGAATAAATGGTGTAAAGAAGCTATCAAAATTAAACTTCCACCACCATCTCAACAACACATATCAACAAACGGTTTACAAAAAACCGGTTTAATCAAGAAAACCGGTTTGGCGCAGAACCGCGTTTCGCACCTGACGGAGATCTCTCCCTTTGAGAGTTCTCCCAACTCCTTCCAAAACGGAAAAAGTAGTTCTAGGCGAAACTCCAGAGCCTCTCGCCACAAGTTCATGCGGCGGCAACAACTCCTCGCCGTCGTCGTCGTCATCGTCCAAAACCGCAAGTGCGTCAACGTTCCGCCGTCTCGCGAATTGACTCGGTGGCAGAACCGGAACCTTCACAGGAGCCGATTGTTGGAACTTTCTAGCAGGCATAGACTGAACCAATTGCTCGGAGTTATAACCAGAAGAAGGTCTAGGTCTCGGAAAGGACGGAATCATTCTTGAAGACGAAACTGGAGATTTACCACGAAACACCGGTGAATCGCGGCTGTCTGGGCCTGATAGAACAGCGAGGATACCGGAGTCTTGAGATAGATCGAAACTCCGATGACGAGTTAACGCAGTCGGTTTAGGCGCTGGACGTTGATTTTGGTTTTCAGATTCGGAGCTATCGGATGACCAAAACAGTTCAGCTTCGTTGAGTTCGTCACCGGCGGAGGTGGTGACAGTGGACGGAGGAGAGAAATTGAAAGCGCCGAGTAATCGGTCGGAGTTGGAAGGAAATCGGCGGTGGAACGAAGGTGTGGGGTCCATTTGGTTGGTGAGTGAAAAGTTTTGGAGTGAAGAAAAATTGTAAGAAGTGAAGGAATATGAAATGAGAAAAAGAGTAATGTGGCGGAGGGTCGCGGGGTGCGGTAAAATATATGAAGGGGTGGGTGACAACTATGTGTGGGACCCGCTGCTGTTACTTCTTACATTGAATAACCAATGAATGAATGACAGTGAGCGTGGTTATCTTTTACTCCGTGGGTCCCACCTAGTCAATAAATTAATTTGACAGCTTTATTTGACAATAATAATGTACTTTTTAGATAAGAGTGACAAGATAACGATTGAGTAATGAACTTGAACACGCTTCTTTCTTAAGCTTTTAAAGAGATTTTTTTACTCATATGCGAAATAAAAAATAGATTTAATACTCTTTTTGGTCCTCTAGCTATAGGGGTAGGTCTAAATAAGTTCTCTAGCTTTTAAAAATTTCAAATTGGTCTCATACGTTTTTAAATAGGTTCGTAGTGATCCTTTCCGTTAATTACATGGTAACGGTGTTAAAAATGATGTGGATTCTGACTTGGTTGGGCTGTGTAGCACAGTCAGCATCATCTTCCCAATTGAATCTGAAACTTTATAAATCGAATCCCAATTCCAAACCCTAGGTTACGAATTCATCCAAAATTTACCAAATTGAAAGGAAAATTCACTATCAATAATGAGTTATGGGCGTGTTTCTTCTTCATCTTCAAGAACCCGCTTCGATTCACAAGTGTATACCAGTTTTGGGAAAGTCATGTGTGCTTGTGGAGGCCTTGCTGTACTTCGCAAGGCAAGAACCGTCCAAAATAATGGAAAGCTTTTCTAGGGATGTCAACATTTTAAGGTAATCTTCTTTGTCAAACACATCCATTCCATCCGTTACAGCTTCACTGTTAATAAGTTGTCTGCATATATGTATAGGGACACACGAATGTCGGGTGCGGTTTTTTTGAATGGTTTTATGATGATTCAAGAGATTGCAAGGAGGAAAGCCTGAGGAATCTGCAATGGAAGATTGAAATGCAATTTAAGGAGTTGGAAGAAGCCCAAAAAGAGTTGGCTGAGGCAAAAAGCATGGTTGAAGTGTTGAAGGACAATAATTTGCATCTAGATGAAGCTTTGAAGAACACAAGGAAATGGAAGATGATCTGGAAGTCCTTGTGCTTTATTGTGTTATTTGTTTTAGTGGTTAAGGTGTTGTGAATGTTGAAATTGATGTAAAAGTTGCTTCAATAACATGTACTAATGGTCTGAGTAAAAGAGTATTGTTGTTACCAATTTTTTAGTTTTGTTGTCAGATGTATCAGTTGTTGTTACCAAATCTACTCTTTTAGTGTTGTTGACATATTTATCATGTGTTGCCATATTTATCAGTGGTCTTAGTAAATGAGTTGTTTTGTTGCTGTCATGAACATATTTTAGAAGTTGCAGTAGCTTGTGGCATACAGATTTGTGCACCAAATAACAGTTTGTGCACCAAATTTGTGCACCTGTTTTGTACACTTAATTTGTGCATCTGTTTCGTACACTAAATAACAGTTTGTGCACCTGTTTTGTGCACCAGTTTGTACACTAAATGGTTTGACAGGTTTTAACATGATTTTAACAGTTTTTAACAGAATAATTTGACTACAGCATAACAGAAGTATAAATACAAAATATGAAACATTGTACACCATAATTTAACAGAATAATATGATAACAGCATAATTTGATTACAGCATAACAGAAGTATCATTACAATAATAGCAGAATAGCAGAAGCATTGTACACCATAAGTACTTAGTACACAACATTTACACATAATAGCAGAAGCATATCAGAAATGCTTGGTACAAAAAATAGCAGAAATTGTTCATAACATCAGAAGACACCATTACACAATACAACACAAACTATAGACCCTAAGAGGATTTCTTTGGAATGTTCCTTTTAGTTGGTGTTGTCCTCCTGTGATGCACTCAATCTGGTGGTGGGTCCTCTTGAATGTTGTGTTGGTCTCTTGAAAGGCAACTTGTGCCTAGCTTGTGTTGCAGTCTTCTTGTTAGTTGTCTGAGAAAGCTGAGTTGCCTGGGATGATTTGGCTGCCTGAGTTGCCCTAGTTGTTTTGCTTGTCTGAGTTGGCTGAGTTGTTTTAGTTGCCTGAGTTGCCTGAGTTGTTTTGGTTGCCTGAGTTGTTTTTGTTGCATGAGTTATTTTTGTTGCATGAGTTGTCTGGGTTGCCTGATATTCTTGCTGGGTTGCCTGTGATGCTTGCTGGGTTACCTGAGTTGACTGAGATGCTTGCTGGGTGGCCTGTGATGCCTGTTGTGGTGGCTGATCCATCTTACAAGTTAATTTGTTGTGCCCAGTTTGTCTGCACCTAGTGCACCTCACAATCATACCAGTTTTTCTTATTTTCCTGTCAGAACCATCAATCTCACCCTGTTCTCTATTCCTCTTCTTCTTTGGTCTTCCAGGCATTTTCTTGAATTTGGGAGGCTACACATCAAGGTATTCAGTTCTCACCCATAAATTTGTACCATTCAGAGGGTAAATGATAGGTTCATACACCCTAATGTACTTAGCCTTCTTGTAATAGTCTGGAACAAACTGGTCAACAGCAAGACCTCTACTCTTAACCGAGGAAATGGCATGGATGCATGGGAGATCTGTCAGCTGCCACTTTCTGCAAGAACAACAATGTTCCTTCAAGTTGACAGAGAACATGTCTCCCTGATTCTCAATATGCCTCACCTCAAAAATATGTTCAGATGACATCCTATAAAAATATCAGAAGTAAGTCTATCTCCTATCAAAAGAAAGTCATACTACAAAAGCACAATAGTAAGTGTATTATCTATTACCTTACTATCCAAGAATTTGTGAAACTGCTAGTTTTCTCGACCTTCTTCTTTATGTTTGGAAAGACTTCATCATCACCTAAATTAGAGAACTTTAACCTATTTTCCGCCTATTTTTCCATTATGTATCCCCTTATTTCTTCTAACATTGTAACCAAAGGTTTTGCCCTTGCCTCCACAATCACACTGTTGAAAGCTTGTGACATATTATTCAAGACACTATCAGACTTTGTTGTGGTTCTGAAATAGGACTTGCTCCAAAATCTTGGTGGAGTTTGCATCATGTGTTTGTAGGCCTCTTCATTTATCCTCCTCATGCCTCTCATCTCTCTTTCCCAAGCCTGTGGATAAGTAGCTTTAGCTGCCTTCCAAATGATCTCTTTCAACACTTTTCCTGGAAATTTCTTCCTAAAATTATTGTATAGGTGTCTCACACAAAACCTCTGTTCAACACTTGGTAACAATTCATCCATGGCTGGGAGAAGACCCTGCAAATGCATACAAATTCAACATTAAATTCTAAATCAAGAAATACATTCAAACTTAAATAAAGGCAATAAATCTAGTGGTACCTTTTGCTGATCAGAAATGAAAGTGTAGGTCCTACATTCTTCTCTTCCACCCAGATCATCAATGAGGAGCTTTAAAAACCAAGTCCAGGAGTCTCTATTTTCCCCTTCCACCACAACAAAGGCAATAGGCAACATTTGGTCATTAGGATCTGTTCCTATTGCAGATAAAATCTGGCCACCACATAGACCCTTTAAAAAACATCCATCAAGGCCAATAATTGGCCTACACATTTTGAAACTCTTCTTGCAAGCATCATAACAAATATACAACCTCTTGAAATAAGGTCTTGCATCCTCAATACCCTCTTACACTGGTGTGACATTTACCTTAACAGTTGAACCAGGATTTGTCCTCAAAATTTAATGACAGTGGTCATAAATCCTAGTGTAATCTCCTAAATAAGATCCATCTACCATATCCCTGGCTGCAAATCTGGCCCTAATAGCCTTTGTCTTGTTAACACCTACATTCCATTTCTTGAGTGCCTTCTCCTTAATATCCTTTAGCTTAAGCTTAGGATTCTTTTTCAATGTATTTTGCAACCTCTTGCTTAGCCATTTCGTGCTCATCATCTTAACATTATACTCTCTAGCACAATTATGTGTCAACTAATTTCCTAAGCTGCCAAGTATCCTCATCAGGAAGCTTTCCACAATAGGCCTCCCATTGACATCCAGATTTACATACCACCTTCACTCTTATGTTGTCATTTTTTAGAAACTTTAGACCTCTCCCATTCTGAACAGCATATGTTTGAATGGCTTCCTTAAAATCACTTTTGGTATTAAAATAGGTTCCCAACTCCCATTTATAGTTAGACATGTCTTTCATAGCCTTGAAAATTGGATGTTTCCTCTTCCTTGGTTCTTCATCATCCTCAGTATCACATCCACTGTCTAACTCTTCACTATTATACACAACTCCATTCTTCTCTCCACTATCTGCTTCCCCTTTCCTTTTCTTCATTTTACTAGTTCCTTCATGTGTCTCATCATACTCCACCATTTTGGCAACATGTTCTTCATCATAATCAAGACTAGCATCAGAATCACTAAAATCAAGCTCCAAGGCACTATCATAATTAAATGATGAATCCTCACTTTCATCAGATGAAGTATCATTCCCATCATGCACCTGACCATGAATCCCATCACCATTCATATTCCTAAGACCCTCACCAGAATTCATATTCTCAACACCTTCTTTCTCAACACCCTCTTTCTCAACACCCTCTTTCTCAAGACCCTCAGCAGAATTCATATTCTCACCATCCTTGACACCCTCAACAGAATTGTTTACATCCTTAAGGACTTGATCAACAAGTTCAGTAACAATATCATACTGTTCTTCATTCACAACATCCAAAGGTTCTTCATTTAATATGTCCTCCTCCATGTTTGTAGGTTCTTCATTTAATGTGTCACCCTCATCAACATACTCAGGTTGGGATAATGGGTGTTCAATGTATATGTCGACCTTCAGGTGTACCCTACATAGGTCAGCTATCTCTAACGCACCTTTATCATCACTGAGCACATTAATCCCAAATGTAGGATCCTTGTAGTAAATGTTGTCTACCTCAGTATACCCTATATCTTTCAAAACACCTATCAACTCAAAATACGACCACCTATCAACATCTACCTGTAATTCGTTACATTTACCCCCCACGTAGTTCGTTTTATCAAAATCCATAAATTCCCCACTATGATGAATGTTGAGGTTAATCAATTCTTCCATTTCAAGCTAATATCATAAACAAGCAAAAATTTTACGAAAAGAACAATAAAAACCCTAATTTCAAAAAGGGGGCGACAAACCCTAGATTACAGAAAACTGACGTTCTATCTACACACAAACCCTAGACTACAGAAAACGTAAATACTACGAAAGGAACATAGCCATTTACCAGGATAATACTTCGTCTTCAATGGTATGTCTGTGAATCTTCGTCTTCGTCTTCACCCTCGATCGTCTTCGTCTTCGTGTGACTGTTCTAGGGTTTGAGGCATGGAACTGAAATGACTTAATGAAAATTAGAGAGGGAAATGAATTAAACTATAACCACGGTTCCACATCCCCATTCATAAACGTCCACATCAGCACACCCATGCCATGTCATCAAGATTTTAATTAAAATTTTAACTTTTCTAACGGCGAGGACAAACGTGGACCTATTTAAAAACGTATGGGACCAATTTGGAACTTTTAAAAGCTAGAGGACCTATTTGGACCTACCCCTATAGCTAGAGGACCAAAAAGGGTATTAAGTCTAAAAAATATCAAAATGTCACTATTTAAAAAAAAAACCCCGGAATGTTACTTTTTTTTTATATGGGCCAGGCTTTTTAATGGACGAACCATTGAAATTGTTCACGAGTTTACATGGGAAAAATTTTACCCCATACCCTTATATTTATCTCCATACTCTTATAAATTTTTAAAAATTCCAATTTTGTTCTTTTATTTTTTATTTTTTATTTTTTTTACTTTTTACCGTGTAGTCAGACGAGTCTAAAAGTAATTTTTGTCAGTATTCGACGAGAACCGGAGAACCCATGGTAAGAATTTTCGGAATGGTTTTTTTACAAACTGGAAAACATGAAACACAGAAATCCGGTTAACATTTCTCATGAACCGGATAACACAACACTAAGTTATCCGGTTTTCTTTTTAGATGCCATGATTGTTAACTGGATAACTTGTCTCCAAGATATCCGGTTTGTATATTTTTAACACCAGATTTCTTGTTTTCAAGTTATCAAGTTTGGGTTATTTATCATCCGGATAACTTAGTCCATAGTTATCCGGTTCGTGTTTTTTTTTTTAATTTAAGTTTGTTTAGGAGACATGGACATTCCTTTGATGATATGTGACAAAGACCAGACAGGTGTAGATACAACAGAAATATTCTCGACCACAGAAAAATTTCCTACAAGAAAAGAGGCGACTAGGTGGATTAAGGAGGTTGGACTGAGGAATAGAGTCACTGTTATAATAACCCGTTCAGACACCAATACTGGCAAGAGAGGAAGAAGTGACAAGGTTATATTTGGTTGTGATAGAGGTGGAAAATACAAAGAAGGGGATAGCGAAACACAAAGTGCTACCAAAAAATGTAATTGTCCTTTCAAAGTAAGATCAACACCTTCAAAAGATGGTTCTGGTTGGAAAATTGATGTAAAATGTGGAGTTCACAACCATGGTTTACCTGATAGATTTGAAGGCCGTGCGTTTGTAAGTCGACTCAATGATGATGACCGTTAGTTCTGAATTGGCAGCATCTGTGCTACAACACCCTGTTACATCAAGATGTCTTACTTGATGTCGTGACATGTTGTTTCTAACATTCTGCAGTTTGTGTTTCTTAAAGTTGGCAGGACTGTGTACTGATGTCAAACACGATGTCCTAACATCTGTTGACAGAACATCCTGTTAAGTTTGGTTTTATTTGCTGCGTATTTTTTTGAAGTCTGACGTGTGTTTACATGCTGTTATTGGCGAGAGAAAATCATGGTCTGTCGTTTTGTAGCAGCAATATGTTTAATAGGACGTGATTACTTGCTAAGAAGAACAGGTTAAGCTAGAAGTCTTATTGTATGCTGAGACATGTTGAGATGAGAAGTTCTCATCATCTGGAGCAACATGTCGGATAAGATGTCCTATGCTGAATCATTCGACATCGCGCCTGTACTGAGCTGGACAGTTAAATTCTGTTATGATTTAACAGATGCAGAATATTCTGGGAATATTATGTTATCCTACGTGGCGCTATTTTGTTTGGTCTGGAAGATTCAAGTCAGAATCAAGAAGAATAATGACTCTCTAAATTATGGAGATAATTTAGGAAAGATTTGATTGAAGACCTATTTTGGTGCAGAAGTTATTGCAGATTTTTAACATCAGTTTTATTGTGATTTGAAGCCCAAATCCAGTTGGGATGTAGGTTATAAATAGGAGTGTTTGTAACCTGATTTGGTAACGATTCCAAGATGTAAAATTATTAGGGTTTCATTCTTGTGAACCACTCTCTAGGAGAGTTGGTTGGTTCCTGTACCACTCGACATGTGAGTTGGACAGTTTGTTAGTGTGATCCTCGAAGCTTTTAAGCAAGAGTGAGTATTGTTCTTGGAGGAAGCTGCTAAGCAACTCTAAGTATTGTTCTTAGTCATGTGTGTCATGTCTAGGTATTGTCATTGAAGTGTGTCTTCTATTTTTATGTGTTTGAAGAGTTGTTGGAAATCAAGTTGTTGATGCAGTGGCTGAGGTGTTGACTGCTAAACATCATTGCGATGATTGGAAGTGAGATGGAGTCTCTTATCTAAGGAGGACTTAGGTAGAAGGGTCATTGGGTAGTGATTAAGTGAGTAGATCATCAACGGGTGTGTTGATTGTAGGGTCTATAAATTGATACTGCTGATAGTGAACTTCCTTCCTGGCTTGGTATGCCCCCAGATGTAGGTTGTTAGACCGAACTGGGTGAACAAATTCTGTGTGTACTTTACTTTTCAGCAACTTCTTTAATTGTCTATATCTTGTATATGTTGTTGATATCAGACCAGATGTCTCGACATGTTATGTGACATCTGGGACTGCTATACCAGAATTTCAATTGGTATCAGAGCAGGCATCCTGTCTGTTTCTGGATGAGATCTAGGGAAGATACTTTCTTGTTCATGTGCAAGGAAATTAGTTTTGCTGAGAAGTTGTATGGACTTGGTCAGTTCAAATGTTGTTTGAATGGTCCCTTGAAGTGGAGGATGGACTATTCATGATAGGGTGTGTATTGGCTTTGTTTGAAGTTGTCAGGCGTGTAGCTTTGGCTTTGAGCTGCTGTGTGGTTTGATTTATTTTCAAACCTATTGCACCTATGGATTGTGGTGTTTGTGCAAAGGTTATTAAGTTTTGCCTAAAGGTTGTTGAGGGGTTTTCTCTTTCTGTGTTCTGATGCTCTTGTGTCTGTTAGAAAACTCCTGGTGGTTTGTGTGTTGAGGCTGCAACACTCTGTTCTCCTTTGAAGGTGTATCACATGGTGTGGTGATACTTGAGGATATCTTCAACTAGCTTGTTAGAGTTGCCAAAGATACTTGGGGTTTAACCCAAGTCCACTCATAAAGGCACCTTTATATGAGTCTGTTGAAAAGAGATCTAGAAGCAATTTTTTTTCTTACTTTCAACCCTTCTGGGCTTTGATAAAAGACTTCTTGGTGTGTTTCTTGAGAAGGGAACTAAAGTCCTACCAGATGTTGGAACATTAAACCAGCAGATTGTGCAAAATCTTGTGAGATAAAGGTATGGCATAGCAGATGCTTGGGGAGCTAAACAAATGTGTATTGATCACATCTGTTTGGAACCTACTCCTGGCTTGGAAGAGGAGGCATCTGGGTTGGCTGTCTAAGAAGTTTCTTTCAAGAAACATGTCTTAGATAAGTGTGTTGGATTATTGTATTTCTGATCCAAGTAAGTAGGAGTACAAAGGCTGTGTGTTTTGTGTGGAGGTCAAGCTCAAATGTCAAGGACATTCTCTTTAAAATCTGGAAGTTCCTTCTGATCTAATGGGCCAGATGTATGGAATCTTGTTTATGGCCATGGAGCAGATTCTATTTGAGTTATATGTGTGTATCAACCAAAGGATTATGGTTCCCTGGTATTTGTATGAGAAGTTTGAAAATAAGATTCTTGAGATGTAGAGTATGCAGGTTCCTGCAGGTGTATATGATCTGGTTTTGAATGCTTGTCATGATGGTTTGTCGTGAAGAAGGATCAGCAGATGCCTGATGTGTGTGAAAGAAGAATGTCAGACCAATGGAGAAGGTAGTCTTATCTGACTAATGATAGATACTTTAACGGGAGCTAAGTATTTGTCTGATGTGAGTATGCAATTCTGCAGTCTGAACTCCTTGCTTCAGAGAGGGTGTGCGAGTTTATTTCTCTCTATGGTGTTCAGGTGTTTATGTTAACCTGAATAAGCTGCTCTGGCTGTGTTTTATTGGGAGCTTCTTCTATGTGCAATGAGTCCTTTGAATGGTGATGGGTAACATCATGATTGTTGATGGTTATATTTGGAAGATGATTGAGATTGTGCACTTGGAGTTGGATGCTCAAGCATTTGTGTCAGAAGAGGTGTTTCTGACTATGTGGATTAGAATGTGGAGATTCTAATCTTGTTTTTAGTAGTATGTTCTGGCAAAGCATGACTACTATTTTTGAAGACCTCAGTTTTATTGTGATTTGAAGCCCAAATCCAGTTGGGATGTAGGTTATAAATAGGAGTGTTTGTAACCTGATTTGGTAACGATTCCAAGATGTAAAATTATTAGGGTTTCGTTCTTGTGAACCACTCTCTAGGAGAGTTGGTTGGTTCCTGTACCACTCGACATGTGAGTTGGACAGTTTGTTAGTGTGATCCTCGAAGCTTTTAAGCAAGAGTGAGTATTGTTCTTGGTGGAAGCTGCTAAGCAACTCTAAGTATTGTTCTTAGTCATGTGTGTCATGTCTAGGTATTGTCATTGAAGTGTGCCTTCTATTTTTATGTGTTTGAAGAGTTGTTGGAAATCAAGTTGTTGATGCAGTGGCTGAGGTGTTGACTGCTAAACATCATTGCGATGATTGGAAGTGAGATAGAGTCTCTTATCTAAGGAGGACTTAGGTAGAAGGGTCATTGGGTAGTGATTAAGTGAGTAGATCATCAACGGGTGTGTTGATTGTAGGGTCTATAAATTGATACTGCTGATAGTGAACTTCCTTCCTGGCTTGGTATGCCCCCAGATATAGGGTGTTAGACCGAACTGGGTGAACAAATTCTGTGTGTACTTTACTTTTCAGCAACTTCTTTAATTGTCTATATCTTGTATATGTTGTTGATATCAGACCAGATGTCTCGACATGTTATGTGACATCTGGGACTGCTATACCAGAATTTCAATGACCAACAACATATAGCTGACTTGTCAAAACGTCATGTTCCTCCAAGACACATACTGTTGTCATTGAAAGAACGAGATCCGGAGAGTGTGACTCGAATCACCCAAATATATAAACATAAGAGTAAGATTCAAAAAAACAACAGAGGCCTTAGAACGGAAATACAACAGTTGTTTAAGTTGATAGAGGAATCTGATTATGTTTATTGGAGTAGGAAAAAAATGAGTCAGAAGTTGTGAGAGATATCTTCTGGGCCCATCCAGACTCTGTGAAGTTGTTGAATACGGCATGTATTCAGCCACGACGTGTATTCAGCCACCGTATCATACGGAGTAGCTGCAAACTCGACATGATGTAGCACTTGCGAGACGCTCGCATGGTAAGAAACCCACTCAAAATCTATATCAAGTGTGTCAATATCAGGTGGATGAGATGGGATGAACTGCCTGTATCCAAACTGGCATAAACATCTGTCAAATAAATAAATAACAGATGTATCATACCACTTCAGGCCACCCCTGTACTAGCAAATATCAGTAAATGGCATGGTCTGTCTGTGATCCTCAAACGGACGCCAAATGACATCAGTAGGTGTTAATCCATCAAGCACTGCCCTAATCTCATCAACCTTCTGCATCCCTTACTTGTATTGCCACTTCATCGCCCTGGGAAGTGGACTACCAACACCAGCAATCTTAAAAAATCCTTTCTTCCCAACAGTTGGGAAATACTCGTGAATCCAACACTATGACACATCATGAATATCATCAATTAAAGGTATTATAAATAATATAATACAAGTCTAAATTAAATTAAAAATAAGCAGTTGTACCTGTAGTAGGAGGCATATCCACCAAGCTGTATGCAACTATAGAACGAAGCATCTCTGAGATATCTATACAGTGTGACAAGAGTGTTAGCTCATAAATTCGACGCCCATATGAAGTTGGAAGTGTTGATGGGAATGTTAAGCTCTTGAAGAGGTTTAGAGAAGCTTCTGACAGGATCTGTGTGATAGGTTTAAGTCAAATGTGCTCGTAAGAGGAAAGGATGCCTTTTGGGGACTTAGAAAATATTTCTAAGAGTTGAAGAGGGCACCTTCGACCGAGAATGCTGATGATGTCCGACGCTGGGAATTCAAATTCAAATAAAGGAGGGAGTAGTTACTTTGGTTCACTCTTGAAGAAGGACAGGTGGCGTACATCCAATTGATGGAAGCATGCAATGCGACACTTGTCATTCGTTTATTATTTCAGGCAATTTATAACTATTAGTTTTAGGTATTATAAATAAGGGTTCTAGCAATAGGATTCGGGGTGTTGTGTTCACTTTGTACAAGTAACTCCAAATTCACTCAAAGTATCCGTGTGTTGAGAAAAGAGTCTTGTGAGAATGTACGTGATGTAAACACCATTTATCTTTCAATGCAATTTACTTCAACCTTTCGTTAAGCTTTTATCTCCTATTTAACGCAAGTTATATTTCTGCACTTTCTATAGTTTTCAACCTTTACTGCACGCCTTCGACTTTTTCTTTTTACCTTTTTTTAGTCTTTTAACTTAACATTTTAAAAACATTGTCTAGATTGTGCTTTAAACCAACTTTCTTTATGAGTTCTGTCGAAGTACTTATTTCCTTAGAATGCGCCTTAGATCAATTGTTAGCACATGTCCTAGGATCAATCTGATCGATCCTGTGAGTCACCAAAGTTAGATTTGGAAGATCAGCGGTTGTTTACCAATTTTCACGGCAAATAAATTGGCACACCCGGTGGGACTTGCTAACTTGATAAAGATCTTTCTAAATTTTTGAAAATCTTCAGTCATAGTTTCCTTCTTAAAAAGCTTCGTTGCATGTTATTGAGAAGTGGTAAGGTAGCCACTACAAACGAAGAGAGACCAAAGAGAAGATATACTAGAAAAATGGCGACGAACACTAGTCAGCCAAACAATCCAAACCCTCAAGGGAGTGGTTCTAATCCTCAGTCAAGTAATTCGAATGCCCAGCCTAGTAATATAAACCCTCAAAATATGTCTAGGAGTGATGTGATACCACCTCTAGTTCCTTCGACAGGAGAGCCAGTCCCACCTCCTGTTATGTCCGACCCAATGCCATCAATGACAGGACCAGGGTCGACATATATAAGGGTTTACACTCAACCTGTTTTGGAGTACGTTGGGCCACAAGCATCTAATCCCCAAACTCCACCGGGAGGAACTTTGACACTTAGGCATCTTCCCCCTCCAGGATTTTCACAACCTTTACCAAGGAATCCACCTTATGGAATGCCAACGTCAATAATGCAAAGCCTCCAAAATGCCCCCCAGTATTCTCTGACAATGTAATGTCTCCGCCATTACAAGGATCGGGATCTGGGATAAATGTGGGTTGAACCAGCCAAAGTGTAGGTATAGGATATTCCACTTAAGGTCCTAGTCTGACAAACACGTCTATAGCATGTTTAAGACAACAAATGGATGAGAGTAACCTACAAATGGTACAAACTTTGTCTCAAACTATGGGGGAAATTTTCCAACCTTTGATTCGGAACACTACCCAAACTAACCAACAACTAGCAGCGCAATTGGCACGCATGGCAGAATTTATGGGGGTGCCGGCCCCTGTACGAGGTGCGACTGTGGTGGAGAATATCCCACGGGGGAACCTAGAGACTATGCCTGAGTCCAACCTGGAACCCCCTAGGTCGAACTCCCCAGAGTCGAACCACCTAGGAACCAAGGGCCAATTCCTGAAGAAGGGGAACAAGGGGTAGTGATAGTGAATAGAAACCAAGATGCTGACCGTGTTGTACAACAAGTTCGACGTAACAACATAGCAGCGGATAACAACCTAGCAGCCATGGTCGAAAAAATAATGGCTCGAAATGGGGGTGAATTTTGGCTTTACTAGGCCAAACTATACCTCACCCATAGTGGATTATATCCTGCAATCAGAATTACCTCCTAGGACGAAGGTCCCAAAGTTTACCAAGTTCTCAGGAGATACAACTAAATCTACTGTCGAACACGTAGCCCGGTATATGATCGAGGCTGGAGAGATCGCAAATGACGAAAGTCTTAGGGTAAAATATTTCCCAAGTTCTCTCACCAAAAATGCTTTTACTTGGTTTACAACCCTACCTCCTAAATCAATTTGTAATTGGACCCAGTTAGAGCGCTTGTTCCATGAACAATTCTATATGGGGCAAACTCAGATTAGTTTGAAGGAGTTGGCTAGCATAAAGCGAAAGTTTACTGAGCCAATAGACGATTACCTAAACAGGTTTCGATTAATTAAGGCTAGGTGTTTTACTCAAGTGCCAGAGCATGAGCTGGTCGAAATGGCCGCTGGTGGCCTTGATTACTCTATTAGAAAGAAATGGGATACCCAGTATCTGAGAGATATGGCCCAACTGGCTGATAGGGTTCGACAGTTACAACGTCTGAAAGACGAAAAGGCTAAGTTCAATAAGGGTAAAAAGGTAGCTTATGTTGAATATAATGAGGATGTCGAAGGTTTGTACGACGAACCATTATATTTTGACGGGAGTGAGGTAGACGTTGCTGAGTTAAAGCAAGGTCCTCCGTATGCTTGTAAAATGTTAGCTCCTTCGACTGGAAAAAGTTCTGGAGAATCTGAAAAGAATGATAAGTTTCCCAAGAAAACATACACTTTCGATATCACCAAATGTGACGAAATTTTTGATTTGTTGGTAAAAGATGGTCAGATGATAGTGCCTCCTGGCGCTAAAATGTCGCCTTTAGAACAAAGAAAAAAGAGAGGATTTTGTAAGTACCATAATTTTTTGGGTCATAAAACTTCTCCATGTTTTCTTTCAGGGATCTGGTGCAAAATACTATTCAGGAGGGCAGGCTGAAATTCGGAGAGAAGAGCAAAGGTCAAATGAAAATTGACTCCGACCCATTGTAAACAGCAGATGCTCATTATGCTGAGCCAGAGGTACATATGGTTGAGGTTGCTGATGACTTCGACCGTTCAGTCAATATGGTGGAAATTACTGAAGATTTCGCCAACAAAGCTGTGTTAGCCAAGGTTACTGGAGACCTTGATATTTATGCTATGGAGAAACTCATGAGAGAGGCTGTTGATAGCTTCGACGAAGCCACTGAGGGCTTAAATGATGGGATCAATGAGAGTTCCAATATGATGTTGGTTACTAAAGATACTGTTGAGAGTTTCGTTAAGATGGATAAGGCTGCTGAGGGCCTTGATGTGGACTTCTGCAATTTGAACCTTAGTGCTGATGTCGACATGGACATAAATATGGTCGAGATTGCGCAACATAGGACCATGGAGGTGGACGAAGCAAGCTGCCAAGAAGAGCGTAACAAAGTGGCGTATCCAAAACAGGATGAAAGTATCATTGAATTACTTCACCGCTGCCAAAAGAAGGGATCAGGCGTCATGTTATGCCCCAGATGCAGTGCAATCTTTGATCAAAAGGCTGCTCACAATCTTGAAGGGATTAGAAAGGCTAAAGAAAGAAGGGAGCAGAGAGCATCTCATGGTCAAAGCGGTTTCGACCCTAGAAGGTCCTCTTCAAAACAAGTGGGAGGAAAAACACAGTTCCCAGGGGCCAGACCCAGTACCTTCAAACAAACAAGCGATGCACTGATAGGCAGCTGGATGAAACCTGTCGAAGGAAAGGAAAAAGGTCAGAAAAAATGGCAGAAGTTTGATGTGGGCAGAGGCTCTTCAATAGAGTATCGAAAGGAGTTTCAGACCTCTAACAAATCGGCATATGTCTCTGAAAATTATAAGGGGAAGAACCTGATGCTGCGATCTCAATGGAGGAGAGAGCAACGTCGAAGGAAGGCTCTCATGGAGGCCCAGTCGAAGGATCAAGGAGAGTCCAGTACTAATATCCCTACTGACAATAATGGAGGGAATCCAATGAAGGCTGCTGAAAAAATACCTGTAGGACGAAAACTGTTTGCCTCTCAAGAGGATAAACCTGAGAAGACTGTCGAAGAGGATGACGAAATGACAGACAACTTCGATTCCGAATCTGATGCTTCTCTTGACATCATAGTCAATGTGGTGTCTGTGATGCCCAGAGAGTTTGACCAGCTCACAAAAGTCGAAGATTTAGATGTCTGCACTGAGGCAGATATGGCAGTACACAAGCCGGTATGCTACTATATTATGAACAATGGGTGTGTCGAAGAGCAGAACGCTTTTTCGAGCAACCCACAGAGGAAATTAAGGGTCATCTAAAGCCCCTCTACATTACTGGAAAGGTGGAGAACGTGCCAATAAATAAAATATTAGTGGATTGTGGCGCAATAGTGAACTTGATGCCATATTTCTTACTGAGCAAGATTAGCAAATATGATACTGACACTAAGCCACATAACATGGTTCTTTCAAATTACGAAGGAAAAGTTGGCTCTACTCTGCGGGTGATACAAGTCGACTTAACAGTGGGGACAATCACTAGGCCTACTGTCTTCATGGTAGTAGAAACAAAAGCCAACTACAATCTACTCTTAGGACGAGAGTGGATACATGGCATTGGTGCAGTGCCATCTTCGATGCATCAACGCATCACCATCTGGAGGCCAGACGACATAGTCGAAAACATTGAAGATGACCAGGGGTACTTTAAAGCACCAATCAATCATGTAGACAGACGTCAGTTCGACAAACATTTGGCTCACATTGCCCCCTGTGGTCCAGTCGATTTTGAGTTTGTCCCAGACGACGAAACATTTTGCTCATTGTACTTACATCCCATTGAGGGTTTCCGTTGGGATAAGGAGGTGCCAGGGGAAAGACTTCCATACCTTGGTGAGCCTGCAGTAGACCCCACGGGGTGGGGGAGTGAATTCAGTGATAATGGTTGAGTTCGAAGCATTGAGAAGAATTTCGGCCTACGTGGCTGAAACCAGACTACAAGCGGCTTTGGAGGCTACTAACGAATATATGGCTGCGAAGCCAATCCTGAATTCCACCAAGAAGGTCCTGGGTGTAGAGCAAGGCCAGAGGCTTGACGCCATTTATGACGATGAGCCTTTGGGATTCGAGAAGGATTCGCTGGCAAGTAACACTAAGATGCTAGCTCAGGATCCACTGGAAGAAATCGACCTAGGAGAAGGGGTGATTAAAAGGCCAACATATGTTAGTGCCAATCTTGACCCACAACTTAGGGTCAAAGTTACCCAGCTGTTACAGGAGTTTAAAGACTGTTTCGCCTGTGACTACGATGAAATGCCTGGTTTGAGTAGAGAGTTGGTCGAACACATGTTACCGATCAAGCCTGGGAAGAAGCCAGTTAAACAGAATCCAATACGGTTTTCCCCAGAGGTTCTCTCGAAGATAAAGGAGGACGTCGAAAGACTCATTCGATTCAAATTTATCTGCACTGTCAGGTATGTTGAATGGTTAGCTAACATTGTACATGTTATTAAAAAGAATGGTTCCTTAAGAGTTTGCATAGACTTTAGAGATTTAAATGTTGCAACTCCTAAGGATGAGTATTCTATGCCTGTAGCAAAAATACTAGTCGATTCCGCCACAGGACATGAGTATCTTAGTATGCTAGATAGGTACTCTGGCTATAACCAAATATTCATTGCTGAAGATGATGTCCCCAAAATAACTTTTCGTTGCCCTGGAGCCTTAGGCACCTACGAGTGGGTGGTGATGCCTTTCGGCCTCAAAAATACTGGGGCAACATATCAATGAGCAATGAACTCAATCTTCCATGATTATATAGAGACTTTCATGCAAATATATATTGATGATATTGTGGTTAATTCTGCTTCAGGGAAGAATCATTTAGACCATCTTCGACACTCCTTTGAAAGGATGAGAAGGCATGGTCTTAAAATGAATCCTCTTAAATATGCGTTTTGTGTGCAGGCAGGGGATTTTCTAGACTTTGTGGTCCATAAAAAGGGGATCGAGATCAACCAGAATAAGACCAAGGCCATCATGGAAGCGAAAGCGCCATCAACGAAAAAGGATTTGCAGTCACTGCTGGGCAAGATCAATTTCTTGAAAAGATTCATATCGAACCTAAGCGGAAAAACGCAGGCCTTTTCACCATTGCTTTGATTCAATAAAGATGGGTTCAAATAGGGGCAGGAGCAGCAGGAAGCCTTCGACAAGATCAAGGAATACCTGAGTCATCCCCCAATTCTTTCACCACCTTGTAGGGATAGGAGTATGAGATTGTACATAGCTGCATCAGACAAAACCATAGGGAGCATGTTGGCTCAAGAGGATGAGGATGGTGTCGAAAGAGCCATTTACTACCTCAGTAGAGTTTTGAATGATGCAGAAACTAGGTATAGCGTGATAGAAAAATTATGCCTATTCTTGTATTTCTCTTGTACAAAACTGAAGCAGAATATAAAGCCAGTTGATGTTTATGTCTTGTCTCATTTCGATGTTATTAAGCACATGTTGTCTAAACCTATCTTGCATAGTCGAATCGGTAAATGGGCACTAGCATTGACTGAGTACTCTTTAACGTATAAGCCTCTGAAGGTGGTTAAAGGATAAGTGGTAGCAGACTTTATAGTCGACCACTCCATAAACGAAAGCATATTGAATTATGTCGAATTGGAACCTTGGAAGTTATACTTCGATGGCTCCAGCCACAAAGATGGCACAAGTGTAGGTGTGCTAATTATTTCTCCGAATAAAATTCCAACAAAATTTAAATACAGGGTCGAAGGACTTTGTTCCAACAACGAGGCTGAGTGTGAAGCCTTAATAGCTGGACTTGAAATTTTGTTAGAATTGGGGGCAACTCGAGTCGAAATAATGGGAGACTCAAAGTTGGTCATAAAGCAAATTACAAAGGAGTACAAATGTGTTAAGGATAATCTTATCATGTACTTCGTAGTGGCCAACAGACTATTGAAGAAATTCGAAGTAGTAAGCATTCGACACATACCTCGACTGGAAAATCAAGTGGCCAATGACTTGGCTCATGTTGCTTCTGGGTATAAGGTTTCGAAGGAAAATTTACAAGAGGCAATCGAAGCTAGAGGCAAAGTGGTATCTGTTGGATTATGCCCATCAGACCTAGAAGTAACAAAGCTTGGATATGCTGATGAAGAAAATTTCGAGATTTTTTCAATAGACAGCTTGACGGATAAAGACTGGAGGAAGCCTATAGTCGAGTACTTGCAAAACCCAACAGCATCCACAGAGCGAAAGGTTAGGTATCAAGCCTTAAGTTATGTCCTTCTAGGCAATGAATTGTTTAAAAAGACCCCTGAGGGGGTCTTACTTAAATGTCTTAGTGAAACAGAAGCATATCTGGCCCTTTCGACGGTCCATAGTGGGGCATGTGGGGAACATCAGGTAGGAAATAAGATGAAGTGGCTATTGTTTCGACAAGGCATGTATTGGCCTACGATGCTAAAAGACTGCATTGAATTCGCCAAGGGTTGCCAAGAATGTCAAGTTCATGCTGGCATACAGCATATCCCTGCAAGCGAGTTACATTCCATAGTCAAACCATGGCCTTTTAGAGGTTGGGCTTTGGATCTGATTGGAGAGATTCGACCGGCATCCTTCAAGAATCAGAGATACATTTTGGTAGGAATTGACTACTTTATGAAGTGGATGGAGGCGGTACCTTACAAAATGTGGATCAATAGGATGTGATCGAGTTCATTCAAAAATACATCATTTACAGGTTTGGAATCCCAGAAATGATCACAACATATCAAGGATCAGTCTTTACGGGTCGAAAGATGCAAGAGTTTGCAAAAGAGATGGGTTTCAAACTCCTAACCTTCACACCTTATTATGCTCAGACTAATGGTCAATTCGAAGCAACTAATAAAGTGGTGATCGGTCTGATCAAGAAACATGTGGGAAAGAAGCCGGGAAATTGGCATAGGACATTGGACCAGATCCTCTGGGCATGTCGAACCTCTCCCAAGGAAGCAACCAACACTACTCCTTTTCGATTGACTTTTGGTCACAATGCAGTGTTACCTATTGAGATATATCTCCAGTCGGCTAGGATTTAGAAACATCATGAAATTCCCTCTGAGCTTTATTGGAATATGATGTTAGACGAACTGGTAGATCTGGACGAAGAAAGACTTAAAGCCTTAGAACTTTTGAAGAGACAAAAGAAAAGAGTGGAGAAGTCTTATAATAAGAAGGTTAGAATCAAGACCTTCTCACCTGGAGATTTAGTTTGGAAGGTAATCCTGCCCATGGATCGAAAGGTTAGAGCCTTGGGCAAATGGTCCCCAAAATGGGAGGGCCCGTTTAAAATTATGCAAGTATTTTCTAATGGAGCCTATGAAGTTGAAGAATTAAATGAGGATAAAAGAATCTTGAAAGTAAATGGCAAGTATTTGAAAAAATATAAACCAACACTTCAAGAAATTAAAATTGTTAAGGAGTAATTCGACATAAAAAGGGCAAAGCCAATAATGGTATTTATGAATGCCAAAATGGCTTAGTGGTCATTACATATAAATGCCTCAAAGGGCCATAGAGCATCAAATTAAAAAATTACAAAGAGAGTAACAAGCTAAAAGGGGAGATTCTCCTTCATTTTCAAGTACTTCGACTTCTGGAGGTCAAGACGTTTTTCATATAAGGCTTTGTCAGATTTTAAGTGTGCAACTTCCTTCTCCAGTCGTTGAGCTTTTTCAGCAAAAGTTATGGCATTTTCAAGCTCTTTCGACAAGCCAGAGTCATCAAAGGCAGGCAATTCAGCGTTACGCTTTTTGGCCTTTGAGATCTTGGCTCGAAGTTTCTTGATCTTTCGCTCCCAAGAAGCAATACTTTCTTCATTGGAGGTGATTTCTTGCTTGTTCTTTTCTTTTGTTTCCTCCAATTCGGCTACCTTATTCTCAGAATCAGTGGCAGCAGTCCAAGCGGCAGCCTCACTTCCAGCTTTGGTTGAAATGGCCTTTTCGATTTGGGGTAGGCATTTGAGGTCACCATGGACTTGGTCAATCATAGTGCCTAGCTCTAAGATGAGGTTGGCAGATTCTAGAGAAATAGCTTGAATGTCAACTTGTTGGAGGAGACTTTTCAAAGAGATATGAGTGACATCATCCATCTGTAAGAGTGTGAAAAGGTCACCCTTAAAGATCTTGTTTTTGATCTTCAGAAGGATATTGTCCTCAGGTTTGCTTGAAGGATGATCCCCAGAGGTAGTCGAAGCACTGGGAGTTTTATCAGATGAGCTTCCTCGACGCCCAAGAAGGATCTTTATGTATTGACGAGGGTTACTAGTCTTCAACGCATCCAGTTCCTCTTCAGAAAGTCCTGCTCCATACACAGTTGAGGCTGCCTTGCCTTCAGTCGCCGCAGTAGGTGTTGGGGTAGTAATGGCTTCGACATGGGTTGGCTCATTGATAGGTCCTTTGTCAGCCTTCTCCTCCTCGCCTTTATTCTCCTCCTCTTCATCTTCGTCCATTTTGTCTTCATCTTCATTGTCATCATCATGGCCATCAAGTTCAGATTGGTGCATGGTCTCATCATCATCTTCTTCCATTTCTTCCTCTCCTTCTGGGTTAACATTGGCAGCCCCAATGGGTTCGTCATTTGGGGATCCCTCTTCATCGACCAAGGGTGGGTCTTCATCTATGGCAGCAGCTTGTGGATTTTCTGTGTCAGGATCCTGCTGAACATCGTCTGCCTCATGGTCGGAGCCATTTGTTTGAGACTGCTGGGTAGCAGTCTTTGCTGGCGAAGGGGGAGCTGTTTCAAAACCAGGCTTGTCAATTTCACCTAGTGAACTCATTACAGAGCCCAAGTCAGAAGTGGGGTGGTATGTGGGCTCACCTTGGCTATTCAGGAGGGTGGTGGGAGAAGGAGGATTATCCACCGGTGGATTCGAACCACTAGCATCAGCCTGAATCAAATCGAAGCAAGTCAGATTAAGGAAAACAAGGTAAATAAGTTTTTATTTAAAGAAAAATATGACAAGTTACCTTGACTCCTTCAGCATCAGGGCTAGAGTTATTGCTTTCAGCATGACCTGCGGCTGGTTTAGAGGCAGTTCTAGAAGGGGCTTCTGCAACTTTACTCGTAGTAGTAGTCTTTTTGGGGACTTTAGCCGTTGTAGGCTCAGATTGGCCACCAGCAGCACCAGATTCTTGGCTTGGCTTCCTCCTCTTCTTGAGTTTCAAATCTTCAGGAGGAGATTGGTCCTCATCCTCGGAATCGAAGATAATTTGGGCAGTACCCCTCTTTGACTTCCTTTGAGGTGTCAGAGATGGTTTGCGAGAAGCCTGAAATTGAGAAGCATTAGGGGGGAAGAATAATCAACGAAAGGAAAATGTGTGTGATGTACCTTGCTGCCTTCGCCTTAGGCTTCGATCAGGTGCTGAGGGGTATTCTTTTTGGGTACAGCTGCAAAACAAGCCAAGTTACCACATGTCAGTAATGATAAAGTTCAAGTGAAAGAGCATAAAATCGAAGAATCCAAACCTTCATGCATTTCGGATTCGATGCGAACATCTTCGATACCGACATGAAGGTGTCCTTTGAAACTGTCTAGCATATGTTTAGTCAGAACCACCCGCTGAGCCTTGGGTTTCGACTGCTGGTGAAGGATCTTTATAGAGTCCCCACAGATGAACCAATCTGGAAATGGAGGGGTAAGAGCCACTCCAAAATCAGCAGATGGCAGTCGAGGAGTCTTTGGAAGAAATAGTGCGAAAGCCACTTCATAGCGTTTCTCAGGAGTAACATATGAAAGGAGTTTCAAACTCTCCATTTTCTTTAAAAATTTCTCCTTTAGCGTAACCGCAGCTTCGCAGACGGTTCGACTAATATCGTCTGGTCGATAAACAGTTTCAAAGTACTTCTGGAAGGCCTGAATCTCCTTAATATGAGCGAATTTACCTTTCTTGATCTTCTCCTGCACATCAACAAAAGCTTGGTCAATCAACTGAGCGAAGCTGGAGACATCAAGGAATTCCGCAGCATAATGTTTCGACCACCAGTCGTGGAATTCTTGGGTGCATAGATGAGAAGGTTCAAAGTAGACGGGAGTCAGGAGTGATCGATGAGCATGTCGCGCAAGGTGTGTCGAACTCTTTATGGCATCATAGATAGTGTTGGGGAGGATAACACGGACTTTCTTCTCGTACAGACACTTGGGTAGAGTCTGGACTAAACCAAATTGTCGAGAGACAAGATTTGGTTGATAGGTCGTCAGAGAGGTTTGGCCCTTTAGCATGTTGAGTCGATGAACAATAAGTCGAGGGATGAGGAATACCTTCCAGACACGCTGCGATTATTCTTCATATTTTTTGAATGAAGGAGGAAAGGGCCTGGTAAACCATTCAGGGCCATATTTTCGTTCATCAAAGGGCGCCATCCTTGGTGTGAACTCATAGCGTTTAGCAAACATTTTAACGAAGCCAGAGAAGGATGCCTTGAGTGACTGCCCTTCTTCGTTTGGGGTTAGTTGCACCAGTAAAACCCATTCGACTCGTCTCTCCTTAATCTCCGCAGCTTCTTCGTCCACAGGCCCTTTATTGGGGAAGCTGGCTTCAAAAGTGGCATTAAGCCAAAGTTGAAGCAACCAAAAGGGTCTGATAGTAGGAGGTTCCCATTGCTCTCTTAGTCTTTCAGACGACCAGCACCTTTGCTCAAAGACTCGTACAGGCTGGCCAATATCATTTTGCTTAGGCAAATGCCTCGACTAAGGTGTAGTTGATTGGCTAGAGTCAGATATTTTCTTGCCACCTGCAAGGATTTGGTACAGAATACGCAGCGAGAAAGCCACATAGCCAGGAATGTTATATGCTCTTTGTCCTCGACTGTGTCAGTTTGCTTGTTGTGATAGTGGTTCATGAAATGAGTATAAGTGTGTTTGGTGGTGGCGAACCCTATGGTGTCTAGAGCATCTATTTCAGGGTCGTAAACTAACCCATGAGGCTTTAGCCCTGTGATAGTGGCTATGTCAAACAGAGTGGGCGTCATCATCCCACAAGGGAGATGGAAGGTATAGTGGGTACTATCCCAAAAATACAAAGATGATGCCAGTAAAGTCAGACAGTAAGCGGGTCCAGTCTTCGACGTCACAATTAAGTCGTAGATTCCTAAGTTCTTCCAAGTTTCTGCTTTCACTTTATCTAACTTGGTTAACCAGTTCAAATAGAGGTTAGAATCCTTAAAATATGGGGCAGCCCTAAACAACCTAGACCCATCATTCAGATACTTCAAATCCAGGTTCTTTAGGGCTACATTGTCATGGGGTTCAGATGTTACCCTAGTTTTGTCTTTCTGCCCTAGAGGTTTGGTTTTACGATATGATGGAAAGAAGTCACTAATGGCTGTATAATCTATATCTAAAGAAGATAAGGGACCAGATAAAGCTAATGGTTTCCCAGAAACGGTGATAGGAATCAGTACCTGGGATTCGTAGATGTGTCTTTTCTCCTCCTTGAGAGGCTCAGGGATGAATTGCTGATTCTTTACCGCCTTGGGTCCATTTAATGTAGCGAATGGAGGGAGTAGTGGTACGCCCTTTTGTCCTTTGAGCTTCTGGTTTTTCTTTGGGTCTTGAGTAGTAGCAGTTGAAGAAGCCATTGGTGAAAAAATTTGAAGAAAAGAGTTTGTTGAAGGTGAAGGGTTGAACGTTTTGGAAGAGATGAGAGGGTGCGTAGTGGATACTTGGGAGTGGAAAAAACTAAAAGTAGTTTCTGAAGAAACTATTTATAAAGTGCTTTGGAAACACTAAAGGGCTCATTAATCATCATTAAGGAGCTAAGGCTAGTGGGACACGTGTCCTCCCAGGAGCCAAAGTAGGGGCGGTGGCAGGTGCCACCTATGTCCACGATCTCCTAGACTATAGGAGAGGTTATGGTGATTTGCGGCTTGATGTGATTTCCGAGGGGACATTTCAGTCATAATCATAATTAGCCGTGATGTCATAAATTTGATTGAAAAGAAACCGAATAGTTTCTTGGAACGTGGGTTAATCAGTTTTTGTTTGGACCCCTATGCATGGTCGAAAGATGGCGTCGAACGGACACTATCAAAAAATGCCTTTTTCTGCAATACTGTCGAAAAAGACATTTTTGGGGGGCAATTTGTTAGCTCATAAATTCGACGCCCATATGAAGTTGGAAGTGTTGATGGGAATGTTAAGCTCTTGAAGAGGTTTAGAGAAGCTTCCGACAGGATCTGTGTGATAGGTTTAAGTCGAATGTGCTCGTAAGAGGAAAAGATGTCTTTTTGGGACTTAGAAAATATTTCTAAGAGTTGAAGAGGGCACCTTCAACCGAGAATGCTGATGATGTCCAACGTTGGGAATTCAAATTCAAATAAAGGAGGGAGTAGTTACTTTGGTTCGCTCTTGAAGAAGGACAGGTGGCGTACATCCAAGTGATGGAAGCATGCAATGCGACACTTGTCATTCGTTTATTATTTCAGGAAGTTTATAACAGTTAGTTTTAGGTATTATAAATAAGGGTTCTAGCAATAGGATTCGGGGTGTTGTGTTCACTTTGTACAAGTAACTCCAAATTCACTCAAAGTATCCGCGTGTTAAGAAAAGAGTCTTGTGAGAATGTACGTGATGTAAACACCATTTATCTTTCAATGCAATTTACTTTAACCTTTCGTTAAGCTTTTATCTCCTATTTAACGCAAGTTATATTTCTGCACTTTCTATAGTTTTTAACCTTTACTGCACGCCTTCGACTTTTTTCTTTTTACCTTTTTTTCAGTCTTTTAACTTAACATTTTAAAAACATTGTCTAGATTGTGCTTTAAACCAACTTTCTTTATGAGTTCTATCGAAGTACTTATTTCCTTAGAATGCGCCTTAGATCAATTATTAGCACATGTCCTAGGATCAATCTGATCGATCCTGTGAGTCACCAAAGTTAGATTTGGAAGATCAGTGGTTGTTTACCAATTTTCACGGCAAACAAAGAGTAGATGCTCCCAAGAGTATCTACCACAGCTTTCCAAGTCCCCAAAGAGTGGTCTTATCTGTACAAATAGTGCAGCCTAGTAGCAACAACATATACGCCTTAGCCGCACAATCAAATATGCTATCAGATCGCATACAGATGAATAACTTCTTCAACCAGTCAAGCTTATAGTAAGGACATCTGTTTGTACGAATCTCCTCAGCTGCTTCCTCCAGTGTAGCACCCATTAGACTAATAGCCTGGGTAATAGCATCTGAGTCAGTAAACCCTTGTGCAGGGTTACATAACTCCCCTCTAATTGGTATATGAAGGAGGCACGAAACATCGTCTAATGTAATCGTCATCTCGCCAAACGACATATGGAATGACGATGTCTCGGGATGCCACCTCTCCACAAATGCGGATAACAGGTTCTAATCTATCCTCGATAAACTGATATTCTGCAGAGAGGATAGACCAGAACCAGATACCCATCGCTCAATCATAGGTGGGAGATGTGATGGAACCCATCCAATCAGTTTGCTGCCATGTGCAACAACCTTCAGCTCCTTCTTCGGAACTCTCTCCTGAAAAATAAATCGTAGAATATGTCATAATACATTAATAATTAAAATAACATTTTATTCACCATAGAAAGGTCATAGATTTACTTACTTGGCCATCCCACAAATAACGAGCCACATGGTTCTGATACCTCACCAAGAGTGATGTATCAGTCGGTCCTCCAGGAAATGGTGGATGCGGTGGAATATGAGCCGCTGCTGGTACAGGTGGAGGATTAGCTATCCGATCTTCATCTCGAATATCACGTGCTCGAACTACCGATCCATCAGCATATCGTCGATAGATAAATCCGTCGCGTCCTCTAAAACGAGCCACTATAAAAATAAAATTAAAAATTAAAAATCGAAACAAAACCGGAAAACCCATCATCTAGTTTTCCGGTGAAGAACTTAACAAACCGGATAACCGAGCATCAAGTTATCCGGTGAAGGAAATACACAAATCGGATAACACGATGCCAAGTTATCCGGTGTGTGCCAACAAAAAATAAAGAACCGGAACAAACTTACTCGAGTTTTCCGGTTGGTATTTTTTGTACTCCGGAAGTAGCCCACGTATGTTCTCCGGAAGTGTATTTTTTGTGATCCGGAAGTAGCCTCAGTGTGTTCTCCGGAAGCGAAAGTCTGTGCGTTTTTTATCGTTTGTAGAAAGACAAAATGAACAAAAAAAATTAAAATGTTGAAATAAAGGTTATTTATATGGGTGTACTTTCGTCCAAAAATTTGATGAGTAGGGGTATGGGGATAAATGTAGGGGTATGGGGTAAAATTTTCTTACATGGGTTCGGTCATTGGTTGGCTGACCCATTGAAAAACTTTTTTTTTAATATTTAAAACTTAAATAATAAATACAATAAAATAATTAAAATTTTAATAAATAATTTAAATAATATAATAACATTAAAAATATAATAAAATTTTTTAAAATAATATTATAATAAAATAAAACATTTCTATTTGATAAGTAATAAAAATATTTTTATAATAAATATTTATTAATACGATTTTAATATTTTAAAATAAAATTTATTATTATCAAATGTGCACCAAGTATGGGGAAGTTCGACTATCCACTATGCGAGCTCGGTCACTCATTGGTCGAGTTCGTCCTTTCATTGGCCGAGCAGGTAATATTTAATTTTTTTTAATTTTTTTATATATAGCATTGTTTGGGCACCTCTAGATCTCAGATCATCTCCATCCATTTTTTCATTTCAATCTCAAAATTTTCACCAAAAATGGAGTATTTTACTGATCCAAATAATCCTCTCACCAAAAGATCCAACTGTGGAATACAGTCACGTTCGAGCACTTTCAGAGAAGCCTGACCAGATGGTTAGAAGGAGAAATTCCTGAAGGAGAAAAGATAAAAAAAAATTGAAAGGCTTGTTAAAGATGGAGATTAGAAGGCCTGGAAACAAGTAAAAAACGATTATGATTGTGTTATGATGACGTATGGACAAGCAAACATTGTCCTTATGGTTGTAATAGCCTCCTAGGGTTGTTTAGATTTTAAATCGTTTTGATGTTTATCGTCCTGTTTGTTTGGGTGCGGTTTATGTATTTTTATATTTTCGAATGTTGAATGAAAGTTGTATCAGGAAAATGAAAGTTATATTAATTGAAAGGGCACTAATTAATTGAAATCCCATAAAACTAAAGTTACATTAATTGAAAGTTAAATTAAAAAAAAACAAACAAGTTAATCTAGACGGGCCGATTTGACAGGCCTACGACATTCAGACATTTTCTACGCATATGGTCAATTTCTCGACAAAGCCCAAATCTTCTTTTTTCTTTCTCAGGATCGTCCATTTCGGTTCTAATTCTTGTATTATTTGGACGCCCTTTCTTATTCCTTCGCATTGTCTCGTCATGGGAAAGAGTAAAACCGTCATATGTTGGCCAATTTTCGTGGTGTGGAAGCCCAACGAAGCTCTCCTTGTAGACTTTGAATACAGTCAGAACCTTGAAAACATCTGGTATGTGCATGTTGTGGTCTTGTCGTATACTAGCACATGCTGCGATTACATGGGAGCAAGGTAAATGAAATGCTTGAAACCTCCCACAATCGCACCACCCTCTTCTGAGATCAACGCCAAAAGTACCTAATGGTCGACCATCGTTTTGATTAATCCTTTCGGCAACCATAAAACAGAATCTCTCGCGATCGAATTGGATGACATTAAGGCCGCTAGATTTACTCACTTCTTCAGCCATTACCTTATTACAGTTATCCGTGAAAGTTTGACTGGATGCCGACATTTTTGTCCAATCATGTCTTTGTTTTCCAAACAGTGATCCCAGACGATGGAACGTAGACTTGACCATTACAGTAATAGGAAGGTTTCAGATAGCCTTAAGAACCGAGTTCATCGCTTCGGCCAGATTTGATGTCATGTGTCCCTACCGCTGTCCTCCGTCAAACACCTTCGCCCACTTCTCTCTGAGAATACTGTCTATCCACTCCAAAGCTGCTTTATTTGATCTTCGTGTTTCGCCCCGGTAGTAGTTAAATGTTGCCTCAGTCAATGCATATCCTATAGTAAAAATGATAAGTAAAATTGTTCAATAAAACATATGACAATCAATTAGTCAATAAATATATATTGAATCATAAACATGTGAAGATGTAGGCATACCCATGTTGATAACTATTTTTCGTAGTTCTTTGTCTCTGAACTCACGCACGAAGTTTTGCGCAATGTGTCTGATACAGTAAACATGTGAAGATGGAGGATACTTCTATCTATTTTCAGGATCATCGTAAGCACTCCTTATTGATGGATGTCGGTCAGATATAAGACACGGATTGGCCTGGGGGGTCACATTCATTCTCAAATTCCTAAGAAAGAAACTCCAAGCATCCTTTGTCTCACCTTCAACCAATGCGAATGCTATCGAAAAAATGTTACCATTTCCATCTTGTGCCACAACCATCGACAAAGTCCTTTTGTACTTTCCGTATAACCATGTTCCATCGATTTGCACAATAGGTTTACAATAAGTAAAACCACGTATACACGGTTCGAACGACCAAAAAATTCGGTGAAATTTGCGTTTGTCGCCCAACTGGGTTCCGTCGTCTGTGATTATTGGCAATGTTTCTACTTCTATAATAGTTCCAGGAAGATATGTCTTCATGACCAACAACCACTGTGGTAGTTCATTGTAAGACGTCTCCCAATTCCCGTAAAGTGATTTTATGGCTTTAATCTTTGCAATCCAAGCTTTCCGATATGAGATCCTATAACCGTATTTCTCCGCAATATGGGCTTGTATCACTTTAACTTTTAGTGAAGCGTCGCTGTTAACAAGTTCCCTGATGTTGTGGCTAATAATTGCCGAATCTAATTTTCTATGATCCTGTGACATTGAAGTCGTTGTGCAAGTGTCGGATCCGGTTATAGTACCGATCTCCCATAATGTGCTCTTTTTACGCAGTGCAACTCTATATGTGAATTTACACTGTGGGTTCTTACATTTTATTATATACCTTACTAAATCAGATTTATATACTCCATAATCAAGATTGTTACTAATATGCCAATGTTGCAAAAATAGAACACACGCTTCCTTATTTTCAAACACCGTCCCTACTTCTAAGTTGTCTCCAATATGGTTTGGTGTGTCGTTTTCAAAAGTATAGATGGGTTGAGAAGACTCCAGACATATGTTTGACATGTGCCCTGGTGGATTGTACAAATTAATGGGTTCAGCATTTATTACCTGGGAATGCACGGGGATAACATCCTCTTCATCGCCATCACCGAAAATATCTTCAAAGTGAACATCTTGTAGTTCATCGTCACTGTATTCACCAACCTCCTCATTTCATATGAAAGGTTCATTATTTTGTGTAATTTCTTCATCATTTACCTGGCTCACTCCGTATTGATGCAAATATGATGATTGTGTTGGATATGCTTCGTCATCAAGGCGAACATATAACTCAATCGTCTTCAAATGAGGAATTGTGCAATGACACTGAAATAGTGATTTGACTGATTCGTCTGTAACTATCTGCTTCATTACGTTGAACACACCACCATCTACCCCATTAAATAATGGTTGACGGTAAATAATTTTCTGCACTGAGCGTTGCACTTTTTTTTATGCGTTCTCTTAGATGAATAATATCAGAATCATGATGAAGTTTGAACATCACCGTATTTGTACCGCTGAATGAGAAACCTGCATTTTGATATGTGAAAATGGAACCATTATAGTGCATGGTCACCAATATATTTCTCTCTGCCATTGATATGATAATTATGTTAATGGAAAATATAGTGAGCAGACAGTGTACACCCTCCGGTCACTATTATAAGCAACAAAAACCTTTTTAAATTCATTGAATAAATAATGTATCTGAATATTATTATATATCAGATACATCAAATATTCAATGAACCAAAAAAGTTTTTTTTTGCTTATAATAGTGACCAGAGGGTGTAAGTTGGAACAAAGTCTACTAGATATGAAAGAATATATAGTGTTACGTGGCAGTATTGGGTCGGCCAACCAAGTGACGAGCCCATGAAGCAGTCACGTTGGGTCATCCAATTAAAGGGCGAACTTGCAGGCAGAATAGTATAGGGTCGTCCAACCAAGTGACGAGCCCATGAAGCACATGTGAAGGGTCGTCCTTCAAATGGCCGAGGTGCAGAGGGTCAGTGATTTTTCTTTTTGAGACAGAATCTTTGCTGCCATATTAGTAGTGCAGCTACTTAATAGTGTGCTACGTATAGGAATGCAGAGGAATAGTTTTGCATGGCTCATCTCATTTTCCAATGGATATTACATGGCTCAACATATTGTGCACTCCGAATTTTTTTTATAAATACCACCTTTCATTCAAATGAGACATACCAACTTCAACATATTAATTCAAAACCTTCAATACTTCATCAGTTAAATTTATTTGAAATGGCATTATTGTGGATGGGAGAGAATCACCGCGGAACTCCGGCCAATGTTGTCGCATATGTAAGTTTTTTATTTTTATTATTACATCATGATGATTGTGTTTATTTTTTTTTGTAACCGAAAGTATTAATTTTTTCTATATTTGAAACAGCCCGAAAGAGAAAGATTTAGGCTTCATTCTCATGCTATCGATGCACCAAGTGACGCAGTCAAACCATATTTGGCTCAAGCAGGTTTTGCAAGAGTTGCAGAAATAAGCACAATCAATGTTGATTTGAGTCTCGTACTTGCCATGGTGGAAAGATGGAGACCAGAAACACGTACTTTTCATCTTCCAACCGGTGAATGTACCATAACTTTGGAGGATGTAAGTATGTTATTTGGTCTCCGTGTTAACGGTAAGGTTGTGAATGGTCCTACTCAAGTAGGCAGTGGCATATATTTGGAACATTTAGGTATCGATCCTTCAACATCTGATAAATATAAAGCTTGTGTTAAAATTGTTTGGCTACAAACTGTATTAGCAGAATTAAAACAAAAACAATCGCCATCTGATGCGGAGAACCTTCTCCATGCAAAAATTTATATATTATTACTCATAGCTAAAGTATTGGTGCCAGACAAGAGCCATAACTTTTTACATTCTTTTTGGATACCCCTAGTAGGAGATTTAGATAAGTGCAATCAATATAGTTGGGGTTCTGCTTGCTTAGCTACATTATATAGACATATGTGTAAAGCAACTAGGGTAGGGGTAAAAATTATTGGAGGATGCGTGCTCCTACACAGTGTTTGGACATATTGGCATATACCACTAATTGCTCCGGAAAGTTCCTTCGAGTCATCTCATCCTTACGCAACAAGGTAAATATTATTTATACTTTCTTTTCTTTTGTACGAATATATATTTATGGCCATCCCTTTCTTTTCATTTCATTTCTTTCTTTTAAAATTGCAAGATTTGTGAAACGAGGCATGACTTACCAAAAAAATCCTCATCACCACCTCCAAGGATATAGATTCGCACTAGATAGATTGAGGGAAGACGATGTAAGTTTGTTACCACTACAATCTATACATAGATGATAAAATATGTATTCATACTTTAGCTATAATACTTTCTGTAACAGTTTATTTGGAGGCCCTACCCTAACTACCCAAAATGCGTCCTTGAGGATAGCCAAATTTGGAGCGCGACCACTTCAATCATCAGTTTTCATATTGTTGAAATGCATCATGCTGATAGGGTCAAAATGCAGTTTGGATTTCAACAAGATATCCCTTCTCAGCCTAGATGTCTACGCGAACACCATGAAACTGAAATGCCCAATACATGAGGAGACCATTGGCGCAATCTAAATAGAGAAGAGAACAAAGGGTGGAGAAACAGAAAAAAAATTGACCTTGAAAGGTAACATGGTTAATGGTAACTGTTCTGGACTGGACCAATGGCCAGGCATGGCCCAATCCACTTCTGCTCCCAGAATGGCCCAATTGCCTAAGTCCAATCCACAAAGGGCAAAAGTTACCTTTCTGCCCCTCCAACCGGGCAAGGAATGAATCACTCCTCCCTGGAACAATTGTCGTTCTGCACGGCTTCTTCACTCCCCGGACAGCTAAGGGCATGTGCCCGAAACTATGCCTATGCCCTACATAACGGATAGTTTTGGGCACCCTGCCCGACATAACGACTAGTTTGGGCAGTTACTTATTCTTCGGGAAAACGGTTTGTAACACGGTGGGAGAACTGACTTTTTTTGTTTTGTTTTCGCAAAACATGTTGCGGTTAGCAAGAGTCGCCACCGACTTTTCTTTTATCCAATAAGGAAAGGCTGAAAAGAACAGGAAATACCTTGATAGATTTTGAGTTCGGGGGGTAAGTTATACAAAGGGAAGATATTAGCACCCTTTGTATCCATGGTTATCCACGGGCTCTTAAATGCTTAGCTCACTTTTTTTACTTACTTTTTGAATGTGTGTGAACGTTTTTTTTTTAATATTTTGTAAAAGTTTGACTTTGTAATAATTCGTGTAATAATGTATACAAAGTGTTTTTTTTTTTGAAAATATTTTTGGAAAAGTGAGATATGAAAAGTATTTGTTTTTTAGTTGTGAGCAAGCATTTAAAAGTTACTTACCCCTAATTTGTAAGGTCTTTCTTGTACTTATCATTTTCCTTGAGAGATAGTACTATCCATACCATTAATGGGTAGGTAGTACTGTCTATTGGATGTTGAGGGACAGCGAAGGGTCATCGAATGGTCATAGAAGGCAACATGTAACGATACCTTAGAAATGCGAAGGGACTATCATCATTTTTCCATAGGGTCGTCAAGGGACAAGATCATTTTTTTTGTAGGCAGCTCGAAGGGTCATCGAGGGACTATGATCTTTATATCGAAGGGACTATGATGATATTATTCGTAAGCGTCTTTTGCTAAAGTACCCCTACTTTCGAGGGACATGACCGTTTTAATCGTAAGGCAACAGAGAGAGGCTACCCTAGAGGTGAATGTGCAATGTGCGTTGATTCAATTATATTATCTTGATTTATAGGTTATTCTAACGTTTGATTTTAGATCTTGCCATACATGCCTATTTATCTAGCAAATAAAATATAAGTGCGAAAAATAAATACCTACACTATCACATGGCTTATGGGCAGTTACATGATATAATCGTGCGAGAATGTAACATAGACTATTACAAGGCTTATGGACAGTTACATAATATAATCGTGCGAGAAATGTAAACTACACTATTACAAGGCTTATGAACAGTTATATAATATAATCGTACAAGAAATGTAAACTACACTATTACAATTTATGCACAAACCTATACATTTATTCTAAGAAAATAAATGATAAACGAAAAACAATTACATATTAAAAGTCAAGTTAAATGTCCTAAATATCTAAGTCAATATTCGTTTTTTTTATATTTTTGAGAAATAATTTTGAAATAAATAAACTTAATTTCTAATTCATTTGTACAAAAATTAACTAATTATAAGCCTAAGTCTAAAAAATTAATTTTAATAAAAATAATCTAAGTCTAAAAAAAATTACATAACCTAAACTATATTTTTTATTCTTTTAACGATTTTATGATTTTTTTTATTGTTTTAATTTAATTGAAAAGAAATAAATAAATTAATTGAAATATGATAAAAGAAAGAGATTAGAAAATGGTTAAAAGGAAATTGCATGGGGTGGGAATCGAACCTTCAGGAAGAGTATTTAATCCTTGGTTTGGATTGAGAATGATTGGAAATGGAGTTTTGAATTTTCACCTTTTTTTTTTCAAGAATTTTTTGATTTGGAAGCCTTACTTTGTGAAGCCTCTTGCCCCCTTTTTCTCTTATGTTTGAGCCTTGTATTTATAGGAAAAACATGGTAGACAAGGAATCATTGAAGAGCTAGGATCAAGGAACATGTTTCCAACCATTTTAATTTTTTTGAAAACCATGTTTCCTTCACTCTCTCCCACGGTTTTATTTGGATTTTGATGGCCTTGAATGACATGTTTTAGCCTTCTAGAAACTCCATTAAAAGGATCCATGTGCCCACCATTTTTTGATTTATTTTTTTTTATTAAATTTTGTTTATTTCTTTGAATAAAATCAAAATAAAATAAAATCAAAATCAAAATAATACCAAAGTGAACTTTGAGGTCCTTGAATATGTCATAAACATGATTCAACCTTAAAAGATAGGCCCATTGGTCCAAAAGCTCAAAAATGTTCAATGTAGGTTTCATGCGTTTCTTAAATTTTGCTCAACTTGCACCAATCGTAACTCTCTCAATTTTTGTCATATGAAGGTGATCTTGGACTTTTTGGAACCCTCAAGATGTCCCCTACAACTTTCGTGTTGATCACTTTTTCATTTGAAGTCTTTATTTTTGTGTAAATTGCTTTGACGAAAAAGTGTCTTTTTGTTGACTTTCAAAATGACCTGTAAAGTTTTGGTCCATATCTCTCAAACGAGGCATTTTTGGCCTTGAGATTAGAGAGACAAAGCTGTAGAGAATTGAATTTCCTTCAAAATGAGCTTTGGTTGAGGAATTTCTGATGAAGTATGTGAAAGTTGTGCGTGGTCAAAGTTTAGTTGACTTTTCCTTAAGAAAACCCTAATTTGGCAATTTTTGACTTTTGAGTAAATCTTGATTTTCTTGAGGAATCATGATCAACCCTTGATCAAATAATGAATAGGACTTCAAAATCTTGATGTTGGCAAGAAATGATGACATTTGACTGTAAATTGGTCAAAGTTAACTTTTGGTCCAATACAATCGACTGTTGATCATTTGCAATTGACTGAGCAAACTTGTGAAGAAAGGCTTGAGACTTGACATGAGGATACCCTAGAGCACATAGAGAATCATGAAGTCCATCTGAGGTATTGAGAGTTCAATTCCTTTTGAGAAAAATAAAAACCTAGTTGTAGGTTGATTGTTTAGGAGGAAAACTTGTATGGTCAATCCTTGAGTAGTCTTGAGCTTTTGAGACTCCTATGAGTGTGAGGAAGCTTCTTGAATCAATTTGTCTCAAAGATGTGAGGGAAAATTTTGGGGTGCAACAGCTGCCCCTGTTCAATTTTCTTAAACCTGAAGAGTTAGATTGACGCATCCGCCATTCGTGATCTGAAGGTGGAAGAGGATTGAACACTTAAGTGCCCATAAATTTGCACTCACGGGTGCACGAAGTAACGTTGTTGGTTGATTGTATTGCTTGAATGGGATTAAAGATGCCATTCAGAAAGATGACAGGATGGAGATGGGCTTATAGATGCCATCCAAAGTAACTGTTGACAGGAGTATCAGAAGGAGTCTAGGTTTGACTGTATCTGAGGAGTATACTATAATGAGTCTGTGTCCAACTGTATCTAGCAAATGTGCTGGGGAATGTCAGAATGAATCTACGCCTTGATTATATCTGAGGATGTATTGGAATGAGTATCAGAATGAAATCTATATCTAGATCGTATCTGAACCGTATCTGGAAAATATACTTGACCATCTCTAAACTGAATCTGGAACATATTCTGGAATAAGTATCAAAATTAAATCTTTGTCTCGATAATTTCTGAACCATGTTTTTTTTGGAAAATCTTCTGGGATAAGTGTCAGAATTAAATCTCTGTCCTGATTATCTCTGAACTGTTGGAGTATTAGAATTAAATCTCTGGGTTGATTATCTCTGAGCTGTTGAAGTATCAGAATTAAATCTCTGGGTTGATTATCTCTGAACTGTTTAAGTATCAGAATTAAATCTCTGGGTTGATTATCTCTGAACTGTTTAAGTATCAGAATTAAATTTCTGAGTTGATTATCTCTGAACTGTTTAAGTATCAGAATTAAATCTCTGGTTGATTATCTCTGAACTGTTTAAGTATCAGAATTAAATCTCTGAGTTGATTATCTCTGAACTGTTTAAGTATCAAAATTAAATCTCTGGATTGATTATCTCTGAACTGTTTAAGTGTCAGAATTAAATCATCTGTCTTGATTATCTCTGAACTGTTGAAGTATCAGAATTAAATCTGTCTTTGAATCAGTGTCAGAATTAAATCGTTGTCTCGATTATCTTTGCACCGTATCTAGAAGATGATAATGTTTGTCTGATTGTGAACTCACCTGAAAAAGGCAAAGTTAGTTTTATGCAATGTCATGATGTATGTAATGCATTGCGTAATGATGCTCTCAAGATAAATGAGAATGTTATATGTTTTGTATGTATATGCTATGATATTCTGTACATGATGCATGGATGTCAATGTTGCTGACGATAGCGGTGGCTTTGAATAGTAATGTCTGGCTGGGGAAAATAAATCCCTGTCTGTTGCTGGGAATGAAGAATATCACTCTTCATCTTTTGTTTGGAACGACTGTACTGGGAATTCCCGCTTTTCTGTTTAGGAATACTCCACTGGGGATCTTCGACTTCTGCTTGGGGATAAAAGCGTTCAAGGAGAGTTTGGCTGCATGTACCCTGACTGGGGATAAACGAGATGGATAATCCTCCGATGCAATATCTGCCCGGGTTCCAGATATGAGTGTCAACTATACTGGGGGAGAGAATTCAGTTGGTGAATTTATAGTGTTAGAGGAATAAACTCAACTGGGGAATTGAATTCTGTATACTACAAAGAGGGAATAATCTCTGATGGGGATTTAGAATTTCATAGGCTGCGCTGAGGAATTTTCTGCTGTATGTTGGGGAAATGATCAACTTCCTTATCTGCTAGGGGACCCATTGGGGAAGATTATCATGCCAAGCTGTCCACCAAATATATGGAAGTGAACCGCTGGAAGATGCCCCAATTTCTGTCTGAGGGCATACTAATTTTGTCGGGGAATATATCTCTGTTGGGGATGAGCTTGTAAAGATAGCTCTATAGAGATAGTTCCATGAAGATTGCTCTGTGGGGATATTTCCATGAAACTGGCTCTATGGGGGTTCGTGGACACCTTGAACATTATCCCAATTCCTAGAGTCCTTAGTAAATGCTATTCCTGTTTTCACGTATATTTTTGGTAAACTTCAATCATATTCAAGTGCATATGTTCATTCAAAGTACCCATTGGACGTTTATGCAAACAAAACAGGGCAAGTAAAAACAATTTTGAATTTGAAAATAGACTTGTATTGATTTTGAAATTGGCCTATAAACAGGCATTTTTGTACAAGGAGACAGAAATCCTAGTAAGAGGAAATTGTCGTAAAAATTGAAAAGGTACAAAGTGATAAACAAAGAAAAACAGCTATGTAGAAATGATCCGATTGAGTTTCAACTCTGCTATTGCCACTATATCTTCAAGCATCTCATCCCTTGCTGTCGGAAGGAAGATGACTGGATTGATCTACGCCGTTCGAACTTGATATTGATAATAAAACTAAGCTGGAAGCAGATAAGTGATCCAACGGGACATAGTCGTACGCTTTAATCCCTAACTTTTGCCTGGATCGCCTTTTCAGGTTTTCAGTCCACCGGGATACCCTTTTTTTGCCCAAGCCGCCTTTTCAGGTTTTCGACTTGCCGGGTGTATAGTTTTTTTGTATATATATATCCCTAATTTTTGCCCGAACCCTTTTGGTTCGCCGGGATGCCCTTATTTTTGTTTAGGCCAGTCAACCTAGCGGGTCTCTTTTTATGCGTAGTATCTTTTGACTATGTCCACATTCACAGGGTGCGGGAAATCTTCACCGTCTATAGTAGTAAGCATCATAGCGCCGCCAGAAAATATTTTCTTGATTACAAATGGACCTTCATATGTGGGAGTCCATTTGCCCCTGGGATCACCCTGTGGTAGTATGATACGCTTTATTACCAAATCACCGGCCTGGTACACTTGGTGCTTGACTTTCTTGTTAAAGGCCTTGATCATACGCTTCTGATACATCTGGCTATGACATACAGCCGCGAGCCTCTTCTCATCAATCAAACTTATCTGATCAAGTCGAGTCTGAACCCATTCGTCTTCGTCTAAGTCTGCATCTTTCATAATCCTTAGGGAAGGAATCTGAACTTCAGCAGGTAAAACTGCCTCCATACCATAGACTAAAGAGAAAGGGGTTACCCCTGTTGAGGTACGTACTGAGGTACGATAACCATGAAGAGAAAATGGTAACATCTCATGCCAATCTTTGTATGTCACCGTCATCTTTTGCAAGATCTTCTTAATATTCTTGTTGGCGGCTTCCACTGCGCCGTTCATCTTTGGTCGATATGGAGAAGAATTGTGATGTTTAATCTTGAACTGCGTGCAGAGTTCAGTGATCATAGTGTTGTACAGATTAGTACCATTTTTTGTGATAATCCTTTCAGGGATGCCATACCGACAGATAAGATTATGCTTGATGAACCGAGCTACAACATTCTTGGTAACAGAAGCGAACGAGGCTGCTTCCACCCACTTCGTAAAGTAATCGATAGCAACAAGGATGAAACGATGTCCATTGGAAGCGGTAGGTTTAATCTCTCCTATCATATCAATGCCCCACATTGCAAAAGGCCAAGGAGCAGTCAGAACATTCAACGGAACCGGAGGTACATGTACTTTGTCAGCATAGATCTGGCACTTGTGACAAGTTCTGGAGTGATGATGGCAATCAGTTTCCATGGTAGACCAGTAGTAACCTGCTCTCAAAATCTTCTTAGCCATTGTATGCCCACTGGAGTGAGTGCCAAAGATTCCGTCATGTAAACAAGGTTGAATCGTGGTTGCGTTTGTACAAAATTTTGTTACTAAGAAAGAACTTGGCAGAGAACCTCCTTAGAAACTTCTTGTCATTGATAGATGCCCCTTCAGGATATTCCTGAGTTTCGAGATATCTTTTCACTTCGTGGAACCAAGGTTTCTCTTCTACCCCATCAGTATCAACTTCATAACAGTATACCGGCTCGTCTAGTCTGTCAATAGTAATCATAGGAGCCTCGTTGTCCTATCTGACTTTGAACATAGATGACATGGTGGCTAACGCGTCTGCCAACTGATTCTCTTCTCGTGGAATATGCTCAAAAGTGATTTCTTCAAAGTATGGAATCAAAGTCAACACATGTTCTCGGTAAGGAATGAGATTTGGATGCTTCGTGTCCCATTCTCCTTTAATCTGACTGATCACTAGGGCTGAGTCCCCATATACATTCAAGAATTTGATCCTCATATCAATGGCAGCTTTGATGCCCATGATGCATGCTTCATATTCAGCCATATTGTTGGTACAGTCAAAGCAAAGTCTAGCGGTAAACGGCGTATGACAACCCTTAGGAGAGATAATTACAACACCAATACCATTGCCAAGTGCGTTAGAAGCTCCATCAAAAACCATAGTCCATCGGGATCCCAGTTCAGGTCCTTCATATGGTCCAGGTTCTTCATAATCAGTAACAAGCATAATATTCTCATCTGGGAACTCAAAATTCATAGACTGATAGCCATCCACCGCTTGATGAGCCAAATGATCAGCTAGTACACTTCCTTTGATTGCTTTCTGCGTAGTGTATTGGATGTCGTATTTTGTCAAGACCATCTGCCATCTTGCTATTCGTCCGGAGAGAGCAGGTTTCTCAAATATGTATTTGATAGGATCCATCTTAGAGATCAATAAAGTGGTATGAGTCAACATATACTGTCCTAGTCGGCGAGCAGCCCATGCCAAAGCGCAGCAAGTTTTCTCAAGCAGTGAATATCTTGTTTCACAGTCGGTATACTTTTTGCTAAGGTAGTATATTGCATGCTCTTTTCGACCAGACTCGTCATGTTGCCCCAACACACACCCCATTGAATTCTCTAGCAGTGTTAAGTACATGATTAGAGGTCTTCCTTCAACTGGTGGCATTAGAATCGAAGGTTCTTGGAGATACTCCTTGATCTTATCAAAAGCTATCTGACATTCGTCGTTCCATTTCACTACTTGATATTTCCTCAGCAATTTAAAGATTGGCTCACAAGTAGCGGTCAAATGGGAGATAAATCTGGCAATATAGTTCAAACGTCCCAAGAAGCCTCTGACTTCTCTCTCAGTACGGGGAGCGGGCATATCTTGTATAGCTTTTACCTTTGCAGGGTCGACTTTAATACCTTTACCACTGATGCGAAACCCAAAAGTTTACCGGATCTAACCCCAAAGGTGCATTTGTTTGGATTCAATCTCAACTTGTACTTCTTCAACCTCTCAAACAGCTTGTGTAGGTGGTCAAGGTGCTCTTCTTTATTCTGAGACTTGGCTATCATATCATCAACGTATACCTCTATCTCGTGATGGATCATATCATGGAATAAAGCAACCATAGCGCGCTGGTATGTTGCCCCTGCGTTCTTCAAACCAAATGGAATTACCTTGTAACAAAAGGTGCCCCACTGTGTAACGAACGTAGTCTTCTCCATGTCTTCAGGGGCCATCTTGATTTGATTATAACCTGAGAAACCATCCATGAATGAGAATACTTTGTGCTGAGCAGTGTTGTCTACCAGAATATCAATATGTGGGAGAGGAAAGTTATCTTTGGGGCTTGCCCTGTTCAGATCCCTGTAGTCCACACACATACGAACTTTACCATCCTTCTTAGGCACTAGTACCACATTTGCAACCCACTGAGGATATGATGTGACAGCTAGAAAACATGCATTAAACTGCTTCATAACCTCAGCTTTGATCTTTTCAGACATCTCAGGGCGCATACGATGAACCTTCTGCTTTATCGGAGGACAACCTTCCTTCATCGGTAAACGGTGAACCACGATATCGGTATCAAGTCCTGGCATATCTTCATAAGACCAGGCAAAAATCTCAGCATAATCACATAGCATCTGAATCAGTCTTTTCTTGACACGATCTTCTAATCCGACACCTATCTTGATTTCTTTCTTATCCTCCTCAGTACCTAGATTTACGACCTTGACTGGCTCTTCGTGCGGTTGTATGGTCTTTTCTTCTTGCTCTAATAGTCTAGCAAGCTCTCTAGGCACTTCACAATCTTCCTCACCTTCGTCCTCGACTTGGTAGATCGGATTTTCGAAGTCATAATTGACAATAGCAGAACCGTTATCAATGGGATCCAGGGTGGATGTGGATCTGCAGTTTATCGCGTGGGTGTGTGTAAGAACACATAGCTATTTTGATGAAGATAAAGTAAAAGAAAAGACAAAGAACGCAAAATTTTAATGCAAAACTTCCATTGATTTATTGAATGAAAATATGCGATGAAATGACAACCCTAACAAATGGGCCACTATGCCCTGGGTAAGGCATAAGGCTTAAAAGTTTTATTGTTCAAATTACAAAACCAAACTTTGAAAATAAGAAAAATAGAAAATAGCATTTACTCCTGACTAAAGGAGATAGGAATAATGTCTTCAGTCTTCCAATTGTTGAGCCCATTGTCAATGGTAGGAAAAATCCAACTGTCTAGGTCACAGTTACTATCAGCATCTTCCACAATGTTGACCTGATCTTTATGAACTCCTTTGTTGGTGATATGAATAGCACGAGCACGACGTATAGCCCTCTGAGCCTCTGAAGTGAAGCCCAAACAAAATTTGTCAAACTTGTAAGGAATGTCAGGAAGCTGGCCCCAAATGGTACAACCACCTTCTTCAACCAAAGCTCTAGTATCCTTTAGGGAAGCCATTGTAGGAGGCACTCTAGTAACCTTGGGAACAGTAGGAACTGGTTTAGCAATAGGAACAGTCTGAGGAGCCAATTCAAATGTTTGACAAGGAGTCTCGAGAAATTCTCCATCCATCTCAACATACTTGAAGGTATTCAAATGACTAACCATGTACTCTTCTTCACCACAGACGATGACAATCTTGCTTTTCGCTGGATACTTCAACTTCTGATGTAAGGTAGAAGTCACAGCGCCTGCCCCATGTATCTAAGGGCGCCCAAGCAAACAGGAATAGGGCAGGACGAATATCCATTACATAGAAAGTAGAATCAAAGACTTGAGAACCCACTCTAATCGGGAGATCAACCTCTCCATCCACCATTCTCTTCGAACCATCAAAGGCTCTTACCACAACGTCACTAGGTTTCAGCACAACCCCTTCATAGTCGAGTTTGTCTAGAACAGCCTTTGGCAACACATTCAATGAGGAACCATTGTCCACCAATAAATGAGATAGGGTAGTGCCCCTACACTCAATAGAGATGTGCAGGGCCTTATTGTGGTTCCTTCTGGCGGGAATCAGATCAGCATCAGAAAATCCTAGACCATTATCAGTTGTCAGGCTAGCGACACAATTTTCAAGCTGGTCAACAGAGATTCCTTGCGGCACGTGCACCGATTTCAAAAACTTCACCAAAGCTTTAGCATGGGCCTCGAAGCACAACAATAGAGATAGCATAGAGATCTTGGAGGGGGTGTGACCCAGCTGTTCAACAACATTGTAATCACTCTTGCGGATAATTTTCAGCACTTCCTCCATTTCTTTCTTGGAGGAATCTTCGATAGCAGTTTCACCCAGGGCCTCCATCTGGGCAGGCTCAATCATTGGTTTTTTTCCTCGAGTCTCAGTAATTGGCTCGGAGGCAGAGATACGAATTGGAGTAGTAACAGTCTTCGGAGAGATTTTTGGGGACACTGGAGTTTTGGAATTAGTAACCACAGATAGGTCCTCAAACTTCATACCTCGGGACAAATTTTCACATAAGCTCTCCATAGAAGGAGTCTTCTCAAATAATATAGTGCAGTCGTCCATCAAACGCTGAATGCCTTCTTTCAGCTTCACACAACCATTGGATTGAGATGCACAATAATAACAGTTTTCAACGCAGCCCAGAAATAAACCGGCTTACAACAGCTTCTTCTTAATAATTGATAGAGGAACAATCAAGTCAACCACGGTAGAAACACAAGAACCATTGTCAATAGCGTTAACGATCTTGTCATGATTCGGCATAGGAGCGGTAATCACATTAGGAGTCTCAGGGGGATCAAACTCAATCTCCTTAGCGTCAATCATGTCTTGAATCTCGTTCTTCAGTGCCCAACAACTATTCGTATCATGTCCAGGACTATTAGAATGGTATGCACACCTTGCATTGGGATTATAGCTAGGAGCGGAAGTATTAGGATTCCTAGGAGGATCCCTCAAAGTAATCAATTCTTCCTTCAGAATATGCTGCAACGCCTGAGCCAATGACATGTTGATCTTTGTAAACTGTCTCCTGGGTGCATCCTGCTTACGCTGACTACCCTGTTGTTGTTGTGGCACCGGTGCAGAGATCAGAACTGCCCCAACAGATTGGCTGCGGTCATTCTTATTACGACCCTTCTGGCCGTACATAACATTAGACTCATTCTTCCCATTATGTGGCTTCTTTGTAGTGTTTGAAGATGTAGCCACTTGTATTTTACCACTTCGAATTCCACTTTCAACACGTTCTCCTGTCAATATCAGCTCGGTGAAACTGGATGACGAGCTTCCAAGTAGATGACTATAGAAAGGACCGGTTAGTGTGCTCATGAACATGTCAACCAACTCTCTGTCAGCTAAAGGAGGTTGAACCCTGCCTGCAAGATCTCTCCATTTCTGGGCGTACTCTTTGAAACTTTCATTAGGGCCCATGGACATGCTTTGGAGTTGCATTCGAGTTGGCGCCAAATCAGAGTTATATTGGTATTGCCGGCAGAAAGCTTCAGCCAAATCATTCCAGGTACGAATATTGGTACTCTCAAGTTGATAGTACCACTCCAGTTGAGCTCCAGACAAACTCTCTTAGAAAAAATGCATCCACAACTTTTTGTCAGTAGTACGTGGCTGAATCTTTCGGACATAAGATCTCAAATGCAGCTTCGGGCAAGACACACCGTCATATTGAGCAAACGTAGGAATTTTGAACCTAGGAGGAATGACAACTCCTGAAACCAAGCCCAAGTCCTCAAAATCCAAACCAGGTACTTTCTGAACCTCCATGGCCATCAAACGTTCTTCAAGTAATTTGTATTTCTCATCACCAGGGGGATACTGATAATCCAGATAATCATCTTCCTCTTCAGAGTGTCCACCGGTGCCGTGGTTACTATTTTCCTCATGTTTGTCACTTTCATAGTTGTCATCCAGTTCATCATCTTGGTCTACTGGGATCCCAATTTCCTTGACCTGTTTAGCCGGACCTTTGAATCTCCTCCCCTTGTTGATGACGCCAGTTGATTTTCTTGCTTTCTTCTTCTTCTTGGTCAGAAGTGCTTTCAGTTCTTCTTGCCCCTTGGACAAGTTCAGGATCAGCTCTTGGAACTGGGCGTTCTGGGCCTGGAGATCTTTGACGGTTTGCTCGAGAGCCATTTCTTCTGAAATAAACAGTGAGAAGATGAGAAACCTGTCCTAGAAACCTTATGCAATGATTATGAGATGTAGATGCATATGCAATTATTTCAAGGACTTTAGAGTTTGTCTTTGCAAACAAACAGAAACAAAAAGAAAACTTTTATTAGTAAACTCAAAATTCCTTTTTTTTCTTTTATGCCTCTTGGGCTACAATGAAAGGAAATTTCAAAAAGCAAATTCAAAAATGCCTATGACCTAGAACTCAAGACACAAGTCTCCCACAGGCGCTTCCTCTTTGTGCCGATGTAAGCATTGATGCTCTGCTCCTCATGAAGTAATTTCGTCAACTCCAACACCTTCTTCTCACTAGGATAGAACTGAGTCTCAAAGGTGTCCCTTTCTTCTTTCATCTGAACCCAGGACTTCTGCAGCTCTTCAAGATCGGTAGGCATATCTGGATGGAGAATGACTTGAGGAACATCTCCTTCAAACTCAGGTTCAACAATCACTGGTCTAACAGCTGGATATGGCATAATAAAATCTCGAGCACGAGTGCACACCCATCTAAGGTAAGGCTCCAAAGGAATAGAGTTCTTTTGTCCCAAGGTCTTGCTTTCAATCTTATACACCTTATTCCACGCGCGTATAAACCTTTGACGGTAACCTTGAGGATCATCTTCATAATCGAACACAATACCCTGAATAAGCATATCATGAGGACCATCCCTTCGAGCATAACCAAATTGGCGCAAAGCTAGCGAAGGATTATAGGTGATGCCTCCCCTAATGCCAAGGAGTGGCACATTAGGTAATTCCCCACAATGATTAATAAGAGTGAAGTCTTCAAGAGATCGGGCACACCAATAGATATCTGAATAGGAGAGTGACATTATCCTTCGAGACCACTATAACCTTTGTTCATTCTTCAACACTGACTGGGGAAGGTGCGAAATGAACCACCTGGATAGTAAGGGTATGCAACACATGAGAGTCCCTCGCTCCTTGATAGTACGAGTGTGAAGCGAGTGCAGAATATCTCCGAGCAAGGTAGGTACCGGGTTATGAGTCAGAAATATTTTGATAGCGTGCACGTCTATGAGTTGGTCTGGATTAGGGAACAACACCAACCCATAGATCAACAAAGCTAATACTTCCTCAAAAGCATGGTAACTCATAGCGCTTAGGAACAATTGAGCCTTCTCAATCAGGAACTTAGCAAGAAACCCCTTGACTCCACTCCTTGTTTCCCAATTGGACACAATGTCTGACCTCTTCAGATGTAAAGCAGCTGCAATGACTTCAGGCTTTGGAACGTCTTCTAGACCGGTAAAAGGTATCTGATCAAGAATAGGTATTCCAAGTAGCTTAGAGAACTCCTCCATCGTGGGCACCAATTGGTAATTCGGGAAGGTGAAACAGTGGTGCTTAGGATCAAAGAACTGGAATAGGACTCTCATCATGTCTTCTTCAAAACCTGAGGTAACCAAGTTGAGTAGAAAACCATGCCTTTCGGTGAATCGAGAGCCATCGGGAACCTTTGAGACAAATTCTTTAAGCTGGGAAGGAACCCTTACAAAGTTGACTCGGATAAAATTTCTAGGAACGGAAGCCATGGCCTGCAACGACGAATAAAGATAAATTCCTTGGTCCTTGAAATGGTTATTGAAAATGATATGTTATGATGTTATGATGTCATGTACATGTTAATAGTAAATAAGTAGCAAACACAAACAAGTCATACAAGAGCCTTAGGTTTAAAGGCTTGCATGAAGTCCAAAGGTAAGTACCCTTCCCCACTGAGGTTTAGTTGGCTCAACCTGTCCTAGAATAGTAACCGGGTTCTAAAGGACTCATATCACGGATCTTTCTCGAAGGCTTCATTTTAGTGCGACACTCGAGTGGCCGACCAAAACATCCCGAAAGTCTGATCTCAATGAGTGTAGCCTCGAGTATCAACCGACTTCGGTCTAAATCCAAAGCCGGCAATCTCACTACCTTCTAATGGCCAAAGATGAGTTAACTAGGGTTCTAAAGACCGTGACCATCATATCAACCATATCGGTACATGTCGTACAGTCTCCATGATCTATTGTCACTTACCTAAGGAATCACTAGGTCTGGGTGTAGGACCTTTCACACAAGTAACCCCAAAACAAAGTCCATTAGAAATAAAGCACATAAGTCAAACAATTTTAAGCAAGTGGTAAAGTGATCTAACTCTAAGGTAACCCCTCTTTTATTGTATTCCCAAGCAGAGTCGCCAGTTCTGTAACACGGTGAGAGAACTAACTTTTTTTTTTTGTTTTCGCAAAACATGTTGCGGTTAGCAAGAGTCGCCACCGACTTTTCTTTTATCCAATAAGGAAAGGCTGAAAAGAACAGGAAAGACCTTGATAGATTTTGAGTTCGGGGGGTAAGTTATACAAAGGGGAGGTATTAGCACCCTTTGTATCCATGGTTATCCACGAGCTCTTAAATGCTTAGCTCACTTTTTTTACTTACTTTTTGAATGTGAGTGAACGTTTTTTTTGAAAATATTTTGTAAAAGTTTGAATTTATAATAATTCGTGTAATAATGTATACAAAGTGTTTTTTTTTTGAAAATATTTTTGGAAAAGTGAGATATGAAAAGTATTTGTTTTTTAGTTATGAGCAAGCATTTAAAAGTTACTTACCCCTAATTTGTAAGGTCTTTCTTGTACTTATCATTTTCCTTGAGAGATAGTACTATCCATATCATTAATGGGTAGGTAGTACTGTCTATTGGATGTTGAGGGACAGCGAAGGGTCATCGAATGGTCATAGAAGGCAACATGTAAGGATACCTTAGCAATGCGAAGGGACTATCATCATTTTTCCATAGGGCCGTAGAGGGACAAGATCATTTTTTTGTAGGCAGCTCGAAGGGTCATCGAGGGACTATGATCTTTATATCGAAGGGACTATGATGATATTATTCGTAAGCGTCTTTTGCTAAAGTACCCCTACTTTCGAGGGACGTGACCGTTTTAATCGTAAGGCAACAGAGAGAGGCTACCCTAGAGGTGAATGTGCAATGTGCGTTGATTCAATTATATTATCTTGATTTATAGGTTATTCTAAAGTTTGATTTTAGATCTTGCCATACATGCCTATTTATCTAGCAAATAAAATATAAGTGCGAAAAATAAATACCTACACTATTACATGGCTTATGGGCAGTTACATGATATAATCGTGCGAGAATGTAACATAGACTATTACAAGGCTTATGGACAGTTACATAATATAATCGTGCGAGAAATGTAAACTACACTAATACAAGGCTTATGAACAGTTACATAATATAATCGTACAAGAAATGTAAATTGCACTATTACAATTTATGCACAAACCTATACATTTATTCTAAGAAAATAAATGATAAACGAAAAACAATTACATATTAAAAGTCAAGTTAAATGTCCTAAATATCTAAGTCAATATTCACTTTTTTTTTTTGAGAAATAATTTTGAAATAAATAAACTTAATTTCTAATTCATTTGTACAAAAATTAATTAATTATAAGCCTAAGTCTAAAAAATTAATTTTAATAAAAATAATCTAAGTCTAAAAAAAATTACATAACCTAAACTATATTTTTTATTCTTTTAACGATTTTATGATTTGTTTTTATTGTTTTAATTTAATTGAAAAGAAATAAATAAATTAATTGAAATATGATAAAAGAAAGGGATTAGAAAATGGTTAAAAGGAAATTGCATGGGGTGGGAATCGAACCTTCAGGAAGAGTATTTAATCCTTGGTTTGGATTGAGAATGATTGGAAATGGAGTTTTGAATTTTCACCTTTTTTTTTCAAGAATTTTGTGATTTGTAAGCCTTACTTTGTGAAGCCTCTTGCCCACTTTTTCTCTTGTGTTTGAGCCTTGTATTTATAGGAGAAACATGGTAGACAAGGAATCATTGAAGAGTTAGGATCAAGGAATATGTTTCCAACCATTTTAATTTTTTTGAAAACCATGTTTCCTTCACTCTCTCCCACGGTTTTATTTGGGTTTTGATGGCCTTGAATGACATGTTTTAACCTTCTAGAAACTCCATTAAAAGGATCCATGTGCCCACCATTTTTTGATTTATTTTGTTTTATTAAATTTTGTTTAAATCTTTGAATAAAATCAAAATAAAATAAAATCAAAATCAAAATAATACCAAAGTGAACTTTGAGGTCCTCGAATATGTCATAAACATGATTCAACCTTAAAAGATAGGCCCATTGGTCCAGAAGCTCGAAAATGTTCAATGTAGGTTTCATGCGTTTCTCAAATTTTGCTCAACTTGCACCAATCGTAACTCTCTCAATTTTTGTCATATGAAGGTGATCTTGGAATTTTTGGAACCCTCAAGATGTCCCCTACAACTTTCGTGTTGATCACTTTTTCATTTGAAGTCTTTATTTTTGTGTAAATTGCTTTGACGAAAAAGTGTCTTTTTGTTGATTTTCAAAATGACCTGTAAAGTTTTGGTCCATATCTCTCAAACGAGGCACTTTTGGCCTTGAGCTTAGAGAGACAAAGTTGTAGAGAATTGAATTTCCTTTAAAATGAGCTTTGGTTGAGGAATTTATGATGAAGTATGTGAAAGTTGTGGGTGGTCAAAGTTCAGTTGACTTTTCCTTAAGAAAACCCTAATTTGGCAATTTTTGACTTTTGAGTAAATCTTGATTTTCTTGAGGAATCATGATCAACCATTGATAAAATGATGAATGGGACTGTAAATTGGTCAAAGTTGACTTTTGGTCCAATGCAATCGACTGTTGATCATTTGCAATTGACTGAGCAAACTTGTAAAGCAAGGCTTGAGACTTGACATGAGGATACCCTAGAGCACATAGAGAATCATGAAGTCCATATGAGGTATTGAGAGCTCAATTTCTTTTGAGAAATATAAAAACCTAGTTGTAGGTTGATTGTTTAGGAGGAAAACTTGTATGGTCAATCCTTGAGTAGTCTTTATCTTTTGAGACTCCTATGAGTGTGAGGAAGCTTCTTGAATCAATTTGTCTCAAATATGTGAGGGCAAATTTTGGGGTGCAACACGGTTATTTCGCCCCGAAAATAGGACCATTGGCCACGCGCTGGGGGCACTATATAAACCCTATCACTCGAGAGGGTCAGGTATCCAATAATCACTCTTGAAACTTATACTTTGTACTTGCCCCTTTTTCTCTAACCCTTTCTTACTTGAGCGTCGGAGTGCCTTGCAGGTACACCCCCTTATCCTCTCCATACGACCAGCATCTCAGACGTACTTGGTGGCCCACTTCAATAGGATCTGATCCAGCCTTCACGATCAGTGGCGCCGTCTGTGGGAAACCTGCTCTCCCTATCTTTCTTTCCCCGGAAACCAAAGATCAAAGCAGATATTCAAGATTCCGATCATGGCCAGCCACAACAACGTCCATGATGCTCACAACACGATCATCTCACCAATCAGCAAGACTGACCGCGAAGGAGCCATTCCTTCCCTCGAGGACGACGTCCCCGTTCAAAGAGACATAGTCACTACTTCCCATCTCTAGATCACCACGAGATGGAAGACCAACACCCAGAGCACAATGGGTCCAGACTGATCCCCAGAAGAGCACCGGAGGGTCCCTAACCTATTTTTATTCTGCCCAATGCCGATTCGGCCATGGCATCACCGATCGAAGCTATTAACAAGAACTTCCAAATCCTCCACCAGAATGCGAGGATTAGGACAACAGAAGAAGTCCACCCCTTAAGATCTCCTCCCCGAGGCGCGGACAGAGGAGGTCTCGAAGCCTTTCTCCTCGACGAAGGAGAAACGCCCAAGAACCAGAGAAGCCTGAATCCCTGGCCATCAAGAAACGCGATCGAATTCCTCCTCGAAAAGACCAGCTCTCCCCAGTGGCCAAGAGGACGAGGAGAGATTCACGGACAGAGAATCGACGTTCACCACCACCGAAAACTAAGGGATGATCGAGAAGCTTATCTCCTCAACACCAACTGGCAGCGCGGAACCTTCCAGCCCCCTGCCCCCCATTCCACACAGAGAATTCGAGGTTATCCTCCTCAACAATGACCCGAACAAAGCAGAGATGACCTCACCAGCCTCCCCGACGAGCGGAGCGCATAAACGAATTGTTCCACGCGAACACACAAGCCAAGCAGACATATGTTCTCCACGAACACCTTAACCGAGGAAGGCTGGTTAGCAGACACCCAAGATCAGCAGGACCACAGTTGCCCTCCTTCACATTTCTGCCCGTCATGCATGAGCAACCACCCAGGAATGATCAAAATGCTCCTGCCCGAAATCGGACAGTAGGCCAACTCTGCCCTTTATTCCATCTCAGTCCGTCATACACGGGACAGTCATCCAGAACCTGGCAGGAATGCATCTACTCGGACTCACCCCATGCCCAGAGTAAATGAATAGTTCCGAGCAGGTATACCCATTACAACGACTAGTTCCTGGAAATTGAGGACCAAGCAGGAATGCACCTGCTCGAAAACACCCCTTCGCCCAAACCAACGGGCTAGTTCCGAGCAGGTCTGCCCCTCCGGTTGACCTCCAGGGGCAGCCGCCTATCTCTGCCCTCTGTCTCATCTCTGCCCGTCACCCTTGGGCAGCCAAAATTCATACGACAAAACATCAAAGTCGGCAGTCTCGTCCTGAGGAGAAGTCACAGATTCTCGTGAAGGCAAACTCGCCGCAAGCTAGAAGGGTCCCTATCTCGTCCGAGCAAAAACGGAAAATGGGGTCCACTACCTAGAACACCTCGATGGGGAACAACTTGCTCGACATATTACGGCTAAGGCCACTACAGTCAGCGTGCCCTTCAAAGCGACGAAATGCAACATACCGACCATAAATGCATGCCTAGGTACAAGCATTGCATACCTAAAAGTTTAACAAGGCAGGCCTCTACTCTCGAACGAGAAGACCATGTCACACGTCGGATACTCGACCGAGTCCAACATCGTCATCGTACCATAATTAGCAGAACAACCAGCTCGCGATGGGACGTTCACGCCGCGGAACTCGGGCCACAATTGTGACCTGAGCACCATTCTCATGCCCGGAAACAACCTAGGCCTCTTCGAACCAGTTCCCCAAACTGGTCGAACAAATAAAATAACTACCGAGCAAACCCCAAAACACTACGAATAATCCATACAAAACTGCTCATACAAATGAGCATTTACGACGAGTATCGTGTAAAAATTAGCAATAATAGGCGAGTAAAAATGTCTCCAGCAGACGAGGCAACGCTTCCACTCCTCACGCACGTCCCCATACGGACACCATGGAATGTTGCCATCTCCTCGAGCACGCGCCGACCGTGCACATTTCTCCTCGGGATTGCGAGCTACTCTTAAGTCATCACTCATATACTCAGGAGCAACGACTTGGGGGGCTGCTGTTCCGGACTGGCCCAATGACTAGGCATGGCCCAATCCACTTCTGCATCCAGAACGACCCAATAGCCTAGATCCATCCAATTGAAGACAGAGGGAACCGATTTTCCCTCTGCCCCTCCACCGAGGAGAGTTTGCCAGTCGACCATCTCTGCCCATCCATCACATTCCTGCCCCTCACGCACAGGGCAGACATCCAGGGCTGGCTGTAATGCTCCTGCCCGGAATCATCTCATGCCCCTCCGCCAAGGCAGCTGCCCAGAACGACCCAGCAGTCTCGATCCAACCAGTTAAGGACAAAGGAAAGCCATTTTCCTCCTGCCCCTATGCTGAGAAAGGCTGACCAACTGATCTCTAGGAACAGAAGGCCAACCCCGCCCTCCATTCCATCTCTGCCCATCATACATGGGACAACCATCTAGGACCAAGCAGGAATGTACCTGCTCGAAAACACTCTCCTGCCCAAAGCAACAGGCTAGTTCCGAGCAGGTCTGCCCCTCTCGTCGAGGAGAGATGCCCGACTGTCCGCCAGGGACAGCTACCCATCTCTGCCCTCTATCTCAACTCTGCCCGTCATACGCGGATAGTCATCCAGAACCTGGTCGGAATGCACCTGCTCGGAAACACTCCCCTACTCAGCATAATGGCTAGTTTTGAGCAGACCTGACCATTCCAATGGCTAGTTCTGGCAGTTGCCTATTTTTGGGGGATCTGCGATCCGCGCCCGAATAATAGGGACCAATTGGCCATGCACTGGGGGAACTATATAAACCCTCTCAAGTGAGAGGGTCAGGTATCCATTATTCACCCTAAGAACACTCTTTGTACTTGCCCGTTTTCTCTGACCTTTACTTACTTGAGCGTCGGAGTGCCTTGCAGGTACACCCCCTCCTCCTCACTTCCAGCATCGTAGACGAAGCTTTTGGCCGCCTTTAAGGTTCTGATCAACCGGTAAGATCAGTGCACTGACTACACCGATCTTAATAAGGCATGCCCGAAGGATGCCTACCCCCTCCCCAATATTGATAAACTTGTTGATAACTCTGCCGGTTTTAAACTTTTATCATTCATGGACGCCTATTCGGGCTATAATCAAATACCAATGGCAATGAGCAATAAAAAATACACGGCTTTCATGACCGAATCTGGCAACTATTACTATAACGTAATGCCTTTCGGCCTGAAGAACGTCGGCGCAACCTATCAATGGATGATGAACAAGGTCTTCTGGGGAGAGATAGGCGACATGCTCGAAGTCTATATGGAGAACATGATCGTTAAATCCCACGAGGAGACCGATCACACTGCCTATCTGAGGAAGGTCTTCGAATAGGCCAGGAAATATCGGACGCGTTTCAACTCGGAGAAGTGCACGTTTGGTGTCTGGGCAGGCAAATTCCTCGGTTTCTACCTAACAGAGCGGGGAATCGAAGCCAACCCCAACAAGTGTCGGGCATTCTCCGAGTTTCCAACGCCCAAGTCGAAGAAATCCAACCAGGCCCTCAACGGGATGCTAGCGTCATTATCCCGTTTCGTGGCCAAGTCCGCCCAACATGCCCTACCATTCTTCAAACTCCTCTGCAAGGAGGCAACATTCGAATGGATGGAGGAATGTGACCAGGCTCTCCTCCATCTAAAGCGAGCACTCTCAGAACCGCCCGTTCTCTCTCTCCCAGACAATGGCGAAACTTTGTACCTGTATCTCGCCGTAGCAACCAAGGCAGTAAGCACCGCTCTTATCCGCGAGACCCCTGACGGGCAGAAGCCCATATACTTCACGAGCAAAGCACTACAGGGACCAGAGTTAAGATACCAACAGATTGAAAAAGTGGCGCTGGCCCTCATCAACGCAGCTAGAAGACTGAGACACTACTTTCTAGCCCATACGATTGTGGTTCGAACAGATCAACCTGTAAAGCAGCTATTGGGACGACCAGACATGGCCAGTAGAATGCTCAAATGGTTGCTCGAGCTGTCCGAATTCGACATCCAGTATGAGAGCAGGAAAGCCCTCAAGACCTAGGCTCTGGCCGACTTCGTCACAGAAATGACGTTCGCAGACTCCCCTTCTCACGGAGCATGCAAATGGACCATTTTCGTAGACGGGCCCTCCAGTTCGGAGGGAAGCGGGGCAGGCAGCATACTGGAAAGCGACGAGGGAATCATCGTTGAAGTATCACTCACCCTGTCCTTCCCTACCTCTAACAACCAGGCTGAGTACGAAGTCTTCCTTGCCGGGTTACGCTTGGCCGAAGACCTTGGCGCAGAAGAAGTCATTATTTGCACAGATTCACAACTCATGGCCCTTCAAGTCCGAGGGGAATATCAAGCCAAAAATGACAACCTGATAGAGTACTTAGCCCTGGTCAAGAAGGAAATGACCAAATTCGCAACCGTAGAGGTAAAACATGTTCCCCGCGAACACAATGTACGGGCAGACGTTTTGTCCAAACTAGCCAGCACGAAGAAGAAAGGCGAAAACAAGTCCGTCATACAAGAGGTACTTCCTCGACCCAGCATTGAGAAAGCTTTCCCGACCCTCGACATACAAGTGATCGGCGACAGCAATTGCTGGATGACCCCATTTACAACTACCTCACTAGAGACGAACTCCCGTCCGACCCTAAGGAGGCCAGCGTAGTTAGGCGAAGGGCCTGCTCCTATGTCCTGATCGAAGATAAACTCTACCAGCGAGAAATCTCCATCCCGCTCCTCAAGTGTGTCGAGGAAGAAATGGTCGCTCACGTCTTGTGCGAAATCCACGAAGGAATCAACGCCCAATATCTCGGAGGAAGGTCCCTTGCCCTAAAGGCCCTTCGAGCAGGATACTACTGGCTAATCATGCAGCACGACGCGAAAGAGCACGTGAAGAAATGCGATAAATGCCAACGGCACGGGGACATGCACATAACTCCACCTAACGAGCTCAAGGCTATGTCCTCCCCGTGGCCATTTGCCTGGTGGGGCCTGGATATCCTAGGACCCTTCGTGGTGGGATCGAATCAGAACAAATACTTAATAGTAGGCGTAGATTACTTCATAAAATGGATAGAAGCAGAGGCTCTGGCCAAGATAACTGCACTTAACATACTGCATTTCTACAAACGAAACATCCTCGCACGTTTTGGCATCCCCCAGGCGATAGTCACGGACAATGGGACACAGTTCACGGACAGAAAGTTCTAAGACTTCGTCGCCCAACTGGGCACGAGGCAACACTTCGTATCCATCGAGCATCCCCAGACAAACGCACAAGCCGAAGCGGCGAACCGAGTAATCCTTCGAGACCTCAAACGAAGACTGGACGAAACGAAGAAAGCTTGGGTCGAGGAGCTGCACAACGTCTTATGGGCATACCGCACAACTCCACACTCTTCAACCGAGGAGACACCCTTTCGCTTGGCTTACGGGACCGAAGCTGTGATCCCCATCAAAGTTCACGTACCCTCCAGGCGGACAGAATCGCCCCTAGACGAGGAAATGAATGACGAATCATTAAGGGAAGAACTCGATCTCGTCGAGGAAGTCCGATCAAGGGCAGCCCTTCGCGAAGCCTCGCTAAAATAGAAAATTACCATCAGGCACAACGCCAAGGTGATACGACGAGAGTTCGACGTGGGCAGCCTTGTCCTAAGAAGAAACCATAAGGACTCTCGCGAAGGCAAACTACCCGCTAACTGGGAAGGGCCCTATCGTGTCCGGGAAAAAATAGAGAATGAGGCCTATTACCTAGAACATCTCAACAGGGAAAAACTTGCTCGACCATGGAACGCCGAAAAGCTAAAGCAATACTACAGCTAAGGCCTTAACTGTTATTTTGATCCGTCACAATGAAGAACATCGCACACCGACCACAATGAGCGCCTAGGTACAAGCGTCGCACGCCAGTAAAGCAGAACCCCGCTCAGGAACAAGCCAGGTCTCTGCTCGACGACGGTCCCTCAATCGAGCACCGCCGTCGCGAGTTTTTGCATGGTTGCGAAGCACTATCGCTTTGGGTTACTATAGCTCGATTCATTTTTTATCCTATTGAAGCTGATGAAGGAAGGGAAATAGATGTCTCCAATTAACCCTGCTTGCATACTGAGTTTAAACAGATGACTGTTGGTTTACAGATGCTACAAAGATTGTGGGTTTCTCTTAGGTTATTTTGTTAGAAAAGGCACAGGGTTTAGACTATTGGTGAGGTTTTAGATTTGATACTTTTGGGTTGATATCTGAAGGTACTGGAGTTTGGGTTTTTGATTAGTGTGCTCGCTAAGATTTTTTGCAATCTTATGCCTACGTATTCCCGATTAACGAAACAGGGAAATCAGAGCAATCGTAGTTCCTCCTATTCTACGGGAGGAAAAAGGTGGGTTGTTTTGGTGTCTTGTTCAAAGCCCAAGACATGAAGCTAAATGTGGTTTGTATCTTGTTCAAAGCCCAAGATGTGAAGCTGAAGGGTCTATTTGTATCTTGTTCGAAACCCAAGATGTGTAGCTGAAGGGTTTTTGACTTTAGAGAGAATTTGTCATCTCTAAAGGGGATTTTTGGTCTGTTTGTCACAACTGTTGCGTGACTGGTTATAAAGGAGAATTACTTTAACTGGGATATGTGAATCCAGTAATGCCATAATTTCCTTTATAGGAGTTTTTTAACCTGAAGGAGAAGACTTTAACTTAGTGTAGAGCAATGCCATCTTTCCTTAGGAATTTCTCATGCTAAAAGAGGGACAGTGACATGGATGTAAATAATCCAGAGGCTTGCCGCTTACAGCAATTAGATGAAGGAAAAGGAGTTGTTGATGTTTGTATAGTGTGAACGAGGCACAGGTTTTGATGCTAAAAGGCTGATTGACTCAACCGGGGGTTCCTTATACAAAGCCTAAGAGGAGGCTATTGACCCAACAAGAGGGTGTTTTTATGTGTCTCGTACGAAGCCCGAGAGAGAGGCTAAAAGGGCTGACTCAACAAGAGAGTGCTTTTATATATGTCTTGTACGAAACCCAAGACGGAGGCTCAAAGGTGATTGACTCAACAAGAGAGTCTTTTATACTCAACAAGAGAGTGTTTTTGTATCTCGTACGAAGCCTGAGATGGAGGCTAAGAGGTGGATTGACTCAACAAGAGAGTCTTTTATACTCAACAAGAGAGTGATTTGGTATCTCGTACGAAGCCCGAGATGGAGGCTAAAAGGCTTGACTCAACAAGAGAGTCTTTTATACTCAACAAGAGAGTATTTTTGTATCTCGTACGAAGCCCGAGATGGAGGCTAAAAGTTTTGACTCAACAAGAGAGTCTTTTATACTCAACAAGAGAGTGTGAAAAGGTTAGCTCTGCTGGGGAGAATCATTGTACAAAGTCCAAGAGGAGGCTAACTTCACTGAGGAAGGATCATTATGCAAAGCCTAAGAGGAGGCTATTGTGCTGGTAACTATTTCAGTTTAGTGACAGGTCCAGTATGTTGGATAAAAGAGAAAATCAGTTCTTATAAAGGGAACGATTAAAGGTAAGGCTGTGCTTTAGGATTGATCAGAGGATCAGGGGTTATTTCCTGTTCTTTAAGGAAATGGGAAATCCAAAGGGGTATTGAGACTATCCAAGTCTACGGGTGTTTTGAGAAATCGATTCGCAGGTAGTGAATGATCTTTGTATGATGCCCAAGAGAAGGCTGGTATGTTAAGGGATGAAGGCCAACCCATTAACAGGTCTGACACTTGACTCAGAAAGACAACTCTAGCAAATTGATGACTAGGTTCTGTTCCTATACCTGTAGAGGTCTCTGGGTCCTTGTACTAAGCCCAAGAGAAGGCATGAGAGCTTTTAAGAAGCCGAAGGGTCCTTGTACAATGCCCAAGAGGAGGCGGGGATGCTTTTAAGAAGCCTGTGGGTCCCCAAACCCCGAGAAATTCAAGACATGCCATTCATCGAGAATAGATCAAGCCAGGAAAGTCCGAGAATTTGGAAGAAACTCAAGAGATGCCTTTCACGGAGAAAAGATCATCTCTGGGGAGTAGAGTTTCTTTGACAATTTCTAAGGGTGACAATCTGAGAAAGGGTTCACCGAGAATGCTGCATTTCATGTCTACATATTGTTTAACCCCAAGAGGAGGGAAGACTGTGTCTGGTAATCCTATGGGGATCTAGTTTTGTTTGTATTTTAAGAGTGACCAACAACGCTTTACCTAGTGCTAGACGTAGTTGTCGGGGAAAACTCTAAATAACTATACTAGTATTACACAGTGGATATTTGACAAGTATATAAAAGTTTGTGAAAGAAGACTTACAGTGAGCAGCCCCACAATACAGTTATATATATGAAAGCAGATAAAGAAAGCGGGTAAACACTTACTCGGTTGTAGAGCTTCCATGCTGTTTGGTTAGTTGTTCAAGAAAGAAAACTTTGATAACAATATTATATTCAAAATCAAAGGACAAAGTGCTTTGAAAAGATTTTTGGGGCTTACAGCTCAAGGAGAGACCCAAGTTTTTATCAGTGATTGCACTGTTGTTTTGAAATTGTACAGGGACTTATACAAGTGACTGAGGCCCAAAAAGGTTTTCTGTACAAAGGGATGGGTCTTACACTCTCTCAAGAGGCCCAAAGGTGTTTAAAAAAAAAGAATGGGGCTTATAACACGAGGGTAGGCCCAGATGATTTGTTTTTGAATTGGCGATCGCGCCAAGATTTCTCTTTTAACACAGAGGGACTTATACAATGCATTGAGGCCCAAAAAGTTTTGGTTAAAAGGGGGTTGTGTCTTACACTCTTTTAGAGGCCCAATGATTTATTTTTGTACAAGTGGTGGGGCTTACAACTCAAGGAGAGGCCCAAAGTTTTCGTTTGAAAACGACGATCGCGCCGTTGTTTTAAAAATGTACATAGGGACTTATACAATAAGTGAGGCCCAAAAAGGTTTATGTACAAAAAGGGTTGGGATTTACACTCTATTAGAAGCCCAAAGGTGTTTGAAAATGATTTGTGAGGGTGAAAATCAAAGAAACCCTAATTTTGTTTTCCGTTAAAAGTAAATATTTAAAGAAAATCAAATAAAATGATAAAAATACCAAATGAGTTTGAATAAACCACTTGTGATTTTAGTTGAAGGTTTGAAAAATGAGGTGTTAATCCCAAGATAAATTAAAACTCATTTGGTTTTGATTTTCAAAGTAAATATTCACTTTTAAATGTTTAAAAATAATTAAAAAGGAATTTATTCACAAAAATACTAATTATATTAAATAACTAATATAAATTTTATTTTTTTTATGGAATAAAATATTTCAACATTTTTGTGATTTTTTTCAAAAAGAACCAATAAAAAATAATTAAAATTGAGGGAGTTATTAATTTTTCAAATCATTAAAAATAATAAGAAAAACAATAAAAAGTGAAAAAAAGCAAAAAGAGGATCTGGGGCGATGGGGATTCGAACCCCAGACCTCTTGTGTATAGGGCGCGCACCTTACCACTGGGGTGGTGATACATCTGTTGATTGAAATACAGCCACAAATATACAAGGCTTGCCTTGTTTTTGGCCCTGCCCAAGGCAAGGCAAGGCAAGATTTTGGTTGAAAACGTGAAGGCCATAACTTTCTCATTTTTCCATGGATTGGGACAAAATTTAGGTCTATCCTGCCTAGAATTTCACAAGGAATCCAATGGTGGTGGTGTTTTTTTTCAGATCATGCTCCTATTGAAAAACCCGATAGTGGTTTTGAAATAGGCCATGATTTGCATTTTCTGTGCTATCTCTTGGTACAAGCATGAATTACATGATAAATTGGTGTAAACACAACACATATAACATGTATAAGAGATGCATGATCAGTGGACATCAAAAGGAAGCATGATTCAAAGAATCCAAGTTGTGATGCTTACCTCTTTTTGGAGTTTTTGTGCAATCTGCCAAGTACTTTGTTCCAGAAATGATTTGATGCTTTGGACACCCTCAAATGATCTCTTATAAGCTTTTAGGATGGTTGGAATCAGCTGGAAACCTAAGGAACAAGTTTGAGCTCATTCTTACAAAAGGGGCAAAAGTGGCCAAAATAGCAACTCCCTCAAATGGTGTTCCAGATGGGGGGAACAATTTGGGACAGGTCAAGGATGATATTTGGAGTGTGTTTGAGGTTTTATCTGGTTTGGAAAGTGACTGATTCAAGACATGGCTTGAAAAATGCACAAAAGTCATATTTTTGAGGTTTTGAGATGTGACTTTGTGATTTTGGTGTTACAGGTCACTTGTGAGTGTTTGGATCACCTCTATATAATGTTTATGAGGTGTGTGTGTGTGATGGGTTTGATTGGAATTGCTCTCAAACTCAAAACCCGATGGTGACTTGCTTTGGAAGGCAAATTTGGAAGTGAGAAGGTGATTTTGAGGAAAGCATTTGTTTAATGGCTTTGGTGTACTCAAACTGATCACAAATGAGCTCTATTTATAGTAGAGCAAGTTTGTTTTAGGAGCAATAGTGATTGGAAACTGCAGCAGAGGTTTGGCCAATGTTGATCAATGAGAATCCAAGTCTCCTCTAGCCATTGACTAGAGGTTAGGGCACAGGCTGCATGTTCCCTAGTTGTTGGATAAGTCTTGACTGAATTCAGTTGGAAATGGCTCAGTCCATGCCATCTTGGTGCATCCATTAAATGCTCCAAGCCAAAATTGGAGTCTTGTCCCTCTTTTAGGGATTTCTAGGTTTGGCATGCTACTTTTGGTTCCAAAGACTTAGGAGGCTGATGAATCAGTGTTTGTCCCTCCTTGGTCTCCCCCTGAGGTGTTCAGATGGATAAACTTGTTTGTTATTTGCACAAATTTGGTAAATCGAGCAAAATGCACAAATCTGCCTTGCCATGACAGTTTTCAGCAAGACATGTTGCTATTATCATATCTCATGGCTCAAGTGGACTTTGATGAAGTTCTTGGCTATTTTGGAAAGCCCTTATATGATACAACAACTGTTTGATCATAGTTGGTTTTGATACCTTTTGGATCCAAGTGAAAAATCCCCCTACATTTGGAAAAAAGTGAAGGCAGATTTTGACTTAGTGAAAATTTAACTAAGTGTTGGAAAAAGTGACATTTTCACTTTTTGTGATTTTGATTATTCCATAACTTAAAATCCATGAGGAATTGGAATGAGTTGTGTTTGAAGCTTTTGTAAAGTGCCATGAGAGCTACAAATCCAGCTTTGAATGGGGAAAAATGGCCTTGTGGTTTAGGAGTTATGATCCTCCAAAGTTGGTACCCTAGCCACTTTGTTCCATAACTTAGAAAAATTTCTAAGTTTTTATGGTTACCCCTTTTACAAGTTATCCCACTTTTCTTGATTTTTCTTGATGAATAATGATTCCAATCACACATTAACATCATTTTAGGGTTAAGTAACCATAATTATGAAAAATCTCAAAAAGTCAAAGTTTGACTTTTGTGCACAGTTGACTTTTTATCAGATGAATTCCAAACTGTGCAATTCTCTATGAAATCAAGTCCTTGACCTAAATTAAACTTGATGGATTGATTTCATAGATGTTATAGGGTGTATTGAATCATGTCCTGGTCAAAAGTCAAAGGTACAATTGACTTTTCTCGCGAAACCCTAATTATGGTTCAGATGAAACTGAAACTTGGTGATCAAGCTTCTTGGATCAATCCATTGTTGCAAATGGATTAATGCGGTTCATTAGAGACCCTCAAATCCTCTCTTGAGGTCTTGGCTCATGATTTGTCCCAAAAGTTAACTTAGGGGTGAATTAGGTCAAGAAACCCTAATTCCTGATTCTTTGTGAATGCATCCCCTGATGCTAAATTGACTTGATGATTGGGTTCATGAGGTTCCATGGGGCATCTTAGGTTATGCTTTGAAGCATTGGCTCATGCCCAGAGGAAAATTCCCATCTGGAGGCCCTGGTCGACCAAAACCCTAATTTGGTGACACTGGCGATCTCGAGGCTTGATCCACTCAGAATGCTGCAACCCTGTGCTTGATTCTTGATGTGGGAATCCTCTTGATCCTTTGTGGATATTTGAGAGGCTTAAACAAGTTGAAGATCATGTCAATTATTGATTGATCCTTTGTCTAAATGCTCTGAGAGGGCTTGAAACCCTAATTTTTTATAGTAGTGAATGCTCACCCATCTTTGGGGAGACTGATGAGTATGAAAGGTCATCCATATTGTGATGATGATTTACCCAATGATGGGAAATCTAAGTGGTCAAAATTTGGGGTATGACAGATGCCCCTATTTAATCTTCTTGGACCCGAAGGTGTGAATGGCGAAGGTATTCGGGCATTCGGGGTGCAAGAGGATTAAATATCGGAATACCCGGAATTTTGATGGTGTTTAGGAATGGTAGTTCACGCATCCTTATTTTTTTGCTAAGCAATGATGCTTAGAAAAGGTAAAAACTTCCCCTCGATCCTGGTCTTCAACCAAGGAACTGGTCTATGTTTCTGAAATAAACTTCCCCTCGATCCTGGTTTCCTACCAAGGAGCTGGTCTAAGTTTCTGAAATAAGCTTCCCCTCAATCCTGGTTTCCTACCAAGGAACTGGTCTCAGTTTCTGATGTAAACTTCCCCTCGATCCTGGTTTCCTACCAAGGAACTGGTCTAAGTTTCTGAAATAAACTTTCCCTCGATCCTGGTTTCCTACCAAGGAACTGGTCTAAGTTTCTTTTGTCAATAAACTTTCTTGACAAGGGATGCTATGTGTAGCGATTTTCCTCAAACTTCTCTCCGAATATTCCTGGGGAGATGCCATTTGATAGAAAAAATTTTGATGCCAGACTTGCTGGGGAACCCAGTCGTCTGAGTTGTATGGGTGTACAAACTTCTCTGTTTGGAGACGTCATTTGTCGAATCTACTGGGGAAAACGAGTCTCTCGAGAGTCTGCTTTCGCTTGGGTATTTACATCATACTTTTCTCGGGAATCTTCTCGGAGAAATGCCATGTGATGTAATCCAATTTGGAGGTGCTGATGACCTTTTCGTCAGCGGTTTTTTCCGGAGAAAAACTGTTGCATTGTCGAATCTCTGATTAAGAGGCTTTCTCTGGGGATTTTCCTTAATCCGGGAAAGCGAAAATATCATCTTCAATGGCGAAGAGTGATGTTCGTCGACGATCTTCTTGTTTTTCAGAGGTTCAAGTTATCAAAGTGGTCGAGGACCAACTTCATCCCAGAAATAAACTAGAGAGAGATTGCTTAGCTGATTCGCTTCCTGACGAGGAAAGAACTAACAACTCGATTGAGAGGACTTTTATCACTAGGGGATAAGAACGACTAAAGTGATAGTGATGCAATATGAATGCGAATGTAAACCAACCATGCATGATGTATGTATGTTTATGCTGACAAAACTGACGCGACATACAGACCAGTAGATGAACACGACTGGATACTCGGCCAAAGTGGGAGATGAAAAGTATCACTGGTTCACGATAGCAATTCTGCCTTGCTTAGGAGAGATAGTCCCTACGGGGAACAACCGTTGGTCGGGCTTAGGAGGTAAGAACTCGGTCGAAGATGTCAGATGGAGTATTCGCATATGACATAACTGATCCTTCGTTCCGGCGCACTGGTTTAGAAGGAGTACTTTGATTCTGCATTTTGAAGTTTGATTACTTCTGGAGAAGCGATCAATGTTCTTTCGATGTTCAACAGTCAAAAGAAATTGCCATCTTTGTTAAAAAGCAGAAAAAGTTTGACAAGTAAATTCATTTTTGTTTCGTTTCAAGAATCTTTGATCATGTTAAAATGTCGTTCTGTAAAGCTAAAACAAATAAGAATTGCAAACAAAAGCACAATGGCTCAAATTTTATTGATAGGATGGAAATCAGCCAAGCGCGTGATTCCATAGAGTATTTACAAAGTTTGAAAATGGTAATTTAAGGGAAAAGGGCTACATTGAAACCTAACGATCACTATCCTTCTACCAACTTTGAATTCGGGGCATCCTGAGCTTCTGTCGAAGATGACCTTGATCGAGATTTCTGACGGGTGGCATGACTGCCGCTGGGGGATTTTCCCCTGTTGGACATAGTTACTTGCCAGTATCCCTAACTTTTACCTGGATTGTACTTTGAGATTTTCAATCCATCGGGATGATTTTTATTATGTCTCTAATTTTTGCCTGGACCTCCCTTTCGGGTTTTCAATCCACCGAGACGTTTTTTTATTTATTTTAGGTGAAGTATTTCTTGACTACATCAACATTTGTGGGGTAGGCAAATTCCTCTCCGTCCATGGTTGCGAGTCTCAAGGCGCCGCCTGAGAAAGCTTTCTTGACCACATAGGGGTCGTCGTAATTCGGAGTCCATTTGCCCCGGGAATCAGTGAGAAATGATTGTATCTTCTTGAGCACGAGATCTCCTTTCCTGAAGACGTGAGGTCGAACCTTTTTGTTGAACGCCTTCTTCATTCTTTGTTGATACAACTGACCGTGGCATAGTGTCGTTATTCGCTTCTCTTTGATCAGGTTTAATTCGTCGTGTCGACTTTGACACCATTCAGCTTCTGTAAGCTTAGCTTCCATCAATACCCGGAATGATGGGATCTCAACTTCTATGGGGAGCACTGCTTCCATGCCATATACTAGAGAGAAAAGGGTTGCCCCTGTTGATGTGCGGACAGATGTGCGATAACTGTGAAGAGCAAATGGTAGCATCTCGTGCCAATCTTTGTAGGTTACAACCATCTTTTGAACAATCTTCTTGATGTTCTTGTTAGCTGCTTCTACCGCTCTGTTCATCTTGGGTCGGTAGGGAGATGAGTTATGGTGTTCGATCTTGAACTCTGCACACAACTCTTTTATCATCTTATTGTTCAAGTTAGATCCATTATCCGTAATGATTTGGCTCAGAACACCATAACGACAGATGAGGTTGTTTTTGATAAATCGGACTACCACTTGTCGAGTTACATTAGCGTACGACGCCACTTCAACCCACTTGGTGAAGTAGTCAATGGCTACCAGGATGAACCGATGTCCGTTCGAAGCCTTGGGTTCAATCATGCCAATCATGTCGATTCCCCATATAGAAAAAGGCCATGGGGAAGAAAGAACTTTGAGATGCGTTGGCGGTACATGGATTTTGTCGGAGTATATCTGACACTTGTGACACCTCCTCAAGTACTTGTAGCAGTCGGATTCCATGGTCAACCAGTAGTACCCTGCTCTTAGAATTTTTCTCGCCATTATGTGTCCGTTAGCATGAGTGCCAAAGGATCCTTCGTGAATTTCTTTTATCAGCATGTTTGCTTCTGGTCTGTCTACGCATCGGAGCAAGACCATGTCAAAATTTCTCTTATAGAGAGTATCGTTGCTCAGTAAAGAAGCTGCCATCCAGTCTTTTAAGGGTTTTTCTGTCTTTTCTTAGTGCCCCAGGTGGGTACTCTTGTTTCTGAAGGAAACATTTGATATCGTGATACCAAGGTTTGTCGTCTATGACTGCTTCAATCGCGAAGATATGAGCTGGCCTTTCAAGGCGCATTATGTCGATCTTAGGTAGGTCGTTCCATTGACCTACACTAATCATGGAAGAGAGAGTGGCTAATGCATCAGCCATGTGATTCTCATCACGAGGGATGTGATGAAACTCGATTCTGTTGAAGAAAGGTAACAACCTTCTTGCATAATCTTTGTAAGGAATCAGTCCTGATTGGTATGTGTTCCAATCTCCTTTGATCTGATTGATAACCAAGGCTGAGTCGCCATATACATCCAAGTTCTTGATCCTTAAGTCGATCGCTTCCTCGAGACCCATAATACAAGCTTCGTATTCGGCCTCGTTGTTTGTGCACTTGAACGTAAGTCTGACAGTGAAAGGAATATGGGTACCCTGAGGTGTTATGATGATTGCCCCAATTCCGTTTCCGTAATGATTAACTGCTCCGACAAAGATAAGTCCCCATTGGGAACCTGGTTCTGGCCCTTCACTGGGTAGCGGTTCATCGCAATCTTTCATTTTTAGATACATGACATTTTCTTCTGGGAAGTCAAACCTGATTGATTCTTGATCGTTAATCGGTTGATGAGCCAAACGATCGGCTAAAATACTCCCTTTAACGGCTTTCTGAGCGTGGTACTCGATGTCGTATTCTGATAACAACATCTGCCAACGGGCAATTCTTCCCGTGAGGGCAGGTTTTTCAAAGACGTACTTGATTGGATCCATTTCTGAGATCAACCAAGTAGTGTGACGAATCATGTACTGGCGAAGACGCTTGGCTGCCCAAGCCAAAGCGCAACAAGTTTTCTCAAGCATAGTATACCGAGTCTCGCAGTCGGTGAATTTCTTGCTCAAATAGTAGATGGCAGACTCTTTCCGTTTTGTTTCGTATTATTGGCCAAGTACACAACCCATTGAGTCGTCTAGGACTGTGAGGTAAATGATCAGTGGTCTTCCTTCCACTGGAGGTGATAGAATTGATGGGTTCAACAGGTATTCCTTAATACTGTTGAAGGCAGTTTGGCAGTCTTCTGTCCAAACGCAGTCCTGATTCTTTTTGAGTAATTTGAAAATTGGCGCACATGTCGCGGTCATGAGGAATATAAATCTGGAAATGTAGTTCAACCGTCCCAGGAATCCTCTGACTTATTTTTCAGTTTTCGGAGAAGGCATTTCTTGAATGGCCTTGACCTTGTCAGGATCGACCTCAATTCCTTTCTAGCTGACGATGAACCCTAAGAGTTTCCCTGAACGGACACCAAATGTGCACTTATTGGGATTAAACCGAAGTTTATACTTTCTCAACCGCTAGAATAGTTTCGACAGGTGGTTCACATGCTCCTCCTCTATTTTAGATTTGGCAATCATGTCATCGACATATACCTCGATTTCTTTGTGTATCATGTCATGAAACAGAGTAGTCATGGCCCTTTGATAGGTTGCCCCGGTGTTCTTTAAACCGAACGGCATTACCTTGTAACAAAAGGTACCCCATGGGGTAATGAATGAAGTTTTTTCTATGTCTTTCGGCGCCATTTTTATCTGATTATAGCCCGAGAATCCATCCATGAAGGAGAAAACTTTGAACTTTACTGTAATGTCTACCAGCATGTCAATGTGTGGTAAAGGAAAGTCATCCTTTGGACTAGCCTTGTTTAGATCTCAGTAATCCACACACATTCTGACCTTTCCGTCCTTTTTCGGAACTGGTACGATGTTGGTTAACCATTGAGGATATTCTGATGTAGCAAGGAAACCCGCGTCAATCTGTTTCTGTACCTCCTATTTGATTTTGATGGCCATGTTCGGGTGAGTCTGTCTCAATCTCTGTTTTACGAGCGGACATTCCGATCTCAACGGTAAGTGATGTTCCACGATGCTGGTATCCAACCCTGGCATATCCTGGTAGGGCCAAGCAAACACATCGGGGAATTCTTTGAGAAGCTTTGTCAGACTCTCTTTGGTAGTTGGACTGAGCAGTGCCCCAATCCTGATCTCTTCTCTCTTTTTCCGAACCCAAGTTGACCGTTTCCAACGGCTCTTTGTGAGGTTCGACGGACCTTTCCTCCTGTCTGAGTAATCGGGAGATCTCTCCTGGAATTTCGTCGTCAACTTCTTCTTCAGCCCCAAATACCGGGAACTCAAAGTCGGGAGAAGGCATCGGATCGTATGTTTCAATGGGGTTTAAAACAAGCAATCTGCATGAGGTGATGATTGTTTTTAGAAGAGATAGAGAAAATGCAAGTGTGTGCAGTGTATTTTTTTTGGAAAACTGCTTGTTTTTTAGTTTGAGTTATTTTTTAGGATTACCATTTTCTGAAAAAGCGAAAAGAAAAAACAACAATTAATGCGGAAATTACATAACGACATTTATTTTATTCATGAACAAGTCGATTCTTGAAACTACAACCCTATAAAACAAAACTCTATCGCTTTGGGCGAAACGAAGAGGTATATTTACAGAAAGTAAGCCCTATCAAAACATCTGTTTCACCTGGGCATGGTGAAAGGTTAAAGTAAAGACGGCAATTACTTTGACTTATGAACAATCTTCTAAACATCGACTGCAACCCACTGGCGGCGAACTCCTCGGTGAATCACAAAGTCTGGTACTTTCCTTGATTTGTCTTCAGAAATAATGCTGATTTCTGGCGGAGCAGGATCATTAGAATCTGTCTCCCAGGCAGAGTTGTCGTAGGAGGATTCCTCTGTTGTATTTTGTATATTATTTGTGCTCTCAGGAAAATCTCCCCATCCAGTTGGTTGGATGTCTTCGAGCCTGATACGAGAGCTTTCGGGAGCGGTGTACTTGACCATGAAGTCAAATTTTCCACTTGGTTGTCCTAGGGTGTCCCACACTTTTGTGGAACTGGAGGAGTCATCTCTTTCAATGATGTTGACCTCGGGAAAAGCATAGTTGATGAATTCTAGTCCGACAAACTTTGTGAATTCATCGTCGTGCTGGATAGGTTTTGAATACCCTGAGGGTTGATCCCATGACATGGTGGGGACACAGGTATTCCTTTCAATGATGCTCAGCTGATTTTCATTGTTCGGCTGATTTTCTTGCCCCAAGTCTCCTGGGTACGGCTGCCAGATAGGCAGGCCATTCATTGGGCCATAATAGTCGTGGTCAAAGTTGTCCTTCATCAGAGTGTCTTCCTTTAATGAGTTTGGTGGAGCACGGCATCCTTCCGAATCACAATCTCCATATATCATTTCGATGTCTGACCTGGGTATAAATCTCAGACTCTGTGCGGGATAGCGAAATGGCGTAGTCACCTCTTCCTGAGACATGTAACCATCCTCGTTGAGATAGGACTTCCATTCCTTATCCGTATCAGAGGGATCCTCCTCGTTGATAGTATGGACTGTTTGAGGCACTGGGTGAAGGAAACCTCCACTGTGGAAGAAGTCCTGAATGGGATGAAGAATTTCATCGTTAGCACCTGTCTGGGTGCAGGTCGCAGAAAAACCAAGACCCTTCTTTGTTTTATTATCAGTAGAAATGACAAGTTGTCCCCATCCTTTTGCATTGTTATTCTGGATCACTTCGAGAGCATCTCTGTATGAGGAAATCGAGGTTCCTTTCTCTAATCGATTCTCATTGCTCACCGAAAGTGCTTGGAACTGAGTCCCAACAGCCTCCTCGGGTTCTACACAAGTAGATAATGACAGGTTACTCACGATAAAGGCTTGTTCTCCACAGACCGTGACGAGTTGATCGTTCTTGATGAACTTCAGTTTTTGGTGCAATGTTGAAGTGACTGCCCCAGCCTGATGTATCCAAGGTCTTCCTAATAAACAGCTGTACACTGCCCGGACGCCCATGACCTGGAAAGTGACTAGGAAAGTGTGAGGACCGATAGTTATGGGAAGGTCAACTTCACCGATAACTGCTTTCTGAGACCCGTCAAATGCTTTGACGATGACCTCACTGCCCCTCATCGAGGATCCTTTGAATAATAGTCGCATTAAAGTGGACTTTGGCATAACATTGATGGCCGATCCTGTGTCTACCTGTACGCTGGCTAAAGCATCATCCTGGCAGTTAACTGTGATATTGAGCGCCATGCTGTGGCGTTTGCCCTTATCTGGAAAATCCTCATCACTGAATCCTACGTTGTTGCAGGAAGTGATGTTAGGGATGATGCTATCGAACTGTCGTATTGACACATCCTGTTCCACAAAGGCCTGCTCTAGGGCTTTCTGTAGAGCCTCTCTGTGGGCTTCGGAACTGAGTAAAAGTGATTGCACTGAGATCTTTGAAGGAGTTTGTAACAGCTGATCAACAATGTTATATTCACTCCTTTGGATGAGCTTCAACATCTCATCATCGTTATTTGAATGGTAGGGATTACTGGATTGACCGACTGGTGGATCAAGAGCTTCTGTCGGAAGTTCCTTTTCTTTGTTAGGTTCTCTAACTCCTCGGTTAAAAATTCGACCGCTCCGTGTTACTCGACTGATGTCTGCAATATTCACGACGGAGGGTAATGGAATTTCCTTTCCTTTCTCAATTACTGTTGCACCGTATTTGTAAGGGATCGCCTTAGCTGATTCATATGGTAATGGTCCTGCAGATAGATAACTACAGGAGCTGATTTTTCTGACTGTCGTAAGTAACTTCAATCAGTTCCTGGCTAAGAACCTTTGATTCGTCCAGTAGAGGGATGATGGTACAAACATCCTTGTTTTGTTAATGATCAGAGATTACAACCACATCTTTGATTTGATCAGCGAAGTAGTCCGGCGTCCAGTTGATTGGCTCGGGACTCGGACACTGGTGAATCTCTTTACGATCCAACTGACCTTGAAGGGCTGCCCGCACAAGGCAGCATCCTTGGTTACTCTCCGAGCAGACTCTACAACGTTCATAGTTGTGTGGTGGCACCTGGCCACGCCCACTTTGAATGCAGTGTAACCTTACCAGGTTTGTTTCCATAGATCGGGCATCCTGACTTTGACGCCGAGTAGGGTTTCCATTAAGCACACTGATTTGTTGCGTGTCTTCGTCTAGATAGATTGGAAGCCACCAGTGGTTTAACAAGTGTTGTAAAGTTCTCTGAACAAGACCGCACCCTTGGTTACTCTTACAACATCCTTTACAGCTCTGATAATTATGCGAAGTGAGAAAACCGAGTTGGACCTGCCTGGCATGTAACTCCACCAAGCTGGTATTCATCAGACGAATATCAAAGATTTGAATCATGTTGATATGATAAGGATTTCTATCATGGTAGTCCTAGATCCATCCAAGATCTATCTGACGCTGGAGGGCCTCTTGTACAAAAGAGCATCCATGTTTATTTACTGAGCAAGTCAGACAGGAATTATAATCCTGCCGCGGCAGATTATGATACTGGCTTCGCCTTGAGTACATCGCCACCAATTGGACATTCATTGCACGGATGTCGTGGTTCTGAACGATGTTGGAGTTCGTATAAGTCATGTTGACTCCACGAACTCGATGCTCTTGGATCCATCCTTGATTGTTTTTAGAGCAGATATCACACTGGCGATAATTATGAGGTGGCACATGGCCATACCCGCTCTGTTTGCGATGCATCCTGACCAGATTGGTCCTCAATAAGAGTACATCATGAATTTGATAGTTGCTGTTAGACTCTCCCTCTATCAAGTTTACCGCAGCTTTCTCGTGTTGAGGCAGCGGGTTCGTGAGAACATTCGGATTCGTATCTTTGAAAGATAAGACCCCGCTCATAACAAGCTTTTGTACGTCGAATTTGAAACTAGGACAGTTTTCTATGTTATGCCCTGGTCCTCCTTGATGGTAAGGACATGTCTGATCCGTTTTGAACCAAAAAGGCGGATTTTCCGGTACTATAAGAGGAGACTTGGTTTGGACATACCCCTTGACCAGTAATAATGGAAGCAGTTCTGCGTACAACATGGGTATAGGGTCGAACCCTGACGGTCGTGTTGGACAATTGTTGTTGTATGAAGGACGAGCCTGCTGAAAAGGCTGTTGTGTCCTTTGCTGATATTGCTGTTGATTAGGTTGGCTCGGCGCAACCTGAGGTTGATATGTAGGAACAGGCGCCAGGTTAATAGCAGGAGTTACAGCTGCTACTGGTTAGTAATGTCGCCTTTGCTTTCCGAGAGAGATATTCCCAATATCTTGCTCTTTTTTCTTAGGGAGAGCACTACCGTATCATTTTGTACTACTTGATGATCCAGTGTCTTTAACTAAACGTCCTTCTCAGAGAGCTTCCTCAAGACGAACTCCTATGCCCACCATCACGGTGAAGTCACTGGGCGCACTGGCGACCATTCTATCATAGTAAAATGAGCTCAAGGTATTTAACAAGATCTTTGTCATCTCTTTTTCCTCAAGAGGTGGACAAATCTGGGCGGCAATTTCACGCCATCTCTGAGCATACTCCTTAAAGGTTTCCTTGTCCTTTTGTGACATTGATCTGAGTTGATCTCTGTCCGGTGCCATGTCCAAATTGTATTTATATTGTTGAACGAAAGCAGCGCCAAGATCTCTGAACGTGGCGATTGTAGCGCGGTTTAAACCCATGTACCATTTTAATGCGGCACCGGTTAAACTATCCTAAAAGTAGTGAATGAGCAGCTCCTGGTTCTTTGTTTGAGCTGACATTCACCGAGCATACATCACCAAATGGCTCTGAGGGCAAGAGTTACCCTTGTATTTTCCAAAATCGGGTACCTGGAACTTGTGTGGAACTTTCACATTGGGGACCAAGCAGAGGTCCGCGGTGTCCTTTCCAAATAATTCCTGACCGCGAAGGGCTTGCAGTTCTTCCTGCATTCCCATGAACTATTCCTGAAATTCATTCATTTTGTCGAACATACTTTCGTTTCCACCAGACGGTATCTGTGGAATCTGTCCTTCCGGGACAGTGTGTACCACGGGCTGTGGTATAGTCATTATGGCCGAGACTCTCGATGTCTCCTGAAGTTTGTAACCTTCAGGAGTTGTTGTCATGCCCTGGCATATTCACTTTCCCGAAGTTTGTAACCTTCAGGCCCAGCGGCTCCTGCTGCGGTTCCCTGATCCTCAGCGATCGGCGGAACATATCCTTCCAGAATATAGTTGATAGGCATGCCCCAGGGACGATCTTTTTGCATCTTGTACCTAGGATCATACTTTTCCACTATGGGCGTAGATGTGATCTCTGAGATCACAGTCCTTTGTTGTTGCATCTGAGCTTCTGCTAGAGCTTGCATGTTGTTATGGAGCTTTCTCAGATCCTCTTTTAGAGTGTCGATCTCTTCTCTCAACTCTCTGTTCTCTTCCTCGAGATCATCCATCTTTTTCTGACGATTGGCCCAAGTATTGTACGAATGAGACAATTTGACTCTAGAATCGAGACGCAAACGTGAGATTCGCAGGGAAGAAGAATGCGTTAAGTGAGAATGATGAATGCAATGATTATTAATTATTTTTGTTTATTCAAAGTAAACTTCGACAATTAGATTGCAAATATCAAACAGTGGGGAAGACCCCGTTTTATTGAATTTAAAGGATTGCAAAAATGGAAATACAGTAGATTACAAAGTGCTGAAAAAGGAAATCTAAACTAATGGATCCTAAGTCCTCTCTAAAGAGAGCTCAGGTGCTGGTTCGAGTACTTTCCTTTTCTTTGACCGGGGCTCTTGGGCCGTTGTCGGGTTGTCATTCCTTTGCCAAGTGAATGGAGCAAGCAAATTCCTTTGGTCATCCTGATTTTCTACAGCATGTTGCTCTAAAATCTCAATCAGAGCATCTTTTTCTCTTAATAGCTGCTGTATTTTCTTACACTCCACATTGAGAATACAGTACTTGTTCCTCCAAGACCTCTTCTCCTGCTGAACTTTGCTGAGAGTAACCTGCAGTTTTTCCATTTCAGACATGAAATAAAGGGCAGAATCCCTTAATGGAAGAACTTCTTAACGAGGGTAAGGCATCCTCAGCTCGAGAGCTCTAGTTTGTACCCAGTGGAGTAAGGCTCCCCTGAGACATAGTCTGGTTTTCCCAGAGACTCTCGTCCTTTTCTGTGAACGTGTTTCCGAGCATGCACTATTTCTGTCTTTAGTGCCCTGTCATTTTATCCTTCCTTGAAGAAAAGACCTTCCACGTGAGCATTACGCGTGACATGCCTCATTGGGTATCCAAATTGACGACGAACTAACACTAGATGATAGTTGATTCCCCCTTAGTCCCTATAAGGGGTACATTTGGGAAATTTCCACAACGGTCAATGATTCTGATCCCGTCGTAGATTCGATTGTACCAATCAATGTCAGAGTTAGTAAGAGACATGATTCTCTGCGACCAACGTAAAGTATTCTTTTGATCCCAAAATGCAGTAGACTTGGGCAAATGGGAAGTGAACCATTTGTAAAGCAGGGGTACACAACACATGATCATTCCTCCGCTGTATAAATTCCTTAAGTGTACCGAATGATACACATCTGCGAGTAAGGTCGGTACAGGGTTTCCAATCAGACAAATCTTAATGGCATTGAAGTCTATGAAGTTATCAATGTTGGGAAACAAAAATAACCCGTAGGTGAGCAAAACAAAGATGCTCTCGAAAGCGGCCACATTCCCTATACTAGCAAAGTATAAAGCCTTCTTTGTTAAGAACTGGGCTGGAAAACCTTGGATGTCACCCTTAGTGGTCATGTGAGTCCTGACTTCTGACTCGTCCAAATAAATTGCTCTTGCAATGGTTTGATCCTTTGGAATTTCTTCCAGTCCAGAAAATGGAGCTTGATCAGTAACATGTAAATCAGTCAGGTGAGAATACTCCTCCAGCGTTGGTGCTAGCTAATAATCTGGGAATGTGAAACAGTGATAAACCGGATCGTAGAACTGGATTAGCGTGGACATGATTCCTTCGATTACATGGACCCTTAACATGGACAGCAGTCCTCCATACTTGGCTCTGAAAGCCTTGTGGTTAGTGATCATTCTCGCCAAACCTCTCAAATCCTCTAACTTTGGAACCTTGAAGGTATACTTATGAGTTTTCCTTCTACCGAAATCCATTAGCGCAATCTCCTTTCTCTGACATTTGCAATCACTGTCTTAGTTTAATTTGAAAAAGAGAGACTAGAAGAGAAGATTTTCTTTGTTTTAATGTTTTTTAAATGAATGCATGAATGCAGCACTCAAAAACATAGAAAAAACATGGGGTCAAAGGGTCGGTGTCATGAAGTCAAGGCTCTACCCCCCCCCAAGGGTTTATACTGGTGATTTTTTGTACCTGTCCGCAAAATCATTGACCCCTCTGGGATAACAACAACAAGCGGATCGCCAGCGAGCTGATGCATCCTAGAGCGATCTCAAATGAGGGTAGTATCGCGTGACAACTATTTCTGATAGCTTCCGCACTACAAAATTGCTTAAGTCTACTAAAAACCTCAGCTTCTCAGATAACCCAGTCGACCACACTACTTTCAACAACCGGCGTCGTATAGGCAATGTATCTGCAAAGGGAGTCTCCACTGAGTTTGATGGTCGATCGGGGGCTCTTAACTGGGATTCACTCCCAGTAAGATTACCCACATTGCCATCACCTATCTTAGGTGTATATTCAATCTTTCCACATGCGGCATCACACGCATTCCCATTAGCAGAAAAAATAAACACAGATATCAATTAGGAAAAGCAGTATATATATTTGTCTTAATTATCCTAGACCTCTAGTCTTATGATCCTATACAAAAAATGACTCCCCAGCAGAGCTGTCATTTCTGTGACATGAATTTAGGGTTTCATCCCTTGAAGAAAGAATGCCTCCCACTGTGGTCGCCATTCTGCTGTGGCACTATCTAAGGTTTCTACCTAAGAGATGAGAAGAGAACAAGATCATAATGATCCGTCCCCAGCAAAGTCGCCATTTTTATGTAGCGCGAGTTTTTGCGTGGTTGCGAAGCACTATCGCTTTGGGGTACTACAGCTCGATTCATTTTTTATCCTATTGAAGTTGATGAAGGAAGGGAAATAGATGTCTCCAATTAACCATGCATGCATACTGAGTTTAAATAGATGATTGTTGGTTTACAGATGCTACAAACATTGTGGGTTTCTCTTAGGTCATTTTGTTAGAAAAGGCACAGGGTTTAGACTATTGGTGAGGTTTTAGATTTGATGCTTTTGGGTTGATATTTGAAGGTACTGGAGTTTGGGTTTTTGATTAGTGTGCTCTCTAAGATTTTTTGCAATCTTAAGCCTACGTATTCCCATTTAACGAAACAGGGAAATCAGAGCGATCGTAGTTCCTCCTATTCTACGGGAGGAAAAAGGTGGGTTATTTTGGTGTCTTGTTCAAAGCCCAAGATGTGAAGCTAAATGTGGTTTGTATCTTGTTCAAAGCCCAAGATATGAAGTTGAAGGGTCTATTTGTATCTTGTTCGAAGCCCAAGATGTGAAGCTGAATGGTTTTTGACTTTAGAGAGAATTTGTCATCTCCAAAGGGGATTTTTGGTCTGTTTGTCACAACTGTTGCGTGACTGGTTATAAAGGAGAATTACTTTAACTGGGATATGTGAATCCAGCAATGCCATAATTTCCTTTATAGGGGTTTTTTAACCTGAAGGAGAAGACTTTAACTCAGTGTAGAGCAATGCCATCTTTCCTTAGGAATTTCTCATGCTAAAAGAGGGACAGTGGCGTGGATGTAAATAATCCAGAGGCTTGCCGCTTACAGCAATTAGATGAAGGAAAAGGAGTTGTTGATGTTTGTATACTATGAACGAGGCACAAGTTTTGATGCTAAAAGATTGATTGACTCAACTGGGGGTTCCTTATACAAAGCCTAAGAGGAGGCTATTGACCCAACAAGAGGGTGTTTTTATGTGTCTCGTACGAAGCCCGAGAGAGAGGCTAAAAGGGCTGACTCAACAAGAGAGTGCTTTTATATATGTCTTGTACGAAGCCCAAGACGGAGGCTCAAAGGTGATTGACTCAACAAGAGAGTCTTTTATACTCAACAAGAGAGTGTTTTTGTATCTCGTACGAAGCCTGAGATGGAGGCTAAGAGGTGGATTGACTAACAAGAGAGTCTTTTATATTCAACAAGAGAGTGATTTGGTATCTCGTACGAAGCTCGAGATGGAGGCTAAAAGGCTTAACTCAACAAGAGAGTCTTTTATACTCAACAAGAGAGTATTTTTGTATCTCGTACGAAGCCCGAGATGGAGGCTAAAAATTTTGACTCAACAAGAGAGTCTTTTATACTCAACAAGAGAGTGTGAAAAGGTTAGCTCCGCTGGGGAGAATCATTGTACAAAGCCCAAGAGGAGGCTAACTTCACTTAGGAAGGATCATTATACAAAGCCTAAGAGGAGGTTATTGTGTTGGTAACTATTTCAGTTTAGTGACAGGTCCAGTATGTTGGATAAAAGAGGAAATCAGTTCTTATAAAGGGAATGATTAAAGGTAAGACTGTGCTTTAGGATTGATCAGAGGATTAGGGTTATTTCCTGTTCTTTAAGGAAATGAAAAATCCAAAGGGGTATTGAGACTGTCCAAGTCTACGGGTGTTTTGAGAAATCGATTCTCAGGTAGTGAATGATCTTTGTATGATGCCCAAGAGAAGGCTGGTATGTTAAGGGATGAAGGTCAACCCATTAACAAGTCTAACACTTGACTCAGAAAGACAGCTCTAGTAACTTGATGACTAGGTTCTGTTCCTATACCTGTAGAGGTCTCTAGGTCCTTGTACTAAGCCCAAGAGAAGGCATGAGAGCTTTTAAGAAGCCGAAGGGTCCTTGTACAACGCCCAAGAGGAGGCGGGGATGCTTTTAAGAAGCCTGTGGGTCCCCAAACCCCAAGAAATTTAAGACATGCCATTCACCGAGAATATATCAAGCCAGGAAAGTCCGAGAATTTGGAAGAAACTCAAGAGATGCCATTCACGGAGAAAAGATCACCTCTGGGGAGTAGAGTTTCTTTGACAATTTCTAAGGGTGACACTCTGAGAAAGGGTTCACCGAGAATGCTGCCTTTCACATCTCTATATTGTTTAACCCCAAGAGGAGGGAAGACTGTGTCTGGTAATCCTATGGGGATCTAGTTTTGTTTGTATTTTAAGAGTGACCAAAAGGGCTTTACCTAGTGCTAGACGTAGTTGCCGGGGAAAACTCTAAATAACTATACTAGTATTACACAGTGGATATTTGACAAGTATATAAAAGTTTATGAAAGAAGACTTACAATGAGCAGCCCCACAATACAGTTATATATATGAAAGCGGATAAAGAAAGCGGGTAAACACTTACTCGGTTGTAGAGCTTCCATGCTGTTTGGTTAGTTGTTCAACAAAGAAAAATTTGATAATAATATTATATTCAAAATCAAAGGAGAAAGTGCTTTGAAAAGATTGTTGGGGCTTACAGCTCAAGGAGAGGCCCAAGGTTTTATCAGTGATTGCACTGTTGTTTTGAAATTGTACATAGACTTATACAAGTGACTGAGGCCCAAAAAGGTTTTCTGTACAAAGGGATGGGTCTTACACTCTCTCAAGAGGCCCAAAGGTGTTTAAAGAAAAAGAATGGGGCTTATAACACGAGGGTAGGCCCAGATGATTTGTTTTTGAATTGGCGATCGCGCCGAGATTTCTCTTTTAACACGGAGGGACTTATACAATGCATTGAGGCCCAAAAAGTTTTGGTTAAAAGGGGGTTGGTTCTACACTATTTTAGAGGCCCAATGATTTATTTTTGTACAAGTGGTGGGGCTTACAGCTCAAGGAGAGGCCCAAAGTTTTCGTTTGAAAACGACGATCGCGCCGTTGTTTTAAAAATGTACAGAGGGACTTATATAATAAGTGAGGCCCAAAAAGGTTTATGTACAAAAAGGGTTGGGACTTACACTCTATTAGAGGCCCAAAGGTGTTTGAAAATGATTTGTGAGGGTGAAAATCTAAGAAACCCTAATTTTGTTTTCCTTTAAAAGTAAATATTTAAAGAAAATCAAATAAAATGATAAAAATACCAAATGAGTTTGAACAAACCACTTGTGATTTTTGTTGAAGGTTTGAAAAATGAGGTTTTAATCACAAGATGAATTAAAACTCATTTGATTTTGATTTTCAAAGTAAATATTCACTTTTAAATGTTTAAAAACAATTAAAAAGGAATTTATTCAAAAAAATACTAATTATATTAAATAACTAATATAAATTTGATTTTTTTGTGGAATAAAATATTTCAACATTTTTGTGATTTTGTTGCAAAAAAAACCAATAAAAAATAATTAAAATTGAGGGAGTTATTAATTTTTCAAATCATTAAAAATAATAAGAAAAACAATAAAAAGTGAAAAAAAGCAAAAAGAGGATCTGGGGCGAGGGGGATTCGAACCCCAGACCTCTTGTGTATAGGGCGCGCGCCTTACCACTGGGGTGGTGATACATCCGTTGATTAAAATACAACCACAAATATACAATGCTTGCCTTGTTTTTGGCCTGGCCCAAGGCAAGGCAAGACAAGATTTTGGTTGAAAACGTGAAGGCCATAACTTTCTCATTTCTCCATGGATTGGGACAAAATTTAGGTCTATCCTGCCTAGAATTTCACAAGGAATTCAGTGGTGGTGGTTTTTTTCAGATCATGCTCCTATTGAAAAACCCGATAGTAGTTTTGAAATAGGTCATGATTTGCATTTTCTGTGCCATCTCTTGATACAAGCATGAATTACATGATAAATTGGTGTAAACACAACACATATAACATGTATAAGAGATGCATGATCAGTGGACATCAAAAGGAAACATGATTCAAAGAATCCAAGTTGTGATGCTTACCTCTTTTTGGAGTTTTTGTGCAATCTGCCAAGTGCTTTGTTCCAGAAATGATTTGATGCTTTAGACACCCTCAAATGATCTCTTAGAAGCTTTTAGGATGGTTGGAATCAGCTGGAAACCTCAGGAACAAGTTTGATCTCTTTCTTGCAAAAGGGGCAAAAGTGGCCAAAATAGCAACTCCCTCAAATGGTGTTCCAGATGGGGGGAACCATTTGGGACAGTTCAAGGATGATATTTGGAGTGTGTTTGAGGTTTTATCTGGTTTGTAAAGTGACTGATTCAAGACATGGCTTGAAAAATGCACAAAAGTCCTATTTTTGAGGTTTTGAGAGGTGACTTTGTGATTTTGGTGTTACAGGTCACTTGTGAGTGTTTGGATCACCTCTATATGATGTTTATGAGGTGTGTGTGTATGATTGGTTTGATTGGAATGGCTCTCAAACTCAAAACCCGATGGTGAATTGCTTTGGAAGGCAAATTTGGAAGTGAGAAGGTGATTTTGAGGAAAGCATCTGTTTGATGGTTTTGGTGTACTCAAACTGATCACAAATGAGCTCTATTTATAGTAGAGCAAGTTTGTTTTGGGAGCAATAGTGATTGGCAAATGCAACAGAGGTTTGACCAATGTTGATCAATGAGAATCCAAGTCTCCTCTAACCATTGACTAGAGGTTAGGGCACAGGCTGCAAGTTCCCTAGTTGTTGGATAAGTCTCGACTGAATTCAGCTGGAAATGGCTCAGTCCATGCCACCTTGGTGCATCCATTAAATGCTCCAAGCCAAAATTAGAGTCTTGTCCCTCTTTTAGGGATTTCTAAGTTTGGCATGCTACTTTTGGTTCCAAAGACTTGGGAGGCTGATGGATCAGTGTTTGTCCCTCCTTGGTCTCCCCCTGAGGTGTTCAGATGGATAAACTTGTTTGTCATTTGCACAAATTTGGCAAATCGAGCAAAATGCACAAATCTGCCTTGCCATGACAGTTTTCAGCAAGGCATGTTGTCATTGTCATATCTCATGGCTTAAGTGGACTTTGATGAAATTCTTGGCCATTTTGGAAAGCCCTCATATGATACAACAACTGTTTGATCATAGTTAGTTTTGATACGTTTTGGATCCAAGTGAAAAATCCCCCTACATTTGGAAATAAGTGAAGGCAGATTCTGACTTAGTGAAAATTTCACTAAGTGTTGGAAAAAAAGTGACATTTTCACTTTTTGTGATTTTGATAATTCCATAACTTAAAATCCATGAGGAATTGGAATGAGTTGTGTTTGAAGCTTTTGTAGAGTGCCATGAGAGCTACAAATCCAGCTTTGAATGGGGAAAATGGCCTTGTGGTTTAGGAGTTATGATCCTCCAAAGTTGGTACCCTAGCCACTTTGTTCCATAACTTAGAAATATTTTTAAGTTTTTATGGTTACCCCCCCTTTTACAAGTTATCCCACTATTTTTGATTTTTTTTATGAATGATGATTCCAATCACACATTAACATCATTTTAGGGTTAAGGAACCATAATTATGAAAAATCTCAAAAAGTCAAAGTTTGACTTTTGTGCACAGTTGACTTTTTATCAGATGAATTCCAAACTGTGCAATTCTCTATGAAATCAAGTCATTGACCTAAATTAAAGTTGATGGATTGATTTTATAGATGTTATAGGGTGTATTGAATCATGTCCTAGGGTTTGGGAGCATGTCCTGGTCAAAAGTCAAAGGTACAATTGACTTTTTTCGCGAAACCCTAGTTGTGGTTCAGATGAAGCTGAAACTTGGTGATCAAGCTTCTTGGATCAATCCATTGTTGTAAATGGATCAATTTGGTTCATTAGAGACCCTCAAATCCTCTCTTGAGGTCTTGGCTCATGATTTGTCCCAAAAGTCAACTTAGGGGTGAATTAGGTCAAGAAACCCTAATTCCTGATTCTTTGTGAATGCATCCCCTGATGCTAAATTGACTTGATGATTGGGTTCATGAGGTTCCATGGGGCATCTTAGGTTATGCTTTAAAGCATTGGCTCATGCCCAGAGGAAAACTCCCATCTGCAGGCCCTGGTCGACCAAAACCCTAATTTGGTGACACTGGCGATCTCGAGGCTTGATCCACTCAGAATGCTGCAACCCTGCGCTTGATTCTTTATGTGGGAGTTCTCTTGATCCTTTGTGGATGTTTAAGAGGTTTAGACAAGTTGAAGATCATGTCAATTCTTGATTGATCCTTTGTCTAAATGCTCTGAGAGGGCTTGAAACCCTAATTTTTTATAGTAGTGAATGCTCACCCATCTTTGGGGAGACTGATGAGTATGAAAGGTCATCCATATTGTGATGATGATTTACCCAATGATGGGAAATCTAAGTGGTCAAAATTTGGGGTATGACAATTCCCCGGCCGTTCGACCAGTACCCCTCACTGTCGAACACATCTACAACGAGCAATTCCCTAGAACTTAAAGCAAACCAAAATAATCCCTATTACGGGCATACATAAATACAAACACTTAGCGAAATTTAAAGCAGATAAAGCCATGCAAATCACAAAACTGGCCACAAGGATCGGGCACATAATTAAAAGTAGTAGGTGGCCTCAAGGACCACAATTGTGCTTGATTACATAAACCGGGGGCCATGCCCCCCATTCAAAATAAGTTACGAACACCAGGAGTCACGGGCACCACGAGACAACTTTCTCCGTCACCAATCGACGACTTTACGCTAGCTCCCTGGAGCCGCGAGCTATCCTTAAGTCATCACTCTCATGCTCGGGAGAAACGACTTAGGGGCTCCTGTTCTGGACTGGACCAATGGCCAGGCATGACCCAATCCACTTCTGCTCCCAGAATGACCCAATTGTCTAAGTCTAATCCACAAAGGGCAACAGTTACCTTTCTACCCCTCCAACCGGGAAAGGAATGAATCACTCCTCCCCGGAACAGCTGCCCGTTCCGCACGACTTCTTCACTCCCCGGACAGCTAAGGGCATGTGCCCAAAACTATGCCTATGCCCGACATAACGGCTAGTTTTGGGCACTCTGCCCGCATAACGACTAGTTTGGGCAGTTACCTATTCTTCGGGAAAACGGTTATTTCGCCCCAAAAATAGGACCGTTGGCCACGCGCTGGGGGCACTATATAAACCCTCTCACTCGAGAGGGTCAGGTATCCAATAATCACCCTTGAAACTCATACTTTGTACTTGCCCCTTTTTCTCTGACCCTTTCTTACTTGAGCGTCGGAGTGCCTTGCAGGTACACCCCCTCCTCCTCTCCATACAACCGGCATCTCAGACGTACTTGGTGGCCCACTTCAACAGGATCTGATCCAGCCTTCACGATCAGTAACTATGTTTATAGCGCTGCATATATGCAATGGTATTTATCCATTCAATTTATGCATGCTTCTCAAGCCCAGTTCCTCGGTGACCCCCGTCAGTATGCATCTTCTTCATCACAACAAAGAGCCTCGCCGTCCATGCATCAAGAAATCCCCCAGATGAACCCTTCATAATTTCAATCCTAGACTTCTTCAATCCCCCAAAACACATACCACCACCCCTAACCCACACAACCTCAACCAACATATCAACACACTTATACCACACAACAACACACATTCTTTACCACCTCCTCTCAACAACCAACACCATTCACCCCAACCCCTCAAGCAAACTTCTACTACCACCAAAAATACCAGCAACAAACAACACTTCGACAATCCTTCCAATTCACTTCAATCCCTCGACCTAACTTTGATTCCTCTTACCCCCAATCAAAACAACAACCCTTTAACCCTTCTCTCTCTCAAGCCACTTCTACCTACCGCACTGACAATGTTTATTACCCTCTCATCCAACAAATACCTCCAACCACCTTCAACCAACCATCTCAGTCAGTCCCCAACTATCTCCTTACTGATGATCAGCTCATGGAATGGCCAAGTTTTTCTGTTACTGATGTGGATAACGTCGATACATCACATCAACCAGAAAATGTATGTGAAGATGAGGGTGTAGCTGAAGACGAAGAGTTGTCTTCCAACTCTACTCCATCGCCTACAAGACGACAACCAGACTTAGGCAGGGGAAAACGCGTGATTTTCCCAAAAATGTTTGGAACTGGCGATCATTTACGTAGACAAAAATGATGTATCTTCACTCAATAATATTAATAAAATTTCTTATATTTATGATTTTATTTAATAAACATATTATATTAATTAATTAATTAAATATTATGAAATATATTTAATTTTAATATAAAATTAATTATAATATTTATTCATTAATATTTTAAAACATAAAAATAGTTTTTAACTTTATAAAACAATTAAATATATTAAAATATAATAAAACATTTATAATTAAATTAAAAAAAATGAACTTCAATGGGTCGGCCAACCAATGGTCGAGCCCATTCTTGGTCGCAAATGGCTTCAATGGTTCGTCCATTGTAAGGACGAGCCCAAAAAAGAAATGTGGCATTTTGGTATAATTTTTCCAACTTGTGACATTTTGGTACATTTAATTTCAGAAGGTGGCATTTTGGTAAAAAAATATTTTAAATAACTTGCACAAATTCATTCATCTTTTACGTTTTACTTTATTAGACTATATATATATATATATATATATATATATATATATATATATATAATTCGTTGGTAAGTCTAAAATAATTAAATCTCACCCCATTAATAAAAATAAATCAATCTATCATATAAAATTAAACAAAAGATTGATCCTCACAAATACTACATAATTCAAATTAATTTCGAAAAAATAAAAGACTCTATTTAGTTTCTTATAAAATTTAACCGAACCTTATTTGTCATTTTCTTAATATTTTTTTAAATCGGTTTTTCCTATTTTTAAACTGTTACTGAATGTCATGTGTATTATTTATGCCACATGCATTTTTTTAATAATTACGTGGATAATCATGTTAGATTTTATTTTTTATTTTTTATTTTTTAATATTAAATTGATTTTTATTTTTAATTTCAATTTTATTCTAAAATAATACACAAATAGAAAATGTAAATCCTAAATAATACACAAATTCAAAATAAAATTAATAAAATGCAAATCCTAAATATAATCAATCAAATAGAAATAGCTTTATTAATATTTAATTGAATTACTTTTAAATTAATTGGTTATTATTTAGTTTGAATTAACTATATAGTAATTCATCAAATAATACAAAAATTTAAAATAATATTAATAAAATATAAATCCTAAATATAACTTATCAAATAGAAATAAATTTATTAATATTTAATTGAATTACTTTTAAATTAATTGATTATTATTCCGTTTAAATTAATTAAATACTTAAAAATATAATTGATTATTCAATTTGAATTCATTAAATATTTTAATAATGAATTAAAATATTTTTAAATAATTGATTATTATTTAATTTGACTTAATTTAACCATCTCCTGTGGCAGTTTAATAATAAATTTTGTAATTGTTACACATTGGTCGTTCTTTTTTTTTTAACAATTCATTTCCTTATAAATAAGACTAATTAAAAATTTATACACTCATATTTTCTCTCACAATTTTATTTCCTCTTAAATTTCAATTTCTCTCTCACAATTTTATTACTTTACTCTTAACTTTTAAATTTTTCTCTCACAATTTCATCTCATTGACCTTCATTTGACACAATATTTTATTCAATTTTTCATCTTTTTACATCAAAAATATCATTGTTTAGGTCAAATGGATCCTAATAAATATAATTTTCAACCATCTATGTTCCAACTCATGCAAAATTATCAACATCCTAATCGTCAAAATTCTCAATTTTCACCACTGCCAACAAACTCCGACGTATTTTTCCCGTCACCAAACAACCCAAATATGTATTTTAGACCTCAAAAAATATTCATGGGGTAGAGTTTTCTCATTGTGAACCCCAAACATCGATTGAGTTTATGTATGGACGTCAAGTTCTACAAGGAGAAGAAAGACATTCGATAAAAAGATCTGAGAGCTATTCACAAGGGATGAAGATACATTTCTCATGAAATCATGACTCAATGTTTCAAAGGATCCAATAGTGGGAGTTAATCAAAAAGTCGATAGCTTTTGGTGAAGAATCACCGCCAATTATAACGAGTATCGCGCGAGAAAAGCTATGTGGCCAGTTAAAAAGTCGATGGCATCAAATAAATAATCTTGTTCAAAATTTGTTAGGTGTCACAGACTAGCCGTTAATGGAAAGAAAAGTGGGACATCGGATAAAGATATATTAGTCAATGAACATGCTTCTTTTGCTCAAGATAAAGGTGCACTATTGAATCTTGAGTATGCATGGCGATTGTTAAAAAATGAACCTAAATGGATGGGAGCATCCATCGAAAATTGTTCAAAAATAACAAAGAGTTCTGCTAGTGTACATATACATCATCTCTTAACCTAGAGACACCTTCAAGTTATGAGTATAACTTATCATCTCCAATGGGGGTCCAATGGGACAAAAGGCAACAAAAAGAAAGGGTAAGGTAAATGCAAGTGTAAATGCAACTAAACCGCCTTCTAATGCTATGCATGATACAATGAATAAAAGAGTAGCAGTAATGGAAAATCTAGCACGACTTAAGGAGGAAGAAAATAAATTATTCAAGGAAAAGATGGAGTTTGAAGCAATGCAATACATCATGTCAGACACTTCTAAGATGAATGATAATAAACGTGAAATTCATGAAAAATATTGTAATAAGCTAAAAGGAAAATGTGGATTTTAGTTATGATTAAATTTTCTTGTATTATCAAAATTAAATATTATGTAGTGTTTTTTATGCATCAACAACCTATGTAAAACGATCATTAGTAACAATTTAATTCGAACAGGTTGTTATTCAAACTAGTTATTAGTTATATAACTTATATAAACTTCCATTTTCTCTCACTTTTCTATCACTCATCTCTCACTTTTGCATCACTCTTGTCCCATTCTTCTCTTAATTTGGAAGTTCCTCTAGTCCAAAGAGAAGAACAGTGATAGATCGGAGTTGTGAAGAATGGCATAGACGATTATTTAATGACTACTTCTCAGAAAATTCAGTATACACAGATGCCTAATTCCGTAGAAGGTTCAGAAGGCATAGGCATGTGTTTCTTCGAATTATAGAAACCCTTGGAAATCATGATCAATATTTTAAAATGAGGGTCGATACACATGGTAAAATGGGCCTTTCACCATTGTAGAAATGCACTTTTGTTATTCGTATGTTGGCACAAGGATCTTCCGCTGACATTGTAGGCGAATATGTTCGAATTGGTGAAAGTACTGCAATTGAGTGCTTAGAAAGATTCGTAAGGGGCGTGAATGGGGGTATTTGTGGCTGAGTATTTGAGAAGGCCTAACAACAACGGTGTTTAACATCTATTAAAATTGGGGGAGTCACGTGGATTTCCATGTATGCTAGGTTCCATTGATTATATGCATTGGAAATGGAAAAATTGTCTCATTGCATGGAAAGGACAGTTTTGTTGAAGTGATCATGGTAAATCCACGATCATGCTTGAAGTAGTGGCATCACAGGACTTGTGGATTTGACATGCATTTTTTGGTATTACAGGCTCAAACAATGAAATTAACGTGTTAAACCAATCCAACGTGTTTAACGATATTTTTGGAAGGACAGACTCTCAATGTGCACTATACATTCAATAAAAATCCATATAATGTGGGCTACTATCTAGAAGATGGTATATATCTAGAATTGTCTACATTTGTCATGACCATTTCAATGCAGCAATGAGAAAAGAGAAAACTATATGCACAACATAAAGAATCCGCTAGAAAAAATGTGAACCCGACATTTGGAGTGCTTCAATCTCGATTTGCAAATATATGTGGTCCAACGTGTGTCTGACATATGGAAACCTTTAAGCATACCATGTATGCTTGCATCATGTTACACGATATGATTGTTGAAGACGAATGACACACATATGAATGTGATTTTGATTACTCTTATTATAATGTGAATAACATCTCAATAACTGAAACATTTAACGGTCATCATCCGAATCTTGCAACAAAACTACAAAGAAGAGCAAGTCTTCGTGAAAAACAAGTTCATCGCCAAGTTCAAGGAGATCTAGTGGAGTATATTTGGGAACGATTTGAACACGAGGATGACGAAATTTAAATTTGACTAATTATGTGATGTTATTTATTTTTATTATTTTTGATTATATGTCATGTATTTGAGATTAACTTAAATTATTATTTTAAATTTTAAGTTTAATTTGAACATTAAATATTTTATATTAACTTTAATTTAAATAATTTAAATATTTAATAAAATGTAATATGAATAAAATATTAATATATAAAGTAAAGTTGTGGGACCTGTTGTACCCTAATTTTTACCCCTAAGATTTCCCACACGTCATTTGCATTTTTGCACACAAACAAGACCATGTTTTGGTTCCTCTATCCCTCTCATCTCTGGGTTTATGCCTTGCAGGGATCATCGAGCATCTGTGTGTTTCTTACTTGCTTTTATTTGTTTGCTTATGTTTACTAACCTTTAATCAAAATCCAAAAATATGTTTGTTTTCCCTTTTACTAACTTTTTCAGGAAGAGGTTTGGATCAAGAATGTCAAATACCAGTTTCTCAGCTCGAATGAAATTCATATGAAAAAGTCAAAGTTGATATGCAAACAATCCAAAATCATCTGGTCAAGAGTTTCCAAGAATTGATTGATTATTACTCAAGAAACCCTAACGTTCATGCTTTTATTTCCATGCCTTCTTTGACAAGTCAAAAAAATCGAGCCAGAGCCAAAACATCATAGCAAAAAGTCATTTCCTCATTTTTTTCACTGTGTTAATCGATTAACCAAAATTTTCCTAAAATGGGTTAATCGATTAACACATGCATTTTTTTGGCTAAAAACAACAAATTCAGGTTCTGCAGCATTTTGGCACCAATTTTCAAATGTGACCTCATGTGGAATATTCTATATCATGCAAAATCATCACAAAAATAATTCCCCTACATAATCACAATTAATTCCCACCATACACCCTCATTAATCACCACTTGATCTTGATTTTGCCTCCAAATTCAAATTTAAACCTAATTTTGGCTCCAAACCAAGCTCCAAGCCACCAAAATTTCCAAGCCTAAATTCTATAAATAGAGGCCTCATTTCATTCATGGTACAAGTTTTTGATAGCCAAATTCACCTTGTCAAAATTCTTCCTCATTCCCATTTTTCTTCATCTACCCAAATTCACCAAAGCTTTTTCTTCCATTAAAAGTTAGTAAGCTTTTCATTGAAGCTTACTAATCTTTGAGCTAAACCTCAATCAAAACACTTCATCAACATCAAATTTTATAGATCAAAGCTTTTGAGTGTGGTTCTTGAAGTTGATTTGAAGCATTTTCAGATTTGGAAGTGGTAAACTCATGATCCACCATTGTTGTGCTTAATTCTCATCTTCCACAATGTGATCTCTTGTTGATCTTTGTTGCTTGATTCTTTGAGCAACATTTTATGATTCCAGTGGTGTTAATTGCTCTTAATTTGATGGAATTTTCGTGCTCAATTGCATCCATGATCATGAGGTGTTTGAAGAAATGATTGAATCAGGAATGTTGATTTTTTGTTGTCCTTCCAGTGTTAATCGATTAACCAATTTGTACATGAAATGGTTAATCGACTAACCAGAGTCAGAATGTATTTTTGTCTTATTTTGGGACTGCATTGAGTTCCTTTCTTCCTTCTTTCATTTCTTTTTATTTTGCCTTGAATTGTGGTGTTTGTTGATCAAATTTCTCTTTAAATTCCATGGACTTTGGGTGTTTGATGAGGTTGGATAAACCTTCATGTAAGTTCTAGTAATTGGCTGAAATTTTGTTAAAACAATGTTGATGTCATGGTTGATGTTGCAACATGAGCTTCTAACAGTATAGCTAACATTTATAGCTAACATTCTGGTTTATTGTTGAAGAGTTAAAGTACTGAAGAGTGATGTCACATGCGATGTCTTAACATCACTATACCAAAACATTAAAACATCAGACAGATTAGAGCTGCAAGTGTTTTCTGGTGTGAATGAGAAATTATGCTAAAGAGAATCAGAGAATATAGGCGAAGATCAAGGAAGAGATATATTCTGTTACAATCAGTTATGAAGATCAGGTTGTTGCGCATTTAAAGAATAATTGAAGATATGATTGAAGATCTATTTAGAAGCAGATTTGTTACAGAAGATATGATATGATTTGAAGGCCCAAGTCCTGTTGGGATAATGTTATAAATAGAATGTTTGTAACCTAGAAGAGGTACGGGTCCAAGATGTAGATCTTTAGGGCTTTGTCAAAGTGAACCACTCGGGTTATGAGATGGTCACTGTGTGTAACTCAGAAACCTGTAGGTAATGAGGTTGAGTTTGGTATTGTTCTTGGAGGAAGCTTTGAAGCAACTCCAAAGGGTGTCATGGAAGGGTGTCTTCTATGATTGTACAGTTGTTGGTAATCAAGTTGTTGATGCAGTGACGATGTAGTTGACTGCTAGACATCATAGTAATGATAGGAAGTGAGATGGAGTCTCTTACCTAGGGAGGACTTAGGTAGAAGGGTCATTGGGTAGTGATTAAATTAGGTAGATTGTCAACTGGTCTGTTGAGTCTGTAATTTGATACTACTTATAGTGGACTTCCTTCCTGGCTTGGTATGCCCCCAGATGTAGGTTGTTGAACCGAACTGGGTGAACAATTCAGTGTGTTATTTATTGTTTCTGTTATTGCCTTGTTCAGCAGATTGCGATGTTGTGACATTGCACTATGACATCACACATCTGTACCAGAATTTCAATTGGTATCAAAGCAGGCATCCTGTCTGTTTCTGGATGAGATCTAGGGAAGATACTTTCTGGTTCATGAGCAAGGAAGACAGTCAAAGTACTTTGTAATATCCCTTGGAGTGTAGAATGAAGTTATCAGGGTTGTTGCTGTGACCTTGTGCACTTGGAGTGTTGGGCAAGGGTTATTATGCCTGAAGGTAGTAGAGGAGTTTTCTGGTGTATGTTCCGCTGCATATATATATCTGATGGAAAATTCCTAGTGGTTTTGAGTTAAGACTGCAACATTCTGCTCTCCTCTGAAGATGTGGTGATTTGTGAGGACATCTTCAACCAGCTTGTTCATCCCAAGTCCACTCATAAAGGAACTCTTATATAAGCATGTTGAAAAGAGGTCTGAAGAAAATCTTGCATGATCAATCTCTGGTTTGTGTTAAAGGATCTTTTGGTGTGAAGAGATTGTGACATAACAGATGCTTGGGGGGCTAAACAAATGTGTTGATCACATCTGTTTGGAACCTACTCCTGACTTGGAAGAGGAGGCATCTGGGCTGTGTGAAGATTCATCAAGAAAGAAGCTGAGCGTATTATGTCAAGCAGCTTTTGGTCAATTGGAGATGGTGCCTGCATTAGCCTTGTGGCTGGAAGGATCAGAAGAAGAAGACCATATGTTCAGTACTGTGACTCCTTCATCCTAGTTGATGATAAAAGAAGAAGGGAGAGCCAAAGCAAAAGAGTGTCACTGTCAAAGTTTTCATGCGGGAGTGAAGATCTTGATAAGTTATCTCTTAAGCTTAGTTGTGGTACCTTAATGAGGATGGCATCAAAAGTTTGAAGATTCTTGAAATATTAGAAGATGCAGGATCATTGGTGATGTAGAAACATTATTTCAGTCTTTGCCTTCTCAGCCAAAGGAAGTTTGTTATGCTCACGTGTATTATCAGGTCAAGCCATTTACCTAATGTAAAGTGATCAGTGGTGTGGATTAGCGAGAGAAGGGTCAACCAGTGCCTTGAGTCTGCAGGAAAATGATGTATCTTGCATGTTTGTCTGATTAGGATGGTGTTGTACATTCAACTAATGACAATATACATTGACGAGAGACTTTGTATTTGTCTGAGGTTAAAGTGCAGGACTGCAGAAGTGTTGAGAAGTATTTTCAAGCGTTAAGCACTTTGGAGATGAGTCAACTGGTGGGGTTGATTGATGACTATGGAGTATCATCCAATTTGTCAGGGATGAGTTTGAGTTACTCTTGGGCAGTAGGGCAATGAGTGAAAGACTCAAGGAGACTATTCTTCTTGAAGAAGGATGAGAGGAAGATTATGCCCTGGTTCAGAAGATTGATGCCTACATCATGCTTAAGGAGCGTCTACATAATCATACGGGAGAATGATGAAGTAGAAGGTCTGCCTTAGATGAAGAGGTTAATAGAGAATGACTGCCTTGAGAGAAAGGGACAGAGGTACCAAAATGTATGTGCTCAGAAGTATGCTCAAATGTTCATCCTCATCTAGAGCATTTGTAACCATGACAGGGGGGAATACTTGTCTATGGATTTAGGCTACAAAGGTATATATATTGTGAAGATTGCATGCTGATCAAGATTGTGAAGATTGGTTAGGAGAAAATGTCAGATAACATGTTATAACATTAGGCTGTTGGATGGCTTGTCGGTGTGGACATAAATGGTTCTACCCTGGTGAAGCTAATTGTTTGAATCATATGTGCACATGACAGCTTGGTTTGTGGAGAATTTGCGTAGGGGATTGTGTTGATGGAAGGTGTTCTTCTTGCAAAGGTACACTGATTATCCTTGATAGGGGGAGAATAATATTACTGGAGCTTTTGGTGTTGGCACTTAATTTGAAGCAAATTGGAATGTTGTTTACATGAGGATTTAGTGTCTTTGACAGTTGTGTAAATGGAACAGAAGTAAAACAGAAATTTATTGCATTAATGAAAGCTTACAAGATTAATAAAAACAACAAACAAAGTGTCTAAAGATTATCCCAACCCCCCGAATCAAGAAAAGTCTTCCAATCTTCATCCCATTCATCATCAGATGCTTGAAGTTGCACTTGGTTTTTCTTGATAGTCTTCATCCTGGTTTCTGATGTCTTGCGTGTTCTTGTTGCTCCAGAAGATGCTCCAGCTTTGGACAGTGTTGTGTCCTTCAACTTCTGAGGATCTGGCTTCGTGTCCTCCTGCATGTGTCTCTTTGCTCCACTCTTGTTAGACTGACTCATGATTCCTTCCTTGGTGTACTAATAAGAGCAAGGAGGTTTGTTATTTATAATGAATAAAATGGCATTGGTTGTATCGCCTGACCAGTCAGAGTAGTCTTTGGTGTGGGAATCTGTATTTCTTGGGAAACTGTTTTTCTTGGCACATTGGTTACTAGATTTTCGTGTTTAATGCCTGGGTAGAAGTGGTCCTAGTATAATGAGGCTAGGTCTGGTCTAGTTGTCTGATGTTATAACTGCTGGGGTGGTCTTTTGACTCGTGCTGATGTCCTACATGTTGTTACAACATTATGGTTGGATATGTACCATACTTGAGAAGTTTGAAGAAGCAGCATTATTGTCTGAAGTGGCAGTTCTGACATAGTGTAGATCAGAATGGGCAGATTCTAATCTTGATGGTAAGCAGTTCTGGAAATTCTTGGCTACTTTCATGATGAAGACTTCATTAGGAGCTGGTGGATGTAAGGACAGAAGGGTGTTGTCATTAATGTGACCAGAAGGTGGTGACAATCTGTATCTCGTGTGAGATCAAATGGGTCTTTGTTGGACCTGGCAGACCTTATATCTAAAATCCCCATGATGAATGAGGCATTATTGGTGGGATATCATAAAAGGCATATTGCAGCATAAAAGGCATAAAAGGCATGTAAGGTTGTTAACTATAGCATATTACAGCATGTGTGGTGGTCAAGCTTGTGCTGTGTGATGATGGGATCTATCATAGTTGTGTGAAGATAGTACCTATGCAGGAGAGGTCTGAAAAGCAAAAGTGGTGTACTTGGCTGATGGTTGGAAGCAATCTATCATAGTTGTGTGAAGATAGTACCTATGCAGGAGAGGTCTGAAAAGCAAAAGTGGTGTACTTGGCTGATGGTTGGAAGCAATCTAGAAAAAGTTGTGAGAAGATGCACCTATACTCATTAGATAAGAAGACGTGGTTGTAGAGTCTTGGGTTAATGAGTCAGCAGGCAATGTCTGAAGTGATGTCAGAACATGATATAGGACATGTTTTTCTTGAGCCAAACAGGGAAGTATTTTGGACGGTGGTGTTAGGATAAAGTGAAACACGTGGCTTCGAATATACATGGAGCGTTATTGGCCTAATTTATGGTAAGATTCAGTTGTGAAATATTTAAGGCAGTTTTTGGAAGGTAGGCATTGAATTTGAATGCAGTTTTTGATACCTAAAATAGCGTTTGTCTGACCAAGAACATTGACATATTCAAGGCTCGTTAGTTTCTAAGTTACTAGGCAGCTATTTATAGGGGTGAGTTTGTTCTCCTTCAGCCAGTGAGTGTTCTTTCTCATAAGTCTTATGGCTTTTATTCGTGTTTGGGTAAGCACTTCTTGGGTCTGGTTTTGTGAGGGTTTCCTTTGCCAATTTGTGGCTAAAAAGGGGGAGAAAGGAGAGAGATGGTCTCTATGGTTTGCGCAGTGGTTATGCTTGGAACCTACAATCCTGATGCAGCAAAAGAGGATGGTACATCCTTGAGTTAATGTTGAGTCTTTGTGACTTGTGTCCTGAGTTATGAACACAGTTGTGACCTGTGTTCTGAGTTATCTGGGCTGGCAGAATGGCACTTCTCAACGTGTCATGTTATACCACAGATTGACTAAGGGGTCTGATCAAAGAAGGTGTGCAGAATTCTCTTATGCCACCATTGGTCTTTGATGAATGGACAAACATTTCTTTTCTGGGGGAGTCTTCCACAATGATTCCAGGTCTGAGTTGAAAGGAAAAAGAAATGTGCTACATCAAGGGGGAGTGTCTAAAATCTTCTTCCTCATGTACACCAGATATCTGTAATCTGAGTGCACAACTTCGGGACTCTCTACTTTTTCCTCCTGATGTGCTGCCTGAAGTGATTGTGGTGGGCTGTGCTGCCAAAAGAAGGTGTCAGACATGATGTCTTAACATCATTCAAATATTCCTAGAAGATGTTTCTCCAGGATTGCTGCGCACAGTAGCTACTGATGGTTACTGTTAGGATCAGTGGTTACTGATAACTACTGACAGTAGTATAGAGATGTAATTACAGCTGTAATCTGAGTTGTAATGGTTATATAGTTATTTTAGCTAAAATTAGCCAAAGGGGGAGATTGTAAGTTCTAGTAATTGGCTGAAATTTTGTTAAAACAATGTTGATGTCATGGTTGATGTTGCAACATGAGCTTCTAACAGTATAGCTAACATTTATAGCTAACATTCTGGTTTATTGTTGAAGAGTTAAAGTACTGAAGAGTGATGTCACATGCGATGTCTTAACAACACTATACCAGAACATTAAAACATCAGACAGATTAGGGCTGCACGTGTTTTCTGGTGTGAATGAGAAATTCTGCTAAAGAGAATCAGAGAATATAAGCGAAGATCAAGGAAGAGATATATTATGTTACAATCAGTTATGAAGATCAGGTTGTTGCGCATTTAAAGAATAATTGAAGATTTAATTGAAGATATGATTGAAGATCTATTTAGAAGCAGATTTGTTACAGAAGATATGATATGATTTGAAGGCCCAAGTCCTGTTGGGATAATGTTATAAATAGAATGTTTGTAACCTAGAAGAGGTACGGGTCCAAGATGTAGATCTTTAGGGCTTTGTCAAAGTGAACCACTCGGGTTGTGAGATGGTCACTGTGTGTAACTCAGAAACCTGTAGGTAATGAGGTTGAGTTTGGTATTGTTCTTGGAGGAAGCTTTGAAGCAACTCCAAAGGGTGTCATGGAAGGGTGTCTTCTATGATTGTACAGTTGTTGGTAATCAAGTTGTTGATGCAGTGACGGTGTAGTTGACTTCTAGACATCATAGTAATGATAAGAAGTGAGATGGAGTCTCTTACCTAGGGAGGACTTAGGTAGAAGGGTCATTGGGTAGTGATTAAATTAGGTAGATTGTCAACTAGTCTGTTGAGTCTGTAATTTGATACTACTTATAGTGGACTTCCTTCCTGGCTTGGTATGCCCCCAGATGTAGGTTGTTGAACCGAACTGGGTGAACAATTCAGTGTGTTATTTATTGTTTCTGTTATTGCCTTGTTCAGCAGATTGCGATGTTGTGACATTGCACTATGACATCACACATCTGTACCAGAATTTCACTTCATTAGTTCAAATTTATCTTTAAGTGGATCATTGGATTCATTTTAGGTGCTTTGAATTAGTGATAGGTTTAGTACCTTAATCCACCAAGAAGAATGATGGAACTTAAAAATGGAATGATTCAAATATTGTGATTCAATTTGGTTTCCCTTCCCCTCTTCTTCTTCTTTTTTATTTTGCTCAATGAAAATCTTACATATCATTAGACTTCTCTTTGAAGTTATGATCAAGATGAGACCACAACCTCTTTTCTTTTAGTGTGGCAAGTTTTAGGAGAATGACTTGCATGTCATTTCTCTAACTTGTATTAACACAAACATTGTTATTGATCGGCCTCAGATAGTCGTGGCTTCTACATAAGTCAGATTACGATTGCTTAACATAGCACTAAATTGTCCTAAAATCGGAAATCGGGTTGTTTTTGTAAGTGAGTTGTCAATCTCCTACTCTCCATAGTGTGGTGTGAAATAGATTGTCTCCTTGTTGTTAAGGGAGTTAGTTGGCATACTCGTCGATTTTATCCGAGTTGGCGCCCTTCCCTTAATGATGTATGGATTCATGTTTTCATGCTTATGGTTAAATAGTCAAGTATTCTCCGAAAAACCACCAAATTGTCCTCCATCACTAACACTAACTTACTAACTATATAATTGCACTAACTTTACTTTGTGTCATTTAATTTTTGCTCTTTATTTTCTTGTAATTTACTTTTATGGTTTTACTTTTAGCATTTTTTTTTTCTTTTTTATCATATTATCATCTTATTTTCTCTTTGTCCACTTGGACAAATGTTTATGTTTATGCTCTTTTTATTTTGTCCACTTGCACCATACCTCTCTTAAGACACTAATAAATACTTAAACACTTAAAAGACTTGGTTTTCTTAATTCCTGACTATTTTGACTTTGTGAATGGACTTTTCGGACTTAGATCTAGGATCCTTACCCTATGATCTTGGGATGGGAGACCTTGGATTTTTTGGTTATGGCTTACTTATGGGTTATGCCCAAAGTGGAAGGAATTTTTGCTTGTGCTTATGCTATGGATTTTGTTATCATGTGGTTAGATCTTTCTTACTTTAGCTTTTATTTTGCTTTTAGGGTAGTCACTTCTTCTTCACCCATTCTTCAATTTTCAAATCTTCTCCCTTTTTCAAAACCTTCTTGTTTTCAAAACTATAACCACTTTCACAATAAAACCTTAACTTTTGTCAAGTACATTTTTCGAACTTTCATTTTCTTTAATAAATGTCAATCAATGTTAATCATACTTTGACTCTTTTCAAAAAGACAAAAAAAAATATTCAAACTCATTCAAACCTTTTGTGCCTTATGCACTTATTATCTTCTTTCTCAAAAAAATGTTTGTGGTAAATATGTGAGATATCTCCCTTAAGACGACAACTTGTCTCTTCTCTCAAACCCAACAAACCCAATTCCACCCATTAGTAGGTGGAATTACGAACGCTCTGATTTTTCAACATCCTTTGTGAATACGTAGGCATAAGATTGCGAGATCTTAGCGAGCACAATAATAAATAAAAGCTTTAGGTTCCTACACCTTCATCTTCGTTCATTTCAACTTACACTACAAAAATAACAAAAATATATCCCACTCTTATCACTCACTCAAAACATGTCAACAAATCTCCAATACATGGCAAATAACTCAATCAATAGTAACACAAATATACACAAAGGGTTCATATAAGATACTATAGATACTTAGGGTGCTAATATCTTCCCTTTGTATAACCAATACCGATTCCCAATCTCTCAAGTGCATTATTTTTCATTGCACACCCCCACGAGTTTATTTAGATTTTTTCCCCTTCCTTCATTTGGGATAAATTAAAAGTTCACATGTAAAGAGGGCGGCCTTCGGAAAAATCGCTCGCGTACATCAGTCAGTGGGCGTTCCTCATTGAGTTGTTGTCTTCAACCTTTTGTTGATGAAGCTGCGATCCTCAGCCAGCCATTGGCTTTTCTCCAAGTCAGTGGATGTCTCCCATTGAGTTGTTCTCTTCAACCTTTTGTTGATGAAAATGTTATCCTCAGACCAGTCAGTGGTTTTTCTCTGAATAAATTCTTACATTCCTATTGAGCGTTCCCCGGTGAGTTGGTTCCTTTCAACCTTTAGTTGATAAGGATGGTGTTCCTTGGTAACTTCTTTGCTTCAACCTTTTGTTGATGTCCTCGAACAAGTCTTATCCATCATTCCTCCAGCAAGTTTGTATTTTTGTTTACCTTTTGTCAATAGTCTTACTTTCATCCTTTTGGTGATAGCTAGAGTTGTTTCAATCTTACCTTCATCCTTTTGGTGTTGGTGATCATTGAAGTTGGGAAATTACTATCATCCTTTTGGTGGTAGCAATTTGTGTTGTTTGATCTTACCGTCATCCTTTTGGTGTCAGTGATCCTTGAAGCTTTGGTTTGTGTATCATCCATTTGGTGGTAGCAACCTCTGAAACTCTTGTGACTTACTATTATCCTTTTGGTAATAGCAAGTTATGTTTTGATCTTGCCCTCATCCTTTTGGTGATGGCAATCATTGTGTTGTATGCTTACTATCATCTTTTTGGTGATAACAAGTTGTGTGTGGTCTCTATCATCCTTTTTGTGATAGATCCGTAATCCTTTTGGTGTCAGAAATTTGTGCATGTGTTCTCTATCATCCTTTTACTGATAGATATGTCATCCTCTTAGTGTTGGAAATTTGGGCGTGTTCTCTATCATCTTTTTGGTGATAGATCTGTCGCCCTTTTTGTTTCGGAAATCCCTGCGGGTGTACTTACTATCATCCTTTTGGTAATAGCAAGTTGAATGTGTTCTCTATCATCCTTTTGGTGTCGAAAATTTATTCATGTGTTCTCTATCATCCTTTTAGTGTCTGAAATTTGCGTGTGTTCTCTATCATCCTTTTGGTGATAGATTCGTCATCCTTTTGGTACCGAAGATCCTTGGATCTTTGGTATGTATCTTTCTTTTGGTGGTAGATCCGTCATCCCTTTGATGTCGGAAATCTATGTGTGTAATTACCATCATCCTTTTGGTGATAGAAAGTTGTGTGAGTTCACTATCATCATTTTGGTGATAGATCCGTCATCCTCTTTGTGTCAGAAATCCTTGTGTGTATTCACTATCATTCTTTTTGTAATAGGTCTGTCATCCGTTTGGTGTCGAAAATCTCTGTGTGTGTTCTCTATCATCCTTTTGGTGATATGCCTGTCATCCTTTTTGTGTTGGAAATCTGTGTGTATTTACTATCATCCTTTTGGTGATAGCAAGCAGTGTGTGTTTTCTATCATCCTTTTGGTGATAGATCCGTCATTCTTTTGGTGTCGGAAATCCCTGTGTGTGTTCTTTATTATCCTTTTGCTAATAGGTCTGTCATCCTTGGTGTGTTGGAAATCTTTGTATGTGTTTACTATCATCCTTTTGGTGATAGATACGTCATCCTTTTGGTGTCAGAAATCCTTGTGTGTCTTACTATCATCCTTTTGGTGATAGCAAGTTGTGTTGTGATCCGACCCTCATCCTTTTGGTGATGGAGATCTTTGTCATTCTGATTTAACCTTCATCCTTTTGGTGTTGGCAATCAATGAAGACGTCGATTCAACTATCATCCTTTTGGTGATAGCCAGCTTTATTGACCTCACTAATATCCTTTTAGTATCAGCAGTATTCGCAGTTTTGATCTTATTTTCATCCCTTTGATGTCAATAATCTCTGTCATTATTATCTCATCGTCCTTTTGGAAATGAAAACCTTTTGCAAGTTATTCAGTGTCTACTCGAGGGTCGACATTGACCTGTTATCTTGCTTCCCAAACATCTTTCTTTCTTTCCAGACAAATTCAGAGTCTTCTTCGTATCTAATTGACTTTTACCTTGAAAGAATAAACACTGTGGCAATTCATCTTACTAGGGTTAAGCAAATTAGATAGGGGCATCTCGCATACCCTAATTTGTCCTACATGTATTCTGTTTACTAACCATTATTCAAAAATTCAAAAATATGAAGTTGTTTTCATTTTTTTCTTATTGCCTAAGTCCAGATGTTGCAAGGTTGAAGTGGGTTTCAGGTAAAGCTATTAGGGCAGGTGTGTATGCAGGATTGGTTGAAATTCAATTGGTTTTGACCTAATCTTGGTCAAATAAGAGTTTGTTCCATGATCAGGGCACCAGGATTTGATATAATTTCAAGTTCTATATCTGAATATCATTAAGGATAAAATCATTTTCCAGTTAGGGTTTTATGCAGTGTGTGGAGGTCCTTGTTTCAAGTTATGTCTCTATGATTTCAAGGCGTGTTCTTATTTATTAGTGAAGATTCTGATTCATCATGATTCAAATGGCTCTGTGTGCAAGATCTATTCCTTTTTAGATTGAGTCAAGGCATTGCATTGGTTCAAGAAATGTCCAAAGGTGTTTGGAAGTTGGTTTCAAGTGAATTGTTGGATTAAAGTCGATTGGCATCAACTTGAAGTTCAAGCTTTAATAGTCATAATTTTAATAAAAGAATCAAGTTGCAAGTTTCATTCATGGCCAATTTTTTTTCAACATAATTCAAGAGTGGCATATGGAAGGTGCAAATTACAAAATTCACAAGTCCATGTACAAAAGCAAAAATTCCATTTACAAAAAAAAAGCCCAAGTCCATTTGTATAATCCATAATATTACAAGAAAGTTAGCACAAAAAAAAGAGGGCAAACCAAACAACAAGGCCATGAATATAGGCCTATTACATTGTTACAACAAAAAAAAATAAAAAATAAACCATGACTACATATCAGCCATGTTACAATTCCAAAACCAGCCACATGAACATAACAAAACCAACACGTGAGCCAAGCCACTTCAATTTCCTGCCATCGCATTTTGTAACTACAAGCCAAGTAACATAACAACCAAAGCTGATGCTACCTATACCAAACCTTCATACGCAAAAGCTTTGCAATTCATCAACAAGCTGCAACGCAAGCTAGCCAAGAATAAACTTTCACAAGCTTCCTGCGTATATTTCCAAGCCTTACACGGTTCCACCTCAAGCCTTACCACAATAACAACAAGCCACGAGTTACAATACTTGCCAAGCCTTTTTCCACGCCATGAGTATACGTCCCAGCCTTATGCAACCAAATGTAACCTCACTTAAAGCCAAATCACAACGCACAAAATACGCAACGACATCAGCAGCAAAACGACCTTATGACGTACGACCTGCAAAACAACACACTAAAACGATGCATCAACAATATCCAGTTGCAAAACGTCATCAAAACGTACAAAAACGACAAACCAAAACTCACCTTATGATTCTATAAATTAGGACCTTCATTCTCACTCTGATCTCAAGCTTTAGGGTGTGTTTGGTTCGGAGTAGATGAAGGGGAGGGGAGGGGAAATTTTTAATTAAATATGTTTGGTTCAAATTTTAGGAGGGGAGGGGAGGGGAGCAAAATCCCTCCAAAACACATTTTTTGATTCCCTCAGAATTGGGGGGATTTGGAGGGGAGGGGAGGGAAAGTGAGTTTTGATAATTAAAAAATTATTATATTTACTAAAATATCCTCAATTTAATTTTATTATTTCAAAATTATTCATTTTTCCGTGTTACTATTTCTCTTCTGTGTGATTTTTTTGATTGCTTCCATCAATTTATTATAATTATTCTCCAACTTCAAATTATTTATAGTTTTTTACTTAATATAAATCATAGTCATTATTTTTTTTTATTAAAAAATTATGTTTAGTTATATTCATTTTTTTTTCTAATTTTATTATGTATCACATCGTATTTTCTTTTATATCAAATTTTAAACCATTTATTTTATTAAACATTTTAAACCATTAATATTTAATAATAATTTATTTTATGTATTTGTTTTGTTAGATGATTCATCACGATTTAAATGTTGTTATTAGCATATAGTTTAATTTATATTAGAGAGTTATAATCTGAATTAAGTGTACTCAATTTTTTAATGTTTTGGGATAAATAAATAATTTTTTAGTCAATCAATATTGGAAATTTTATCACAAAAAAAAGCATGCATGAATTTTTCACATTTGAATATCATATCACTTATATAAGATCATAAGGATAAAAATGTAAATTATTAATAAAATCTCTCTCCTCCCCCTCCTGAACCAAACACATTTTTAATTAAAATCCCTCCCTTCCCCTCTCCTCCCCTCTTTTGAACCAAACACTTATCTGATTAAAAAAAAAACCCTCCCTTCCCCTTCCCTCCATTAAAATTCCTCCCCTCCCCTCCCCCTCATTTGAACCAAACATTAGAGAGCCAAGTTTACGCTGCTCAAATCCTTACCCTTTCCTTCAAATCCATTCAACCATAAATAATCAACACAAACCTTCATTCAACCTTTAGAACCCAAAACACAACCTTCAATTTTATTTTAATCAAACTGCAACAACCTTCAAATAACCTCCACAAATCAACAAAAAATAATAATAAATCAAAACGGAAACAAGAGCAGGGAGAGAGATTCAAACCAAAATAGAGAATAAGCAAATTCGAACAGAGATTGAGAGATGAAACGGATTGGAGAGAAACGAGAAAATGAGCAGAAGCAAAGTTGAGAGACAGACGAGATCGAGAAGGTTGGACGAAGGGTGATCATGGCTTTTGCTCTGTTCTAAGAAGACCTTGTTCTTTTTATTTTCTCACGACCTTGATTTGTTTTTTATTATTTAAAAAATAAAATCTGATGTGTTTTTTTTAGAGATCCATTGCCTAGTTAAGTGATGATGGGCCTTTTGAAGCCCATATGATTCTCATGCACACACCTGATCACTTGTTGCGCCACCCTCCCTCCATGTTTTTTCTCTTATTTTTCTTTTTCTTTACTTTCTTCATATTTTATCTTTTATTTTTTCTAAAACCTTTTATTATTTCATTTTTTGTTTATTTTTTTATTGAATCTCCCTTGATATATTATTTCATGTTTATTTCCATTTCGATTTTCTTATTTTTATTTTTCATTTTGGTCAATGAGTCTTAAATATCATGGATTGTTGGTTATTGAAGTTGTTTAACCTTCATTATTTCAAATTTGTGGGGAATGATCATTTGGATCATTCTCCATACTTTGGGATAGTGATAGGTTACCTTTGATTAATCGATGTAAGTTCTTGATTACGACGAGACCGCTCCCTTTTTCATTTCGTGTGGCACGACTTTGGGAGAATGATCTACATATCATTTCTCTATCGTGTTTTAACACAAACATTGTTATTGACCGACCTCTCATAGTATGATTTTCCTCATAGATTGTGCTACGATTGCTTAACATAGCGTTAAATTGGTCCCTATTCGAGAAAGTGATCATCTGATCAATGACAATTAACAACTAACATCTAACTTTAATTTCCACTCTTTATCTTTCTGTCATTTACCTTTCCGCAACTTATATCATTGTTCATTTATCTTATTGTTCATATATCTCATTGCCATCTTATTCATATTTGTTCACCTCGTTCAAAAAACACAAAAAACATGGTTATTATCCTTAGCATCATGGAGATTATCCTTAACATCATGAAGATTTGGACCTTGTACATAAACCTTAGCAAAAGAGAAGCTTTGGATTGAACTTCTATATTCTTGTATTGCTTTGTCTTAGGGCACACTTTTGCACATCATTCATCGCTTACTCTTGGGCTTTCTTACAATGAGACTTATTCAATCAATTACTTCTAGTTGGCCGTCTAAAAGACTAGCCCACTTTTCCAGTACACGTGTAGTATCATTTGGGTTGTGTGCTTATTGATTATTCCATCCCCATTTGGAAAATGTATCCCCACTCCCATGATGTGTAATAACTTTACCGCTTTCTCTTTGTTTACTAGTTGCTTAGGCTTTCCTCTAATTCAAGAATAAAATCAACCCTTTTCAAAAGAACATAAATAAGCTTGATCCAACGTCAAGTATTTTTCATGATAAACAAATTCAATGGGTTTCCATCACCATCAAACCCTCAACCAATTACACTCCACTTTACATTCACCCTTTGTAAGTCGATTGCCTTGTACATCGCCATCAATATACCTGTTCACCAAAATATTTTCATAATCAATCCAACAAACCCTTGATCCAACATCAAGTGGCTTTTTCTCAAGCAAATTCAAAACACAGTAAGATACGATTCAGATTGTGCGCCAGGAATCTTAAGTGGTGGATAAGAGGTGAGAATGGAGCTTCCATACACTCACTCTGAATATTTCGACACAAGACGTTCGACTTGGTTGCTTGAAATAATCACCTATACCCATAGTCTTTAGTGCAATCTTAATCAAGAACAATCTCTTCAAAAACCTAAAAACAACATCAACTCATCAAACTTCTCCTTTTCCGCCTTAGGGCCTCACTCCGTAAATATTTATTCAAGGTAAAATTAACCAATAAACAATCATTTTTTAGGCTAAACTACAAAGCTCTGACTTCCTCATTGCATCATGAGGGTACGTAGGCACGAGGCCAACGCCGAGGCGAGCACCTTAATAAAAAACATCCCTTTTCCCTTTAGCAGATAAACCTTTAGATAAACAACACCCTTTCATACGTAGATAACCTAGATGGTCCCCGTTGAGTACAATAAATGTAGGGGGTGCTAATACCTTCCCTTTGCATAACCGACTTCCAAACCCCGACATTGGTTTCGACGACCTTGCTCTATCCTTTTCCATTCTGTGGGTTTTCTCGATATTTTCCCTTTCCCATTTTTTGGGAATAAATGAAGTTCGGTGACGACTCTTCTGTCAGTCCAATCCGCGAGCTTTTATTGCGAGGTCGCGTTCTCTCTCTTTCCAGAGATGTGACACTCAGGAGTGATTCACTGTTGCTGTGAGTTGGAAGGTGGCTCGTTGGAGTTATTCTTCACTTTTACTTTATTTGCTTTATAATACATTAATGGTTTACTGTTTTGATCGTGTAGCATCGGGGACAGAAGTCATTATGTTTTCGAAGTTGTGGTTGCTTTTGTTATTTTGGAGTTTATAACTTATTTAAGAAGTTGTGTTGAAAATGTTTTACCACTGCGTAGTTCAAATGATTTGATGTGTGTTCGAAGGATTGTCGTTGGCGACACCTTAAATTGTCATGTAATGCTTTACTTATAAATTGCAGGATTCAGGGTGTTACACTTCTCGCCGCCTTGGACAAGCCCTAGCCACCATACAACGTTATACACCTAGTAAAGCCTATGAATCCCCTACCATTGTAGGAGAAACATGCACACCTACACTTTTTGGCAAGCACAAGACCCAATTATGCATCCAAGGGCGTATTTATGAAATGGTCGATTGTTTAATGCATCTTCATTTAATAGACCCACACTCGATCTACTCCATTGGAGATTGCCCACATTAGATATAATCTAACAAACCCCCGCGTTATACACCTAGTAAGGCTTCTGAGTCCCCCCACCATTGCTGGAGGAACATGTACACCTACACTTTTTGACCAGTACAAGCCTGGATTATGTGTCTAAGGGTGTATTTATGAAATGGTCCATTATTCAATGCATCTGCATATATTATACCCATACTCGAGCCATTCCACGTGCGATTGCCCACCGTTAGATATGATTTAACGGAGCCTTGCGTTTCACGCCAAGAAACATGGTTTGATTCTAATTTCCCCCATATATAAGGTATCCACGACAATTCTACATGTACGTTTTAACCATAACTTGCTCCATTACTTATATTTATTTATTAACTTGAGTACTGAAGTGTCAGCCTTACAAATCCTTCATCTGTTCTATCGCGTCAAAGAACATTCTCTACCACACGAGTTGGTCTCACGATCTCATATCCATCATTTATGATTCCTTAAACATAACAACATTTATTTACAAAATTGATTATTATTTTTAGAAAACAAATTAGTAGCAAGATTAATGAATAAAGTTTATATAAAAATATCTAAAATAGTTAATATTAATTAAATTAGTTAAAATAAAATAAAATTAGAGGTCTAAACCCACTCCTCCCTCATAACCCTTTTGGGTCGGTCATAAATTCTTATATCAATAGAGTGGGATAAATATATCAAATAATTCTTTATTATTCCCCTTGTTGATTATGTGTGTGTTTGGTTCTACGATGATAATAATTGATTTTGATTAAATTAATTTTAATACAAAATAATTAAACACAAAATAATTTATGATAGGATAAATTCAAATACAATAAACTTTTATCAATTTATGTTGTTTAGATTAAAATTACTTTTGGAAGTACAATTACTAAAATCGAATGATATGAAATATAATTCTGAAGTATATTACATTAAATAAACAACAATAGACGAATGGAACAATATTGATTGACATGCAATAGTAAAAATTGATTCTGTATCTAGTAAATGTTAGGATTTTTATATTTTTAGGAAAGGATAGGCTTTGTTGTTTCTAACAAACTCGATTCTAGTTGACAAAATTAATTCATTTATAAATAAAGCCAACAAAAGAAAATGCTCCGAAGTTTAAATCGAATCTTTCTCCAATCTCCATAAGCATTGTAACTCACCCTTTCCACTGGTACAATTTCTACGTCTCTAAAACTAATGAAATAAGGCAAACGATACACATTTTTTCAAATTCTCATTTTGTTTTAAAATATAATGTTAAAATTCGATTAGACTTGCATAAGACAGTTTGGCCGAGTGGTCTAAGGCGCCAGATTTAGGCTCTGGTCCGAAAGGGCGTGGGTTCAAATCCCACAGCTGTCATGTTTTTTATTTTTTTCCTTTCTATTTTTTGTTGTGATTATATTTATTTCATATGTTTCGTGTTTACGCTTAAACAGATGAAAGAAAATGGCGGCATATCTGAGAAACAGAAAAATTTCACACTTGTTCTCTCCAACTCGCTTTCTGAACTCACCGAGTTTCACTCGTCCGAGATGGATTGAAACCATAGCCTACGAAGAATCGCGTGCTCATCCGGACAAACCCTACACCTCCACAGCCGTAATCATCCATGGCTTTTTGGGATCCAATAGAAATTGGAGATCCTTCTCTCGGAATCTCTTGGCCACTCTTTCCAATTCCTCTCCCTCTTCCAGTATTACTCTCTCCGAATTCTCTATTTTTTGTATGCGGATTCTGAATTGAAATGGTTATGATGTGTTTTGTTTGTGTGTAGATTGGAGGACGGTGTCGATGGATATGAGGAACCATGGGAAATCGGCGGAGAGGAAGCTGGATCCGCCTCATAATTTGGAGAATGCGGCTAAGGATTTGGCTGATTTGGTAAAGGTTGAAGGTTGGACTTGGCCTGAGGTTGTTATTGGACACTCCATGGGTGGAAAAGTGGCTCTACAGTTTGCTCATAGTTGTAGAAGTGGTGAATATGGTGATTCTGCTCAATTGCCTAAACAGGTTTTTCCTCTTCACAGTCACATTTTTTGTGTTATTTGTTACTAGTATGGTTTGAATTAGTGTTGTCGAATAGCAGCTATAGAATGCCTTAGGATAACAACATAGAGAAATTTGAACAAATTGTTATTATTATGAGATATGCTATTTAGTAGGTAGTAGGTTGTTTGTGATTGTAATGCTTGTAAGTGTGCATGCTTTGTGGTGCATTAGAATATGTAATGTGTTACTGGTTAAAAAGTAAATGTGGTTTGACAGAGAAAAACATCTGCCTTATGAATTGCGTGATGTGTTAATTGTAGCTTGTGTTAATTGTAGCTTGTAACGAGACTTGTGCTTGTTTGGGCTGAAGGGGGTTACTTATTATGAGAATTTAATTCTTCTTCCCTCTCATTAGCTTAGACCAAAGTTATACAGAGATTAATGAAGTAGTGTAGCTTAACTTGCTGTAATATCGTCCTTTCTTCTTTTATTATCTCTAGTTTTTCTCTCTAAATTCTTGAGTGTGACCCTACTCAAATTGAAACGGGACACTCATTTAATCAAGTTAGTAAACATATAGGAGTGAATTGAGTGATAAGGATAACTCAATGAATTTGTAAGTTGACTCGTGGTGTCAATTGAGTAATGTTGCCATTTGGTAATAATAACATCATCATCAGTTACTTTGGAGTTATATGGGAACTTCCAGATAGTTATTCGGCTGTCTGTCATGCCTCTTTAAATCTGCATGTGCTTGGCTATATCAGAGTTATCAATCCCGGGGAATAGTGGCGCTATTCCGGGAGAGGCCGGAGAGCGGTGGCCGGCCGCTACGGCATAGCAATTTGCGTCTCGATTTGAGATCGCGGACGCTTTATGGGTTAGTGGGTCGTAGGAGCGAAGTGCTTCCCGGTGTGGAGTGGGTTTCAACCCACTATTTGTTTTGAATGCGAAAAACCATATCTTCCCTTTAAAAAATAGACGCTGAGGAGTTTTTAATATAAGATGTGATGTTTTGAATTTGATTAAAACTTGTTGAATTTGATTAAGAGTTTTTTATTAAGCCTTGTGTTTTGATGTTTGATTTTATGAATCCTTTATGGGTATTGTGTTATTTGTTTAGTTTTTTCATTAAATATATGTTTTATAGTTATTATTCATATAATTAGTCCCAAAAATAGTCATGTAGTGGTTATCCCGCTATTCCTTTTTTCGGGTTGACCGCTCTGCTCCGCTATTGGGATTGATAATTCTGGGCTATATTAACTTCTACTAAAAACTTGGGAATTGGGCCACCCACTCCTGCTCCCTTACTAATTGATGTCTTCCTAACCAGCGCAGTTGAGCTGAGACCAAATCCAGAACAGTATGCAACTCATATATCCTCCTGAATAGAAATGGAATCAATTAATTTTTTTAACAAGCCATATCAGTATATTAATAGGATAAAAAAAAAAAAAACCCCAAGGGTTGGCCTAGTGGTGGAGGCTTGGGTCTTGAGAGTGTACTCCTCTCAAGGTCTCAGGTTCGAATCCTACTAGGTGCAATCAACCCTTGTGTGGGCCAGTCCATACGGAGCTTTGCTCCGGCTTTAAACGGAGCCCCCGCTAGTGGACGGTGGGATTGGTCCCTCTTGGATTAGTCGGTCGCAAGGCCGGATACCAAGATTTTCAAAAAAAAAAAAAGGATAAAAAAGCTAGTACAAGTAAAATGCTGCTGAGAATAGCCTGTATGTAGTACAAGTAAAATGCTGCTGAACATCACTACACTACATCATCACCAACCAAAATCTTGTAAAATCCAAACTCCTAAGAGAAGTAAACCAAGTATTTATCGAATAGACCTCCACAGCCAAAAGAGAATGCAATGTGATAGCAACCACTGATTGCAAAAGAAACCGGCATCTTGATGAGAAATTTGACAAGAGTCAATTTCTGATATGTGGCAGCAGCCAGCTTGTGGACTCGGTTTCTATGACAGAAAAAAACCATCTTGGTATATGACCAGCAACAACCTTATTATGCCACAGTCTACTGCGTCAAGATGATGTTCTTCCACCAAGAATTGGCACAACAGAAAGCAGCCTATTGCAAAAGTTGCCAAGAACATGCAGCAGCCAATTGCAAACTATTGCAACAAGTTGTCTTTGTACGCAAGCTGTGCAAACAGATATTTGGTGATGCATATATTGTGTTTCTTCATCTATAATCATGTTATTAAAATGCATTTGGCTTCTACATACAAAAAAGGTGCAAACTGAAAAAACCAGAATCGGTGCAAAAATACAGCAGCAAGTAACAGTTGCATCCCCAATTTGTTGATTTTTTCTTCAGCGGCAGGATAAATAATCATCAGTAATTCGCAACTGCTGACCTAGTAGGAAACTTGATGTGCAGAACGCCCTGCAACATCGTTGAGACAACTCCCAAAAACCAAATAAAAAATAGACCCAAACAGAACTGATACGCCGACCCAGTTGATGACTTATGGTTTAACAAATATATATATAATAATATCATTAACCTGTAAGAAACATATGATATCCTTCATATGCTTTCCATTTTCTATCCTCTTCTCAGGTTTTCTATGCCATAATATTTTTCTATTTATGCTAATTATTTTATTATAGATTTTAATTTGAGGCATTTTTAGTATAGGACTTATGCCATTTGTATGTTGCTTATTACAACTATCAAGTGAATTGCCTTTTACTCAAGTGCTTATATTTTTCACTTATATATACTAATATCCAGTTCATTATTTATAAGATTTTTCTCTTTTTATTCCTGCTGAAGAACAGCTTTGGGTATTGGATTCTGTCCCGGGAGAAGTGTACTCTGAAAACAAAAGCGATGAAGTCCGCAATGTTTTAATGACTTTGGAAAGTTTACCGTCACAAATCCCATCTCGAAAGTGAGACTCTATCCCTAAACTATTCTCTTCCATGTTTGTACTAAGATTGTCAATAGGCCAGTAGTCAATTTGTTAAATCTTGGCGTTGTGTTGTTTAACTGTACAGTGAAAGTCTACAAATATTTGCTAAACATTGTAGTTAAAAAAACTGAATGTAAGTAAAATAACTGTACGGTGATGCTTCAGTCATCACTTTTGATGTTCAACCAAATGTTTTCAAGTATGCATTAAACATCGCCCTCTTTATTTTATGATGCTACTGTGTTTATGTTAACATGGTACATATGACATGAAGTTTTATGGATACAGTTAGACATTTCATTCTAGATATCAGTCTTTTTATTTCTTATATGAACATCAAACATTTGAATATTATTGAGAGATGACTATATTACTTGAGAATTAAAGTAGGGTTTATCAAATTCTACAAATCTTCTTAAAACCTCATGCAGTAGAGACTTGCATCGCATGGGTGATTGATCTAGTTATATCGAGAGAAGTAGGACACTGTAAGTTCTTTCTTAATTTTCTTTCGACGAGACCGTGCCCCGATTGTTGTCTAATGTATAAAACAATTGATGTCTTGAGTTTGTTAAAGCACAATCTTTATCCTTTTTACTGTATCCAAATGTAACTGAACACCGCTACAAATTTACAAATTACAATTTACAATAGATGAAGCCTCCTCAGTCCAATCTATTTTTACTTTTAGGCTGAAATGTATTTTGCACCTCTTTTCAGGTGGCTTGTGAGTCATCTGATGGGTCTTGGTTACTCTAAGACACTCGCAGAATGGCTAGGCACCAACCTGAAGAAAGAGGGTGATCACGAGACATGGATATTTGATCTTCAAAGTGCTAAGGAGATGTTCGATTCTTACTGGTAAATGAAGCAAATTGAATGTTTAAAGAACAGTCTAAAATTTTTGTTTATATTTATTTTTGTTCTTTGCTCATCTCAAGTGTTTTCTGTGATATTCCTCTGTGACAGCACTAAAGTAACAATCCTTAATGTTAAAATTCTGTAGGGAAAAGTCCTATTGGAGTCTAGTGGAAAACCCTCCAAAAGGTATGGAAATAGTAATTGTGCGTGCTGAAAAGAGTGATAGATGGGACCAAGAGGCTATCGAGCGGATTCAAAAACTAGCTAGTCAAGGAGGAACTGATTCTGTTGGAAAGGTTTCCTTCTGTGTTCTTCCAAATGCTGGTCATTGGGTTCATGTTGACAACCCAAAGGGACTCCTTGAGATTGTGGCTTCCAAGATGGCATCCCTTTAGTTCCTGTTTTATTTGAATTATTAGGGTATCCATCCATCATAGAAATTCTTGTGTCCAAGAGTTGAAATTCATAACAATGAGCATAAGTGGTTAGTTAGTAAGTAAATTTATAGGCTACCATTTTTCTAGCAAATTTACTGTACACCCCTCAACCTCATAATTGAAGAAATAAATACTGTGAAATATTCATTTGTCATTTTCACCTTCAAGTAATGTTTTATATGGATTTTCATTTTTATTTAAGAAAAAAAAAACATAACCAGATTTGAAGAGGAGTAAAATAATGTGGTGAGGATTCATGAGTCTATAGATAAATAAATTTGAATAGTAAAATTATTTGCTCACAATGTACCATTTGTGCATATGAACATCAGTCCGTACTAGGGATGGCAATTTGGCGCATCAAAATTTTACAACTTACAAGTTCATAAACAATTGCTTCAATGAGTCAAGTGTTGTCTTCTCATGTGTCTTAGATAGAGAGTCTGACCTCTCTTTAAACTTATCGCGTTCTTTCCTTTTCCCTTTTCAAATTAGGGTTTTGGGTGGCAAACTTAATTTTTCCATATACATTTGGTTCTCTTCCAAATTCTTCTAGCTTTCGCCTCTTCTCAAGTAGAAGTGCTGATTTTTTGCTCTCTAATATAGTTCGCCTAAGAAGTCTTCATGGATAAGTCGAAGAACATTCCATTATCAAAAGAGGAAGAAGAATGAGTAACGACAGCGGTGGAGGAGGTCAGCGGTGAAGAGATTTTTCAGCGAACTCTAGCAGACAAGTTATGGACATATAGTAATTTTAACGTTTGAGTCTTTACGAGCACAATGGTTGGCGCATGGAAACTTAAGAACTCGGTGGAAATCCAGGAGCTGAGTAAAAATCATTCTTGTTTAGGTGTGCTACTAAGAGAGACTTAGAATGTATGTTACAAAATGGTCCTCGGAGCTTCGATAGAAACTTACTTGTCCTAGCTAATGTTCAGGGGAAGAACAACCCTCTGTTTTGAACATGCACTTTGGAGTCTTCTGGGTAAGGATCTACGAGCTTCCTCTGATACCCAGATCTGAAACAATGGCAAGGAAAATAGGAGAGATCTTGGGGTCTTTCGAGGAGATGGATCAGAATGAAGCCCACATGAATAAATGATTTATTCGAATAAAAGTGACAATGAACCTCAAACAACCGTTAAAAAGAGGAACAATAGTGCAATTCAAAGAGAAAAAATTACGAGTTCATTTCAAATATGAGCGTTTAACAACATTCAGTTTTGCTTGTGGAAGATTAAGGCACCGGATGAAGGATTGCGAAGCGTTGGGTGACCTGAGTGAAAAAATGTATTAAGACCTAGATGAACAAGAACTATCATATGGCCTCTGGCTCAGGGCCACCCCGCTGCCAAGAGTCCTTGAGGAACAAAAGAAAAAGGATTCCATCTCCCGTATGTGTAGTAAAAGTATTTTCAATATCTCGCCAAGTCAAAATAAATGCGACACAAAAGGAAAGGAGAAAGTAGGAAAGGAGGTGGAGGTAGAGCAAAACAAAGGCAGTGGGAAACCAACATGAGAGATCATTGGCATAAAGGAAGCGATTCTAAAAAGCAATATCCTAGAGATATAATAAGTTGCAAAGTCCTTTGGAGATGTGGATATTTGGAATACAGGGAAAAAAGGAAGATCAAATTCAAAAGACACAACTATCAAAAGGAAGAAGTGGACCAGGAGAAAGGGTGGAAGGAAGCTAGATCAAAACCAAGTAAAAATCGTGGAGCTGGATAGTGGAAAATGACAGCTAATGGAGGTGATGATCACAGAAGGAACACTAGAGGAATGTGAAAGTGGAGAAAAGAAGAGGAAGAAACACGTTAAACCTATGGAATTCAACTCAATGGGACCATAGGTGGTGTTGGGTGGCCAACACCGCCTACCCCAACGAAACTCTTAAGCTGGAACTACAGTGGCTTGGGGAATCCTCATGCAGTTCGAGGTTTGTTGAGGCCCATTTAACTGGAAAATCTTGACTTGATGTTTTTTATGGATACTTGTCTTAAGAATGAAAAGGTTCAGAATGTTAAGTTTAAAGGTGGTTACGAATTCTGTCAAGTAGTAGAGTGTAGTGGTAATGGCAAAGAGATAGCAGACGGTCTCGTACTGATGTGGAAGGAAAGGATGAAGATCGACATAATGTCCTTCTACATATACAATATAAGTGGTTCGGTTGTGGAGGATAATGATTACCATATGTGGTATTTCAAATGGTATATACGAATTCCCAGAGGAGCACAATAAAAGGAAAACATGGCTGCTAGTTAAAGAGGTGGTTAGGAGATGTGGAGATCAAGTCATATGCTTCGGGGACTTCAACAATGTGTTAGCTGAGAATGAGAGATGTAACACCCTAAAACCCCAACACATAATTTATAAAATAAAGTCGATTAATTTACTCAACAAACGTGTCACATTTTCTCAACATAAAACAATTTTCTCAAACCTCATATTATAGCAGCAAAATTTGAAAACATTAATTCAACTTGAATTGTCTCATAAAGTAAATCACTTCATTTTAAATCATGAAATAAATGGTTCAATTAACAACTTGCGGAATAAAACAAGTCAATTATCCAAACCCAAGTGTTACACTATCAGAGTGACACATGGAAACTTAACAACGCAAAACGATAAACCAGGAAGAATGCCAACTATGCCATCCTTCAACACAAACAACAACTTAGGCTCATCTACCTAACACAAGAAACAAACAGAGGGTAAGAATACATTAATAAATGTTAACGGTGTATAAAATAACGAGGATATCATAAACATATTATTCATAAATCACATAGATTTATTCACAACAATAATCAATCACATATGTTTATTCACAAAAATAATCATTCACATATGCAGTTATGTATGCAATGTATTCATCTCCTTTACTCAAATGCACGTGGTACTAAATTTTGGACATCAGAGTTATATGTTAGTGATCTAAACCAAAACTCATCCAAGGTCCCCACTTCTGAACCTGGAATTTTTCATTGGACCGAAGTCCCAGACTTGTCACTGGTCCCCACTTTTGAACTAGAGAAACTTGTCACTAGACCGAACTTCGTACACATATCTCCGATATGCGTGAATGAAACAAACAATATAAATGTAATACTCGTCTCAATCTCCAACTCCAACACTCGTCTTAGGTTGCTCTCTGAACCTAAGACTCGTCATCAGACCGAAGTCTCAGACTCGTCACTGATCCACTCTCTGAACCGGTAACTCGTCATTGGACTGAAGTCCTTACGTCACAAATACAAGGCCACAATGAATGGTTCCTCTCTAAACCAAGCACATGGGCATAATTAAACATAATATATAAACATCGCCAATATAAGGACACAACAATGGTTCCTCTTAGAACTACACACCTCAACATAAATATCGCCAATATATGGCTGAGGATCGTAGTTCCTCTCAGAACTACACATCTCAACATAAACATATATAATTACAACTCAACTCAATACATATAATTATATAATTTCTCAACAATACTCACCATCAGGGTAACAAAATAACACTACACAATCCTCGACACTCAAAAGAGTCAGCTCATAACTCATCAGAGCTCACAAGAAGTCTTCCATTTTTTATTCAAAATAAAGAGTCACAAGGCATACTCATTGTAACACCCCGACTTTTAAATGGAGTATTTTATTTAATTATTGGTGTATTTTATTCGTTATACTTAAATTTTGATGTTTTTCAGAGTGTAGGGGTATTTTGGTAATTTACTAATTATCGGGATCAGAGAATTGGAGAGCAGAAAAATGAAATATTTTTGGAATTATTGCAGATAATTATATATATTTAATTATTTTGTAATAGGTTGAAAGAGTAGAAATATAGAAACTTTGATTAATTAAATATTGGAATTAAATATTTATTTAAATTAAATATTTATTCAATTTAAATAAAAATTGTGAAAAAAAATTGAGAATGAGGAATAAGTTGAGTTTTTAGAGAAGTTGTAAGGTTGAGTAGTAATAATGAGATGTTGTGGGTAAAAACTGTGAATTAGTAAAACTCATTGGGTTATATAAATAGAAAAATTGGGATTTGAAAAAACACTTTTATGTGAAATTGAGAAGAGTTGCAGTAGCAGCTACAAGAAAACCATAAGGAGAGTTCTAGGATGGAAAAACAAAACTTCACCAAGAACTCTGTAAATTCAAGGTAAGGGGAATTGTCTTCTTGTGGGTGATTTAGGCATACAGTATAGCGAGGGTTCCTTACTTTCCTATCAGCACCTTGGAATTTATGTTGTTTTTCCTTAATTTATACGATCTGTGTAAATTGGCCAAATAAGGTTTGAGCAAAATCTTATTGGTGCGATTGATGGAATTTTTTTTCTGTATGATTGCTCTAAGACCCAAAAAGAGAATTTGGGATAAATTTCCTACGGTTTCTAAAGTGTTGTTGTTTGTAGGTTTAAAAACCTTTTTGTTGATGATGATAATATTGTATGAATTTTGTGTTGTGTTGTTTGATTACTTATGTAGAGTTGAGATTTTTTCCTGGAAATTCGAATGACTTTATATAGATCGTGTGATTTCCCAATTTTGTGATGTTTGCTGGATTGTGTTCTGTTTACCTAAATTTCCCAGAATCGACATATTTTCCAAAATTTTCTCCAAATGCTGTAAAATCTTTTTTTTTTTCAAATGAGACCTATTACATGAAAAATAAGATTTTGACAAAAATTTAAAAATCAGAACTTTTTTAAAATCAGGAATCAATTCAAGGGGGAGTCGGCAGCGAGCCGCGCTGATCGATGACGGTCGAGCTGATCGATGACGGTCGAGCCGCGTCGGAAAGGCGGCAGCCAGAGTGTCCTAACCGGGCCGCGCAGCAAGTGCCACAGCAGTGGGGCGTGCCACGCCCTGACGGCGGCGACGGGTGGCCGACAGATGTCCGACAACGATTTTCGGGCGTCTTTCGGTAGCTTTTTGAGTTCGGAAGTCCTTCGGTGATTTTTTTGAGCAATTTTTTATGTTAAAAACTTTTTTGTGTCCTTAGAGTCACTTTTGAGCAATTTGAGTAAAACTGTCGACTTTATGCTTAGTAGAATTATCACTTGTGAACCTTTACCCTTAAAGCATTTTAGGTACCTAACATAACTTTACCCTTTTTGATGAAAAATGATTAAAATAGTTTTAAAGCATAACTTTGTCCTTAGGGTCACTTTAGAGCAATTTGAGGGTGTTGATGATGTTGCATGCCTACATTGTACATGACCATGCATGCATTTATTTCAGAGTTAGGTAGGACTTTGGTCCAGTGATGACTTGGTTCAGAGAGAGACTATGGCGGTCTCATGTCCAGAGATGGACAAGGTTCAAGAGGAACCAGAGACATGGATAAATCAATAACATACATCTGATCCCAAAGACTTGGTACCACATGCATTTTGATGAGGAGTTTGTGGCATTAGCATTATCATTCACATTATTATTTAACTTTGATTTTGTTGTTGAGTGTGAATGATGTATTTATGAACTTGTTATTACTATCATGTTGTTGAATTTCACCGTTAATATTTGTAAGATATATTCTCACCCCTTGTTGTTGTGGTGTTTGCGCTCCTCTAGGGTACAGACAATCAGGTGCTCAACAGTAGTAGTTACTTGTGAGTTTGAAGATGACCTTGGATGTTGTCTTCATTTATTTTATTTATCGTATTTAGTTGGTCTTTATCTGTTCTGGTCTGTAACACTAGGAGCGTGCGCATTATTCGTTTTAAAGTTTTCTTTTGGTGTTTATTTTATTATTGGTTGGTTAATCCATTATTGTTGCTATGAGGATTATTGAGGTTTCCGCTGCTAGTTTGAAAATATTTTATGAGTTGCATGATTTGCGTGAAGTAGCATCCTAAATAGTGAATTTTTTCTTTTATATTAAGAGTCGGGGTTTAGGGTGTTACATAGCGGTGGCGGGAGATGTGTTTGACCGTGTGTTATAGTTTAACAAAGAAAATCTTGATCTTCGTTTTACGAAAAAAATCGATCTTGAGTGGAAATTTGGAACCCATCTCCCAAAGCATTTTTATGGTGCAGGTAGACGCATGAGTTTTTCAGGAAGGTTTTGTGACTTTTATTTAGTGTGAATGCTTACCACTTGGTTGGTTTCGGTAAATTATATGGTTCTAGAATTTAGATGGGAGGTTTTTCCAGTGTTGGAAATATCCTTCTGTTTCTGGTTCTTAACGAAAAATATTTTTCATAAAAAAAATTGTTTCAATAAACTCAAAAATAAAAAATAAAAAATAAAAAAATTTAAAGAAAATTGGTTATGAGTACATTATGCAATAATTGACTAGTATACAATAATTGACTAGTATATTATGCATGAAACGTTAAAATTGGTTCTGAGTACATACACAAGCTTTAAAGAAAATACAACAAGTCGTATACAATAAAAAAACTGAACTAAAATGTATACAATAAGGGTCTTCAAGGAAACTGCACAGTGGAAAACAAGATCTGGCACGATCTCCAAGCCAATTGCTCTCCAGAGCATCCGAGACAAGCCTTCTAGTGAATCTTCAAACTAATCCTGAACCTGAAAAATAATCAATAACATGGGATGAGATTACTAAACCTCAGTGAGTTCCCATATCTTATGGGTTCACTCGGTTCTACAGGGTACAATATCCTTATCTCATCCTATTAGTAATCACCTTTATACTATTTCATAGGATTTAAGGGACGAAGCATAATACGTTTCAAAATAACGTATAAGCTAATAACTTAAACGCACGAGCCACGTAGAACAAATGGAGCTACGAATCTATCACATCGAAGCCTTTGACGAACGTCTAGCCCAGCTAGTGTTTCGAACGTCGTTGACTATCGACAACCCGCCGCCCATCATGGTAAGAAGTTACAAAAATTTCTGAGCCACGTAGAACAATAGGAGCTACGGATCTATCGCATTGAAGCCTTTGACGAACCTCTAGTCCAACTAGTGTTTCGAACATCGTTGACTATCGACAACCCGCCGCCCATCATGGTAAGGTGTTACGGAAATTTTTTAGCCACGTAGAACAATAGGAGCTACGGATCTATCACATCGAAGCCTTTAACGAACCTTTAGCCCAACTAGTGTTTTGAACGTCGTTGACTATCGACAACCCGCCACCCATCATGGTAAGGTGTTACGGAAGTTTCTGCCCCATTCTAATGTGACTAAGTCCTATAAGGTGGTTTCTGGAAATTATCCGCCGCCTTCTCTCAGGACTAGTCTAGCAAGGCGGTATCCAGAGTTCTTCTACCTTCCATCTAATGGGACTTACTCTCCTACGTTTCGAACTACGCATTAACATTGGTCGGGCAATCCCAACTTTCACCCCCTTGATTCCTTTACCTCATAATTAGGGTGTACTATATAATACCAAGGTTTCTTATTTTCAATTCTAAACAATTTCCTATTTCGGATAACACTGATCCTAAGGTCCCACTCACCAGGTAATTTCTATTAGGCAAGCATTTTATGCACTCTAAGGTTCACCTCACTAATTATTGTCTTTATTAACAAAACACATGAATATACACATGATGTTATCATTATTACTTAGGTACAATATGGTTATGGAAGATTAGGTATCTCATAGCCTTTGACGTTAGCTTCCCAACGCCTCCGACCGCGTCATAATCCGACTTGTAAATTTCAAGTTATGGTCGAAACAACAAAGGTCACTTTCTTCTAGATGGAAATCGATTTACACCCTGGGTAAATCGAGTTACTGCTGACGCAGAGTCAAAAGATGACATATTTCCTGCAAAATCAGTTCCAAAAGTGTTCTAACACATCCTTAGGTTCCCCAACCAAAGCCTAAGCATTTTTTACAATAGTAACATGCATTCTAATAATGAAATAGAGTTCATGAATATAGTGTAAGCCTCTATTAACACCAATACATGTATTCTCCTTCCAATTTCATTCTAAGCACACATATATCTATACATTCAAGTAGGGGTGTTCGCGGTTCGGTTTGGATCGGTTTTGAAGCAAAATGTCATCCGATCCAAAGATAAATTTACTTGCGGTTTGGTTCGGTTTTGGATGATTGGTTAAAAAAATCTTATCCGATATCCAATCCAATTTCTCGCGGTTTGATTTGGATCGGTTTTTTGGATATCCAAGTTACATATTATAATTTTATTAATATTTTAAAAACACTAATAAATAATAAATTTGATATAATATATATATAACATATACTATATTAAAAGTTAATATTACAAAATGATAATGATCGGTTATGATTGAAACAAATGAAATAATAAAAATTAATATATTAGATCAAACTAATAAATAGTATTTTATAAAAAAGAGTATCATCTAATAATAAATTAACACAACGTATTATACTAATAAAAAATAAATAAGTATAAAAATATATACATGCGGTTCGGTTTGGTTTGGACCGGTTTTGAAAAATCAATCCGAAATCTGATCCGAACCGATCGGTTTTTATAAAATAACATCCAAACACATCCAATAATTTTCGGTTTTTTGCGGTTTTCAGTTTTTTTGGATCGGTTTGCGGTTTTTATTTGGATTAGTTTGGATTTGAACACCCCTACATTCAAGTATTCACCCAACATATCTCAAGTTCTCATTTTCATTCAAGCAACTATGACACTTCAACAAGGATAGCATATCATGATATGACATCAATACAAGCATTATCATTTAGACATGGAATCACACTCCCAAAAGGGATGGCAATCACTTATGCATTTCTATGCAATCAAGAGGTAAAATCACGAATTCATGTGCAGCCTTCAAGTATTTGATTCCATGCATAGATTAATTTCGCAATCTATCCCAATATGAACCCAAACATATAAGAACGACTTCAAACATATATTACCATCGTAGGAACACATTTTCATCCATTGATCAAGCTTGCAATGATTAAATCACATTCTAAACCCTTGACATGTATCATTCCCAATTCATACCCCAAGTTCCTAACTAATGGAACTCGCCTTGCATCAATGAAGGTTAGGATGATAGTCATGCTGCAATTGAACTCCCATCTTGGTCAAAACTCCACCTCCAACACCATCAAACTCGTAGTCTCATCTTACCCATTTCCATCATGAACTGCTCAACTTCAAACACGTTTATATCCTTCAATACATGCCTTTCTGACACGAAATTATATACCAAAATAAAGGGAATTTTGTGTAGATTCCAGAAATTCAAGAATCGCTTAAATACGAGTTACAAGTAAAAAGTTATCACCTGTTTAATGGAGACTAGTCAAGAAATCCCGTATACATGCCTTCATAAAAATTCAGCATCAGACCCTCATCTTCAAACGCATTTATATCTCTCATCACAAACATGCAGAAGGAAAAGTTTGTATGTAAAATGTAGGGAGTTTTGTAAGCTTTCCAAAAAGTCCAGAATTGTTTCAATCGGAGTTACAAGTAAAAAGTTATTACCTGTTTTGTGAAGGCTGTACCAAGAGTGCGAAAATTGAACATGAAGATAATGAACACGAGCTCCTCCTCTTCTCTCAGAATATGATCTTATAAGCCAAACAAACCCTTTTATGTTATACTTTCTCCTTTAGACCCAAAATGCCCTTTAACTAAGTGGTATTTACAACCTTACCATTTAGTTCAATTCTAGCCAAATACTTGGATTACAACTAATCCATAATTCCTCTTAACAACTCTCAAATGTCAATAGGTCTCATTAGCTTTATTCTCATGCTTAGAGAAATAGAGATGTTACAATTTAACTATCAAATTAATGACAATTGTTTGAAACAAGAGAGTTATTATTTTGACACCAAATATTATATACCATATACTTACCCCGTATAAAAATACAACATGAGTATATGTAAGAGTGAGCAAGGAACGAGTCGGGAAGGGTTATGACTAACCCTAACTCTGTCTTAAATTTTGATCGGACTATTTTAATGACCTTAACCCGTATCTAAACCCGAAAAAAACCCCAATATTATATAAGTTAGTTTAGACAGAGTTAATGTAAGACGATATCGGGTTGATCCGAAATATATGTACAAAATTAGGAACTTAAAAAATTTGTAATAGTATTTTAAAAATTTCATTTAAATAAGAAATATGAATAAAATCATTAGCATGAATGAAAATCAATGAAGACATCTAAAGTTAATTTTTTAAAATATAAAACATGATGTAATTCTATATATGTCATTGCCCTTTTATTTTCACTAAAACATAGTAAGAAGATGTAAAATAAAAAGGGTTAATAGTCATTTTGCCCCCTGCCATATAGGCGATGTTCGAAAAACCCCCCTGTAAAAAAAAAACTTGCAAAAAAAATCCTAACATTTGAAGATTCTCTCAATTTTGACCTTCATCACATCCAGTCACCAAAAACCTGCCATTTTGACCCATGCCATTTTGGCAGCGTTTTATTTTGACCCCTGCCATTTTGGCAACGTTTTTATTTTGACCCCTGCCACATCAGTTTTTTTGGTGACTGGATGTGATGAAGGTCAAAATTGAGAGAATCTTCAAATGTTAGGATTTTTTTTGCAAGTTTTTTTTTACAGGGGGATTTTTCGAACATCGCTTATATGGCAGGAGGCAAAATGGCTATTAACCCAAATAAAAAACATGATGTAATAGAATTAGAAAAGTGTGAAAGCTGGAATGTGGGAAGATATGTACTTAGTACTTAGTGAGTGCATATATTAACTTATGAGGTGCGAAGTGGAAAAGCGTATTGAAAATTTAGAATAATATAAATATACCAATAAATTAAATAAATAAATAGTACCACTTATGCATTTATAATATTAGGACGGGTTGGGTAACCCGAGGGTCAACCCGAACCCGGCCCAACCCGATATCAGGTTCATTTTTGAACAATCTTTTTTTTCTCTATTTTTTTGCATGAGATGGGAAAAAGACTAACCCGAAACTATTGGGTTGGAACGGATCTTCAGGTTGGTTGAGTTCTGCACACCCCTAAATATATGTTTGTTTGTGTCGGAACAAAGAAAAAAAAATAATTAAATATAAAAGAAACCTTATAATACTACGGTGTATAAATGTCAAATTTATTGTAAGAATAACATAATTAATCTTCATCAACCTCGACTACTTTTATATACCTTCATCTTATTTTTTTAATAAAAAAATAATCCAAATCTTCATTCCATTCAATATGTTTTTTCAATTTAATTATATGATCCATCTCAATGAAATATATTAATATACTAAACTTACTATATGAACTATTTCATCTTAGTTCTAATTTGGTTTCTTTATTTTTATTCTAATAATAATATAAAGGGTTAATGAAGTTTTTGATCCTCTTAAATATCTCATATTTCACTTTTAGTTCCTCCAAAACTTTTCTTCAAAGAATGATCCTCATAAAATTTTTAATTTTAACTTTTGGTCCCTCCTGCCAAAATCGTCATTAAAACCGTCGCCATTTCCGTCGCTACATAAAAAACCGTCGCTACATAAAAAACCGTCGCTAATTCTGTCTCTAAGTTGTAAAAAACGTCGCTAATTGGCAGGAGGGACCAAAAGTTAAAATTAAAAATTTTATGAGAACCATTTTTTGAAGGAAATTTTTGGAGGGACTAAAAGTGAAATTGAGATATTTATGAGGACCAAAAACTTCATTAACCCTAATATAAATTATTACATTTAAAATAAACAAATAAAAATAACATAAAGTCTCAAAACTAATTTCAATTTTTTCATTTATGAATATGGTAAAATTTATTTAGGGATCTTATAGATCTTGACGTAAGTAAGAAACTAATTTGTTTAGTTTGTGAAATTAAAACCTAGGATGAAAATGCCTTGATAATATATATATATATATATATATATATATATATTTTAATAAGCATTTTGTACTCAGCAGGATTCGAACCTGAAACCTTGATAATATTAATCAGGAACACAAGCATATCATAAGACATTTCGTCAAAACCATATTACAAACCACTAATTTCTTTAATTCTTTAATTGCTTTATCTATTCATTGTTTCATATATTCATTTTTATTCTTTTTCAGAAAATCTTTCACATAGAAATTAGTGAAAGCATAACCCATTCACAAAGTCTCAAAATTAATTTCAATTTTTTCCTTTATGGATATGGTAAAATTTATTTAGGGATCTTATAGATCTTGACGTAAGTAAGAAATTAATTTGTTTAGTTTGTGAAATTAAAACCTAGGATAAAATTACCTTGATAATATTAATCAAGAACACAAGCATATCAAAAGACATTTCGTCAAAACCATATTACAAACCACTAATTTCTTTAAATCTTTAATTGCTTAATCTATTCATTGTTTCATATATTCATTTTTATCCTTTTCAGAAAATTTTTCACATAGGAATTAGTGAAATCATAACCCATTCACAAAGTCTCACTAATTTCAATTTTTTCATTTATGGATATGGTAAAATTTATTTAGGGATCTTATAGATCTTGACGTAAGTAAGAAACTAATTTGTTTAGTTTGTGAAATTAAAACCTAGGATGAAAATGCTTTGATAATATTCATCAGGAACACAAGCATATCAAAAGACATTTCGTAAAACTATATTACAAACCACTAATTTCTTTAATTCTTTAATTTCTTTATCTATTCATTGCTTCATATATTCATTTTTATTCTTTTCAGAAAATCTTTCACATAGGAATTAGTGAAAACATAACCCATTCACAAAGTCTCAAAACTAATTTCAATTTTTTCATTTATGGATATGGTGAAATTTATTTAGGGATCTTATAGATCTTGACGTAAGTAAGTAATTAATTTGTTTAGTTTGTGAAATTAAAACCTAGGATGAAAATGCCTTGATAATATTAATCAGAAACACAAGCATATCAAAAGACATTTCGTCAAAACCATATTACAAACCACTAATTTCATTAATTCTTTAATTGCTTTATCTATTCATTGCTTCATATATTCATTTTTATTCTTTTCAGAAAATATTTCACATAAGAATTAGTGAAAGCATAACCAATCACAAAGTCTCAAGACTAATTTCAATTTTTTCATTTATGGATTATTTGTTCGTGCAATTGGCATTGATATTTCTATTTTTTATTTTCATAGATATTACCATTACTAGTACGGTTGAAGCATTTTTCATGATGAAAAAGACAATCATGGTTGCCAATGGAGAGAAAAAGAACGTGAATACAAAGTGCTTTAAGGCTTATACCTCAACTACTGATGTTCTAAAACTTATGCAGTGACAAGACTATGTCTGGAGCAAATTAACATAACAATATCAACTAACTATAACAATAATCTCACTTATGTTGAAGAACAACAATCTATTTTTCTAAGTTTTGTTTGAACAAAAGTACAATTCTTAAAATTGTTTTGAAGAATTACAGTTGATTATACCAAAATCAACAATGTAAAATTCCTAAAAATTAGATAATGGATATAGTTTTCGCCGGAGATGTTTTTTTTTTGAAATATCCAACATCAATTAAAATACCTTAATAACTATCTTTCTCAATTATTAACCAAAATATTCATGTTTCAAACAAAAAAAAATCGCAGCAAAGAGGAGGCACCACTGGTAATGGCGCATGTACTAAAAAATGCACATAGGCGCCACAGTCCTTGGTGCATGCACTACCAACGCGCTAATAGGACTGACACATAAATTATAGGCCTGAGAGGAGGCACCACAACCCCTGACGCCTATGTGTATTGATTTTTTATTTTATTTTTTAGTTTAACTAATAGCTAATTAATAATAAAAAATTGGCGAAATAAAAAAATCAAATACTGATATTATTTAATTAAAATAGAATTACGTGCAAAAAAATTTGTAGGCATATTTTAACGACCCACTTGATCATAATGGTCACCAGTTCCACACTCCGACACATTCATTTGTCGTTGAGGCCTTTGATGATTCCCCTGAGGTGTTTTGTGCAAGGTCCCTGGGATATCATTGTTATCAATCAAATCTAGCATCTCTTGCCAATTACATTGGGACGCGATACCGTAATCGAGTTAGGTGTCCATGTTGTTGTAGTTGGGTCGTGTTGGTTGGGTTACGAGTGGGCGGGATGGTCGGTTGAATTAAGACATTGATTCGTTTTGGAAATGAAGCATGGTTGTTGTGGTGTTCGATAGGCATGTCTTGGTTAGGTGCTTTGGTTGTGTGATATTTGGGTGTTGTTGTGTTGTGATGTTTGGGTGTATATTGATTGGGGTCTAAGGTACGATGTGGTGGTATCATATACCTCATTGGTGCTATGGTAAAATATGGTGGCGATATATGTTTGTTGGTGGTATGGGTCATGTTCTTAGTTTTTTGTTTGGGTGTGTGGCATGAATTGGTCGTGAGTTTAGTAATGTTGTTGGGTTGGTTGTTTGGTAATGATTTTGGGTTGGTTGTTAGGTGTAGGTGTATTGGTAATCATGTTCAGTTGATTGTTGGGTGCATGTGGGTTGACAATTTTGTTGGGCTGGTTCTTGGGTGTAAGTGTGTTAGTAATCATGTTCGATTGATTGTTGGGTGTAGATGGGTTGACAATTTTGTTGGGTTGGTTGTTGGGTGTAGGTGTGTTAGTAATCATGTTGGGAGTTTAATGACGAAGCTCGTAGGCGTGGGTCAATCAAATACCTTGGGTTAGATACAAACTGAGTTGTTGTAACCGATCTATACTAATTCATATAATTTCGAGTTGGTTTAGATTCGCATGACATGACTACTTCGTTTATGACCAGTTGATGACGTCACTACCACTGAAGACACGCATCCTTAGCAAAGTCTGTTGAATCGGTAAAATTCCATTGGGCATCAACTCTAAAGGATAGATTATTTGGACTAACGCCTTTGTATGTGCTTTAAGGGATGCACCATACCAAGTGGAGTATGCGTGTATTTGTCCCATGTGTAGCGAGCGATTTTGGACGTGGTTCTTAAGCACTGTCGCTCTGGGAGGGTACTACAGGTCGATTCATTTTTTATCCTATTGGAGCTGATGAAGTAAGGGAAATAGATGTCTCAAACTAACCCTGCTTTGCAAACTGAGGTTAAACAGTCAAAACTGTTGGTTTACAGGTGCGATTAATGTGGGGGGCCTCTTTTAGGTTTATTTTGATCGAGTTTAGACTTTTGGTGGAGGATACGGACTCGGATGTTTTGATGGATATGTGAGGATTTGTGGCCAGAGGTTTTTGATGTGGTGTGCTCGCTAAGATTTTTCTTTCAATCTTATGCCTACGTATTCCAGTTTACAGAAACAGGGAAATCAGAGCGATCGTAGTTCCTCCTATTCTATAGGAGGAAACGGTGTTTTGGTGTCTTGTTCAAAGCCCGAGACATGAAGCTAAAGGTGGTTTGTATCTTGTTCAAAGCCCAAGATGTGAAGCTGAAGGGTCTATTTGTATCTTATTCGAAGCCCAAGATGTGAAGCTAAAAGGGTGTTGACTTTAAAGAGAATTTGTCATCTCTAAAGGGGTCTGTTTGTCATAATTGTTGGGTGACTGATTATAAAGGAGAATTACTTTAATTGGGATATGCGAATCCAGCAATGCCATAATTTCCTTTATAGGGGATTTTTAACCTGAAGGAGAAGACTTTAACTCAGTTCAGAGCAATGTCATCTTTCCTTAGGAATTTCTCATGCTAAAAGAGGGACAGTGGTGTAGATGTAAATAATCCAGAGACTTGCCGCTTACAGCAATTAGATGGAGGGGAAAGGAGTTGTTGATGTTTGTATACTGCGAACGAGGCACAATTTTGATGCTAAAATGTTGATTGACTCAACTGGGGTTTTCTTATACAAAGCCTAAGAGGAGACTATTGACCCAACAAGAGGATGCTTTTGTATCTCGTACGAAGCCCGAGATAGAGGCTAAAAGGGTTGACTCAACAAGAGAGTGTTTTTATATGTGTCTTGTACGAAGCCCAAAACGGAGGCTAAAGGTTTGACTCAACAAAAGAGTCTTTTATACTCAACAAGAGAATGATTTGTATCTCGTACGAAGCCCGAGATGGAGGCTAAAGGTTTGACTCAACAAGAGAGTCTTTTATACTCAACAAGAGAGTAATTTGTATCTCATACGAAGCCCGAGATGGAGGCTAAAGGTGATCGACTCAACAAGAGAGTCTTTTTATACTCAACAAGAGAGTGTTTTATATGTGTCCTGTACAAAGCCCAAGACGGAGGCTAAAAGGGTTTGACTCAACAAGAGAGTCTTTTATACTCAACAAGAGAGTGTTTTTGTATCTCGTACGAAACCCGAGATGAAGGCTAAAAGGCTTTGACTCAACAAGAGAGTCTGAAAAGGTTAGCTTCATTGGGGAGAATCATTGTACAAAGCCCAAAAGGAGGCTGGGATTACTGTTTCAGTTGAGTGACAGGTCCAGTATGTTGGTTAAAAGAGAAAATCAGTTCTTATATGGGTAATGTTGTACTCATGGATTCGATCTGAGGACCGGGATTATCTCATGTTCTTTAAGGAAACGGGGAATCCGAAGGGTATTGAGACTGCCCAAGTCTACGGGTCTTATCTTTTGTACTATGCTTAAGAAATAGTAGTAGTAAGATCTAGACTCTTTGAAAGACTGTTCTATTAAGATGACTAATTTCTGTTCCTATACCTCTAGAAGGTCGTCGGGACAATTTGTACGAAGCCCAAGAGGAGGCGAGAAAACTTTTAAGAAGCCGAGGGACAATTTGTACTAAGCCCAAGAGGAGGCTATCTTCCCGGAGGAAGAATCATTATACGAAGCCTAAGAGGAGGTTGTGAAAACTTCTCAGAAGCCGACGGGTCCTTGTACAACGCCCAAGAGGATGCGGGGATGCTTTTAGGAAGCCTGTGGGTCCTTGCACTAAGCCCAAGAGGAGGCTGATGAACAGTTCCAGAAGGGGTTTCACTTGGAACATTGGTCTTCTGTATATGAACTATTCAAGGGGGAGATTTCTTTGATCTAGTTATCTAAAATTGTTGTAAAAGAAAATTCTCAGGGTTAAGGTATATCCGGATGAACGTCGGAGGTAAAGAGACGAGGTTTTGCCTAGTCCTAGACGTAGTTGCCGGGGAAACTCTAAATATCTATACTATTATTACACAATCGATATGAGTTTATGAAAGAAGACTTACAGTGAAACAACCCCACAATACAGTTATATACATATGAAAGCGGGTAAACATTTACTCGGTTGTAGAGCTTCCATGTTGTTTTGTTAGTTATTCAACAAAGAAAACTTTGATAACAATATTATATTCAAAATCAAAGGAGAAAGTGCTTTGAAAAGGTTGTTGGGGCTTACAGCTCAAGGAGAGGCCCAAGGTTTTATCAGTGATCGCACTGTCGTTTTGTACAGGGACTTATACAAGTGACTGAGGCCCAAGAAAGGTTTTATGTACAAAGGGGATGGGTCTTACACTCTCTTAAGAGGCCCAAAATGATTGAAAGTGAACAAAGATGGGTCTTATAGCTCACAGAGAAGCCCAATGATTAATTTTGAAAAGGGCGACGATCGCGCCGAGGTTTTGAAAACACCGTGGATCTTATACAATGACTGAGGCCCAAAAGTTTTTGGTTTCAAAAGGGGGTTGGGTCTTACACTCTATTAGAGGCCCAAAAATGATTTTGAATGGGTCTTATAGCTCGAGGAGAGGCCCAGATGGTTTGTTTTAAACGGGTGATGATCGCGCCGAACTTTTGAAATACAACGGGACTTATACAACATTTGAGGCCCAAAATAGGTTTGTATTTACAAAGGATTGGGTCTTACACTCTATTAGAGGCCCAAAAAGTTTGAAAAAGGTTTGATGAGGGTTGAATTAATCAAAACCCTAATTTGTTTCCAAAATGTATTTTAATTGAATAAAAAATTCAATTAAAATGATCAAAATTGTTTAACATGTGGAAAACAAATTGTGATCTTGGATTAATGTTTCAAAAATCATGTTTTGACCTACAAAATGATTAGAAATCATTAAAATTTGCAAAAATCAAGAAGGAAAAAATATTTTAAATGTCAAAAACAATTAAAATATTAATTCTTTGCAAAAATATCAATTATATGAAATAAATAATACTTTTGTGATTTTTGGTAAAACAAAATATTTTAACATTTTTGTGAATTATTAAAAAAAGAATCAACTCAAAATCATTAAAACTCAGAGAGAAATTAATTTTTGAAACAATTAAATAAAATCACAAAATTCAAATATTCAAATATTTGAAAAAGGGCGTCAAGAACATGGCAAGAACACGCGCCCTTCCTCTGTTTCTGCAGATTTGCATTTTCTATCCAATCTCACTGAATACTTGATTATATCATGCAATCTACATATCAATCTACTCGTTTCAACCTCACGATCATGTCTATGGTCTTTAATTTCATTTATTTTAAACATGGAATAAGAAATCAAAGAGAAACCTCAAGAACCCTAAAATTTGCATGAAGGTTCAGAAATTCCATACACGATTCAAACAATGCAATTGATTGAGGGAAAACAATCCATGCATGATTATGAACATATGGCCAAATTATTGTGCAGCAAAAATTGCATGGATCATAAAGTTAGAAGAGCTCATGCTTACCACTTGCAGCTGGTGATCGTGTTTTGTCTTAGAGGTGTTACAACTTGGTTCCAAGGTTATGGACAACTTCCCTAGGTGCTATGGAGTGTGTCTGGATGCTTGAAGTGGATTGATTTGAGCTGGAACTTGATTTGGCACCTCAACTGCAAATCTGTCAAAGGGTTGAGCAGTTGGCTAGTGATTTTGGTGTTCCAGATGTTATGTGAGTGTTTCAATCACTTCTATATGATGTTTATGAGGTGTGTGTATGTTTGGCTTGGTTGGAATTGTTCTCAAACTCAAAACCCGATAGTGACTTGCTTTGGAAGGAAAATTTGGAAGTGAGAAGGTGATTTTGAGGAAATCATCTGTTTAATGGCTTTGGTGTACTCAAACTGAGCACAAATGAGCTCTATTTATAGTAGAGTAAGTTTGTTTTGGGATCAATAGTGAATGGCAACTGCATCAGAGGTTTGGCCAATATTGGCAAATGAGAATCCAAGTCTCCTCTAGCCATTGACTAGAGGTTAGAGCACAGAGCTGTGGTTCCCTAGTTGTTGCATCATTCTTGACTGAATTCAGTTGCAAATGTGTCAGTCCATGCCACCTTGGTGCATCCATTAAATGCTCCAATCCAAAATTGGAGTCTTGTCCCTCTTTTAGGGATTTCTAGGTTTGGCATGCTATTTTTGGTTCCAAAGACTTGGGAGGCTTGAGATCAGAGTTGGTTCCCCCTTGGTCCCCCCTTGAGGTGTTCAGATGGATTGAGTTGCTTTCCCCTTGCAAAATTTGAGCAAATCGAGCAAAACTCCAAAATCTGCCTTGCCTTGGCAGTTTTCAGCAAGGCATGTTGCCATGGTCATATCTCATGGCTCAAGTTGAGTTTGGTGATGTTCTTGGTCATTTTGGAAAGCCCTCATATGATACAATAACTGTTTGATCATAATTGGTTTTGATACTTTTTGGATCTAAGTGAAAAATTCCCCTACATTTGGAAAAAAGTGAAGGTAGATTCTGACTTAGTGAAAATTTCACTAAGTGTTGGAAAAAGTGGCATTTCATGTTTTCAGCCACTTTGATCATTCCATAACTCAAAATCCATAATGAATTGTAATGAGGTGTAGTTGAAGCTTTTGTAGAGGGCCATGAGAGCTACAAATCCAGCTTTGGATGGGAAAAAATGGCCCTGTGGTTTAGGAGTTATGATCCTCCAAAGTTGGTACCCTAGCCACTTTGTTCCATAACTTAGAAAATTTTCTAAGTTTTTATGGTTACCCCTTTTACAAGTTATCCCACTTTTCTTGATTTTTCTTGATGAATGATGATTTAAATCTCACATTAACATCATTTTAGGGTTAAAAACCCATTTTTGTGAAAAATCTCAAAAAGTCAAAGTTGACTTTTGTGCACAGTTGACTTTTTGTCAGATGAATTTCAAACTGTGCGATCCTCTATGAAATCAAGTCCTTGACCTAAATAAAACTTGATGGATTGATTTCATAGGTGTTATAGGGTGTATTGAATCATGTCCTAGGGTTTGGGAGCATGTTCTGGTCAAAAGTCAAAGGTACAGTTGACTTTTCTCGCGAAACCCTAACTGTGGTTCAGATGAAATTGAAACTTGTTGCTCATGCTTCTTGGATTAATCCATTATTGTAAATGGATCAATGTAGTGTGTTAGAGACCCTCAAATCCTCCCTTGAGGTCTTGGCTCATGGTTTGTCCCAAAAGTCAACTTAGGGGTGAATTAGGTCAAGAAACCCTAATTCCTTATTTTTGATGTATGCATCCCCTGAGGCTAAATTAACTTGGTGATTGGGTTTATGATGTCCCTTGGAGCATCATAGGTTATGCCTTGAAGCATTGGCTCATGCCCAGAGGAGAATTTCCATCTGGAGGCCCTGGTCGACCAAAACCCTAATTTGGTGACACTGGCGATCTTGAGGCTTAATCCACTTAGAAAGGAGCAGCCTTGTGCTTGATCCTTGAAGTGGGAGTCCTTTTGATCCATTGTGGATGTTGGAGAGGCTAGACAAGTTGCAGATCATGTCATTTCTTGATTGATCCTTTGTCTAAGAGCTCTGAGAGGGTTTGAAACCCTAATTCTGATTGCAATGGATGCTCACCCATCTTTGGGGAGACTAATGGTTCATCCATATTGTGATGATGATTTACACAATGATGGGAAATCTTAGTGGTCAAAATTTGGGGTATGATAGATGCCCCTATTTAATCTTCTTGGACCCGAACGTGTGAATGGCGAAGGTATTCGGGCATTCGAGGTGCAAAATGATTAAATATCAGAATACCCAAAATTTTGATGGTGGTTATGAATGGGAGTTTGCGCATCCATCTTCTTTTGCTAAGCAATGATACTTAGAAAAGGTAAACTTCCCCTCGATCCTGGTTTCCAACTAAGGAACTGGTCTCAGTTTCTGAAATAAACTTCCCGTCGATCCTGGTTTCCTACCAAGGAACTGGTCTCAGTTTCCGAATTAAACTTCCCCTCGATCCTGGTTTCCTACCAAGGAACTGGTCTCAGTTTCTGATATAAACCTCCCCTCGATCCTGGTTTCCTACCAAGGATCTAGTCTCAATTTCTGAAATAAACTTCCCCTCGATCCTGGTTTCCTACCAAGGACCTGGTCTCAATTTCTAAAATAAACTTCCCCTCGATCCTGGTTTCCTACCAAGGATTTGGTCTTGGTTTCTTTTGTCAATAAACTTTATTGACAAGGGACGTTATTTGTAGCGGTTCTCCTTAAACTTCTCGCCGAATTTTCCTGGGGAGATGCCATTTGATGGAAAAGTGGTGGGGAAAACGAGTCTCTTGAGATACTGCTTTCGCTTGGGGTTACCACATCATACTTTTCTCGGGATCTTCCTGGAGAAATGCCATATGATGTGATCCAATTTTGAAGTGCCGATGATCTTTTCGTCAGTGAATTTTTCAGAGAAAAACTGTTGTACTGCCGAATCTCTGATTAAGAGGCTTTCTCTGGGGATTTTCCTTAATCCGGGAAAGCGAAGATATCATCTTCAATGGCGAAGAGTGATGTTTTTCGGAAGCTCTCTGGCTCTTCAGAGGTTCAAGTTATCAAAGTGGTCAAATAACCACCTTCAATCCAGAAATAAACTGGAGGAGAGATCGCTTAGATGATTCATTTCCTGACGAGGAAAGAAATGACGACTCGATTAAGAGGACTCTTATCACTAGGGAACAAGACCGACTAGAGTGATACTGATGCAATATGAATACGAATGTAAATCAATAATGTGTGATGCATGTATGTATATGCTGACAAAAATGACGCGCCATACAGACTAATAGATGAACATGACTGGATACTCGGCCATCGCGGGGCAAAGAAGTACCGTTGGCCCAAAAGTAGTAATTCTACCTTGCTTAGGAGAAGTAGTCCCTGCGGGGAACAACCGTTGGTCGGGCTTAAGAGGTAAGAACTCGGCCGAGGATGTCAGATGAACCATAGTCTCTGACACAGCTGATCCTTCGTTCAGGTGCACTGGTTTTAGAAGGAGTACTTTGATTATGTACTTTGAAGCTCGATTACTTCTGGAGAAGTGATTGATGTTCTTTTGATGTTCAACCGCCAAAAGAAATTGCCACCTTTACTTTAAGCAGAAAAATTTTACAAGTAAATTCATTTTTGTTTTATTTCAAGCATCGTTGATCATGTTAAAATGTCAATATGTAAAGCTAAAACAAATAAGAATTGCAAACAAAAGCACGAGGGCTCACATTTTATTGATAGGATAGAAATCAGCCAAACACTTGATTCCATAGAGTATATACAAAGTTAGAAAATGGTAATTTACAGGGAAAAGGGCTAAATCGAAACATAACGACCAATATCCTTCTACCAACTTTGAATTCTGGGCATCCTGAGCTTCTGTCGAAGATGACCTTGATCGGAGTTTTCCTGACGGATGATGTAACTGCTGCCGAGGCACTTGCCCTTTTGTCGAACATAGTTACTTGCCATTATCCCTAATTTTTTCCTGGATTGTACTGTGATGTTTCCAATCCACCGGGATGATTTTTGATCATGTCTTTAATTTTTTCTTGGACCACCCTTTCGGGTTTTCAATCCACCGAGACGTTTTTTTTTTTAGTTTAGGCGAAGTATTTCTTGACTACGTCAACATTTGTGGGGTAGGCAAATTCATCTCCGTCCATGGTTGCAAGTCTCAAGGCACCGCCTGAGTAAGATTTCTTGACCACATAGGGGCCATCATAATTCGGAGTCCATTTGCCCCGAGAATCAGTGAGAAAGGATTGTATCTTTTTGAGCACAAGGTCTCTTTTCCTGAAGACACGAGGTCGGGCCTTTTTGTCAAACGCTCTCTTCATCCTTTGTTGATACAACTGACCATGACACAAAGCCGTCATCACTTTTCTTCGATCAGATTCAGTTCATCATGTCGACTTTGGCACCATTCAGCTTCCATTAGCTTAGCTTCCATCAATACCCAGATTGATGGGATCTCTACTTCGATGGGGAGCACTGCTTCTATGCCATATACTAGAGAGAAAGGGGTTGCCCCTGTTGAAGTGCGGACAGATATGCGATAACCATGAAGAGCAAAGGGTAGCATCTTGTGCCAGTCTTTGTAGGTTACAACCATCTTCTGTACAATCTTCTTGATGTTCTTGTTAGTCGCTTCTACCGCTCCGTTCATCTTGGGTCGGTAGGGAGATGAGTTATGGTGTTCGATCTTGAACTCAACGCATAACTCCTTCATCATCTTGTTGTTCAAGTTAGATCCATTATCAGTAATGATCTGGCTTGGAACACCATAACGGCAGATGAGATTATTTTTGATAAATCAGACCACCACTTGTCGGGTTACGTTGGCATATGACGCTGCTTCGACCCACTTGGTGAAGTAATCAATGGCTACCAGGATGAACCGATGTTCGTTCGAAGCTTTGGGTTCAATCATGTCGATTCCCCATATGAAAAAAGGCCATGGGGAAGAAAGAACTTTGAGATGTGATGGCGGTACATGGATTTTGTCGGTGTATATCTGACACTTGTGACACTTCCTCATGTACTTGTAGCAGTCGGATTCCATTGTCAACCAATAGTACCCTGCTCTAAGAATTTTTCTCGCCATTGCATGCCCGCTGGTATGAGTGCCAAAGGATCCTTCATGAATTTCTTTTATTAGCATGTCCACTTCTGGTCTGTCTACACATCGGAGCAAGACCATGTCAAAGTTTCTCTTATAGAGTGTATCACCTCTCAGGAATAAACTACCTGCCATCCTTCTGAGGGTTTTTCTATCTTTTCTGGATGTCCCAAGTGGGTACTCCTGTTTCTGAAGGAAGCATTTGATATCATGATACCAAGGTTTGTTGTCTATGACTGCTTCAATCGTGAAGATGTAAGTGGGCCGCTCAAGGCGCATTATGTCAAGCTTAGGTAAGTCATTCCATTGACCTACACTAATCATGGAAGAGAGAATGGCTAATGCATCAGCCATGTGATTCTCTTCACGAGGGATGTGATGAAACTCGATTCTGTTGAAGAAGGGTAACAACCTTCTCGCGTAATCTTTGTAAGGAATCAATCCTGATTGGTATGTGTTCTAATCTGCTTTGATTTGATTGATAACCAGGACTGAGTCGCCATATACATCCAAGTCCTTGATCCTTAAGTCGTTCGCTTCTTCGAGACCCATGATACAAGCTTCGTATTCGGCCTCGTTATTTGTGAACTTGAATGTAAGTCTGGCGGTGAAAGGAATGTGGGTACCCTGAGATGTTATAATAATTGCCCCAATTCTGTTTCCGTAATGATTGACAGCTCCGTCAAAAATAAGTCCCTATTGGGAACCTGGTTCTGGCCCTTCACTGGGTAGTGGTTCATCGCAGTCTTTCATTTTTAGATACATGACATCTTCGTCTGGGAAGTCAAATTTGACCGATTCTTGATCGTCGATCGGTTGATGAGCCAAATGATTGGCTAAAATACTCCCTTTAACGGATTTCTGAGCGTGGTACTTTATGTCATATTCTGATAACAACATCTGCCAACGGGAAATCCTTCCCGTGAGAGCAGGCTTTTCAAAGACATACTTGATTGGATCCATTTCGGAGACCAACCAAGTGGTGTGACGAATCATGTACTGAAGAATACGTTTGGCTGCCCAAGCCAAAGCGCAACAAGTTTTCTCAAGCATAGTGTACCGAGTCTAGCAGTCGGTGAATTTCTTGCTCAGATAGTAGATGGCAGACTCTTTCCTTTTGGTTTCGTCTTGTTGGCCAAGTACACAACCCATTGAGTCTTCCAAGACTGTGAGGTAGATGATCAGTGGTCTTCCTTCCACTGGAGGTGATAGAATCGGCGGGTTTGGCAGGTATTCCTTGATATCGTCGAAGGCGGTTTGGCAGTCTTCTGTCCAAACACAGTCCTGGTTCTTTTTCAGTAATTTGAAAATCGGCGCGCATGTCGCGGTCATGAGGAATATGAATCTGGAAATATAGTTCAAACGTCCCAGGAATCCTCTGACTTGTTTTTCAGTTTTCGGAGAAGGCATTTCTTGAATGGCCTTGACCTTGTCAGGATCAACCTCAATTCCTTTCTGGCTGACGATGAACCCTAAGAGTTTCCCTGAACGAACACCGAATGTGCACTTGTTGAGATTTAAGCGGAGTTTGTACTTTCTCAGATGCTCGAATAGTTTTGACAGGTGGGTCACATGCTCCTCCTCTGTCTTAGATTTGGAAATCATATCATCGACATATACCTCGATTTCCTTGTGTATCATGTCATGAAACAGAGTAGTCATGGCCCTTTGATAGGTTGCCCCGGCATTCTTCAAACCGAACGACATTACCTTGTAACAAAAGGTACCCCATGGGGTGATGAACGAAGTTTTCTCCATGTCTTTCGGCGCCATTTTGATTTGATTATAGCCCGAGAATCCATCCATGAAGGAGAAAACTTTGAACTTTGCTGTACTGTCTACCAGAATGTCAATATGTGGTAAACGAAAGTCGTCCTTTGGACTAGCCTTATTTAGATCTCTGTAATCGACACACATTCTGACCTTTCCATCCTTTTTCGGAACAGGTACAATGTTGGCTAACCATTGAGGATATTCAGACGTAGCGAGGAAACCCGCGTCAATCTGTTTATGTACTTCCTCTTTGATTTTGATGGCCATGTCCGGGTGAGTCCGTCTCAACCTCTGTTTTACTGGCAGACATTCCAATTTCAATGGTAAGTGATGCTCCACGATGCTGGTATCCAACCCTGGCATATCCTAATAGGACCAAGCGAATACATCGGGAAACTCTTTGAGAAGCTTTATCAAACCCTCTCTGGCAGTTGGACTGAGCAGTGCCCCAATCCTGATTTCTTTTCTCTCCTTTTCCAAACCTAAGTTTACCGTTTCCAACGGCTCTTTATGAGGTTCGATGGACCTTTCCTCTTGTTTGAGTAGTCGGGAGATCTCCTTTCGTCGTCATTTTCTTCTTCAGCCTCAAATACCAGGAACTCAAAGTTGGGAGAAGGCATTGGATCGTATGTTTCAACTGGGTTTAAAACAAGCAATCTGCATGACGTGATGATTTATGTTTAGAAGAGATAGAGAGAATGCAAAAGTGTGCAGTGTATTTCTTTTACTGCTTGTTTTTATTATTGAGTTGTTTTTTAGGATTACCATTTTCTAAGTAAAGCGAAAAGAGAAAACAACAATTAATGCGAAATTTACAGAACGACGTTATTTTATTAATGAACAAGTCGATTCTTGAAACTACAACCCTATAAAACAAAACTCTGTCGCTTTGGGCGAAGCGAAGAGGGAAAATTACAGAGAGTGAGCCCTATCAAAACATCCGTTTCACCTGGGCAAGGTGAAAGGTTAAAGTAAATATGGCAATTACTTTGACTTATGAACAATCTTTGGAACATCGACAATGACCCATTGGTGGAGAACTCCTCGGTGAATCATAAAGTCTGGTACTTTCCTTGCTTTATCTTCAAAAATGACGCTGATTTCTGGTGGAGCAGGATCATTGGAATCTGTCTCCCAGGAAGAGTTGTCGTAGGAGGATTCCTCAGTTGTATTTTGCATAGTATTTGTATTCTCAGCTGTATCTCCCCATCCAGTTGGCTGGATGTCTTCGAACCTGATACGAGAGCTTTCAGGAGCGGTGTATTTGACCATGAAGTCGTAATTTCCACTCTGTTGTCCCAAGGTGTCCCACACTTCTTTGGAACTGGAGGAGTCATCCCTCTCGATGACGTTGACCTCGGGAAGAGCATAGTTAATGAATTATAGTCCTGCAAATATTGCGAATTCATCGTCGTGCTGGGTATTTTCAGGATAGCCTGGGTGTTGATCCCATGACATGGCAGGGACACAGGTATTCTGTTCAATGATGCTCAGCTAATTTTCATTGTTCGGCTGATTTTCTTGCCCCAAGTCTCCTGGGTACGGCTGCCAGATAGGCAGGCCATCCATCGGGCCATAATAGTCGTAGTCAAAGTTGCCTTTCATTAGAGTGTCCTCCTCTAACGAATTTGGTGGAGCACGACATCCTTCCGGATCACAATCTCCATATATTATTTTTGACATCTGACCTTGGTATAAATCTCGGGCTCTGTGCAGAAAAGAAAAAGGGAGTTTGTGTTTCGCCCTGAGATATATAACCATCCTCGTTAAGATAGGACTTCCATTCCTCATCTGTATCGGAGGAATCTCCCTCGTTGATGGTATGGACTGCTTGAGGCACTGGGTGAAGGAAACCTCCACTGTGGAAGAAGTCCTGAATGGGATGAAGACTTTCATCGTTAGTAGCAGTCTGAGTACAGGTTGCAGAAAAACCAAGACTCTTCTTTGTTTTATTGTCAGTGGGAATGACAAGCTATCCCCATCCTATTGTATTGGTACTCTCGACCGCTTTGATAGCATCTTTGTACGAGGAAATTGAAGTTCCCTTCTCTGATTGATTCTTATTGCTCACCGTAAGCGCTTGGAACTGAGTCCCAACATCCTCCTCGGGTTCTACATAAGTAGATGATGATAAGTTGTCCACTAGCAAGGCTTGTTCTCCACAGACTGTGACGAGTTGGCCGTTCAGGACAAACTTTAGCTTTTGGTGGAGGGTCGAAGTGACCGCCCCAGCCTGATGTATCCAAGGTCTTCCTAATAAACAACTGTATGTTGCTCGGATGTCCATGACCTGGAAAGTGACTAGGAAAGTGTGAGGACCGATAGTTATGGGAAGGTCGACTTCGCCGATAACCGTTTTTCTGGATCCGTCAAATGCTTTGACGATGACCCTGCTGGTTCTCATCAGAGGTCCTTTGAATGATAATTGCATCAAAGTGGACTTCGACATAACATTCAGGGCTGACCCTGTGTCTACCAGTACGCTGGCTAAAGCATCGTCCTGGCAGTTGACTGTGATATTGAGCGCCATGTTGTGACTTTTGCCCCCCTCTGGCAAGTCCTCATCACTGAATCCTAAGTTGTTGCAGGAAGTGATGTTAGAGATAATGCTATCGAACTGTCGTATTGACACATCCTGTTCCACAAAGGCCTGCTCTAAGACTTTCTGTAGAGCCTCCCTGTGCGCTTCTGAACTGAGTAAAAATGATAGCACTGAGATCTTTGAAGAAGTTTGTAACAGTTGATCAACAATGTTGTATTCACTCCTTTGGATGAGCTTCAGCATCTCATCATTGTTTTTCAAAAGGTCGGGATTACTGGATTGACCGACTAGTGGATCAGGAGCTTCCGTCTGAAGTTCCTTTTCTTTGTTAAGTTCTCCAACTCCTCGGTTGAAGATTCGACCGCTCCTTGTTACTCGACTGATGTCTGTAATATTCACGACAGAGGGTAATGGAATTTCCTTTCCATTCTCGACTGTGGTTGCACCGTACTTGTAAGGGATAACCTTAGTTGATTCATACGTAGTGGTCTCGGTAAATAGATGACCATGGGAGCCTTCTGATTTTTCTGACCATCGTAAGTAATTTCGATCTGTTCCTGGTTGGGAACTCTCGATTCGTCTAGTAGAGGGATGATGGCACAAACATCCCTAGCCCTCTGATGATCAGAGATTACGACAACGTCCTCGATTTGATCAGCGAGGTAGTTGACTAATCCCGAACTTGACCATGGTTGAATCTCCTCGCGGTCCAGCTGACTTTGAAGGGCCGCTCGCACGAGGTAGCATCCTTGATTATTCACTGAGCAAACGCCACACCGCTCATAGTTGTGTAGTGGCACCTGGCCACGTCCACTTTGAATGCAATGTAACCTCACTAGATCTGTTTCCATCGACCGAACATCCTGACTTTGATATCTAGTAGGATTCCCATTAGTGATACTAACTTGCTGGGTGTCTTCATCCATATAGATTGGAAGCCCCCAGTGGTTCAACAAGTGCTGAAGTATTTCCTGGACAAGGGCACAACCCTGATCGTCTTTGCAACCCGCTTTACAGCCCTGATAATCATGTGGTACCAGGAACCCGAGCCGGACCTGTTTAGCACGTAACTCCACCAGGCTGGTATTCATCAAGCGAATATCGAAGATTTGAACCATGTTGATTTGAAAATGATTCCCATCATGGTAGTCTTGGATCCATCCAAGATCCATCTGACGCTGGAGGGCCTCCTGTATGAAAGAGTATCCCTGTTTGTTTACCGAGCAAGTCAGGCAGGAATTATAATCGTGACGCGGCAGATTATGATATTGGCTTTGCCTTGAGTGCATTGCCACCAAGTTGACATCCATCGTATGGATATCGTGGTTTTGAATGATGTTGGAATTCGTATAAACCATGTTAACTCCATGAACTCGGTGCTCTTGGATCCATCCAAGATCCATCTGTTCCTGTAGAGTTGATTGCACCACAGAACATCCTCGATTTCTTTTAGAGAAGATATCACACTGGTGATAATTATGAGGTGGCACATGGCCATATCCACTCTGTCTATAATGCATCTTGACCAAGTTGGCCCTCAGTAAGAGTACATCGCAAATTTGATAGGTGTTGTTAGACTCTCCCTCTATCAAATTGACTGTAGCCTTCTCGTGTTGAGGCAGCGGGTTTGTGAGAACATTTAGATTCGTATCTTTGAAAGATAAGACCCCACTCCTAACAAGCTTTTGCACGTCGGATTTGAAACTGAGACAGTTTTCTATGTTATGCTCTGGTCCTCCTTGATGGTAAGGTCAAGTCTGATCCACCTTAAACCAAAAAGGCGGATTTTCCAGTACTGTAAGAGGAGACTTAGTCTGGACATGCCCCTTAGCCAGTAGTAATGGAAATAGTTCTGCGTATGATACGGGTATAGGATCAAATCCTGGTGGCCGCGTTGCACGGTTGTTGTTGTATTGAGGACAAGCCTGTTGAAGAGGCTGTTGTGTCCTTTGTTGAAATTGCTATGAATGCGGTTGGCTTTGAGCAACCTGAGGTTGATACGTAGAAACAGGCGCAGGGTTGATATCAGGAGTTACAGCTGCTACTGGTTGGTACCGTCGCCTTTACTTTCCGAGAGAGATATTCCCAATATCCTGCTCTTTTTTCTTAGGGAGAGCACTACCGTATCGTTTTGTACTACTTGACGATCCAACGTCTTTAACTAAACGTCCTTCTCGGACGGCTTCCTCGAGACGCACTCCCATACCGACCATTTCGGTGAAGTCGCTGGGCGCACTGGCAACCATTCGGCCATAGTAAAATGAGCTTAAGGTCTTTAAGAAGATCTTTGTCATCTCTTTTTCTTGAAGAGGTGGACAAATTTGAGCGGAAATTTCACGCCATCTCTGAGCGTATTCCTTAAAGGTTTCCTTGTCTTTTTGCGACATTGATCTGAGTTGATCTCTGTCTGGTGCCATGTCCAAATTGTATTTATATTGTTGGACGAAGGCAGTGCCAAGATCTCTGAAAGTGCTAATCGTAGCGCGGTTTAAACCCATGTACCATTTTAATGCGGCACCGGTTAAACTATCCTGAAAGTAGTGAATCAGTAGGTCCTGATTCTCCGTCTGAGCTGACATTTGCCGAGCGTACATCACCAAGTGGCTCTGAGGGCAAGAGTTACCCTTGTATTTTTCAAAATCGGGTACTTGGAACTTGTGCGGGACTTTCACATTGGGGACCAAGCAGAGGTCCGCGACGTCCTTTCCAAACAAATCCTGACTGCGAAGGGCCTGCAGTTCCTTCTGCATTTCCAGGAACTGGTCTTGGAATTCATCCATTCTATCAAACATACTTTCCTTTCTACCAGAAGGTATTTGTGGAATCTGCTCTTCCGGGACAGTGTGCACCACAAGGGGTGGTATCGTTACTACGACAGTGAATCTTGGCGCTTCCCGAAGTTTGTAACCTTCAGGAGTCCTCATTATTCCTCTGGCATCCTTGTTTTCCCGAAGTTTGTAACCTTCAGGCCCAGCGGCATCTGCTATGATTCCCTGATCTTCAGTGATCGGCGAAACATATCTTTCGGGATATACTTAACAGGCATGCCCCAGGGACGATCTTTCGGCATTTGATACCTAGGATCATACTTCTCCACTATGGGCGTTGAGGTGATCTCTGAGATCACAGTTCTTTGTAGTTGCGCTTCTGCCATGGCTTGCATGTCATTACGAAGCTTTCTCATATCTTCTCTCAGAGCGTCGATCTCTTCTTTCAACTCTCTGTTCTCTTCCTCGAGATCATCCATCTTTTCCTGACGATTGGCCTGAGTATTGTACGAATGAGACAGTTTGACTCTAGAACCGAGACACAAACGTGAGATTCATAGGTAAGAAGAATATGTGACGTGAGAATGATGAATGTAATGATTATATTAATTATGTTTTTTTTGGTTTAATCAAAATAAACTTCGACAATTAGATTGCAAATATCAAACAGTGGGGAAATCCCCGTTTTATTGAATTCAAAGGATTGTGGAAATGGAAATACAGTAATTTACAAGGGGCTAGATACAGAAACCTAAGCTAATGGATCCCGAGTCCTCTCTGTGGAGAACTCGGGTGCTGATTTTGGTACTTTCCTTTTCTTGGACTGGGGCTCTTGAGCCATTGTCGGGTCGTCATTCCTTTGCCAAGTGAAAGGAGCGAGCAAATTCCTTTGGTCATCCTGATTCTCTACAGCATGTTGCTCCAAAATCTCAATTAGAGCATCCTTATCTTTCAGCAGTTGCTATATTTTGGTACATTCCACATTGAGAATGCGGTACTTGTTCTTCCAAGACCTCCTCTCCTGTTGAACTTTGTTGAGAGTAACCTGAAGTTTTTCCGCTTCAGTCATTAAGTACATGACAGATTCCCTTGGCGGAAGAACTCTGTGGCGAGGATAAGGCATCTTTAGCTTGAGAGCTCTAGTTTGTACACAGTGGAGATAAGGCTCCGCCGAGACACAGTCCGGTTTTCCTAGAGACTCCCGTCCTTTCTTATGAACATGTTTCCAAGCGTGCACTATTTCCATTTTTAGTGCCCTGTCATTTTCTCCTTCCTTGAAGAAAAGACCTTCCAGATGAGCATTATGCGGGACATGCCTCATCGGGTATCCAAATTAATGATGAACTAAAACTGGATGGTAATTGATTTCTCCCTTAGTTCCTATAAGGGGTACGTTGGGGAAGTTTCCACAACGGTCAATGATCCTGATCCCGTCATAAATCCTATTGTACCAATCTATGTTAGAGTTGGTAAGAGACATGATTTTCTGCGACCAACGTAAGGCACTCTTATGATCCCAAAAAGCGGCAGACATAGGTAAATGGGAAATAAACCATTTATATAGCAGGGGTACACAGCACGTGATCATTCCTCCGCTGTATAAATTCCTTAAGTGTACAGAATGATACGCATCTGCGAGCAAAGTCGGTACAGGGTTTCCAATGAGAAAAACCTTAATGGCGTTGATACCTACAAAGTTATCGATGTTGGGAAACAAAAATAACCCGTAGGTGAGTAAAATAAAGATGTTTTCAAAAGCAGTCATGTTCCCTATACTAGAAAAGTACAGAGCTTTCTTCACCAGAAACTTGGCTGGTAAACCTGGGATTCCTCCCTTGGTGGTCATGTGAGTCTTGATTTCTGACTCATCCAAATAAATTGCTCTTGCAATGATTTGATCCTTTGGAATTTCTTCCAGTCCAGAAAAGGGAGCTTGATCAGTAATATATAAACCAATCAGGTGAGAATACTCCTCCAGCATTGGTGCGAGCTGGTAATCCGAGAATGTAAAATAGTGATAGACTGGATCTAAAATTGAATGAGTGCCTCCATGATTCTTTCAATCATATGGATCCTTAACAGAGGTAGCAGACCTCCGTACTTAGCTCTGAAAACCTCATGGTTTGTGATCATCCTTGCCAAACCTCTAAAATCCTCTAACTTTGGAACCTTGAAGGTGTACTTATGAGTTCTCCTTCTACCGAAATCCATGAGCGCAATATTTTTTTCTCTGCTATTTGCAATCATTGTTTTAGTTTAATTTGAAAAAGAGAGACTAGAAGAGAACATTTTTTTTGCTTAATGTTTTTTAAATGAATGCATGAATGCAGCACACAAAAACATAGAAAAAACATGAGGTCAAAGGGTCGGTGTCATGAAGTCAAGGCTCTACCCATCCCAAAGATTTATACTAGTGATTTTTGTACTTGTCTCTCAAAATCATTGATTCTTGTCGAGATAACATCAGCGGGCCGGGAACCGTGCTAGGTGATGTTATTTTGAAGAACCTCAGAAGAGGATAGTATCGCGTGACAACTATTTCCGATAGCTTCCGCACTACTGAAAGAGGTTTTTCCTAGGTGTATACTCAATCTTTCCATATGCGGCATCACACACATTCCCATTAGCAGAAAAATAAATACAAATATCAAGTAGGAAAAGCAGTATATATATTTGTCCTAATGTCCTAGACTTTTAAGAGCTATGAATCATATGTTCCTGACAGAAAATGGCTCCCCAACGGAGTCGCCATTCTGTGGCACTTTCCCAACTTAAAGGTTTTGACCTAAGATCCTAGTGAAGTCAACAAAAAAGTCTTAACCCCAGTGAAGTCCCCACTCCTTGGTTTCTACCTCAGAGATGAAATATGAAACGGCTCCACGGTGGGCGCCATTTTTCTGTGGCGGCCACCGCCATGAAAATGAATTGTCCAAGGTTTTCACCCTAAATTATAAGAAAGAAAGAAAGGCCCCACGGTGGGCGCCATTTTTCTGTAGCGAGCAATTTTGGATGTGGTTCTTAAGCACTGTCGCTCTGGGAGGGTACTACAGGTCGATTCATTTTTTATCCTATTGGAGCTGATGAAGGAAGGGAAATAGATGTCTCCAACTAACCTTGCTTTGCAAACTGAGGTTAAACAGTCAAAATTGTTGGTTTACAGGTGCGATCAATGTGGGGGGGCCTCTCTTAGGTTTATTTTGATCGAGTTTAGACTTTTGGTGGGGGATACGGACTCTGATGTTTTGATGGATATGTGAGGATTTGTGGCCAGAGGTTTTTGATGTGGTGTGCTCGCTAAGATTTTTCTTTCAATCTTATGCCTACGTATTCCCGTTTACCGAAACAGGGAAATCAGAGCGATCGTAGTTCCTCCTATTCTATGGGAGGAAACGGTGTTTTGGTGTCTTGTTCAAAGCCCAAGACATGAAGCTAAAGGTGGTTTGTATCTTGTTCAAAGCCCAAGATGTGAAGCTGAAGGGTCTATTTGTATCTTGTTCGAAGCCCAAGATGTGAAGCTAAAAGGGTGTTGACTTTAGAGAGAATTTGTCATCTCTAAAGGGGTTTGTTTATCACAATTATTGGGTGACTGATTATAAAGGAGAATTACTTTAATTGGGATATGCGAATCCAGCAATGCCATAATTTCCTTTATAGGGGATTTTTAACCTGAAGGAGAAGACTTTAACTCAGTTCAGAGCAATGCCATCTTTCTTTAGGAATTTCTCATGCTAAAAAAGGGACAATGGCGTGGATGTAAATAATCCAGAGACTTGTTGCTTACAGCAATTAGATGGAGGAGAAATGAGTTGTTGATGTTTGTATACTGTGAACGAGGCACATCTTTGATGCTAAAAGGTTGATTGACTCAACTGGGATTTTCTTATACAAAGCCTAAGAGGAGGCTATTGACCCAACAAGAGGATGCTTTTGTATCTCGTACGAAGCCCGAGATAGAGGCTAAAAGGGTTGACTCAACAAGAGAGTGATTTTATATGTGTCTTGTACGAAGCCCAAAATGGAGGCAACAGGTTTGACTCAACAAGAGAGTCTTTTATACTCAACAAGAGAGTGATTTGTATCTCGTACGAAGCCCGAGATGGAGGCTAAAGGTTTGACTCAACAAGAGAGTCTTTTATACTCAACAAGAGAGTGATTTGTATCTCGTACGAAGCCAGAGATGGAGGCTAAAGGTGATCGACTCAACAAGAGAGTCTTTTTATACTCAACAAGAGAGTGTTTTGTATGTGTCTTGTACAAATCCCAAGACGGAGGCTAAAAGGGTTTGACTCAACAAGAGAGTCTTTTATACTCAACAAGAGAGTGTTTTTGTATCTCGTACGAAGCCCGAGATAGAGGCTAAAAGGCTTTGACTCAATAAGAGAGTCTGAAAAGGTTAGCTCTACTGGGGAGAATCATTGTACAAAGCCCAAGAGGAGGCTGGGATTACTGTTTCAGTTGAGTGACAGGTCCAGTATGTTTGTTAAAAGAGAAAAGCAGTTCTTATATGGGTAATATTGTACTCATGGATTTGATCTGAGGACCGGGATTATCTCCTGTTCTTTAAGGAAACAGGGAATCCGAAGGGTATTGAGACTGCCCAAGTCTACGGGTCTTATGTTTTGTACTATGCTTAAGAAACAGTAGTAGTAAGATCTAGACTCTTTGAAAGACTGTTCTATTAAGATGACTAATTTCTATTCCTATACCTCTAGGAGGTCGTCGGGACTATTTGTACGAAGCCCAAGAGGAGTCGAGAAAACTTTTAAGAAGCCGAGGGACAATTTGTACTAAGCCCAAGAAGAGGCTATCTTCCCGGAGGAAGAATCATTATACGAAGCCTAAGAGGAGGCTGTGAAAACTTCTAAGAAGCCAACGGGTCCTTGTACAACGCCCAAGAGGAGGCGGGGATGCTTTTAGGAAGCCTGTGGGTCCTTGCACTAAGCCCAAAAGGAGGCTGATGAACAGTTCCAGAAGGGGTTTCACTTGGAACATTGGCCTTCTGTATATGAGCTATTCAAGGGGGAGATTTCTTAGATCTAGTTATCTAAAATTGTTGTAAAAGAAAATTCTCAGGGTTAAGGTATATCCGGGTGAACGTCAGAGGTAAAGAGACGAAGTTTTACCTAGTTCTAGACGTAGTTGCCGGGGAAACTCTAAATATCTATACTATTATTACACAGTCGATATGAGTTTATGAAAGAAGACTTGCAGTGAAACATCCCCACAATACAGTTATATACATATGAAAGCGGTAAATGAAAGCGGGTAAACACTTACTCGGTTGTAGAGCTTCTATGCTGTTTTGTTAGTTGTTCAACAAAGAAAACTTTGATAACAATATTATATTCAAAATCAAAGGAGAAAGTGCTTTGAAAAGATTGTTGGGGCTTACAGCTCAAGGAGAGGCCCAGGGTTTTATCAGTGATCGCACTGTCATTTTGTACAGGGACTTATACAAGTGACTGAGGCCCAAGAAAGGTTTTCTGTACAAAGGGGATGGGTCTTACACTCTCTCAAGAGGCCCAAAATGATTAAAAGTGAACAAAGATGGGTCTTATAGCTCACGGAGAAGCCCAATGATTAATTTTGAAAAGGGCGACGATCGCGCCGAGGTTTTGAAAACACCGCGGGTCTTATACAATGATTGAGGCCCAAAAAATTTTGGTTTCAAAAGGGGGGTTGGGTCTCACACTCTATTAAAGGCCCATAAATGATTTTGAATGGGTCTTATAGCTCGAGGAGAGGCCCAGATGGTTTGTTTTAAACGGGCGATGATCGCGCCGAACTTTTGAAATACAACGGGACTTATACAACATTTGAGGCCCAAAATAGATTTGTATTTACAAAGGATTGGGTCTTACACTCTATTAGAGGCCCAAAAAGTTTGAAAAAGGTTTGATGAGGGTTGAATTAATCAAAACCCTAATTTGTTTCCAAAATGTATTTTAATTGAATAAAAAATTCAATTAAAATGATCAAAATTATTTAACATGTGGAAAACAAATTGTGATCTTGGATTAATGTTTCAAAAATCATGTTTTGACCTACAAAATGATTAGAAATCATTAAAATTTGCAAAAATCAAGAAGGAAAAAATATTTTAAATGTCAAAAACAATTAAAATATTAATTCTTTGCAAAAATATCAATTATATGAAATAAATAATATTTTTGTGATTTTTTGGTAAAATAAAATATTTTAACATTTTTGTGAATTATTAAAAAAAGAATCAACTTAAAATCATTAAAACTCAGAGAGAAATTAATTTTTGAATCAATTAAATAAAATCACAAAATTCAAATATTCAAATATTTGAAAAAGGGCACCAAGAACATGGCAAGAACACGCGCCCTTCCTTTGTTTCTGCAGATTTGCATTTTCTATCCAATCTCACTGATACTTGATTATATCATGCAATCTACATATCAATCTACTCGTTTCAACCTCATGATCATGTCTATGGTCTTTAATTTCATTTATTTTAAACATGGAATATGGAATAAGAAATCAAAGAAAAACCTCAAGAACCCTAAAATTTGCATGAAGGTTCAGAAATTCCATACACGATTCAAACAATACAATTGATTGAGGGAAAACACTCCATGCATAATTATGAACATATGGTCAAATTATTGTGCAGCAAAAATTGCATGGACCATAGAGTTAGAAGAGCTCATGCTTACCACTTGCAGCTGGTGATCGTGTTTTGTGTTAGAGGGGTTACAACTTGGTTCCAAGGTTATGGACAGCTTCCCTAGGTGCTATGGAGTGTGTCTGGATGCTTGGAGTGGATTGATTTGAGCTGGAACTTGATTTGGCACCTCAACTGCTAATATGTCAAAGGCTTGAGCAGTTGGCTAGTGATTTTGTGATTTTGGTATTCCAGATGTTATGTGAGTGTTTGGATCACTTCTATATGATGTTTATGAGGTGTGTGTGTGTGATTGGTTTGGTTGGAATTGCTCTCAAACTCAAAACCCGATAGTGACTTGCTTTGGAAGGCAAATTTGGAAGTGAGAAGGTGATTTTGAGGAAAGCATATGTTTGATGGCTTTGGTGTACTCAAACTGAGCACAAATGAGCTCTATTTATAGTAGAGCAAGTTTGTTTTGGGATCAATAGTGAATGGCAACTGCAGCAGAGGTTTGGCCAATGTTGGCAAATGAGAATCCAAGTCTCCTCTAGCCATTGACTAGAGGTTAGAGCACAGAGCTGTGGTTCCCTAGTTGTTGGATCATTCTTGACTGAATTCAGTTGCAAATGTGTCAGTCCATGCCACCTTGGTGCATCCATTAAATGCTCCAATCCAAAATTGGAGTCTTGTCCCTCTTTTAGGGATTTCTAGGTTTGGTATGCTATTTTTGGTTCCAAAGACTTGGGAGGCTTGGGATTAGAGTTGGTTCCCCCTTGGTCCCCCTTGAGGTGTTCAGATGGATAGAGTTGCTTGCCCCTTGTAAAATTTGATCAAATCGAGCAAAACTCCAAAATCTGCCTTGCCTTGGCAGTTTTCAGCAAGGCATGTTGCCATGCTTATATCTCATGGCTCAAGTTGAGTTTGGTGATGTTCTTGGTCATTTTGGAAAGCCCTCATATGATACAATAACTGTTTGATCATAATTGGTTTTGATAGTTTTTGGATCCAAGGGAAAAATGCCGCTACATTTGGAAAAAAGTGAAGGCAGATTCTGACTTAGTGAAAATTTCACTAAGTGTTGGAAAAAGTGGCATTTCATGTTTTCAGCCACTTTGATCATTCCATAACTCAAAATCCATAATGAATTGGAATGGGGTGTAGTTGAAGCTTTTGTAGAGGGCCATGAGAGCTACAAATCCAGCTTTGGATGGGAAAAAATGACCTTGTGGTTTAGGATTTATGATCCTCCAAAGTTGGTACCCTAGCCACTTTGTTCCATAACTTAGAAAATTTTCTAAGCTTTTATGGTTACCCCTTTTACAAGTTATCCCACTTTTTTTTTAATTTTTCTTGATGAATGATGATTCAAATCTCACATTAACATCATTTTAGGGTTAAAACCCCATTTTTGTGAAAAATCTCAAAAAGTCAAAGTTGACTTTTGTGCACAGTTGACTTTTTGTCAGATGAATTTCAAACTGTGCGATCCTTTATGAAATCAAGTACTTGACCTAAATCAAACTTGATGGATTGATTTCATAGGTGTTATAGGGTGTATTGAATCATGTCCTAGGGTTTGGGAGCATGTCCTGGTCAAAAGTCAAAGGTACAATTGACTTTTCTCGCGAAACCCTAACTGTGGTTCAGATGAAATTGAAACTTGTTGCTCAAGCTTCTTGGATTAATCCATTGTTATAAATGGATAAATGTAGTGTGTTAGAGACCCTTAAATCCTCCCTTGAGGTCTTGGCTCATGGTTTGTCCCAAAAGTCAACTTAGGGGTGAATTAGGTCAAGAAACCCTAATTCCTGATTTTTGATGTATGCATCCCCTGAGGCTAAATTGACTTGGTGATTGGGTTTATGATGTCCCTTGGAGCATCATAGGTTATGCCTTAAAGAATTGGCTCATGCCCAGAGGAGAATTTCCATCTGGAGGCCCTGGTCGACCAAAACCCTAATTTGGTGACACTGGCGATCTTGAGGCTTAATCCACTTATAAGGGAGCAGCCTTGTGCTTGATCCTTGAAGTGGGAGTCCTTTTGATCCATTGTGGATATTGGAGAGGCTAGACAAGTTGCAGATCATGTCATTTCTTGATTGATCCTTTGTCTAAGAGCTTTGAGAGGGCTTGAAACCCTAATTCTGATTGTAGTGGATGCTCACCCATCTTTGGGGAGACTAATGGTTCATCCATATTGTGATGATGATTTACACAATGATGGGAAATATTAGTGGTCAAAATTTGGGGTATGACACCATGCAAGGTTTCGTCTATTTAAGCGCATTCTAAACACATCCGCACCAAAATACACTACTCTTAACCCAAAATACACTACTCTCAACCAAAAAAACACACAAAATGACTTCAGCACCACAATAAATCGTTCCAACACTAGCACGAAGAGATCATATTGTCAAATGATGATGCGTTAAGGTGGATCGATAATATTTCGGCGGAGAAGTAGACCAGAGCATTTGGTAGTGGTCAACAATGAGACCACTGACAACAAATCTTATGGAATCAATGAAACCTATCTTCAAAGGCATCACAAACCTACCCATAACCGCATTGGTGAGAGCACCATATTTTAGGTTAGGGTCACTATTCGTGACCAAAGTTCAAAGTGGTGTTCAGTGTTAGAATCGGGGCAGTTGTTTAGTGAAAGCTGTATGAAATATTTGAAGGAGGAAACTGCCAAAGCTAACACATATGTGGTTACAATTTTTTACTGTCGTAAAAGTTGGTTTAGTGTACAGGAGACAATGTACCATAATGTGGTAAGGCAAATGGGATACTATCGGGTCGAACTAGATTAAGGTTGATGCGACTGCGAAAAGCTTTAAGCCTTCGTTATGCCTTACTCCCATGTAATTGCGGCATGTTCAAATGTTCACCGAGACTCTTCCAAACATTTATCCACTATTTACAATGTAATAAATGTGTTCAATGTGTACAACACTAGCTTCCCAGTGGTAGAAAAAAAGGAATATTGGCCTACATATTAAGGAGACATAGTTTGGCACAACGAAAATATGTGAAGGAAGACAAATGGTCGCCCTAACAGCACACATATTTGAACCGAAATGGATTTGGATGACAAAATGGTAAGATTATGTGGTATATGCCATTAGCCCGGACACATACAGACACATTATCCCGATCTGGAAACAAGCTCCAAAACATAATTATTGTATGCATTATTGATATGTAATTTATTTTTTGTAACCGTGAAATTTCACATTGAATACAACTTTCGGTTACAACAAAACAAACACAAATACACCTAAAACAATAACACGAATAACAAATAAAAAGACTTAACAATGCTACATATCTAAGAGATAACAACCGTCAAAATAATATCATACATCATAACACAGACATCATTTTCAATTTTAATTGGCTCCCAAAAACAATGTGGTTCGCTATTCTCATTCGCAATGTTAGACACCGAAACAAGCTTATCAATTCTTCTATTTTCCCCCCGTCTTGAATTTCTGCGTCTAACCAATGGATCAAGCTCCTCTTAAGATGCTCGAAAGTCTGAGTATTCCAAAGTTGGATCTTCATCGGATGCTTGATAATCGAATAACAAACATGAGCATCTCTTTTAATAATCATGTTAAAAATTTTGAAGAAAAATTTAAGAATGAAATGAGAAGATGTGTAGAAAGTGGTGGAGAATGAAGATGCATATTTATAAAAAAGGCCTATACACATAGGCGCCGGGGGTTGTGGTGTTTCCTCTCTGGACTATAATGCATACGTGAGTCCTATTGGCGCATTGGTAGTGCATACGCCAGGGGTTGTGACGCCTCTATACTTTTTTTATGCATGTGATATTACCAGTGACGCCTCCTCTTAGAGCATCCACATCCATTATACCCATTTGGGTTTTTTAAATGGGTCTCACTCAGTTTTTTACATTATATTATACTTTCAAATTTTTTAAACAACTCAACTACATTTTTCAAATATTTGTACAATATATCAAAATTTAAAATTGGTCAAATCAAATCCCACAACATATCCTATATTTATATTATATAAAAATATAATTAAGTAGGTTTCCTCATTGCAAAGCTTTTGTTATGCTGCATCTACACATGTGGCACTTAAACAACGTTTTTGAATTGGTGAGAGTTTGCAAATGTAGACATGTTTTACACGCTTTCTTTCTTGAATTATCCATTTATTCTAACATAACGACCTTGATATATGTGTAGCAACATATGAAAAGCAGGCGATAATGCTGCTCTTAGCTCTTTTATGTTTTCTTTTCATGATAATTTTAGAGAACTCATAATTTGTATTGAATGAGGGTTTTGAAGGGTTTACATAAATTTTCTCATTATCATTTATGTTGTTATAATATTATGAAAATTAAAAATATAGTAATAATAAATACATTTTTATCATTTTATACAAAATGATTTTTTCAAAAAATATTAATTATTTTTCTATATTTTTTAAAAAATCCGTTTTTGAAAGCCTTATCTCTCCCTCTTCAAACCTCTCAAACAAAGTCATAAGGATTTTTTACCCAAATACCCCTATTTTTCAGCAAAATTCCCAAAATGCCCTAGTTTTCAGAATAATTCCCAAAGTACCCCACTTAGGGTTTGGGATTGCACAAGGGCGTCAGTCCTATTGGCGACCCTTCTTTAGGGCAGCAAAGCTGTCGCCAATTGAACTGGAGACTGCTCATCAAGTCGCTAATTCAATTGACGACTTAGTGTAAGGGCCACAAGGGAGTCGCCAATTGATATGGAGACTCCCTAGAAACTAAATTTTTTCCCTATAAATAGGGGTGTTCAGCTCAGTTACTTCCACATCTCATCTCACAACTTTCTTCTACTCATAAAATGTACCTTCGTCGATGGGGAAAAGTCGCCTTTTCGCGAGAGAAGCCACCGATCGACATATTGTTTTGGAACATACTGATAGAAGCCCAATAGTTGACATTTCTTGTGTCAAAACTCTAATGAAATGCTTGCTTCCTTTAACTTTCATATGAAATTTGACCAACAAAAGATACAAAAGGATATTACTCTTGAATGAGTGTGGTTTTGCAGGTATTAGGTATGAAGAAAACCAGTTGAAACAAAGAAAATACCATATCCTGCAACATTCGCATCGCGACCAACAGCTTCGCTACGTGAAGCATCGCTATGCGAAAGAAAGCGACAGGAAGCGAGATGTAGCTAAACAAAACATAATCAAACTGAGCAAACGTCGATTGAAGATCGCTATGGGTCGCATCGCGAAGGTCGCGACGCAAGGAAAGGCGAGGAACCAGCAACTCAAAACAAAAGCAAATAACCAATCTTCGCTTGAAGCGACAGGAAGCGGAAGAAAGCGACAGAGTTCGCGACGCAAACTATACTTCGCATAGCGAAGTATGGCGGTCCCTAAAAGGCGGTTTGAAAGTTCAAATCTTAATGGAGAAGAAAAGGGAGTTCGCATAGCGACCAGAACTTCGCATAGCGAACTTAGGCGGCCAAAAACACTATAAAAGGATATCAAATGCATTGCAGAAGGGCATCTCATGTTTTCTTAATACATTTTCTGTCATAATTAATCTGTAATAGATAGAAGTGAGGATTAGAGGAAGAAGAGTTGGATACGCATCAAAAGTCGAGAAATCGTCGTTGATGCTCGTCCAACTCAATTCTTCCATAATGCTTCAAGCTACCATGAGTAGCTAAATTCCTCTCTTGTTGGGATTGGTTGTAGTTAACCGAAACAGTATGTATTATCTTTGATCATGGCATTATATGCAATTTATGTATGAATTGTTATTGATGTTATCTTTGTTTTATCGTTTATTTCATGGAACATCTATTAAAACCTAAATGCTAGACATAGATTTAGGTTTAATATTCACGAAAGTATCGAATCTTAATGCTACCGTATTGTTTAATAGGCAGAGAAATCGTTGATCAAACCATAAAGTAGAAATCTCATCAAAGTTTAGACATAAACTTTGTTTGTGAGAGATACGTGATAATATTGAAACATGCTTAAATTGTGTATAACTGATTTATGATATGCATATTGAATCGGTGAATGAAAACCAAATTCCCAACAAGCCTATTCCTCTGAAACTTATCTTTATTTATTATCCGCGTTTACTTTTCATAACTTATAAACCAAACATCTCAAACTTTTGCTTAGAATCATAGAAAGTGTTGAACGATTTTGATATCGCTCCAATCCCTGTTGATACGATAAAATATAATACTCACATTTGATTGTACTCAACATCACATACAAAGTTTCTATCAACTTAAGAGAGAGCTGAATCAGTGATTGGAGGGAGACATTGGTGAAGGGGAGAAAATCTGAAGTATCGAGAGACTTGATCGGCTGCGTGGATGGGTTCGTGTGAAGACTGACAAAGATGCGAGGGAAGTCATGTTTAGACCAAATGAAATTAGTTTGATAGTTGTAATCTGTTAGGAATGTGTTAAGTTGTTTGTGTTGTTTGTTGTTAACACTGTTGTTTATTGTTACATTTGTTTGTGTCAGTCGTTTTTGTTGTTAAAATTGTTGTAACACAGACCCATCAATAGGACTGGCGACTTGGTTCAGGCTGAATGTTTGCAAAGAAGTCATCTGAAGCCCTATATATAGGTAGCATGAGGTTTATAGAGAAACTACAATCTGAAGAAAACTTGTAGCACAGAGACATAATTTATCTAGAGTAAATCATTTGTATCACATTTAATCATTTGAGATGACTTTGTTGACAATGGGTGAAACACATAGAGGAACTGTCGCAAATATCGCTGATTATGTAAGCGTTAAATTTTTATGTCTGTATTTTTAGTTTCTTTGTTATTTTTTATTTATTTTGTTAATTCTTTTTTGTCGATTATTTTTTTAATCTCTCTAGTTATTTTGTTTCTAAATTGATAATTATGCAGGAAGTTTCTAGATTTCGGTCTCGTTCCCATGAATATGTTGCACCCGACGAACTAATACAACCGTATATTGATTTCGCCGGTTTCGAACATGTAAGTAAAATCATGTCTTATTCGGTTGATGCAAAGTTTATACTAGCTTTGCAAGAAAGGTGGCGCCCAGAGACACACACCTTCTTTTTTCCAACCGGTGAATGTACCGTGACCCTAGAGGATGTGTACATGTTACTTGGTTTGCGTATCAATGGTAAGGCAGTCAATGGACCAACAAACCTCGACCCATTAATTTGTGAGGAACTTTTGGGTGCCGACTTGCTAAATGCGAACTCGAGAGGCCAAGGTATCTTGCTCTCGCAACTAAAAGCATGGTACACCGGTTTTATTTTAACTGCAGAGTCTACAGAAGATAGGAAAATATAGAAAACCAGGTGTTACCTTATGCTTCTTATTGGTTTATTTTTATTTTCCAAGGGTACTGGTTCTTCTATGCACATTATGTACTTACCCTTATCGAGAGATCTAAATCAAACAAGACAGTATAGTTGGGGTTCCGCTTATCTGTCTTATTTGTATAGCGCTTTGTGTAAGTGCGCCAAAAAAGATGCATCTACTTTTTTTGGATGCGCTGTTTTGCTCCAAGCTTGGGGCTGGTCTAGATTACCATCCCTAGCGCCCGTCAACCACAACGACTTTTCCTTCCCGTATGCACAAAAGTAAGTTAATAACTTAATTTTTTTTTTGTCCTTAAAAATTATTGTGTCTAACATTTTTAACTTAAACTTCTTTTTTTTTAGATGGTCGGCTAAGGGTATGAGTTACAATAGATGTTCGAAACATTGTATCATTCAATACCGTAATCTTTTGGATCACCTAACACCCGCAGATGTAAGTCCTCCTAAACATTTTTTCTTCTTTTATATCAGATATTTTACTATCTAATATTTTTCTATTCTTCAGTTCATATGGCGTCCATATCTAGGCATGGAAGACCTACATCAAGTCAGCGAGAAAGATGCTGCCGTTTGGACTGCATGTGTCCCGATCATCAGATTCACAACTGTGGAGATGCACAACAGTTACCGTGTCAAACTGCAATTTGGAATGCATCAAAATATCCCAGATCCGCCTGTTGACATCAGTAAATGGTATCTAAAAAGAGTTAATGATCAATGGGACTTTCCCGACTGGAAGGATTTTGCAAAATTTGAGCGTCATAAATGGATGAACCGCATCCACTATGTCTTACGTGAGTCGGTGATGCCAACCCCATCTATACCAACAAATAATTACATGACTTGGTACAGATAAGTTGCAACTGGGTTTGTCTCCTAAGACAGGTATTTATACGACCCACGCCAGACCACCTACACACAAGAAGCCTCAACGTCTAACCCACCTCCAAGGCCATGTTACTGACAACCCCCTACCCAACAAAATTACCAACCCATTATCCATCCAAACATGCCATACACCCAACCACAATACCAAGAGCGTCCCCCATACCATCTTCAACAAAATGATTACTATCAAGAGACTTAATATGGCTATGCCCCCAACACAGCACCAAGATACAGCCAAAACGAGGGTACATCATACCATAGCCAAATTGGGCAAACATCTTTCCATAGCCCTAACGCCCAAACATCATACCCTAGCCAACACAATCAACCATCTCAACAGCCTTATGGCTTTCAAACACCACTACCATTTCAACCTTTCACCAACGAATCCTTCACACCAATGTCCCCCTTCAATCGTCCAGGCCGCACACTGATCACCCCTTCATCACATCCAAACTACCCTGGCATGGGTCGCACGCTCAGTTTCAGTCCCAAAGACTTCACGGGAATGCAAGACATCCTAAAGGAACCATCTCGAAATGTTCCTGAGACTTCAACTCCTCAAACACCGGGTGTGAATCAACAACAAGGAGAACGAGGGGGCCGAGTACAACGAGTGCAACGAGTGAGGGTCCCTAGGGGATGTGGAACCTGTGGCCGGTTGGATGCACCCGGTCACCAACATTAATTAATGTAATATTTTATTAAATTAATGAAAATTTTATTTCATCGTGGAAACAAAATTAATGTAATATTTGAACTAATATTTCACTATGGAAAAAAATTTACAAAACACACCCTGTCTCCACATCAATTGGCGACAGGGTTATGACCCTTACACTAGGTCGCCAATTGAATTTGCGACTTGATGTGCAGTCTCCAGTTTAATTGACGACTGCCTTACTGCCCTAAAGAAGGGTCTCCAATAGGACTGACGCCCTTGTGCAATCTCAAACCCTAAGTGGAGTACATTGGGAATTATTATGAAAACTGGAGTATTTTGAAAATTTTGCTGAAAAATATGGGTATTTGGGTAAAAAATTCAAGTCATAATAGAGACGTATTTTCCGGGTTTGAATTTCTTGTTTTACAGTTTTTTTTAGTTTACTGAAATGATTTAAATAAAATGTTATAATTTTGGTTAATTAAAGTTTAATTAAATATTTAATCTTTTAACTTAATTTATAATTTCAACTTGATCTCCTAATTAATAAATATTACTTTTTAATTTTTTAATATGACTTGAGTTGTCAATTTAGTCAATTTCGCTAAATTTTAAGTGATGCAATATTATTGTGTCTCCCATAAACTCTATTTCCTTTTCAAATTTAATTTTTTTAATTTGATTAAAAATATTAAACAATTGAATATTAAAACACCACAAATTCCGTACTGAAATACTCGGGTAAACTTTTAAATTTTCTTTTACATTTATTTGCTACAAGAATTTTCACTAAGCAATATAAAAGAAAAAAAATACAATTGAGAATATTAGTTATTATTTAATTACTTGGAAGGGTTTTCAACTTGAAGAACAACTTTCCAATGAAGATAAGCTTGGTCGATATGAACGAGACTCTTAGAAAATTTATCTCTTTGAAGATTAACTCAATAACTCATTTTTATTGAGTATAGAATACAAAGGCATCAATGATGATGAGTATGGAGATTGAACTTCTGTCAATTAAATTTAAAAACTTCAAAATTGTTACCAACTTGAATCTCTCATTTTTGAAAAAATAAAATTTCAATAAAAGGTAAGATGCTAAAAGAAATTATAAAATTTTGAGTTTATTTTAAATTTTTTTGAATTTTGATATGAATGTGTTAAAGGTGGGGATGAAAATAAATAAAAAGAGAGGATGGAGAAATAGCAAAAAAAAAAATTTAAAATATATAATGAGTTGGTGGTTCATTGTTAGATTTAATAGGTTTTTTATGTAAAACCGTTAAATATTTTATAATAAGATTGAATGGTTAAATCTTTAAATAAATAAGATTTATGGTGAACACTCAATAATATTGTACAACCTTAAATATTTAAAATTTAAATTTAACATAATAAGTTAAATTAACAAAAATAATTAATAGATTTAAAACTAAAGAGTAAGATTTATTAATTAATGGATCAAACTGAAATTAAAAATTAAATTAAAAGATTAAATGTCTAATTAAACCTATAATTTTTTAAAGAAATATGTTCACCTTATAAGCTTTTGATTTTTGTTGTAGGTTTGATTTTTATTTTGTGGAGTTGATTTTGCATAATAGATATGGAGATGGTGAAACATTAAAGAAAGTATTTTTTTTTTCAAATATGACTAATTAAATCATTATTAGCATAACAAAAATTTGTAAGTTTAATTAAAAAAGAAATATTGTAAAAAAAAAATTACATGACAGAGGAGAAGTGGCTAATACAGCCGATGAAATATGCTATTAACCTTTTATTTATCATCTTCTTTTATTTCAGCTTAAAAAACATATTCTATAATAGATTAATTTATCAAAATCAAAATTTCTTCAATAAAAATTTTGGTTTTACTATATTTGTCTTCTCAATATATGAAATTATATGATTCTTATGTTAGTTAGGATAGTTGAGTGTTGATTTGTCTTCTCAAATAATACATGTCTTCATGACAATGTTCAATATATATACAGAATAAATATGTAAAAATATTCATGAGATGAAAAAGATTGAAAATGAATATATTTTAAGACTCAAAGAACTATTTCAAAGGAATTATATAGAATGTTTATATTTACAATTTATGACAAAAGATAATATTTAAGTTTATGATCAACAATAAAAATATTTGTAACATTTTGTGTGTCTTAACTAATTGTATGATCATGATATTGTTAAGCATAAATATTTGATGAATTAAAATATATTAAAATTGTGATAATATAAACAATTCATAATTATTATATGATTATAAATTTGTAATTTCTTTTAAAAAAAATATAAATTTTCTAGTCACAAATATACTATATACAAAACATGCTAAAACATGCCATTAAAGGTTGGATAGTCTCTCTAAAAATAATTGTTCTGCCTTCTCTCTAAGCCACTCACCTTTTGTCTCCTTTCTTTCCATTCAAATAGTAGATCTGACGATGTAGCCATCAACTTTGGTGGTGTGGTGTCTTTTTTCAAACCATTTCACCTTTAACCTCTGTTGAGGTTTTCGAGCTGCTGCTATGCGTGGTTCTCTTAATTTTATATTTGTTCTTTTCAAAGCTCCCATACAATGATCTTTGTGCAATTTTCAACGACGGCGAGTATTCAGTGGCGGTGGTGTCTCGTTTAACGTTTTTCCTGTTTTTCAGGTGAGTTCTCCGGTATTGTCCTCCTTTCTGGTTACTATTTCTGCCTTGTCGGCGTTTTGTTTGATGACTTTTCTGGTGGCTGGTTTGGTGTCTCTTTGATGTTTGATTACAAAGTTCGGGTCTATTATGATAGATTTAAAATTGTTGATAAATATAAATTGTAGTATATTTTTATATTAAAGAATAATCAACAATAATAAGAACGGTGTACTTTGTAGGATTTGAGAGACATTTATCAGAAGAGTGGGTATAAGAGGATTACTACCCCCATTGCCATTTAGAATTTTTGGATTATGTTAATTGTCTAATGGGTAGACACTTAAATAACTAAAAGACTGAGGATATTGACCTCTCATTGGACTTAACAGAATGATCCAACCCATCACGGTCCATTCAAGCACAAAACTCAATCAAACAATTCATCTATTTATTGTTTAATAATAATAGACCATGATATAATTAATTAATAATTAATTATGTCAATCCATATTTAATTAATTAAATAATTAATCTAACATATTATTGGTGGTTTTGATTGGAATCTGATTGTTGTTGTTCTCACGCTATTTTTTGACGGTGTTGATGTTGGATTCTTGACGTTGATCTTTGGTACTTTTCATATCTATTGAGATCTGCAGTTTTCAAGGTGTTTAAGTTTTCAACATCGTACCATTGGTTTTGTGGTAGTTAAACCCTTGTCGCTACAATGTTATGTTGTTGTCCGATCGTATGTCTTGAACTTGCTCATTGTGATCCGGGTTTGTTAGGCTTGAAAGGGTCGTTAAGCTTGTTGTAATTTATTTCACATGGGTTGTTGGTTCATGTATTTTTCTGTGTTGGTGGTCGATACATTTACCATTCTTGAAGAGATGGATTTGATGATTCAAGCTCCTCTTTAGTTTCATTTATAATGCTTGCAGATTTTTACACGCATTTCATTTGCAATTTGGTTTCGGGTCCCATGTTGGGTTCGGTGGATGGTGTTAGTGTGTATTTTTTTTTGCTTCACATTGGGGTTATATTGGATTTATGTCTATTTTGTCTTTTTTATACCACTTTTATTTATCATAGTTGTAATACCCATTTAGGGCCGATATGTGGTTGCTGGGCCAGGTTTAATGTCCCCCTAGTTTATTTCTACTTTCATTTTATTTATGATATTTTTCTCTGCTTAAAAAAAGGCATATAACTCCACAGGAGTACAAATAATGACAACCACAACAAACACATGATATAAGAAATTGATATCACAAAAAAGAACAACAATCAAAACAACAAATACAACCAGATAAAACTAGCCAGTAAAAATACAATACAAGTAGGGGAGACATCAAAGCAATAATACAACACTCCCAACTAGTAGGGACATGCTAGAGCTTTTCCCTTATGAAACTACCATCAACAACCTCTACGGAAGACAACAAGAACACTCTGTCCAAGAAAAATGACAAAAACTCTCAAACCATTGTTGATCCAAATAGAGGACACATTTATCAAGACAAAAAGAGAAAGTACACAAGTTGGATGAGGATTGATAGATGTTTAGAAAATGTACTAAATCTCATTGCAAGTAATAAAAAATGTACATATCCACAGGGATTGTTTTATTTTAACAAAACAATTAAAATGCTATAATAATAAAATCGACGATTTTTCAAGGTTTGAGTTGATATAAATTGCATAAATGAAATGTTGGAAAAGTTATCAGATTAAAGTCGATTAGACTTTGTTTCGAATCCCCTGTATGTTTCTACTAATGTCGGCGTCTATTTGTCCTAAATTGATTACTCAGAAATTACGACAGTTTAATCAAGCTGTGATACATAATCCCAACCTCTAGGGATGATAACAAGAACACTCTGTCCAAGAAAAATGTCAAAACTCTCAAACAATTATTGATCCAAATAGAGGATACATTTATCAAGACAAACTGAGAAAGTACACAAGTTAGATGAGGACTGATAGATGTTTAGCAAGTGTACTAAATCTCGTTGCAAGTAATAAAAAATGTACATATCCACAGGGATTGTTTTATTTTACAAAACAATTAAAATGCTATACTAATAAAATCGACGATTTTTCAAGGTTTGAGTTGATATAAATCGTGTAAATAAAATGTTGGAAAATTTATCAGATTAAAGGCAATTAGACTTTGTTTCGAATCCCCCGTATGTTTCTACTAATGTCGGCGTCTATTTGTCCTAAGTTGATTACTCAGAAATTACGACAGTTTAATCAAGCTGTTATACCCAATCCCTTGGTGTATAACCCAATATTCTACATTATAACTTCTTAATCCCTTAGGTCAATTCGAAGTTAAAACAGACATTTTAGTTCGTTAAACCTCTAGTAACAACTTATAATTTCTTATGGCATTACTGTGATAGTAGTAAACTTCGTGGGAAGTTATTTTCATTGGATATTGGGAGGCTGATGTTAGAGATGAAGTTGCTTGTAAGGGCTCTTAGTCAAGACGAAGGCTTTATCGAGGGGTTATTCATGAAGAGAGTAGCCATAAATGTTGAGTTAATGCATCTTCTGCCACAATTAAGAGATCGTCAAAGTGAGCTTCTTCTACTTCGATCTTGCATGGGTATCGCCAAACTCTTTTTTTTTGCCTTAGAACATGACAGCCTAATCATATGGAGAAAGCAATTATTTAATTTGATAAAGAGTTGTGAAGGGTGGTTGAAGACATCATGGTTGGTGGAAGTTATTTCTTTGGGAACCTTCAATGGAGGGTGGCTTCTTTACCTATTAGAGTTGGGGGATTAGGTTTGTACTTTTGCAATAAAAACTTCCTCATACGTGTCTGTGGCTTGTATGGCCAAAACTTGGGGGTGTTACATGACCATATATTGAGAGATAGTGGGATATATGGTATGAACCTTGATTTCGACAAAGCTTTGGGCGGTCGTAGTGTTGCAATTATAGATTTTGACCTTAGAAGTTTTATTAGCAAAGACATTGTCCCTCTTAAAGCACAATATGTTTTGGCGAGTGCCCTTTTTAGTAAAAATATTCAAGACATGAATGTAAAGTTTGACATGACCACGCGACATAAATCATTTTAGGGTTGTTTGCAAGCAGCACATGCTCTATATTTATCCTTGTTATCCTTATCAATGGTCTAGGCCAACATATGTCCTCAGTAGTGTATCATATCATCCTTAAATACCGACTTATGATTCCCTTATTTCCTGTTGATGAGGTTTGATTTATTTCCTGCAAGGCGTGTGATCGGAAAAATAGCAAGTGTACTATTTTTACCGATGTAGTAATAAGTGGGGTTATCCCCAGAATCGATCTCTCGAGGACTGCGTATAATTTGTAAGTGTAGATGTTATTTCAATTAAACAAAAATTGACTTTGGGGTTTTGTTTGGTTTGACAATAATTATAATGACAATATAAAATAAGCAGAACAATAAAATTGACTTTAAAAATTATGATAAAATATGCCAGGGAAAGGTGTATGAATTGCTCAGTAAGAACCCTAAATCATTATCAAAGAGACACGCCTCAAAACCTTAATTTTACTGAACCTCAATAATATTTTTCTTTAATTCCTTAACCGAAAAACCTTTGAGATTCTCCCTTAATCCTAATTCCTCAGCAGTCAAGGAAGAACATCAAGCAATAGTTCTAACAAGGTTTTATCAGTCACTACAGGATATCCCCATTCCTAGGCAATATCTACCGTAATGTTATTACGCAAAAGCAATAGATTGGTTTTTCAGGCCAAATCCCTAATCGTAAATCGTTCCCAAATTGTCCGATCGAAAAAGCTGTTAAACAAATTGCATAATAAAAGATTAAGGCAAAAATGTATAGTCTCATCGAATAATTCAAAAGATGTTCATTACATAACAATTCAGAGGCACCCCCTAGCATTGGGGGGTTTAGCCTCTCATAATATTCAAAACAAAAACAAATAGAAAATTAAAGGTAGACATTACAATTTGATCGGAGGAAAACTAATTCTTCAATCGCTTCCGCTCATGAACGATCGTTTTCTCCAAATCTCCTTGATCGCATAAAACTCTTGTAAATTATTCGTAAAAGTAAAAGTGTCTTTTTTTCTCTCAACCTAGCCTAAGTAGTTCCAAATCAATCATAACAGTGCGAAATTCCCATAATACCCCTCAGGGCACTTAACTCAGAAAATATGAAAAAATCACAAAGTTGTCTCTCCCAGGCTTGCTGACACGGGTCGTGTCAACTGACACGGGCACCCGTGTCAGCCCTCTGACTCTCTGCGCAAAACTTTTCCACTTCAGGTGTGCTGACACGGGCCGTGTCAGCTGACACGGGCACCCGTGTCAGCTCTCTGACTCTTGCCCAAATGCTTCTTTTCATCACTTCTCCTGACACGACCCGTGTCAGGTAACACGGGGGACCCGTGTCAGGCTTCTGGCTTCTTCTAAAAAGACTTTCGAAACACTCCGAACTTTTCCATTCTTCACGTAAGTCCTCCGGGGCTTCCACCTATGATCTGAAACCAACACAAACTACCAAAACACGCATAAAGTGCACAAAATAGCAAAAACTCACAAAAGAAACAATAACGGAAAGACAATGCGAAAAGTAAAAATAAACTGAAAAACAATAATAATAACCAACAATGTGTTACAAATTGTGCGGTCTCGTGCCGAATGATGGACGGAAAACAAGTGAAAATGGTGACCGATCACAACCCCAAACTTATCTCATTGCTTGTCCTCAAGCAATGCTCAAGACAACAATTAGGTCACCCCGACTTATTCTAACCAACCACAGTACCGCTGAGATTTTTCGCAACTTTCCTTCACTTTCTTCTCAACCTTTCCTTCTTACCCAACTCATGGCGATCGACCACACTTCCACAATTCAACACCTCTTCCTTTGTCAGTTTTTCATTCTTTCACCAAATTGCTCGGGTTAAAGTGTTTATACTCTCTAATCAAAGCATGCACCGTCATCTCATAAGCTTGCACAACATCTATGTTCATTACACACGCACACAACACACACTATTCGAGGACTTTAAAGGTTGTAATGGGGCTTCGGGACACGGTGGGATAAACAAACAAAAAGGAAAAAAACAAAGGGTTTTTATGCTCAGACGCAGTGTCATTTCTCTCATCCCTGTGTAGCTTGCACTTTTCATGCTCAAGGGCGTTGGACACAACTTATTAGGATTTTCCAGTTTCTCTCCTCAAGTGTAACTTCGAGGTTCTTCTTCGACTTTTTTCAAACTGGATCCTCCTATAGGTAAATACATTCTTTCATCTCTTTTTTTTCTTTATTATTATTTTTTTTTCAAGGCTTTTTCTTTGCTCTATTTTTTCTTTTCTTTTTTCGAATGCACTAACTTACTTTTATTTTGAGTGTCTCAACCCCAAACTTAGAGTTCTACACAGGTGGAAAATCAATAACACTTGTCCGAGCAGGGTGAGGAAGTGTTTTAGGCTAAAGGTTCGCATAATGTGGTTAATAACAAACAAAAGGGAATGTCGCTCGAAGGGGTTAACAACAGATACATTACAAGGGTTGGCTACAAAGGCTCAGGGCTAAATAGAAACAATTGCCTCAGTGTGTGTAAGTGTACAATGGGAATTCAACAGACAGGTGTGCAAACTAAAAGAGACGAGTACATACCTGACAACTCTCATGATGAAATAGTGTATGGCTTTTAAGGATCCTCACCATGTTTGGCATACTGACATTTCCAAGGTGTCTTCGGTGTGATATAATGTATTTCGCCTCGGATGCACAGTACTCTAGTCTCGGTCCAGTGTCGGAAATCACGTCCAATCGTCCTTTCAGCGATACCCACTTCCAGGGGTTTCCTCGAGCGCAAGTTAGGATTGAACCTTCTCATCCACCTAACACCAGTCGTCTCATTCACCCGACACATCCACCTTAAATCTGTAACACACATAAACATAAAACACACCAAAATAAACGAACTAACTTAAACCAAAGCAAAATAATGGAAAACAAAACAAATGGAAAGCAAATAAAAATCCCCCCACACTTGAATTAAACATTGACCTCAATATTTTAGAATAAGCATGAGAGGGTACTCACAAAGCCTCACTGAGGAGGAGGTTGAGGAAACTGCAGCATCAACTGCTGCATCAGCATGTGCATCTGTAGGATCTAGATTATTTCCTGCAACCAAAACAAAATAAACAGCAAAAAGAAAGAAATTAATCATACAAGCGTGGGTTTCCTCCCACGTAGCGCTTCGTTTAACGTCGCATGGTTCGACGGGTTACTCCCCAATGCTATGGGGGATACTTCAGCTTACACGTTTTGTTGCTTGACCTTTCCGCAACAGAGCACCGATAAGATTCAGAAACAAGAGCTACATTTTGATTCAACTCACATCCAACTTCCCAATTCTTTCTTTGATGTTTTTTTTCTCTTCTTTCTTTGATGCTTCTTCCTTTTATTGACTTCTTGACTGGATTTTAGAGTCTCGCTAGGTGCAATAGATGACTCAGATGCTGCAACCTCATGGATTATTCTAGAGACTTTTTCTTGAAGTAGTTTTGAGCTTTTGCTTATTCCCACTGTTCGGATCATTCCAATTGAGGGGTGATTACTTTCCTCTTGACCTTGCTTCTTGAGCTCTAGCACTTTTAAGGTTATTTCCTCCTCAAAATATTTCAAGGTTAGAGTACCAGCCTCAATATCCACATTGCACCTACTAGTCATCAAGAATGGTCGACCCAATATGATAGTCGTCTCCTCATCCTCAGGTAGATTAATGATCTCAAAGTCTACTGGATAGGTGAAGTTATCAATGGTCACAAGCACATTTTCAGCTAAGCCGTATGACCGCTTGGTTGTGAGATCGGCAAACTTCAGATTTGTCCCTGTTTCACTTATTTTTTTTATACCCAGCTTTGTGAAAATTGAGAGGGGCATGAGACTCACACTAGCACCCGAATCAATCAAGACTTTCTTAAAAGTTCTTTTCTTTATGGTACAGGGGATCGATACAGACCCAGGATCTTTCCGTTTGATTGGAATTCTCCTACCTTGTGATCCCCCACTGCTCTCCTCAATTACACTCTTTAGCTCTTCTCCACTAGGTTTCTTTTTCTCAATGACCTCCTTCACGAGTTTCTTATAAAGAGGCATTTGTTCAAGGGCTTCAAAGAAGGGCATATTAATCTCTAATTTTTTTTAACAATGAGCTGAATTTCTCAAAGTCTTTTTCTTGTGTCTTCTTCTTTGTCACTCTTGATGGGTACGGTAACTTTATCTTTGGTTTAACCGCCTCTTTCCTTTTCTCTTCGGTTGGCTTTATTGGAGGCCTGACTTCTTCTGGCTCTCTTTGATTTTCTCTCACTTCTAAATCCACCTCTATACATTGAGACTCATTGGCTGCCCCTTCTTCTTCTTCTGCAACTTTCAGTCTTCTTGTGGTAACAACATTGACATTCTCATGACTCTTCGGATTTGGTATGGTGGCGCTTGGGAGGGCGCCTAGTGTTTGAGAACTTGCTAATTGTTGTGCTATCTGGCTCATCTGAACTTCAAGATTTTTAATGGAAGCACCCGTGTTCCTTAGATTACTTCTTGTTTCTTCTTGAAATTGGAAGCTTTGAGCGGCCATCTTCTCAATGGCAATATCCCATTGTGCGTTTTGGGGAGCTTGCTGCTGCCGTGGGTATTGTTGTTGATTCTGATCTTTCCAGGAGAAGTTAGGATGATTCTTCCACCCTGGATTATAAGTTTGAGCATAGGGATTATTCTGCTTCAAGAATTTTATCTCTTTAATTTGTTGCGGAGTTGCAACACAATGTGCAGTATAATGAGGTCCACTACAAATCTCACAATTTACCGCTTGAACCGGTTGAACCTGTGCCACAGTCTGAGTACCAAGATTCATCTTCTTAAGTCTTCTCTCTACCTCAGTTACAATCCGGTCTTCCATCTTTACTACTTGCTCAGTAAGCTTCAAATAAACCACCCTTTCTGGTTGGCTCACACTGCGATCATACAACTCTAAATGCTAGTTTGCAGCTATGGCTTCAATGATCTTTTTGATACCAGTGGTTGTTGTAAAATTAGATGAGCCACCGACAACTGTATCAATTAGTTGCTTAGTCTTCAACTTGAGGTCATTGACAAAGTTTTACATCTGTTCGGTTGCATCCATGTTATGAGTAGGACATGCACCCAACAATCTCTTAAATCTCTTATATGCATCTCCGAGTAACTCTCCATCCTTCTGCTTAAAGTTTACTATATCATACCTCTTTCGAATGTACACAGAGGTAGAAAAGTACTCATTCAAAAATGTTGTCTCCATCTCTTGTCAAGTGGTGATACTCCCGGCAGGTAAGGAATAAAACCACTCTTCAGCATCTTTCGCAAGAGTGAAAGGAAACATTCTTAACTTTTTTTGCTTCCTCGGTGTGCCCCTCAATCTGAGAGTGGTGCTCATAGTCAGAAAATCTTTGCAGATGTTTATTGGCAATCTTCATTAACCTTTCCAGTGGAAAGGTCTCCTCTCAAGTTGAGTGATGGTGCTCGGATGCAGCTGTAAGACCCTAATTTTTGACACCCCTAAGATTCCACATATCATTCACTTCTCATTTTGCATCTTTACCACAAACAAGATCATGTTTTGGTTCCTTTATCCCTCTCTTCTTTGGGTTTATGCCTTGCAGGGATCACTGAGCATCTGTGTCTTTCTTATTTGCCTTTATTTGCTCATGTTTACTAACCTTTAATCAAAATTCAAAAAATATGTTTGTTTTTTGTCTTCACTAACCTTTTCAGGAAGGGAATCAAGGATATCAAACAGTCCCCTCCAGCTCGAATGAATTTCATTTGAACAAAGTCAAAGTTGATCTGCAAACAATTCAAAATTATCTGATCAAGAGTTTCCAAGATTTAATTGATTATTATTCAAGAGACTCCAAGGTTCATGTGTTTATTTCCATGCCTTCTGTAACGCCCCGTTTTTTTTTAGATTTATTTAATCGAGTCGATTTAATTATTTTTGTTTTTATATTATTTTATTCTTGGGTTTTTATTTGGTAAATATGTTATGTTTATCGTTATTATGTTTTATCGCCTTTTGGGAACGTTTGCGAGGATTTGAGTGTAGGGGTATTTTTGGTCATTTTGCTTGGTTAGATATTATTGTTTTTCATAAAATAGAAACATAGAGATTAGAAAGAGAGAAAAGAAAGAGAAGAGACATAGAGAGAAAGAGAAGAAGAAAAAGAGGAAAACTTGAAGTGTAAGAAATTCGATTCAATTGACACTTCAAAGCACGATTAATCGGGTAAGGGTGGGAACTCGGTTATCATATGCTTGTGTATGAATATGTATGTGTGTGTTTGAATGTTCACTTGTTTTTCATAGCTTTTTCAATTCTAGGTTGAAATGAGCAAAATGAATAGAAATTGATGTTTTCGCGGTTGGAAATCTATATGAATCATGTAGTATGATCGTATTATATGTATGGACATTTGTTGATACTTGTTTGGATTGATTGAAAACGTTTTGGTTGGAGAAAGTTGGATTTTGGGGGGGTTTTGGACCATGTAACCTGCAGCAGAAAATTCTGGTTCGGGTGCGATTCGCCAGGCGAATTGGGGATTCGCCAGGCGAATTGGGTCTCGCCACTAGTTCACCAGGCAAAGTGCCAGCGAAGGGGGATTCGCCAGGCGAAATCGTAAGTCGCCAGGCGGAAAACGGGAAGACAGAAATGTGTTAGCTACTGGAACTCTAGGGTGTTTTCTAAAATTGGGATTCGCCACTAGTTCTCCTGGCGAAGTGCTGGCGAAGGGGTGATCCGCCAGGCGAAATCCTAAGTCGCCAGGCGAATCTGGCTATTTCTCAATAAATTCTTTTCTTTGAAAATTCATAACTTTTGATCCGTAACTCGAATCGAGACGTTCTTAGTACTGTTGGAAAGCTAATGAGATGTTATTCTTATAAAAATGGTTTGAGATTAGTGGCCGATTTAATTGTGTCGGGAATTTGGAAATGTGTCGTTTTGTCGACTTTTACCGTCGTAATTGTGTGCGATTGATGTGTTATCATGCGATATGCTTTTGATATATAACGTATAGCTTGTGTGCTATTATATGATGTGAATGCATGTGATGAAATATGGTGATGATGGTTTGTGGCCTTATGGAAAATAAATGCATTGTTTTGGGTTTGATTGCAATGCATGATTATTGATGTTGAGATGGTTCACATGGTTATATATGTATATGCATTTTGATTGTCATGGGTCATTATTATGCCATGCATTATGATATGCACCATGTTGATGTTATGTGCCCTTGTGGGGTGTGAGCGACGAAACGATTCCAGAGGGAATCTGCTGTAACGGTCGTGAGCCCTGTATACAAAGAGGGAACCTAAAGCGACGTTATAGACGGACCGTGAGCCTTATACAAAGAGGAACGTAAAGCGATTGGATCGTGAGCCTTATACAAAGAGGACCTAAAGCGATCCATAAACATCGTGAGCCTTATACCAAGAGGACCTAAAGCAACGGGGAACATCGTTTGCCCGACGGGGAGTTACACTAAGTAACAAGCGATGGTTCCAATAATTCCTGAGTGAATATGATGATGAGAATTATGGATTGGAATTGGTAACCACATGCATAGAGTCATTGTGTCGGTCTCTGTGCATTTGCATAAGTCATGAATGGATTGATTATGTGTGGGAAATTGTGAATGAGATTGATGAGTTGATATATATATATAAATATATATTATATATATATTGGTGATAAAAGTATTGAGCATGATTGATATGCCTTTGTGATGGATGCATGAATTATGAATTGTTTTGGTTTGTATTTTGAACTATGGTGTACGTTGTGGTGAGAATGTTTTGCATGCGTATTTCATGTTATTACATAATTGTATGCAAGTATATTATAATTGTGTTTCTCACCCTTATGCTATTTTGAATGCTCTATGAGGCATTGCAGATTAGATGCTGGAGGTCTTTTTGTGAAGATTATGTCTTCATTCTTTTGTCGGTCGGCCTCTGATATATGGTACCCAGGGTAGTCGGGGAGATCGTTATGTGATCCATGTGTATATATAATATATATATATATATATATATATATATCTTTTTATTGGATTGTACATGTATGACTTTGTATATGACAGACAAACTTTTATGTTTATATATGAGATTTCAGTTGCAGATTTTCTGCTTTTATTCTGTATCTAAATTGTGGGGTGTTAGGAACTGAGTTCCTCTGTTTTTGTTGCTACCTGATTGTTGCATTATCTATATGAGGAGGTTGTTGTATTTCGTTACTTTGATGTGAAACTCCCGTCTATGCCATGAATGTTTTAATTATACTCTGATTATTTGTTATCGCTTTAATTGCTCGTGGTATAAGATTGGGGGTGTCACATTAAGTGGGTATCAGAGCCAAGTCCGTGTCGGTCATTTTGACCAAGTTGTTTGTGGTGCGGCAGTTGTGTTCTGGCGAGTTGATTGTTTAAACCATAGTTACTGTTATTGGATATGAAGAGAATATGGCTGGTAGGAATGATGCTGCTCTTGCTTCTGCTATGCAAGCTATGGCTCAGGCTGTGCGGAATGCACCTAATTTCTGGTGGGAATGATGAGTTCAGGAAGAACAAACCCGCCTGTCTTCAAAGAAGACATGATCCTGATGGTGCTCAGATTTATCTTAAGGAGATTGAAAGAATCTTTCGAGTGATGGAATGTGCTGAGAACAGAAGGTGAGACTGGGTACTCACATGTTACAGGAGGAGGCTGATGATTGGTGGGTTAGTACGCGTCATGTGTGGGAAGCTACAGGTGAAGTTGTCACTTGGGCTTTGTTTAGCAGTGAGTTTTTTGAGGAAGTATTTTCCTGAAGATGTTAAAGGAAAGAAGGAAATAGAGTTCTTGGAGTTGAAACAGGGTAACATGTCTGTTACTGATTACACTGCTAAGTTTGTGGAGCTTGTTCAGTTTTTATCCACATTATGCTGAAGCAACTGCGGAGTTTTCCAAATGTGTGAAGTTTGAGAACGGGCTGCGTCCCGAGATCAAGCAGGCAATTGGTTATCAAAGAATTAGGAGGTTTTCAGATTTGGTGGATTGTTGTAGAATTTATGAGGAGGATAACAAAGCTCGTTCTACTCATTATAAGAGTGTGAACGAAAGGAAAGGAAAGCAACCGTTTCATGGTGGTCCTTATGTGGCTCCAGCTGACAAGGGAAAACAAAGGGCTAATTTTGCTAAAAGGCTAAGTGGGGGAGGTATGTATAATCCCTCTGAGATGTTTTAAGTGTGGTGACTTAGGACATCATCAGTTTGAATGTAGAAAGGATATGAGGAAGTGTTCCAATTGCGGAGGTATAGGACATGTAACAGCTGATTGCAAGAGGAATGAGGTGAAGATGTTTCAACTGTGGTGAATCTGGTCATATTTAGCACTAGGTGTCCGAAATCAAAGCAAGCTCAAGCTGGAGGGAAAGTATTTGCATTGGCAGGAACTCAGCCTACTAGTGCAGATCGTCTGATCAGAGGTACTTGTTTTATTAATAGTACGCCTTTAGTTGCTATTATTGATATCGGAGCGACTCATACGTTTATTTCGTTTGAGTGTGCGTGGCGTTTGAATCTTTTGTTGTCGTCGTTGGGTGGAGAGAATGGTTATCGATACTCCAGCATTGGGGTCGGTAACTACTTCTCTGGTTTGTTTAAGTTGTCCCTTTGACCATTTACGGTAAGGATTTTGCTATGGATTTGGTGTGTCTGCCGTTGAAGGGTTTAGACGTAGGTTCTGGGAATGAATTGGTTGCAGTTCAATCGATGTTCATATCGATTGTTATCATAAGTTGGTAAGATTTACTTCTCTTGAAGAAGACGAGGAATCAAGTTTCTTATCTACCAAAGAGTTGAAGAAACTTTTGGCGGATGAAGCTCCAGTTGTTCGGGTTGTTTGCATCGTTGACTATGGATAGTCAAGTTGCAATTGATGTGTTTCCAGTCCGTGTGTAATTTCCGGAGGTGTTTCCGGAGGATATTTCTGATGTGTCGCCAGAAAGAGAGGTGGAGTTTTCTATAGATCTAGTTCCCTGGTACTAGACCTGTATCTATGGCACCAATATCGTATGTCGGCATCTGAGTTGGTTGAGTTGAAGAAGCAGTTGAATGAATTATTAGAAAAGAGGTTTGTGAGACCGAGTGTATCGCCTTGGGGTGCTCCAGTTTTATTGGTGAAGAAGAAAGATGGAAGTATGCGATTGTGTATTGATTATCGCCAGTTGAATAAGGTGACAATTAAGAATAAGTATCCTCTTCCGAGAATTGATGATTTGATGGACCAGTTGGTAGGTGCGTGTGTGTTTAGTAAAATTGATTTTGAGGTCAGGCTATCATCAGATTAGAGTGAAGGAGGGAAGATATTCAGAAGACGTCTTTTAGGACACGATACAGACATTACGAATATTCCGTGATTCCGTTCGGGGTTTCTAATGCGTCGGGAGTGTTTATGGAGTATATGAATCGCATATTCCATGAGCATTTGGATCAATTTGTTGTTGTGTTTATTGATGATATCTTGATTTATTCTAAGTCTCGGGAGGAACATGCGGAACACTTTGCGTATTGTGTTGCAAATTTTGAAGGAGAAGTAAACTTTATGCCAAGTTGTCCAAGTGGTGAGTTCTGGTTGTCAGAAGTGAGTTTTCTTGGGCATGTGATGTCAGGTAATCGGTATTGTTGTGGATCCATCTAAAGTAGATGCAGTTCTACAATGGGAGGCTCCTAGATCTGTTACTGAAATTATAAGCTTTTTGGGTTTAGCTGGATATTATCGAAGATTCATTGAAGGATTTTCCAAGTTAACACTTCCATTGACCCATCTGACTTGTAAAGGTAAAGCGTTTATTTGGGATATTCAGTTGTGAGGAGAGTTTTAGTGAGATGAAGAGAAGATTGACTACAACTCCGATTTTGATCTTACCGAATCCTAGTGAACCGTTTTGTGGTGTATTGCGATGCCGTCTTTGAGTGGTTTAGGTGGAGTGTTAATGCAAGAAGGTAAGGTTGTGGCTTATGCTTCGAGACAATTGAGGGTTCATGAGAAGAATTATCCTACTCATGATTTGGAATTAGCTGCGGTGGTTTTTGTATTGAAAATTTGGAGACATTATCTCTACGGTGCAAGATTCGAAGTCTTTAGTGATCATAAGAGTTTAAAATACTTGTTTGATCAGAGAGAGTTGAATATGAGGCAGCAGATATGGTTGGAATTTTTGAAGGACTACAATTTTTGCTTGAATTACCATCCTGGTAAAGCTAATGTGGTAGCCGATGCGTTCAGCCGGAAATCTTTGCATATGTCTGCTTTGATGGTTAAAGAGTGGGAACTTTTGGAAGAATTTAGAGATTTGAGTTTGGTGTGTGAATTGACATCAGATAGCGTGAGGCTTGGTATGTTAAAGGTCACTAATGATTTTCTGTTGACCTTTAGCGAGAAACAGAGGCTGGATGTGAAATTTGTTGATTTGATGACGGTTGGAGTTAAAGGTGTGAATGGTGACTTTAAAGTGGATGATCAGGGTGTTTTGAGATTCCGTGGTAGAATTTGTATTCCTGATGATTCGGAATTGAAAAAGATGATTTTAGAGGAAGGACACCGGAGTAGTTTGAGTATACATCCGGGAGCTAATACAATGTATCAAGATTTGAAGAAGATATTTTGGTGGTCCGAATTGAAGAGGGATGTGGCTCAGTTTGTTTATACGTGTTTGACGTGTCAGAAGTCAAAGGTAGAACATCAGAAGCCTAATGGATTATTGCAACCGTTGGATATTCCCGAGTGGAAATGGGACAACATTTCTATGGATTTTGTGACAGGGTTGCCGAATACACAAAGGGGACCTAATGCCAGTTGGGTGATTGTGGATAGGCGGACTAAATCGGTGCATTTCATTCCGATTGACATCAGTTTTTCTTTGGAGAGGTTGGCTGAGATTTATATCTGTGTGATTGTGAGATTACATGGTGTTCTGTTGTGTATTGTTTCAGATCGAGATCCGAGGTTTACTTCCAGATTTTGGAAAAGTTTGCAAAAGGCGTTAGGTTCCAAGTTGAGATTGAGTTCTGCTTATCATCCTCAGACGGATGGTCAGACCGAGAGAACTATTCAGCCCTTGGAAGATTTGCTGAGAGCTTGTGTTCTTGATCAAGGTGGTGCTTGGGATAGTTATTTTTCGTTGATTGAGTTCACGTATAACAACAGTTTCCATTCGAGTATTGGAATAGCACCTTTTGAAGTGTTGTATGGAAGAAGATGTCGAACACCTTTGTGTTGGCATGAATCTGGTGAGAGTTCGGTGGTTGGACCGGAGTTAGTTCAACAAACTACGGAAAAGGTGAAACTTATTCGTGAGAAGATGAAGGCTTCTCAGAGTAGGCAGAAGAGTTATCATGATCGAAGGAGGAAAGATCTTGAGTTTTGAGAAGGCGATCATGTATTTTTTAGAGTTACGCCGGTGACGGGTGTTGGACGTGCACTGAAGTCGAAGAAGCTTACTTCTCGGTTTATTGGTCCTTATCAGATATCCGCGAGAGTGGGTGCTGTGGCTTATCGGGTGGCGTTGCCACCGAATCTTTCGAATTTACATGATGTGTTCCATGTTTCATAGCTTCGGAAGTATGTTCCGGATCCGTCGCATGTGATTCCGATGGATGAGGTTGAGGTAAGGGAGAACCTTACGGTTGAGGCATTACCGATGAGGGTTTTGGATCGCGAGTTGAAGCGGTTAAGAGGAAAAGATATTACGCTTGTGAAAGTAGCGTGGGGAGGCGCTGCTGAGGGAAATTTGACTTGGGAGTTGGAGAGTCGGATGCGGGAATCGTATCCGGAGTTATTCGTCTCAGGTAATATTTTCGAGGACGAAAATTTCTAAGTGGGGGAGAGTTGTAATGCCCCGGTTTTTGTTAGATTTATTTAATCGAGTCGATTTAATTATTTTTGTTTTTATATTATTTTATTCTTGGTTTTTATTTGGTAAATATGTTATGTTTATCGTTATTATGTTTTATCGCGTTTTGGGAACGTTTGCGAGGAATTGAGTGTAGGGGTATTTTGGTCATTTTGCTTGGTTAGATATTATTGTTTTTCATAAAATAGAAACATAGAGATTAGAAAGAGAGAAAAGAAAGAGAAGAAGAAAAAGAGGAAAACTTGAAGTGTAAGAAATCGATTCAACCGACACTTCAAAGCACGATTAATCGGGTAAGGGTGCGAAACTCGGTTATCATATGCTTGTGTATGAATATGTATGTGTGTGTTTGAATGTTCACTTGTTTTTCATAGCTTTTCAATTCTAGGTTGAAATGAGCAAAATGAATAGAAATTGATGTTTTCGCGGTTGGAAATCGATATGAATCACGTAGTATGATCGTATTATATGTATGAACATTGTTGATACTTGTTTTGATTGATTGAAAACGTTTTGGTTGGAGAAAGTTGGATTTTGGGGGTTTTGGACCATGTAACCCGCAGCAGAAAATTCTGGTTCTGGTGCGATTCGCCAGGCGAATTGGGCCTCGCCACTAGTTCGCTAGGCGAAGTGCTGGTGAAGGGGGATTCGCCAGGCGAAATCATAAGTCGCCAGGCGAAAACGGGGAGACAAAAATGTGTTCGCTACTGGAACTCTTTGGTGTTTTCTAAAATTGGGATTCGCCACTAGTTCGCCAGGCGAAGTGCTGGCGAAGGGGGATCCGCCAGGCGAAATCCTAAGTCGCCAGGCGAATCTGGTTGTTTCTCAATAAATTATTTTCTTTGAAAATTCATAAATTTTGATCCGTAACTCGGATCGAGACGTTCTTAGTACTGTTGGAAAGCTAATGAGATGTTCTTTCTTATAAAAATGGTTTTGAGATTAGTGGCCGATTTAATTGTGTCGGGAATTTGGAAACGTGTCGTTTTGTCGACTTTTACCGTCGTAATTGTGTGCGATTGATGTGTTATCATGCGATATGCTTTTGATATATAACGTATAGCTTGTGTGCTGTTATATGATGTGAATGCATGTGATGAAATGTGGTGATGATGGTTTGTGGCCTTATGGCAAATAAATGCATTGTTTTGGGTTTGATTGCAATGCATGATTATTGATGTTGAGATGATTCACATGGTTATATATGTATATGCATTTGATTGTCATGAGTCATTAGTATGCCATGCATCATGATATGCACCATGTGATGTCGTGTGCCCTTGTGGGGTGTGAGCGACGAAACGATTCCAGAGGGAATCTGCTGTAACGGTCGTGAGCCTTATACAAAAAGGACCTAAAGCGACGTTATAGACGATCGTGAGCCTTATACAAAGAGGACCTAAAGCGATCGGATCGTGAGCCTTATACAAAGAGGACCTAAAGCGATCCATAAACATAGTAAGCCTTATACCAAGAGGACCTAAAGCGACGGGGAACATCGTTTGCCCGACGGGGAGTTACACTAAGTAACAAGCGATGGTTCCAATAATTCCTGAGTGAATTAATGATGATGAGAATGATTGATGGAATGGTACCACATGCATAGAGTCATTGTGTCGGTCTCTGTGCATTTGCATAAGTCATGAATGGATTGATTATGTGTGGGAAATTGTTAATGAGATTGATGAGTTGATATATATATATATATATATATATATATATATATATATATATATATATATATTGGTGATAAATGTATTGAGCATGATTGATATGTTTTTGTGATGGATGCATGAATTATGAATTGTTTTGTTTTGTATTTGAACTATGGTGTACGTTGTGGTGAGAATGTTTTGCATGCGTATTTCATGTTATTACATAATTATATGCAATTATATTATAATTGTGTTTCTCACCCTTCTGCTGTTTTGAATGCTCTATGCGGCATTGTAGATTAGATGCTGGAGGTCTTTTTGTGAAGATTATGTCTTCATTCTTTTGTCGGTCGGCTCTGATATGTGGCACCGGGTAGTCGGGAGATCGTTATGTGATCATGTGTATATATATCTTTTTTTTGGATTGTACATGTATGACTCTGTATATGACAGACAAACTTTTATGTTTATATATGAGATTTCAGTTGCAGATTTTCCGCTTTTATTCTGTATCTGAATTGTGGGTGTTAGGAACTGAGTTCCTCTGTTTTTGTTGCTACCTGATTGTTGCATATCTATATGAGCAGGTTGTTGTATTTCGTTACTTTGATGTGACGCTCGTGACTATGCCATGAATGTTTTAATTATACTCTGATTATTTGTTATCGCTTTAATTGCTCGGGGTATAGATTGGGGGTGTCACACCTTCTTTGACAAATCAAGAAAATCGAGCCATAGCCAGAACAATCCATCCAACATGGCCATTTTTCATGTTTTTCAACTGTGCAATCGATTGCACTATTGGTCCAATCGATTGCACCAGTCATTTTTTACCTAGATTTTGAAGTTTTCAGTAGTGCAGTCTATTCGCGCCACAGTGCAATCGACTGAACAAAGACAGAATTGGCTAAAATAAGCATTTTTCAAATTTTGAAGCATTTGACACCAATTTTATCATTTGAAAATATTCTAGATCACCCAAAAATAATTCTCCTACACGATCACAATTAATTCCCACCATACACCTTCACTAATCACCACTTGATCTTAATTTCCCTCCAAATTCAAATTCCAAGCCTAATTTTCATTTCCAAACCAAATTCCAGTCCACCAAATTTCCCAAGCATAAACTCTATAAATAGAACCCTCATTTCATTCATTCTTCAAGCTTTTTAGAGCCAAATTCACCTTGCTAAATTTTCTCTTGAAGCTTTTAAGAGCCAAATTCACCTTGCTAAAATCTCTCTTGAAGCTCTTGATAGCCAACAAACCTCTTGCAAATTCTCTTCCCAACCACAAAATTCACTAAAGCTCACTTTTCTTCTATTGAAAATTAACAAGAATTCACATTGAATCTTGTTCAACTTTGAGCTAAACCTTCATCCAAACTTGTTTTCTTCATCAATTCTTGTAGATCAAGGCTTTGGAGTTTGGATCTTGGAGTAATTTGAAGTAATTTTCAGATTTGGAGTGGTAATCTTATTTTCCACCATTGTTGTTCTTGATTCATCTTCCACAATGCGATCCTTTAATAATTCTTGTTGCTTGATCTTTGGATCTTGCAATTTGTGATCCATTGGTGTTATTTGTTGTTGTTTTACTTGTATTTTCGTGCTAATTTTCATCCATGACCATGAGGTGTTTAAAGAAATGATTGGATCATGGATGCTGAATTTTTCAAAAATTTTAGTGCTGCCTGTCAGTGTGCAATCGATTTGCATTTCTGTGCAATAGACTGCACAGTGCATTTTTTGCCTAAGAATTGTTGATTTTCTGCTGTGCAATCGATTTGTACACTGGTGCAATCGATTGCACAGAGGCAGAATGGTGTTTTTCACCTAATTTTGGGACTGTTTTGGTTCCTTTTCCATTTTCTTCCTTTTCCTTTTGTTCTTATCCTTAGATCACATAATTGTGTGGTTTAATTTGGCTTTCTCTTCATCTATTTCTCTTTTCTTTTGATCGATGAAAGTCTTATGGATCATAGAATTCCGTTGTTGAATTTTGATCAAGACTAGATCGCTACCTTCTTTTCTTTTCGTGCGGTATTGCTTTCGGATGACGATCTACATATCATTCATCTAGCATGCATTAGCACAAAGAGCTATTGACTGACCTCATTGTAGGGTAATTACTCCGTAAATTACTCAGCGATTGCTTAACATAGCGCAACATTATGTCCCGTATCGGAAAACAACTCAATGTTGATTGATCTTTTGTATTAGGTTCAAAATCCATGAAGCTTGTTGTTGTAGAGGCTTTGATTCTATCAATCTTCTAACAAGTCTTCATTAACCTTAACCTAAGTACACTATTAAATCATTATTGATCACTTACTCTAACAACTAATTACTAATTACTAACTTTTAACTTCTTTACAATTCCTTCTCGCTCCCTATCTCTCTTTTACTTTTATGCAATTTTTCCTTTGTCCGTTGGACACATGTTTATACTTCCGTATATTTTTCCTTTGTCCGTTGGACATATATTTATGCTTCCGCAATTTTTCCTTTGTCCGTTGGACATATGTTTATGCTTCCGTCATTTTCACTTTGTCCACTTGGACACATGTTTATGCTTATGCCTTTTCTCTTTGTCCACTTGGACCAAAAACATTAATAAAGGCCAAAACCTCTAAAAAACTTGTGCTTCTAATCTTGGACTATAGTTACTATCCTTTTCAATGGACATGGAGTTTTGCACCTAGACCTTGGACTTCAATGCTATTCTTGAATCCTTGGACTTATAACTAGGACATCCAATGCTATTCTTGGATCCTTAGACTTAGAACTAGGACCTTTTCCCTTTGCTTTGGAATTGTGGTTCGAAGACTTTGAAGCCTTATGCTTTTGCTTGGTTTATGGTGAAGACAACTACATTTGTGGTTAGATCTTTCTTATCCTTAGCTTTTACTTTATGCTTTAGGATAGTCACTTCTTCTCCTCCCCATTCTTCAATTTTCAAAACTTTCTCCCTTTTTCAAAACTTTCTCGATTTCAAACTATCACCTCTTTCATAATCAAACCTTGACTTTGTCAAGTGATTATACTTTTTTCCTTTTATTTCTTAACAAATGCTAAACTACATAAGCATATTTTCACCTTTTTCAAAAGACTTTAAAAAAAACATCAAACTCATCAAACTCTTTTTGTGCCCTCATGCACTTTTTCCTTCAACTTTTTCATAAGTTTAGACATGATTCATTTCTTTAAGCGGAATTATTCGCTTGGAAATGACGACTTGTCTTTACACTTAAAATCAACCAAAATAAACAAATTTCATTCTTTGTACCACGAACTACGAGGTTTTGATCCTACATTGCACATCGTGGGTACGTAGGCATGAGGCGATAAGTCTCTCCAAACACAAAAATCTTAAAAAACAATTTCTCTTCTCATCTCCTCAATCACTTTTCAAACAAGCATTTTCAGACCAAAAGCGTAAACATTTCAAAGGGTTCCTATAGAGTACTATAGACGTTTTGGGTGCTAACACCTTCCCATTGCGTAACCAACCCCCCTTATCCAGTCTCTTTTCACTTGTTCTTGTTGTAGAGCTTGTGTAGGTTTTGTTTGCTCTTTTTCCTTTCCTTTTTGGATAAAATAAAAGTGCGATGGTGACTCTTGCTTTTCGAGTTAAGTTAATCAATAGCTTACACTCATGATTTTGCCGCTACAGAAAAAGTGGCGACTCTGCTGGGGATATCCTCCCTTGAGGGGTTTAGCCTACTTTGAGTTTATTTACTTCTTTTTATCTGATTTGCTTGTTACTTGTTTTTTCTGTTTGGGAGTTCCTCTGTGTGCGAGATAGGTCCCATACCCGGACCAGAGTGTACTTTGAGATAAGAGGATGGTATAGTCAAGGGAGCTTTGAGGGAGTCGAATCCCAAAAAAGCAGAACTTGAGAATCCATCCGCTCGGTGGTTGCCTCTTTGGAATTACTGATGTCGATCGAGCAATCGTGAAGGCATTACTTTTTCCATAGAAGCCTATAACACTGAGGACCGTAGTAACCCTTAACCCATCTTAGCCTTTTTAGGATCGTGGCGCGGAAGCTATGAAGATGCAAATCTGACTTAGCTGTTACGTGATGCCACACTCAGGTTAGATTCTCTTGAGGATAACTACCAACCTCCGAGCAAATTGGTGCGCTGGTGTGTCTGATAGTGGATTGTGGACCCTAGGCACTCTGTTAGAACCGCTGTTTTCTGCAGGTACAATGAAGACGAAACCTTAGTACATACCTTTTGTGGGAGGTTCTTAACCTTGACTCCATGCTCGTGACTCGAACCTTTGAACCCGTGTGCTTCGAGTGATCTTATTTGTGGTTGTTGCATCCATGCACTCTTGCATCCATGAGCATACTTCTGCATTCTTCCCAGTTATCTCAGAAAGTCATTTCAATTATCTCCTTCTCCAGTTATCTGACCGTCAAGTTGTTTCCTCAACACAACTATAGAACTAGAGCTGCTGTCAGATTGAGAATGGAAAACCAAGAACAACACAATGCCGAAGTCAGAATGGAAATTGATGAGTTGAAGGCCGGCATGACCAAACTCACAGAAATGATGCAAGTTCTGATTGCTAGAGGTGAACCACCTCAGAGGACTGTAATCTCTGAAATCTCACCTGCTGCTGTTGACCCTCCACTGACTCAGCAACCAGCTTCTACTTGGCCAAAATTTGGGTTACCTCCGAATTACTCGCCACCCTTTGTGATTACTTCTGTGTTTGTCCCGTCTGTACTGCCAGTATCTTTAGCTCCATTGTTCACTGAACCTCAGCCTGTTGTGCATTTTGTTGCTCAAGTTATTCCTGAGAATCCTCCTTTCGTGTACCATGTTGCCGGTCCACAATCCGAAAGTCAAGGAAAACCTGGATACATTGAAGAAGTCAGAGAGCAATGGCAAACTCTGGACAAAAGGATAAGAGTCGTAGAAGGAAATGATGTCTTTAGTGCTGCCGCAATGGACATGTGTTTGGTTTTAGATTTAGTTATGCCTGCAAAATTCCAAACTCCAGATTTTGAGAAATACAAGAGGCACACTTGTCCCAGAACCCACTTGGTGATGTATTGCCGCAAGATGGCTGCCCATGCCAAAAATGACAAACTGCTCATTCACTGTTTCCAAGACAACTTGAGTGGGGCTTCAATGAAATGGTATATGGGACTTGAGAAGAACCGTATTCAAAGCTGGAAATACTTAGCTGATGCTTTCTTAAAGCAATATAAGTACAATCTCGACATGGCACCTGACCGCCGCCAATTGCAAAATATGTCTCAGAAAGAAAAAGAATCCTTTAAGGAGTACGCACAACGCTGGAGAGAGCTAGCTGCTCAAGTGGAGCCACCCTTGGCTGAAAAAGAATTGACTGGATTGTTCATGGACACTCTTCAGCCACTTTTTTGGGAAAAGATGATAGGCAGTGTATCATCTAGTTTTGCTGACCTAGTCACTATTGGAGAAAGACTAGAAGAGGGTATCAAGAAAGGAAAGATTACTAATGCTGAAGCCTTTAGTGGTGCTAAAAAGTATACTGGGAATTTTCAAAAGAAAAAGGATGGTGATACCCATGCTGTTTCAGTTGAAGGGAAACCTCATCGCAGGCAACAACAATATGTAGCTGCAGTTGCTCCTGTTGTCAATGATAAACCAGCTCAAGCTCCTCGTCAGGCTGTTAGACAAAATCAGAATCGCAATAGGGTTAACTATGATCCTATCCCGATGTTTTATGTAACGCCCCGATTTGTTTAATTGTATTTATTTATTTCATTTATGTGAATTTTGTGAAATGTGTGAATTTATTGTATTTTACCTGCTAATTGAGTTAATTGATTAATTTCTCTGATAGGTAAAATATTTGCAATAAATTATAATTTCTTTTCAACTTTTATTTCCGAAATATATTTCATCGTTGTTTATGTTTTATCGCATTTTGAGAGCGTTTGAGAGATATTTGAGCGTAAGGGAAAAATGGTCATTTGATTAGTTAGATATTTTAGAAAAATTATATATTTTTATAAATAGAGATTTGAGAGAAAAAAAGAGTATTTTAAGATAACTCTAATAATTGATCAATTGGTATTAGAAGATAAAATATCAATTGTAGATATTTTACCCTATTGAATTTATATTATATAATAAGTATTATATATATATATTGGTTAGAAAGAGAGAAAAAGAGAAAGTTAGAAAAGAAGAAGAAAAACAGAGGGAAAGAAGAGAAGGAAGAGGGAGAAGAGAAAAATTATCAAAATCAATACTTGGACTTCGATTAATCGGGTAAGGGTGAGAAGTTTCGATTATATCTTGCTTGTGTATGTATATGTGTATGTTTTCTTGGATTGTTTGGCTGTGTTCCTATAGTTTTCATTTTAGGTTGAATTTGGTTAAATCGATAGAAATCGATGTTTTTACAGACAAAAATCGAAATAAATTGCGTAGTTGTGTCGGGTAATGTTAGGTCGTGATCGAGTATGCTTGTTTTATCGAATTTGGTGGATTTTGTAAGTTTTTGCATTTTTGGAGATTTGAGGGTTTAAGATTCGGATCGCAATCGAAAGTCGTAGAATTCACGTTTGATGGTTCCAAATCACTACTATATGTTTGGTATGAATGAGTATGTGTTTGTTTCGAAAAAAATAATTGAATCGGTAGGATTTTCGGGCACTTTTGCACAAACCCGTAGCAGCTTTTTAGGCAAAATTCTGGTTTTGGAAAAACTTCGAAAATTCATATCTCTTGAACCGTAAGTCGGTTTTGACCCCCGTTCGAAGCTTTGGAAAGCTAACGAGATGTTCTTTCTAGAAAAAATAGTTTTGAGGGCTGTACCTGGTTCAATTATAGCAGAAAATTGAAACTGTATCGTTGTGTTGATTTTTACCGTCGTGAATGTGTGCGATTGATGTGTTATCGTGCGGTATGCTTTTGTTATATAACGTATAGCTTGTGTGATATTATATGATGTGAATACCTATGATGAAATGTTGTATGGTTGTAGGATTGTTGTGGTTGATGGTGAATAATTCTTGATGTGAATTGATGTGAGTGTATATGTTAAAATGCTAATTGCTGTGGCTTGTGGATTATGATGAAATGCATTGTTTATATGAAATTCAATGTGTGTTATTTGGTGGCCTTATGACAAGTATATGCATTGTTTGAATTGTTTTCAATGCATGAATATTGATGATGAGATAATTCATATTGTTGAATTGTGAATGTATGGAATTGAGGAGTTGAAATAAATGCATGATTATGGTTGCATATATGTGTGAAGATGCATTTGATTGTCATGAGTCCTTGTATGCCAATCATCATGATATGCATTCTTGTAATGTCGTGTGCCCATGTGGGGTGTGAGCGACGGTTTTGTTTCAGAGGGAATCCGCTATAACGTCGTGTGACCGTGTGGGGTGTGAGCGATGATTATAGACGATCGTGTGCCTATGTGGGGTGTGAGCGATCGGGTCGTGTGCCCGTGTGGGGTGTGAGCGATCCATAAACGTCGTGTGCCCGTGTGGGGTGTGAGCGACGGGGAACATCGTATGTCCGACGGGGAGTTACAGTGATGTAACGAGCGATGGTTCCAGCAGAGTTCCTGAGTGAACTAGTGATGAGAAACATTAGAAGTCGGTACCGCATGGCATTTGCATAGAGTCGTTGTGTCGGTCTCTGTGCATTTGCATAAATCATGGATGCATTATGTGTGGAAAATCATGATTTGATTGATTATGTGTGATAATTGTGAATGGATGCATTATGTGTGGAAAATTATAATTGGATTGATTATGTGTGGTAAATTGTGCATTGATTTGTTATGTGTTGAGATTTATGATTGGATTGGTGAATTGATGTGCATACGTGATAAATCCATTGTTTATGGACAATATGCTATGTATGAAAATATATGATGTGGTGGTGTGTTTCCGTATGTTATGACTTGGTGTGCCTTATGGGTGAATATGTGATTATGTTAGTATAATTGGTATATGTTATGTGTATTAATATGTGATACTTGTGGTGAGAATAACTGTGTATGTGAATTTTTATGTTTTGCATATTATTATGCAATCTTGATTTAGTTGTTATTTCTCACCCTTCTGCTGTGGTTTATTGCCCTATGAGGCAATTGCAGATTAATGTCTTGGAGGCTTTTGTGGAGATTAGTCCTCCATCCTTTGTTGTCTGTCTGCTCTGATACGTAGCACGGGAGTCGGGGAACAATTATGTTATATATGTATATAATTGTGGAATATATTTTTGTATTACTTTTGTATGTGTACTTTGATGTTATAAACCATTTATTTTGTAAAACAAGTTGGTTATGGATCTTACGCTTTATTCCATAATTGACATTTCCTTTAATATGGAAAAAGTTCCCCTTGAGGGTATTCAATTGTTTGTGTTATGTATCAAATATATGAGCAGGGATTGTGTATTCTTTATTTAAATGTGGCATCCTTGTTCCTGTCGGAAAAATAAATTTTTAGTTACTCTGATTTTATTTATGTATTATTTATTCGCGATGGGAATTGGGGTGTTACATTAGTGGTATCAGAGCAGGTCGGTCCGTCCGGCCAAGTTGTTGAGTCAGTTAGTGTGACAGTTGAATACTGTCGGTGTTGTTTGTTCCTTAGTAAGTGATATGTGTGTGGAACACTGTCAGTGCTTTCTGGTTTTCTAATCTTTTGTCTTCAGGAATGTGAATGAGATAAGTGGGGGAGAAGCTGGTACTTCTCCATGTTGCTTCAGGTGTGGAGCGCAGGCTCAGTGTGTTGTGAATTGCAAGATTGTAAGTGTTGTTTGGACAGTGTTGTTCCCGATTCCGGAAGGAATGCGGAGGTAAGGTTTAATGCAACTAAGGATTTGTGCCTTAGGTAGTTTTGTGTATGGGATGCAAGAAAAGCTATTATAGTTTGGTAAAGACGGTTTATGCCCCATCATGATTGTCGGCTGTCTATTGGCAAATTGAGGAACTGATCACCCTTAATCTCTTGTTGATAGCAGACGAAAATTATGTTGGATGGAATAGGCAGGTCTTTCCGGCTTTGAAGGTGTGTTTAATGAATTGTTTGGAATTTAAGGAAATGGTTACAGATTGTTTTGTTGAGTCGATGAAGATTCTTATACTGGAAGATGAGACGGATTAGAGGCTTTGGTATGTTAGTCCAGTTGGTAAATTTTGAGAGAGAATGATTGGGCATCGTTAATGGTTGTTCTCAGAGAGAAGAGTGTGAACTCAAATTAGACGAAGGTAAGGATTTGAGGTTTGAATCTGCTAAGTAAGTAGAAGAACTTTTAGGAAGTGAAACTCAGATTGAAAGAGCGGTTGGAAGATTTACTGGAAAATGGATTTGTGAGACCAGGTGTGTCGTCTTAGAGGGCTCCAGTATTGATAGTAATACAAGGGGCTGATGTTTGAATGGAATAACAAGCATGATGTGTATGACGGTATTGAGATTATGGAAAGCAAAACTTAGAGTTCTGGTGAGGTTTGAAGTCTTGGGAGTTTTAAGGCATTAATGGAAATGTTGAGAGAACCCTTAGGTGGGGATTTAATATTTAAGAGTTCTTTTTGGTTGGTTGTTGCGACATGTGGGGATTTATGGAATTTGGATTGTTAAGAGAAGAAATTGTGTATGGATTGTTAACAGTTGAATAAGGTAACGATTGAGAACAAGTGTCCACTTTCATGAACGGATGACTGGAATGGTTCGGTTGAGTTTGAGTGAAATTGCAATTGTTTGAAATGTTTGATAAGAGTGGTGAATGGTGTGAGTTGAGGCTTTGATCGATTTAATGTGACTGGTTATAGTTGTTATCGTTGGGATAGGCTGTTATGTACTCGGTTAAGCTTGTGTGTGAGTAACCAGTTACCCAGTGAAAAGTTTTGCAAAAGCTTTAAGGATTTATATCTTTTGGATTTTGGTTGGGAATTGCAACATACAGTGATGGTATTTGGTGTTAGTAACGCGTCTCTAATGTTTATGGAGTAGAGGAATCGTATCTTCCATATTTAATTGGATAAGTTCGTAGTGGTTTCGATTGAGGATATTTGGATTTGTTATAAACTCAGAGGAAGAACGAGTAAAGTGTTTGAGATTTGAATTACAAGTGTTGAAAAGAGACGAAGTTTTTTTGCTAAGTTATTTGAGTGAGAATTTGGGTTGAAAAAGGTTGGTTTTCTTGGATATGTTATTTCAGATGAGAGTAGGGTTATGGATCCATCGGAAGTAGATGCAGTTCTACATTGAGAGGCTTTGAAGTTGGTTAAGGAGATTAGAAACTTTTGAGCTCAGTTGGTTGTTACCGCAGGTTATGGAAAACTTTGCTAAGTTCGTACTTCTGGTATCTCATTTGACTTGCAAAGGGTAAGTCGTTTATTTTGGATGTTCGTTGTGAGTGAGCTTCGGAGAGCTGAAGTAGAAGTTGTCTACGGTTTCAGTTTTGGTTTTGTGTGATCCTAATCAACCGTTGTGAGGTATTGTGATGTGTCTTTGATGAGGTTAGTCAGTGTGTTAATGCAAGAGGGTAAAGTCGTAGCTTATGCTTTACGACAATTGAGGATTCATAAAAGGATCTATACTATTCAGGATTTGGAATTGGTTGCGGTTGTATTGTGTTGGAAAATTTGGAGGTATTATCTTTATGGTTCTAGGTTCGAACTGTTGAGTAATCACAAGAGTTTAGAGTACTGGTTTGGTCTGAAGGAATAAAGGATGAGACAGCGAGGATGGTTAAAATTCGTGACGAGTTATGAATTTGGCTCAGATTATCCTATTGGTAAAGTTAATGTCGTGCGTGATGAGTTAAGTTGGAAGTTTTTATACATGGTAGTTTTGATGGTTGCGAGTAATCAGAGTGCACAGCGGAAGCGTGAGGTGGCACATTTTGTATTTACGTGTGGGACTTGTAAGAGTTCATAGGTTGAACATTGAGAACATGTAGGAATGGTGAGACTATTGGATGTTTCAGAATGGAAGTGTTAGGTGGAAGGTTTGAATATTATTCATGGGCTACTATGTAAATGGATGTTTTGATTGTATGTTCGATTGGTGAATCATAGCATTGTGGTAATATTGTTGTGTGACAAGGATGTTGGTATTCTGGTTTTGTTGATGTTGTTGAGACGATGTGGTGTCGTGGAACTTTGTGTTCTTGTTGTGTTCTGGTTCAAGAGTGAACCTGTGTGTTCGTAACTTGGGTATCCTTTGAGTCGTGAGTTGGTCGTCAAGTGCATTGTATGGGCATTGCATCTTGTCGTTCTAGTCGTCATCATCGTTGGGTCGTTGTTGTAGTTGTGGTTAGCAAGGTGATTTGCCAGTTTTTGTTATTCGTGGTGCGTCTTTGGTTGGCATGTCGGTTTGTTAGTCGGATGCGAGAGTCGTGTCCGGGGTTGTTCGTCTCAGTTATATTTTCGAGGACGTAATTTTTAAGTGGGGGAGAGTTGTAACGCCCCGATTTGTTTAATTGTATTTATTTATTTCATTTATGTGAATTTTGTGGAATATGTGAATTTATTGTATTTTACCTGCTAATTGAGTTAATTGGTTAATTTCCCTGATAGGTAAAATATTTGCAATAAATTATAATTTCTTTTCAACTTTTATTTCCGAAATATATTTCATCGTTGTTTATGTTTTATCGCATTTTGAGAGCGTTTGAGAGATATTTGAGCGTAAGGGAAAAATGGTCATTTGATTGGTTAGATATTTTAGAAAAATTATATATTTTTATAAATAGAGATTTGAGAGAAAAAGAGAGTATTTTAAGGTAACTCTAATAATTGATCAATTGATATTAGAAGACAAAATATCAATTGTAGATATTTTACCCTATTGAATTTATATTATATAATAAGTATTATATATATATATATATATTGGTTAGAAAGAGAGAAAAAGAGAAAGTTAGAAAAGAAGAAGAAAAACAGAGGGAAAGAAGAGAAGGAAGAGGGAGAAGAGAAAAATCATCAAAATCAATGCTTGGATTTCGATTAATCGGATAAGGGTGAGAAGTTTCGATTATATCTTGCTTGTGTATGTATATGTGTATGTTTTCTTGGATTGTTTGGTTGTATTCCTATAGTTTTCATTTTAGGTTGAATTTGGTTAAATCGATAGAAATCGATGTTTTTACGGACGAAAATCGAAATAAATTGTGTAGTTGTGTCGGGTAATGTTAGGCCGTGATCGAGTATGCTTGTTTTATCGAATTTGGTTGATTTTGTAAGTTTTTGCATTTTTGGAGATTTGAGGGTTTAAGATTCGGATCGAAATCGAAAGTTGTAGAATTCACGTTTGATGGTTCCAAATCACTACTATATGTTTGGTATGAATGAGTATGTGTTTGTTTCGAAAAAAATAATTGAATCGGTCGGATTTTCGGGCACTTTTGCACAAACCCGTAGCAGTTTTTTAGGCAAAATTCTGGTTTTGGAAAAACTTCGAAAATTCATATCTCTTGAACCGTAAGTCGGTTTTGACCCCCGTTCGAAGCGTTGGAAAGCTAACGAGATGTTCTTTCTAGAAAAAATAGTTTTGAGGGATGTACCTGGTTCAATTATAGCAGAAAATTGAAACCGTATCATTGTGTTGATTTTTACCATCGTGAATGTGTGCGATTGATGTGTTATCGTGCGGTATGCTTTTGTTATATAACGTATAGCTTGTGTGATGTTATATGATGTGAATACCTATGATGAAATGTTGTATGGTTGTAGGATTGTTGTGGTTGATGGTGAATAATTTTTGATGTGAATTGATGTGAGTGTATATGTTAAAATGCTAATTGCTGTGGCTTGTGGATTATGATGAAATGCATTGTTTATATGAAATTCAATGTGTGTTATTTGGTGGCCTTATGGCAAGTATATGCATTGTTTGAATTGTTTTCAATGCATGGATATTGATGATGAGATAATTCATATTGTTGAATTGTGAATGTATGGAATTGAGGAGTTGAAATAAATGCATGATTATGGTTGCATATATGTGTAAAGATGCATTTGATTGTCATGAGTCCTTGTATGCCAATCATCATGATATGCATTCTTGTAATGTCGTGTGCTCATGTGGGGTGTGAGCGACGGTTTGGTTCCAGAGGGAATCCGCTATAACGTCGTGTGTCTGTGTGGGGTGTGAGCGATGATTATAGACGATCGTGTGCCCATGTGGGGTGTGAGCGATCGGGTCGTGTGCCCGTGTGGGGTGTGAGCGATCCATAAGCGTCGTGTGCCCGTGTGGGGTGTGAGCGACGGGGAACATCGTATGCCCGACGGGGAGTTACAGTGATGTAACGAGCGATGGTTCCAGCAGAGTTCCTGGGTGAACTAGTGATGAGAAACATTGGAAGTCGGTACCGCAGGGCATTTGCATAGAGTCGTTGTGTCGGTCTCTGTGCATTTGCATAAATCATGGATGCATTATGTGTGGAAAATCATGATTTGATTGATTATGTGTGATAATTGTGAATGGATGCATTATGTGTGGAAAATTATAATTGGATTGATTATGTGTGGTAAATTGTGCATTGATTTGTTATGTGTTGAGATTTATGATTGGATTGGTGAATTGATGTGCATACGTGATAAATCCATTGTTTATGGACAATATGCTATGTATGAAAATATGTGATGTGGTGGTGTGTTTCCGTATGTTATGACTTGGTGTGCCTTATGGGTGAATATGTGATTATGTTAGTATAATTGATATATGTTATGTGTATTAATATGTGATGTTTGTGGTGAGAATAACTGTGTATGTGAATTTTTATGTTTTGCATATTATTATGCAATCTTGATTTAGTTGTTATTTCTCACCCTTCTGCTGTGGTTTATTGCCCTATGAGGCAATTGCAGATTAGTGTCTTGGAGGCTTTTGTGGAGATTAGTCCTCCATCCTTTGTTGTCTGTCTGCTCTGATACGTAGCACGGGAGTCGGGGAACAATTATGTTATATATGTATATAATTGTGGAATATATTTTTGTATTACTTTTGTATGTGTACTTTGACGTTATAAACCATTTATTTTGTAAAACAAGTCGGTTATGGATCTTACACTTTATTCCATAATTGACATTTCCTTTAATATGGAAAAAGTTTCCCCTTGAGGGTATTCAATTGTTTGTGTTATGTATCAAATATATGAGCAGGGATTGTGTATTCTTTATTTAAATGTGGCATCTTTGTTCCTGTCGGAAAAATAAATTTTTAGTTACTCTGATTTTATTTATGTATTATTTATTCGCGATGGGAATTGGGGTGTTACATTAGTGGTATCAGAGCAGGTCGGTCCGTCCGGCCAAGTTATTGAGTCAGTTGGTGTGACAGTTGAATACTGTCGGTGTTGTTTGTTCCTTAGTACGTGATATGTGTGTGGAACACTGTCAGTGCTTTCTGGTTTTCTAATCTTTTGTCTTCAGGAATGTGAATGAGATAAGTGGGGGAGAAGCTGGTACTTCTCCATGTTGCTTTAGGTGTGGAGCGCTGGCTCAGTGTGTTGTGAATTGCAAGATTGTAAGTGTTGTTTGGACAGTGTTGTTCCCGATTCCGGAAGGAATGCGGAGGTAAGGTTTATGTCAACTAAGGATTTGTGCCTTAGGTAGTTTTGTGTATGGGATGCAAGAAAGGCTATTATAGTTTGGTAAAGACGGTTTATGCCCCATCATGATTGTCGGCTGTCTATTGGCAAATTGAGGAACTGATCACCCTTAGTCTCTTGTTGATAGCAGACGAAAATTATGTTGGATGGAATATGCGGGTCTTTCCGGCTTTGAAGGTGTGTTTAATGAATTGTTTGGAATTTAAGGAAATGGTTACAGATTGTTTTGTTGAGTCGATGAAGATTCTTATACTGGAAGATGAGACGGATTAGAGGCTTTGGTATGTTAGTCCAGTTGGGAAATTTTGAGAGAGAATGATTGGGCATCGTTAATGGTTGTTCTCAGAGAGAAGAGTGTGAACTCAAATTAGACGAAGGTAAGGATTTGAGGTTTGAATCTGCTAAGTAAGTAGAAGTACTTTTAGGAAGTGAAACTCAGATTGAAAGAGCGGTTGGAAGATTTACTGGAAAATGGATTTGTGAGACCAGGTGTGTCGTCTTAGAGGGCTCCAGTATTGATAGTAATACAAGGGGCTGATGTTCGAATGGAATAACAAGCATGATGTGTATGGCGGTATTGAGATTATGGAAAGCAAAACTTAGAGTTCTGGTGAGGTTTGAAGTCTTGGGAGTTTTAAGGCATTAATGGAAATGTTGAGAGAACCCTTAGGTGGGGATTTAATATTTAAGAGTTCTTTTTTGTTGGTTGTTGCGGCATGTGGGGATTTATGGAATTTGGATTGTTAAGAGAAGAAATTGTGTATGGATTGTTAACAGTTGAATAAGGTAACGATTGAGAACAAGTGTCCACTTTCATGAACGGATGACTGGAATGGTTTGGTTGAGTTTGAGTGAAATTGCAATTGTTTGGAATGTTTGATAAGAGTGGTGAATGGTGTGAGTTGAGGCTTTGATCGATTTAATGTGACTGGTTATAGTTGTTATCGTTGGGATAGGCTGTTATGTACTCGGTTAAGTTTGTGTGTGAGTAACCAGTTACCCAGTGAAAAGTTTTGCAAAAGCTTTAAGGATTTATATCTTTTGGATTTTGGTTGGGAATTGCAACGTACAGTGACGGTATTTGGTGTTAGTAACGCGTCTCTAATGTTTATGGAGTAGAGGAATCGTATCTTCCATATTTAATTGGATAAGTTCGTAGTGGTTTCGATTGAGGATATTTGGATTTGTTATAAACTCAGAGGAAGAACGAGTAAAGTGTTTGAGATTTGAATTACAAGTGTTGAAAAGAGACGAAGTTTTTTTGCTAAGTTATTCGAGTGAGAATTTGGGTTGAAAAAGGTTAGTTTTCTTGGATATGTTATTTCAGATGAGAGTAGGGTTATGGATCCATCGGAAGTAGATGCAGTTCTACATTGAGAGGCTCTGAAGTTGGTTAAGGAGATTAGAAACTTTTGAGCTCAGTTGGTTGTTACCGCAGGTTATGGAAAACTTTGCTAAGTTCGTACTTCTGGTATCTCAGTTAACTTGCAAAGGGTAAGTCGTTTATTTTGGATGTTCGTTGTGAGTGAGCTTCGGAGAGCTGAAGTAGAAGTTGTCTACGGTTTCAGTTTTGGTTTTGTGTGATCCTAATCAACCGTTGTGAGGTATTGTGATGTGTCTTTGATGAGGTTAGTCAGTGTGTTAATGCAAGAGGGTAAAGTCGTAGCTTATGTTTTACGACAATTGAGGATTCATAAAAGGATCTATACTATTCAGGATTTGGAATTGGTTGCGGTTGTATTGTGTTGGAAAATTTGGAGGTATTATCTTTATGGTTCTAGGTTCGAACTGTTGAGTAATCACAAGAGTTTAGAGTACTGGTTTGGTTTGAAGGAATAAAGGATGAGACAGCGAGGATGGTTAGAATTCGTGACGAGTTATGAATTTGGCTCAGATTATCCTATTGGTAAAGTTAATGTTGTGCGTGATGAGTTAAGTTGGAAGTTTTTATACATGGTAGTTTTGATGGTTGCGAGTAATCAGAGTGCGCAGCGGAAGCGTGAGGTGGCACATTTTGTATTTACGTGTGGGACTTGTAAGAGTTCATAGGTTGAACATTGAGAACATGTAGGAATGGTGAGACTATTGGACATTTCAGAATGGAAGGTTTGAATATTATTCATGGGCTACTATGTAAATGGATGTTTTGATTGTATGTTCGATTGGTGAATCGTAGCATTGTGGTAATATTGTTGTGTGACAAGGATGTTGGTATTCTGGTTTTGTTGATGTTGTTGAGACGATGTGGTGTCGTGGAACTTTGTGTTCTTGTTGTGTTCTGGTTCAAGAGTGAACTTGTATGTTCGTAACTTGGGTATCCTTTGAGTCGTGAGTTGGTCGTCAAGTGCATTGTATGGGCATTGCATCTTGTCGTTCTAGTCGTCATCATCGTTGGGTCGTTGTTGTAGTTGTGGTTAGCAAGGTGATTTGCCAGTTTGTGTTATTCGTGGTGCGTCTTTGGTTGGCATGTCGGTTTGTTAGTCGGATGCGAGAGTCGTGTCCGGGGTTGTTCGTCTCAGTTATATTTTCGAGGACGAAAATTTCTAAGTGGGGGAGAGTTGTAACGCCCCGATTTGTTTAATTGTATTTATTTATTTCATTTATGTGAATTTTGTGAAATGTGTGAATTTATTGTATTTTACCTGCTAATTGAGTTAATTGGTTAATTTCCCTGATAGGTAAAATATTTGCAATAAATTATAATTTCTTTTCAACTTTTATTTCCGAAATATATTTCATCGTTGTTTATGTTTTATCGCATTTTGAGAGCGTTTGGGAGATATTTGAGCGTAAGGGCAAAATGGTCATTTGATTAGTTAGATATTTTAGAAAAATTATATATTTTTATAAATAGAGATTTGAGAGAAAAAAAGAGTACTTTAAGGTAACTCTAATAATTAATCAATTGGTATTAGAAGACAAAATATCAATTGTAGATATTTTACCCTATTGAATTTATATTATATAATAAGTATTATATATATATATATATATATATATATATATTGGTTAGAAAGAGAGAAAAAGAGAAAGTTAGAAAAGAAGAAGAAAAACAGAGGGAAAGAAGAGAAGGAAGAGGGAAAAGAGAAAAATCATCAAAATCAATGCTTGGACTTCGATTAATCGGGTAAGGGTGAGAAGTTTCGATTATATCTTGTTTGTGTATGTATATGTGTATGTTTTCTTGGATTGTTTGGTTGTGTTCCTATAGTTTTCATTTTAGGTTGAATTTGGTTAAATCGATAGAAATCGATGTTTTTACGGACAAAAATCGAAATAAATTGCATAGTTGTGTCGGGTAATGTTAGGCCGTGATCGAGTATGCTTGTTTTATCAAATTTGGTTGATTTTGTAAGTTTTTGCATTTTTGGAGATTTGAGGGTTTAAGATTCGGATCGAAATCGAAAGTCGTAGAATTCACGTTTGATGGTTTCAAATCACTACTATATGTTTGGTATGAATGAGTATGTGTTTGTTTCGAAAAAAATAATTGAATCGGTCGGATTTTCAGGCACTTTTGCACAAACCCGTAGCAGCTTTTTAGGCAAAATTCTGGTTTTGGAAAAACTTCGAAAATTCATATCTCTTGAACCGTAAGTCGGTTTTGACCCCCGTTCGAAGCGTTGGAAAGCTAACGAGATGTTATTTCTAGAAAAAATAGTTTTAAGGGATGTACCTGGTTCAATTATAGCAGAAAATTGAAACCGTATCGTTGTGTTGATTTTTACCGTCGTGAATGTGTGCGATTGATGTGTTATCGTGCGATATGCTTTTGTTATATAACGTATAGCTTGTGTGATGTTATATGATGTGAATACCTATGATGAAATGTTGTATGGTTGTAGGATTATTGTGGTTGATGGTGAATAATTCTTGATGTGAATTGATGTGAGTGTATATGTTAAAATGCTAATTGCTGTGGCTTGTGGATTATGATGAAATGCATTGTTTATATGAAATTCAATGTGTGTTATTTGGTGGCCTTATGGCAAGTATATGCATTGTTTGAATTGTTTTCAATGCATGAATATTGATGATGAGATAATTCATATTGTTGAATTGTGAATGTATGGAATTGAGGAGTTGAAATAAATGCATGATTATGGTTGCATATATGTGTGAAAATGCATTTGATTGTCATGAGTCCTTGTATGCCAATCATCATGATATGCATTCTTGTAATGTCGTGTGCTCATGTGGGGTGTGAGCGACGGTTTGGTTCCAAAGGGAATCCGCTATAACGTCGTGTGCCCGTGTGGGGGTGAGCGATGATTATAGACGATCGTGTGCCCATGTGGGGTGTGAGCGATCGGGTCGTGTGCCCGTGTGGGGTGTGAGCGATCCATAAACGTCGTGTGCCCGTGTGGGGTGTGAGCGACGGGGAACATCGTATGCCCGACGGGGAGTTACAGTGATGTAACGAGCGATGGTTCCAGCAGAGTTCCTGAGTGAACTAGTGATGAGAAACATTGGAAGTCGGTACCGCATGGCATTTGCATAGATTCGTTGTGTCGGTCTCTGTGCATTTGCATAAATCATGGATGCATTATGTGTGGAAAATCATGATTTGATTGATTATGTGTGATAATTGTGAATGGATGCATTATGTGTGGAAAATTATAATTGGATTGATTATGTGTGGTAAATTGTGCATTGATTTGTTATGTGTTGAGATTTATGATTGGATTGGTGAATTGATGTGCATACGTGATAAATCCATTGTTTATGGACAATATGCTATGTATGAAAATATGTGATGTGGTGGTGTGTTTCCGTATGTTATGACTTGGTGTGCCTTATGGGTGAATATGTGATTATGTTAGTATAATTGGTATATGTTATGTGTATTAATATGTGATGCTTGTGGTGAGAATAACTGTGTATGTGAATTTTTATGTTTTGCATATTATTATGCAATCTTGATTTAGTTGTTATTTCTCACCCTTCTGCTGTGGTTTATTGCCCTATGAGGCAATTGCAGATTAGTGTCTTGGAGGCTTTTGTGGAGATTAGTCCTCCATCCTTTGTTGTCTGTCTGCTCTGATACGTAGCACGGGAGTCGGGGAACAATTATGTTATATATGTATATAATTGTGGAATATATTTTTGTATTACTTTTGTATGTGTACTTTGACGTTATAAACCATTTATTTTGTAAAACAAGTCGGTTATGGATCTTACGCTTTATTCCATAATTGACATTTCCTTTAATATGGAAAAAGTTTCCCCTTGAGGGTATTCAATTGTTTGTGTTATGTATCAAATATATGAGCAGGGATTGTGTATTCTTTATTTAAATGTGGCATCCTTGTTCCTGTCGGAAAAATAAATTTTTAGTTACTCTGATTTTATTTATGTATTATTTATTCGCGATGGGAATTGGGGTGTTACATTAGTGGTATCAGAGCAGGTTGGTCCGTCCGGCCAAGTTGTTGAGTCAGTTGGTGTGACAGTTGAATACTGTCGGTGTTGTTTGTTCCTTAGTACGTGATATGTGTGTGTAACACTGTCAGTGCTTTCTTGTTTTCTAATCTTTTGTCTTCAGGAATGTGAATGAGATAAGTGGGGGAGAAGCTGGTACTTCTCCATGTTGCTTCAGGTGAGGAGCGCTGGCTCAGTGTGTTGTGAATTGTAAGATTGTAAGTGTTGTTTGGACAGTGTTGTTCCCGATTCCGGAAGGAATGCGGAGGTAAGGTTTATGTCAACTAAGGATTTGTGCCTTAGGTAGTTTTGTGTATGGGATGCAAGAAAGGCTATTATAGTTTAGTAAAGACGGTTTATGCCCCATCATGATTGTCGGTTGTCTATTGGCAAATTGAGGAACTGATCACCCTTAGTCTCTTGTTGATAGCAGACGAAAATTATGTTGGATGGAATAGGCGGGTCTTTCCGGCTTTGAAGGTGTGTTTAATGAATTGTTTGGAATTTAAGGAAATGGTTACAAATTGTTTTGTTGAGTCGATGAAGATTCTTATACTGGAAGATGAGACGGATTAGAGGCTTTGGTATGTTAGTCCAGTTGGGAAATTTTGAGAGAGAATGATTGGGCATCGTTAATGGTTGTTCTCAGAGAGAAGAGTGTGAACTCAAATTAGACGAAGGTAAGGATTTGAGGTTTGAATCTGCTAAGTAAGTAGAAGAACTTTTAGGAAGTGAAACTCAGATTGAAAGACAGGTTGGAAGATTTACTGGAAAATGGATTTGTGAGACCAGGTGTGTCGTCTTAGAGGGCTCCAGTATTGATAGTAATACAAGGGGTTGATGTTCGAATGGAATAATAAGCATGATGTGTATGACGGTATTGAGATTATGGAAAGCAAAACTTAGAGTTCTGGTGAGGTTTGAAGTCTTGGGAGTTTTAAGGCATTAATGGAAATGTTGAGAGAACCCTTAGGTGGGGATGTAATATTTAAGAGTTCTTTTTGGTTGGTTGTTTCGGCATGTGGGGATTTATGGAATTTGGATTGTTAAGAGAAGAAATTGTGTATGAATTGTTAACAGTTGAATAAGGTAACGATTGAGAACAAGTGTCCACTTTCATGAACGGATGACTGGAATGGTTTGGTTGAGTTTAAGTGAAATTGCAATTGTTTGGAATGTTTGATAAGAGTGGTGAATGGTGTGAGTTGAGGCTTTGATCGATTTAATGTGACTGGTTATGGTTGTTATCGTTGGGATAGGCTGTTATGTACTCGGTTAAGCTTGTGTATGAGTAACCAGTTACCCAGTGAAAAGTTTTACAAAAGCTTTAAGGATTTATATCTTTTGGATTTTGGTTGGGAATTGCAACGTACAGTGATGGTATTTGGTGTTAGTAACGCGTCTCTAATGTTTATGGAGTAGAGGAATCGTATCTTCCATATTTAATTGGATAAGTTCGTAGTGGTTTCGATTGAGGATATTTGGATTTGTTATAAACTCAGAGGAAGAACGAGTAAAGTGTTTGAGATTTGAATTACAAGTGTTGAAAAGAGACGAAGTTTTTTTGCTAAGTTATTCGAGTGAGAATTTGGGTTGAAAAAGGTTAGTTTTCTTGGATATGTTATTTCAGATGAGAGTAGGGTTATGGATCCATCGGAAGTAGATGCAGTTCTACATTGAGAGGCTCTGAAGTTGGTTAAGGAGATTAGAAACTTTTGAGCTCAGTTGGTTGTTACCGCAGGTTATGGAAAACTTTGCTAAGTTCGTACTTCTGGTATCTCAGTTGACTTGCAATGGGTAAGTCGTTTATTTTGGATGTTCGTTGTGAGTGAGCTTCGGAGAGCTGAAGTAGAAGTTGTCTACGGTTTCAGTTTTGGTTTTGTGTGATCCTAATTAACCGTTGTGAGGTATTGTGATGTGTCTTTGATGAGGTTAGTCAGTGTGTTAATGCAAGAGGGTAAAGTCGTAGCTTATGTTTTACGACAATTGAGTATTCATAAAAGGATCTATACTATTCAGGATTTGGAATTGGTTGCGGTTGTATTGTGTTGGAAAATTTGGAGGTATTATCTTTATGGTTCTAGGTTCGAACTGTTGAGTAATCACAAGAGTTTAGAGTACTGGTTTGGTCTGAAGGAATAAAGGATGAGACAGCGAGGATGGTTAGAATTCGTGACGAGTTATGAATTTGGCTCAGATTATCCTATTGGTAAAGTTAATGTCGTGCGTGATGAGTTAAGTTGGAAGTTTTTATACATGGTAGTTTTGATGGTTGCGAGTAATCAGAGTGCGCAGCGGAAGCGTGAGGTGGCACATTTTGTATTTACGTGTGGGACTTGTAAGAGTTCATAGGTTGAACATTGAGAACATGTAGGAATGGTGAGACTATTGGACGTTTCAGAATGGAAGTGTTAGGTGGAAGGTTTGAATATTATTCATGGGCTACTATGTAAATGGATGTTTTGATTGTATGTTCGATTGGTGAATCGTAGCATTGTGGTAATATTGTTGTGTGACAAGGATGTTGGTATTCTGGTTTTGTTGATGTTGTTGGACGATGTGGTGTCGTGGAACTTTGTGTTCTTGTTGTGTTCTGGTTCAAGAGTGAACCTGTGTGTTCGTAACTTGGGTATCCTTTGAGTCGTGAGTTGGTCGTCAAGTGCATTGTATGGGCATTGCATCTTGTCGTTCTAGTCGTCATCATCGTTGGGTCATTGTTGTAGTTGTGGTTAGCAAGGTGATTTGCCAGTTTGTGTTATTCGTGGTGCGTCTTTGGTTGGCATGTCGGTTTGTTAGTCGGATGCGAGAGTCGTGTCCGGGGTTGTTCGTCTCAGTTATATTTTCGAGGACGAAAATTTCTAAGTGGGGGAGAGTTGTAACGCCCTGATTTGTTTAATTGTATTTATTTATTTCATTTATGTGAATTTTGTGAAATGTGTGAATTTATTGTATTTTACCTGCTAATTGAGTTAATTGGTTAATTTCCCTGATAGGTAAAATATTTGCAATAAATTATAATTTCTTTTCAACTTTTATTTCCGAAATATATTTCATCGTTGTTTATGTTTTATCGAATTTTGAGAGCGTTTGGGAGATATTTGAGCGTAAGGGCAAAATGGTCATTTGATTAGTTAGATATTTTAGAAAAATTATATATTTTTATAAATAGAGATTTGAGAGAAAAAAAAGAGTACTTTAAGGTAACTCTAATAATTGATCAATTGGTATTAGAAGACAAAATATCAATTGTAGATATTTTACCCTATTGAATTTATATTATATAATAAGTATTAAATATATATATATATTCGTTAGAAAGAGAGAAAAAGAGAAAGTTAGAAAAGAAGAAGAAAAACAGAGTGAAAGAAGAGAAGGAAGAGGGATAAGAGAAAAATCATCAAAATCAATGTTTGGATTTTGATTAATCGGGTAAGGGTGAGAAGTTTCGATTATATCTTGCTTGTATATGTATATGTGTATGTTTTCTTGGATTGTTTGGTTGTATTCCGATAGTTTTTATTTTAGGTTGAATTTGGTTAAATCGATAGAAATCGATGGTTTTACGGACAAAAATCGGAATAAATTGTGTAGTTGTGTCGGGTAATGTTAGGCCGTGATCGAGTATGCTTGTTTTATCGAATTTGGTTGATTTTGTAAGTTTTTGCATTTTTGGAGATTTGAGGGTTTAAGATTCGGATCGAAATCGAAAGTCGTAGAATTCACGTTTGATGGTTCCAAATCACTACTATATGTTTGGTATGAATGAATATGTGTTTGTTTCGAAAAAAATAATTGAATCGGTCGGATTTTCGGGCACTTTTGCACAAACCCGTAGCAGTTTTTTAGGCAAAATTCTGGTTTTGGAAAAACTTCGAAAATTCATATCTCTTGAACCGTAAGTCGGTTTTGACCCCCGTTCGAAGCGTTGGAAAGCTAACGAGATGTTCTTTCTAGAAAAAATAGTTTTGAGGGATGTACCTGGTTCAATTATAGCAGAAAATTAAAACCGTATCGTTGTGTTGATTTTTACCATCGTGAATGTGTGCGATTGATGTGTTATCGTGCGGTATGCTTTTGTTATATAACGTATAGCTTGTGTGATGTTATATGGTGTGAATACCTATGATGAAATGTTGTATGGTTGTAGGATTGTTGTGGTTGATGGTGAATAATTCTTGATGTGAATTGATGTGAGTGTATATGTTAAAATGCTAATTGTTGTGGCTTGTGGATTATGATGAAATGCATTGTTTATATGAAATTCAATGTGTGTTATTTGGTGGCCTTATGGCAAGTATATGCATTGTTTGAATTGTTTCAATGCATGAATATTGATGATGAGATAATTCATATTGTTGAATTGTGAATGTATGAAATTGAGGAGTTGAAATAAATGCATGATTATGGTTGCATATATGTGTGAAGATGCATTTGATTGTCATGAGTCCTTGTATGCCAATCATCATGATATGCATTCTTGTAATGTCGTGTGCCCATGTGGGGTGTGAGCGACGGTTTGGTTCCAGAGGGAATCCGCTATAACGTGGCGTGCCCGTGTGGGGTGTGAGCGATGATTATAGACGATCGTGTGCCCATGTGGGGTGTGAGCGATCGGGTCGTGTGCCCGTGTGGGGTGTGAGCGATCCATAAGCGTCGTGTGCCCGTGTGGGGTATGAGCGACGGGGAACATCGTATGCCCGACGGGGAGTTACAGTGATGTAACGAGCGATGGTTCCAGCAGAGTTCCTGAGTGAACTAGTGATGAGAAACATTGGAAGTCGGTACCGCATGACATTTGCATAGAGTCGTTGTGTCGGTCTCTGTGCATTTGCATAAATCATGGATGCATTATGTGTGGAAAATCATGATTTGATTGATTATGTGTGATAATTGTGAATGGATGAATTATGTGTGGAAAATTATAATTGGATTGATTATGTGTGGTAAATTGTGCATTGATTTGTTATGTGTTGAGATTTATGATTGGATTGGTGAATTGATGTGCATACGTGATAAATCCATTGTTTATGGACAATATGCTATGTATGAAAATATGTGATGTGGTGGTGTGTTTCCGTATGTTATGACTTGGTGTGCCTTATGGGTGAATATGTGATTATGTTAGTATAATTGGTATATGTTATGTGTATTAATATGTGATGCTTGTGGTGAGAATAACTGTGTATGTGAATTTTTATGTTTTGCATATTATTATGCAATCTTGATTTAGTTGTTATTTCTCACCCTTCTGCTGTGGTTTATTGCCCTATGAGGCAATTGCAGATTAATGTCTTGGAGGCTTTTGTGGAGATTAGTCCTCCATCCTTTGTTGTCTGTCTGCTCTGATACGTAGCACGGGAGTCGGGGAACAATTATGTTATATATGTATATAATTGTGGAATATATTTTTGTATTACTTTTGTATGTGTACTTTGACGTTATAAACCATTTATTTTGTAAAACAAGTCGGTTATGGGTCTTACGCTTTATTCCATAATTGACATTTCCTTTAATATGGAAAAAGTTTCCCCTTTAGGGTATTCAATTGTTTGTGTTATGTATCAAATATATGAGCAGGGATTGTGTATTCTTTATTTAAATGTGGCATCCTTGTTCCTATCGGAAAAATAAATTTTTAGTTACTCTGATTTTATTTATTTATTATTTATTCGTGAATGGAATTGGGGTGTTACATTTTACACTGAGCTATATCCATGTCTTGTAAAGAAAGGTTTGATTACAATAAGGACTCTACCTCCTCCTCCAAATCCTCTCCCAGCTGGCTATAGGGCTGATCTTCACTGTGAGTTCCATCAAGGTGGGGCAGACCATAACTTGGAAGGTTGCTATGCATTGAAAGCTAGAGTACAGGAATTGGTGAACTCAAAGATTCTGTCCTTTTTTTATGACAATCCCAATGTTGTCAACAATCCTTTGCCAGAGCATGCCAAGTGAAGTTTGAGTTAGTTCAGACGGATCATCTCTTAAAGCCAGTGTTTCAGACAGGATAGCTCATCCTTGTTGCTGATTAGTCACTAGGCCTTGTTTCTTTCTGTTTGCATTTTTCTTTGATTGTATTGACTGTTTGCTTTTGAACTTTATTTGTACTTTCATGGTAATTTCAATGAAATGAGCATTGCAATGTTTTGATTCAAATTCATTTATATCCACTGTGTGCATCTTTATGCTTTCTTTTTCACAAAACAAAAATATATCTCCTGTTCACTTTCTTTATCAAGCTTTTGTTTATGCAAAGATTGGAGGGAGGATGATGAAAACGAAATACCTAAAATTGTTGGATTGTATGCTTTCAATTAAAACTTGGCTGATGATGTACAAGCATTGTTTCAACTCTCAAACACTGGAGAAATAAGGAAGTTAATCCTTTGTCAACCCCTTCAAGCCTAGAAGTTGGAGTTTCTTTCTGTACGAAAAAACCCGCAATCTTAACCTGGGGATGGGTAGTTCTCAGTTAATTTGACTGTACATGCAAGACGCCTTCCAATAAAGGTTACAATCACAAGCCTTCCTTCGTACACATAAAATAAGTGTCGAAGATGTCTTTCAAATTAAAAGCCAATGATGATTCACCGTAATCATTAAGCCAGGCAGTCACTATCTCTCAAAAAAAAATTAGGGCATCCCGCTGATTGTAAACTCAAATGACACAGTTCAGGCAAAAGTTAGGGATAACAAAAATTCAATCAAGAGGTTGCCAAAATCCTCAAAGACAAAACGAGTTGACTGAGGTCCTCATCAAAAACAACAAAATGTTGTAAGAGAAGTGATTGCCATCTCAAAAATCTCTTGAGCCATCATCATAACAGTGTTGCAATTCCAAAATCACTTGGAACCTGAATGCATGGGTTGAATTAACTGAGCGTAGGACTGAAGGTCATCATGAAGAATGGGTTGGGTACAAATAAACTTTGAGTCTGTATCCTTTGATTCAAAAACCGTGAACCAGACCACGTTACAACCTTTAAAAGACCTAATTGAAGCCAGGTTTCTTTTGAAAGCATACTACAACAAGGTTGCGTAAATTGACTCCTAAGTTTGTTGCCAATCATTTGTTTTGCTTTCTCTTTCACTTTGTATGTTTAAACCACCGTGTTTTGACAAGTGATTCATTTTACTTTACATCAATAATATCATTCCAAAAATGATTTTTGATTTCAAAATTGCATTGAGCTTTGCATTAAAATTACCATGTTTGTTTGAATAATTTTATTTGCAGGTAAACTTTCCTCATCAAGAATTTTTCAAACAGTTGAGAAACTTGGTCAGTGATCCTATCAGGGGCACATTACTTCCAGATCTTGTTGTGATCCTGTTCAAGATTTGTTGCTCAGTGCAAGTTATTCTCAGAATTGGTTAACCAGAAGATCTCTTTTAAGATTCATACTGAGTTTAGCCTTCTCAACATTTGTTTCAAGAACTGAAGCCATGATCAGTTCATCCCCGTCAATAGTTAAGCTGAAGCCATGATCAGTTTATCCTCAGCATTCATTTCAAGATTTGAAGCCATTATCAGTTCATTTTCCCCTGCAGCAGTCAAACTGAAGCTATGATCAGTTTATCCTCATTAGTCAATCAATCTGGGGCAGTCTTCTCCAAGAACCCTCAAGATGTCTTTCCTGAAAAGACCATCAGCCTGATACAATTCATAAGTTTGACAGAGATGTGTTCAACATTTTCTCTCCAAGCAGAGTGGGCAGTGTTCCTTGTGTTGAGGAATCAGAGTTCCATTCTTCCCTCACAAAAGAGTCTATCTTGGTTGTCCCAATCATATGCATTTCATACATAAATCATTCACATATCATACATAGAAAGATTCGCATAGCTCGAAGTGTGTTTCGCGCTCATATGCATTTCCTGAGGTCCTGTTGCTGTCAACGTCTTACCTTGTGATCAAAGTCCAACTTACTTGGCACCTACCAAAACTTTTACTTGCCTTCTCATTCAGTGCCATTCCTGAATGTTGTCGTTTTCATGTCTTCTTTCATTCCAGTGTTATTCCTGGATGTCTTGTTTGTCTTCTTTCTTTCCAGTGACATTCCTGAATGTTGTCCTTTCCTTGTGCATCTATTGCTGTTGTTAAATGTCTGTTTTCTTTCATTCCAGTGTTATTCCTGGATCTTTGTATTTCTTTCACTCCAGTGTCATCTCTGGATGTCAGTCTCCTGATCTCTAGTGCCATTCCTGGATATTTTTATTCCTCTTGTTTCTCCCAGTGCTATTCCTGGAAGTTTTGCCTCTCTTTTATAATCCCCCAACAGATTTTTGGATATCTTTCAGTGCCATTCCTGAAAGTTTTATCTATTCATTCAGTACCATTCCTGGATGATTTTTCTCCTTTGCATTCAGTGTCATTCCTGGATGTCTCTCTCACTATCATTCAGTGCCATTCCTGAATGTAGTGATTTACCTTTACTTTCAGTGCCATTCCTGAAAGTTTTATCTGTTCATTCAGTGTCATTCCTGAATGTAGTTTCTACTTTCAGTGCCATTTCTGAAAGTTCTTTTCGCTTTATCCAATTTCATTCTTGGATATCTTTTCCTCAACAGAGTCCAATGCCATTCTTGGATACTTCTAATATATTTTTCCACAACTTTTCTCACTTCATTCAATGCCATTCTTGGATGTTGAGATTTTTTTGTCCAATGCCATTCTTGGACACCTTTTCCCCAGCCAAGTCCAATGCTATTCTTGGATACCTCTAATGTTTAACCTTGCCATCCAATGCCATTCTTGGATATTTTACCCCCAATAGAGTGTTTTTCACCTTCATCCAATGCTATTCTTGGATGACGCTACTGTTTTTTATCAGAAACTTCCTTGTTATCCAATGTCATTCTTGGACGTTTATTAGCATACCTTTTGTCTCGTTCGTAGTTTCCATCCAATGCCATTCTTGGATGTCACTACTCGTCTTCCAGGGTCTTATCCCTCTGATTCCAACTATTGATGGATAATTCTTGTCACCTTGACAGATATCCAGAAATATCTTGTGTTCCCCGGCGTGTCTTTTCGCGTAATCTCTCTCAATGTACCGTAAATCCATTGTTTTCTTGTCTCCCCGCAGAGTGTTTTATCATTTGCATTCATATCATCTTGTGGTATCTTAGGGCTAAAAAATGTGGCCTTTTGTATTTAAGTATCTTCATATCTCCCAATAGAAGAGACTTAAATAGGGACAGCTGTAAGACCCTAATTTTAGACCCCTAAGATTCCACATATCATTCACTTCTCATTTTGCATCTTTACCACAAACAAGATCATGCTTTGGTTCCTTTATCCCTCTCTTCTTTGGGTTTATGCCTTGCAGGGATCACTGAGCATCTGTGTCTTTCTTATTTGCCTTTATTTGCTCATGTTTACTAACCTTTAATCAAAATGCAAAAAATATGTTTGTTTTTGTCTTCACTAACCTTTTCAAGAAGGGAATCAAGGATATCAAACAGTCCCTCAGCTCGAATGAATTTCATCTGAACAAAGTCAAAGTTGATCTACAAACAATTCAAAATTATCTGATCAAGGGTTTCCAAGATTTAATTGATTATTATTCAAGAGACTCCAAGGTTCATGTGTTTATTTTCATGCCTTCTTTGACAAATCAAGAAAATCAAGCCAGAGCCAGAACAATCCATCCAACATGGCCATTTTTCAAGTTTTTCAACTGTGCAATCGATTGCACTATTGGTCCAATCGATTACACTAGTCATTTTTTGCCTAGATTTTGAAGTTTTCAGCAGTGCAGTCTATTCGCGCTACAGTGCAATCGACTGAACAAAGACAGAATTGGCCAAAATCAGCATTTTTCAAATTTTGAAGCATTTGGCACCAATTTTATCATTTGAAAATATTCTAGATCACCCAAAAATAATTCTCCTACATGATCACAATTAATTCCCACCATACACCTTCACTAATCACCACTTGATCTTAATTTCCCTCCAAATTCAAATTCCAAGCCTAATTTTCATTTCCAAACCAAATTCCAATCCAACAAATTTTCCAAGCCTAAACTCTATAAATAGAACCCTCATTTCATTTATTCTTCAAGCTTTTGAGAGCCAAATTCACCTTGCTAAAATTTCATTGAAGCTTTTGAGAGCCAAATCCACCTTGCTAAATTTTCTCTTGAAGCTTTTGAGAGCCAAATTCACCTTGCTAAAATTTCTCTTGAAGCTCTTGATAGGCAACAAACCTCTTGCAAATTCTCTTCCCAACCACAAAATTCACTAAAGCTCACTTTTCTTCTCTTGAAAGTTAACAAGAATTCACATTGAATCTTGTTCAACTTTGAGCAAAACCTTCATCCAAACTTGTTTTCTTCATCAATTCTTGTAGATCAAGGCTTTGGAGTTTGGATCTTGGAGTAATTTGAAGCAATTTTCAGATTTGGAGTGGTAATCTCATTTTCCACCATTGTTGTTCTTGATTCATCTTCCACAATGTGATCCTTTAATAGTTCTTGTTGCTTGATCTTTGGATCTTGCAATTTGTGATCCATTGGTGTTATTTGTTGTTGTTTTACTTTTATTTTCGTGCTAATTTTCATCCATGACCATGAGGTGTTTGAAGAAATGATTGGATCATGGATGCTGAATTTTTCAAAAATTTTAGTGCTGCCTGTCAGTGTGCAATCGATTTTCATTTATGTGTAATAGACTGTACAGTGCATTTTTTGCCTAAGAATTGCTGATTTTCTGCTGTGCAATCTATTTGCACACTGGTGCAATCGATTTGCACACTGGTGCAATTGATTGCACAGAGGCAGCATGGTGTTTTTCACCTAATTTTGGGACTGTTTTGGTTCCTTTTCCATTTTAATCCCTTTCCTTTTGTTCTTAGCCTTAGATCACATAATTGTGTGGTTTAATTTGGATTTCTCTTCATCTATTTCTCTTTTCTTTTGATCGATGAAAGTCTTATGGATCATAGAATTCCGTTGTTGAATTTTGATCAAGACTAGATCGCTACCTTCTTTTCTTTTCGTGCGGTATTGCTTTTGGATGACGATCTACATATCGTTCATCTAGCATGCATTAGCACAAAGAGCTATTGACCGGCCTCATTGTAGGGTAATTACTCCGTAAATTACTCGGTGATTGCTTAAAATAGCGCAACATTATGTCCTGTATCGGAAAACAACTCAATGTTGATTGATCTTTTGTATTAGGTTCAAAATCCATGAAGCTTGTTGTTATAGAGGCTTTGATTCTATCAATCTTCTAACAAGTCTTCATTAACCTTGACCTAAGTACACTATTCAATCATTATTGATCACTTACTCTAATAACTAATTACTAATTACTAACTTCTAACTTCTTTACAATTCCTTCTCGCTCCCTATCTCTCTTTTACTTTTATGCAATTTTTCCTTTGTCCGTTGGACACATGTTTATGCTTCCGCATATTTTTCCTTTGTCCGTTGGACATATGTTTATGCTTCCGCATATTTTTCCTTTGTCCGTTGGACATATGTTTATGCTTCCGTAAATTTTCCTTTGTCCGTTGAACATATGTTTATGCTTCCGTCATTTTCACTTTGTCCACTTAGACACATGTTTTTGCTTATGCCTTTTCTCTTTGTCCACTTGGACCAAAAACATTAATAAAGGCCAAAACCTCTAAAAAAACTTGTGCTTCTAATCTTGGACTATGGTTACTATCCTTTGCAATGGACATGGAGTTTTGCACCTAGACCTTGGACTTCAATGCTATTCTTGAATCCTTGGACTTAGAACTAGGACATCCAATGTTATTCTTGGATCCTTGGACTTAGAACTAGGACCTTTTCCCTTTGCTTTGGAATTGTGGTTCGAAGACTTTGAATCCTTGTGCTTTTGCTTGGTTTATGGTGAAGACAACTACATTTGTGGTTAGATCTTTCTTATCCTTAGCTTTTACTTTATGCTTTAGGATAGTCACTTCTTCTCCTCCCCGTTCTTCAATTTTCAAAACTTTCTCCCTTTTTCAAAACTTTCTTGATTTAAAACTATCACCTCTTTCATAATCAAACCTTGACTTTGTCAAGTGATTTTACTCTTTTCCTTTTATTTCTTAACAAATGCTAAACTACATAAGCATATTGTCACCTTTTTCAAAAGACTTTAAAAAAAACACCAAACTCATCAAACTTTTTTTGTGCCCTCGTGCACTTTTTCCTTTAACTTTTTCATAAGTTTAGACATGATTCATTTCTTTAAGCGGAATTATTCGCTTGGAAATGACGACTTGTCTTTACACTTAAAATCAACCAAAACAAACAAATTTCATTCTTTGTACCACGATCTACGAGGTTTTGATCCTACATTGCACATCATGGGTATGTAGGCATGAGGCGATAAGTCTCTCCAAACACAAAAATATTAAAAAACAATTTCTCTTCTCATCTCCTCAATCACTTTTCAAACAAGCATTTTCAGACCAAAAGCGTAAATATTTCAAAGGGTTCCTATAGAGTACTATAGACGTTTTGGGTGCTAACACCTTCCCATTGCGTAACCAACCCCTCTTATCCAGTCTCTCTTCACTTGTTCTTGTTGTAGAGCTTGTGTAGGTTTTGTTCGCTTTTTTTCCTTTCCTTTTTGGATAAAATAAAAGTGCGGTGGCGACTATTGCTTTTCGAGTTAAGTTAATCAATAGCTTACACTCATGATTTTGCCGCTATAGAAAAAATGGCGACTCTGCTGGGGATATCCTCCCTTGAGGGGTTTAGCCTACTTTGAGTTTATTTACTTCTTTTTATCTGATTTGCTTGTTACTTGTTTGTTCTGTTTGGGAGTTCCTCTGTGTGCGAGATAGGTCCTATACCCGGACCAGTAGCAACAGTAATAATCCAAAAGTTATAAAAAAAATGAAAATAAAAATAACAGAAAAATAAAATTTTAGTCACAGAGTGACAAAATTCTAATTGAATTAACACAAGAACTTATAATTTGGCAGTCCCCGACAATGGCGCCAAAATCTTGATCGGAAAAATAGCAAGTGTACTATTTTTACCGATGTAGTAATAAGTGGGGTTATCCCCAGAATCGATCTCTCGAGGACTGCGTATAATTTGTAAGTGTAGATGTTATTTCAATTAAACAAAAATTGACTTTGGGGTTTTGTTTCGTTTGACAATAATTATAATGGCAATATAAAATAAGCAGAACAATAAAATTAACTTTAAAAATTATGATGAAATATGTTAGGGAAAGGTGTATGAATTGCTCAGTAAGAACCCTAAATCATTATCAAAGAGACAATGCCTCAAAACCTTAATTTTACTGAACCTCAATAATATTTTTCTTTAATTCCTTAACCGAAAAACCTTTGAGATTCTCCCTTAATCCTAATTCCTCAGCAGTCAAGGAAGAACATCAAGCAATAGTTCTAACAAGGTTTTATCAGTCATTACAGGATATCCCCATTCCTAGACAATATCTACCGTAATGTTATTAGGCAAAAGCAATAGATTGGATTTTCAGGCCAAATCCCTAATCGTAAATCGTTCCCAATTTGTCTGATCGAAAAAGGTGTTAAACAAATTGCATAATAAAATATTAAGGTAAAAATGCATAGTCTCATCAAATAATTCAAAAGATGTTCATTACATAACAATTCAGGGACACCCCCTAGCATTGGGGGGTTTAGCCTCTCATAATATTCAAAACAAAAACATATAGAAAATTAAAGGTAGACGTTACAATTTGATCGGAGGAAAACTAATTCTTCAATCGCTTCCGCTCATGAACGACCGTCTTCTCCAAATCTCCTTGATCGTATAAAACTCTTGTAAATTATTCGTAAAAGTAAAAGTGTATTTTTTTTTCTCTCAACCTAGCCTAAGTAGTTCCAAATCAATCATAATAGTGCGAAATTCCTAGAATACCCCTCAGGGCACTTAACTCAGAAAATATGAAAAAATCACAAAGTTGTCTCTCCCAGGCTTGCTGACACGGGCCGTGTCAGCTGACACGGGCACCCGTGTCAGCCCTCTGACTTTCTGCGCAAAACTTTTCCACTCCAGGTGTACTGACACGGGCCGTGTTAGCCCGTGTCAGCTCTCTGACTCTTGCCCAAATTCTTCTTTTCATTACTTCTCCTGACACAGCCCGTGTCAGGTAACACGGGGGCCCGTGTCAGGCTTCTGGCTTCTTCCAAAAAGACTTTCAAAACACTCCGAACTTTTCCATTCTTCACGTAAGTCCTCCGGGGCTTCCACCTGTGATCTGAAACCAACACAAACTACCAAAATATGCATAAAGTGCACAAAATAGCAAAAACTCACAAAAGAAACAATAACGGAAAGACAATACGAAAAGTAAAAATAAACTGAAAAACAATAATAATAACCAACAATGTGTTACCAATTGTCCGGTCTCGTGCCGAATGATGGACGGAAAACAAGTGAAAATGGTGACCGATCAGCGTGCTTTGTTACAATTGGGGAACATGTCATTCATTCTAAGGAACTTCTATGTTTCAAACACTGAAATTGCATTGAAGGTGTGAAAAACACAATAAAGGGGGGTTTGAATTGGTTTTTCAAAATAAAATCATTTTTTTATACTAATCCCTTTTTAATAACTCTCTAACTTATGAGTAATAATCTTAATGAAGCTAGAAAGAGATAACACAGTATGCTTATACTAGTTCACTTGAGAATTTCTCAAGTTAATCTAGTCCACCTACCAAGGTGATTTTGCCTCTCTCAATTGAGGTCTTAATCCACTAATCAATCAGATTAATACAATGCACAAGCCAAACTGCTGGTGACTAACAACAACCTCTAAAACTCTCAAGTTCTAGACTTCTCAAGAAATCCAACCTTACCGGTCTTTCTAAAGGAACAATCCTCTAAGACAACACGTCTTAGACTTCTCAAGAAATCCAACCTTACAGGTCTTTCTTAAGGAATACAAACCTAAGTTTGAATGAGTATCGTTTATAGAAAAGTGCTTCTTATACAAGCTGAAATGTAAACAAGTTTAGATCTAAATGACTTTAAGAAAGATATTAGTAAGAGAGTAGTTTTCAGTGAGTTTTTGTATATCCTTTCTTCAAGTCTTCATGTCTTTATATAGCTGTGTAGAATATGACCGTTGAAAAGTAATCATAGTTATTTAGACTGATGGCGGCTTGATAGAGACGTGGGGACAGATAATACTTTTGTGTCCTGTCTTGTCAATATATCTTCATTAGTATTGTTTGCACTGTTTCCAAGATATCTTCATTTGTACTGTTGTACCATTGTACTTGTTGCCTAGTCTTCTAATCTTCTTAACTTCAGAGGCTTCTGCGAGCATGAGTAAGAAGGGAAAACATAGCTTGATTATTAAGATCTTCAAGTCTTTGAGTCCTCAGAACTGTGCCTTTGGAGTCTTCAACACTTGATCTTCAGAACCTTGTTCGCTTAGAACATTATCTTCATATCTTCAGAGGCTTCTGATGGTATTTAGTTAAAGCATGAGTAGAGACTATATTGGGTCTTCAGAACCTTTTCTCTAGTGAACGTAAGTATTTCAGCATCTGAACTTCGTTCATCAGAACCTCTGTCTTCAGATCTTCAGAACTTGTTCTCTTTACATATTATATCAGAGTCTTGCAATCTTTAGATTCTCCTGAAGCAGTTAACAGATCAAATGTAGCGCGTAGGCATAATATTCTCTTTTAACAACATATCCATGCCTTTTAATCGGAAGCAAAACCTGTTTGTTAGATTTTCAAAAGTAACAAACATTAGACTTACAAAATTGTTCATACAAACATACTTGTTTGATATCGTTAAAACTCAGAGGTATTAATGCAGAACCAAATCTTGTTATCACATGCATTTTTTAGGGATGTCTTATTTGATATATTTTGACGTGTCAGGGTATCTAAGAATAAATAGGCGCTAGTTGAATTTATCTAAGAATATATTTTAGGGATGTCTTATTTCACATATTTTGACGTGTGACTAGAAGGAAAACATGCATGTGTAGACTTAATTGGGGTTTCCCCACTGGTGGAAGTGATGATTATAGGTTTTACTATGAGACATAAAACTCTCAAAACCGTTTCAAGTAAATTGGCCAAGCATGAGAAAGTGTGATCCAGCAATCAACATGCTTTAATACCATTTGCCTTTAACACTTTTGATTTTCTAACACAAAAAATAGTGAATCTTTTACAAAGAGTCCCCCTCCACTTTTGTGGATGTGACACTTGAAAAGTTTGACGTGACCTAGAGTGTGTGGCGCCACGTCATTAAAAATATTTAAAAGTTTCAAAATTTATTTTTTATTTTCTTAAATTATTTATATTATTACTTTTAATAATTAAATGTTTTTAATCATTTTAATTAATATATTTTTTATAAATTTACTTAGAAATTAATTATTACAAATTTTAAAACATAAAATTTGGGCCTAAGCCCATATTTACAGCTACAACCCAATACTAATGATTTCAAGAAACATAATGTGAGAGAGTTATAAACACTAGTCATTATTGTTGCGAATTCAATATGGGACTTCAGTTGTAGAGAAAAATGCAGATGCCAAAGAAAAATATATCAACCCAAGAACGCCATTACATCACCTTTGTAACGATTCATCTTCGCTCTATGATGGAGATCAATTACAATATCGGACATGTTAATAACAGTATCATGTCTCTTGTTCCCATGCTCATAGTTTTGAGATAACAGATCATTAGACTCATTTAGAATCATCTTTGTCAATAGCTGTATGGTCTTAATTGTTATTCATCAGTTAACTCAAATGGAAGATCCACTTCAATAAAGTCGCAACCATTAACCTAGTGAAATGCTACAGAACTTCATCAACAAAGTACTATCTTCAATCATTGTATTTTGAGCAGCAATATTTTCATTTTCAGAAACAACTAAATCAGCCTCCTTGGTATCATCAGTACCAACACTCTTTAATTTTTGGATATCTGCAGTTATTAGTCAGCTTAAAGGAAACTCTACTTTCATGTAGCACCTTGAATCCTTCACTATCTCTACTGAACAAATAATGTAGCAATTGTTGTGACACGAAAAATACACTAGCGCATCGCATGCTCGAAATACAACAGAGTCGCCATTGGATTTTATTTATTCTAAGAGAAATGGAAAATATCAATAAAACCCAAAGGGGGGAGAAAAGGGTACGGAAGTCGGTTATACAAGGGGAAGGTATTAGCATCCCTCACACCCGTTGTACTCAATGGGAACAGTTTTGATTGTTCTTTGCGCAAATGGGATTTTTAATCTAAAGGTTACTTGCGATTGGTTTTAATTAAGGAAAAATAAGTTTTTAATTAATGTGCTCGCCAAGATTTAAAAATCCTATGCCTACGTATTCCCATAGTACAATGATAAAATACAACTCTGTAGTTCGTGGAGTAGAAAATATGGATTTGAATGCTCTAAGATGTTAGTGTAATTGCTAAGGAATGGATTATAACAGTTCTTTTATGAAAAGAAATTGTTGTTTGGCCTGGACCAAGGATAAAGAATTGTAAAGGCGGTGTCTGAACCAAGGACAAAGAATTGTAAAGGTGGTGTCTGAACCAAGGACAAAGAATTGTAAAAGTTTGTCTAAACCAGAGATTAACAAGGCAAATAGGAAAAAGAATACGAGTTTTCCTAAACCAGAGGATTAACAAGAAAAATGGAAAAAAGAATAAGAGTTTACCTAAACCAGGAGATTAACAAGGAAAATGGGAAGAATATGGGTGTCAAAAACAAAAGGAGATATATTGGAACCAAGAGAGAATGATTATAGAATGTTGTTGATATTGGTTGTGATTAATTTTAGTCTGAAGACGAATATTTAGATATGGAGCTCTACAACAGTTTCTGAATCATACGAGGAGAGAGAGTCTACATCCTCCTCCTTTTTCTCCCTTTTATTATGAAAATTTACCTTGATTTAAATTGCACTAAAGTCTATGAATGGAGGTGAATACTTTGGACAACTGGGTCATGTGTCCCGTATCCAAAGATATTCATAATAAGGATAAGAATACACCCTTTTATTCCTACTTCATTTCTTAAGGCTCATGGCGCACAATTCGCGACATATTTTTTTAAGTATTTTAAGTTTATTTGCAAATAGAGATTTTGGTCTTATATAATTAAAGAGAAAGACATGATTAAAAGAATTTGGGTACCAACAATGGGGTATAAAGCCTAATGTTGTCATGCATTGATTAGCCTATTTTTCTAGGGTTTCGATCATATAACTAATCATCAAAAAGATTAATCAATTAACATGTCTAAAGAAGCATATCAATTTAATTAATTAACTAAAATGACTTTTAATCAACTAATTAAACTAAGACTAAGGGGAGCATGCAATATTTAGGTCAAACAATTCATTCAAGCATTGATCACTATGGGAATCGTTAATTTTTGAAGAGAAAGAACAAGAGGAACAATTAAGATTATGTAATGAAATTTAATTTCTAACCCTAAATGTAATGAACCCTAATTTCTAACCCTAATTCTAATTATGAAAATTAAATCCTAAATTTAACTAAGCTTAAACTTAATTACCAATAGAAGTCAGTTTGGTGTAAACAAAGAATTTCTTAAGAAATAAAATAAATAAAGTGAACTCTACTAGGGGATGCAAAGGAAAATAAATGGGTGTGAAGTATTATGGGGCGTTGGGTCCATGTTTGAAGCCGATGTTTATTTTTGTCATTATTTGTTTCAGAGGGGTGTAATAAGTGAATGGAGGGTATGCGCAGGAAAAGGCCAATAGGCCTTGGTTCTTTGGCCCTAGCAAGGAAGTCAGAATGAGGGAAGGGGAGAACTCCTTCATTCACTCACGCCACTCTCAGACTGGCTTTCCTTTCCCTCTCAAACACTGCTTACTAGAAACTGCTTCCGTCACGTCGGAAATCGCCTCCGGCGGCGGCGGAGACCAGAACCACACCAAACCAACACCATAATGTTCCATTTCTCACTAGACATGGCAACAAAACCCATACCCGCGGGTACCCACCCGAACCCGCCCCGAAGTTGACGGGGAAAACCCGTTTTGATTGGGTTTGGGTTTGGGTTTGGGTTTTCCCCGATTAAAAAATATGGGGATGGGTCGGGTAATGGGGACACTAGTACCCTCCCCGAACCCGCCCCGTTGATTATATTATGTACATTATTATTTAATTTTGTTAGTTTAGAATATTAAATATGTGGCCAATGTTTTGATATTTTGATTTGTTTTATTTATTTAACATATTTCAAATGTATGTAAGATTTTTTTTTGAGATTTTTTCTTATTTTATTATTTGTAATGTAATTTTATTTTGGAAAAGATAAATATTTCTATTAAAAAAATTGATTTTACTAAATGGATGGTGGCGGGGCGGGGATACCCGAACCCAACCCAAACCCGTTTGGGAGGGGTTTGGGTTTTAATTCTCCATCCCCGATTGGGTTTGGGGCGGGGAACGGGGATTGTTTGGGGATTCGGGTTTGGGTTTGGGGGAGGTAAAAACCGTCCCCGACCCGCCCCGTTACCATGCCTATTTCTCACCCTTTATCCCTTTCCAACCTTCGATCAAACCAAAAACTATCCAATGTCCCCAAATCTGAGCCTAATCGTAAAATCTAAAAAATTTAGAACCTAAATTAAATAGCAATGAGGCATGGAATCAAGCCATCAGCTTAAGGCTTTTATTCAGCGCCTCCTACACAACAACATGGTAACAAAGGCGAAGCAAGAAGATGGATAAATTTAGAGAATCGTGTTTACTTATGGAGCGAAGAATTACTCCGGTGGTTATTGTAAAATAAAATGAAGATGATGATGAAGAATCCCAGAGAGGAGACTCCAACTCAGATAAGTATTGTTACCCTTTTTCCTATGATTGTGTTCTTCTATTCTACCTCTCTTTTTTTGTATGGACTATGGTTGTCGTCAATGTAGAATTGGATAGGGTAGAAGAGTTATAAATAATTGCAGAGTAGAGATTAGAATGGTGAGGTTATGAACTTGCTGAATTTGCCAAGATGGTGATGATGAATGATATAGGGCAGAGGTTGATGAGTGCAGGCTTAACTCAATTGATTCAAAGCTTCAATGTAAAGTTCTAATAAATGGTAGATTGATGAGATTTGAGTGAGATTTTGTGAGGTTTGGGGAGTGAAATTTGTTGGTGTAAGCCTTATAGGCCAATAGTTTTGATACTTGTATCAAATTATTTTTAAGAATTAAGAAGGCATTTCTTTATTATGTTTGTTTTTCCAAAAATGATAAAGTGCCTAGAATAGCTAGTCCGTTTAATGAAATAATAAGTGTGACTTAATCATGAGATCCCATTAAACATTAGGACACTATTCTTAAAGTATCTGTAGTCAAGCTTTATTGTGAAGTGGGATGACATTAAAGCATTGAGACTATTATGTGGATAGACTGATGATCATATCTCATGGATCATGGATAAAGAGTTATCAAGTCTTCATATAGGTATGAATATTAGGAGTAATATTTATACTGGATTGACCCGCTATGAGAATACTACATAGAAAGTTATGCAAAGGTATCATAAGTTATTCTCATAGTAATAGTGGTGTATACCACTCTTCGACCTAAAACCACTATTGACCCTAGTGTGGAGTCGAGTGCTTTATTGCTAATCAAACATTGTCTGTAATCGGACAGTTGATGGGTACTCCATAAAGCATGTTAAGGGACATGAGTAACAAAGATGGAATTTGCCCATCCTGCGTAATAAGACAAATGTCTAAGGGCCCAATATTGAACTGGAAAAGGGTGATACAATATATGCCTTGTGTTCAATATAGACACGAGGGCAAAAGGGAAATTATACACAAGAACATTATCACAGAAAAGGAGTTTTGTTAGATCACATGACATATTCGTAACTTGGGTAGCAGTGATGTGTTGCTAGATACCATTCACTACTTATTATATTAAATGTATGATTTAATATAATTGCCAACGTCATGATAACCTACAGGGTCACACACATAAAGACAGATTGATGAGAGATAGAATAAATAAGAAACATTGTAAGGTACAATGTACTTGAGAGAATTATGGAATATCGTAAGGTACGGTTTACTTAAGTAGAATATGGAACACCGTGTAATATAATATTAATAGTTATTATTATTATTATAATAGTTATAATATAATAATAAAATGTGTTTATTATAATAATAGTTATTATAATAATATAATATTATTAATATTATCATTTGGTGCACTTAAGTTAGACTTTTTCAGCTTATTACCCACACAGGTGATTTTATAAATAGAGCCCTTGTGCAGAAGTTTAGTTAGTTGATGAAATTCAGTTTGTGAAACTCTTGTCGTAGTTTCTCTCTTTCTCTCTTACTTAAAGTTTTCATTGGTAGCAACTAACACTGAGATTGAATACAATCTGTTTGTGTGGACTGAGTAGAGGCGTTGATCATCGTTCATCGCTTGTGCTCATTGATCCTGATTTGCATCAAATTGATTAATCATCACAATAGGTAATTGTTCTATCACTGATCATGCATCATTTGTAAGGATCAACTAAAGGGAAGTTTTTTGTTTTCCCTTGCGTTTTGAATCACTATTTCCCTTCAAAATTGATAGAGTAACAATAGGGTAATTGATGGATGATGATGAATGGTAGGTTTAGGTATATAAGTGTGTGAGAAAAATTTGAGGGAAAGGCAGTCAGAAAGCAGTTAGAAGAGAATGATTTGTAGCCCTTGGATAGTGATCCAAATGCCACACTAATCAAGGGTGGAGAATGGTTCCAAAGTTAGTTGGGATTTGGATCTTTAGAGTGTGAGAAAATGTGAGGATTTATGTTAGCTTTACACTAAGTTTAGTTGAAAAAATAGAGATGGCAATGTGTTAGATTGGTAGTTAGGCTGTTATGATTTGAAATTTGTTTTGGTGGGAAAAAATGCATAACTAACTCGGGCAATTAGTTAATATTTAGGGCAGACTGTTGAATGCTAGTTAAAATTGGCTAAAAGTTGGTTAATTGATTAATTAATTGAAATTTATAGTTAATTAGGTTGTTAGAGAGTTTGTTGGAAGTTAACATTTAGTTTGTAACTAACTTGAGGTGGGTTAAGGGTGAGTTAGTAGACTGTTAGTTAGTTAGTTGGGGTTTGAGGTTAATTTTTGAAGTATGTTTTGGTGCATTGTCATGGCTTGAATGATGTTTATGTACATTGGATCATGCATAATTTGTCTCCCTTTTTGCATTGCCATGTATGTGTATATTGAAATGTTATGGTTCTCTTTGAAATCAGAGCTTAAAGTTTGCATTTTCTTTGAATGTGCATCTGTAGTTAACTAAGTTTCTAATGCCTTTGAAGTGGAATCTGAAATTGATTTATGCTTGTGGATTGAATTGTATATAGTGTTAAGCTAGCTGTGAATTTCAAGGGTATTTGGACCAGATTTAGTCTCATTCTTTCACATTTGGCTTATGAATATGGATTGAATTGTATGTATGTTTGGCGTTGAATTTGCATTGTTTTGATTAGAACTTAGGCATGGCCTTATATGTGTTGTAATTGGATTGTATGGTATAACTTATGTTGAACCATGATGCATTTGAGATGTTATGGATCTATTTTTATTTTTTTGCATTGTTGCAGCATAATGGTGATGTATGTACATTCATGATTGAAGTCTTAAATTTTATGCTAGATTGTTAGATGTTAGAAGCGCTGTGAGTTGAGTTGGATACTGAATGTTAACTTCCTGAACTTAATGTTAACTGTTTGGACTTTACATCGCACTATTGGTTTTTGAATTATGCTTGGCTTGTATAGTGTATATGTTGATTTAGATAATGTATGTGTTACTGGCTATGGAATATGCCTTGGGGAATTGCATAAGTGTACTTGATAGATATGTTTTATAAGAAGCTGATGTTATTTTAATGTTTGTAGGTTAGTTTGGTGCAGGTCTGAGCATTGGATGGCTGGTACTAATGCAAGTTTAGCCATGAAGTCAAGTGATTTGTCATGAAGGTCCAAGCCATATATGAAGATGAATGATCACGAAAGCCAATGGTGTAATTGCTTGGAGATGAATGTAGATGTTTGAAAATGACTTGGAAGTAGGTATTGGGTCATCTTAGGGTTAGGGTCAGACTTTGGTCAACTGTTTGACCAAAAGTCAACTTTAGGTCAAACTTAGATTTTTTTCATGTAGTTTTCAATTGTGCAATGTGTTTTTTTTTGTTGGTATTTTTGGATGTTGAGATGTACTTTTAACTTTTGAAATGTAGTGTTTACTTGTGCCTTGTAAGTTGTTCCTTAAGAAATGAATAAATTTTTCCTCATTTTTTTGAATTTGAATTTGACTTTTCTTTTGAATGCAATGCCTTGATCTAAAGCTAATAGCCTATCCATGGTTTACATAAAAAAGAAACCTCATAATACTTGGTCAACAAAAAGTCAACCCTCCATGGTTGACTTTGTTGACCTAAAGTCAACTTTGTCATGAATAGCTTCTAAATTTTCCTTTTTCACAATTTGCACCAATAGTCATGACTCATGCTTGAGTAAGAACTCAAATTATTAGGTCAAAAGTCAATCTTTAAAAGGTAACTTTGACCAAAAAGTCAATTGCAACTCAATTGCTTATTTTTCAAGCAAACAAGTACCAAGAAGCCCTTATACCATATGACTTGTTATCTTGATCCAATAGCCTTCACAACATCTCGTACAATAAATGGGAATGAAAGCCAACCCTAATTACCTGATTAATAACCTAATGTTGAACCATGTAATTAAAATCCAGGTATTATGGACCTTTTGACCTAGTAATGTTACATGTAGATGTAAATGAATGAATGACCTAAACTAAAATGGATGATTGAGGTAAAGGTATGCAGATGAATAAAAATATATGAGCCAGATGAAGTTGAATGAAAGGTAGGAAAAATTTGGGGTATGACAGCGATTTTCAACCTTAAAATGTTTCAGAATCTTAGAAGAAACTTCACAAGTGAGTTCACCATTTTTTAACATGGGGTATGTAGCTTTCAACATCTCGGCCTATATATTGGAGTTGTTATCCATCAAGTTAGTTCAAGTCACACCATATTCTTACAAAAAGTGCTACTTCTACATTTTATGATATGGTTTCTAATGGTGACTTCTTTATTGTTATTTGGTTTTAGGATGCTCTATTTCTAATATTTCTTTGTCTACTTTTAGAGCATTGTTGGATATGAAAATATTTCATTGGTTGTGACATTATGTGTGGAATGAGAGTTTAGTCATTAATGTTTACTAGCATCATCAATTATGTGAATGGAATGGTCATGAAAATGGTTCAAACTTTAGTGTGATTTTCAATGCTTCAAGTCCCACATCAATTTGGTGAGAAATAAGTTTGATATTTATAAAGGTCAGGTTAACTAAACCTTGTGTCTTCGTTGAATTTAGGTGACGAATGGGCCATATTTTATTTTAAGAATTTAAAGAAAAATAATTTCTAAGCATTAATTTTAAAAAAAAATAAAAATATAAAGAAAAGTAATTTCTAAGAATTAAAAACTAATTAAGAAATAAAATTGAAATTTTATATTTGCTATTTTTTATTTAATTAAGTGACGCCACATACTCAGGGTCACGTCAGTTTTTTTGATGTCATGTACACAAATATGGAGATAGACTAAAAAAACCAGCAAAAGTTAAATAGAGGATCAAAAAATTAAATTTTTTAAAAGGGAACTAAAAAGTTAAAAATATATAAACAAAAGGATTGAAATTGTATTTAAGCCAACTTTTAATTAATTAGATCAAAAATAGGAAATTCCATATTGCACCTTATATGTTTCTACTGCACCATGCGAAATTCCACTAATATCCCCTATTTTTGGAGATATATCTTCGGACTCACGCTTTACACACTCAACCAATGCCATTCTGACATGCGCCCCATATGTTGGGTTTAATTTGTTCCAGAGATGAATCTCCGGAACAAGTCCGTAGTTACATCTCCCGAAAAATAGCAGAAACAAATTCAACACAAAATGAACTTTCCAAAATGCAATTGACATTCATAACATAAAATGATCATTACAATGATGATTTCAACAGAAAATTAAATATAACATTTCAATATCATGGTGAACGGTTGCACATCTTCAGCATATCTTCGACCAATCTTTGTAATGTCGCTTCCAACTCGAGCATAACTTTCTCTACGAAACCAAAATACGTATCCCACATAGCTTCACAATCCGCTCGAGTCTTGAGCTCAAATTTGCTGATCACAATGTTCTCTTTGTTGCCAACTGAAGGTGAATGGTGCTCGAGCTTCACAATCCTTCATTTATCTTCGTAAGGTATGAAATAGTGGATTTCGTCTATGATATCTTTGAGTGGGTGAGATCGCTGAGCTTAAACATCCTCCCGGGTGTAGAGTCGTCAGAGTAGGAGACATTTGCGATGTACCAACAAATGTTTATTTGTGACATTTAAGACATATTGAGTTTGTGTGAAATATATCACAAGAACAACTAGATTTATAGAAGACCTAGTTCAATATGGACCACTCATTAACTGTCATATTGATTTTGGAGATATAACTTCAGAAGCGCACCCTATAATCTTGTTCTGGAGATGCATCTCCGGAACTTTCCCTGAACCATTTCCAAAACAGAACCATGTAACAGACACTAACATTAAGACCAAATATGCATAAACACCAAATATAAATAAAAAGTGAATATGTAACACTTCATTTTTATTGAGATACAAATATATACAATTATTTGTTTGGTTAAACAAGAAATCAAAGCAAATCGAAACAAGAGTCGTCAGCTAAATCTATTGGTGGTACCCCCTTGGACTTTTGGGCATTCTATTCTTTTTCAATGTTTTTTAATCTATCGAATTCTTGCTTCCTTTCCATGAAATGATCCGGCTACGTCTCGACTCTTGCAGTTGAATAAGTCGTCCACTCTGGTGATGTAAGTGATATGGGGCAACCTGATTTCAAGTAAACTTGAACAAAATGACTTGATTTTAAAAGCCATCAAATACACATGATACGATCATTTGCATTGCATTGTCGCGGTGAAAATTGGATAACAAGCTATTAGTTAACTTGTATCGCATTTTTTAATGTCACCACCGTCTTTGATTTTATCCAAGGGAAGGGAGAAAGACCGGATACCTACAATGCAATGCAAATGCACTTAGATTCTAAGTTCGGGGGTTGGTTATACCTAGGGAAGGTGTTAGCATCCTAGACATCTGTAGTACTCTACAGGAACCTCTTGATTTTATTTTATGTTATCTGTCATTTGTTTGCTAAGGGTTTAAGGGTAGGTGATTTATTATTTTTAATCCTAAGTGTGCTCGACAAGATATCGCATCTTGTGCCTACATATCCTGTCAGGAGGGAATCAGAGCACTTGTAGTTCCTTATTATTAAGGGTACTAAATGTTTTAAAGGTTTAGGAAAAGAAGATGAGTCATCATCTTAAGAAAACCACCACAGTTCTTTGAAAATGTTTGTATTTGTGGGGTATGGGATTGTATGTCCCTTTCTTTGAGATGATTAACATCTAATTCTCTTGTGTGGAGAATTAGGTGGGCTAAAGTTTGATTTGAAATCAAAATTAAGGGGGACTAACCTAGGAAGTCTATCCTAGAGTTGTCTAATTGTCTTATCTTAAGGGTGTCGAGTATGAAATGCAAATGATATGCACCATGCACAATAACTAGGTTATCATGCATGGGATTTTCCCTTGGATATTAACGGTTAATTATATTATTTAGGCGAGAGTGCTAGCAAAGTGATGCTAGACTTGTGTCTCGTGACCAAAAGGTTGAATGCGATGCCCTAAGGCGATCGACTTACATAGGTAGAAAATGGGCTCGACGTTGGATCGAGGATTTTTTAATCTTTTGAAAGGGTTTGAAGATAATAAAACATAAGTTAAGTAGAGGACATACAAGCAAACAAACGAAGATTCACACACGAGGGCTCAGGAACTTAGGACTAAGCGAGAGATCTCTAATCGGGGACGATTATTAAGAAAAAAAAGTTTGACTCGAATATGATTGCATTCAGTTAACCGTTAGAGATTTAAAGTTATTAGAATTGTAAGTCTTGTCAAGTCCTGAGTTAATAAAACTCTAAATTAAATTATTAAGAAAAGTTAAATTAATTACTATAAAGCCTTAAGGTTAATTACTAATAGAAGTTAATTTTAAATAGAAAAAAATTGATTTTAAATTATTATTGTAAAAAAAGGGTTTAGATTAGTTATAAAAGAGAGGCCTTAAATTTACTATAAAAGAAAATTAAGTTGATTATTATAAAAGGTTAAGTTAATTATTATTAAAAGGGTTTAAATTAGATTAAGATCTTAAATTAAATTATTAGTAAAAGTTTTTATTCTTAATTAGAAAAGAGATTTACTGTTAAGTTTTAATTTGATTAAAAAAGTTTTAATTTTAAGCTAAATAAAAAAAAGACCTAACGAAAGAGAAGAAAGAGTCTCTCCCATTCTCAACTCTCGTTCTCTCTCGATGACAGAAAGAAACTAGGGTTTCCAATCCGCCGCCGCCGATCTCACTATCTCTCCCGTTCTCTCTCGATCTCTCGCAATCAGCAAACATAAACCCTTCCCCCATGGTTCCCGTCCCCGATTTCACTATATTTTCAGTTTACAGATTACAATGATGCAAAAAATGAAATAAGAGCGAGAAAAAAAAGGCGAATGGTTGCGATGGCACGGACGGCTCCTTTGAGGGAAGCTTCTTTCTCCTCCTTTACCTGTTTGCGTGCTTTATCTTCTCCTTGTCTGTGCGATTGTCTCTTTCTGAAATTGAAATTGGTGGATTTGTGTTGTTGATGTTTGCTCCATCTATTGGCGTGATTTTGAGAGATGATGATGAACCGGGTGTTCTTCTGATCTCTGGGTTTCTCGGTGGCTTTTGATTGATTTTTTTGAGAGGGTTTTGGGTATTGTGTAGAATGATAGAGTGACTTCACGGTTGATTTTTCGTGTCTCTTCTAGGTTTGTGTGACGTCCCTTTTATAGGCCAATGATGAGTATGGAAGATTTGGGAATCGTTAATGTTGATTGATTCTGTGTTTAATGCTGATTTGATGGTGTGGTAATGTGTGATCTGTGAATTGATTATTCAGTGATTATTTGGGAAGTTGCGGTTGGGCCTGATATGATTTGATTTTTTGATTCGGGAAAGTTTTTGAACCGATTTGAATCTGATATATTTTGTGATTATTTGATACGATTTGGTTTGAAATTGTTTTGAACCGTTGCCCTGTCTATTTTAGGAAGGTATTGATGTTGGTGGTATCCTTTTGGATATTGCCCATAATTCCTTTGAAAATGATGAACGATAACTTCTGATTCCAAAATTAACCCTGAGGCTTGTTTAATTTCTTTGAATCACAACGTGTTTGTTCTATTTTTGGACTTCTAAGGCTTGCGCATCTTTCTTTTCTATTCAACATTCATGACCTCTTTTTTTCTTTCAAAATAAAGCTTGTTTGGATTGCTTTACCGATATGGAATTCTGAGGCCTATTATTGATTTGGAATGTTTTGGTGTTGCTCTCGATCCTTTTTTTTTTCAACGTACCAAGTTGGCATGACTTCATGATCCCTTCTTGAATGAAATAGGTTGGAGATTTTGAATTTACATTTTGAACTGTTGTTGAATGCTGCATGAACTTATGAGCTTGTTTTCCTTTGGGATGCAGGTACTTGACGAGAAGGTTTCTGGCTAAGAAAGCTGGTTCGTGGTGATTACGTCGGCATAGTTCCTTGGATTTGCTCTATCTTAAAGCTGAAATTTCAGAGCTGCGATTGAGGACGGTAAAGGCCAGGGTGTGGCACTATTGTTACGTATGAAGCTGATGCCAAGTGAGTTATCAAATATCACATCTCATGCTTCAAGTACTCATATGCCGAAATCCCACAAATTAGTGTCCCCGAATTTGAACATGAATCCAAATCTTGTTGTATGTATTTTAAGGAATTTTATCATCTGGAAATGCAGGCAAATTCTTGGTGGGAGTGTACTTGGTGTGCACGAATTCGTGGCTCTGTTATTCACAATCTGATTTCCATTGATCAAATCCTTGCTAAGAAAAAAGGTATCAATTATCATTGCTGTTGTCACTTGGTTTCTCTTGTTTCGTTCGTATTATTTGATGAATTGATTCAGAATTCGCTGTTTTTTCGAATCACATAACAACTCTGAAAATTTCCCATTTTGTGTTGCCATGATCAATGCCTTGCTTGCTTGAATTACCACTGCCAATGTTGCCCCTTGTTTTAAGATGGATTTCTAATTGCTCTTTTCTTTCGTATGCACATCCGTTGGGCGTATTTTCTAGGTATTACTTTAGCAATAAAGGGAGCTCTTGGTGGCGCGTGAAGGGGCCTGAGGATCAATGATGGAGGTAATATCCTATTCCCTTTTTAGCAAACTTTAGGATTCTGAGGGTAGTTTGGTTGCTGATAGTAAACTTCTGTTGAGAATTTTGACTTGGATTTGCTTTGATCACTCTTGATTCCTGACAAATCATGACATTGACATTTTCACTGGTTTTGATTTGCAGGTGTAGCCACGGTTCCCCAATGCTTATCCGTCCAACAAGATATCACCACAGCGAGAAACCATTTTCATGGTTCAACGTGAGGAAAAGTTCGAATAGTTTCAAACTCCTGAACATCTGTGTTGAAGCGTGTATTCAAAGAGCTCCTACCCCGTAAAACTTAATCTGTTCGCATGAATCGTTCGGGTAATAATTTTTTCGGCAATGTTTCTTGTTATGGTTCAATGCTTTTCAAGAGTTGGCTTCGTTATCTCCATAAAAACACCTTTTTCGCTTTGTAGAAATGTGAGGGTGGATTGTGAATGTTTTCGTCATTGTAATGATGTTCATCTTGTGTTTAATTTATGTCATGACAGGTAGAAACTGAAATACAATGGATGCGGCTGGTGAAAGTTGACGTCTTCGTCCATGCTCTGAAGACCTGCTTCATCTCAGTATAGTTCTTGTGAATGGGCTGCTGTTCATGCGCAATTCTTTTGTTGCAGATACCAGTTTGTTCAGAACAAGGTGACAAGTTGCTTTACCTCGACACGAAGAATTCAGTTCATGAAATCCAGACAAACCTTTCTGAAATCAAACTTTGAATGTTTGGAAATTAGGACAAATGTTGAACTGATATTTGATGATTGTTGTTAACAGGTATTGGCGATGGTCCTTCCTAGCATTGCATCATGTAAACCAGCATGTGGCCTGTTTAACAAAGAAAGCTGCAACCGAGCTAGCAAGTGGACTACCTGCCAGTGAAGGTTGTGTTGAGCCGCAAAAATGTCCAGTCAATCGGTTCTTAGGTCTGGTAAAGTTGGGATAAAAAAATAATGACTTCAGCATGTGCCAGAATTTGCGCAGTTGTAGCATATCCACCATTTTCTATTCTTTGTGGTTTGTAGTTGCTTTGAATTTGAACCTGTTATGTACTTGTAATTTGAACGAGTTTTTTGAAACAAATGTTGTAACTTTAGCTTGTTTTGCAATGTTTAAACTCGACTTGGAATTAGAAAAAAAGGCGGGCAGTAACCGCTTGTAATACATACTCATGAGCAACAATTGTAATAATTTTCCAAATCTGAAATTTAGCCTTGTCACCAAAGGTCAGACAGAACTTCCAAATAACTTGGTGTAGTATCCTAGCCTTCAAAAGTCTCCACCTGAGGTTAATTATAGGATTTAAAAAGGAATTCTTTTAAAGAGTGGTTTCTAGAATAACCTTGCCTGCCAATTTCTAGAAGGCTTGTCCAAATATTTTTCAAGTTACTTGGCCATAAATAATTCTCAACTTGTCATAAATCCTTTGAAACTAAAGCATGTCCCCCTTGTAAGCTTTCACAATTGCACGCTCGTGGGCTTGGAATTCTATAATTTCCCCTTCATATCCATTTATGTATCTAGTCATGGGCTTGGTGGTTGTTTAGGGATGAAAAAGGGTGATGGTATAATCTCACAGGACCAGAGAACCTCCGCAATCACACACACATCGCAGCCTCCAGGGCCTTGAATCTACTGCAGCAACACCTGTACTCATAAATGAAACAAACAAGCGAAAATCTAGATAAAACAGCTAGTTATGCACGAATGATTGACCTAATATGTTATGCAAAAAGAAAAGGGATCTTAGGGTCAAAATGTAGGGTGCAACAGATGCCCCTATTTAAGTTTCTCCTATTCGGAGATATGGAGATCGAAATCTTCGTCTCGACGAGATAGGTGAGACTTAAATACAAACATGCACAAAATTTTTGGCCCTAAGATGCCGCCAAATGCACATGATATGGTATGAAATGCAAGACAAAGATCCTGTGAGGAAATGATGTCACAGGGGATAACTGATGTTAAGACACAAAGAAAGAAAGAACCGGCGAGGGCAACTCAGCGAGACAAGACTCCACGGGGAAAGATCCAACTCCACTGGGGGAAAAGAGACTACCAACTGACAATCACATGGTAGCTTAAGCATAAGGCAAGAAACTCGAAAGGAAGGATAACTTACTACCAGCATCAGGTAGCCTAAGCCAAGGTATCCAGTTGCAAAAAAATGACGTATATTACCTATTATCACACAAGATAGCCTAAGCAGAGGTAATAAACTGGGGAGGAAAGATCACCTACTACCCAACACGGTAGCCTAAGCAAAGGCGTCCGACCTAAAAGAAAGGTGTGTTACCTACTATCAAGCATATGATAGCCTAAGCCAGGTAAACACAAGAAGGAAAGATGACCTACTACCACCACGGTAGCCTAAGCGAGGCATCTAACCAAAATACAGACGTATTACCTACTATCCTACGATAGCCTAAGCCAGGTAATAGACTGGAAAAGAAGGATCACCTACTGCCAACTTGTGGCAGCCTGAGCAAAAGCGTCCAACCAGAAGGTGTGTTACCTACTATCAAGCATATGATAGCCTAAGCCGGGTAAACACAAGAAGGAAAGATGACCTACTACCACCACGGTAGCCTAAGCGAGGCATCTGACCAAAATACAGACTTATTACCTACTATCCCATGATAGCCTAAGCCAGGTAATAGACTGGAAAAGAAGGATCACCTACTGCCAACTTGTGACAGCCTGAGCAAAGGCGTCCAACCAGAAGGTGTGTTACCTACTATCAAGCATATGATAGCCTAAGCCAGGTAAACACAAGAAGGACAGATGACCTACTACCACCACGGTAGCCTAAGCGAGGCATCTGACCCAAATACAGACGTATTACCTACTATCCCACGTTAGCCTAAGCAGAGGTAATAGACTGGAGTAAGCTTCAACGATCAAGATGATGATTCAGCTTCTTTGAATGTTCCGTTCAGGAAGAGTAAATACTTTCCCATGCCCCAAGGCTGTATACCACGGGCAAGTCTTGAAAATAAATGTTGTGAGGTTCTCTGCCTCAAACAAGAACTTGAATTTCCCACCCTCTTCAAAGAGATATCGTCTGGTAGGAGTAACTTGAATAGTGGATTCACTGGATATAACCATTGTGGAGCGATATCGCTGTATTTGAAATTTCAGTGAAGTGAATAGAATTCTTGCAACGGGAGTTCTCAAATAAAGAGAATGCCTGCAAAGTCTTCAATAAGTTTCTCTGACGGATTTTCGAGGATGTAACATCTGACGGAGAATAAATGGAAAATCTTGATAACTTGTTGGGGGATAGACAAACTGTCTTAAGGAGACTGCCATTTGTCGTAGAAATCTCGATAACCGGGTTGCTTAAATAAAGAGATGTTACTTGTTGTCTGGGTGTAAATTCCTTGAAAATGTAATAATCATTGTTAAAGAAATAATTTATGTCTTCCATAGAGATCTTCAAGTAAACTCTTCTTGGGGAGATACAGTGCAACATAAATGCACGCTTAGTCCAGGCTCAACATCTCAGAAATATCCAAAATTGTGATTGTCAGGGACCAAAGTTCAATCCAGGAAATAACTAGAGAGAAACGGTCAAACAAGGACTCCATCCATTGAGGATTGAACTCAACGGGTTTATCTTTATCCAGAAAATGAAAAAGAAAGCTAAAGCAACCATCTTCCACGAGGATCGAACTCAGTGGGGAATTAGAAAGGGTGTGCTTTTTCTGCCTAGGGCTGCTGACTCTACTTGGAGGGAGCAGACAAAACCCAGTCACTTGGGGATAACCACGACCAAAGTGAAAGAACCAAACAATGACACAAAAATGCAAGATGCAAAATACCACATGCCATGAATCTATATGAAAGGATGTCATGCTATGCTTATGCTTATGCCGGCAAAACAACAACAAGAAGCAAATAGGAGACAAAAACAAGCATCTCGATACGGATACTCGGCCAATCTTTGCTATATAAGAAGCATCACTGGGGATGAATGGAAAAAACCACATATGGAATTATGTCCCACTTCAAAATCTTCAAGTCTGGGGAAAATAGAGCACTCCACTTGGGGATGAATACCCTGACTTCACTTGGGAATGAATACCCTGACTTCACTTGGGATTGTCAAGATGAACCTTGTGATTCCGCAGGGGATGAGAAAGATTCACTGGGAACGAATTAAACTCATGATCGAAGAGGCTTCATGGGGGATAAAATAAATATCCACTGCAAGCTGAAGTAATCTGAATGAGCGTTGTAACCGGATAAAATATATATCCACTTCCTTGGGGAAGCTTGAATCAATAATAGTTGAAGATATCAGCTATAAAACTTTGAGGGGGTGAAATAAACATATGCTTTCACTGGAGAGGGTGGAGATAGTGAGAAAATCCGATGAGGAGTGAAATAAACACTCGCTTCGCTGGGGAAGGTCGAAACTGAAGGAGTTCACCGGGGATTCTTAGGCTGCCAGTCGGAGGGGTCTTGCATCAAAGGTGTCATAACTTCTTGAAGTAGAGGTTTACCAGAGAATAGTCGTGACTACCTGAAGTAGAACTTACTGGGGAGTTGCTACATTACCCGGGATAGAAACTCCTTGAGACATGGATGAATAAAGTCGTGAGACTGATGTAATTCTGCATTGATATTGTATGGTAGTCCCCATTTTGGAACAATTACCGTCGTGAATGGATTAAAAGTAATCTACACTTCTCAAAATGCCCCAGGGTACGTGGTTTATGAGAAGAAGTCATCTCAAGAGGATTTTACAGAAAACTTGGCGCCCAACTGTCCCAATGTTTTCAAACTCTTGGAGAGATTGTCGAATCTCGACGTAACTGACCTGGATTGACTGTGTTCTGTAACCGAGTCTTCAAACTCTTTGAGAGATTTACCAAATCTCGACGTAATTGCCCCAGATTGACGGTATTCCGAGTCTTCAAACTTTGTTCCTTGAGGTCAGACGGCGGAAGAAACAACTGGGAAACAACTTGCCCCTGCTCAGAAAATTCTTCAAGTAACGTGCCCCTGGATATGGTCATCCTTTCGAAATGATCCGCCGTTTAATCATTAGAGTTTCAAGTCTCGAAAGAGTAGAGCTCATCATAGATGTTCGTGTGCTAGCTTCTATGATGTCAAGCAATGTTAGCACGCAGAAAATGTTAATTCTGAAACTGATAATGCAACGTATGTTTGTCTTGAAAAGTTATTTAAATATATTTTTGGTTGAATTACCGATTTTATAATGCCAACACGAATTTGAGCATAGCTCATAAGAGTCAGGAAACGATATCTCAATGAGTATGCTTTTGAAATAAACCTTGCTTCACTAAGGTCTTTTGAGGGTTGTATTATGGATTGGTTCACGGTTTAAGAAACAAAGGATATAAGGCTCAAAGTTTGTTCATGCCCACCCAATCTTCGTGATGTTTTACTCCATTTTTGAAAACTGACAATTACCCTGCCCCAGGTTAAAAATGGTTTTTTTTTTTTATTTGGAAGAAGAAAACTCCTACTTCAAAGGCTCAAAGAGGTTAACGAGGGTTTATCTCCCTTATATCTCCGGTGTTTAGGATTTGAAACAATGCCTCATATCACTAGCAGACTTTTATTCAAAAGCATACTACGAGAGATCTCGCGTTTGATTTCATCATCCTCCATTCAATTCTCTGCCAAAGCAAAAGATTGGGCAACATTGGCATTATAAAATAGAAAAAAAACATTTAAAAAGAGTGAAACGAATGGGTTTCTTCAAGACAAAAATTATTCATTGCATCAATCATTCAAAATAACAAGTTCTTACACGCAAATAACAAATGCATTAACAAATAAAAACATCACACGCGAAAAGTAGTAAATGAACTGAAGCTTTGAGGAGTTCGTCTCGGTCTGAGCTTATGGCTTTCGCACCAGGTCTAGAGCCTCAAAAAACAAAACGCCACTTCGCATTAGCTTTTGTACTTCGTGCTTCAAAGGAAAACAATCCTCGATGTCATGTCCAGGCGCACCTCGATGGAAAGCACAACGAGCTTCGAGCTTATACCACCACGGGAGACCTTTCGGGATGGGTGGCAGAGCTCGTGTCTGCACCAGATTCCTTTGTATCAAGTGCAGATACAATTTTGCATAGGTCATGGGAATCGGATCAAACTGTCTTTGAACGCGGTTCTGATTGTTGATGACATGAGATGTAGTAGCAACATGTTGAGGTCGCTGATACCTTTTCCTAGATCGGTCGTGATGCACAACGCTTACCTCTTGCTCCTTCCTTTTGAGCAGGCTCTCCCTGGGATCCTTAGAGCTGTTAGGAATGTTATTGGGAACCGTAAAAGTGAGTATTGGCATGACTTCGGAAATCCTGGTCCTTTGAAACGGAGTCTGAGAGACATGAGGAGAAGGTTGACTTCGGGCAGCAATCAGAGTTTCAACCAAAGCAGAGAGCCTCTCCACGCCAGCCCTCAAAGTAGCCACTTCCTTGCGGAGTTCGCGATTTTCCTGCTCCATGTTGTCCATTCTTTTCTCTTTGATTGGCCTGAGTATCGTATCGAAGATGTTTGACAAATAAGGGAAACACGAATGAGAACCTGGAATACAAAGGGAATGCAAATGCAAATGCGAATGATGCGTATGATGCAGCATGCACTTCAAAGAACTCAAAAGCGTATTTTAAGTATCGTAATTGGAAAATTATTTTATTAAAATTTAAACTTTCATAACAACGATACACCTTCAAGGCTTTATTATAATAAACAAACAAAATATAAAAGGGAACTAGGGCTTCGATCCACTGGATGATGCTCCCTTCCTTTCACTGAGTTCTTCCATCAACTTGTCAATGCTTTCCTGCAATATAAACTTGTCCAGGGTCAGCTTCTCTACTTCTGCCTTCAACCTTGAAACTTCATTTGATTCCACCACGGGAGGCTTGGGTCGAGGATACGGCATTGTCAGAACGAGAGCTCGTTTGCGTGACCACTCCAGGTAAGATTCCGTGACGGTGCAGTCGGGGTTTGTTGTTGCAGTCATCCCTTGTCTGTTGATTCGACGCCAAGCAAATAAAATCTGAATCTTCAGCTGAAGGTCTTCTCCCTCATAAAGGAAAATTCTCTTCAAGTTCTCTGGATTAGGTATTTCATTCATCGGATGTCCAAGCTGGCGACGAGCGAGAATAGGATTATAGCTAGTGCAACCTTTTGTGCTAAAGAGAGGCACATTAGAAAAATCTCCACAGCTGTGAATCATGGGAATTCCTCCGTACATTGGATCATGCCAAACAATGTCCGAGTGAGTGAGAGCCATGAGTTTAACAGGCCATTCAGAACCGTCTTTTATATCCCAAAAGGCCGCAGACCTCGGTAGGTGCGAAATAAACCACCTATAGAGGATAGCAGTGCAGCAAACGATCTGACCTTCTCCTTTCAGAATCTTTGAATGAATCGAGTGGTAGACGTCAGCCAATAGTGTTGGAACAGGATTCTTGAGCATGAAGATCCTGATCGCGTGGACATCGACGAAATTCTCAACATTTGGAAACAAGAATAAGCCATAAACTAGCAACGCGAACAGGTTCTCAAAAGCTCTGGTACTTCCTTTGTCGGCGAATTCTCGAGCTTTCTCGAATAAAAATTGAGCAGGCAAGCCGTCGATTCCTCCCTTGACCATCATGTGAGTCTGGATCTCCAACAGCTTGATGCGGGTTACTCTTGCGATGTTTTCTTGACTGAGTCTTCCTTCTCCACCGTAGAACGGAGGTGAGTCTTTGACGGGAACTCCCAATAAAGCGGAATACTCCTCTAATGTGGGCATCAACTGGAAATCTCGAAAGATGAAGCAGTGGTAGATTACATGATAGAGTTGAACCAGTGTCTCCAATAGACCAGCAACTACTTGTACCTGCAATAAAGAGAGAATCTGTCCATGCTTTGCAGTGAAGGCCTCTGGATCCTTTATTTGACCTCCTAGTTCCCTTAATTGTTCCACATTAAAGACCCTGAAGGTGTATGGCAAGGTTCCTTTCCTTCCATAATCCATTTTACGATATCTAAAAACAACAAGCTTTGAGTTCTTTGAGGAAAAAAACAAAAAAGAGAATGCAAATGTAGATGAGATGCAAAAGTTCGTGGAATTTGAGTACTTATAGTCGTCATAGAATACCAAAGGACACAAATTTTATTAATCATAAAAAACTGTTACAAATAAAAGAAACGGGAATTGAAAACTCATAATGAAAACGTTACAACCGTTGGTATTCTCACAAGAGCTTCTAACGATAATTAAATAAAAGCTAATAAAAGGCCTAAGGAGACTCCCCCAATAATCTCAGCTTGTACCTCTTAATTTCCTCTTCCATTCGAGATTTCTCGAGAATTAGCTCATCCACTATCGACTCCCACGACGTAGACTCAGAGTTTGAGGGACTTGGGTCTTCATGTAACTTCCTTTTTTTGTAGGAGAGAACTTTCTCACTCTTTGCTTTCAGTCGTCCTTGAAGTGCTTCATTCTCTTCCACAACTACTTCATACTTATCCTTCCAAGCGTTCCCTATTTGCTGAGCTTTCCTTAAGGCAATCTTTAATTCCTCTGTTTCAGATGCAAAGATGAAGACAGGTTCTTCGTTCAGGACCATAGGTTCTTGGCGGTCGTAGGGCATCCTAAGCTCGATGGCTCTCCTTCTAACCCATTGTAGATAAGGGTCTAAAGAGACACAATTACGCTTCCCCATGGCATTCCTATCCTTCTTGATCTTGTCCTTCCAAGCTTCTAAAATCCTAACCCTCAATTCCTCCTGCTTTTCATAATCTTTGGAGAAAAATCCTTCTGTATGAATACCAAGAGGCTTTACCTTCAAAGGGTACCCCAACTGTCTGCGAGCTAAGACCGGATTGTAACTGGTTATTCCTTGTATGCCAAGAAGAGGCACATTCCCGAACTCTCCGCGGCTATCGATGATTACGACTTCATCATACCTATGATTATACCAAACGACGTCAGAATGAGTGAGGGCCATGATTTTCTTAGACCACCAGCCCTTATTAGGATCCCAGAAAGCAATGGCTTTGGGCAAGTGTTGAGTAAACCACTTGTACAATAGGGGCACACAATAGGTGATTTGTCCTCCTTTAACATGCTTCAGATGGATGGAGTGATAAGCTTCTGCTAATAGAGTAGGGACTGGGTTCCTTTTTATGAATATCTTAATAGCGTTGAGATCCACAAAGTCTTTGAGATTGGGAAACAGAAAGGTACCATAAATCATCAAAGCAAAGATAGCCTCAAATGCAGCCATGTCTGAACGTTTGGCATAATGTTGAGCTTTCTCCATCAGAAACTTCATAGGCAAAACAGAAATCCCTCCTTTAGTAGTCATATTCTTTCGGATGTCCACTAACTCCAAATGCGTTGCATTAGCAATCTCTTGTTCCTTAGGATCCTTATCAAAAATGGGGAAAGGAGACTTATCCAGAATAGATAAACCAGTTAGACTAGAATATTCCTCAAGAGTAGGTACCAACTGGTAGTCAGGAAAAGTAAAGCAGTGATAGAGTGGGTCATAAAACTGAAGTAGGGTGGAGAGAAGTCCTTGATCAACCCTCACCTTCAATAAAGACAATAGTGCCCCATACCTACGTTGAAATCCTTCTGAATCAGCCAACAGAGTCCTCAACCTCCTTAGATTAATCGTATCAAAGCTCTTGTAAGTATACTTCACGGTATTCCTTCTTTCATTGTCCATGGTACCCTACGATGTAAATAAAAGACTCAGATTCCACGAACTTGAATGAAAATGATGCTTATGTACGTATGCACAAACACAAACAAAAGGGCACACAAACAACCAAACAAAAGGTCCTAGGTTCAAAGGAGCATGAATGGAGCCAAGGGTCTACCCATCCCATAAGGTAGTGTGGTTTCAAATGTACCTGCCGAACGGGTTCTAGAAGTTCCCAGAGTCTACAACCCATCTTTCGAATATTATCGACTTCCCAAATTACTCGGTTAGTCAATAATATTCTCAAGAGAATCTCGTCTGAGTGTAGTATCGCGTGACAACTATTTGGAAATAGACTCCCGCATAGTCACCGCACTACATCCTAAGAGGCCAAGTGGGGTTAAAGGTGCTACGGTCCTCAGTCTTATGGGTTCTTGGTCAAAGTTAATACCGTTCTCACGAATGGACTCGTTCAAACAATATTAATTTCAAAAGAACCTAAACTGAGCGATGATTTTCTCAATTCGACTTTTCGGGAATCGACTCCGTCAAAGTACCCTTGACCATATCATCTCCTATAATTACACTCAAGTCCGGGTCTAGGACTCTCACCACTCAAGAATCCCTCCAAACAGCAAAACAAGTATATAACAGATAAATTAAAAGATCAAGTTAGGGGGAACCCTCTTATGAGAGTCCCCAGTGAAGTTGCCATTTCTGTCGCGGTGAAAATTGGATACCAAGCTATTATATTAACTTGAATCGCATTTCTTTTATTTCACCACCGGTCTTTGATTTTATCTAAGGGAAGGGAGAAAAACCGAATTCCCACAATGCAATGCAAATGCACTAAGATTCTAAGTTCGGGGGTTGGTTATACCTAGGGAAGGTGTTAGCATCCTAGACATCTGTAGTACTCTACAGGAACCTCTTGATTTTATTTTATGTTATCTGTCATTTGTTTTGCTAAGGGTTTAAGGGTAGGTGATTTATTATTTTTAATCCTAAGTGTGCTCGACAAGATATCGCATCTTGTGCCTACATATCCTGTCAGGAGGGAATCAGAGCACTTGTAGTTCCTTATTATTAAGGGTACTAAATGTTTTAAAGGTTTAGGAAAAGAAGATGAATCATCATCTTAAGAAAACCACCACAGTTCTTTGAAAATGTTTGTATTTGTGGGGTATGGGATTGTATGTCCCTTTCTTTGAGATGATTAACATCTAATTCTCTTGTGTGGAGAATTAGGTGGGCTAAAGTTTGATTTGAAATCAAAATTAAGGGGGACTAACCTAGGAAGTCTATCCTAGAGTTGTCTAATTGTCTTATCTTAAGGGTGTCGAGTATGAAATGCAAATGATATGCACCATGCACAATAACTAGGTTATCATGCATGGGATTTTCCCTTGGATATTAACGGTTAATTATATTATTTAGGCGAGAGTGCTAGCAAAGTGATGCTAGACTTGTGTCTCGTGACCAAAAGGTTGAATGCGATGCCCTAAGGCGATCGACTTACATAGGTAGAAAATGGGCTCGACGTTGGATCGAGGATTTTTTAATCTTTTGAAAGGGTTTGAAGATAATAAAACATAAGTTAAGTAGAGGACATACAAGCAAACAAACGAAGATTCACACACGAGGGCTCACGAACTTAGGACTAAGCGAGAGATCTCTAATCGGGGACGATTATTAAGAAAAAAAAGTTTGACTCGAATATGATTGCATTCAGTTAACCGTTAGAGATTTAAAGTTATTAGAATTGTAAGTCTTGTCAAGTCCTGAGTTAATAAAACTCTAAATTAAATTATTAAGAAAAATTAAATTAATTACTATAAAGCCTTAAGGTTAATTACTAATAGAAGTTAATTTTAAATAGAAAAAAATTGATTTTAAATTATTATTGTAAAAAAAGGGTTTAGATTAGTTATAAAATGGAGGCCTTAAATTTACTATAAAAGAAAATTAAGTTGATTATTATAAAAGGTTAAGTTAATTATTATTAAAAGGGTTTAAATTAGATTAAGATCTTAAATTAAATTATTAGTAAAAGTTTTTATTCTTAATTAGAAAAGAGATTTACTGTTAAGTTTTAATTTGATTAAAAAAGTTTTAATTTTAAGCTAAATAAAAAAAAGACCTAACGAAAGAGAAGAAAGAGTCTCTCCCATTCTCAACTCTCGTTCTCTCTCGATGACGGAAAGAAACTAGGGTTTCCAATCCGCCGCCGCCGATCTCACTATCTCTCCCGTTCTCTCTCGATCTCTCGCAATCAGCAAACATAAACCCTTCCCCCATGGTTCCCGTCCCCGATTTCACTATATTTTCAGTTTACAGATTACAATGATGCAAAAAATGAAATAAGAGCGAGAAAAAAAAGGCGAATGGTTGCGATGGCACGGACGGCTCCTTTGAGGGAAGCTTCTTTCTCCTCCTTTACCTGTTTGCGTGCTTTATCTTCTCCTTGTCTGTGCGATTGTCTCTTTCTGAAATTGAAATTGGTGGATTTGTGCTGTTGATGTTTGCTCCGTCTATTGGCGTGATTTTGAGAGATAATGATGAACCGGGTGTTCTTCTGATCTCTGGGTTTCTCGGTGGCTTTTGATTGATTTTTTTGAGAGGGTTTTGGGTATTGTGTAGAATGATAGAGTGACTTCACGGTTGATTTTTCGTGTCCCTTCTAAGTTTGTGTGACGTCCCTTTTATAGGCCAATGATGAGTATGGAAGATTTGGGAATCGTTAATGTTGATTGATTCTGTGTTTAATGCTGATTTGATGGTGTGGTAATGTGTGATCTGTGAATTGATTATTCAGTGATTATTTGGGAAGTTGCGGTTGGGCCTGATATGATTTGATTTTTTGATTCGGGAAAGTTTTTGAACCGATTTGAATCTGATATATTTTGTGATTATTTGATACGATTTGGTTTGAAATTGTTTTGAACCGTTGCCCTGTCTATTTTAGGAAGGTATTGATGTTGGTGGTATCCTTTTGGATATTGCCCATAATTCCTTTGAAAATGATGAACGATAACTTCTGATTCCAAAATTAACCCTGAGGCTTGTTTAATTTCTTTGAATCACAACGTGTTTGTTCTATTTTTGGACTTCTAAGGCCTGCGCATCTTTCTTTTCTATTCAACATTCATGACCTCTTTTTTTCTTTCAAAATAAAGCTTGTTTGGATTGCTTTACCGATATGGAATTCTGAGGCCTATTATTGATTTGGAATGTTTTGGTGTTGCTCTCGATCCTTTTTTTTTTCAACGTACCAAGTTGGCATGACTTCATGATCCCTTCTTGAATGAAATAGGTTGGAGATTTTGAATTTGCATTTTGAACTGTTGTTGAATGCTGCATGAACTTATGAGCTTGTTTTCCTTTGGGATGCAGGTACTTGACGAGAAGGTTTATGGCTAAGAAAGCTGGTTCGTGGTGATTACGTCGGCATAGTTCCTTGGATTTGCTCTATCTTAAAGCTGAAATTTCAGAGCTGCGATTGAGGACGGTAAAGGCCAGGGTGTGGCACTATTGTTACGTATGAAGCTGATGCCAAGTGAGTTATCAAATATCACATCTCATGCTTCAAGTACTTATATGCCGAAATCCCACAAATTAGTGTCCCCGAATTTGAACATGAATCCAAATCTTGTTGTATGTATTTTAAGGAATTTTATCATCTGGAAATGCAGGCAAATTCTTGGTGGGAGTGTACTTGGTGTGCACGAATTCGTGGCTCTGTTATTCGCAATCTGATTTCCATTGATCGAATCCTTGCTAAGAAAAAAGGTATCAATTATCATTGCTGTTGTCACTTGGTTTCTCTTGTTTCGTTCGTATTATTTGATGAATTGATTCAGAATTCGCTGTTTTTTCGAATCACATAACAACTCTGAAAATTTCCCATTTTGTGTTGCCATGATCAATGCCTTGCTTGCTTGAATTACCACTGCCATGAATTACCACTGCCAATGTTGCCCCTTGTTTTAGGATGGATTTCTAATTGCTCTTTTCTTTCGTATGCACATCCGTTGGGCGTATTTTCTAGGTATTACTTTAGCAATAAAGGGAGCTCTTGGTGGCGCATGAAGGGGCCTGAGGATCAATGATGGAGGTAATATCCTATTCCCTTTTTAGCAAACTTTAGGATTCTGAGGGTAGTTTGGTTGCTGATAGTAAACTTCTGTTGAGAATTTTGGCTTGGATTTGCTTTGATCACTCTTGATTCCTGACAAATCATGACATTGACATTTTCACTGGTTTTGATTTGCAGGTGTAGCCACGGTTCCCCAATGCTTATCCGTCCAACAAGATATCACCACAGCGAGAAACCATTTTCATGGTTCAACGTGAGGAAAAGTTCCAATAGTTTCAAACTCCTGATCATTTGTGTTGAAGCGTGTATTCAAAGAGCTCCTACCCCATAAAACTGAATCTGTTCGCATGAATTGTTCGGGTAATAATTTTTTCGGCAATGTTTCTTGTTATGGTTCAATGCTTTTCAAGAGTTGGCTTCGTTATCTCCATAAAAACACCTTTTTCGCTTTGTAGAAATGTGAGGGTGGATTGTGAATGTTTTCGTCATTGTAATGATGTTCATCTTGTGTTTAATTTATGTCATGACAGGTAGAAACTGAAATACAATGGATGCGGCTGGTGAAAGTTGACGTCTTCGTCCATGCTCTGAAGACCTGCTTCATCTCAGTATAGTTCTTGTGAATGGGCTGCTGTTCATTCGCAATTCTTTTGTTGCAGATACCAATTTGTTCAGAACAAGGTGACAAGTTGCTTTACCTCGACACGAAGAATTCAGTTCATGAAATCCAGACAAACCTTTCTGAAATCAAACTTTGAATGTTTGGAAATTAGGACAAATGTTGAACTGATATTTGATGATTGTTGTTAACAGGTATTGGCGATGGTCCTTCCTAGCATTGCATCATGTAAACCAGCATGTGGCCTGTTTAACAAAGAAAGCTGCAACCGAGCTAGCAAGTGGACTACCTGCCAGTGAAGGTTGTGTTGAGCCGCAAAAACGTCCAGTCAATCGGTTCTTAGGTCTGGTAAAGTTGGGATAAAAAAATCAATGACTTCAGCATGTGCCAGAATTTGCGCAGTTGTAGCATATCCACCCTTTTCTATTCTTTGTGGTTTGTAGTTGCTTTGAATTTGAACCTGTTATGTACTTGTAATTTGAACGAGTTTTTTGAAACAAATGTTGTAACTTTAGCTTGTTTTGCAATGTTTAAACTCGACTTGGAATTAGAAAAAAAGGCGGGCAGTAACCGCTTGTAATACATACTCATGAGCAACAATTGTAATAATTTTCCAAATCTGAAATTTAGCCTTGTCACCAAAGGTCAGACAGAACTTCCAAATAACTTGGTGTAGTATCCTAGCCTTCAAAAGTCTCCACCTGAGGTTAATTATAGGATTTAAAAAGGAATTCTTTTAAAGAGTGGTTTCTAGAATAACCTTGCCTGCCAATTTCTAGAAGGCTTGTCCAAATATTTTTCAAGTTACTTGGCCATAAATAATTCTCAACTTGTCACAAATCCTTTGAAACTAAAGCATGTCCCCCTTGTAAGCTTTCACAATTGCACGCTCGTGGGCTTGGAATTCTATAATTTCCCCTTCATATCCATTTGTGTATCTAGTCATGGGCTTGGTGGTTGTTTAGGGATGAAAAAGGGTGATGGTATAATCTCACTGGACCAGAGAACCTCCGCAATCACACACACATCGCAGCCTCCAGGGCCTTGAATCTACTGCAGCAACACCTGTACTCATAAATGAAACAAACAAGCGAAAATCTAGATAAAACAGTTAGTTATGCACGAATGATCGACCTAATATGTTATGCAAAAAGAAAAGGGATCTTAGGGTCAAAAATTAGGGTGCAACAGTGCGGTGTGCAATGAGGAAAAGGTTTCCGAAAAACCGTAGCGTGTTAGGTCAATGCACACCTTATCATATGCACATGCTATTAGGTGACCCATTTTCTGGAAGCTCGTCCGTTTTTACTACTGTGCCAGACCGTTCAAGTAAGGAACAAGAGACTCATAAACTGCATTGAATTTTTATTTATTTTCGTACAACTGCATGTACGATTCTTTATGTGTCTTCAACTCTTGAATAAGTTGATGTCGGACAAGCACATGATTATCTTCTCCTTTACCCAGTAAAGTCGAAATGACTCGGTAACCACAATTTCCGTCCTCGACAACATCGATGACCCACTCAATATATTTGTGCATAAAAACCAACACCTCATCGATGAATGGAATCTTCAGTGAAAGCGGCGTCGGAGGTGGTTTGCTAATGCGGGCTCCTTTCACATCACTTTTTACAGATTTTGGAATCGTTGAGTCGGGAAAAACTTTGTCAACATGTTCAAAATACGAAGGAGACCGTGTAGTCGAGTTGTCATTTGGTGTAGGCTTCATTTTCTTCAGAGTACTTTTTGTTTTTACTGACTGAGAAGGCGATTTCATGTCGGTGGTTTCGGGATAGGTAATCTACCTTAATATTTCTTCTATATGGAACTTCATAATGTCACCGACCTTCAAAAATGTCTCTTGTATCGCTTCCCATTTGGTCAAAATAGAGATATTCGATTTACCATCATTCATGCATCATTATCATCAAACCTAAGTCTCTTCCAATGAGAGCAAACCTCGTTCATTCGTATTGGGTCACCAAGTTTCACCTTTTTAGCAAGGGTACAAGCACGCGAGAGACCATATGTTTCCACAATAGTGCAACTACACTTTGCACTAACGAAGCTTACATTATCAGCTCGTTTAGCCTCGTGAAAAATATAGTTCGACCCCGCCCGAGAAATGTTACCGACCAACTGAGAATATAAAATGTTATCTTTAAATCGGTGTTCCAAAACCGTGATGCTATGACCAAATGTTGTTTGTTCTCATTATGTTGGTTCTTAATCATGTGGTTCACGGAGTCCCAGTCTCAACACAAATCTCCTTTGCTATTTCCCAACCAATTTTTCAAAGTAGCATGAGACAATTCAACTGTGTTAGTAGTTATATTTCTAAGGTGTCTAACATTATCAGTTCACACGCAAACTATCTTCTCCTTCTCCTGATCAAGAATTGTGCTTTCAATATATTGTAACAAGGCTTGATACTTTTCACACACTTTTTTCGAAAATGAATAATGGAATAGGCATACAATTATTTTGTGCAAAAATTTATTATACGATTCCACGCATCCATTTTTTCCCACAATCACACCTGCCTTCACCAATTTTCCACCTTCGAACTCCATTGGTTTCGTCCCTACTATAACACCCCAAATATACCCCGCGAAATTTAAATATAAATCAAAGTATTTTTATCAAAATATATTCAGGATGTCACACAATTCATACTATAGATGCTCATATACTAAAATATGTAACACATGCAAATATTTGAAAATTATTTAAAATCACCAAAACTACTCCACATGTCTTAATTTCAAAACTTTATTGTAATAGCGGAAACATCAACGTAAACAGTTATTCAAAGCATAATTATTCTTCAAAATAACATAAACAATAATTATTCTAGAGATATCCAAAAATCTCCATCGAACTCAACATAACACAACGTTCCCTGACCCCAGTGTTACACATCAGAGCAGATGCCGACACTAAAGAGAAAATAGAAGACTTCATCTTCTACTTACTTCAACTCCTCTACTACAAATTATCTGCACGATGCCCATCTAAATGCAACACTCAAACAAGAAGGGTGAGATATCATAAATAGATAAAGGAAAGCATGATAATAAAGCAAGCATTATGCACAAACACCCATTCCACAACCCTACAACCCTACAACAGCAGTAACAACTGACATGACCACAAATCCAACACAACAACAACAAACATAACAATAAAGCAATGCATTAAGACTCACGACTCGACTCAATGCATGTGGTACCATCGGTCCCTATTTCAGAACCCGACTCCTATTTCGAAATCACAATTCCCGTCGGAATTTCCATAATGTCGCTCACACCCCACACAGGCAGATGACTTCCATGATCGCTCACACCCCACATGGGTACATGAATCACCGTGATCGTTCACACCCCACATGGGCACACGATCACCTCAAGAACAACAACAACGATACGATTCCACAATTAGAATCTAGATAAGACGTTCACACCCCACATGAGCACACGACTTATCTCACAACTCATACAACCATGAAATGTATGAAAACAACAACAAAAACAACCATCTAGAAAATTCAACACCCCACTACAGGCTAACAACAACATGCCATACAGTCCAGCAACAACGACATACAACATGTCAAGCATCCACAAGGCATTTAAAATCATATCACAACACAACAAAATGATAATAATATGTTCAACATCAACAAATAGAAAAATCATTCAACTTCTGCTACTGGAACTATTTTTAGATTAAAGTTCGTCACGCCAGCTTTCTGACACTTCGAACGAAATCCGAATCAGATTCCCGAAACAAAAGTTATGAATTTTAGAAGTTTTTAAAAAAAAAATGCCAGTGGCGTAATCGATTACCACAATTCCCATAATCGATTACGCCTTCGAAAAAGCCAAAAATGCAGTTTTTAGGTGGCGTAATCAATTACCACTAACATCGTAATCGGTTACGCGTTTGAAAAAGTCAAAAATGCAGTTTTTTAGGCAGCGTAACCGATTACACCCAAAACAGTAATCGATTACGCTGCGACCAGAATCACTTTTTCAGCAGCTTGTCATACAAGAATCACTTTTTAACCCTCCAAAAGCTTCCTTTTTCTTATAAATCGTTTGGAACATGTTTTGACACGAAAAACATTTTTCTAAAGTCCCAAACCCCAAATCCTTTTCATCAAAAATTGCTCATGACTTTGTTCCGATCAGACTAAGATCACAACAACCAACGACATCAAGCAACAAAATTAATTGATTCAACAACAGCAACAATGCAACAATTTCATCAACTACAACAATGCAACAATTTCATCAACTACAACAATTCTAACAACAACATACAACATTCATCAGATTCAACCAAACCCCAAAAAATCATTCCTTTAATTAACAATTCAACAACAACAGTCCCAACATCAACAGACAACGATCAATGGAAATCAATCAATTCAACAAATACCATGCAATCGAAATTACGAACAACAAGAAGAGAAATACAAAACCTACATGATAGAATCTACCCACCATGATCATCATATTAACCCTTAGCTAGTTAGAACCCCACCCTTTCCTTAGAGTTCTTGCAATGATTTCCTCTTCCTCAACAATGGAGTCTCTTCCCACTTCTCCTGAGCCCTAGTCTTTCTTCTTCTCTTTCTCACTTTTTCTCAATTTTCACGATCTGACAACAACTCCCATAAACTCCCCCTTTTTCTATTATATTATTATTATTAATATTCCATAAATTAAATAATAATAATAATAATAATAATAATATTCCCTAATAATTTAAATTAGTAATATTCAACTAATATTACTAATATTACTAATATTATGCTAAATATCCACTTTCACCACACTACCAAGTTCTAAGCAATTTGTCACACACCCCTCACCCTTAGAGTCTATAATTCTAAGGTCACTACCCCCTACCACAAGGTATCCCAGCACATCAAAAACACCTATAACACATAAATATACGCAACAACACATAAATAAATAATGGAAAACAAATAAAATACGTCAGGGCGTTAACGACCGTTTTAGGCACCTTACCTTGATCCTTCAAAAGTGACCGACACACCTCTAATGCCCAATTAAAATTGTCCTTTTTTTCACACTCAAGAAATGCAAAACCAAAAAAAAATATGTTTTCTCAGTTGAGGTAACACCAACCATCTCAAATAATGGAAGTGTAATACCCCATATTATCTAAATGCTCAGTTGGATGTCAGATGAGATCAGATGAGTGTCTATGTGCTCTATCTTTGATGAATTAGAATAATGGATATTTTCTAAGTACTCTAGGTGTTGTTAATTGGGATCAATAGAGCAACTGGTGAACTCTAAAGAGATCAATTATTTATTAAAGGGACAGATCAATATTTATTAGTTCAAGAGAGAATTTTATGGTAACTCTAATAATTGATCAATTGGTTGAGACGACAAAATATCAATGGAGATGTTTTACCCTATTGGATTATATTATATAATAAGTTTATATATATATATATATATATATGTGTGTGTGTGTGTGTGTGTGTGTGTGTGTGTGTGTGTGGTAAGAGAAAGAGAAAGAAAAGAAATAGAAAGAAGAAGAAAAGAAGACAGTAAGAAAAGAAGAGAAGAGGAAAAGAGAGGAAAAAGGGAGAAGAGAAGAAGAAGCTCAAGGAAGAAGAAGGGAAAGCTAAGAATCTTCATCATCTTCTTCAACCTCCTCTTTTATCTCTAAGGTGGGTTCTAGTTAGAACTTAAGTTTATAAATATTGGAGATGATAGAGTTTAGGTTAGAAATATTGGATTGTGAATAATAACATGAAATCAATGTTTCTAACGGTTAAAATATGGATTTAGTCGGGTAGTATAATCGGGTTATGCATGGAAATGATCGGGAATACTTGTTGTTATGTTGGAACATGTTTTGGTTGATAAAGTATGGTTTAGAAGTGTTTTGGAATGAAGAAAAATGATATTTTTGGCCCTGTTACAGTAGTAACCGATTACCCTACTGAGCGTAACCGGTAACCCTTGGAAAAATCACGTTTCTGGACTGTTTACGAGCAAGTAACCGATTGCCCATTATTGAGTAACCGGTTACCACTGTTGTGTGAAAGTTCAGAAATTAAAAAGGGCGTATCTTTCGAACCGTAAGTCTGTTTTGGTCCCCGTTCGAAGCGTTGGGAAGCTACATAAATGCTCTATTTGATAGTGAAGTAAAAACATAGGTTTATACCATGGATTGATAAAATAAAATTGGAAATAAACTAAGTAACCGGTTACTCATTTTGAGGTAACCGGTTACCATATTGAGATTTTGATTCTGTGATGCGCAGTGACATTGCGTAACCGGTTACTCATTTTGAGGTAACCGGTTACCACTGTTATGATTTTGAAAAATGTTTAAAAATTGATATCTTTTGGATCGTAATTCCGATCAAGGCATAGTGATAGACGTTGGAAAGCTATGAAAATATGCTATGGGATAAGAGTGAGAAATATTGATTTCGATACTCGATTAAATGAATCGGAGGGAACCTAAGAATTATGTTAACTTTGTAATTGAGTGAAAATAATTTTTATGTGTTATGTTGTGATAAATGTTTCACTTATGTAAATTGTGTTATACCATGTCTAACTAATTGTTGTTGAGTATGATTGAGAGAATATGCATGCTTAAAACAAATTAGGGAGAGTGAGGAAACTTTACCCCAAAATAAAATGGTATAATTCTAGGTTGTGACTAGGATTCTGATAGAGAACCTAGATGGCGATGCTTGTGCATTCGATGTAGAAAGGTGCATCTGTGACGAGTATTGGTCTAGGAGAGAGTGAAACACTAGTATGGAACATGTGTGATGTAACACCCCAAATTTCGTAAGAATATTTATTTAATTTATTTAAATATTATATTCATGAATTTCTGTGAATTTTTGGTGTTTCGTGTCGATGTCGGTGTTTTGTGAAGTTTTGGTTATTTAATTAAATAATAGTATATATTACGGAATGTATTGTATTATTATTTATTTTAAATAATATTAGAGGAATTAAGGGCGAAGTGGACATTTGAGGAGGATTAGTGAGGGCATTATGGAGAAAGCCCAATTTTGAGGCCCAAGGGTTAGTGTGAATATAAAAGGAGGATTTTGAGAATAGGGTTCATTTTTGGTTAACCGTGAAAAGAAGGAAAGAATGGAGAGCTCAGAGGAAAAAGGGAAAGGGCGAGGAATTCGTGAAGGTTTCCAAAGGCTCTAGAGAGAACACTTCGGATCGACAATCTAAGGTATGAGGAGTAATTACCTTTCATTGTTTTCATTATAGGATTCGATGTAATTGAAGTGGTTGTTTTGTGTTTGAGGGTTTATGGGATTTTTGTGACGAATTGATGATTTGAAGGTATTTTGTGAATCGATTATTAAGGGTTGAATATAATCAGATAAAAATAGACCTTTGGGGCAGATTTCCCCTCCGTTGTAGTTTCAATCTTGTGGTGAAGGGATTTATGGAGTTTATAGGAAGCTTGAGAGTTTTGAAGGTTTAGGGAATTTAAGGTTCTCGTAGTGTCCCAAATCGACCTAATAGACGTAGGTTTTATGCCGTTGGTCTCCGTGATGCATTAGAACTGTTATAGGGATGTTTTTGGGTCATTTGGAGCTGTAATCGCAGGTACCTTTGAGGCTGTAGAGCTACTGATGCGTAGCAGCGATTTGCTGTAATCCCAGGTTCGCTAAGCGAACCATCGCTTCGCTAGGCGAATATTCACCACGGTTCGCCAAGCGAATAGCGCAGCGAGTGCGCGATAACCTGAGTGTGGAGACTGAGATGATTCTGGAGTAGAAGTGGGGATTCGCTGGGAACCTCGCTAAGCGAAGGAGTCAGCGAGTGGGTTCGCTAAGCGAACAAACTAGCGAATATAACAGATGGGTAATTTTTGGTGTCTTGCTGTGGGGTCTGTGGGGTTCGCTGGACGCTTCGCTAAGCGAAGGTTGTAGCGAAGAAGTTCGCCTAGCGAACCCTGGAGCGAATGCCTGCTATTCGTGAAATCCTGTTTATGTTGCTGTGTTGTTTTGATGTTTTGATGCTCTGATTTTTATGATGAGTTACCATGATGTTAGTGACGTTAATGATGATTATGATGTGATGGTTTCGTGATGTTTTGACGAGTAATTGATGATATGAATTTCATGAAAATATTGATGATTATGAACTGTGTATATTTGATGTATGATGATTACTTGACGATATGAATTAATACGACGTGTATTGATGATCATGAGCTGTTTATGTATGATGTATGATGATAAGACGATGACACATGATGTTTTGATGAATAAATGATGACATGACGAACATGATGTTTTGATGAATGATGATGCACATAATGATGTTTTGACGATGATGATTATTGACGGTTGTGTATCATGCATTCATATGCATACTCTATGACGACGCTTCATTCCCGTTGTGCGGATAAGAGGTAATTATGACGTGCTCCGGTTCCTAAGAGGAATCAATCCTATTGACGGAGATTTTTGGAGGGGTGATGGCCTAGTGTCCATCGATTATGACAATTGGTACCACATGCATGAGTCTTGTTGTGCATTGCATTTTATGTGACATTGATGGGATTTGTGATATAGTGATTCCTGATGTTTACTTTGATGATGACCCTGATGATGTTGTACTTGAAGATAATGCCATTTTATGTATATCTTGTTTTATAATGATTATTATGAATTATGATTACTCACCCTGCCTGTTTGAATGTTGCCTCCACGTGGGTAACGTGCATGTGATCAGGTTTAGCCGTGGATGCTTTCGAGGACCTTGAAGTTTATTTGCCTTTGGTCGATGTAGAGGGTCTTGCTCTGATAGTGTAACATCAGGTTGGGTCGTCGAGTCGAATCATGTTGATTTATTTGTTGTTATTTGATGTTATGGTTTATTATAAAACCTTTTTGATTATTTGTGGTTTTGGTGGTTCTGCTGCTACTTCAGAGGGCCTTTCGTTGAAAACCTTTTATTTGAAAATTTTGAGTTCCGCTGCCTGTAATACCCTAAATTTTACCCCTAAGATCCCACAGGTCTTGTGCATTCATACATATAAACAAGATCACACATTGGTTCCCTCTTCTATAGGATTGCACCTTGCAGGGATCTTTGGGTTTGTGTGTGTTTGTTAGTTATTTTATTGCTTAATTGTTTATGTTTACTAACCTTTAATCAAAATCCAAAAATATTTTGTTTTCTTTCACTAACATTCTCAGGGGAAGAACAGGTTAAAAATACCAAAACAACAGCCCCGCAGCTCGAATGAATTTCATCTGTACAACGTCGAAGTTGATCCGTAATCATGTCAAATTTTATCCGATCAAGGATTCATCAAGTTTTAATTGATTATTATCCAAGGAATTTCAAGGTTCATGTGTTTATTTCCATGCCTTCTTCGACAAGCAACAGAATCGAGCCAAAGTCGGAGCAATCCAGTCAAACAAAGCAATTTTTGCCATTTTTCACTGATGCAATCGATTGCACTAAAACAGTAATCGATTACACCCCTCACATTGCATGCCAATTTTTGAATTTTTGTACAGGCACAATGGATTGCGTCAGCACTGTAATTGATTGCACAGAGGCAAAATTGGCCAAATTCAGCAATTTTCAAACTTTGAAGCATTTGGCACCAATTTTATCACATGAGAATATTTTAGATCACCCAAAAATAATTTCCCTACCTCATCACAATTAATTCCCACCATACACCTTCACTAATCACCACTCTTTTGTTAATTTCCCTCCAAAATCAAATTCCAAGCCTAATTTTGATCTTCCAAACCACCAAATTCCCAAGCCTAAACTCTATAAATAGAGGCTTCATTTCATTCATTCATTCAAGCTTTTAAGAGCCAAAAAACCTCTTGCAAATTCTCATCCCAACCACAAAATTCACCAAAGCTCACATTTCTTCATTTCATTCATCCATTCTTGTTTTTGTTCATCAATTATAGTAGATCAAGGCTTTGGAGTGTAGATCTTGAAGCAATTTGAAGGAATTTTCAGATTTGAAGTGGTAATTCATCTCACACCATTGTTAAAGCTTCATCTCCATTATTCATCATGTAGATCTTTGGTTGATTTGTGTTACTTGATCCTTTGGATCTTGTAATTGTGTTCGATTGCAGGTTTTTATGGTTGTTTTATTTTAAAATTTGTGCACAATTGAATCCATGATCAATAGATGTTTGATGAAATGATTGATCAAGGATTTGCCTCTTAAAATGTTGATTTTCTATTTTTTGAACAGGTGCAATCGATTGCACCTTTTGCGCAATGGATTGCGCAGTGTAAAATTTGTGTTAATTTGCTGATTTTGAACAGGTGCAATGGATTGCACCTTTTGTGCAATCGATTGCATAGAGGCAGAACTGTGTTTTTTGCTTGTTTTGGGGGCTGTTTTGGCTTTTCTTCCTTTTTCTTCCCCTTTCTTCTTATCTTAGCCTTGAAATGCATTGTTGAGATTAATTTCTCTTCAATTTCAATGGACTTTGGATATGGTTAAAGGAATTAAACATTCATTAGTTAAAATCGATCTTTAAATGGATTGTTGAATTCATTTGAGGTGCTTTGAATTAGTGATATGTTTTCATACTTAAACTTATCAATTAAAAGTGATTGAACTTGAAGATGAAAGGATCTTGAAGGTGTAATTCAATTTGGCTTTCTCTTCATCTATTTCTTTTTATTTTGATCGATGAAAGTCTTATGGATCTTAGAATTTCTTTGTTGAATTCTTGATCAAGACTAGATCGTTACCTATTTTCTTTTCGTACGGTATTGCTTTCGGATGACGATTTACATATCGTTCATCTAGCATGCATTAGCACAAAGATCTATTGACCGACCTCATTGTTGGGTAATTACTCCGTAAATTACTCGGTGATTGCTTAACATAGCGCAACATTTGTCCCTCTTTATCCAATTCAAAATTTGAACTTTCGTGGTCCGGACCTTGATTGGTCGCGCTAACCCAATGGTGATTGATCTTTTGCATTAGGTCCATAATCTTTGAAACTTGGCGCTGTAGAGGCTTTGGTTCTACCAATCTTCTGTCAAGTTCATTAACCTTGGCCTAAGTGCATTGTTTAATCACTATAGTTCATAAAGCGAAACGAAATAATCGGTGAAGGCTTATGGCACTAGAGCCTTGTGCTACTAACCACTAACTTCTAACTTTACATTTCCTTCTCACTCCCTATCTCTCTTTTACTTTTATGCAGTTCTTCCTTTGTCCGTTGGACACATGTTTATGCTTCCACATATTTTTCCTTTGTCCGTTGGACACATGTTTATGCTTCCGCAATTTTTCCTTTGTCCATTGGACACATGTTTATGTTTATGCCTTTTCCTTTTATCCATTTTGGACTAAAAAAACATTAATAAAGGATTAAACCACTAAAAGACTTGTGCTCTTAATTGTTGGACTATGGCTACTATCTTTTGCATTGGAGGATCTATACTCTTGATTACGGACTTTGGATTTAGAATTAGGATCATAACCTATGCTTGGGAGTTTGTGATGGAAAAACCTTGGATTTTGGATACTTGGAGTCCTATTTTGAAGACTATATATTTTGAATCAAGACCAAATCAAAAAGGGAAAAATGCTTATGCTATGGAGCTTGTCCATGTGGTTAGATCTTTCTTATCCTTAGCTTTTATTTTATGCACTAGGATAGTCACTTCTTCTCCACCCCTTCTTAAATTTTCAAAACCTTCTCCCTTTTTTTCAAAACCTTCTTGTTTTCAAACTTAAAACCGTTTTCATAATAAAACCTTGACTTCGGTCAAGTGATTTTTTAAACTTTCTTTTCTTTAATAAATGTCAATCAATATTAATCATATTTTGACCATTTCATAAAAACATAAAAAATATAAAAACTCATAATCTCTTTTTGTGCTTTGTGTACTTTTTCTTTTAAACTTTTTTTCATAAGCTTATACATGATTCATTTCTTTAAGCGGAATTATTCGCTTGGAAATGACGACTTGTCTTTACACTTAAAATCAACCAAAACAAACGAATTTTTGTTCTTTGTACCACGAACTACGAGGTTTTTATCCTACATTGCACATCGTGGGTACGTAGGCATGAGGCGATAAGTCTCTCCAAACACAAAAATCATAAAAAAAATAATTCTCTTCTCATCTCCTCAATCTCTTTACAAGCAAACCATTTTCAGACCAAAAGCGGTAGATATTTCAAAGGGTTCCTATAGAGTACTATAGACGTTTTGGGTGCTAATACCTTCCCATTGCGTAACCAACCCCCTTACCCATTTCTCTTTATCTTTTTTAGCTTTTGCTTTTTTAGACTTCTTAGGATTTATTCGCTCTTTTTTCATTTTCCTTTGTGGAATAAATAAAAGTGCGGTGGCAACTCTTGCTTTATGAGTAAGTTAATCAATAGCTTACACTCACGATTTTACCGCTACAGAAAAGTGGCGACTCTGATGGGGACATTCTCCCTTGAGGGGTTTAGCCTACTTGTAGCGCGGTTTTTGTGGTTTCGAATCACTATCGCTTTGGTACTACAGTTCGATTCATTTTTTATCCTATTGAAGCAGATGAAGGAAGGGAAATAGATGTCTCCAATTAACCATGCTTCCATACTGAGTTTAAACAGTCAAAACTGTTGGTTTACAGATGCGGCTTTAGTTCGTGGGTCTCTCTCTGCTTATTTTGTTCAGAACGAAATACCGGGACTGTTCATGGGGAATTTGTTGGGATTCTGTGCCAGATTGGATGGAGGTAGGGGACTTTGGGGTTTTTTGATTAGTGTGCTCGCTAAGATTCTTTTGCAATCTTATGCCTACGTATTCCCGAGATAGGGAAATCAGAGCGATCGTAGTTCCTCCTATTCTATGGGAGGAAATGGTGTTTTGGTGTCTTGTTCAAAGCCCAAGACATGAAGCTAAAGGTGGTTTATATCTTGTTCAAAGCCCAAGATGTGAAGCTGAAGGGTCTATTTGTATCTTGTTCGAAGCCCGAGATGTGAAGCTAAAAGGGTGTTGAATTTAGAGAGAATTTGTCATCTCTAAAGGGGTCTGTTTGTCACAATTGTTGGGTGACTGATTATAAAGGAGAATTACTTTAACTGGGATATGCGAATCCAGCAATGCCATAATTTCCTTTATAGGGGATTTTCAACCTGAAGGAGAAGACTTTAACTCAGTGTAGAGCAATGCTATCTTTCCTTAGGAATTTCTCATACCAAAAGAGGGACAGTGGCGTGGATGTAAATAATCCAGAGGCTTGCCACTTACAGCAATTAGATGGGGGAAAAAGAGTTGTTGATGTTTGAATACTGTGAGCAAGGCACGGATTTTGATGCTAAAAGGTTGATTACCTCAACCGAGGTTTTCCTTATACGAAGCCTAAGAGGAGGTTATTGACCCAACAAGAGAATGCTTTTGTGTCTCGTACGAAGCCCGAGATAGAGGCTAAAAGGGTTGACTCAACAAGAGAGTGTTTTTATATGTGTCTTATACGAAGCCCAAGACGGAGGCTAAAGGGGTTTGACTCAACAAGAGAGTCTTCTATACTCACCAAGAGAGTGATTCGTATCTCGTACGAAGCCCGAGATAGAGGCTAAAGGTGATCGACTCAACAAGAGAGTCTTTTTATACTCAACAAGAGAGTGTCTTTGTATCTCGTACAAAGCCCGAGATGAAGGCTAAAAATGTTTGACTCAACAAGAGAGTCTTTTATACTCAACAAGAGAGTGTTTTGTATCTCGTACAAAGCCCGAGATGAAGGCTAAAAGTGATCGACTCAACAAGATAGTCTTCTATACTCAACAAGAGAGTGATTTTGTATCTCGTACGAAGCCTGAGATGGAGGCTGCAAAGGTTAGCTCTGCTGGGGAGAATCATTGTACAAAGCCCAAGAGGAGGCTAGGGTTACTGTTTCAGTTGAGTGACAGGTCCAGTATGTTGGTTAAAAGAGAAAATCAGTTCTTATATGGGTAATGTTGTACTCATGGATTTGATCTGAGGACCGGGATTATTTCCTGTTTTTTAAGGAAACAGGGAATCCGAAGGATATTGAGACTGCCCAAGTCTACGGGTGTTTTTTCCTATTTTTGAAAGGAACTTGAGAATGTCTTCGAGACTCAAGGAGATTAGATTGTCCAAGTCTAGAGTTTTATCTTTTGTACTATGCTTAAGAGAGATCAAGAGATAGTACGTTCACCGTAGGAAGATCTAGACTCTTTGAAAGACTGTTCTATTAAGATGACTAATTTCTGTTCCTATACCTTTAAGAGGTCGTCGGGACAATTTGTACGAAGGCCAAGAGGAGGCGAGAAAAACTTTTAAGAAGCCGAAGGGACAATTTGTACGAAGCCTAAGAGGAGGCTATCTTCCCGGAGGAAGAATCATTATACGAAGCCTAAGAGGAGCCTGTGAAAACTTCTAAGAAGCCGACAGGTCCTTGTACAACGCCCAAGTGGAGGAGGGATGCTTTTAGGAAGCCAGTGGGTCCTTGCACTAAGCCCAAGAGGAGGCTGATGAACAGTTCCAGAAGGGGTTTCACTTGGAACATTGGCCTTCTGTGTATGAAATTTTCAAGGGGGAGATTTCTTAGATCTAGTTATCTAAAATTGTTGGAAAAGAAAATTCTCATGGTTTAGGTTATGTTGAAATATCTGGGAGAACGTCGGATGTAAGGAGACGAGGTTTTGTCTAGTTCTAGACGTAGTTGTTGGGGAAACTCTAAATATCTATACTAGTATTACACAGTCGATATGAGTTTATGAAAGAAGACTTACAGTGAAACAGCCTCACAATACAGTTATATACATATGAAAGCCGTAAATGAAAGCGGGTAAACACTTACTCGGTTGTAGAGCTTCTATACTGTATTGTTAGTTGTTCAACAAAGAAATTGAAAATAACAGTATGTTACAAAATCAAAGGAGAAAGTGCTTTTGAAAGGAAAATTGGGGCTTATAGCTCAAGGAGAGGCCCAGGGTTTTATCAGTGATCGCATTGTCGTTTTGTACAGGGACTTATACAAGTGACTGAGGCCCAAGAAAGGTTTTTTGTACAAGGGGATGGGTCTTACACTCTCTTAAGAGGCCCAAAATGATTGAAAGTGAACAAAGATGGGTCTTATAGCTCAAGGAGAAGCCCATGGTTTATTTTGAAAAGGGCGACGATCGCGCCGTGGTTTTGAAAACGCCGTGGGTCTTATACAATGACTGAGGCCCAAAAGTTTTTGGTTTCAAAAGGGGATTGGGTCTTACACTCTATTAGAGGCCCAAAAATGGTTTTGAATGGGTCATATAGCTCGAGGAGAGACCCAGATGGTTTGTTTTAAACGGGCGATGATCGCGCCGAATTTTTGAAATACAACGGGACTTATACAACATTTGAGGCCCAAAATAGGTTTGTATTTACAAAGGATTGGGTATTACACTCTATTAGAGGCCCAGAGGTTTAAAAATGTTTTGTGAGGGTGAAAATCAAAGAAACCCTAATTTTGCCTTTCTTTAAAATTAAATATTTAAAGAAAATCCAATAAAAATACCAAATAAGTTTGAATAAACCATTTGTGATTTTTGTTTAAGGTTTGAAAAATGAGTTATTAATCACAAGATGAATTAAAACTCATTTGGTTTTGATTTTCCAAGTAAATATTCACTTTTAAATGTTTAAAAAACAATAAAAAAAGAATTTATTCACAAAAATACTAATTATATTAAATAAATAATGTAAATCTAATTTTTTTTATGGAATAAAATATTTTAATATTTTTGTGATTTTTTGCAAAAAGAACCAATCAAAAATAATTAAAATTGAAGGAGTTATTAATTTTCCAATTAATTAACAAAACATGAAAATATTGGAAAAAAATAGCAAAATGTGAGAAAACACAAAATGGTTTGGGTGGGGTTTGAACCCACGACCTCAAGGTTATAGGGTGCGCGCCTTACCACTGGGGTGGTGATACATCCGTTGATTGAAATAAACCAACAAATACATAAGGCTTGCCTTGTGTCATAGGCCTGGCCAAGGCAAGGCAAGGCAAGTTTTGGCTCAGAAACGTGAAGGCCATAACTTTCTCATTTCTCCATGGATTGAGACAAAATTTAGGTCTATCCTGCCTAGAATTTCACAAGGAATCCAATGGTGGTGGTGTTTTTTTTTTCAAATCATGTCCATATTTTAAAACCCGATAGTGGTTTTGAAATAGGCCTCTAATTGCATTTTCTGTGCTATCTCATGATACAGGCAAGGATTGCATGACAATTTGGTGCAAACATAACACATATAACATGTACAAGATGTGCATGATCAGTGGACATCGAAAGAAAGCATGATTCAAAGAATCCAAGTTGTGATGCTTACCTCTTTTTGGAGCTTTTGTGCAATCTGCCAAGTGCTTTGTTCCAGAAATGATTTGATGCTTTGGACACCCTCAAATGATCTCTTAGAAGCTTTTAGGATGGTTGGAATCAGCTGGAAACCTCAGGAACAAGTTTAGGCTCTTTCTTGCAAAATGGGCAAAAGTGGCCAAAATAGCAACTCTCTCAAATGGTGTTCCAGATGTTGGGAGCCATTTGGGACAATTCAAGGATGATATTTGGAGTGTGTTTGAGGTTTTATCTGGTTTGGAAAGTGACTGAATCAAGACATAGCTTGAAAAATGCACAAAAGCCCTATTTTGAGGTTTTGAGAGGTGACTTTATGATTTTGGTGTTACAGGTCACTTGTGAGAGTTTGGACAGCTTAGATATGACATATTGGATGTGTTTGGATCATAAGTTGTGGTGGAATTGCTCTATAACTCAAAAACTCAGAGTTACCTTGCTAAAGAAGGTATTTTTGCCTAGAGAAAGAGATTTTGAGGAAAGCAAGTGTTGTAGTGCTTTGTGTACTCAAACTGAGCACAAATGAGCTCTATTTATAGTAGAGCAAGTTTATTTTGGGATCAATAGTGAATGGCAACTGCAGCAGAAGTTTGGCCAATGTTGATCAATGAGAATCCAAGTCTCCTCTAGCCATTGATTAGAGGTTAGAGCACAGAGTTGTGGTTCCCTAGTTGTTGGATCATTCTTGACTGAATTCAGTTGCAAATGTGTCAATCCATGCCACCTTGGTGCATCCATTAAATGCTCCAATCCAAAATTGGAGTCTTGTCCCTCTTTTAGGGATTTCTAGGTTTGGCATGCTACTTCTTGTTCCAAAGACTTTGGAGGCTTGGATCAGTGTTTGTTCCCTTTAGATTTGATCCTCAGATGTGTCCAAAGTGATGACAAGGCTTGGAATTATCTGATTTTGCCAGATCGAGCAAAAGTGCAAAATTCTGCCTAGCCTTGGCAGTTTTCAGCAAGGTATATTGTCATTGTCATATCTCATGGCTCAAGTGGAATTTGATGGAGTTCTTGGCCATTTTGGAAAGTCCTCATATGATATAATAATTGTTTGATCATAATTGGTTTTGATACTGTAAGACCCTAATTTTTACCCCTAAGATTTCGCACATCTCATTTGCATCTCATTACCACAAACAAAATGACAATTTGTGTTTCTCCTGAGCACCTGTGTGATTCTCTTTTGCTTCATTTGTTTCTGTTTACTAACCTCTAACCAAAATACAAAAAAAATTGCTGCAGTTTCTCTCTCTCTCTGTGTTGTGCAGGTTTGTCAAAGGCAATGAAGTGATCTCAAGTCACATGTGGTTGTTCAAAAGCAAGATGTCTTGTGCTGAGGTTCTTCAGTTTATCAAGCAGTGGTTCATGTGAGTTTTGGGTTCAGAAAGTCAGATTCAAATGGTTGTTGTTCACTTGTGGCTTATTCAGCGGTAGATGTGTGCACTTTATCAAGGGCTTGTGAAAAAGTCAAGATTAGTTTTGGGCTGAAAATAAAGATTTGATATCCATGATCCATTAACAACCTATACCCATTTTTCATTATAAACCATTATCCACCTCATGAACCATTTCTTTTTGTTTTAACCCAATTTTTTTAAACCCATTTTTTATAGATATCCATTTTTTTCTAATCCACTTTTAAACCAATTTCATTTTATCCATATTCCATTTTTTTTTATTCAAAACCATTTTTCTAAATATCCAATGACCATTTTTCCTAATCCATTTTTAAAACCACATTCCTTATCAATTCTCCACTTTACTTATCCACTTTCTAATACCACTTCATTCTTTCAACATTATTATTCAATATCCAAATTCACTTATCCATTTCTCAAATCCAATTACCCATATCTAAACCAAATCCTCTAAATCAAATTCACAAATTTCCAATTATCCATTTTTTAAAATATCTAATAACCATGTTTACCTTTTTAATCCATCTTACATCCATATTTCTTTAACCAAATATCCAAATCTTTTTTTTATATCATTTCCATTTAAATCCATTTTTTCTTATATAACCATTTCTTTCTAAACATTTGTCTATTATCAACAAAAATAATAATCATCATAACACAATACCAAAAGTTCATTTTACAAAAGCAAATCATTTCTTAAATTCATAAGCCCACTTCTAATTGTCATCAAAGCCACATTAATTGAACAAAATGCAAGCTGCAACTTATCCAAGCCTTATTCCCTCACGCCAAGCTGCAACAATACAAGCTGCAAAAAGTCCAAACCAAGCACAAGCCATGAACAAAAGCAAAACAAGCTGTTACGAGCCAAAGTGCCAAAACGCGAGCCTAAGTTTCACAAGCTGCTAACGAAATTCAAAACGGCATCGCATATCATAAATAATACACATGACCTGCAAGGAAAAATCCAAAAACGACAACAAATCAAGGACCAAAACGCAGCAAACAACTCAGCTCAAAACGCATGGAAATAAACTGCAGCAAACGACATCAAAAGCTACACATCACAAAACGCAATAACAAGAGCGAAACGGCAGCACAATTCACTCAATTTCACTCTATAAATAAGAAGCTTCACACCTTCATTTTCCAAGCTTGAGAGCCAAAAACACGCTGCTAAAATCATTTCTGAACCATCCTCAACCTTTCCTCAAGTCTTCAATTCACCCACACACTCCAATTTCCAAAACTTTACTCCATCTCCAACCTGCAAATCATTCTCACAAATTCTCTCAAACAAATCTTCAACAATCCGACGCAATACGCACGCCTTCGACAACGACCTTGCATCGCACACCTTCATCAACATAATCCAACTCAAATCAACATACATCGCATCGCATCCATCAATAATAGCACACACGTTCAGAAAGAAAAGTAGAAGAAGATTTGAAGTGCTACTAACCAACTTCGGAGGTAATTTGAAGATTTTTGCCGAAACTTTCGCGGTTCCGATTCGATCTACCGAAGCACTTTCATTCGAAATGGATGATGTATTTGGAATCTATGCATTATTCCGATCGTTTCTGTTCAATAAATTTTCACCGCCGCTCCGCCGTTGACGAACTCCGAGCGTCTCCCCCTCCGATGAACAGTACCGGCGAGAAGAAGAAGAAGATAACTTTGATCTTTTTCTTTTCTGATGTTGTTTCTCTTCTTTTTTATTTTAAATGTTATTTAGTTTTGGGCTTTAGGCCCGTTGGCATTTATACTCTCACCACCACCTCCATTTTTACTTTACAAACCTCCTTTTCTTTTTTTCTTTTAATTTCTTTTTTCTCTTTAATTTTTCTCTATTTTTTATATATGTTCTTTTAATACTTTTATTTGAAATTTGGATTTTACTACTTTTGTTTTTTTCTTTTAAATTGTGTTTAGAAAAAATTCTCGAAAAAAAATCATTTGGAGAATATTTTAATTCTTTTTTCATTTTGATTTCTTATTCTATTTTGATTTTCTTTTTGTTGGTTGTTGGTGGATCATAAATGTTAGATCCATTTTCTCTTCATCTTAATTCTTTTCTTTTTGATCGATGAAAGTCTAAAGGATCGTGAAATTCCTTCATTGAATTTCGATCAAGACTAGATCGCTGGTATCGCTTTCGGATGACGATTTACATATCGTTCATCTAGCATACATTAGCACATAGATCTATTGACCGGCCTCATTGTAGGGTAATTACTCTGTAAATTACTCGGAGATTGCTTAACATAGCGCAATATTTGTCCCACATCGGAAAAAGATCAAGAATATTGATTATTTGTCTTTTGGTTCAAAACTTATGAAACTTGTTGTTAGGAGGCTTTGGTCTTGTCAATCCTCTAATGAGTTCTCATTACTCTTGACCTAAGTGCAATTATTCAATTATAATTGATCACTAACTCTAACAACTAATCATTAACATACTAACATTACTATTGTACTAATCATTTACAATTCCTTCTCGCTCCTTATCTCTTTTACTTTTATGCTTCATTTTTATCATTTCATTTCATGTTTATACTTCTGCAATTTTTCCTTTGTCCGTTGGACATATGTTTATGCTTTCGCAATTTTCCTTTTGTCCGTTGGACACATGTTTATGCTTATGCCTTTTTCTCTTTGTCCACTTGGACCAAAAACATTAATAAAGGCCAAAACCTCTAAAAAAAACTTGTGCTTCTAATCTTGGACTTTGGTTACTATCCTTTGCAATGGACATGGAGCTTTGCACCTAAACCTTGGACTTCAATGCTATTCTTGAATCCTTGAACTTTGACCTTGGACATCCAATGCAATTCTTGGAACCTTGGACTTAGAACTAAGACCTCTTCCCTTTGCTTTGGAATTATGGTTCGAAGACTATGGAGTTTACTTGTGTGGTTAGGCTATTCTTATCCTTAGCTTTTACTTTATGCTTTAGGATAGTCACTTCTTCTCCTCCCCATTCTTCAATTTTCAAAACTCTCTCTCTTTTTCAAAACCTTCTTGTTTTCAAACTTTCACCTCTTTCATAAACAAACCTTGACTTTGTCAAGTGACTTTACTCTTTTCTTTTCATTTCTTAACAAATGCTAAACTACATAAGCATATTGACACCTTTTTCAAAAGACTTAAAAAACATCAAACTCATCACTCTCCTTTTGTGCCCTCGTGCACTTTTCTCTTTTAAAACTTTTTCATAAGTTTAGACATGATTCATTTCTTTAAGCGGAATTATTCACTTAGAAATGACGACTTGTCTTTACATTTAAAATCAACCAAAACAAACAAATTTCGTTCTTTGTACCACGAACTACGGGGTTTTGATCCTACATTGCACATCGTGGGTACGTAGGCATGAGACGACAAGTCTCTTCAAACACAAAAATCTTAAAAACAATTTCTTTTCTCATCTCCTCAATCACTTTTCAAGCAACCATTTTCAGACCAAAAGCGGTAAATATTTCAAAGGGCTCCTATAGAGTACTATAGACGTTTTGGGTGCTAACACCTTCCCATTGCGTAACCAACCCCCTTACCCGAACTCTCTTCACTTGTTCTTGTTGTAGAGCTTGTGTAGGTTTTGTTCGCTCTTTTTCCTTTCCTTTTTGGATAAAATAAAAGTGCGGTGGCGACTCTTGCTTTTCGAGTTAAGTTAATCAATAGCTTATACTCACGATTTTGCCGCTACAGAAAAATGGCGACTCTGCTGGGGACAGATTGACCTCTTGCTGGTCCATCCCTTAAGGGGTTTAGCCTACTTTGATTTATTTACTGCTTTTTGTCTGACTTGCTTATTATTTGTTTGTTCTGGTTGGGATGTTCTGAGAGATAAGCCCACTACCCAGGCTTGAGCATACACATAGGTATTAGTGTGGGTGAACGTGTCGCTCCCGTGGTGTTGGCCACGTGCGGGTGTTCACGAGACCCACAACCAGACGAGGTTCTATCGGGAGATATCTGCTACTGTATATTGATACAGGCCAGTAGTTATTCTCTTGAGGAACTATCGACTCTGGCGACCATTCCCGAGAACTCAGCAACGCCTCTCCTCCCGAGAACGACAATGGCAGACCATAAATGGCAAACCCATTACGATTCTCGATCCGAGGACCCAATGTTGGGAACTTGCTATAGGATATCCTTTTTTGGGGAATTAGTGGACGACCTCTTTGTTTGGCGATAGTATTGTACCCCGAGGGATGAATGTACTATTGCTTCTCAAATAGAGAATCTGAAACTGAGGATCCCGGCTTTTTAGTACCCACATGTGAGAATGGGCGGGTGTTTACAGGTTTTCAGGAAACCCTGACTTCCAACATGCCCGGTACTTTGGATTTCTTATCAGTGTGGACTTATCAACTTGGTATTCCGGTTTTCTCTTCAGAGTGAACCTTTGAACCTGTGTGCTTTGAGTGATCTTGTTTGTAGTTATTGCATTCATGCATTCTTGCATCCATGAGCATACATATGCATTCTTCCGAGTTGTCCCAGAACTCATTTCAACTGTCTCCTTCTCCAGTTATCTGTTCGCCGTCAAGCTGTTTCCTCAACACAACTACGGGACTAGAGTTGCTGTCAGATTGAGAATGGAAAACCAAGAACAACACAACGCCGAAGTCAGAATGGAAATTGATGAGTTGAAGGTCGGCATGACCAAGCTCACAGAAATGCTGCAAGTTCTGATTGCTAGAGGTGAACCACCTCAGAGGACCGTGATTGTTGAAACTTCAACTGCTACTATTGACCCTCCGCTGACTCAATAACCAGCTTCTACTTGGCCAGAATTTGGGTTACCTCCGAATTACTCGCCACCCTTTGCAACTACTCCTGTGTTCGTCTCGCCAGTATCTTCAGCTCCATTGTTCACTGAACCTCAGCCTATTGTGCATTCTGTTGCTCAAGCTGTTCCTGAGAATCCTTTCGTGTACCATGTTGTTGGTCCACAATATGAAAGCCAGGGAGAACCTGGATACATTGAAGAAGTAAGAGAGCAATGGCAAACTCTGGACAAAAGGATAAGAGCCGTGGAAGGAAGTGATGTCTTTAATGCTGCCGCAATGGACATGTGTCTGGTTTCCGACTTGGTTATTCCTCCAAAATTCAAAACTCCTAATTTTGAGAAATACCAGGGGCACACCTGTCCCAGAACTCACTTGGTGATGTACTGCCGCAAGATGGCTGCTCACGCAAAAGATGACAAACTGCTCATTCATTGTTTCCAAGACAGCTTGAGTGGGGCTTCAATGAAATGGTATATGGGACTTGATAAGAACCGTATTCAAAGCTGGATGGACTTGTCTGATGCTTTCTTAAAGCAATATAAGTACAACTTGGACATGGCACCTGACCGTCGTCAATTGCAGAATATGTCTCAGAAAGAAAAAGAATCCTTCAAAGAGTACGCTCAGCGATGGAGAGAGCTAGCTGCTCAAGTGGAGCCACCCTTAGCAGAAAAAGAATTGACTGGATTGTTCATGGACACTCTTCAGCCACTCTATTGGGAAAAGATGATAGGCAGTGTATCATCCAGTTTTGCTGACCTAGTCACAATTGGAGAGATACTAGAAGAAGGTATCAAGAAAGGAAGGATTGCTAATGCTGAAGCCTTCAGTGGTGCTAAAAAGTATGCTGGGAATTTTCAAAAGAAAAAGGATGGTGATACCCATGATGTTTCAGTTGAGAGGAAACCTCGTCAGAAACAACAATATGTAGCTGCAGTTGCTCCTGTTGTTAATGCTCAAACAGTTCAAGCTCCTCGTCAGGCTGTCAGACAGAATCAGACTCGCAATAGGGTTAAATTTAATCCTATCCCGACGTTTTATAATGAGTTGTATCCATGTCTTGTAAAGAAAGGTTTGATTACAACAAGGACTCTACCTCCTCCTCCAAATCCTCTTCCAGCTGGCTACAGGGCTGATCTTCACTGCGAGTTCCATCAAGGTGGGGCAGGTCATAACTTAGAAGGTTGTTTTGCATTAAAAGCTAGAGTACAAGAGTTGGTGAACTTAAAAATTCTGGACTTTGTTGATAATAACCCCAATGTTATCAACAACCCTTTGCCAGAGCATGCCAAGTGAAGTTTGAGTCAATTCAGACGGATCATCTCCTAAAGCCAGTGTTTCAGACAGGATAGCTCATCCTTGTTGCTGATTAGTCATTATGCCTTGTTTCTTTCTGTTTGCAATTTTCTTTGATTGTATTGACTATTTGTTTTTGAACTTTATTTGTACTTTCATGGTAATTTCAATGAAATGAGCAATGCAATGTTTGATTCAATTTCATTTATATCCACTGTGTGCATCTTTATGCTTTCATTTTCACAAAAAAATATATCCCCTGTTCACTTTCTTTATCAAGCTTTTGTTTATGCAAAGATTGGAGGGAGGATGATGAAAGAAAAATACCTGAAATTGCTGGATTGTATGCTTTCAATTAAAACTTGGCTGAGGATATACAGGCATTGTTTCAACTCCCAAACACTGGAGAAATAAGGAAGTTAATCCTTTGTCAACCCCTTCGAGCCTAGAAGTTGGAGTTTCCTTCTGTACGAAAAACCCGCAATCTTAACCTGGGGATGGGTAGTTCTTAGTTAATTTGACTGTGCATGCAAAATACTTTCTAATAAAGGTTGCAATCACAAGCTTTCCTTCGCACACATCAAAGAAGTGTCGAAGATGTCTTTCAAATCAAAAGCCAATGATGGTTCACCGTAATCATTAAGCCAAGCAGTCACTATATTTCAAAAAAAAAAGAATAAAAAAATTAAATGAAAAGTCCGTTAAGTCAAAACCTATGAAGGAGACTTAGGCAAAAATTGGGGCATCCCGCTGACTGTAAGTTCAAATGACACAGTTCAGGCAAAAGTTAGGGATAATAAAAGAAAAATTAAGAAGTTACCAAAATCCTCAAAGACAAAACGAGTTGACTAAGGTCCTCCTCAAAAACAACAAAATGTTGTAAGAAAGAGTGACTGCCATCTCAAAAATCTCTTGAGCCATCATCATAACAGTGTTGCAATTCCAAAATCTCTTGGAACCTAAATGCATAGTTTGAATTAACTGAGCATAGGACTGGAGATCATCACGAAGAATGCGTTGGGTACAAATAAACTTTGAGCCTATATCCTTTGTTTCAAAAGCCGTGAACCAGACCACGTTACAACCTTCAAAAGACCTAATTGAAGCCAGGTTTCTTTTGAAAGCATACTACAGCAAGGTTACGTAAACTGACTCCTATGTTTGTTGCCAATCATTTGCTTTGATGTCTTACCTTTGCTTTCTCTTTCATTTTTGCATGTCTAAACCGCCGTGTTTTGACAAGCGTTTCATTTGCTTTACATCAATAATATCATTCCAAAAATGATTTTTGATTTCAAAATTGCATTGAGCTTTGCATTAAAATTACCATGCTTGTTTGAATAATCCTATTTGCAGGAAAACTTTCCTCATCAAGAATTTTCAAACAGTTAAGAAACACGATCAGTGATCCAATCAGGGGCATTACCTCCAGATCCTGTTGTGAATCAGTCTAAGATTTGTTGCTCAGTGCAAGTTATTCTCAGAATTGGTTATCCAGAAGATCTTTTTCAAGACCTATACTGAGTTTAGCCTTCTCAACATTTGTTTCAAGCAGCTGAAGCCATGATCAGTTTATCCTCAACAATCATTTCAGAACTGAAGCCATGATCAATTCATTTTCTCCTGCAGCAGTTAAACTGAAACCATGATCAGTTTATTTTCATCAATCTGGGGCAATCTTCTTCAAGAATCTTCAAGATGTCTTTCCACAAAAGACCATTAGCCTGATATAATTCATAAGGGTGACAGAGATGTGTTCAACATCTTCTTTCCAAGCGGAGTGGGCAGTGTTCTCTGTGTTGAGGAATCATAGTTCTATTCTTCCCTTACAAAAGAGTCTATCTCGGTTATCCCTATCATCTGCATTGCATACATAAATCATTCATATATCATTGTATAGAAATATTTTCATAGCTCGAAGTGTGCTTTGCACTCATATGCATTTTTCTGAGGTCCTGTTGCTTTCACCATCTTACCATGAGATCAAAGTCCAACTTACTTGGCACCTACCAAAACTTTTACCTGCCTTCTCATTCAGTGCTACTCCTGGATGTTGTCATTTCCCTGTGCATCTTGTCCTGTTGTTAGATGTTTGCTTTCTTCCTTTCCAGTGTTATTCCTGGATCTTTGCTTTCTCTCACTCCAGTGACATTCCTGGAGTGGATGTCTGTCTCTTTTGATTTCCAGTGCCATTCCTGGATATTTTGTTCCTCTTGTTTCTCCCAGTGTTAATCCTGGAAGTCTTTTCTCTGTTCTATAATCCCCATTATATCTGCTTGGATACCTTTCAGTGCCATTCCTGAAAGTTTTATCTGTTCATTCAGTGCCATTCCTGAATAAGTGTTCTCCTTTGCATTCAGTGTCATTCCTGGATGTCTTTCTCACTATCATTCAATGCCATTCCTGAATGTAGTGATTTATCTTTACCTTTCAGTGCCATACCTGAAAGTTTTATCTGTTTATTCAGTGTCATTCCTGAATGAGTCTACCTTTACCTTTCAGTGCCATTTCTGAAAGTCCCTGCTCACTTTATTCAATGCCAGTCTTGGATATTGTGAACTCTTGTTATCCAATGCCATTCTTGGATACTTATGCTACATTTTCCAAAACCTTTCTCATGTCATTCAATGCCATTCTTAGATGTTGTGATTTCTTTTGTCCAAAGCCATTCTTGGACACCTTTTCCCCAGCCAAGTCCAATGCTATTCTTGGATATCTTTGATGTTTAACCTTGCCATCCAATGCCATTCTTGGATGTCCCCAATGAAGTTTTCAAATGGAATTTTGTTTATATCCAATGCTATTCTTGGATGACTCTGATGTTTACTGTTGCCTCATTCAATGCCATTCTTGAATGTTGTAGTTCCTTTTATCCAATGCCATTCTTGGATATCTTATCCCCAATAGTGTGTTTTTTTTACCTCCATCCAATGCTATTCTTGGATGACGCTGTTGTTTTTACCAGAAACTTCCTTGTTGTTGTCCAATGCCTTTCTTGGACATCTTTTGGCATACCTTTTGTCTCGTTCGTAGTTTCTATCCAATGATATTCTTGGATGTCACTACTTGTCTTCCCAGGGTCTTGTCCCTCTCTTTCCAACTATTGATGGATACTTCTTGTCACCTTGACGGATCTTCAGAAATAGCTTGTGTTCCCCGGCGTGTCTTTTCGCGCCATCTCTCTCAATTTACCTTAACTCTCTTGTTTCAAGTTTCCCCGCAGTCGGTTTCATCCTTAGCATTCATATCATCTTGTGACATCTTATGGCTAAAAATTTGGTTTTCTGTATTTAAGTATCTTCAATCTTGTCGAGACGAAGTTTTCAACCTTCATATCTCCTGATAGAAGAAACTTAAATAGGGGCAGCTGTAAGACCCTAATTTTTACCCCCAAGATTTTGCACATCTCATTTGCATCTCATTACCACAAACAAAATCACAATCTGTGTTTCTCCTGAGCACCTGTGTGATTCTCTTTTGCTTCATTTGTTTCTGTTTACTAACCTCTAACCAAAATACAAAAAAAATTGCTGCAGTTTCTCTCTCTCTCTCTCTGTGTTGTGCAGGTTTGTCAAAGGCAATGAAGTGATCTCAAGTCACATGTGGTTGTTCAAAAGCAAGATGTCTTGTGCTGAGGTTCTTCAGTTTATCAAGCAGTGGTTCATGTGAGTTTTGGGTTCAGAAAGTCAGATTCAAATGGTTGTTGTTCACTTGTGGCTTATTCAGTGGTAGATGTGTGCACTTTATCAAGGGCTTGTGAAAAAGTCAAGATTGGTTTTGGGCTGAAAATAAAGATTTGATATCCATGATCCATTAACAACCTATACCCATTTTTCATTATAAACCATTATCCACCTCATGAACCATTTCTTTTTGTTTTAATCCAATTTTTTTAAACCCATTTTTTATAGATATCCATTTTTTTCTAATCCACTTTTAAACCAATTTCATTTTATCCATATTCCATTTTTTTTTTATTCAAAACTATTTTTCTAAATATCCAATGACCATTTTTCCTAATCCATTTTTAAAACCACATTCATTATCAATTCTCCACTTTACTTATCCACTTTCTAATACCACTTCATTCTTTCAACATTATTATTCAATATCCAAATTCACTTATCCATTTCTCAAATCCAATTACCCATATCTAAACCAAATCCTCTAAATCAAATTCACAAATTTCCAATTATCCATTTTTTTAAATATCTAATAACCATGTTTACCTTTTTAATCCATCTTACATCCATATTTCTTTAACCAAATATCCAAATCTTTTTTTTATATCATTTCCATTTAAATCCATTTTTTCTTATATAACCATTTCTTTCTAAACATTTGTCTATTATCAACAAAAATAATAATCATCATAACACAATACCAAAAGTCCATTTTACAAAAGCAAATCATTTCTTAAATTCATAAGCCCACTTCTAATTGTCATCAAAGCCACATTAATTGAACAAAATGCAAGCTGCAACTTATCCAAGCCTTATTCCCTCACGCCAAGCTGCAACAATACAAGCTGCAAAAAGTCCAAACCAAGCACAAGCCATGAACAAAAGCAAAACAAGCTGTTACGATCCAAAGTGCCAAAACGCGAGCCTAAGTTTCACAAGCTGCTAACGAAATTCAAAACGGCATCGCATATCATAAATAATACACACGACCTGCAAGGAAAAATACAAAAACGACAACAAATCAAGGACCAAAACGCAGCAAACAACTCAGCTCAAAACGCATGGAAATAAACTGCAGCAAACGACATCAAAAGCTGCACATCACAAAACGCAATAACAAGAGTGAAACGGCAGCACAATTCACTCAATTTCACTCTATAAATAAGAAGCTTCACACCTTCATTTTCCAAGCTTGAGAGCCAAAAACACGCTGCTAAAATCATTTCTGAACCATCCTCAACCTTTCCTCAAGTCTTCAATTCACCCACACACTCCAATTTCCAAAACTTTACTCCATCTCCAACCTGCAAATCATTCTCACAAATTCTCTCAAACAAATCTTTAACAATCTGACGCAACACGCACGCCTTCGACAACGACCTTGCATCGCACACCTTCATCAACATAATCCAACTCAAATCAACATACATCGCGTCGCATCCATCAATAACAGCACACACGTTCAGAAAGAAAAGTAGAAGAAGATTTGAAGTGCTACTAACCAACTTCGGAGGTAATTTGAAGATTTTTGCCGAAACTTTCACGGTTCCGATTCGATCTACCGAAGCACTTTCATTCGAAATGGATGATGTATTTGGAATCTACGCATTATTCCGATCATTTCTGTTCAATAAATTTTCACCGCCGCTCCGCCGTTGACGAACTCCGAGCGTCTCCCCCTCCGATGAACAGTACCGGCGAGAAGAAGAAGAAGATAACTTTGATCTTTTTCTTTTCTGATGTTGTTTCTCTTCTTTTTTATTTTAAATGTTATTTAGTTTTGGGCTTTAGGCCCGTTGGCATTTATACTCTCACCACCACCTCCATTTTTACTTTACAAACCTCCTTTTCTTTTTTTCTTTTTTCTCTTTAATTTTTCTCTATTTTTTATATATTTTCTTTTAATACTTTTATTTGAAATTTGGATTTTACTAATTTTGTTTTTTTCTTTTAAATTGTGTTTAGAAAAAATTCTCGAAAAAAAATCATTTGGAGAATATTTTAATTCTTTTTTCATTTTGATTTCTTATTCTATTTTGATTTTCTTTTTGTTGGTTGTTGGTGGATCATAAATGTTAGATCCACTTTCTCTTCATCTTAATTCTTTTCTTTTTTATCGATGAAAGTCTAAAGGATCGTGAAATTCCTTCATTGAATTTCGATCAAGACTAGATCGCTACCATTTTTCTTTTCATGCGGTATCGCTTTCGGATGACGATTTACATATCGTTCATCTAGCATACATTAGCACATAGATCTATTGACCGGCCTCATTATAGGGTAATTACTCCGTAAATTACTCGGCGATTGCTTAACATAGCGCAATATTTGTCCCGCATCGGAAAAAGATCAAGAATATTGATTATTTGTCTTTTGGTTCAAAACTTATGAAACTTGTTGTTAGGAGGCTTTGGTCTTATCAATCCTCTAATGAGTTCTCATTAATCTTGACCTAAGTGCAATTATTCAATTATAATTGATCACTAACTCTAACAACTAATCATTAACTTACTAACATTACTATTGTACTAATCATTTACAATTCCTTCTCGCTCCTTATCTCTTTTACTTTTATGCTTCATTTTTATCATTTCATTTCATGTTTATGCTTCCGCAATTTTTCCTTTGTCCGTTGGACATATGTTTATGCTTCCGCAATTTGCCTTTTGTCCGTTGGACACATGTTTATGCTTATGCCTTTTTCTCTTTGTCCACTTGGACCAAAAACATTAATAAAGGCCAAAACCTCTAAAAAAAACTTGTGCTTCTAATCTTGGACTATGGTTACTATCCTTTGCAATGGACATGGAGCTTTGCACCTAGACCTTGGACTTCAATGCTATTCTTGAATCCTTGAACTTTGACCTTGGACATCCAATGCAATTCTTGGAACCTTGGACTTAGAACTAGGACCTCTTCCCTTTGCTTTGGAATTATGGTTCGAAGACTATGGAGTTTACTGTGTGGTTAGGCTATTTTTATCCTTAGCTTTTACTTTATGCTTTAGGATAGTCACTTCTTCTCCTCCCCATTCTTCAATTTTCAAAACTCTCTCTCTTTTTCAAAACCTTCTTGCTTTCAAACTTTCACCTCTTTCATAAACAAACCTTGACTTTGTCAAGTGACTTTACTCTTTTCTTTTCATTTATTAACAAATGCTAAACTACATAAGCATATTGACACCTTTTTCAAAAGACTTAAAAAACATCAAACTCATCACTCTCCTTTTGTGCCCTCGTGCAATTTTCTCTTTTAAAACTTTTTCATAAGTTTAGACATGATTCATTTCTTTAAGCGGAATTATTCGCTTGGAAATGACGACTTGTCTTTACATTTAAAATCAACCAAAACAAACAAATTTCGTTCTTTGTACCACGAACTACGGGGTTTTGATCCTACATTGCATATCGTGGGTACGTAGGCATGAGACGACAAGTCTCTTCAAACACAAAAATCTTAAAAACAATTTCTTTTCTCATCTCCTCAATCACTTTTCAAGCAAACCATTTTCAGACCAAAAGCGGTAAATATTTCAAAGGGCTCCTATAGAGTACTATAGACGTTTTGGGTGCTAACACCTTCCCATTGCGTAACCAAACCCCTTACCCAGACTCTCTTCACTTGTTCTTGTTGTAGAGCTTGTGTAGGTTTTGTTCGCTATTTTTCCTTTCCTTTTTGGATAAAATAAAAGTGTGGTGGCGACTCTTGCTTTTCGAGTTAAGTTAATCAATAGCTTATACTCACGATTTTGCCGCTACAGATACTTTTTGGATCCAAGTGAAAAATGCCCCTACATTTGGAAAAAAGTGAAGGCAGATTCTGACTTAGTGAAAATTTCACTAAGTGTTGTAAAAAAGTGACATTTTCACTTTTCTTGATTTTGATCATTCCATAACTTGAAATCCATGGGGAATTGGAATGAGTGGTAGATGAAGCTTTTGTAGAGGGTAATGAAAGCTACAAATCCAGCTTTGGATGGGAAAAAATGGCCTTGTGGTTTAGGAGTTATGATCCTCCAAAGTTGGTACCCTAGCCACTTTGTTCCATAACTTAAAAAATTTTCTAAGTTTTTTATGGTTACCCCTTTTACATGTTATCCCACTTTTCTTGATTTTTCTTGATGAATGATGATTACAATCACACATTGACATCATTTTAGGGTTAAAGAACCATAATTGTGAAAAATCTCAAAAAGTCAAAGTTGACTTTTGTGCACAGTTGACTTTTTGTCAGATGAATTCCAAACTGTGCGATCCTCTATGAAATCAAGTCCTTGACCTAAATCAAACTTGATGGATGGATTTCATAGGTAGTATAGGGTGTATTGAATCATGTCCTAGGGTTTGGGAGCATGTCCTGGTCAAAAGTCAAAGGTACAGTTGACTTTTCTCGCGAAACCCTAATTGTGGTTCAGATGAAATTGAAACTTGTTGATCAAGCTTCTTGGATCAATCCATTGTTGCAAATGGATCAATGTGGTTTATTAGAGACCCTCAAATCCTCTCTTGAGTTCTTGGCTCATGATTTGTCCCAAAAGTCAACTTCGGGGGTGAATTAGGTCAAGAAACCCTAATTCCTGATTTATTTTTTTGAATGCATCCCCTGAGGCAAATTTGACTTGATGATTGGGTTCATGATGTTCCATGGAGCATCATAGATTATGCTTTGAAGCATTGGCTCATGCCCAGAGGAAAATTTCCATCTGGAGGCCTTGGTCGACCAAACCCTAATTTGGTGACACCGGCGATCTTAAGGCTTGATCCACCTAGAAGGGAGAAGCCTTGTGCTTAATCCTTGAAGTGGGAGTCCTCTTGATCCTTTGTAGATGTTTGAGAGGCTAGACAAGTTGAAGATCATGTCATTTCTTGATTGATCCTTTGTCTAAGAGCTCTGAGAGGGCTTGAAACCCTAAGTCTGATTGTAGTGGATGCTCACCCATCTTTGGGGAGACTAATGGTTCATCCGTATTGTGATGATGATTTGCACAATGATGAGAAATCTTAGTGGTCAAAATTTGGGGTATGACAGATGCCCCTATTTAATCTTCTAGGACCCAGAGGTGTGAATGGCGAAGGTATTCGGGCATTCGGGGTGCAAGAGGATTAAATATCGGAATACCCTAAATTTTGATGGTGGTTATGAATGGAAGTTCGTGCATCCTTCCTCTTTTGCTAAGCAATTATTCTTAGAAAAGGTAAACTTCCCCTCGATCCTGGTTTCCTACCAAGGAACTGGTCTCAGTTTCTGATTTAAACTTCCCCTCGATCCTGGTTTCCTACCAAGGAACTGGTCTCAGTTTTTGAATTAAAATTCCCCTCGATCCTGGTTTCTTACCAAGGAACTGGTCTCAGTTTCTGAATTAAACTTCCCCTCGATCCTGGTTTCCTACCAAGGAACTGGTCTCAGTTTATTTTGTCAATAAACTTTCTTGACAAGGGGCGCTATGTGTAGCGATTTTCCTCAAACTTCTCGCCGAATTTTCCCAGGGAGATGCCATTTTACGGAAAAACTTTTGATGTCAAACTTGCTGGGGAACCCATCTGTCTGAATTGTAGAGGGGTACAAACTTCTCTGTTGGAGATGCCATTTGTTGACTCTATCGGGGAAAACGAGTCTCTTGAGAGACTGCCATCGCTTGGGGATATTACATCATACTTTTGTCGAGATCTTCTCAGAGAAATGCCATATAATGTACCCCAGTTTTGAGGTGTCGATGACTTTGTTGACATTGACATTCTGGAGAGAAGGACCAATGTGTTGCTGAAAGTCTTTAGTTGAGAGGCTTTTTCTAGGGATTTTCCTTAATCCGGGAAAGCGAAGATATCATCTTCCGTGGCAAAGAGTGATGCTGGCTGAGGGTTCTCCAGTTTTTCAGAGGTTCAAGTTATCAAAGTGGTCAAAGGCCGACTTCATCCTAGAAATAAACTAGAGGAGAGAGAGTGTGCAGACGCAACATTTCTTGACGAGGAAAGAACTGACAACTCGATTGAAAGGACTGTTATCACTAGGGGATAAGACCGATGAGAGTGATAGTGATGCAATATGATTATGCATGTGAATCAATAATGCATGGCGTATGTATGTATATGCTGACAAAACTGACACGACATATAGACTAATAGATGAACATGACTGGATACTCGGCCACTGCTAAGAATAAAAAGTATCACTGGTCCCAGATAGCAATCCTGCCTTGCTTAGGAGAGATAGTCCCTGCAGGGAAAATCGTTGGTCGGGCTTAGGAGATAAGAACTCTACCGGGGGTGTCAGATGAAACAGGGTTTTTGACACAGTTGATCCTTCGTTCAGGCGCACTGGCTTAGAAGGAGTACTTTGATTCTGCACTTTGAGGTTCGATTACTTCTGGAGAAGCGACCGATGTTCTTTCGATGTTCAACAGTCAAAATAAATTTCCATCTTTATTTTAAAAGTAGAAAAAGGTTTAACAAGTAAATTCATTTTTGTTTTATTTCAAGAATCGTTGATCATGTTAAAATGTCGTCCTGTAAAGCTAAAACAAATAAGAATTGCAAACAAAAGCACAAGGGCTCAAATTTTATTGATAGGATGGAAATCAGCCAAACGCGTGATTCCATAGAGTATTTACAAAGTTAGAAAATGGTAATTCAAGGGAAAAGGGCTACATTGAAACATAACGACCACTATCCTTCTACCAACTTTGAATTCTGGGCATCCCGAGCTTCTGTCGAAGATGACCCTGACTGGAGTTTTTCTGACGGATGGCATGACTGCTGAGGGACTTGCCCCTGTTGAACATAGTTACTTGCCATTATCCCTAAATTTTTCCTGGATTGTAGTTTGAGATTTCCAATCCATCGGGATGATTTTTTATTATGTCTCTAAATTTTTCCTGGACCGCCCTTTCGGGTTTTCAATCCACCGAGATGTTTTTTTTTTGTTTTTTTTAGGCGAAGTATTTCTTGACTACGTCGACATTTGTGGGGTAGGTAAATTCCTCTCCATCTATGGTTGCAAGTCTCAAGGCGCCGCCTGAGAAAGCTTTCTTGACCACATAGGGGCCGTCATAATTCGGAGTCCATTTGCCCCGAGAGTCAGTGAGAAATGATTGTATCTTCTTGAGCACAAGGTCTCCTTTCCTGAAGACGTGAGGTCGAACCTTTTTGTCAAACGCCTTCTTCATCCTCTGTTGATACAACTGACCGTGGCATAGTGCTGTTATTCGTTTCTCTTCAATCAGATTCAGTTCGTCGTGTCGACTTCGACACCATTCAGCCTCTGTAAGCTTAACTTCCATTAATACCCGGATTGATGGGATCTCTATTTCTATGGGAAGCACTGCCTCCATGCCATAAACTAGAGAGAAAGAGGTTGCCTCTGTTGAAGTGCGGACAGATGTGCGATAACCGTGAAGAGCAAAAGGCAGTATCTCGTGTCAATCTTTGTAGCTCACAACCATCTTTTGAACGATCCTTTTGATGTTCTTATTAGTCGCTTCTACCGCTCCGTTCATCTTGGGTCGGTAGGGAGATGAGTTATGGTGTTCGATCTTGAACTCTGTGCACAACTCTTTCATCATCTTGTTGTTCAAGTTAGATCTGTTATCATTAATGATCTGGCTAGGAACACCATAACTGCAGATGAGATTATTTTTGATAAATCAGACCACCACTTATCGGGTTACATTGGCGTACGACGCTGCTTCGACCCACTTGGTGAAGTAGTCAATGGCTACCAGGATGAACCGATGTTCGTTCGAAGCCTTGGGCTCAATCATGCCAATCATGTCGATTCCCCATATGGAAATAGGCCATGGGGAAGAAAGAAATTTGAGATGCGTTGGCGGTACATGGATTTTGTCTGAGTATATCTGACACTTGTGATACCTCCTCATGTACTTGTAGCAATCGGATTCCATGGTCAACCAGTAGTACCCTGCTCTCAGAATTTTTCTCGCCATTGTGTGTCTGTTGGCATGAGTGCCAAAGGACCCTTCGTGACTTTCTTTTATCAGCTTGTCTGCTTCTGGTTTGTCGATGCATCGAAGCAAGACCATGTCAAAGTTCCTCTTATAGAGTGTATCACCGCTCAGGAAGAAACTGCCTGCTAGCCTTCTGAGGGTTTTTCTATCTTTCCTGGATGCCCTAGGTGGGTACTCTTGTTTCTGAAGGAAGCATTTGATATCGTGATACCAAGGTTTGCCATCTATGACTGCTTCAATCGTGAAGATGTAAGCGGGTAGTTCAAGGCGCATTATGTCGATCTTAGGTAGGTCGTTCCATTGACATACACTAATCATGGAAGAGAGAGTGGCTAATGCATCAGCCGTGTGATTCTCCTCACTAGGGATATGATGAAACTCGACTTTGTTGAAGAAGGGTAACAACCTTCTTGCGTAATCTTTGTACGGAATCAGTCCTTATTGGTATGTGTTCCAATCTCCTTTGATCTGATTGACGATGAAAGCTGAGTCGCCATATACATCTAAGTTCTTAATCCTTAAGTCGATCGCTTCCTCGAGACCCATGATACAAGCTTCGTATTCGGCCTCATTGTTTATGCACTTGAACGTAAGTCTGGTAGGGAAAGGAATGTGGGTACCCTGAGGTGTTATTATGATTGCCCAAATTCCATTTCCGTAATGATTGACAGCTCCGTCAAAAATAAGTCCCCATTGGGAATCTGGTTCTGGCCCTTCACTAGGTAGCGGTTCATCGCAGTCTTTTATTTTTAGATACATGACATCTTCGTCTGGGAAGTCAAATCCGACTGATTCCTGATCGTCAATCGGTTGATGAGCCAAATGATCGGCTAAAATACTCCTTTTAACGGCTTTCTGAGCGTGGTACTCTATGTCATATTCTGATAACAACATCTGCCAACGGGCAATCCTTCCCGTGAGAGCAGGCTTTTCAAAGACATACTTGATTGGATCCATTTCAGAGATTAACCAAGTAGTGTGACGAATCATGTACTGGTGAAGACGCTTGGCTTCCCAAGCCAGAGCGCAGCAAGTTTTCTCGAGCATAGTGTACCGAGTCTCGCAGTCGATGAATTTCTTGCTCAAATAGTAGATGACAGACTCTTTCCGTTTGGTTTCATCTTGTTAGCCAAGTACACATCCCATTGAGTCTTCCAAGACTGTTAGGTAGATGATCAGTGGTCTTCCTTCCACTGGAGGTGATAGAATCGGCGGGTTCGACATGTATTCCTTGATACTGTCGAAGGCGATTTAGCAATCTTCTGTCCAAACGCAGTCCTGGTTCTTTTTTAGTAATTTGAAAATCGGCGCGCATGTCGCGGTCATGAGGAATATAAATCGGGAGATGTAGTTCAAACGTCCCAAGAATCCTCTGACTTGTTTTTCAGTTTTTGGAGAAGGCATTTCTTGAATGGCCTTGACCTTGTCAGGATCAACCTCAATTCCTTTTTGGCTGACGATGAACCCTAAGAGTTTCCCTGAACGGACACCGAATGTGCACTTGTTGGGATTCAATCGGAGTTTGTACTTTCTCAACCACTCGAATAGTTTTGACAGGTGGGTCACATGCTCCTCCTCTATTTTAGATTTTGCAATCATATCATCGACATACACTTCGATTTCTTTATGTATCATGTCATGAAACAGAGTAGTCATGGCCCTCTGATAGGTTGCCCCGACGTTCTTCAAACCGAACGGCATTACCTTGTAACAAAAGGTACCCCATGAGGTAATGAACAAAGTTTTCTCCATGTCTTTCGGTGCCATTTTGATCTGGTTATAGCCCGAGAATCCATCCATGAAGGAGAAAACTTTGAACTTTGTTGTACTGTCTACCAGCATGTCAATGTGTGGTAAGGGAAAGTCGTCCTTTGGAGTAGCCTTGTTTAGATCTCTGTAATCGACACACATTCTGACCTTTCCATCCTTTTTCGGAACTGGTCTTATGTTGGCTAACCATTGAGGATATTCTGACGTAGCGAGGAAACCCGCGTAAATCTGTTTCTGTACCTCCTCTTTGATTTTGACAGTCATGTCTAGATGAGTCTGTCTCAACCTTTATTTTACCGGCAGACATTTTGATCTCAACGGTAGATGATGTTCCACGATGCTGGTATCCAACCTTAGCATATCCTGATAGGACCAAGTGAATACATCAGGAAACTCTTTGAGAAGTTTTGTCAAACTTTCTTTGACAGTTGGACTGAGCAGTGCCCCAATCTTGACTTCTTTTCTCTCTTCTTCTGAGCCCAAGTTGACTATTTCCAGCAACTCTTTGTGAGGCTCAATGGACATTTCCTCTTGTCTGAGTAGTCGGGAGATCTCCTCTGGACTTTCGTCGTCATCTTCTTCTTCAGCCCCAAATACCGGGAACTCAAAGTCGGGAGAAGGCATCAGATCGTATGTTTCAACGGGGTTTAAAACAAGCAATCTGCATGACGTGATGATTTGTGTTTAGAAGAGGTAGAGAAAATACAAGTGTGTGCAGTGTATTTCTTTTACTGCTTGTTTTTATTATTGAGTTGTTTTTTAGGATTACCATTTTCTGAAAAACGAAAAGAGAAAATAGCAATTAATGCGTAAATTACTAAACGACGTTTATTTATTTATAAACAAGTCGATTCTTGAAACTATAGCCCTATAAAACAAAACTCTGTCGCTTTGGACGAAGCGAAGAGGGATAATTACAGAAAGTGAGCCCTATAAAAACATTCGTTTCACCTGGGCAGAGTGAAAGGTTAAAGTAAAGACGACAATTACTTAGACTTATGAACAATCTTCGGAACATCGACAGCAACCCATTGGCGGCGAACTCCTCGGTGAATCACAAAGTCTGGCACCTTCCTTGATTTGTCTTCAGAAATAACGCTGATTTCTGGCGGAGCTGTATCATTGGAATCTGTCTCCCAGGCAGAGTTGTCGTATGAGGATTCCTTAGTTGCATTTCGCAGAGTATTTGTGCTCTCAGGCAAATCTCCCCATCCAGTTAGCTAGATGTCTTCGAGCCTGATACGAGAGCTTTCAGGAGGGGTGTACTTGACCGTGAAGTCAAATTTTCCACTTGGTTGTCCCAGGGTGTCCCACACTTCTTTGGAACTAGAGGAGTCATCTCTCTCGATGACGTTGACCTCGGGAAAAGCATAGTTAATGAATTCAAGTCCTGCAAATGTTACGAATTCATTGTCGTGCTGGGTATTTTCAGGATAACCTGGGTGTTGATCCCATGACATGGCGGGGACACAGGTATTCTGTTCAATGATACTCAGCTGATTTTCATTGTTCGGCTGATTTTCCTGCCCCAAGTCTCTAGGATACGACTGCCAGATAGGCAAGCCATCCATTGGGCCATAATAGTCGTGGTCAAAGTTGTATTTCATCGAAGTGTCTTCCTCTAATGAATTTGGCGGAGCACAGCATCCTTCAGGATCACAATCTCCATATATCATTTCGACATCTGACCTCGGTATAAATCTCAGACTCTGTGCGGAATAGCAAAAGGGAGTCTGCGTTTCGCCCTGAGACGTATAACCGTCCTCGTTGAGATAGGACTTCCATTCTTCCTCCGTATTGGAGGAATCATCTTTATTGATGGTATGCACTTCTTGAGTCACTGGTTGAAGGAAGCCTCCACTGTGGAAGAAGTTCTGAATGGGATGAAAACTTTTATTGTTCGCGGCCGTCTGAGTACAGGTTGAGGAAAAGCCAATACCTTTCTTTGTTTTATTATCATTAGGAATGACAAGCTTCCCCCATCCGGTTGTATTGGTATTCTAGACCGCTTTGATAGCATCTTGGTATGAGGAAATTGAGGTTCCTTTCTCTGATTGATTCTCATTGCTCACCGTAAGTGCTCGGAACTGAGTCCCAACAACCTCCTCGGGTTCTACACAAGTAGATGATGATAAGTTACTCACGAGCAAGGCCTGTTCTCCACAGACTGTGACAAGTTGGCCGTTCTGGACGAACTTTAGCTTTTTGTGGAGGGTCGAAGTGACCGCCCCAGCCTGATGTATCCAAGGTCTTCCTAATAAACAATTGTATGTTGCTCAGATGTCCATGACCTGGAAAGTGACTAGGAAAGTGTGAGGACCGATAGTTATGGGAAGGTCAACTTCGCCGATAACCATTTTTCTAGATCCGTCAAATGCTTTGATGACGACCTCGCTGGTTTTCATCGGAGGTCCTTTGAATGATAATTACATCAAAGTGGACTTTGGCATAACATTCAGGGCTGACCCTATGTCTACCAGTACGCTGGCTAAAGCATCGTCCTGGCAGTTGACTGTAGTGTTGAGCGCCATGTTATGACGGTGACCCTCTTCAGGTAATTCCTCATCACTAAATCCCAAGTTATTGCAGGAAGTGATGTTAGAGACAATGCTATCGAAGTGTCTGATTGTTACATCCTGTTCGATAAAGGCTTGCTCCAAGACTTTCTGTAGAGCCTCCATGTGCGCTTCTGAACTGAGTAAAAGTGATAGCACTGAGATCTTTGAAAGAGTTTGTAATAGCTGATCAACAATGTTTTATTCACTCCTTTGGATGAGCTTCAGCATCTCATCATCATTTTTTGAAAGGTCGGGATTACTGGATTGACCGACTGGTGGATTGGGAACTTCTGTCTGAGGTTCCTTTTCTTTGCTGGGTTCTCCAACTCCTCTGTTGAAGATTCTACCACTCCGTGTTACTCGACTGATGTCTGCAATATTCACGACGGAGGGTAATGGAATTTCCTCTGATGATCAGAGATTACGACGACGTCCTTGATTTGATCAGTGAAATAGTTGACTGATCCAGAACTTGACCATGGTTGAATCTCTTTACGGTCCAACTGACTTTGAAGGGCTGCTCGCACGAGGTAGCATCCTTGATTATCCACTGAGCAAACTCCACACCGCTCATAGTTGTGTAGTGGCACCTGGCCACATCCACTTTGAATACAGTGTAACCTTACTAGGTCTGTTTCCATCGACTGAACATCCTGACTTTGATATCTAGTAGGATTCCCGTTAGTGATACTAATTTGCTGGGTGTCTTCATCCATATAGATTGGAAGCCACCAGTGGTTCAACAAGTGCTGAAGTGTTTCCTGGACAACGGCACATCCCTGATCACCTTCGCAACCCGTTTTACAGCCCTGATAATCATGTGATACCAGGAACCCGAGCCGGACCTGTTTAGCATGTAACTCCACCAGGCTGGTATTCATTAAGCGAATATCGAAGATTTGAATCATGTTGATTTGATAATGATTCCTATTATGGTAGTCTTGAATCCATCCAAGATCCATCTGACGCTGGAGGGCCTCTTGTATAAAAGAGCATCCCTGTTTGTTTACCGAGCAAGTCAGGCAGGAATTATAATTGTGACGTGGCAGATTATGAAACTGGGTTTACCTTGAGTGCATTGCCACCAGGTTGACATTCATCGCACGTGAAGATGGTTGGTTTCTACCTGAGTGAATCACACACTCAAAGATAACACAGAGTCTCCACCGAACTTTATTTAGTCCCAAAGGACAGGGAAAATATCGATAAAACCCAAGGGGAAGAGAAACGGGAACGGGGGGTCGGTTATACGAAAGGAAGGTATTAGCACCTAACGCATCCGTTGTACTCGACGGGAACCATTTTGCTTGCTTCTAGGATTGGATGGGTTATCTATCTAAATGCTTCTAGCTAAAAGAAGGAGAGAGAGAAAGGAAAGGGGGAAAAGAAAGAAAATAAGGGAAATGCTCGTGGAGGAACAAGGTCCTCGTGCCTACGTACCCTCATAGTGCAATGAGGAAATCAGAGCGCCGTAGTTCATGGAACCAAGGGACGAAGAAAAGGAGGAAGACGGAAGAAAGGTGGAAGTGTGTTCGCCGAGATCATTGCGATCTCATGCCTACGTATCTGACATTCAGAAGAATGCAGAATCAGAGCTTCCGTAGTTCGGGGAACTGAACGAAAAAGGAAAACAAGAGAGAAACAAGGAGACGAAAGAAGTGGTGTCGAAACCAAGAGCAAGAGTGAAAGAAAAAACTCTACTGGGAAAGACCCCACAGTAAGAGCGTTTGCACAAAAGAATAGGAAAAGAATGGTGTCAAAACCAAGAATGAAAGAAACTTCGCTGGGGATAGCAAAGAGAATTGGTGTCGAAACCAAGAAAGTAAGAGCAAAGGGAATAGGAAAGACTCCGATGGGGATCCAAATAAAGGGATGGTGTCATAACTGAGAGAAAAAGGAGACTCGGTGTATTAACTGGTTGGCAGTGGTTAACCGAGGAAGAAAATACTGCAACTCTGTGGGGATAGAGAAGCATTAGTTTTAACGGAGAAAACTGTGATTAACCAGAAAAGCGGGTATAGGACCGAACGAAGGTCGTGACCCAAAGAGGTTCGGTAAACTGACTGAACAAACAGTACTCAACCGAAGAAAGGGTATTTGAACCAAAGAAAGGTTACTAACCCAAGGGTGCAAGTATTCGAACCAAGAGGAGGTTGCCAACTGCGGTGGATTCGGTGTTTACAGACGGACTGTGACCAACCGAAGAGAAAAGCGAGTGATTAACCAAGAGAAGGTGATTAACTCGAAAGGGTTCAGTATTTTAACAGACGGACTATGGTTAACTGAAGAGAAAAGTGAGTGATTTACTAAGAGAAGGTGATTAACCCAAGAGGTGCTCAGTGATTAACAGACGGACTGTGATTAACTGAAGAGACGGGTGATTAACCAAGAGAAGGTGATTAACTCGAAAGGGTTCAGTATTTTAACAGACGGACTGTGGTTAACTGAAGAAATGGGTGATTAACCAAGAATAGGTGATTAACCCAAAAGGTGCTCAGTGATTAATAGACAGACTGTGATTAACTGAAGAAACGAGCGAAATTGGTGTTTTAACTGACATGCAGTGGTTAAACCAACAAAGGGAAAAGAACCAAGAAAGGATTACGAACTCCTGGGGAAGAATGGTCGTGACAGGAAAACTGTGTTAGACCAAAGACAGAGAATTGAGACTCTTCAGGGGAATCAAAAAGCAATGATTGATTACAAGAAGAAAGGAGTGATGGAACAAAGAGAGATTGTTAGCGCAAGGATAATGATCTCAACCAAGAAGGATGGTGATTGATCAAAAGGAGAGATTGAAAGAGATAGGAGTGTTCACGGATCGAAAAGGATCGCAAAGAGAGAAGAGTAATCAAGGATCAACTCGACAGGGGAATAAGAAACACTATAGTTGGAGGATAGAGGTGACTATTCTCGAGGAGAGGACAAGACGCCCTTACCAAAGCAATAGCCAGAATGAGGGTGGAAAGACTCCATCCTCATTCTTTCTCTAGCACCCAAAGTATAGTGTGGAAAGTGAAACGGACAGCGCAACCTCTCCAATGTTGTACAGTGCTCCTGCGGAAAGAAACGGACAGCATAACGACGTTAATTTGTACAGTGCTCCGATGCAAGGCGCAGCGCGAAACTCCAACTCCACAGGGGGAAATGAGAGAGAAAGCTCTAAAGGAGGCCTAAAGAGAGGAAAAGGGAAGATCGATTAATCGAAACAAAGTTTCGATCAATTAATCAAGGGAGAAACATGCTAACAACTTCTCAAAGAGGATGAAAAGTCATTAAAGCAAAAAGGAGTGAATTATTGATTTTAAAAGATTAAGTTTATCCATGAAGAATAAACTTAATGCAAACTGAAATGGAAAGTGCAAAACAGTGCCAAATGATCATCAAAGTGCCACACAAAATCATGTATCATGTGAACAAAGATAGTGCAAGAATTGTTATGTTCATACAAATGCTAAGAACATGAAACAAATGAATAATCGAAAAGGTGCATCGAAAGTTCATGAACATGCTTCAACCAGAAGTGAAATGACATTAAAAACATCCATAAAATCCAACATGACAATCAATGGAAGTTAAAATGAAGAAAGCATGGCAAACACACTTGAAAATGCAAGAAAATGGCCTTCTGGTTCAGTGTTAATCGATTAACACAATTGCACTGCAAAGTGTTAATCGATTAACACTTGAAAAAGTACGAAAAAACACTGGTTAATCGATTAACACAATTGCACTGCAATGTGTTAATCGATTAACACTGTACAGGGAGCAGAAAATCAGTTTTGAAAAGTGCTGTTGGCCAACTTTTTGATTGTGCAATCACTCCAATGCTATGGCAAACAATTATGCATGAAAAATCAAGCTTAGAAACAGCAAATGATCAACAAAAGAATCAATTAACAATCAAGATCATGGATCAAGCAAAAGTATAATCAAATCGCATGCAAGAATATCGAAATTACATCGCAAACGATACGAAAATGATCGAAATGATAAAATGAATGAAATCCACCAACCTACAAGGCTGAGATGTGCCTTGGTAAATGTTGCAAAGTGATCTTGGTGCAGGAAATCAAAGAAAACCAGAGGATCCTTGAATTGTAGACGAAACGCGTCGAAACCGATCAAAAATGCGAAAATGCACCGAAATCGAACTTGCACCAAAATAAATGGTGTGAAACCCTTGGATTGAATTAGAATGAGATGTAATTCCAGAAATCCAACCAAAGAATGCCAAATGATGAAGGTTAAGCTCAAGAATTAATCACTTTCAAGGTGAAAAGTGATTATTCTTCAAGAATAAGAGCTTTTGGTGATGTTTGATGGAGAAGAATTGAGATGAAGATGAAGAATGAGTAGAGAAATCAGAGAAAAAGTGAGAGAATTGAGAGTGAAATGTGAGAAGCTTGGTGAAAAATGGTAGAGAATGGTTGAGGAATTGAAAAGTGAGTGGAGATGTGTTTATATAAACTTTAGGTTTGGAGCATAAGATGGTTTAGAATTTGGTTTGGAATTAGCTTTGGGTTTAGAGCTAGGTTAGGAGTTAGTTGGACTTGACTCACCGAGTCAAGGCGGTTAACTCGGTTAGTTAGAACCAACTCGGTAACCATCCCAAGGTGAATTCTAACATCCAAAGATCCACATTACTTGGAGAACAAGGAACGTGGTGCACTTGATTTGAAGTGGAGTATCATAGCAAATGCACTTGGAATGGATTGAGTAGCTTGGAAATGTTTAGAGGTGTCTAGAATATTCCATATGCTGCTAGAATCCAAGACCAAAATGTGTGCAAAGGTGCTGTCTTGAAAAAGCAGTAAATTGTGTCTATTTTGCCTGTGTTAATCGATTAACACAATTGTACTGCAAATTGTTAATCGATTAACCAGGCCAAAATATGCCCAATTTGCCCTAAAAAAGGTGTTGTGGTCCCGGCTTCGATTTTCCGCCTCTTGTATTGATGAATAGGTACGGAAACCTTCATTTTGTGCTTGTTTTGATGAGGTGATGACCTTGTGAGGATATTATTAATCGGGCTTAAAAAACCTAAATATCCTGCAATCAAAACACCACAGGAAAAAAATGCGAATGCGTATGCCAGCGATGCGAATGCTTATGCTTATGCAAAAAGGCAAAAGAGGGAGGTCAAATTTCGGGTTACGGCAACTGCCCCTAATTAATCCTCTTGGACCTGAATGTATGAATTGCGCCAGCTTTTCGATGATTCGAGGTAAAAGGGGATTAAATAAAAGAGTAGCTTGAGAATTTGGCCGATGGCGACAAAAGAAGAGTTGAAAGTGTTTGAAGGTTGATAAATGCAAGGTTTAGCTGAAAATCTGCTGGGAGATAAGTCAGGCAAAAAAGAGAGGGATTGTGATCGATGCATATGCTATGTATGCGTTTCTACATGATGCTTGATATCATGCAATGCAAAGGCTCAAGCTGAGGCACAGTGAGAAGTGATTAGGTAGAAACTGTAGCAAAACGACTTCGACATCCTCGGTCGGGGAGAGAACCCGCAGATGAAGACAATCTCTGCTGGAGACAACAGTTCATAAAGGATGATGGTTCCGTCAGGGAAAGAAACTGAGAACATCTCAGGTTTCTAGATCACCATGGTTGTCCCTGTTGGGGATGAAAGAACCAAGTCAATCCTTCCTACCAAGACTGGCTCTGCGTGGGGAAAAGAGATTCCTGAATCATGTTGACTCAGCTGAGGAGAAACCACTGTTGCTGGTGACAGATAGTTCCTGATCATTGGAGATGATACACGACCCTTGCTGGGGAAAAGTGAACAAAGATGTCTTTGCTGGGGAACACCTTGGTCACCTGCTGGGGAGAATGATGACTCTGCTGAGGAACTACTGAGGAGACAACAACTTCTTCACTGAATCAAAATATTGTCGGCCAGGCGTTAGGCTTACCAATGGATATTACCACTCACCCTACAGGAGTTACCAGTAACACATGCAATGCATAATGCTTTCTCGATTGATTTAGCTTTTTATTGTTCTCAACGTTTTTTAGTATTATGTGATCATAAATAATTATTTATTTTGTAAACAAAATACTGGAATGAAAACAAATTGAGGTAACAAAGATGCATTTTATTGAATGTGAAATTTTTTGTACATAAAGTGTGTACAAGGATGCAAAATCCTTGATGAGGAACTTTGCAATAAAACTGAAAAACAAATGTAAATGGCAAAGGGAAATTATGCTTTGCATTGATTACAACATTGGCCACCATCCACTGTAAGTCTATGTTCCAACGCCTTGCACCAGTCGATGATGATTGGAGTGTTCTGTTACCGTCTGAGGTTTAGCCATGAGGAAAAGAGGCTCAAGTGTTCACAGTCAATGCCTTTATCCCTAATTTTTGCCTGGACATGTTTTCACTTTTTTTTTCGTCCACCGGGATGCCCATTTTTGCCTAAGTCGCCCTTTCAGGTTTTCAACTTAGCGGGCTATTATTTTATTTTTATTTTTTTCATTGTCCCTAACTTTTGCATGGACATTTCTTTTTTTGGTCCATCGGGACGTCCATTTTTGCCTAGATTGTCCTTGCGGATGTCAATCTAGCGGACTTTTATCCATTTTTTTTCAGGCATAATATTTTTTGACTGTATCGGAGTTCACGGGCGATGGCAACTCCTCCCCATCCATTGTGGTGAGGATCAGGGCTCCGCCTGAGAAGGTCTTCTTGACAACAAAAGGTCCTTCATAGTTGGGAGTCCACTTGCCTCGTGGATCCGAGTGAATAGGTGAATATCTCTTGAGAACGAGTTCGCCTTCGCAGAACGTTCGAGGGAGAACTTTCTTGTCAAAATCTTGCTTGAGGCGTCTCTGATACAATTGACCATGAAAAAAGACTGCAAGGCGCTTCTCTTCGATGAGATTCAGCTGGTCATATCTGGATTGAACCCATTCAAGTCCTTGACCTAAATCAAACTTGATGGATTGATTTCATAGGTATTATAGGGTGTATTGAATCATGTCCTAGGGTTTGGGAGCATGTCCTGGTCAAAAGTCAAAGGTACTGTTGACTTTTCTCGCGAAACTCTAATTGTGGTTCAGATGAAATTGAAACTTGTTGATCAAGCTTCTTGGATCAATACATTGTTGCAAATGGATCAATGTGGTTTATTAGAGACCCTCAAATCCTCTCTTGAGGTCTTGGCTCATGATTTGTCCCAAAAGTCAACTTAGGGGGTGAATTAGGTCAAGAAACCCTAATTCTTTATTTTTTTGTGAATGCATCCCCTGAGGAAAAATTGACTTGATTATTGGGTTCATGATGTTCCATGGAGCATCATAGATTATGCTTTGAAGCATTGGCTCATGCCCAGAGGAAAATTTCCATCTGGAGGCCCTGGTCGACCAAACCCTAATTGGTGACACCGGCTGTAACGCCCCGATTTTGATTATTCCATTATTCTTGAGTCTTTTAATTTAATTGGGTGATAAATTATTTTATTTGTTAAATTGGTGTGTTAAATGTTATTTTACAGTTTTCGAGAGTTTTCGGGGAAATTAGAATGGAGGGTATGTTAGTCTTTTCTTAATTAATTATAAGTTAGAAATTTTGTGGAATTAGAATTGTGTGAGAAAAATGAATTAAATTGATTTAGTGGAAAATGAGAGAAAAGAAATAGGAGAGAAAAGAAAATAGAAAGAAAAGAGAAATAGAGAGAAATAGAGAAAGATAGAAAGAAAAAGGAGAGAAAGAAAGAAGAGGAAGAGAAAAGAAGAGGAAAGGAGGAAAAACTTAGAAATTCATCAAGATCAATCAATTAGCAAGCTTGGAATCCGGGTAAGGGTGTGAAACATTGTTATCTTATCAATGTATGTGATTATGTATGAATTGTTGTTGTTGTTGATGAATTTTGTGAGTTTTAGGGTATAACCCATTTTTGAGAAATCGATTGGAAATTGATCCAAAAGTGTGTAAACTCTTGTTGATTGTGTTCTTGTTGGTCTATACATGTTTAATATGTATTGTTACACTTCAAACTGTTGTTTTTCTGAATTTAGATGATGAATTGGTGAAGTTGGAGGTGGAAAAGCGCAGAACATTGTTCTGCAGAATTTTCTGGAAATTCCCTGGCCATACGCGTAAGGGGCATGTCCATACACGTATGAGTCAAGGCGATACGCGTAACAATGGCCGATGGAAGGGTCAATACGCGTATGGAGGGAGGCTTTTCCCGACCCTCTGGTGATATACGTATGGGTGAGGGGCGTACGCGTATGGGTTTTGGGAACGTGGAATTGTGAAGGAAATGGGTTCTGTCCGTACGCGTATGGACAGGAGGAATGTAAAAATGGGATTTTTCAAAATGTCGTTTTCGGTTTCATCCGTAACTTTTGTTCCGAGTATCCGATTTTTACATTCTTGGTGTCGTTGGAAAGCTATTGAGCTGTACGTTGTGATTATGATGTTTTGAAAATCGTTAGCCGATTTAATTATGTCGGAAAGTTGGGAATAGTGCTATTTAGCGACTTTTACCGTTTTGACTGTGTGTTTGAATGTGAATCATACAATAGTGCATTGATGTGAATGTATATAGATTGTATGTGATTGTATGAGATGAATGCATGAATATATTGTGAATATGTATGCATTTCAAGAATGTCTTGTGTCATTTTGCATATGAAGCATCATGAAATACATTCTTGTGTTGAGCGATTCTAATGAGAATCCGTCGTAACGTCGTGTGCCCATGTGGGGTGTGAGCGATGATTACGAATGATTGTGTGCCCATGTGGGGTGTGAGCAATTGGATCGTGTGCCCGTGTGGGGTGTGAACGATCGGGTCGTGTGCCCATGTGGGGTGTGAGTGATCCATAAACATTGTGTGCCCATGTGGGGTGTGAGCAATGGGTGAACATCGTAGGCCCGACGGGGAGTTACTTCGGTAACGAGTGATGGTTCCAGCAGAGTTCCTGAGTGAACTAGTGATGATTGAGTCGGTATCGCATTGCATTTGCATAGAGTCGTGAGTCGGTCTCTATGATTTGCATTTATCATCTTTATAATGATGTGTTGTTGAATGAACATAATTGTGTATGCTTATACGGAATGATTGAGAATTGTGAAAGTGTGCATGATGAATATGCTTGGTGGATATTTATATATATACATTGTGATGTATATGGATGAAAAGGTGATGAATTGTGGTGAGAAGGTGTAATATGTGTATTTTTATGTTTATATATAATTATATGCATTGTTATTATGATAATATTTCTCACCCTTCTGCTGTTTTATGATGCTCTATGAGGCATTGCAGAGTAGGTATGCTGGAGGTCTTTTTGTGAAGCATGTCTTTATTCTTTTGGTCGGTTGGCTCTGATATGTAGCACCGGGTAGCTAGGATGTATAGTATTCTTTTGTGATACATTTGTACATGTATCTTGCTGATGAATTTGTATATATAAACATGAATGATGTTGTTGCATCATATTGGTTGATGTATATATGTTCGATGTTATCAATGTTTGGATTTTCCGCTTTTATTCTAAATATTGAGATGTGGGTGTAAGGACAAAGTTCCTATGTGGCAAGTTACCCCACTGTTGCATATCAATCTAATGAGCAAGTGTTGTTTGTATTAAATGCGTGTATGATGTGACATGCCTCTTTTATACTATGTTTTAATCGTACTCTGGCGAATTTTTCTTTCACATATGTGCCTAAGTGAATTATGTGATAATTTGGGGGTATAGAAAGGGGGTGTTACATTAAGTGGTATCAGAGCCAGAGTTGAGTCAGTTGTGTCTGTCTTGTTGTTGTGTTGGTTGAACTGTCGTTTAACCTTGTTGTCATTTTTTGGGAATAATCAGAAGATGGCTGGTAGAAACGACAATGCGATGGCTGCTGCTTTGGAAGCAATGGCTAGGGCGGTGCAAGGTGCACCTAACGTGAATGCTAATGACGAGTTCAGGAAGAATCAGCCACCGGTTTTCAAAGGAAGATTTGATCCCGATGGAGCTCAATTGTGGTTGAAGGAGATTGAAAGAATCTTCAGAGTTATGGGCTGTGTGGAGGAGAATAAGGTGAGGCTTGGGTCTCACATGCTGAAGGAAGAAGCCGACGATTGGTGGGTCGGTATGCGTGAAGTTCTTGAGGTGGATGATGAAGAGGTAACTTGGAATTTATTTCGTACTGAATTTTTGAGGAAGTATTACCCTTAGAGTGTGAAGGGAAAGAAGGAGATGGAGTTTCTTAAACTGAAACAAGGTAGTATGTCTGTGGTGGACTATACTGCTAAATTTGTGGAGTTGGTTCAATTCCATCCTCATTATGCTGCGATTACTGCTGAGTTCTCAAAGTGTATTAAATATGAGAATGGTTTACGTCCTGAGATCAAACAAGCTGTGGGATATCAAAGGATAAGGAGGTTTGCGGATTTGACGGAATGTTGTAGAATCTTCGAAGAAGATAGTAAGGCTCGTTCTACACATTACAAAAGTTTGAATGAGAGGAAGGGGAAGCAACAAGCTAGAAGTGGACCTTATGTGACACCCGTTGATAAGGACAAGCATAGGGGAAGCTTTGATAGGAGATCTGGAGGAGGAGGTTCCGGTGTTGTTAGGTGTTACAAATGTGGTGAAATAGGTCATAAATCTTTTGAGTGTGGGAAACCTGTAGTGAAATGTTCTAATTGTGGTGGTCTTGGGCATGCTGCTACAGATTGTAGAAGAAATATGGTGAAGTGCTATAATTGTGGAGAAGTGGGTCACATTAGTACTAAGTGTACTAAGCCGAAACAAGCTTAAGCGGGCGGAAAGGTGTTTGCATTGGCGGGGACTCAAACTACGAATGCAGACCGTTTGATTAAAGGTACATGCTTTATTAATAGTACACCTTTAGTTGCTGTTATTGATACGGGAGCGACTCATTCGTTTATTTCGTCTGAGTGCGCGAAGCGTTTGAATCTTGCGTTAACTTTGATGGGTGCTGAAATGGTTATTGAGACTCCTGCTTCAGGGTCGGTAAATACATCTTTGGTGTGTATGAGTTGTCCTTTGACCATGTATGGTAAAGACTTCATTATGGATTTAGTATGTTTGCCGTTGGTAGGATTGGACGTAATCTTGGGTATGAACTGGTTGCAATTTAACCGAGTTCATATAGATTGCTATCACAAGTTAGTAAGGTTTCCTTCTTTGGAAGATGATGAATTTTAGAGTTTCCTATCCACTAAAGAGTTGAAGAAACTTTTAGCGAACGAAGCTCAATTGTTTGGTTTGTTTGCATCATTGTCGGTGGAGAGTAAAGTTGAGCTTGATGTGTTCCCAGTGGTTTGTGAATTTCCAGAAGTGTTTCCAGAAGATATTACGGATGTACCGCCGGAAAGAGAAGTTAAATTTTCTATTGATCTAGTTCTGGGTACTAGACCGATTTCGATGGCACCGTATCGTATGTCAGCATCGGAATTGGTAGAATTGAAAAAGCAATTGAATGACTTGTTGGACAAGAAATTTGTAAGGCCAAGTGTTTCTCCTTGGGGTGCTCCGGTATTGTTGGTAAAGAAGAAGGACGGGAGTATGCGGTTATGCATTGATTATCGACAGTTGAACAAAGTGACAATTAAGAACAAGTATCCGCTTCCAAGGATCGATGATTTGATGGACCAATTGGTTGGTGCGGATGTTTTTAGCAAGATTGATTTGAGATCAGGATACCACCAGATTCGTGTGAAAGAAGAGGATATTCAAAAGACGGCATTTAGGACACGGTATGGTCATTACGAATACTCCGTGATGCCATTCGGGGTTTCTAACGCGCCGGGTGTGTTTATGGAATACATGAATCGTATTTTTCATGAACAGTTGGATCGTTTTGTGGTTGTGTTCATCGATGATATTTTGATTTACTCTAAGTCTCAAGAGGAGCATGAAGAGCATTTGAGAATTGTGTTGCAAATTTTGAAAGAGAAACAATTGTATGCTAAGTTGTCAAAGTGTGAATTTTGGTTATCGGAAGTAAGTTTCCTTGGACATGTTATTTTCGGTAGTGGTATTAGTGTTGATCCATCCAAGATAGATGCGGTGATGCAATGGGAGGCTCCTAGGTCGGTTACAGAGATTCGAAGCTTTTTAGGCTTGGCGGGTTACTATCGGAGGTTTATTGAGGGATTTTCGAAATTGGCACTTCCTTTAACGCAATTGACTTGTAAAGGAAAGGCTTTCATTTGGGATATTCATTGTGAAGAGAGTTTCAATGAGTTAAAGAGAAGGTTGACAACGACTCCGATCTTGATTTTGCCTAATCCTAATGAACCATTTGTTGTGTATTGTGATGCTTCATTGACAGGTTTAGGTGGTGTTTTGATGCAAGATGGAAAAGTTGTGGCATATGCTTCTAGACAATTGAGAGTGCATGAAAAGAATTATCCTACACATGACTTGGAGTTAGCGGCGGTGGTGTTTGTTTTGAAAATATGGAGGCATTATCTTTATGGTGCGAGATTTGAAGTTTTTAGTGATCACAAAAGCTTAAGATATTTATTTGATCAGAAAGAATTGAACATGAGACAAAGGAGGTGGCTAGAACTTTTGAAGGATTATGATTTTGGTTTGAATTACCATCCGGGTAAGGCAAACGTGGTGGCCGATGCCTTAAGTCGGAGGTTGTTACATATGTCCGCATTGATGATGGAAGAATGGGAACTTTTGGAAGATTTCAGAGATTTGAGTTTGGTTTGTGAAATGACGCCGAGAAGTGTGCGACTTGGTATGCTACATGTTACGAATGATTTTCTTGCAACGGTTAGTGAAAAGCAAAAGTTGGATTTGAAGTTCGTTGATTTGATGATGAATGAGAACGAGGATTTTAAGGTTGATAATTTTGGAGTTTTGAGATTCCGTGGTCGTATTTGTATTCCCGATGATGTGGAGTTGAAAAAGATGATTTTAGAGGAAGGACACCGAAGTAAATTAAGTATTCATCCGGGTGCGAATAAGATGTATCAAGATTTGAAGAAGATCTTTTGGTGGTCCGGTTTAAAGAGGGATGTGGCTCGATTTGTGTATGCATGCTTAACTTGTCAAAAGTCTAAGGTGGAACATCAAAAACCGAGTGGATTTATGCAACCGTTGGATATTCCGGAATGGAAATGGGATAGTATATCGATGGATTTTGTTACGGGATTGTCGAATACGCAAAGAGGTCATAATGCTATTTGGGTAATTGTTGATAGGCTTACTAAATCTGCTCACTTTATTCCAGTTGATATTAGTTATCCTTTGGAGAAGTTAGCCGAGATTTATGTTCTTGTGATTGTGAAGTTACATGGAGTTCCTAAGAGTATTGTATCGGATAGAGATCCAAAGTTTACATCGAGGTTTTGGGAGAGTTTACAAAAGGCTTTGGGTTCTAAGCTAAGATTGAGTTCGGCTTATCATCCGCAAACGGACGGTCAAACCGAGAGGACGATTCAATCGTTGGAGGATTTATTGCGTGCTTGTGTACTCGAGCAAGGTGGTGCTTGGGATGGTTATTTGGCGTTGATTGAATTCACTTACAATAACAGTTTTCATTCGAGTATAAGTATGGCACCATTTGAGGCTTTGTATGGTCGGAGATGTCGAACACCTTTGTGTTGGCATGAAACCGGCGAGAGGACGATAGTTGGACCGGAAATGGTACAACAAACAACGGAGAAAGTGAAGTTTATTCGGGAGAAGATGAAAGCTTCTCAAAGTAGACAAAAGAGCTATCATGACAAGAGGAGGAAAGATCTTGAGTTTCAAGAAGGCGACCATGTGTTTTTGAGAGTTACACCAGTTACGGGTGTGGGTCGTGCTTTGAAATCGAAGAAGTTGACATCTCGTTTTATTGGTTCGTATCAGATTACTTCACGAGTTGGTGTTGTGGCTTACCGTGTGGCGTTGCCTCCGAACCTTTCGAATTTGCATGACGTATTCCATGTTTCGCAACTTCGGAAATATGTTCCGGATCCGTCACATGTTATTCCTATGGACGAGGTTGAAGTGAGAGATAACCTTACGGTGGAACCTTTACCGGTTAGGATTTTGGACCGCGAAGTTAAGAAACTAAGGGGCAAGGATATTGCGCTGGTCAAAGTAGCGTGGAGAGGCGCAGCAGAAGGCAATATGACGTGGGAACTAGAGAGTGGGATGCGAGAGTCGTATCCGGAGTTGTTTGAATCAGGTATTATTTTCGAGGACGAAAATTTCTAAGTTGGGGAGAGTTGTAACGCCCCGGTTTTGATTATTCCATTATTCTTGAGTCTTTTAATTTAATTGGGTGATAAATTATTTTATTTGTTAAATTGGTGTGTTAAATGTTATTTTACCGTTTTCGAGAGTTTTCGGGGAAATTAGAATGGAGGGTATGTTAGTCTTTTCTCAATTAATTATAAGTTAGAAATTTTGTGGAATTAGAATTGTGTGAGAAAAATGAATTAAATTGATTTAGTGGAAAATGAGAGAAAAGAAATAGGAGAGAAAAGAAAATAGAAAGAAAAGAGAAATAGAGAGAAATAGAGAAAGATAGAAAGAAAAAGGAGAGAAAGAAAGAAGAGGAAGAGAAAAGAAGAGGAAAGGAGGAAAAACTTAGAAATTCATCAAGATCAATCAATTAGCAAGCTTGGAATCCGGGTAAGGGTGTGAAACATTGTTATCTTATCAATGTACGTGATTATGTATGAATTGTTGTTGTTGTTGATGAATTTTGTGAGTTTTAGGGTATAACCCATTTTTGAGAAATCGATTGGAAATTGATCCAAAAGTGTGTAAACTCTTGTTGATTGTGTTCTTGTTGGTCTATACATGTTTAATATGTATTGTTACACTTCAAACTGTTGTTTTTCTGAATTTAGATAATGAATTGGTGAAGTTGGAGGTGGAAAAACGCAGAACATTGTTCTGCAGAATTTTCTGGAAATTCCCTGGCTATACGCGTAAGGGGCATGTCCATACGCGTATGAGTCAAGGCGATACGCGTAACAATGGCCAATGGAAGGGTCAATACGCGTATGGAGGGTGGCTTTTCCCGGCCCTCTGGTGATACGCGTATGGGTTTTGGGAACGTGGAATTGTGAAGGAAATGGGTTCTGTCCGTACGCGTATGGACATGGGTGATACGCGTATGGACAGGAGGAATGTAAAAATGAGATTTTTCAAAATGTCGTTTTCGGTTTCGTCCGTAACTTTTGTTCCGAGTATCCGATTTTTACATTCTTGGTGTCGTTGGAAAGCTATTGAGTTGTACGTTGTGATTATGATGTTTTGAAAATCGTTAGCCGATTTAATTATGTCGGAAAGTTGGGAATAGTGCTATTTAGCGACTTTTACCGTTTTGACTGTGTGTTTGAATGTGAATCATACAATAGTGCATTGATGTGAATGTATATAGATTGTATGTGATTGTATGAGATGAATGCATGAATATATTGTGAATATGTATGCATTTCAAGAATGTCTTGTGTCATTTTGCATATGAAGCATCATGAAATACATTCTTGTGTTGAGCGATTCTAATGAGAATCCGTCGTAACGTCGTGTGCCCATGTGGGGTGTGAGCGATGATTACGAATGATTGTGTGCCCATGTGGGGTGTGAGCAATCGGATCGTGTGCCCGTGTGGGGTGTGGGCGATCGGGTCGTGTGCCCATGTGGGGTGTGAGCGATCCATAAACATTGTGTGCCCATGTGGGGTGTGAGCAATGGGTGAACATCGTAGGCCCGACGGGGAGTTACTTCGGTAACGAGCGATGGTTCCAGCAGAGTTCCTGAGTGAACTAGTGATGATTGAGTCGGTACCGCATTGCATTTGCATAGAGTCGTGAGTCGGTCTCTATGATTTGCATTTATCATCTTTATAATTATGTGTTATTGAATGAACATAATTGTGTATGCTTATACGGAATGATTGAGAATTGTGAAAGTGTGCATGATGAATATGCTTGGTGGATATTTATATATATACATTGTGATGTATATGGATGAAAAGGTGATGAATTGTGGTGAGAAGGTGTAATATGTGTATTTTTATGTTTATATATAATTATATGCATTGTTATTATGATAATATTTCTCACCCTTCTGCTGTTTTATGATGCTCTATGAGGCATTGCAGAGTAGGTATGCTGGAGGTCTTTTTGTGAAGCATGTCTTTATTCTTTTGGTCGGTTGGCTCTGATATGTAGCACCGAGTAGCTAGGATGTATAGTATTCTTTTGTGATACATTTGTACATGTATCTTGCTGATGAATTTGTATATATAAACATGAATGATGTTGTTGCATCATATTGGTTGATGTATATATGTTCGATGTTATCAATGTTTGGATTTTCCGCTTTTATTCTAAATATTGAGATGTGGGTGTAAGGACAAAGTTCCTCTGTGGCAAGTTACCCCACTGTTGCATATCAATCTAATGAGCAGGTGTTGTTTGTATTAAATGCGTGTATGATGTGACATGCCTCTTTTATACTATGTTTTAATCGTACTCTGGCGAATTTTTCTTTCACATATGTGCCTAAGTGAATTATGTGATAATTTGGGGGTATAGAAAGGGGGTGTTACATTAAGTGGTATCAGAGCCAGAGTTGAGTCAGTTGTGTCTGTCTTGTTGTTGTGTTGGTTGAACTGTCGTTTAACCTTGTTGTCATTTTTTGGGAATAATCAGAAGATGGCTGGTAGAAACGACAATGCGATGGCTGCTGCTTTGGAAGCAATGGCTAGGGCGGTGCAAGGTGCACCTAACGTGAATGCTAATGACGAGTTCAGGAAGAATCAGCCACCGGTTTTCAAAGGAAGATTTGATCCCGATGGAGCTCAATTGTGGTTGAAGGAGATTGAAAGAATCTTCAGAGTTATGGGCTGTGTGGAGGAGAATAAGGTGAGGCTTGGGTCTCACATGCTGAAGGAAGAAGCCGACGATTGGTGGGTCGGTATGCGTGAAGTTCTTGAGGTGGATGATGAAGAGGTAACTTGGAATTTATTTCGTACTAAATTTTTGAGGAAGTATTACCCTGAGAGTGTGAAGGGAAAGAAGGAGATGGAGTTTCTTGAACTGAAACAAGGTAGTATGTCTGTGGTGGACTATACTGCTAAATTTGTGGAGTTGGTTCAATTCCATCCTCATTATGCTGCGATTACTGCTGAGTTCTCAAAGTGTATTAAATATGAGAATGGTTTACGTCCTGAGATCAAACAAGCTGTGGGATATCAAAGGATAAGGAGGTTTGCGGATTTGACGGAATGTTGTAGAATCTTCGAAGAAGATAGTAAGGCTCGTTCTACACATTACAAAAGTTTGAATGAGAGGAAGGGGAAGCAACAAGCTAGAAGTGGACCTTATGTGACATCCGTTGATAAGGGCAAGCATAGGGGAAGCTTTGATAGGAGATCTGGAGGAGGAGGTTCCGGTGTTGTTAGGTGTTACAAATGTGGTGAAATAGGTCATAAATCTTTTGAGTGTGGGAAGCCTGTAGCGAAATGTTCTAATTGTGGTGGTCTTGGGCATGCTGCTACAGATTGTAGAAGAAATATGGTGAAGTGCTATAATTGTGGAGAAGTGGGTCACATTAGTACTAAGTGTACTAAGCCGAAACAAGCTCAAGCGGGCGGAAAGGTGTTTGCATTGGCGGGGACTCAAACTACGAATGCAGGCCGTTTGATTAAAGGTACATGCTTTATTAATAGTACACCTTTAGTTGCTGTTATTGATACGGGAACGACTCATTCGTTTATTTTGTCTGAGTGCGCGAAGCGTTTGAATCTTGCGTTAACTTTGATGGGTGCTGAAATGGTTATTGAGACTCCTGCTTCAGGGTCGGTAAATACATCTTTGGTGTGTATGAGTTGTCCTTTGACCATGTATGGTAAAGACTTCATTATGGATTTAGTATGTTTGCCATTGGTAGGATTGGACGTAATCTTGGGTATGAACTGGTTGCAATTTAACCGAGTTCATATAGATTGCTATCACAAGTTAGTAAGGTTTCCTTCTTTGGAAGATGATGAATTTGAGAGTTTCCTATCCACTAAAGAGTTGAAGAAACTTTTAGCGAACGATGCTCAATTGTTTGGTTTGTTTGCATCATTGTCGGTGGAGAGTAAAGTTGAGCTTGATGTGTTCCCAGTGGTGTGTGAATTTCCAGAAGTGTTTTCGGAAGATATTACGGATGTACCGCCGGAAAGAGAAGTTGAATTTTCTATTGATCTAGTTCTGGGTACTAGACCGATTTCGATGGCACCGTATCGTATGTCGGCATCGGAATTGGTAGAATTGAAAAAGCAATTGAATGACTTGTTGGACAAGAAATTTGTAAGGCCAAGTGTTTCTCCTTGGGGTGCTCCGGTATTGTTGGTAAAGAAGAAGGACGGGAGTATGCGGTTATGCATTGATTATCGACAGTTGAACAAAGTGACAATTAAGAACAAGTATCCGCTTCCAAGGATCGATGATTTAATGGACCAATTGGTTGGTGCGAATGTTTTTAGCAAGATTGATTTGAGATCAGGATACCACCAGATTCGTGTGAAAGAAGAGGATATTCAAAAGACGGCATTTAGGACACGGTATGGTCATTACGAATACTCCGTGATGCCATTCGGGGTTTCTAACGCGCCGGGTGTGTTTATGGAATACATGAATCGTATTTTTCATGAACAGTTGGATCGTTTTGTGGTTGTTTTCATCGATGATATTTTGATTTACTCTAAGTCTCAAGAGGAGCATGAAGAGCATTTGAGAATTGTGTTGCAAATTTTTAAAGAGAAACAATTGTATGCTAAGTTGTCAAAGTGTGAATTTTGGTTATCGGAAGTAAGTTTCCTTGGACATGTTATTTCCGGTAGTGGTATTAGTGTTGATCCATCCAAGATAGATGCGGTGATGCAATGGGAGGCTCCTAGGTCGGTTACGGAGATTCGAAGCTTTTTAGGCTTGGCGGGTTACTATCGGAGGTTTATTGAGGGATTTTCGAAATTGGCACTTCCTTTAACGCAATTGACTTGTAAAGGAAAGGCTTTCATTTGGGATATTCATTGTGAAGAGAGTTTCAATGAGTTAAAGAGAAGGTTGACAACGACTCCGATCTTGATTTTGCCTAATCCTAATGAACCATTTGTTGTGTATTGTGATGCTTCATTGACAGGTTTAGGTGGTGTTTTGATGCAAGATGGAAAAGTTGTGGCATATGCTTCTAGACAATTGAGAGTGCATGAAAAGAATTATCCTACACATGACTTGGAGTTAGCGGCGGTGGTGTTTGTTTTGAAAATATGGAGGCATTATCTTTATGGTGCGAGATTTGAAGTTTTTAGTGATCACAAAAGCTTAAGATATTTATTTGATCAGAAAGAATTGAACATGAGACAAAGGAGGTGGCTAGAACTTTTGAAGGATTATGATTTTGGTTTGAATTACCATCCGGGTAAGGCAAACGTGGTGGCCGATGCCTTAAGTCGGAGGTTGTTACATATGTCCGCATTGATGATGGAAGAATGGGAACTTTTGGAAGATTTCAGAGATTTGAGTTTGGTTTGTGAAATGACGCCGAGAAGTGTGCGACTTGGTATGCTACATGTTACGAATGATTTTCTTGCAACGGTTAGTGAAAAGCAAAAGTTGGATTTGAAGTTCGTTGATTTGATGATGAATGAGAACGAGGATTTTAAGGTTGATAATTTTGGAGTTTTGAGATTCTGTGGTCGTATTTGTATTCCCGATGATGTGGAGTTGAAAAAGATGATTTTAGAGGAAGGACACCGAAGTAAATTAAGTATTCATCCGGGTGCGAATAAGATGTATCAAGATTTGAAGAAGATCTTTTGGTGGTCCGGTTTAAAGAGGGATGTGGCTCGATTTGTGTATGCATGCTTAACTTGTCAAAAGTCTAAGGTGGAACATCAAAAACCGAGTGGATTTATGCAACCGTTGGATATTCCAGAATGGAAATGGGATAGTATATCGATGGATTTTGTTACGGGATTGCCGAATACGCAAAGAGGTCATAATGCTATTTGGGTAATTGTTGATAGGCTTACTAAATCTGCTCACTTTATTCCAGTTGATATTAGTTATCCTTTGGAGAAGTTAGCCGAGATTTATGTTCTTGTGATTGCGAAGTTACATGGAGTTCCTAAGAGTATTGTATCGGATAGAGATCCAAGGTTTACATCGAGGTTTTGGGAGAGTTTACAAAAGGCTTTGGGTTCTAAGCTAAGATTGAGTTCGGCTTATCATCCGCAAACGGACGGTCAAACCGAGAGGACGATTCAATCGTTGGAGGATTTATTGCGTGCTTGTGTACTCGAGCAAGGTGGTGCTTGGGATGGTTATTTGGCGTTGATTGAATTCACTTACAATAACAGTTTTCATTCGAGTATAAGTATGGCACCATTTGAGGCTTTGTATGGTCGGAGATGTCGAACACCTTTGTGTTGGCATGAAACCGGCGAGAGGACGATAGTTGGACCGGAAATGGTACAACAAACAACGGAGAAAGTGAAGTTTATTCGGGAGAAGATGAAAGCTTCTCAAAGTAGACAAAAGAGCTATCATCTTGAGTTTCAAGAAGGCGACCATGTGTTTTTGAGAGTTACACCAGTTACGGGTGTGGGTCGTGCTTTGAAATCGAAGAAGTTGACATCTCGTTTTATTGGTCCGTATCAGATTACTTCACGAGTTGGTGTTGTGGCTTACCGTGTGGCGTTGCCTCCGAACCTTTCGAATTTGCATGACGTATTCCATGTTTCGCAACTTTGGAAATATGTTCCGGATCCGTCACATGTTATTCCTATGGACGAGGTTGAAGTGAGAGATAACCTTACGGTGGAAGCTTTACCGGTTAGGATTTTGGACCGCGAAGTTAAGAAACTAAGGGGCAAGGATATTGCGCTGGTGAAAGTAGCGTGGAGAGGCGCAGCAGAAGGCAATATGACGTGGGAACTAGAGAGTGGGATGCGAGAGTCGTATCCGGAGTTGTTTGAATCAGGTATTATTTTCGAGGACGAAAATTTCTAAGTGGGGGAGAGTTGTAACGCCCCGGTTTTGATTATTCCATTATTCTTGAGTCTTTTAATTTAATTGGGTGATAAATTATTTTATTTGTTAAATTGGTGTGTTAAATGTTATTTTACCGTTTTCGAGAGTTTTCGGGGAAATTAGAATGGAGGGTATGTTAGTCTTTTCTCAATTAATTATAAGTTAGAAATTTTGTGGAATTAGAATTGTGTGAGAAAAATGAATTAAATTAATTTAGTGGAAAATGAGAGAAAAGAAATAGGAGAGAAAAGAAAATAGAAAGAAAAGAGAAATAGAGAGAAATAGAGAAAGATAGAAAGAAAAAGGAGAGAAAGAAAGAAGAGGAAGAGAAAAGAAGAGGAAAGGAGGAAAAACTTAGAAATTCATCAAGATCAATCAATTAGCAAGCTTGGAATCCGGGTAAGGGTGTGAAACATTGTTATCTTATCAATGTATGTGATTATGTATGAATTGTTGTTGTTGTTGATGAATTTTGTGAGTTTTAGGGTATAACCCATTTTTGAGAAATCGATTGGAAATTGATCCAAAAGTGTGTAAACTCTTGTTGATTGTGTTCTTGTTGGTCTATACATGTTTAATATGTATTGTTACACTTCAAACTGTTGTTTTTCTGAATTTAGATGATGAATTGGTGAAGTTGGAGGTGGAAAAACGCAGAACATTGTTCTGCAGAATTTTCTGGAAATTCCCTGGCCATACGCGTAAGGGGCATGTCCATACGCGTATGAGTCAAGGCGATACGCGTAACAATGGCCGATGGAAGGGTCAATACGCGTATGGAGGGTGGCTTTTCCCGGCCCTCTGGTGATACGCGTATGGGTGAGGGGCGTACGCGTATGGGTTTTGGGAACGTGGAATTGTGAAGGAAATGGGTTCTGTCCGTACGCGTATGGACATGGGTGATACGCGTATGGACAGGAGGAATGTAAAAATGGGATTTTTCAAAATGTCGTTTTCGGTTTCGTCCGTAACTTTTGTTCCGAGTATCCGATTTTTACATCCTTGGTGTCGTTGGAAAGCTATTGAGCTGTACGTTGTGATTATGATGTTTTGAAAATCGTTAGCCGATTTAATTATGTCAGAAAGTCGGGAATAGTGCTATTTAGCGACTTTTACCGTTTTGACTGTGTGTTTGAATGTGAATCATACAATAGTGCATTGATGTGAATGTATATAGATTGTATGTGATTGTATGAGATGAATGCATGAATATATTGTGAATATGTATGCATTTCAAGAATGTCTTGTGTCGTTTTGCATATGAAGCATCATGAAATACATTCTTGTGTTGAGCGATTCTAATGAGAATCCGTCGTAACGTCGTGTGCCCATGTGGGGTGTGAGCGATGATTACGAATGATTGTGTGCCCATGTGGGGTGTGAGCAATCGGATCGTGTGCCCGTGTGGGGTGTGAGCGATCGGGTCGTGTGCCCATGTGGGGTGTGAGCGATCCATAAACATTGTGTGCCCATGTGGGGTGTGAGCAATGGGTGAACATCGTAGGCCCGACGGGGAGTTACTTCGGTAACGAGCGATGGTTCCAGCAGAGTTCCTGAGTGAACTAGTGATGATTGAGTCGGTACCGCATTGCATTTGCATAGAGTCGTGAGTCGGTCTCTATGATTTGCATTTATCATCTTTATAATTATGTGTTATTGAATGAACATAATTGTGTATGCTTATACGGAATGATTGAGAATTGTGAAAGTGTGCATGATGAATATGCTTGGTGGATATTTATATATATACATTGTGATGTATATGGATGAAAAAGTGATGAATTGTGGTGAGAAGGTGTAATATGTGTATTTTTATGTTTATATATAATTATATGCATTGTTATTATGATAATATTTCTCACCCTTCTGCTGTTTTATGATGCTCTATGAGGCATTGCAGAGTAGGTATGCTGGAGGTCTTTTTGTGAAGCATGTCTTTATTCTTTTGGTCTGTTGGCTCTGATATGTAGCACCGGGTAGCTAGGATGTATAGTATTCTTTTGTGATACATTTGTACATGTATCTTGCTGATGAATTTGTATATATAAACATGAATGATGTTGTTGCATCATATTGGTTGATGTATATATGTTCGATGTTATCAATGTTTAGATTTTCCGCTTTTATTCTAAATATTTAGATGTGGGTGTAAGGACAAAGTTCCTCTGTGGCAAGTTACCCCACTGTTGCATATCAATCTAATGAGCAGGTGTTGTTTGTATTAAATGCGTGTATGATGTGACATGCCTCTTTTATACTATGTTTTAATCGTACTCTGGCGAATTTTTCTTTCACATATGTGCCTAAGTGAATTATGTGATAATTTGGGGGTATAGAAAGGGGGTGTTACACCGGCGATCTTAAGGCTTGATCCACCTAGAAGGGAGAAGCCTTGTGCTTAATCCTTGAAGTGGGAGTCCTCTTGATCCTTTGTGGATGTTTGAGAGGCTAGACAAGTTGAAGATCATGTCATTTCTTGATTGATCCTTTGTCTAAGAGCTCTGAGAGGGCTTGAAACCCTAAGTCTGATTGTAGTGGATGCTCACCCATCTTTGGGGGGACTAATGGTTCATCCATATTGTGATGATGATTTGAACAATGATGGGAAATCTTAGTGGTCAAAATTTGGGGTATGACACTACTTTGATTTATTTACTGCTTTTTGTGGGATTTGCTTATTATTTGTTTGTTCTGTTTGGGAGTTCCTTTGTGTGTGAGATAGGTCCTATACCCGGACCAGAGTGTACTTTGAGATAGGAGGATAATATAGTCAAGGGAACTTTGAAGGAGTCGAATCCTAAAAAAGAAGAACTTGAGAATCTATCCACTCGGTGGTTGCCTCTTTGGAATTACTGATGTCGATCGAGTGATCGAGAAGGCATTACTTTTTCCATAGAAGCCTATAACACTGAGGACCGTAGTAACCCTTAACCCATCCTAGCCTTTTTAGGATCGTAGCGCGGAAGCTATGAAGATACAAATCTGACTTAGCTGTCACACGATGCTACACTCAAGTTAGATTCTCTTGAGGATAACTACCAACCTCCGAGCAAATCGGTGTGCTGGTGTGTCTGATAGTGGATTGTGGACCCTGGGCACTTTGTTAGAACTACTATTTTCTGCAGGTACAATGAAGACAAAACCTTAGTACATACCTTTGTGGGACTGGTTCTTACCCTTGGCTTCATGCTCGTGACTTGAACCTTGACCCGTGTGCTTTGTGTGATCTTGTTTGTGTTTGTTGCATTCATGCACTCATGCATTCATGAGCATTCTTCTAGAAAGGTTTCAACGAACTTAAAGGTGTTATTGTAAACATTGTAGATACTTTTATTATGGATTTTGGAAGGAGAAGTACAAAGAAGTACACTTTCAAGAGTCCTAAGTTAGGGGGTTTGAGAAAGCTAAGATCTTTGGTTGCTGATACCAAGAAGTTCGAGTCCAGATACTGAAGGATTTTATCTCTCTTGAAGGTTGATATGGCTGAAGGATTGCTTGCTACTTTGGTTCAGTTCTATGACCATTTGCTGCATTGTTTCACCTTTCCTGATTATCAGTTGGTACCTACGCTAGAGGAGTATTCTCTCTTGCTTGGTTTTCCTGTTTATGGTCGGATTTTCTCTGGTTTGGACCCCGCTCCTGAGCATGATGTTATTGCGAAGGCTACTAACTTGAAGGTTTCCGAGATTAAGGCTCGCATGGATACCAAAGGAAAGATTCTTGGGTTACCCGCTAAGTTCTTGATGGATAGAGCTCATCACTTTGCTAGTGTAAAGAACACAGTTGCTTTTGAGGCTATTCTTGCCTTGATTATTTATGGACTGTTCCTCTTCCCGAATGTTGAGAACTTTGTCGACATCAACGCTATTTAGATCTTCTTGATTGGGAATCCAATTCCCACTTTGCTTGCCGATTCTTACCATTCTATTCACCTTAGGATTTTCCATGGTGAAGGGATGATTATCTGTTATGCACCTTTGCTTTACAAGTGGTTTATTTCTCACTTGCCGAAGTCTGCAGCTTTCTAGAATCTCAAGAATGGTTTATATTGGTCGCGTAAGATCACGTCTCTCACTCATTCTGATATTTATTGGTGTAGCCGTGTTCCTTCTGGAGCGATAATTATTGATAGTTGTGGTGATTTTCCCAGCGTGCCTCTTCTTGGTGCAAAGGGAGGAATCAGCTACAATCCGGTGTTGGCTCGTCGTCAGTTGGGATATCCTTTGCGAGAGGTATCGAAGAACATTCATTTGGATGGTCTCTTTTTCAAGGAAGAAGAATCTCAGGTTGCTCTCAAGAGAGAAATTGTGGAAGCTTGGTGCAACATTCGTAGAGGAAAGTTTGGGAAATCCGAATTGTGTCTCTTCGGAACCTTACCTCCAGTGGGTTAAAAATAGAGCTATTACTTTGAAGATGCCTTATATGCGTCAGGAACCTTTATCTCTAACTGATAAGAAGCCTATTCTCTACTTTATGGAAGACACAGAGAAGCTTCAGATCGCTTTGGCCGAGATGCAACAAGAGAGAGATGCTTGGAAGAACAAGTATCAGATTGTTGAGTTAGAGAATGCAAGACTTCAAGAGCACTTCAAGAAGAAGAATGAAGATGAAGTTGCCAACAAGAAGAGAAAGGCGCAAGAGGATTTATTTTCCTCTCACATTTAGCCAGTTTCCGATATTCCGAAGAGTTCAGAATCTCCTTGGAAGTTGATCGTTGATCAGTTGTTGATTGAGAATACTCAGATGCAGGCCCACATCAAGAAGCCGGAAGATAGAGCTGTGACTTCTTCTCATAGGATTCTCTAGGGATCTAGTTTTCTTTATTCTCTGTTGTTTTAGGATTCTTGAATTTGTACTTCCAAGATGTAATCTTTTCCATCATTAATGAATGAGATTTTGGTATTTCAGATAACAATGTTTGCAATATGCCTTATAATTCCTTGAAACTTTGAATTTGCATCTTGCACATCAAGCATCATTTTGCATTGTTTCTTGCCTTTTCTAGGTGTCTTATGTTTCTTTTGGTCTTCATTCAGCCAAGCTGTCGCACCAGTATAATACTCGGGCTAATCTGAAGAAGAAGATGGATCAATTGCAACAAGAGAACCGTGAGCTTAGTGAAGAAGTATCAACTCTGAAGGATGGTTTGGAAAGACTCGCTGTTATGATGGAAGCCCCAGTGGGTGCTCAGAATCAGCCACCACCACCTCATCCTCCGCTTTCAACTCCTGTGCAAAGGACAGTCATTTCTGAGATTGTCTCTACGCCTATATCTGTGGCGCCTGCTAGTGTTCCTCAATATTCCATGCCTCCTGGTTTCCCCTGGGGCATGCCTCATAACTTTGTTCCTAAGGGTTATCAACCACCACCACCTCCTGAAATTCCAGTTGTTCCTACCTTTCAACCTGTGATGACTGTGCCACCGTCTGTGGTTCATACTGTTCCTTTTGGTGAAGAACAGATTTTCCATACTGCTCCAAGTGAAAATGCCAGTGCTTATGATAGAATGGAAGAGATTCAAGACCAGTTTGCTGAAATGCAGAAAGAGATCAAAGCTCTGAGAGGTAAAGAGCTGTTTGGGAAGAATGCTCATGAGTTATGCTTGGTTCCTAATGTGAAGATCTTGCATAAGTTCAAAGTCACTGACTTTGAAAAGTATAAGGGTAACTCTTGTCCGATGAGTCATTTAACTATGTATGCTCGTAAGATGTCTGCTCAGAAGGATAATGATCAGCTTCTCATTCACTACTTTCACGATAGTTTGTCTGGTGCAGCTTTGAAATGGTATATGGGACTCGACAGTACTCGAGTTCGCACTTCTGAAGATTTGGGTGAGGTGTTTGTGAAATAGTATAAGTATAATGTGGATATGGCTCCCGATCGTGACCAGCTCCGAGCAATGGCTCAGAAAGATAAGGAGACATCCAAAGAATATGCACAAAGGTGGTACGAGATTGCTGCTCAGATTAATCCTCCTTTGGAAGAAAAAGAGATGACTAAGATTTTTCTAATAACTCTGAGTCCTTTCTATTATGAGCGTATGATTGCTAGTGCCTCGAGTGATTTCACTGAGATGGTTAATATGGGGATGAGATTGGAAGAGGGTGTCTGTGAGGGACGTTTTTCAAAAGATGGCAATTCTACTGGAAGTTCCAAAAAATATAGTGGAGGATTTTCCAAGAAGAAAGAGGGTGAGATCCATGTTATTTCCCATGGAGGACGCAAAAAGAGTTACGGTAAGAATAATCAGTGTCAGCAACACGTTGCATCTGTTACTCCTATTATCAAATTAAATCCCGTTATTCAGGCAGCTCCTGCTTAACAACATTCTAATCAACAGAACAATCAACGGGACCGTTTTTGGAAAGATTTTGATCTGATTCTGATGACCTACACAGAATTGCTTCCTTGTTTAATTAAGAAGAATTTGGTTCAGACCCGTCCACCACCTGCTATTCCAAAAGATTCACCATGGTGGTATAAGCCTAAAGCTCATTGTGCTTTCCATCAGGGAGGAGTTGGGCATGACACTGAGAACTGTTATCCATTGAAGATGGAAGTTCAAAGGTTGGCTAGAAGTGGTATTTTGTCTTTCGAAGATTCCAATCGAATCCGCTGCCTAATCATGGCAAGGTGTCTGTCAATATGGTTCAAGATTGCCCTAGTGAAGATCTTTCTACAGCTGCAATTCTTGAAGATGACTCTGTAGGCTACATCCCGTTTGGTTCTGAAGATGATGTCATTCCTGCTGAAGACTGGGAGCCTTATTTGGAAGACCCCGGGTATATGTCCCCGGAGGATGCATATGTGCCCTTTTATTCCCCTCAGAAGAAGTATAAGGAACCTGAATATGAATTCAGTGCCATCATTGAAGATGATGAACAGGAAGAACTTCCCAATTTTGTGACACATGGACAGATCTGCCAGAATTGGATAGCTGTTGATGTTCCCACTGTTGTTCATATTTCAAAGTAATTTGTTTTTGTTTCTTTCAAAAATCCTTTCACTCTGCCCAAGGTGAAAGTGAATTTGTGAGGGCTTTGTTTCAAATTTTAGCATCATCAATAAAATGTTATTTTGTTTATCCATATTATGTTTTCCCTTTTTGCTTTATTTCTGAAAAATGGTAACATAAAAAACCAAAAATTAATAATAATGTGATAATCACTTTTATCTGTATGATACTTGCACTTCTTGTTCATATTCTAAAATCAAACATAAATCATTGTGCAGATTGATTGTTAAACCCATTGAAAACAATGTCCCTATGCCCTCTCCTAACTTTGAATTCCCTGTGTTTGGAGCTGAAGAAGAGGATATTGAAGAGATTCCAGATGAAATTTCTCGGTTGCTTGAGCACGAGGAAAAAGTCATTCAGCCTCATGAAGAGCCGGTGGAATTGGTTAATTTGGGATCAGAGGATGATATAAAAGAAGTCAAGATTGGGGCACTGCTTCAGTCAGATGTTAAGAAGAGGATTGTAGAGCTTCTTAGAGAATATGTTGATGTGTTTGCTTGGTCTTATCAAGACATGCCTGGTCTTGATACTGATATTGTGGAGCACTATTTGCCGTTAAAGCCAGAATGTCTGCAAAAATAAAAAAAATGATGAAAAATGGATAAAAAAAGAATTTAAAAAAAAGAGAATAATAGAAAGAAAAAAAAATGATGATGAGTCGTTCTGGTGGCTATTGACTATCTTACCAAGTGGGTTGAAGCGGCATCATATGCCAATGTGACCAAGCAAGTAGTGGTCTGGTTTATCAAGAACCAAATCATCTGTCGGTATGGTGTTCTGAGCAAGATTATCACTGATAATGGTCCAAATCTGAATAATAGGATGATGAAGGAATTATGCGATGAGTTTAAGATTGAGCATCATAATTCTTCTCCTTACAGACCTAAGATAAATGGGGTTGTTGAAGCTGCTAATAAGAATATCAAGAAGATTATTCAGAAGATGGTTGTTACCTACAAGGATTGGCATGAGATGCTTCCTTTTGCTTTGCATGGGTATCATACATCCGTCCGCACTTCAACAGGGGCAATCCCTTTCTCTCTTGTTTATGGTATGGAAGCAGTGCTCCCGGTAGAAGTTGAAATCCCTTCTATGAGAGTTATGATGGAAGATGGATTGTCTGAGGCTGAATGGTGCCAAAGCAGATATGACCAGTTGAATTTGATTGAAGAGAAAAGAATGAAGGCCTTGTTTCATGGCCAATTGTATCAATAGAGAATGAAGAAAGCTTTTGATAAGAAGGTTCGACCTCGTGTGTTCAGAGAAGGCGACCTCATGCTCAAAAGGATCTCGACTTCTACCAATGATTCTAGGGGCAAGTGGACTCCTAATTATGAAGGCCCATATGTTGTTAAGAGAGCCTTCTCTGGCGGTGCATTACTTCTTACAACTATGGATGGTGAAGAGTTCACTCGTCCTGTGAATGCCGATGCAGTCAAGAAATACTTCGCCTAAAAAATAAAAAGAACAGCTTGCTAAGTTGAAAACCCGAAAGGGTGGCTTAGGAAAAAAGGAGAGTCTCGGTGGGCTATAAACCCGAAAGGGCGGTCCAGGCAAAAATTAGAGACAAAAACAGAAATAATCATCCTGATAGATTAAAAACCCGAAAGGGCAATCTAGGTAAAAGTTAGGGATTATGGCAAGTAACTGCATCTGGTCAGTCTTGATCATTTGAAAGCAACATTGTCCATTAAGGATTCTGCTTCAATCATCCTCAGCTGAAGTTTTTAGAACATCATAATTCAAAGTTGTTAGGGAGAATAGTGGTCATTGTATTTCAATGTAACCCTTTCCATGTATTTACCATTTTTTAAACTTTGTAATGATCCATGGAATTACGCCATTTGCGGACTTCCATTCTATTAATAAAATTTGGGCCTTTATCCCTTTGTTTGTAATTCTTATTCTATTTCTGTTTGCAAAATTTCATTTATTTTTTATGATGATTTTTGAAACAAAATGTGAATAATTGATTTAAATTTTTGAAAATTATAAAAACATTTTTCTTTGATTTATGAATATAAAAAAAGAATGTCAACGGATATTCCAAGAATGGTAGGATCAATGTTTTCCTCAACAGGGTTCGTTCTTGCTCCTTTGGCAGAATTTATTGACAGATCCCCAATAGAGTTTGTTGATATTTCCTTAGCAGAGCTTGGTCCTATGAATGTGATCAGTTGTTGGCAAGGTGATGGGTTTGTTATGATGTGTTGAATTCATAAGGCCCAATGCTGTTTGGTTTTTCCCCAGCTAGGTCTTGATCTGAATCCTCTCCAGCTGATTATGTTATGGTCAAATAGTTGAGTAGTTTTGAGGTCCACATCTCCTTAATGGTAGTTCCCATGCAAAGATTCATTTTTGTTGTCCCTAGCAGAAATCATATGAGGAATCTTCACTCAGTGTTTTACCCTCTAGACGTGTTGATGTTACTTTGGATGTCCCCAAACAGAGAGCGATGTTATTTTCTTCTAAGAAGCATTGACATGGTGATCGCTTGTCGTGTTTCATCTTGTCTTGTGGATGTTTTTCTCTCCGGGCTGTTCTACCTAGGGATTTAGCCTTGATGATTCTCCAACGGAGGCAGTGTATTATCGTTTCCAATTATAAAGCAGTGAGGTTAATTTCTCATTTCCCCCGGCAGGTCCAGGGAATACTTCTCATCAATTTGTTTTATTAAGAGATTCCTCCCAATAGAGGTTATGCATCACTATTGTGGCTATTCCCCAGTAAAGTTGCTCATGATAACTATATTCAAGGAGTATTGATATACTAGTCACCTGTTGGGTTTTCTCTCATTCATGATGAGTATTAATCCAAAATCCCCCATAGTTTGACCTTTTGCTGTTTTCCTAACAAGTTCAGGATACTTTGCTCATAATTGGTTAACCCTCTGAGAGTGTTCTTGTATCTCCAGCGAATTTGCCTTGTTTTCCCAGTGGATTTCGCGTAGATGTTTATATATTTACAATCCCCAGCGGATTCATTATTTTTCAGCAGCAGATCTCTTCATCCTTTTGAAATAGAAGTTTCTGTGAATTTATATTATCCCCAGGGAAAGTAAAAAAGATTTGGGTTGTTATGATTCCCCGACAGATTTCTTGCCAGCCTCAAAGCAGAGTTTATGTTGTTATCCTCTTTGTGAATCATCGATGTTAGAAGATGGATATTTGGGTTTCTCCCGAAAATCATCTTCTTTTCTTCAGCAAGATTTGAGCCTTGTAGTAGGATTTATTTTCCTTTGATGGCTTTTGTTTATCTCTTGCAAGATTTATTCGGCAAAACCCCTAGCAGAGTTGCTAATGATATCTCCATCTTGTTGAGATTAGCCGAGTATTCAGTGTTGTTGTGATGTTTATTTCACCCTCTGTTTGTTCTTTATGTCTGTTTTGTCAGCATATTCATACTCATAAGCATCGCATGCGCATTCATTTGTTGTGCATAGCATATTGTTGTTGCATTTTGCATTTTGCATTTGTGTTGGTGCTTCTTTGATCTCTGGTGGTGTTATCCCCGTAGAGCGGGTGTGTCCTCTCTCCATTTAGAGTGTCGACCCGTAACCAGAAAAATGCATATCTTTGTTAATTCCCCACTGAGTTCATTTCTCATGGAAGATTTTGATTCAGTTTCCTCTCCAGTGCATTATCTGGATGGAATTAGTCCCCAGTTGAGATATTTCCTCCTTGGGATGAGTCTTGTTTGACCGTTTCTCTCCAGCTTGTTCCTGGATTGAACTTTGGTCCCCTACAATATTTGTTTGGATCTCTAGGTTGTGAAACCTAGATTGAGAGTGCATTTATTTTGTACCTTTGAGGATTCTCCGCCCTTTAGCTGAAATCTGCGTATGATTCCCCTTTTGGAAGGTTCAATACTGTTTTGTGGCATTCCTTTATTTGAGAAGCCTGAGGCGATGCAGTTAATACCTTTTGTGACTCCAATGAATGGTAAGTCTCTTCGATTTGATGGGACAATTCGTTGTTGAGATTTTGTGACTCCAATGAATGGTTAGTCTCTTCGATTGGACGAGACAGTTCGTTGTTGAGATTTTTGTTACTCCGATGAATGGTAAGTCTCTTCGGTTAGACGAGATAGTTCGTTGTTGAGATTTTTTGTGACTCCAATGAATGGTAAGTCTCTTCGGTTAGACGGGACAGTTCTTTGTTGAGATTTTGTGACTCCAATGAATGGTAAGTCTCTTCGGTTGGACGGGACAATTCGTTGTTGAGATTTTGTTACTCCGATGAATGGTAAGTCTCTTCGGTTTGACAGGACAGTTCGTTGTTGAGATTCTTCTGCTCCAATGAATGGTAAATCTCTTCGGTTTGATGGGACAGTTCGTTGTTGAGATTTGTTACTGCGATGAATAGTAAGTCTCTTCGGTTTAATGGGACAGTTCGTTGTTTAGATTTGTTACTCCGATGAATGGTAAGTCTCTTCGGCTTAATGGAACAGTTCGTTGTTGAGATTTTGTTACTCCGATGAATGGTAAGTCTCTTCGGTTAGACGGGACAGTTCGTCGTTGAGGTTTTCTACTCCGATGGATTGTTAGTCTCTTCGGTATGCTAGAGATAGTTCATTGTTGAGGTATTGATTTTCCCCAGTGGAGCCTTGTCGTGCTAGGTGTTCCCTATTGAGTTATATCCTTGTTGTGTTGTGGTTTATTTCCATATACAATTATCCCCAGTTTGAATCTTTTCCTCAGATGAGTCCCAGTAGTTGTGGTGTATGTTCCCCGGCTAGTTGGTGGTCTCCTGTGATATGTTTCCCCGGTGGAGTTTCATTCTCCCGTTCTTCTTTTTGTTTATCTCCTGTGACATATCCTCCCCATAGTGGTCTTGTGTCTGTATACCATTTGCATGATCATATCATTTTGTGGTCTCTTAGGGCCAAAAATTTGGGTTTATTGTTATGTTTAAGTCTCTTCTATCTCGTCGAGACAAAGATGTCAATCTTCTTATCTTTGGATAGAAGAAACTTAAATAGGGGCAGCTGTAATACCCTAATTTTTACCCCTAAGATCCCACAGGTCTTGTGCATTCATACATACAAACAAGATCACACATTGGTTCCCTCTTCTATAGGATTGCGCCTTGCAGGGATCTTTGGGTTTGTGTGTGTTTGTTAGTTGTTTTATTGCTTAATTGTTTATGTTTACTAACCTTTAATCAAAATCCAAAAATATTTTGTTTTCTTTCACTAACATTTTCAGGGGAAGAACAGGTTAAAAATACCAAAATAACAGCCCCGTAGCTCGAATGAATTTCATCTGTACAACGTCGAAGTTGATCCATAATCATGTCAAATTTTATCCGATCAAGGATTCCTCAAGTTTTAATTGATTATTATCCGAGGAATTCCAAGGTTCATGTGTTTATTTCCATGCCTTCTTCGACAAGCAAAAGAATCGAGCCAAAGCCGGAGCAATCCAGTCAAACAAAGCAATTTTTGCCATTTTTCACTGATACAATTGATTGCACTAAAACAGCAATCGATTGCACCCCTCACATTGTGTGCCAATTTTTGAATTTTTGTACAGGCGCAATGGATTGCGTCAGCACTGCAATCGATTGCACAGAGGCAAAATTGGCCAAATTCAGCAATTTTCAAATTTTGAAGCATTTGGCACCAATTTTATCACATGAGAATATTCTAGATCACCCAAAAATAATTTCCCTACCTCATCACAATTAATTCCCACCATACACCTTCACTAATCACCACGCATTTGTTAATTTCCCTCCAAAATCAAATTCCAAGCCTAATTTTGATCTTCCAAACCAAATTCCAAACCACCAAATTCCCAAGCCTAAACTCTATAAATAGAGGCTTCATTTCATTTATTCATTCAAGCTTTTGAGAGCCAAAAAACCTCTTGCAAATTCTCTTCCCAACCACAAAATTCACCAAAGCTCACATTTCTTCCTTTGAAAGTTAACAAGAATTCACATTAAATCTTGTTCAACTTTGAGCTAAACCTTCATCCATTCTTGTTTTTGTTCATCAATTATAGTAGATCAAGGCTTTGGGTGTAGATCTTGAAGCAATTTGAAGTAATTTTCAGATTTGAAGTGGTATTTCATCTCACACCATTGTTAAAGCTTCATCTCCATCATTCATCATGTAGATCTTTGGTTGCTTTGTGTTACTTGATCCTTTGGATCTTGTAATTGTGTTCGATTGCAGGTTTTTACGGTTGTTTTATTTTAAAATTCGTGCACAATTGAATCCATGATCAATAGATGTTTGATGAAATGATTGATCAAGGATTTGCCTCTTAAAATGTTGATTTTCTGTTTTTTGAACAGGTGCAATTGATTGCACCTTTTGCGCAATGGATTGCGCAGTGTAAAATTTATGTTGATTTGCTGATTTTGAACAGGTGCAATCGATTGTACCTTTTGTGCAATCGATTGCACAGAGGCAGAACTGTGTTTTTTGCTTGTTTTTTGGGCTGTTTTGGCTTTTCTTCCTTTTTCTTCCCCTTTCTTCTTATCTTAGCCTTGAAATGCATTGTTGAGATTAATTTCTCTTCAATTTCAATGGACTTTGGATATGGTTAAAGGAATTAAACATTCATTAGTTCAAATCGATCTTTAAATGGATTATTGAATTCATTTGAGGTGCTTTGAATTAGTGATATGTTTTCACACTTAAACTTATCAATTAAAAGTGATTGAACTTGAAGATGAAAAGATCTTGAAAGTGTAATTCAATTTGGCTTTCTCTTCGTCTATTTCTTTTTATTTTGATCGATGAAAATCTTATGGATCTTAGAATTTCTTTGTTGAATTCTTGATCAAGACTAGATCGTTACCTATTTTCTTTTCGTGTGGTATTGCTTTCGGATGACGATTTACATATCGTTCATCTAGCATGCATTAGCACAAAGATCTATTTACCGGCCTCATTGTAGGGTAATTACTCCGTAAATTACTCGGCGATTGCTTAACATAGCGCAACATTTGTCCCTCTTTATCCAATTCGAAATTTGAACTTTCGTGGTCCGGACCTTGATTGGTCGCGTTAACCCAATGGTGATTGATCTTTTGCATTAGGTCCATAATCTTTGAAACTTGGCGTTGTAGAGGCTTTGGTTCTACCAATCTTCTGTCAAGTTCATTAACCTTGGCCTAAGTGCATTTTTTAATCACTATAGTTCATAAAGAGAAATGGAATAATCGGTGAAGGCTTATGGCACTAGAGCCTTGTGCTACTAACCACTAACTTCTAACTTTACATTTCCTTCTCGCTCCTTATTTCTCTTTTACTTTTATGCAATTTTTCCTTTGTCCGTTGGACACATGTTTATGCTTCCGCATATTTTTCCTTTGTCCATTGGACATATGTTTATGCTTCCATAATTTTTTCTTTGTTCGTTGGATACATGTTTATGTTTATGCCTTTTCCTTTTATCCATTTTGGACTCAAAAAATATTAATAAAGGATTAAATCACTAAAAGACTTGTGCTCTTAATTGTTGGACTATGGCCACTATCCTTTGCATTGGAGGACCTATACTCTTGATTACGGACTTTGGATTTAGAATTAGGATCCTAACCTATGCTTGGGAGTTTGTGATGGAAAAACCTTGGATTTTGGATACTTGGAGTCCTCTTTTGAAGACTATATTTTGAATCAAGACCAAATCAAAAAGGGAAAATGCTTATGCTATGGAGCTTATCCATGTGGTTAGATCTTTCTTATCCTTAGCTTTTATTTTATGCACTAGGATAGTCACTTCTTCTCCACCCCTTCTTAAATTTTCAAAACCTTCTTGTTTTCAAACTTAAAACCGCTTTCATAATAAAACCTTGACTTCGGTCAAGTGATTTTTTAGACTTTCTTTTTTTAATAAATGTCAATCAATATTAATCATATTTTGACCATTTCATAAAAACATAAAAAATATAAAAACTCATCAATCTCTTTTTGTGCTTTGTGCACTTTTTCTTTTAAACGTTTTTTCATAAGTTTATACATGATTCATTTCTTTAAGTGGAATTATTCGCTTGGAAATGACGACTTGTCTTTACACTTAAAATCAACCAAAACAAACAAATTTTTGTTCTTTGTACCACGAACTACGAGGTTTTGATCCTACATTGCACATCGTAGGTACGTAGGCATGAGGCGATAAGTCTCTCCAAACACAAAAATCATAAAAAAAAATAATTCTCTTCTCATATCCTCAATCTCTTTACAAGCAAACCATTTTCAGACCAAAAGCGGTAGATATTTCAAAGGGCTCCTATAGAGTACTATAGACGTTTTGGGTGCTAATACCTTCCCATTGCATAACCAACCCCCTTACCCATTTCTCTTTGTCTTTTTTAGCTTTTGCTTTTTTAGACTTCTTAGGATTTATTCGCTCTTTTTTCCTTTTCCTTTGTGGAATAAATAAAAGTGAGGTGGCGACTCTTGCTTTATGAGTTAAGTTAATCAATAGCTTACACTCACGATTTTACAGCTACACTGCCATGTGAAGGCTTTTTGACTTATTTTGAGGAAAACCCTTTATTTACAGGGCAATTGTGTTATTTTGATTTAATGAGAAATGTGCACCCTTTGAGGTGATTTTTTATGCTTTACTATGATATTTGAGTTATTTCTACTGCAACATTATTGGGGGTAGAAAAGGGTGTTACATTAGTGGTATCAGAGCAGGTCGGTCCGTCCGCCCAGGCTGTCTAATGTTGTTTGTTTCCCTAGTGTGCGACATGTGCATAAAAACACTATCGATGCTTGTTTTGTTTTCCATTTGTAGGTTGGAAATGAAAAAAGTGGGGGAGACGATGGTGCTTCTCCAAGGTGTTTCGAGCGTGGAGCGTTGGCTAAGTGTGGGGTTGGACGCTGTAATAGTTGGTGGAGATAGTTTATACCGCCTCATGATATCGGTTGTTATTGACAAATTGAGGAACTGATCACCCTTAATCTCTTATTGATAATAGACAGGGTCATGTTGGATGGGATAGATGTGTCTTGCGAGCTTGAGTAGTGTGCACAGTGAATTGTTGGGGTTAAGCCGAGTGCTTAAGGATTGTTTTGATGAGTCGATGCAGACTAATAGACTTGAAGATGAGGCGAATTAGAGTTTCTTGCCTGTCGGTCAAGTTGGAAATATCTTGAGGAGAACAATCAGGTATTGTTGATTTCTGCTTTTGAGGGATAGAGAACAGGGTGGTGGCTAGTGATACGCCGATGGTGTGTAATTCCTGACGATCACCTGAATCTAATTTCGACGAAGGTGAGGAGTTGTTTATTCTGTGAAGCAAGTGGGTGAGTCTGTGAAAGATGGTGCAAAGGTGTTATGATGTTGGGTTATTGGAAGGCATAAGGGATGCGGTGGTATGTAATCTACCTATAATGTGTGACTATTTGGAGGTGTTCCCAAGAGATATCAGTGATTTACCACTGTAGTGTGGAGTGTAACTTGCTATCGACCTGGTACTCGATGCAATACTCGATGTCGGTGTTTGCATACAGAATGCATGTTTCTGAATAAGTGAATTGAAGGAATAGCTAGAAGAATTACTTAAGAGGAAGTTGTTCGACCGAGTGTTTCCCTGAGAGGTGCCCCTGTGATGTCGGTGAAGAAGAAAGATGGTATTATGAGATTGTGTGTGGATTATAAACATGTGAATGAAGTGACGATCTAGAATAAGTGTCTGCTTCTTAGGATTGAGGAATTGATGGATCAGTTAGTAGATGCCTGTGTGTTTATCAAGATTTATTTGAGGTCGGGTTATCATCAGATTTGTGTTAAGCTTGATGATATTCCGAAGACGGCTTTCAGGACGAGGTATGGTGACTATGAGTATAATGTGATGTCGTTTGGCGTATCTAATGCACCTAGTATTCATGGAGTATATGAATCGAAATTTTCTTGAGCATTTGGATAAGTTTGTAGTGGGTTTTATTGATGATCTTCTGATAGACTCTAAATCTGAAGAAGAGCATGTTGAGCATTTGAGGACTGTGTTGCAGGTGTTGAAAGAGAAGAAGTTGTAGGTGAAGATGTCGAAGTGTGAGTTCTGATTGAAGGAAGCGAGTTTTCTCGGTCATGTGATTGCAAGTGATGGAATTGCTGGTTGATCCCTCTAAGATTGATGTTGTGTTACAATGGGAGACTCCGAAGCCCGCTATCGAGATATGAAGTTTTCTGGGATTAGCAGGTTACTACCGCAAGTTTATTAAAGGCTTTTCTAAGTTGGCATTACCTTCGACTTAGTTGACTCGAAAGGGTCAAACTTTTGTGTGGGATGTAACTTGTGACGGGAGTTTCGTGGAATTGAAGAAGAGATTGACTAATGCTCTAGTGTTGATTTTGCCTAATTCGAGTGAATCTTTTGTGGTGTATTGTGATGCGTCGAGGATGGGTCTTGGTGGAGTTCTGATGCAGAATGAGCAAGTTGTTGTCTATGCTTCAAGACAATTGTGGGTTCATGAGAGGAATTATCCTACACATGACTTGGAATTAGCCGCTGTGATGTTTGTGTTGACGATTTGGAGACATTATCTATTTGGCTCTAAATTTGAAGTGTTCAGTGATCATAAAAGTCTGAAGTACTTATTTAATCAGAAATAATTGAATATGAGTCAGAGGAGGTGGTCAGAGCTGTTGAAGGATTTCGATTTTGATTTCGATTTTGATACATTGAGCAGAAAGTCGTTACATATGTCGATGCTTATGGTGAAAGAATTGGAATTAATTGAACAATTCAGAGATTTAAGTCTGGTATGTGAAGCGACTCCTGACAGTGTAAGTTGGGAATGTTGAGGTTGACGAGTGGTATTCTGGAAGAAATCAGAATGGGACAACAGTCTGATTTAAAGTTGGTTGACCAGTTAACTTTGATTAACCAAGATAACGGAGGTGACTTCCGGATTGATGAGAATGGTGTGATGAGGTTTCGAGATAGAGTGTGGGTTCCAGATGTTCTAGAGATCAAGGAAAGTGTTCTATGAAGAAGGATATTACAGAGGTCGTTTATGCGTGTTTAACTCGTCAGAAGTTGAAGTTTGAGCATCAGAAGCCTTAGGTATGATGCACCCGTTGAGTATTCCAGAATGGAAACGGGATAGTATGTCCATGGATTTTCGTGACGGGATTGCCGAAGACTGGGAAAGGGAGTGATTCTTTGTGGAGTGATAGTGGAGGAATTAACTAAATCGGCTCATTCTTACATATGAAGATTGATCACTCCTTGCGGAAGCTAGCTGAGATGGGTATTGAGAAGATTGTGAAGTTACATGGGGTACCTTCGAATATTGTGCCGGATAGAGATCCGAGGTTTACATCGAGGTTTTGGAAGAGTTTGCAAGATGCGTTGGGTACTAAGTTGAGGATGAGTTCTGCCTATCATCCGCATACGAACAGTCAGACAGAAAGGATTATCCAATCTTTAGAGGATTTGTTGAAGGCTTGTGTGTTGGATCATGGAGGATCATGGGATAGCCATTTACCGTTGATTGAGTTCACGTACAATAATAGTTTTCATGCTAGTATTGGAATTGCGCCCTATGAAGCTTTGTATGGGAGAAGGTGTAGGACTTCGTTGTGTTGGTATGAATCGGGCGAGAGTGCTGTACTCGAACTTGAAATTGTGCAAGAGACGACTGAGAAGATTAAGAAGATCCAAGAGAGGATGAAAGCTTCGCAGAGTCGTCAGAAGAGCTATCATGATAAGATGAGGAAAGTACTTGAATTCCAAGAGGGAGATCATGTGTTTTTGAGGGTGACGCCAGTGACTGGTGTGGGTCGAGCTTTAAAGTCTAGGAAGCTCACTCCATATTTGGTTGGTCCATAGCAGATATCGCAGAGGATATGAGAGGTAGCCTATCGAATTGCTTTACCGCCGTCACTTGCGAATTTGCATGACGTGTTCCATGTGTCTCAGTTGAGGAAGTACATTCCGGATCCATCGCATGTGATTCAGATGGATGATGTACAAGTGAGGGATAATCTGACTGTGGAAGCATTGCCTGTGCGCGTAGATGGTCGAGAGACGAAGCAATTACGGGGTAAAAACATAACTTTGGTGAAGGTGTTGTGGGGTGGACCAGCTGACGAAAGTTGGACTTGGGAACGTGAAGATCAGATGAGGGAGTCGTATCCGACTCTATTTCCTTGAGGTAATTTTCAAGAGCGAAAATCCTTTAAGTGGGGGAGGGTTGTAACACCCCAAATTTCGTAAGAATATTTATTTAATTTATTTAAATATTATATTCGTGAATTTCTGTGAATTTTTGGTGTTTCGTGTCGATGTCGGTGTTTTGTGAAGTTTTGGTTATTTAATTAAATAATAGTATATATTACAGAATGTATTATATTATTATTTATTTTAAATAATATTAGAGGAATTAAGGGCGAAGTGGACATTTGAGGAGGACTAGTAAGGGCATTATGGAGAAAGCCCAATTTTGAGGCCCAAGGGTTAGTGTGAATATAAAAGGAGGATTTTGAGAATAGGGTTCATTTTTTGTTAACCGTGAAAAGAAGGAAAGAAGGGAGAGCTCTGAGGAAAAAGGGAAAGGGCGAGGAATTCGTGAAGGTTTCCAAAGGCTCAAGAGAGAACACTTCGGATCGACAATCTAAGGTATGGAGAGTAATTACCTTTCATTGTTTTCATTATAGGATTCGATGTAATTGAAGTGGTTGTTTTGTGTTTGAGGGGTTATAGGATTTTTGTGACGAATTGATTATTTAAAGGTATTTTATGAATTGATTATTTATGGTTGAATATAATCGGATAAAAATAGACCTTTGGGGCAGATTTCCCCTCCGTTGTAGTTTCAATCTTGTGGTGAAGAGGTTTATGGAGTTTATAGGAAGCTTGAGAGTTTTGAAGGTTTAGGGAATTTAAGGTTCCCGTAGTGTCCCAAATTGACCTAATAGACATAGGTTTTATGCCGTTGGTCTCCGTGATGCATTAGAACTGTTATAGGGATGTTTTTGGGTCATTTGGAGCTGTAATCGCATGTACCTTTGAGGCTGTAGAGCTACTGATGCGTAGCAGCGATTTGCTGTAATCGCAGGTTCGCTAAGAGAACCATCGCTTCGCTAGGCAAATGTTCGCCAAGAGAACAGCGCAGCGAGGTGCGCGATAACCTAAGTGTGGAGACTGAGATGATTCTGGAGTAGAAGTGGGGATTCGCTGGGAACCTCGCTAAGCGAAAGAGTCAGCGAGTGGGTTCGCTAAGCGAACAAACTAGCGAATATAACAGATGGTGAATTTCTGTTGTCTTGGTGTAGGGTCTGTGGGGTTCTCTGGCCGCTTCGCTAAGCGAAGGTTGTAGCTAACAAGTTCGCCTAGCGAACCCTGGAGCGAACGTCTGCTGTTCGTGAAATCCTGTTTATGTTGCTGTGTTGTTTTGATGTTTTGATGCTCTGATTTTTATGATGCTTTACCATGATGTTAGTGACGTTAATGATGATTATGATGTGATGATTTCGTGATGTTTTGACGAGTAATTGATTATATGAATTTCATGAAAATATTGATGATTATGAACTGTGTATATTTGATGTATGATGATTACTTGATGATATGAATTACTACGACGTGTATTGATGATCATGAGCTGTTTATGTATGATGTATGATGATAAGACGATGATGCATGATGTTTTGATGAATAAATGACGACATGACGAACATGATGTTTTGATGAATGATGATGCACATAATGATGTTTTGACGATGATGATTATTGACGGTTATGTATCATGCATTCATATACATACTCTGTGACGACGCTTCATTCCCATTGTGAGGATATGAGGTAATTATGACGTGCTCCGGTTCCTAAGAGGAATCGATCCTATTGACGGGGATCTTTGGAGGGGTGATGGCCTAGTGTCCATCGATTATGACGATTGGTACCACATGCATGAGTCTTGTTGTGCATTGCATTTTATGTGACATTGATGGGATTTGTGATATAGGGATTCCTGATGTTTTCTTTGATGATGACCCTGATGATGTTGTACTTGAAGATAATGCCATTTTATGTATATCTTGTTTTATAATGATTATTATGAATTGTGATTACTCACCCTGCCTGTTTGAATGTTGCCTCCACGTGGGTAACATATAGGTGATCAGGTTTAGCCGTGGATGTTTTCGAGGACCTTGAAGTTTATTTGCTTTTGGTCGATGTAGAGGGTCTTGCTCTGATAGTGTAACATCGGGTTGGGTCGTCGAGTCGAATAATGTTGATTTATTTGTTGTTATTTGATGTTATGGTTTATTATAAAACCTTTTTGATGATTTGTGGTTTTGGTGGTTCTGCTGCTACTTCTGAGGTCCTTTCATTGAAAACCTTTTATTTGAAAATTTTGAGTTCCGCTGCCATGTGAAGGCTTTTTGACTTATTTTGAGGAAAACCCTTTGTTTACAGGGCAATTTTTTGTTTTGATTTAATGAGAAATGTGCACCCTTTGAGATGATTTTTTATGCTTTACTCTGATATTTGAGTTATTTCTGCTGCAACATTATTAGGGGTAGAAAAGGGTGTTACATGTGAACCATTGTGACTATGAGAAAAGGTAAAAGAGGCTTTAAGGAATGTGGCCTTGTGATTGTTGAATACAATCACGTTTGTATATGTGTGAGATCACGTAATCGTAACCGTTTATCTTGAGTTGCAGTTTCATGGGTCTCGAGCTCCTCTGAAACGTATGCATAATTACTTGGCAGGTTTGATTCCCGCGTGTGAGTACGAATGGAGCCTACGGGTAAGGAGACTTGTGACGGTTAATGGCCCGTGTGAAGTGGCGGTTCATAACGGTTAATGGCCCGTAGAACCCGAATCTATTTCGTATGTCAAGTAACTACAAGGATCCATGACTCGGGTCGACTTCTAGACGTAGAAGCGGACGGGAAAAGGGGATGCCTTGGAAAGGTTATCGATTAGTGATATTTTGAGTTGGTGAACTCATGAACATGTTTCCATATAGTGTGAGATTGTGAACTCAAGGTCGTTTTCCCTTCCCCTTGACTTGAGTTAGGATTGGCTAGAATCCTATAAAGCCAAGAGAATCCATAAGATAGGGAACTCACTGAGATTAATATCTCACCCCATTATTGTTGCTATTTTTCAGGCAGTGTTTGCAAGTTTGATTTACAAGTGGAGCTATGCTTGGATGTTTCAATAGAAGCTTAGCTTTAGTTTTTCCGCTATGTAATGTGTTGTATACAATTGAGGATATTGTATATTGATCTTAGATTTTTGTTTTGGATAGTTTCCATATCTTGTACCATAGATTGTGTTTATGTTTTAGAAATGGTCAAGTATGTGACTTACGCCATTAGGCACTTATGATGGTGTCAGTACCAAATAAAATGCTTGTATTGTATTATTCTAGGTATATATTATACAGGGCATTACAGTTGGTATCAGAGCAGGTCGTGTCCTCGACCTAGCCTTGAAACATCATAAGTAAATCTATTCCTGCCTCTTAAGTGTGTCTTGCCGGCATGAATCTTAATATCATACTATCTAGTGTTGGGCCTGACCAACCTAATACTATGTATGTGATAGGTAGAATCATGGTTGAGCGACCATGAGGACTCTGTAGTGTTGTCGGAACTTGTGCTGTGAGAGTAGGCTTAAACCAAGAGTTAGCAGTGAAGATTTTTTGTCGGCTCAGTTGAGATCTTGGTAGAAGTTGTGATTTGGGTAGCACATAATTGAAGAGTGGTGTGTTGTTCAAGCAATCCTTTGGATGAATGGAGTCTGAAAGTTAAGGATCTCTATCAGACGATTGGTCAAGGTATTGAGGAATATGTAAAATCGCTAGTAGAGCTGGATTGACCACTAGTATGAATAGGGATTTCAAGTAATCTTATCCCGTGAAAAAGAAAGGATGTTTTGTGGAACGTGTGACGTAAGGTCCGGAGGTGAGAAAATTATCGGTGTTCAGTCCCTAAGGTCGCTATGGTATCTTGAATGGACGAGAATACCTTAAGGAATGTGTCGGACGAAGGGTATAAGATAAGTTGCGCGTATTCAGTTATCAGGAGAGAGATTAAGTTTGAGATGATACATCAGTGTTGTACGCAAAATTTTTACCCCTTAGATGTCATAACATCTTGCACTTGCATGTAGGTGTCAATCATCTATGCATCATTAACTAACCACCATATCTTGTGAGTTTGTTCCTTTTGTGTAAAAGTTAGGTTTGGCACAAGAAGAAGGGCAAGATCATCTGAAATCATCCAGTGGAATTCTTGAAGAAGATTTAGGGTTTTGACAGACAAATCAAGCCTTTGACTTTTGATACTTTGATCCAAGGTGAAGCGTTCAAGCCATATCTCATCAGTACCTGCTTGATTCTTGAGTTAGAGCATGAGAAGCCAACTTTTGAGAGGTTTCTTGCAAGAAGGGTAATGTTTGGTCCATGAAACTTTCTAAGTGTGGAAAATCCACTCCTTGTGCCAAATTCAGAGAGCCATAACTATCAAACCACACATCCAAATTGAGTGACCCAAATCTCAAATGGAAGCTCTTTCTAATATCTTCAAAGTGTATTAGAGGACCCCTCTTCAAAAAATGCATGGTTTTTAAGATGTGAGTCTTGGAAGATAAGATACATTTTTAACTTAGTGAAATTTTGATCATTTTCACCCTAATTTTCATCCAACTTTGACTCAATCTTTCACCTAGTTCCAAGTTTCAAATAAAAAATCTTTGGACATAAAAGTTGTTCCTTGTTCTTCGAGCTTTCCAAGCATGTGTAGAACTCATTTGGCTAAACCAATCTCAAGTTATGGTGTTTTAAAGTTGGATGTTTCAAATTGTGAAAGTTCCATGACTTAGAAATTTTTCTAAGTTCTTTGGGACAGCTTGATGGACACGAGTTCATGGCATCTTTTACCAATGTTACAAGCTTCATCTCAAGTTGTCTTCCACATGAAAAATGCTCTATCAAATGTCCATGTTACATAGGATCAAAAATTTCAAGAATTGGTGGAGTAGTGATTAAGTTATGATGCCATAAAGTTGTCACGATGGATATTGCCAAACACTTAGAAAAATTCTGGTTTCCAATCTTTTGTTGCACCAAACTTTGTCATGAATTCTCACATGTCTCTGGCCTTTATTCCAACTTTTCAACAACATCAAAGTTACTCCTCTCCATGCCATTTTTTAAGAGGATAAAAAATCGTATCATTTGATCCATTGGTTGGGAAGCTATCGTACGATTAAGAGAGGAACATGATTTAATTTCATTGCAGACCATGCTTCATTTTTAACCAAATTGTGAACCATACATCACAAGTACCAGCCCTATTGACTTTTCACTATCATTTCTAATGTCCCACTGATACCACAAAACCCGTGCAAAGTATCCAAGTACATCACTTTTTTGTACTTGCAAACTAACAACCACAAACAATAAACAAAAACCATCGTGTCACACCATAACATGTTGGTTTTAAGCTCTTTCTTTTTCTGACTCAAGGTTGAAACAAGCAACAAAACACTCTCACGTGGCTCAAGACAGATCTTAGATCATGCCATGCGTAAAAGAGGGGACTTGGGATTTTCACCCTTAAATAAAGTGTTTGTTCATTGAGTTTTGAGAGAGAGGATTCAACCGGCCTTGGTTATAAAAGGAGGATTATTCTTCTTTGTGAAGACACCAACGATCTATATAACATCAGCATATTGAGAACTTGTGACCTGGTGCATTCTTTTGGCAAGTAAGGATAAGGGGAAGAACATTGCAGTCGTGATAGCTTGAGGAGAAAAGAACTCGGTCTACACTCAAGAAGGTGCAGTGGACTTATTCCACTAGGTAACCTTCTCTCTTTCATTCCATGATTAAAATAGCATGTGCATTTCCACACTGCCATCGTGTATTTACTTGCATTGAAGCCACATATTGATGAGATGAATGAATCCATATGATGCACTGTCAGTTTGATTGTTTGGAACACTTTATGTTAATGTCTTCATGCTATAAGTTGTGTGAGTGAACTTTTCTTATTGTGTTGGTTAACAACATGCAATTTTGTTTGCTGGTATTTGCCCTCATTATCTCTTAACACCATGACATCATGTCTAAGATATCATGATCACATGTCCAAGTACAAATGAATTCCATGCTGTTTGTGTTGTTAAAACCTTGCATGTTAATGACCATGTGAAAGATAGGGCTGAGTCTACATGACTGTTTTTGAAACTGCCAGTTTTGGATGGTATAATGATCATGTTCTTGATTTAGTTTGATTGTTTGGAGCTTTCCATGGTATGCTAAGTATAGTTTGTATAGCATGAGAGTTGGTTTAAGGTCATGCTAGTGTGATAAACTTTTGTTCTCATTTTCTAATACTGTTAAACTCGTGACTCTATGCCATGAACAAGCTTTAGAGGATCCCTTACCACGACTAAATTATTGGTTGCATCTACACTAGTTTAGGTTAGTAATGGAAGTGATTTTGATAATACCTCATGAGGTTTAGATCCAGCTGTGAACACAACAGTTCCATGGTATTTTGTTTTTGTTGAAAGCTATAGGGTGAATTTTGTTTAGGTGTGGAAGTTATCTCTCTGTTGTTGTGAGTATTGCTTTGTGAGATTTGTGATTGAGTTTTGTTAGCAAAATGATAACAAGAGAAGAAGGAGTGGTATATTTGGATTTCTTTCCCAGTTAGCCTTGCCAAAAGGCATGTCTGTTGAGGATGCAGGTTGTCTTGTTATTTTCTTTAAACCCCAATGTTTATATGAGTTGCTGAGGATTCATCTATGTTCTATCATGTGAGTAGCATAAAATGATGTTTTGGTTCGTTAAAATTGGTTGAGGTTTGATAGTGACAATGGCTGAACAAAATGGTCTCATTGATGCTATTCTTTTTGTTTCACGATAAGCTTTTAAATTTCATTGCATGTTTGCATGGGCACTAGAGGAAGGGCGCCATGTGATTGGCCCAAGGTGTTTTTGGCATTTTGTAACTTGATAGTTGGTGACCAATTGATGTGGGTTTGTTAAGGCATAACGTTACCGTTTTCATGTGGCTCCAAAATCCATTTTTTTTCTGAACATCTGTTAGCTTATATATTATTATGGGTGGCTTATACACCGGATGTATAGCCACCCCAGTGGTAAACAATGTGCGCTGTAACCAAGGGGTCTGGGGTTCAAATCCCCCTCGCCCCAGACGCCCTTTTAGCTATTTTTTTATTTTCTGTTTTAGGAACTTTGTGACTTGGGCCTATCTTCTTTTGTTAATTTCACCCCTTCCCAGAAAGGCCCATGTGCGTAGCAACTATCCCCAAGTTCATTTTCAGTTTACTAACACACACCCCTGTTTTATCCTTTTTTCAAATATTTTTATTTTGTTTCCATTTCAATTTTATCTTACTAAAAATAGTTTCTTGTCCATAAAAATTCCCAAAAAATTCACAAATACATTTTTATGCTTAATTTAATTTTCTCTAAATTTATTTTTCATTTTTATTTTATTCTCATATTTATTTCTAAAATTCCAAAAATGTGCATAACCTTTTATTTAGGTTTGTATTTCTCTTGAAAATCAACCTTGTTTCTTGAGATCTTTGTGAGATTTTCCTTTGAATTGAGAGGGTTGTTTGAGAAGGTTCCTTGACCTTGGATAAGATCATTCTATTAGGGTTTTGTTTGTACTTTGTTGCTAAGTCTCTTAACTTGGATACTTTGCCTTTGATTTCAAACTTGAAAATGATATGTATGTGTGCTCATTTATTCATGTTTATTGTGAATTATCTCATCATCTTTTGCCATGCTCATATATGAATGTACATACCATGCTTTGATCCTCACTTGGTTAATGTTATCCCCTTGAGTCCTTGAACTCATATTGATTCACTTTAATTTCAATCCCACTTTAACTCTTGTTCATAAGATGTTACCTCCCCCCTCCTTCCAAAGGAAAGTCTCTCTATTGACCTCAAAGTCATAGATAGCTCATTACCCTCTGTTGACCTCATAGCCTTGGGAGTCGCCGCACTCCACGTAGGTGTCTTGCTGTCAGACCCTACTTTCCCGTGTACAATTCATTCCCTTTTTAACCTAGCCTTAGGAGTCGCCGCACTCCACGTAGGTGTCTTGCTGTCAGACCCTACTTTCCCTTGAAACCTTGACCACAGTCAAGAGTTCTTTACCCCCAGTGAGGGGAACTACGGACGCTCTGATTTCTCAAGTTCATCTTGAGAATACGTAGGCATAGGATTGCGAGATCCTAGCGAGCTACCTTTTTATTTTTTCCGCCTTTCTATTTCTCACCCTTTTACCCCGTAGTGAGGGGAACTACGGACGCTCTGATTTCTCAAAGTACCCTTTGAGAATACGTAGGCATAGGATTGCGACGATCCCAGTGAGCCACCTTTTTATTTTTCTACCTTTTTCCTTTACATCTGATGCCTTCTCGGATTCCACCTTTTCTTTTTTCAACCTTTTTCTTTACATCCAATGCCTTCTTGGATTTCACCATTTCTTTCTACACCCTTTTACCCCGTAGTGAGGTGAACTACGGTTGCTCTGATTCTTTAATCAGATACGTAGGCACAAGATGCGATGTCTTGGCGAGCAAACTTAGTGTACATACCCTTTGGTCTTCACCTTTACCCTTAGCACAGATTCCTTTAGCAAGCAAATATAACATAACACAAACAAACAAGAGATTCATGTAGAGTACTACAGATACTTAGGGTGCTAATACCTTTCCTTAGTATTACCAACCCCCGAACCTAGAATCTCTTATTAGGGTTTTCGTTCTTTACCCTTTCCTTTGGATAAATCAAAGCTCGGTGGTGAATTTCAAAGTTTTGTGATGCAAGTTAATTAATAGCTTGTTATCTGATTCTCACCGCAACAGAAATGGCGACTTCACTGGGGAAATTCCCCTAAGAGGGTTAAGCCCACCTTGTTTGTATTTGTGTTATTTACATGTTTGCTTGCTTGTACATTTGTATATTTATATATCTGTATATACCTGTTGTGCTTGGGTTTTTTCTGTGTGCAGGGTTGTTACTTTAAGTGGTGAGGATATGTCCTATACCCGGACTTGAGTGCACTTATTATAGGACGATGGTATATTCAAAGAGGCTTTGAAGGAGTCGATTCCCGAAAAAGTTGACTTGAGACACCATCACTCAGTTTAGGCCCTCTTGGGAGTCTAGTCATGTTGAACGAGTCTATTCGTGAAAACGTGCTACTCTCGACATAGGTGACATCGATACTGAGAACCGTTGTTACCTCTAACCCCACTTGGCTTTTTTAGATGTAGTGCGGTGACCATGAGGGAGTCTATTCCTAAAATGGTTGTCACGCGATACTACACTCAGACGAGATTCTCTTGAGAATATTATTGACTACCGAGTCATTCGGGAAATTGATAATATCTGAAAGATGGGTTGTTGACTCTGGGAACTTCTTAGAATCCTGTTCTACAGTTGATAAACCCTAGTACACACCCTGAGGGTAATTCTTTACCCAGACTCCATGCTGTGATCTCGAACCTTTGATCTTGTTGCATGTGTTTTGCATCCTGTGTTGCATTGCATTGCATATCATTTACATCTTTGCATGATTCATTGCATATGTCTGTTTATCCAGTGGCTCATTTCCAACTGTCTCTATCTTCCAGTGTCATCTGTGAGTTGTCAAGCTGATTCCTCGACATCGATACCGGACTAGAACTAACTACAGACGAAGGATGTCAGAGTAAAAGGCACACAATGCTGAGGTCCGAATGGAAATCAATGACCTTAAATCAAGTATGACTAAACTAACTGAGATGCTTCAAGTTTTGATTGCCAGAGGAGAACCTCCCCAAAGAACTGTCATCCAGGAAGTTTCAAGTGCTGATCCTCCACCTGTTCAGATGCCGCCTTCAACTTGGCCCGAGTTTGGTTTGCCACGCAACTACTCTCCACCGATTGCATCTACTACTATGGTTGGTCAAACTGCTATGCCTATATTTCAAGCTCTTGTTTTCACCGAGCCTAGACCTGTGGTCCATGCTGTTCCACAGACTGTTTGAGCTTCCTTTGAGAACCCCCTCTATGAGTATAATGCTGCCAGTGCTCAGGGTGAAGAGCCTGAAGACTTTGTTGAACCTGACGCTGTCCGTGAGCAGTTTAAAACCTTAGACAAAAGACTCAAAGCTGTTGAGGGTACTGACTTCTTCAATATGGATGCAGATAACATGTGCTTAGTGTCTGACCTTGTTATGCCTGCTAAGTTCAAAACTCCAGAATTTGTGAAGTATAAAGGCCACTCTTGTCCAAGGGCTCATTTGGTCATGTATCTTCGTAAGATGACTGCTTATACCAAAAATCAGAAACTGCTTATCCACTGTTTTCAAGACAGCTTGAGTGGAGCATCACTCAAATGGTATATGAGTCTGGAGCAAAATTCTATTCACTGTTTCCAAGATCTCACAAATGCCTTCATGAAGCAGTATAAGTATAACCTCGACATGGCTCCTGATCACCGTCAACTGCAAAACATGTCTCAGAATAATAAGGAATCTTTTAAGGAGTATGCTCAGCGCTGGAGAGAGTTGGCTTCCTAAGTTAAACCTCCTTTGGCCGAGAAGGAATTAACTGGAATGTTCATGGATACCCTGTCCCCGTTCTATTAGGAGAAGATGATTGGAAGTGTTTCCTCAAATTTCACTGATTTGGTTACTATTGGCCAAAGATTAGAGGAAGGTCTTAAGAATGTAAAAGTGTCCAAAGCTGGTGAATCTTCCAATGCTGTGAAGAAATCCTATGGGAACTTTCAGAAGAAGAAGGAATAACAGACTAATGCTGTCATGGTTGAAACAAGAAGGCCTCATCCCCAACCTCAGTATACTATTCACCCTGTTGTTGCTGCTGTCACTCCCGTGGTTGCTACTCCACGACCAGCTCAAGCTCCTCAATGTCCGGTTATTGGACAAAACCAGTACCGTAATAGGAATCAATTTGATCCCATTCCAATGAAGTACACTGAACTGTATCCTGGTCTGGTTGAGCAAGGTTTGATTACCACAAGGGCTTTACCTCTTCCAAATCCTTTTCCAGCTGGATTTAGATATGATCTCCACTGTGCATTCTATGAAGGTGTCGCAGGCTACGACTTGGAAAATTGCTATGCACTAAAGGCTAGAGTGCGTGATTTGATTAAGACTGGAATTCTTAACTTTCGTGACAATCCCAATGTTCAGAACAACCCTCTGCTAGGGCACGCCAAGTGAAGTCTCAGTCGACTTTGGCTCAGCTACTTCTTAAAGACAGGACAACTCATCCTTATGTTTGATTAGTCACTAGGCCTTGTTTCTTGTTGTTTACATATTCCTTATTTTGTAATGGCTGTTTGCTTTCAATTATGTTTGTACTTTCGCAATTAATGAAATGAGCATTGCAACTTTTTGATTCAATTCATTTTTGTTTGCTCTTTACGTCTCTATGCTTTCTTTTGCAAAATACTTTATCTCTTTTCCACTTTCCTTTTGATTATGCAAAGATTGGAAGGAGGATGACGAAACTTTATACTCATAACTGTTGTTAGTATGCTTTCAATAAACTTTGCTGACGATGTAAGGCATTATTTCAACTCCCAGACACTGGAGACATAAGGAAGTTAATCCCTTGTCAAACCCTTTGAGCCTTGAAGTAGGAGTTTCTTTTCTTTACAAATAAAAACCCACAATCTTAACCTGAGGTGGGGTAGTTCTCAGTTAACTGGATTGTGCATTCAAATACAAGAGTTTCATGCAAGACGCCTTTCAACGAAAGTTCACAGTTTTCCTTCGTGCACAACAAGCAAGTGTCGAAGATGTCTTTCAAGTCAAATGCCAATGATGGTTTGCCGTAATCATTAAGCCAGACGTTCACAACCTTTCAACTCCTCCAAATTAAATGAATAAATGTAGTACAAGTTGTTCCCAAAGTGATAAATGAAGAAGGGTCATCAAGAAATACTTACTCAAAGAATGAGCCGGGTCCCTTTCGAGGTAAAAGCTAAGAAAGGTGTAAAGCTCATGACCTTACCTTATACAAAGAGAAGAAAGAACAAGCTTGTATGACAACCAAAATTTATAAGGAAGCGGTGATCGCCATCTCAAGTCCTTAACTTCTGAACCATCATCATTACTATCATCAGTGCAATTCCTAACCTATGGGAACCTGAGTGCATAGTTTGAGTTAACTGAGCATAGGACTGGAGAACATCACGAAGATTGGGTGGGCACAAATAAACTTTGAGTTTTTATCCTTTGTTTCTTAAACCGTGAACCAGGTCACGTTATAACCCTCAAAAGACCTAACTAGAGCAAGGTTATTTTGAAAGCATACTACAGCAAGATTGCGTAAACTGACTCCAAAAGATCCTTGCATATCATTTGTTTGGCATTACGCCGTTTGCTGTACTTCTCACTTTGAATGTCTTGAACCGCTGTGTTCAGACTAATGACTTATTTGTTTTACATCTTTCTAAAAATAGTTTTGATTTCAAAAGTTGCATGAACTTTGCATTTACCATGTTTGTACAAGTACTTTTATTTGCAAACTAGCTTTCTTCTCAAGGAATTTTCAAACAATTAAGAAACTTGGTCGGTGATCCTATCAGGGGCAAGTTCCTTCCATATCCTGTTGAGATTCAGTTCAAGATTTATTGTTCAGGGGCAAGTCCTTCTGAAGATTGGTTTATCCAGATAATCATCTTTCAAGACTCAGACTAGGGCAAGCTTTCTAAGAGCACCATGAAATAGTCATTTCCAGAATCAATCAAGCTGAAGCAATGGTCAGCTCATCTACGACAGTCGTTTAGTCTGGGGTAATTTACTGGGAGAATCCCCAAGCCACCTTTCATCCTTCCTACAAGGATCATCAACTTGATACAGTTTACTAGTGTGGCAATGATGTGTTCAGCAGTAGCATCTCTAGTTGCCAAGCAGAATAGCAGTGATCTCCGTGTTGAGGAATCAGTCTTCTTACCAAAAGAGTCGAGTCGTGTCGTCGACATCTACATTTGCATTTGCATTTGATCATATATCATATGCATAATTTATACCATATACATAGCATGAGTGTTTCATCCTCATTTGCATTTCTCCCGAGGTCGTGTCGTTATCCACGTCTTACCTTGTGGTCAAAGTCCAACTTACTTGGCGCCTACCAAACAAATATTATCGTGTCTATCTGACGTTCTTCCAGGTATGACCTTTCTTATCCGATTGTTTTTCCAGATATATTTGTTCCTCTTTTGTATCCAATGCTACTCTTGGATGTCTTCGCCTGTCTTTTCTCCAATACCGTTCTTGGATGTCATATATATTTGTCTCCTCTGATGTTTTACCAGATCGAGTCTTCTGTTCTGACGTTTTCCTAGAACTCTCTTTTTGTGTTATCTGATGTTTTTTCATATATACCCCTTTGCGATTCTTATGCTTCTCCAGAATTTCATTGCTTCTACCATCTGATGCTCTTCTGGATGTGCCTCTCTTTCTGATTTTTTTCAGATTGAGTTTCTTGTTCTGATGTTTTTCCAGAACTTATCTGATGTTTTTCCAGATATTTCGCTTTGTTATTCTGATGCTTTTCCGGAATGACATTGCTTCTACCATCTGATGCTCTTCCGGATGTGCCTCTCTTTCTGATTTTTTTCAGACTGAGTCTTATCTGATGTTTTTCCAGATATTTCGCTTTGTTATTCTGATGCTTTTCTGGAACGACATTTCTTTTACCATCTGATGCTTTTTCGGATGTGTCTCTCTTTCTGATGTTTTTCCAGATTGAGTCTTTTGTTCTAATGTTCTTCCAGAACTTATCTGAAGTTTTCCCAGATATTTCGCTTCGTTATTCTGATGCTTTTCCGGAATGACATTTCTTTTACCATCTGATGCTTTTCCGGATGTGTCTCTCTTTCTGATGTTTTTCCAGATTGAGTCTTTTGTTCTGATGTTCTTCCAGAACTTATCTGGTGTTTTCCCAGATATTTTGCTTCGTTATTCTGATGCTTTTCCGGAACAACATTGCTTTTACCATCTGATGCTTTTCTAGATGTGCCTTTCTCTTTTTGATGTTCTTCTAGATTGAGTCTTTTGCTCCTGATGTTTTTCCAGAGCACTTTTTGTGTCTATCTGATGCTCTTCCGGATATGACCTTGTTTATCTGATGTTCTTCCAGATATAATGTTGCTTATCTGATGCTCTTCCGGATATGTCATCAAACCTTTTCCCGTACATTTAATGCTCTTCTAAATGTTTCTGATGTATCTTCAGAATTTTTGTCTTCATCTAATGCTCTTTTAGATGTCTTCAATTCGTTTCTGACTTTGGTTAACGGCTGCTGAATGCTTTCAAGTCTGTTTCCATTCTCCATTCAATGCTTTTCTGGATGTGTGCCGGAGTTTATTCAATGCTTTTCCGAATATCTCTGATATGCTTCCCGGAGTTCATTCAAGGCTCTTCTGAATGTCTCTGTTGTCAGTTTGTTTCCCAGAGTTTATTCAACGTTTTTCTGAATACCTCTGATGTTTGCTCGAATGTCTCATGTTTTTCCTAGTTTTTTCCGCACCTCATTCAATGATCTTCTGAATGTCGTGGCTCTCCTCCATCCATTTCCATTCATGGATGGTGACTTTTGATTCCCTAGTGGAGACCGTCTTTCCGGTGCTACCTCCATTGAGGATCTTGTGTTATTTTTTCTTTCTAAAGTGTCAGCCGGTCAAGCTTGAACCAGTTGCTTCATCACTTTAGATTTCCCCCAGTTGTTTCAGTTCCCCAGTGTTGTTGTCATCCCCAGTGAGTCGGTTACTCATTGTGTGGATTTTTTCCCTGTCTGCTTTGTCTGCATTACGCATTTACCTTTCCATCATTATCATCATACTAGACGTTCATGGCATGTCTGCATTTGCATGTCTGTTAGTTGTCCTTAGCATCTGCATTCCATGTAAGGGCAAAATTTTCGGTTTTCTATATTTAAATACCTTTCACCTTGATCTCTCGAGGATTTCCATCCCTCGTGCCATCCGGTAAAGCTATTTAAATATGGGCAACTGTTGTACCCCAAATTTTTACCCCTTAGATGTCATAACATCTTGCACTTGCATGTAGGTTTCAATCATCTATGCATCATTAACTAGCCACCATATCTTGTGAGTTTGTTCCTTTTGTGTAAAAGTTAGGTTTGGCACAAGAAGAAGGGCAAGATCATCTGAAATCATCCAGTGGAATTCCTGAAGAAGATTTAGGGTTTTGACAGACAAATCAAGCCTTTAACTTTTGATACTTTGATCCAAGGTGAAGCATTCTAGCCATATCTCATCAGTACCTGCTTGATTCTTGAGTTAGAGCATGAGAAGTCAACTTTTGAGAGGTTTTTTGCAAGAAGGGTAATGTTTGGTCAAGGAAACTTTCTAAGTGTGGAAAATTCACTCCTTGTGCCAACTTCAGAGAGCCATAACTTTCAAACCACACATCCAAATTGAGTGACTCAAAGCTCAAATGGAAGCTCTTTTCGTGATCTTCAAAGTGTATTAGAGGACCCTTCTTCAAAAAATGCATGGTTTTTAAGATGTGAGACTTGGAAGATAAGATACATTTTTAACTTAGTGAAATTTTAGTCATTTTCACCCTAATTTTCATCCAACTTTGACTCAATCTTTCACCTATTTCCAAGCTTCAAATCAAAAATCTTTGGACATGAAAGTTGTTCCTTGTTCTTTGAGCTTTCCAATCATGTGTAGAACTCCTCATTTGGATAAACCAATCTCAAGTTACGGTGTTTTAAAGTTGGATGTTTCAAATTGTAAAAGTTCCATGACTTAGAAATTTTTCTAAGTTCTTTGGGACAGCTTGATGGACACGAGTTCATGGCATCTTTTACCAATGTTACAAGCTTCATCTCAAGTTGTCTTCCACGTGAAAAATGCTCTATCAAATGTCCATGTTACATAGGATCAAAAATTTCAAGAATTGGTGGAGTAGTGATTAAGTTATGATGTCATAAAGTTGTCACGATGGATATTGCCAAACACTTAGAAAAGTTCTGGTTTCTAATCTTTTGTTGCACCAAACTTTGTCATGAATTCTCACATGTCTCTGGCCTTTATTCCAACTTTTCAACAACATCAAAGTTACTCCTCTCCATGCCATTTTTCAAGAGGATCAAAAATTGTATCATTTGATCCATTGGTTGGGAAGCTATCGTACGATTAAGAAAGGAACATGATTTAGTTTCATTGCAGACCATGCTTCATTTTTAACCAAATTGTGAACCATACATCACAAGTACCAGCCCTACTGACTTTTCACTATCAGTTCTAATGTTCCACTGATACCACAAAACCCGTGCAAAATATCCAAGTACATCACTTTTTTGTACTTGCAAACTAACAACCACAAACAATAAACAAAAACCATCGTGTCACACCATAACATGTTGGTTTTAAGCTCTTTCTTTTTCTGACTCAAGGTTGAAACAAGCAACAAAGCACTCTCACGTGGCTCAAGACAGATCTCAGATCATGCCATGCGTAAAAGAGGGGACTTGGGATTTTTCTCCCTTAAATAAAGTCTTTGTTCATTGAGTTTTGAGATAGAGGATTCAACCTTCCTTGGTTATAAAAGGAGGATTATTCTTATTTGTGAAAACACCAACGATCTACATAACATCAGCATATTGAGAACTTGTGACCTGGTGCATTCTTTTGGTAAGTAAGGATAAGGGGAAGAACATTGCAGCCGTGATAGCTTGAGGGGAAAAGAACTCAGTCTACACTCAAGAAGGTGCAGTGGACTTATTCCACTAGGTAACCTTCTCACTTTCATTCCATGAGTAAAATAGCATGAGCATTTCCACACTGCCATCGTGTATTTACTTGCATTGAAGCCACATATTGATGAGATGAATGAATCCATATGATGCACTGTCAGTTTGATTGTTTGGAACACTTTATGTTAATGTCTTCATGCTATAAGTTGTGTGAGTGAACTTTTCTTATTGTGCTGGTATTTGCCCTCACTATCTCTTAACACCATGACATCATGTCTAAGATATCATGATCACATGGCCAAGTTCAAATGAGTTCCATGTTGTTTGTGTTGTTAAAACCTTGCATGTTAACGACTCTGTGAAAGATAGGGCTGAGTCTACATGACTGTTTTTGAAACTGCCAGTTTTGGATGGTATAATGATCATGTTCTTGATTTAGTTTGATTGTTTGGAGTTGTCCATAGTATGCTAAGTATAGTTTGTATAGCATGAGAGTCGGTTTAAGGTCATGCTAGTGTGACAAACCTTTGTTCTCATTTTCTAATACTGTTAAACTCATGACTCTATGCCATGAACAAGCTTTAGAGGATCCCTTACCACGACTAAGTTATTGGTTGCATCTACACTAGTTTAGGTTGGTAATGAAAGTGATTTTGATAATACCTCATGAGGTTTAGATCCAGCTCTGAACACAACAGTTCCATGGTATTTTGTTTTTGTTGAAAGCTATAGGGTGAATTTTGTTTAGGTGTGGAAGTGTTCTCTCTGTTGTTGTGAGTATTGCTTTGTGAGATTTGTGATTGAGTTATGTTAGCAAAACGATAACAAGAGAAGAAGGAGTGGTATATTTGGATTTATTTCCCAGTTAGCCCTGCCAAAAGGCATGTCTGTTGAGGATACAGGTTGTCGTGTTATTTTCTTTAAACCCCAATGTTTATATGTATTGTTGAGGATTCATCTATGTTCTATCATGTGAGTAGCATAAAATGATGTTTTGGTTCGTTAAAATTGGTTGAGGTTTGATAGTGACAATGGCTGAACAAAATGGTCTCATTGCTGCTATTCTTTTTGTTTCACGATAAGCTTTTAAATTTCATTGCATGTTTGCATGGGCACTACAGGAAGGGCGTCATGTGATTGGCCAAGGTGTTTTTGGCGTTTTGTAACTTGATAGTTGGTGACCAATTGATGTGGGTCTGTTAAGGCATAGTGTTACCGTTTTCACGTGGCTCCAAAATCCATTTTTTCTGAACGTCTGTTAGCTTATATATTATTATGGGTGGCTTATACACCGGATGTATAGCCACCCCAGTGGTAAACAATGCGCCCTTTTAGCTATTTTTTTATTTTCTGTTTTAGGAACTTTGTGACGTGGGCCTATCTTCTTTTGCTAATTTCACCCCTGCCCAGAAAGGACCATGTGCGTAGCAACTATCCCCAAGTTCATTTTTAGTTTACCAACACACCCCCCTGTTTTATCCTTTTTTCAAATATTTTTATTTTGTTTCCATTTCAATTTTATCTTACTAAAAATAGTTTCTTGTCCATAAAAATTCCCAAAAAATTCACAAATACATTTTTATGCTTAATTTAATTTTCTCTAAATTTATTTTTCATTTTTATTTTATTCTCATATTTATTTCTAAAATTCCAAAAATGTGCATAACCTTATATTTAGTTTTTTATTTCTCTTGAAAATCAACCTTGTTTCTTGAGATCTTTGTGAGATTTTCCTTTGGTTTGAGAGGGTTGTTTGAGAAGGTTCCTTGACCTTGGATAAGATCATTCCATTAGGGTTTTGTTTGTACTTTGTTGCTAAGTCTCTTAACTTGGATACTTTGCCTTTGATTTCAAACTTGAAAATGATATGTATGTGTGCTCATTTATTAATGTTTATTGTGAATTATCTCATCATCTTTTGCCATGCTCATTTATGAATGTATATACCATGCTTTGATCCTCACTTAGTTAATGTTATCCCCTTGAGTCCTTGAACTCATATTGATTCACTTTAATTTCAATCCCACTTTAACTCTTGTTCATAAGATGTTACCTCCCCCCTCCTTCCAAAGGAAAGTCTCTCTATTGATCTCAAAGTCATAGATAGCTTATTACCCTCTGTTGACCTCATAGCCTTAGGAGTCGCCGCACTCCACGTAGGTGTCTTGCTGTCAGACCCTACTTTCCCGTGTACAATTCATTCCCTTTTTAACCTAGCCTTAGGAGTCGCTGCACTCCACGTAGGTGTCTTGCTGTCAGACCCTACTTTCCCTTTGAACCTTGACCACAGTCAAGAGTTCTTTACCCCCAGTGAGGGGAACTACGGACGCTCTGATTTCTCAAGTTCATCTTGAGAATACGTAGGCATAGGATTGCGAGATCCTAGCGAGCTACCTTTTTCTTTTTTCCACCTTTCTATTTCTCACCCTTTTACCCCGTAGTCAAGGGAACTACGAACGCTCTGATTTCTCAAAGTACCCTTTGAGAATACGTAGGCATAGGATTGCGACGATCCTAGCGAGCCACCTTTTTCTTTTTCTAGCTTTTTCCTTTACATCCGATGCCTTCTCGGATTCCACCTTTTCTTTTTTCAACCTTTTTCTTTACATCCAATGCCTTCTTGGATTTCACCATTTCTTTCTACACCTTTTTACCCCATAGTGAGGTGAACTACGGTTGCTCTGATTCTTTAATCAGATACGTAGGCACAAGATGCGACGTCTTGGCGAGCAAACTTAGTGTACATACCCTTAGGTCTTCACCTTTACCCTTAGCACAGATTACTTTAGCAAGCAAACATAACATATCACAAACAAACAAGAGGTTCCTGTAGAGTACTACAGATACTTAAGGTGCTAATACCTTCCCTTAGTATAACTAACCCCCGAACCTAGATTCTCTTTTTAGGGTTTTCGTTCTTTACCCTTTCCTTTGGATAAATCAAAGCTCGGTGGTGAATTTCAAAGTTTTGTGATGCAAGTTAATTAATAGCTTGTTATCCGATTCTCACCGCAACAATTAGGATTTCTGTTTTCAATAAGAGACCAATTTGGAATTGTTAAATTACCCAAGGGACAATATAAGGTATTGTGTCGGAGAAAGTTTGGACTTTATTTAGTAATAGAAAGTGTGGTGATACGGACCGGAAGGAGTTGTGTCGAGAAACAGAGTAAGTGTTATGGACTGGACCAATGGCTAGACATGGCCCAATCCGCTTCTGCTCCAGAGTGGCCCAAATTGCCTAAGTCCAATCCACAGAGGGGCAAAAGTTACCTTTCTGCCCCCTCCAACCGGGCAAGGAATGCAACGTTCCTCCCCGGAATTACTGTCCATCACGCACGACTTCACTGCTCCCCGAACAGCTATGGGCAGGTGCCTGGAACCACGCCTATGCCCGACATAACGGCTAGTTTTGGGCACCCTGCCCGACATAACGGCTAGTTTGGGTAGTTACCTATTCTTTGGGGAAAACGGTTATTTCGCCCCGAAAATAGGACCGTTGGCCACGCGCTGGGGGCTCTATATAAACCCTCTCACTTGAGAGGGTCAGGTATCCAATATTCCCCCTAAGAATTCATACTTTGTACTTGCCCCTTTTCTCTGACCCTTTCTTACTTGAGCGTCGGAGTACCTTGCAGGTACACCCCCTCCTCTCCATACGACCAGCATCCCTGACGCACTTGGCGGCCCAATTCTACAGGATCTGATCTAGCCTTCATGATCAGTGGGGCCGTCTGTGGGAATCATTGTTCTCCCCATCTTTCTGTCCTCAGAAACCGAAGATCAAAACAATTCTCAAACATCATCACGATCATGGCCTCCCAAGATCGCACCAAGGATGCTCTCCAAACCATCATCCTCCCCGTCAATAAATCTGACGTTGACGGCCAGTCATCTCTCCTCCGAGATACCCATTTCCTCAGGGACGGAGCCACTGCTTCTCCTTCCCCTACCCCTGCTGATCGCAACAACGATCAACCATCACTTGACGTCCAGCCCGTTCTTGTTCCGCCCAACGCCGACCCGATCGTGGCAGCCCTCCTGGAGGCGATCAACAAAACCAACACCCTGATCCTGCAGCAAAACGAGAGGATCAGGGCATTAGAAGAGTCCCGCCGCCCAAGATCCCCTCCTACGCGGAGGAACCAGCGACGATCAAGAAGCTCGCAGCCACTGAGAGAAATTGACCGAAGACTGCGCCAGGAGCCTGATCCTCGCGTAACCCGGAAGCGCGACCAGATTTCCCCACGTGACCAACACGCTCACGACCACAAGAGGACTCGGAGGAACGAGCAATCTCCACCGATCAAGTCTAAAGGACGGGCCCGCTCACCTTCTCCTCGAAGGAACCGCTCACCTTCTCCTCGAAGGAACCGCTCACCTTCTCCACGAAGGAACCGCCGTCGTGAGCATCCCGTTCAGTCCCCATCATACACCAGTTCTAGCAGCGACAACGAGCCTCGCGGCCCGTTGTCCCAGGAGATCTTGGCTACCCGTCTCCCAAAAGGCTTGGAGAAACCCCCGTCACTTGGCACATACGACAGGACCACTGACCCCGACGAGCACATCGAGAACATCGATGCGCTGTTAGACTACCACGGTGTACGGGGCGCCATTAAATGCAAACTGTTCCCGACCACGCTCTGAAAGGGAGTGATGACATGGTACAAGCAACTGCCCGAGGAGTCCATTACCTCATGGAGACAGATGGGCAGGATGTTCTCGCGGCACTTCACAGCATCTCGCCGCCACCCCCAAAACTGAGGCCTCTCTTGGAGCCATAATCCAGGGAAAAGACGAACCTCTCTGCGCATATATCGAGAGGTTCAACAAGGAAGTTGTACAAGTCCCTACGACAGACAAAATGAAGAAGTTTCTGCTCGAGCAAGGGCTACGCCCAGGCTCCGAGTTTTCTAAAGCCATTGGCCTCGCACCACCGAGGAACATTGATGCCCTCCTCCTCAAAGCCCAAAAACATATTCAGTACAAAGAAAAGGTTGCGGTCAACAACATCCAAGCATCACGCCATCAGGAGAATGCTCGGTCATCCAGAAGAGAGGAAGCTTCGACATCTCGTCGGAGCGAACGGAGGCGCGAGGACCGTCCTCGTGACTCCCGTGACGGCAAAGGGCCCTCCGGGCGGTTCCATGACTACATTCCCCTGACCGTTTCCAGGGAAAAGATCTTGTCCGAATGTGCCAATTCGGAGTTCAAACAGGCGGGGGTCCGCTTCCCCAAATAACTTTCGAACATACCAAACGTGGACAAATCAAAATACCGTCGTTTCCACAAAAGTCACGACCATACTACAGAAGACTGCATCCATCTGAAGGATGTCATTGAGATACTGATCAGGGACGGGCACCTGAAACAATTCGCGAAGAAGAAGGACACTCCTCGGCAGGATGCCCAGGAGTCCAAGAAGATAGAGGAGGAAGTGCCCTCCTCGGAAGATGCCAACATACAGGTCGCTATGTCCATATCGCGACCGGAGGACTTCTACGTCCCAGACGGGCTCAGCGCCCCGGCTTATTTCGCGGCCCACAACACGTAGGAGACTTTTCCCTCCGCCGTGGTCATCTCTGGCGGGGGCTTCAACAAAGTCATTGTGGGCTCCGTGAAACGCAAGTTCAAGCATCTGATCAACACGAGCTCCAATATAGTGACTACACTCGATCAGGCCCAGAAGGGCTTCGTTCCCATCTCCTTCTACCGGGAAGAGCTCCTCGGCGGATCCCCGAACTCAAGCATACCTTTGCTCGTCAGAGCCCGAATGGTGAACTTCGACGTTCACAGAATCCTAGTCGACCAGGGCAGCTCAGTCGACATCATGTACTCCCAGCTGTTCTCAACGCTTCAGCTGGACGAATCGCACCTTACCCCCTATGTAGGGTCCGATTTGCAGGGATTCAACGGATCAGTGACCAAGCTGTGGGGCTACGTGGAACTAATCGTAACTTTCGGATCAGCTGAGACGGCCAGATCCATCAAGGTGCAATTTCTGGTAATCGACTGCCCGTCGCTATACCAGTGCATTTTCAGAAGGCTAACCCTGGCCGAGTTGGTAGCGGTGCCCTCAACAGTCCACCTGAAGATGAAGTATTACACTTCGAAAGGAATGGTCGCCACCCTGCACGGCGATATCGAAGCTGCACGTAGGTGTTTCGAGGCAGCTACAAAGGGGCTCAACGCCATTGCGTCCAAGCCTAAGGCGTCGAGCAAGCCAGCACTGCCAAGCAGCTTCGAGGAGGCCAAGCCTCTGCCCCAGGTCGAATCCATCGACCTCGACAGTCACTTCACCGAGGAAGACCAACCAGAGGAACGAGCAGCTTCAGTCAACCCGTCCACATCGTCCAGCTCCCATCCGACGCGCCTCATCCCGGATGGCAACTTCGAGATTGTTCTGTTCGGCAAAGACCCCCAACGGGGAGTAAAGATTGGAGCAGACCTGCCTGACATTGCGAGGAAGCAGCTCAAAGCATGCCTCCGAGAGAATGCCGACCTCTTCGCATGGAGCGCCGCAGAAATGCCCGGCTTGGATCCGTCCATCGCCTGTCACCAGCTGACAATTGACCCGGCCGTCAAGGTCGTAGCACAACGTAGGAGAAAGCAGTCTCCGGAGAAGACAGAGGCTGCTGAAAAAGCTGTAAAGGACCTCCTCGAGGCCAAATTTATTTCGGAAGCCAAGTACACCACTTGGATGTCCATCGTTGTATTAGTTAAAAAATCTAATGGAAAATGGCGCATGTGCATTGATTACACCGATCTCAATAAGGCATGCCTGAAGGATGCCTATCCCCTCCCCAATATTGATAAACTTGTTGACAATTCTGCTGGTTTTAAACTTTTATCATTCATGGATGCCTACTCGAGATATAATCAAATTCCGATGGCAATGTCCGACAAAAAATATACGACCTTCATGATCGAATCGAGCAACTATTACTACAACGTAATGCCCTTCGACCTGAAGAACGCCAAAGCAACGTACCAACGAATGATGAACAAAGTGTTTCGGGGAGAAATAGGCGACATGATCGAAGTCTACATGGACGACATGATCGTGAAATCCCACGAGGAGACCGATCATACTGCCCACTTGAGAAAGGTCTTCGAACACGCCAAGAAATACAAAGTGTGTTTTAATCCGGAGAAGTGCACGTTCGGTGTCCGGGCAGGCAAATTCCTCGACTTCTACTTAACAGAATGAGGAATCGAAGCTAATCCCGATAAATGTCGGGCATTCTCCGAGTTTCCTACGCCCAAGTCCAAAAAATCCATCCAGTCCCTCAACGGGATGCTCACGTCACTATCTCATTTCGTGGCCAAGTCCGCCCAGCACGCCCTACCATTATTTAAACTCCTCCGCAAAGAGGCAGCGTTCGAATGGACCGAGGAGTGCGACAAGGCCCTTTTCCATCTGAAACGAGCACTCTCAGAGCCACCGGTCCTCTCTCGTCCGGACAATGGCGAAACGTTGTACCTATACCTCGCCATAGCAACCGAAGCAGTGAGCGTCGCTCTCATCCGCGAGACACTTGACGGGCAGAAGCCCATTTATTTCACGAGAAAAGCGCTGCAAGGACCAGAGTTAAGATACCAACAGATAGAGAAGGTGGCGCTGGTCCTCATCAACGCAGCCAGGAGATTAAGACACTACTTCCTGGCTCACACGATCGTGATTCGAACAGATCAACCCATAAAGCAGCTGCTCGGACGACCAGACATGGTCGGTCGAATGCTCAAATGGTCATTGGAACTGTCCGAATTCGACATCCAATACGAAAGCAGGAAAGCTCTCAAAGCCCAGGCTCTGGCAGACTCCCCCGCGAACGAAGCACGCAAATGGACCATTTTTGTGGACGGTTCCTCCAGCTCGGCAGGAAGCGGTGCGGGCATCGTATTGGAAAGCAACGAAGGCATTATAGTTGAAATATCACTCACCCTGTCCTTCCTAACCTCCAACAACCAGGCTGAATACGAAGCCTTCCTCGCGGGGCTACGCCTTGCCAAGGACCTGGGCGCAGAAGAAGTCTTCATTTGCACGGATTCACAACTCGTGGCCCTCCAGGTCCGGGGAGAATACCAAGCCAAAAACGACAACCTGACCGAATACTTGGTCCTAGTCAAGAAGGAGATGGCGAAGTTCACAATAGTGAAAGTGAAACACGTTCCCCGCGAACATAACATGCGAGCAGACGTGCTATCCAAACTAGACAACACAAAGAAGAAAGGCGGAAACAAATTCGTCATACAGGAAGTACTTCCTCGACCCAGCATCGAGAAGGCCTCCGCGACACTCGACGTACAGGTGATCGGCGACAACAACTGCTGGATGAACCCAGTCTATAACTATCTCGCCAAAGACGAACTTCCGTCCGACCCAAAGGAGGCCAGCATAGTCAGGCGAAGAGCCTGCTCTTATGTCTTGTTTGAAGATAAACTCTATAGGCGGGGATTCTCCATTCTGCTGCTCAAATGTGTCGAGGAGGAAATGGTCGCACACATCCTGCGCGAAATCCACGAGGGGATCAACGCCCAACATCTCGGCGGAAGGTCCCTTGCTCGAAAGGCCCTCCGGGCAGGCTACTACTGGTCGACCATGCAAAACGACGCGAAAGAACGCGTGAAGAAATGCGATAAATGCCAACAGCACGGGGACATGCACCTGGCTCCGCCTAACGAGCTCAAGGCTATGTCCTCCCCGTGGCCATTCGCCTAGTGAAGCCTAGACATCCTAGGACCCTTCGTGGTAGGGTCAAGTCAAAACAAGTACCTAATAGTGGGTGTAGATTATTTCACAAAATGGATAGAAGTGGAAGCTCTAGCCAAAATAACTGCCTTTAACATCCTGCGTTTCTACAAACGAAACATTCTTGCACGTTTCGGTATCCCCCAAGCGATAGTAACGGACAACAGGACGCAATTCACGGACAGGAAGTTCCAAGACTTCGTCACCCAACTAGGCACGAAGCAGCACTTCGCATCCGTCGAGCACCCTCAAATAAACGGGCAGGATGAAGCAGCTAACCGAGTCATCCTTCGAGGCCTCAAGCAAAGGCTGGACGAAACGAAGAAGGCAAGGGTCGAGGAACTGCACAACATACTATGGGCATACCGCACAACTCCACACTCAACGACCGGGGAAACACATTTCCGTCTAGCATATGGGACAGAGGCTGTAATTCCCGTCGAAGTTCACGTGCCCTCTAGGCGGATAGAGTCGCCCCTAGACGAGGAGATGAATGACGAGTCACTGCGAGAAGAACTCGACCTCGTCGAGGAAATTCGAACCGGGGCAGCCCTCCGCGAAGCCTCACTGAAACAAAAAATTACCATCAGACACAATGCCAAGGTGATACAGCGAGAGTTCGACGTGGGAAGCCTTGTTCTAAGAAGAAACCACAAAGACTCTCGCGAAGGCAAACTAGCAGCCAACTAGGAAGAACCCTATCGCGTCCGAGCAAAAACGGAAAATGGGGCCTACTACCTAGAACATCTCACCGGGGAAGAACTTGCTCAACCATGGAACGCTGAAAAGCTAAAACAATACTACAGCTAAATTCTCGGTTCGACCGGTCGCAACGACGAACGTCATCTACCGACCACTATGTGCATCTAGGTACAAGCGTAGCATACGAATAAAGTAGAACCTCGCTCAGTAACGAGCCGGGTAACTGCTCGACAGCGGTCCTCGATCGAGCATCGCTGTCGTCAAAGTACCATGATTGGAAGAACCCCAGCTCGTGATGGGACGTTCACGCCGCGAACTCAGGCCTCAAACGCGACCTGAGCTCCGCACCCCGCTAGGATATTCCCCGGCCGTTCGACCAGTTCCCCTCACTGTCGAACACATCTACAACGAGCAATCCCCCTAAAATATTTGAGCAAGTCAAATACTCCCAATCACAGGCAGATATACATTTACAACGAGCATGAGTACAATACTTAGCAGAAAATAAAAGCGAGTAAAATCGTGCAAACGGCATAATCAAACATGTAATAATTTAACATAATAAGTGACCGCAAGGGCCACGATTGTACTAAATTACATGAAACAGGGGCCACGCCCCCCAAAAATAGATTACAAGCAATTACACGGCACGCAGGCCGAACAGGTTACAACAACATCAAAAATACAAACTCCTCACTCGTCTGTGTGCTCGGCTAGCTCTGGCTGAGATCCCTGGTCCTCTGCGGGCTTATCCTTGGGGGTACCTTCAAGGAGACCGTCGGGCATGACAATACGACCATCCTCAACATGCGCCAGGTAGTGAGTACCCTCAACATAAAAATCGAGCTCGGGGTTCACCACCCGCAGTTGAGCCACGGCGTTCCCAAAAGACTCCTCCGCGACGACAATGCCATCATCCTCGGCCGTCAGCAAACGGGCAACCAGCTCGGATCTCGTCTTCAATGTCTTCACATCTTCCGGCTCATCCTCACCCGGGGCATTGGCCGCCTTCAGCCGCTGGATCAACTCCTCGACAGACTTCTTCTCCGCCGCCAGCATCGAGTTCTCCTCCTTCAAACGAGCTATCTCCTCCGTAGCTTTCTTTCGAGCATCATCGACACCCTTAGCTTCTTCCTTGAGGGACGCCATGGTAGCACGGGCAACAGTAAGTTCGACCTCAGTAGCCGAATCCCCTTCGGCGTACACAACTGTCATCTCCAACATCCTGACCAAGGCAGAAGCATCCTGGGCCACCAACGCCCTCTTGCTCGGGCGATCCATACTTTCCAAGCGAAGAGACTCCGCCCGAGGCACAATCAGAGAGTTCCCCTCGAAGAACTTCCGATCATGGATGCAAGGAGGAAGCTCGAACTTCCCCTTCTCCGACGCCAAAGTGAGGTCCACAGCATCATTAAACCTTTGCCGCTTGGATCGACCGGTCAAAGGAAGAGGAGACCCCTGGGGAGCAGGAGTAGGAGAAGAAGAGGTCCCCACAGAAGACTGCACGGGAGGAGGAACACGGGCACCAGCAAACCGAGACTTCGGAGGGGCTGCCCCGGCCTTGTTCCTTGTAAGAGTATTCCTCACAACTCTGTCGTGGGCCTGAGGCATCTCACCTGCACAAACAAAATACGGGCATGTTAGATACGAGGAAAAGAAATGACGCGAACAAAATCTAAATAACTAAGACTACCAAGCAGTTTCTCGACATCCTCGGGAGTCTTGCACTCCAGCAGTGCCTTAATATTGATGAATCAACGCTCAACCCTCTGGCTCCCATCCTCCTCAAAGATCAGACTACCCTTGCTCATCCAGCACTCAGCAAGCCGAATGGAGTTGACCCACTTCACCAGCACCTCATACGCCGCGGCGTCCTGCCCGCGTAGCTCGCTCGATTGGAAGGCATAGTCACTGGACTTCTTGGCAAAATGATCTGGTGCCCAATGGATGAGGAACTTATAGATTCTCCGCCCGATAAACCTCCCCTCCTCGTCGTGCAAATCATTCCCATCTTCATCCACCTCAATCTCCCAGACATACGTACTGTCCTAGGCAGCCTCAGACAGGGGCTCGACAACATAATAACGCTCCTTGAACGTCCGTATTGACTCCGAAAATGGTTTGAACAACTTGCGGGGCTGCTTCAGAGAAACCCAACCATACTTCTTCCCCGACATCTGCCGTTGGAGATGAAAGACGGTGAAGAACAAAGGGAGAGTAGCCCCTATAGAAATATGCTCACATACCAGCTCAAACGCCCTGATAAAGGCCAACGATTTGGGATGCAGTTGCGTAGGGGCCAATCTCAAATGCTCGAACACTGACTATTGAAAATCAGTGAGCGGCAACCTCAAGCCCAGCTCCTTAAAAGTGTATTCATACATGGTAAAACAGTCCCCGAAGTGCGTACAGACACAATCGTCTAAGGAAGGGAAGTGCACCTTCCACTCTCCCTCCGTGAAAACGTCCACCAAGGACTTTGCAAAAGTTGACACATGCTCGGTAGGTTCGGCAACCTCCCACTCCTCCGCGGAGAACCCGTCGACGTCCTCGTCCATGACTTCCAACTCTTCCTCCTCCCCGACATCGCTGGAAGAGCTCGATGTCGCCGAACTCGAAGCTGTCGAGTTGCTATTATCTTCGGACGTATCTATGATAACTTCTCTCTCTGGCCCCGTCGCCATTATAATCACCTGAAAAGCAGAGAAGAAAGTGAATTTGACAGCAAACCAAATCCACCCTTCCACTGCTAAGTCAAGTGAAAGGGCGCGCAAAGGGCTGAGGACAACGTCCCCGGCCTAAGCCCTAACATCAGAGGAAAACCTGACACCTCCCTGCGAGGAGACACTCGACGCCAATCATCCCGAGCGAGGAGCTTCCCCGCACTCATGCCCAGTTTCCGTTTGAAGCTTCGCCGAAAATCGCAAAGCGTCACCAAAATCTGGAAATGTCCTACCGAGAAACTCATCACCCACTCAGATAATGAACAGACAATGCGGTCACACGTGCATAGCTGTCGCAACATCGCCGTGGACCACCCCGCTCGTTGAAACATACTACTAACTCTAGCGACATGTCAGAGGTAGAAAAATGGCACAACCACCGTCCACCACCAACAATCGCCGGAAACTCACTCATTTCGTCCTCTAAACCTAGCCCTAACCACATGCAACCTATCATTGACAACAAAAGGGAGTAAAACAAGCTCAAAATCGGAAACTTACTTGATTTAAGAAGACTGAAGTGGTTGCTCGGAGCTTGAAGCGGTGGTCGGAGTAGCAGACGGCGGTGACGGGCAGGAATGCTGAAGGAGACGAAGAGAAATCAGAGCGAAAAAGTCCCAAATGAGACGGATTCTCCCCTTTTATACAGAGGGGCACGTGCAGTAGACGCGCTCGTAGGTCATGATGACTATCAACTAGCCATCATTGCCTAATAACTGCTACACGGAGCTCTAGGCACACGTGGCGTCCCATTGTTTCCAATTCTGACTGACCTTTGGTCTCCCCGGACACCGCGCAACAAGGTCACGACCACAAATTCCACGAACACCAGGGGTCACGGGCGCATTAAGACAATCTTCCTCATCTTCAAACGACGACTCCGTGCTAGCTCCCCGGAGCAACGAACCGTCCTTAAGTCATCACTCCCATGCTCGGGAGCAACGACTTGGGGGGCTCCTGTTTTGGACTTGACCAATGGCTAGACATGGCCCAATCCGCTTCTGCTCCAGAGCGGCCCAAATTGCCTAAGTCCAATCCACAGAGGGGCAAAAGTTACCTTTCTGTCCCCTTTAACCGGGCAAGGAATGCAACGTTCCTCCCCGGAATTACTGACCGTCACACACGACTTCACTGCTCCCCGAACAGCTATGGGCAGGTGCCCGAAACCACGCCTATGCCTGATATAACAGCTAGTTTTGGGCACCCTGCCCGACATAACGACTAGTTTGGGTAGTTACCTATTCTTTGGGGAAAACGGTTATTTCGCCCCGAAAATAGGACCGTTGGCCACGCGCTGGGGGCTCTATATAAACCCTCTCGCTTGAGAGGGTCAGGTATCCAATATTCACCCTAAGAATTCATACTTTGTACTTGCCCCTTTTCTCTGACCCTTTCTTACTTGAGCGTCGGAGTACCTTGCAGGTACACCCCCTCCTCTTCATACGACCAGCATCCCTGACGCACTTGGCGGCCCGATTCTACAGGATCTGATCCAGCCTTCACGATCAGTAAGTATCTTGGATTTAAGGAAATTTTAGTATGATGATTTTATATTTGGACATAAGAGGATTAGCTTGGAGAGCGAAGTAAACACGGTATGGAAAACGGCATTAACAGTATGTTATGGGGAAGTGACAACAAAATGTATTTTGGACGAGTGAGCAATAGAGTTTTAAGGGGTTGATGAACCTATAGTTAAGGAAATGTAATCAAGGATGGTTCATCCACGAGAACCCTATTAGTAAGACGTTGAATGATAAAGTTACACCTTGGCATTGAGGAATGCGTAGTAGTAGCACCGTGGTCACAAGTGTACGTGAAGGATTCTTATTCTTGAGACAAGTATGAAGGGACATACCTTGTGAAGCAGTGAATATTGTATTTTAAGAAGTAAGAGTGCGGTAAACAACGAGAAGCAAATTGGGACTTATTACGAACTAAGTGTAAATCATGGAATGGTTTATACCGGAGGGGTTTTGTAAATAGTTGACGAGAATTGTTGGTTGAAAATCTTTTGTTAAGTGAATTTGGTGTAAGTGTGGTGTGCAATGGATAGTGAAGGGTAAGAAATCCCGATTAGTGTGTACATAGTGATGGAAAGGTTCTTCAAGAGGATGCATTGCCCCGATTTATTTTCAAGTATAGAGAAACTTCTGTATTTGTGAATAATTGGAATGTTCGAAATCTACCTTTTGTTGGACTAAAAACGTTGTTGTTTTAACTCTCACCAAGGAGTTCAAGTGAGAGAACAAGGTTGTATGCTGATATGATATGTCCGTCGCTTTGTGGTACCGTATAATGGTTATGTGTTGGATTTTACTTATGGACGAATCAAGCATGGGTTGTGGCTAAAACCTTTGAATGTCGTCATTATGGGCTTTCCGCTAGTGTGGTAGTGTGAGTAGAAAATGAACTACCCCGCTGAAAGATTTGTCGTGTGACCACGTCAGAATTTGGAATTCTGCCTTGTCTCTTGGTTGGAGTGTGTCATCCGCATATTTTAACTTTGCTCGGTATTACCTTGAGTGGATCATGGTTAGTGAATGTTATATAAGTTAAGAAGCCGCGAGTTGAGAATGATATCGCGAGTCAGCACGAGCCGGATTGATGGTTTTTGAGTTGTGATGACTTTTGAATTTAGAGAGACCGGTTTTTCAGCCGCTGTAGCAGTGTTAACCGACTAACACAATATGGTTAACCGATTAACATGTGCCAAGATGAGGTTTTGTGTTAAATTTGAGGAGTTAACTGATTAGCCTCGGACGGTTAATCGATTCATATGAGTAAATTGTGAAATCCCTTGGGAACTATCATCTTTGATTTGTTACCTTTTGTTACTCCGATTGGAGAGTGTCGTGTGAATGGAGAACTGGATTGCAAGTAAATGAAAGACAAATTTGTGTTGTTGAAATCAGAACTTTTGGAAGGGTGTTACATAATTGACCATCTGTTTAGATGACAAGGGAATTTGACCTTGGAGAAGTAATCTTGTGAATTGTGTTGAGTGTGAGAAAGTCTTAAGTGTATTGTTACCATTACTATTCAGAGCCCTAAGGACGAAGTTAGAGAATGCTCATAAAGTTTTTATCTCACAAGGAATATTTTGGTATTTTAATTACGGTGTTAGTAAGGTACGAGCGGTTGGTCCGAGTTTAGTATTTGTTAACTTGCGTGAGTTCATGGTATTGGATTTAGGCTCCGTGAGAGGGGCATCAGTTGTGTGCAGTTGTATTTTATCCAGAGAGGAGAATTTGAAAGTTATCTTCCAAGTACGAGTAAGAATTGGATGTTTCGAAGTTAAGCGTGTAACTTGAATCGTGTGTGGAACAGAATGATTGAGAGACGTGGATTCAATTGTTAAGCGTGGCATGTTCTTCGAAGGTATGTGTACGTGTGGATTGTTGTATGGGAGTTGGTGAGTAATGTGGAACCTCACAATTGCACTTTGGATGGTTTAAGTTTTGTTAAGTGGTGACTCACATATGATTAAAGTTTTGCGTTGGGGTTACGTTGTTATCGGTTGAGACCTCGAATCAACAAGAAACCTTGAGTAAGTTGGAAAACCGCAAGGAGTTGTTATGGAATAAGGTAACTAGAAACGAAAGTTGTTACGCTACTTTGGATGAATTATTTCGAGTTTGGAATGGACTTGGAGTTGTATATGTTATGGTTGTAACAGTGTAACTCCTGCACCTTTATCGTCTGGAGAGTGTTGGAAAGATTTTTGTATATTGTGTGTCGGCGAGGAAATTGCTCTACCATAGGACGTCAGTAAATTTCTGGTACCGTTGGTTAGTAAGGACCCCAGTGGATAAGTGTGTTTCTCCGCCGACAGTTAGCAACCTGGTAATGCTTAAGAATTTATGGTATTCCATTGTTAGAATTGGAGTTGCGCAATGGAAGGTGACAGATGAAAGGGTTCAGTCAGATTTATAAGAATCAGAGGAGAAATTGATTGTAAGATTGGAAATAAAATGATCTTGTTCTAAGTGTGTTACCTTTTGGTGTGATACGACAGAGATGACATATCAGACGTGATGGGTACAATGTACAGCATCAGACCAGATGAAACTGGTAAAGAAGTCGTTTGACTAATTGTGAAGTGGTTTTGAACGTTGAAGGATTTATAAAAGGATAGTTATCGGTAATTGCATAAAGGAAAGGAATCACCGAATTACCTCATGAGGATTTGGTGAGTGTTTGTTATCCTGAAACAAGATAAGGTGTTACGGTTTCGGTTGTGACTCAGTAGAGGAATATGGAATGGTACATATTTTCCGAAGGTAGAATGCGACCAAGCCTTTTAGTGTGAAACCACGGACGAATTATGAAAAAGCAAGTTGAAAGTTAACCAAATATTGGAACAAGAGTATGACTAAGGACATGAAGTTTGATAATTTGTGAAAATAAGGATTTTGGTCTGTAAAGTCATGTTGGAATTGGATTACGTCAGAAATTTGAACAGAGGTAAAGTTAAGTGTGGAACTAAGACGGTGATACAAGTTGCGGCTATTGTCGAGTAGAGGAAATTCGGGGGCGAATTTCGATTTAAGGGGGGGAGAGTGTAATATCCCATATTATCTAAATGCTCAGTTGGATGTCAGATGAGATTAGATGAGTGTCTATATGCTCTATCTTTGATGAATTATAATAATGGATTTTTTCTAAGTACTCTAAGTGTTGTTAATTGGGATCAATAGAGCAACTGGTGAACTCTGAAGAGATCAATTATTTATTAAAGGGACAGATCAATATTTATTAGTTCAAGAGAGAATTTTATGGTAACTCTAATAATTGATCAATTGGTTGAGATGACAAAATATCAATTGGAGATGTTTTACCCTATTGGATTATATTATATAATAAGTTTATATATATATATATATATATATATATGTGGTAAGAGAAAGAGAAAGAAAAGAAATAGAAAGAAGAAGAAAAGAAGACAGTAAGAAAAGAAGAGAAGAGGAAAAGAGAGGAAAAAGGGAGAAGAGAAGAAGAAGCTCAAGGAAGAAGAAGGGAAAGCTAAGAATCTTCATCATCTTCTTCAACCTCCTGTTCTATCTCTAAGGTGGGTTCTAGTTAGAACTTAAGTTTAGAAATATTGGAGATGATAGAGTTTAGGTTAGAAATGTTGGATTGTGAATAATAACATGAAATCCATGTTTCTAACGGTTAAAATGTGGATTTAGTCGGGTAGTATAATCGGGTTATGCATGGAAATGATCGGGAATACTTGTTGTTATGTTGGAACATGTTTTAGCTGATAAAGTATGGTTTAGAAGTGTTTTGGAATGAAGAAAAATGATATTTTTGGCCCTGTTACAGTAGTAACCGGTTACCCTACTGAGCGTAACCGGTAACCCTTGGAAAAATCACGTTTCTGGGCTGTTTTCGAACAAGTAACCGGTTACCCATTATTGAGTAACCGGTTACCACTATTGTGTGAAAGTTCAGAAATAAAAAAGGGCGTATCTTTTGAACCGTGAGTCCGTTTTGGTCCCCGTTCGAAGTGTTGGGCAGCTACATAAATGCTCTATTTGATAGTGAAGTAAAAACATAGGTTTATACCATGGATTGATAAAATAAAATTGGAAATGAACTAAGTAACCGGTTACTCATTTTGAGGTAACCGGTTACCATATTGAGATTTTGATTCTGTGATGCGCAGTGACATTGCGTAACCGATTACTCATTTTGAGGTAACCGGTTACCACTGTTATGATTTTGAAAAATGTTTAAAAATTGATATATTTTGGATCGTAATTCCGATAAAGGCATAATGATAGCCGTTGGAAAGCTATGAAAATATCCTACGGGATAAGAATGAGAAATATTGATTTCGATACCCGATTAAATGAATTAGAGGGAACCTAAGAATTATGTTAACTTTGTAATTGAGTGAAAATAATGTATATGTGTTATGTTGTGATAAACGTTTCACTTATGCAAATTGTGTTATACCATGTCTAACTAATTGTTGTTGAGTATGATTGAGAGAATATGTATGCTTAAAACGAATTAGGGATAGTGAGGAAACTTTACCCCAAAACAAAATGGTATAAATCTAGGTTGTGACTAGGATTGTGATAGAGAACCTAGATGGCGATGCTCGTGCATTCGATGTAGAAAGGTGCATCTGTGACGAGTATTGATCTAGGAGAGAGTGAAACAGTAGTATGGAACATGTGTGAACCATTGTGATTATGAGAAAAGGCAAAAGAGGCCTTAAGGCATGTGGCCTTGTGATTGTCGAATACAATCACGTTTGTGTATGTGTGAGATCACGTAATCGTAATCGTTTATCTTGAGTTGCAGTTTCATGGGTCTCGAGCTCCTCTGAAACGTATGCATAATTACTTGGCAGGTTTGATTCCCGCGTGTGAGTATGAATAGAGCCTACGGGTAAAAGACTTGTGCGGTTAATGGCCCGTGTGAAGTGACGGTTCATAACGGTTAATGGCCCGTAGAACCCGAATCCATTTCGTATGTCAAGTAACTACAAGGATCCATGACTCGAAGCGGACGGGAAAAGGGGATGCCTTAGAAAGGTTATCGATTAGTGATATTTTGAGTTGGTGAACTCATAAACATGTTTCCATATAGTGTAATATTGTGAACTCAAGGTCATTTTCCCTTCCCCTTGACTTGAGTTAGGATTGGCTAGAACCCTGTAAAGCCGAGAGAATCCATAAGATAGGGAACTCGCTGAGATTAATATCTCACCTCATTATTGTTGCTATTTTTCAGGCAGTGTTTGCATGTTTGATTTACAAGTGGAGCTATGCTTGGATGTTTCAAGAGAACCTTAGCTTTAGTTTTCCGCTGTGTAATTTGTTGTATACAATTGAGGATATTGTATATTGTTCTTAGATTTTTGTTTTGGCTAGTTTCCATATCTTGTACCATAGATTGTGTTTATGTTTTAGAAATGGTCAAGTATGTGAATTACGCCATTAGGCACTTATGATGGTGTCAGTACCAAATAAAATGCTTGTATTGTATTATTCTAGGTATATATTATACATGGCATTACAGTTGGTATCAGAGCAGGTCGTGTCCTCGACCTAACCTTGAAACATCATAAGTAAATCTATTCCTGCCTCTTAAGTGTGTCTTGCCAGCATGAATCTTAATATCATATTATCTAGTGCTGGACCTGATCAACCTAATACTATGTATGTGATAGGTAGAATCATGGTTGAGCGACCACGAGGACTCCGTAGTGTTGTTGAAACTTGTGCTGCGAGGGTAGGCTCAAACCAAGAGTTAGCAGTGAAGAGTTTTGGTCAGCTCAGTTGAGATCTTGGTAGAAGTTGTGATTTGGGTAGCACGAAATTGAAGAGTGGTGTGTTGTTCAAGCAATCCTTTGGATGAATGGAGTATGAAAGTTAAGGATCTCTATCAGACGATTGGTCAAGGTATTGAGGAATATGTAAAATCGCTAGTAGAGCTGGATTGACCACTAGTATGGATAGGGATTTCAAGTAATCTTATCCCGTGAAAAAGAAAGGATATTTTGTGGAACGTGTGACGTAAGGTCCGGAGGTGAGATAATTATAGGTGTTCCGTCCCTAAGGTCGCTATGGTATCTTGAATGGACGAGAGTACCTTAAGGAATGTGTCGGACGAAGGGTATGAGATAAGTTGCGTGTATTAAGTTATTAGGAGAGAGATTAAGTTCGAGATGATACATCAGGATTTCTGTTTTCAGTAAGAGACCAATTTGGAATTGTTAAATTACCCAAGGGACAATATAAGGTATTGTGTCAGAGAAAGTTTGGACTTTATTTAGTAACAGAAAGTGTGGTGATACGGACCGGAATGAGTTGTGTCGAGAAACAGAGTAAGTATCTTGGATTTAAGGAAATTTTAGTATGATGATTTTATATTTGGACATAAGAGGATTAGCTTGGAGAACGAAGTAAACACGGTATGGAAAACGGTATTAACGGTATGTTATGGGGAAGTGACAACAGAATGTATTTTGGACGAGTGAGCAATAGAGTTTTAAGGGGTTGATGAACCTATAGTTAAGAAAATGTAATCAAGGATGGTTCATCCACGAGAACCCTATTAGTAAGACGGGAATGAGAAAGTTACACCTTGGCATTGAGGAACGCGTAGTAGTAGCACCGTGGTCACAAGTGTACGTGATGGGTTCTTATTCTTGAGACAAGTATGAAGGGACGTACCTTGTGGAGCAGTGAATATTGTATTTTAAGAAGTAAGAGTGCGGTAAACAACGAGAAGAAATTTGGGACTTATTACAGACTAAGTGTAAATCATGGAATGGTTTATACCGGAGGGGTTTTGTAGATAGTTGACGAGAATTGTCGGTTGCAAATCTTTCGTTAAGTGAATTTGGTGTAAGTGTGGTGTGAAATGGATAATGAAGGGTAAGAAATCTCGGTTAGTGTGTACGTAGTGATGGAAAGGTTCTTCAAGAGGATGCATTGCCCCGATTTATTTTCAAGTATAGAGAAACTTCTGTATTTATGAATAATCAGAATGTTCGGAATCTACCTTTTGTTGGACTAAGAACATTGTTATTTTATCTCTCACCAAGGAGTTCAAGTGAGAGAACAAGGTTGTATGCTGACATGATATATCTGTCGCTTTGTGGTACCATATAATGGTTGTGCGTTGGATTTTGCTTATGGACGAATCAAGCATTAGTTGTGGCTAAAACCTTAGAATGTCATTATTGGCTTTTCGCTAGTGTGGTAGTGTGAGTAGAAAATGAACTACCCCGCTGAAGATTTATCGTGTGACCGCGTCGGAATTTGGAATTCTGCCTTGTCACTTGGTTAGAGTGTGTCATCCGCATATTTTAACTTTGTTCGGTATTACCATGAGTGGATCATGGTTAGTGAATGTTATACAAGTTAAAAAGCCGCGAGTTAAGAATGATATCGCGAGTCAGTACGAGCCGGATTGATGGTTTTTGAGTTGTGATGACTTTTGAATATAGAGAGACTGGTTTTTCAGCCGCCGTAGCAGTGTTAACCGACTAACACAATGTGGTTAACCGATTAACATGTTGTGTTAAATTTGAGGAGTTAACCGATTAGCCTCGGACGGTTAATCGATTCATATGAGTAAATTGTGAAATCCCTTGGGAACTATCATCTTTGATTTGTTACCTTTTGTTACTCCGATTGGAGAGTGTCGTGTGAATGGAGAACTGGATTGCAAGTAAATGAAAGACAGATTTGTGTTGTTGAAATCAGAACTTTTGGAAGGGTGTTACATAATTGACCATTTGTTTAGACGACAAGGGAATTTGACCTTGGAGAAGTAATCTTGTGAACTGTGTTGAGTGTGAGAAAGTCTTAAGTGTATTGTTACCATTACTATTGAGAGCCCTAAGGATGAAGTTAGAGAATGCTCACAAAGTTTTTCTCTCACAAGGAATATTTCGGTATTTTAATTACGGTGTTAGTAAGGTACGAGTGGTTGGTCAGAGTTTAGTATTCGTTAACTTCCGTGAGTTCATTGTATTGGATTTAGGCTCCGTGAGAGGGGCATCAGTTGTGTACAGTTGTATTTTATCCAGAGAGGAGAATTTGAAAGTTATCTTCCAAGTACGAGTAAGAATTGGACGTTTCGAAGTTAAGCGTGTAACTTGAATCGTGTGTGGAACAAAACGATTGAGAGACGTGAATTCAATTGTTAAGTGTGGCATGTTCTTCGAAGGTATGTGTACGTGTGGATTATTGTATGGGAGTTGGTGAGTAGTGTGGAACCTCACAATTGCACTTTGGATGGTTTAAGTTTTGTTAAGTGGTGACTCACATATGATTGAAGTTCTGCGTTGGTGTTACGTTGTTATCGGTTGAGACCTCTAATCAACAAGAAACCTTGAGTAAGTCGGAAAACCGCAAGGAGAGTTGTTATGGAATAAGGTAACTAGAAACGAAAGTTGTTAAGCTACTTTGGATGAATTATTTCGAGTTTAGAATGGACTTGGAGTTGTATATGTTATGATTGTAACAGTGTAACTCCTGCACCTTTATCGTCTGGAGAGTGTTGGAAAGATGTTTGTATATTGTGTGTCGGCGAGGAAATTGTTTTACCATAAGACGTCAGTAAATTTTTGGTACCGTAGGTTAGTAAGGACCCTAGTGGATAAGTGTGTTTCTCCGCCGACAGTTAGCAACCTGGTAATGCTTAAGAATTTGTGGTATTCCATTGTTAGAATTGGAGTTGCACAGTGGAAGGTGACAGATGAAAGGGTTAAGTCGGATTTATAAGAATCAGAGGAGAAATTGATTGTAAGATTAGAAATAAGAAGATCTTGTTATAAGTGTGTTACCTTTTGGTGTGATACGACAGAGATGAAATATCAGACGTGATGGGTACAATGTACAGCATCAGACCAGATGAAACTGGTAAAGAAGTCGTTTGACTAATTGTGAAGTGGTTTTGAACGTTGAATGATTTATAAAGGATAGTTGTCGGTAATTGCATAAAGGAAAGGAATCACCGAATTACCTCATGAGGATTTGGTGAGTGTTTGTTATCCTGAACCAAGATAAGGTGTTACGGTTTCGGTTGTGACTCTGTAGAGGAATATGGAATGGTACATTCTTTCCGAATGTAGAATGCCACCAAGCCTTTTAGTGTGAAAAAGCAAGTTGAAAGTTAACCAAATATTGGAAAAAGAGTATGACTAAGGACATGAAGTTTGATAAATTGTGAAAACAAGTATTTTGGTCTGTAAAGTCATGTTGGAATTGGATTACGTCAGAAATTTAAACGGAAGTAAAGTTAAGTGTGGAACTAAGACAGTGATACAAGTTGCGGCTATTGTCGAGTAGAGGAAATTCGGGGGCGAATTTCAATTTAAGGGGGGGGGTGTAATATCTCATATTATCTAAATGCTCAGTTGGATGTCAGATGAGATCAAATGAATGTCTATACGCTCTATCATTGATGAATTATAATAATGGATTTTTTCTAAGTACTCTAAGTGTTGTTAATTGGGATCAATAGAGCAACTGGTGAACTCTGAAGAGATCAATTATTTATTAAAGGGACATATCAATATTTATTAGTTCAAGAGAGAATTTTATGGTAACTCTAATAATTGATCAATTGGGTGAGACGACAAAATATCAATTGGAGATGTTTTACCCTATTGAATTATATTATATAATAAGTTTATATATATATATATATATATATATATATATATATATATATATATATATATATATATATGGTAAGAGAAAGAGAAAGAAAATAAATAGAAAGAAGAAGAAAAGAAGACAGTAAGAAAAGAAGAGAAGAGGAAAAGAGAGGAAAAAGGGAGAAGAGAAGAAGAAGGTCAAGGAAGAAGAAGGGAAAGCTAAGAATCTTCATCATCTTCTTCAACCTCATCTTCTATCTCTAAGGTGAGTTCTAGTTAGAATTTAAGTTTAGAAATATTGTAGATGATAGAGTTTAGGTTAGAAATGTTGGATTGTGAATAATAACATGAAATCGATGTTTCTAACAGTTAAAATGTGGATTTAGTCGGGTAGTATAATCGGGTTATGCATGGAAATGACCGAGAATACTTGTTGTTATGTTAGAACATGTTTTGGTTGATAAATTATGGTTTAGAAGTGTTTTGGAATGAAGAAAAATGATATTTTTGGCCCTGTTACAGTAGTAACCGGTTACCCTACTGAGCGTAACCGGTAACCCTTGGAAAAATCACGTTTCTGGGCTGTTTTTGAACAAGTAACCGGTTACCCATTATTGAGTAACCGGTTACCACTGTTGTGTGAAAGTTCAGAAATAAAAAAGGGCGTATCTTTTGAACCGTAAGTCTGTTTTGGTCCCTATTCGAAGCGTTGGGAAGCTACATAAATGCTCTATTTTATAGTGAAGTACAAACATAGGTTTATACCATGGATTGATAAAATAAAATTGGAAATGAACTAAGTAACCTATTACTCATTTTGAGGTAATCGGTTACCATATTGAAATTTTGATTCTGTGATGCGCAGTGACATTGCGTAACCGATTACTCATTTTGAGGTAACCGGTTACCACTGTTATGATTTTGAAAAATGTTTAAAAATTGATATCTTTTGGATCGTAATTACGATCAAGGCATAGTGATAGCCGTTGGAAAATTATGAAAATATCCTACGGGATAAGAATGAGAAATATTGATTTCGATACCCAATTAAATGAATCGGAGGGAACCTAAGAATTGTGTTAACTTTATAATTGAGTGAAAATATTGTTTATGTGTTATGTTGTGATAAATGTTTCACTTATGCAAATTGTGTTATACCATGTCTAACTAATTGTTGTTGAGTATGATTGAGAGAATATGCATGCTTAAAACGAATTAGGGAGAGTGAGGAAACTTTACCAAAAAAAATGGTATAATTCTAGGTTGTGACTAGGATTGTGATAGAGAACCTAGATGGTGATGCTCGTGCATTCGATGTAGAAAGGTGCATCCGTGATGAGTATTGGTATAGGAGAGAGTGAAACAGTAGTATGGAACATGTGTGAACCATTGTGATTATGAGAAAAGGCAAGAGAGGCCTTAAGTCATGTGGCATTGTGATTGTCAAATACAATCACGTTTGTGTATGTGTGAGATCACGTAATCGTAACCGTTTATCTTGAGTTGCAGTTTCATGGGTCTCGAGCTCCTCTGAAACGTATGCATAATTACTTGGCAGGTTTGATTCCCGCGTGTGAGTACGAATGGAGCCTACGGGTAAAAAGACTTGTGCGGTTAATGACCTGTGTGAAGTGACAGTTCATAACGGTTAATGGCCCGTAGAACCCGAATCCATTTCGTATGTCAAGTAACTACAAGGATCCATGACTTGGGTCGACTTTTAGACGTAGAAGCAGACGGGAAAAGGGGATTCCTTGGAAAGGTTATCGATTAGTGATATTTTGAGTTGGTGAACTCATGAACATGTTTCCATATAGTGTGAGATTGTGAACTCAAGGTCATTTTCCCTTCCCATTGACTTGAGTTAGGATTGGCTAGAACCCTGTAAAGCCGAGAGAATCCATAAGATAGGGAACTCGCTGAGATTAATATCTCACCCCATTATTGTTGCTATTTTTCAGGAAGTGTTTGCAGGTTTGATTTACAAGTGGAGCTATGCTTGGATGTTTCAAGAGAAATTTAGATTTAGTTTTTTCGCTGTGTAATTTGTTATATACAATTGAGGATATTGTATATTGATCTTAGATTTTTGTTTTGGCTAGTTTCCATATCTTGTACCATAGATTGTGTTTATGTTTTAGAAATGATCAAGTATGTGAATTACGCCATTAGGCACTTATAATGGTGTCAATACCAAATAAAATGCTTGTATTGTATTATTCTAGGTATATATTATACAAGGCATTACATGAAGTCTATACTTGTTGGTTGAATCAAGTATGAGCACCGTCGAAAACTTATTGAATATCTTTAATGAATCAAGACGAGTCCAAAAAATATCTCTAACCGCAACTCCATCATCACACGTTCTGTACTTGTGCACGTAATTGTTATCGTCCAACAGTTTCAAGAGTTGTTGTATCTCAGTTCTACCCCCTAATTGCCTTGTTAGTGAGGTACCGAATGTTATACACTTGCTTGATATTAGTTATATTGTTGGGTTGATTTTGTTTCAATGTTGCAAGTATATTTTTTGGTTGAACACGATTCAAGGTCATGTCACTAATACATTTTCTCTTCCAGCTTAAGCTGACATACTCTAGGATGACCGAATAATTTTAAACACAAATCATGGTTATGCAAACCACATATCACATTAAATCTCCAATTTTTGTTTCCCAACATGTAACCACGAACTTTAAACGGACACTCACATTTTCTACCATCTGTGTTGTCTTTTATAAGATTTCAGAGAGGAGTTCGATATCTACCGCTGCTTTTTTCGCACAACATTTTCACAAAGGCGCATCTTCAATCCAAGCCATTATCAGACCTTTTATTACCATACCAAATCCAAGTCTATATGCCTCCATGCGAATCCATTCAAGCATTTTTCATGATTTTCAAACTCTTGCTTGTTATTAAAGTCGTTGCCAACATCTACTGCCTTCACAACACCTTGAACATTCGGAGAAACACCGTTTAGAGAAACTAATTGTTTTGGGAAAACGTCGGGGTGCACCATGTCTATTGAAAACAATTAAAACAATAATAAAACATTAATTAATATACTACTCCAGAAGACTTGAAATTGAACACAGAAACATTCCATAAATATATATTCGGACAAGTTTATACATGTTCCAGAGATATATTTCCAAACACAATGTAAGTTTTTCTAGAGAAAATCCATGATTAATATGAACAATGTAGAGGAAAAACAACAACCTTTACCTAAAATTCTATCTTCTTTTAGTCCGTGTGATATGTTTAACCAAAAGGATGAAGATTTGGAGTGAAAAAATGGATTGAGAATGAAGAGTTTTTAGGGTGAGGGTTTATGTTGAAAATGAAATATAGCAACAATGAGGGATTGATCATGCAACTGCAAGCTACATCAGATATTTTTGGAGATGCATCTCCAGAAATATCAAAGGTGACAGAAACATTCAAATTGCCGCTCATAATTCCGGAGATGCATCTTTGAAATATCTAATGAACTGAACAATTTAAATGTTATCCTAAAACTGTTCCGGAAATATATCTTTGAAATAAAACTAGACCAACCGTATGGGCGTATCTCAGAAAGGCCTTGGTTGCGTATGTATAGGGTGCATTCGAAGATATATCTCCGAAAACAAAAGACATAGGTGAAAATCCACACGATGTGCTAGAAACATATAAAGTGCAATAAGAAATCTTAAAAAAAATAAATAAAGAATTTATTAAACGGACCAGCCCAATAAAGACAGCCCAATAATAATAGGCCCAGGAACCCAATTCTGTTAGATACTAAACCCTAAAAAATGAGAGTATATAAACGTCACCACCATAGCAGTTGTAAATTTCAAGAGAACTGAAGAAGCCGCAAAATGCAGATCTTCGTGAAAACCCTAACTGGGAAAACCATCACCCTCGAGGTTGAGAGCAGCGACACCATCGACAATGTCAAGGCAAAGATTCAAGACAAGGAAGGTAACATAACAAGGTCCTAATAATTTATTAAATAGCTTTTCATATTCTGAATTTTAGTTAATCCAACGCGCTTTTGATTCAAAATAATCAGGTATTCCTCCGGATCAGCAGCGTTTGATTTTCGCCGGTAAGCAGCTTGAAGATGGACGCACCTTGGCCGATTACAATATCCAGAAGGAATCAACTCTTCATCTTGTTCTCAGGCTTCGCGGTGGAATCATCGAACCTTCTTTGATGGCTTTGGCTAGGAAATATAACCAAGACAAAACCATTTGCCGCAAGTATGATTCACTATTTCTTATCTCATTTCGTTGAATTTATTTTTGATATTGTTAATTTTATTGATTGAATTTGTGAATTTTATTTATTGAATTTGTTAGGGTTATGATTCTGGGGATATAACTTAGCCTCTTTTGTTTTTGAAAGTGCAATTGGGGTTATAATTGTTCCCTATAGTGATTTCCATTTCTTACTTTATCAGCTGGATTTATTTTTCAGTTGATTTTCTCGATTTGGTACATTTTGCATTGATTATCATTAATATAATTAGTAGTTAATTACTTAAGGTTTAAGACATAGTTCAATGGTTGAAGTATTTTTATGCCCTAATTTTGATTTGGTTGTCTAGATGCTATGCTCGTCTGCATCCTAGGGCTGTTAACTGCCGCAAGAAGAAATGTGGACACAGCAATCAAGTAAGTGTTATGGTTTTTTGTTCTGTATTTTTGTTATATGAAATTAACCATTGTGCTGAATTTGTTTTGTTTTTGCTTTTTTCTTGTTGCAGTTGAGGCCAAAGAAGAAGATCAAGTAGATTCTGGTTGATATTGTTTCTCTATTGTTGTTTGTTCTGAGATACTTTTTGTTCTTTTGGTTCTTATTTCTTTCATGACTAAAGATTTTGTACTACTTAATGTTGATTGTAGTTGGAGTTTATTTTGGTATAATCAGTTTCTGTTGACAATATAGTTATTTATTCTCTTATGTCTGGTTTCCTCATCACAGCATTAACGTAAAAATGAATTGCCTATTCTACATAATGTTGTGCAACCCTATTATGTATATTTGAAGGGAATTTAAGTCTCATTGCACTGTTACATGTTAGTTTTTGATTTACATGACTGGAGGGAATTTAAGTCTCATTGTTCAGCCTACATTAATCGACTAACTTCTTTAGCATACATATGTCTAAAATAATTTTTTATTGATGTTTTAATTAGTTTTTTTTTAATAAATTACAAAAATTAAATCAATAATTTTTACCACACTTTTTCTTGAGGTTTCCACAAAAGTACTGCCTTTCACGTCGAATATGCAATTTTCAATGTTAAAAGACCGATACTTGGCTATAGTTATTTGAAGTCCTATGCTTCATTGAGTTTCTTATACTTCACACAAAAATTATAAAATTGCATGATCACACTTTCAAATGTTTGCTGTAGTGGGCTGAACGATTGCCTGAATAATATATAAAGGTTTCTTGGGCTATTATTTATCCTTTTGCCATTTATGAAACTGTAAGGACTACTCTTTTTTCTGCAATGGTTCATTTTTTGTCAACAGTTTCCATCGGGTTATCATTCTGCCCCATTGGAATCATCAAACTCATTAATGTAAAGTAACGACCTAAAGCCCCTTCCTATTTCGTGCTTATTTTTCATTTATTTGGGTTACTTGAGAATGCGTGCGATCAATGGTGGAAAGATAGTTGGTAGCCTCGTTCCTAGAGTGGTTGTTTGTTGGAGGTTTTGCCTTTTCTGTGTTGCCCTTGACATATTCCACTGATGAAGAGAGTGCATTGTGAGCTCTAGATGAAGAAGTAAGGTGGTGGTTGTAATCCCAATCTCACACTTATATTCATGGTTGTTTTTTTAGTATGTTTCCTGTAACCCTAAGATGGACAACTCCAACCTATAAACTCAGAATGTGACATTTGACAACTGAAGTGTGTGGGTGGACCAAGAAATCTTGGAAGTCGCGTTCGCCTTTGTTGGTAAGGGCGGATCATGCTTTCACTGAGGTGGGCTCCTCTTCGGATTGGAGAGTGCTTTTCCCGAAAGAAAAAAAGAGTGTATCAAGTATGAGAGATTTGTCATCCCTCTTCACTAATGTTTGGTTGCACCGATAGGTTTTTGTCTTCCATTCAACGACTTTAAGGTGGGCATTAAATGCATATGATGAGCTATGTTTATGTCAAGATTTTTCAATATTAGTAATGAGTACAAAAAAAAGTGTGCAGACCTTAACACTCTTTCCCACCTCTTTAATGACCAATGTTATTTGGCTGACTCAACATGGGGTAAAGGCTTTCAAATGTATCAATAGGTTTCCAAAATTCTAGTGTTATAGCCACTTCTTGACTAAGGCTGGATCTTACGTCTATCTTCTTGATGAATTATCTCGCGAGGAGACATACTTGAAGAGGAAATTGATATCCTTTTGGGAATGTTTGAGCTTCGTTGACGGCATCACACCTTCTGGAATGGGATCAAAGAAACAAAATAAACGGTACATAAAGACACACTTGACGGTGGAGGCCACCCCTAAAGAGGAGAAGCGTGCCATCTACAATGAGTGTATGAGTTTTCTAATTTTTTTTTAAAAATAATTTCTTGTGATATTTTTTGTAAGATCTGCATATTTTAATTATTTTAATGATTAGTAAAATAAATATTTTAATGTGATTAATTATAAAAATTAGTAGCCATTTTATTTTATTTTTAAATGCTTCTATTTAATTTTAATTTTATAAAAATGAGATCAACAATTATTTGGAGTGACCTAATTTTATAAATTTTATAAATTTTATTTGATCATTTTACTTTTATAAGAATTAAATTAAATAGTCATTTTTTATTTGAAAATAGTTTTACTAATTTTTTTGTGTAGTCTAATTTTAAGTAGATTTCTTTGAGCATTTCTTATTGCACCTCATACATTTTTTTCTCATTGTGTGAATTTTCACATATGATCTCAGGTTTCGAAGATATATTTTTGGACGCATCCCACTTCTGAGTAAACGTTAACATATTCCGGAGATATATCTCTGGAACTATTTAAATCTTAAACGCTTACAACGTATCTTCCATAACCCATTTTCATTTGAATTTATCGGGAGATGTATCTACATGGATTTTCTAGAGATATATCTCTGAAGTGTATTTGAACAAGTTTTTTTTATGTGCTGTGTATTTGTTCGCAGATGAATTATGAAGAACGATATCGAATAAAATAACAAACATACAAAATAATATAGCCATATAATAGTAAAATGCCGCACAACACCAAATCGAAAATGTAGTAACAATGTCAGAAAAAAAGTACAAACTATAGTAAAACATCAAAATAATAACAGGCCCCTAATGGGTGTGCCTGACAACCTTTCCTCCACCTCTTGTGCCTCCTCTACCTGGCCTGCTTGGTCTGCCTGGTCTTCCTCCTAGGTCATCGATCCCCCATCCTCGTGCGATGTCTGTGGTACAATAGTGCCCACTATGCCTCTGCAATAGTGTCATCCAGTACTCGCCGCACAACAGACTCCTCAAGGAAGATACCCTCGTCAATGTCTGCCCGCACAATCTCCACTATGCGACGACACCGAGGCAAGACATCCTCAATATGATTAAGATGAGCCTCTCCATCCTCTAGAATATCCTGATGAGCAGGTCTCGGCGGATCTCATGGAGCAGTTGACACCATGTATGGATGTGAGACCCTAATAAACCATCTGATGTATCCGTCGACGTAGCTCCAGTCATTCGGCGCTATGGTAGCTCGAGCCTCATCTGGTACTAGACGACTCTAATAATCAGCAAATATCTTGTCAATATGTATACGAGTCAAGGCAGGAGGAGCAGAGACAATAGGGTGTCTGAGGATGGTTTGTGTGTACTCGAACGGCCACATGATGCGCTCGGGCAGATGAGGAGCAGTAATACGCGATTCGCATGCCAACCATCCGGAGTATAACAATATGTTGTCAAAAGGTCGTGTTTGACGGTGATCCACGTAGCAGTTGAAGTGGATGTCCTCGGCAGCCAAGCAGTCAAGATAGACTCTCAAAGGCTCGACCGCCTGGTTCCCTCTCAGAGGAATAAAAGCACAGGCACGAGGCATCTCCTCAGTGTACTTATCCCAACACGTCCAACCAGCGATACATGGGAAGTGCTGCAGGATCCATGCCTGAAATGAAAATAAAAAACATATAGGGATCAAGAATTATCGCAAATATGAAATGAAAATGGAAAAAAAAACATTCAAGGATAAAAAAATATTACCACCAGTAGCGTCGTGCTGCCCGTGACATGTTTCGTCCTCTACTAACATCCATCTATCGACTTCGAATACAGATAGTCCAGGCAAGCCGTCCATAAGTTGCACTCATGGATCCATGTGAGATCCAAGAAGTACCAGAGGTATGTAACGTTAGTATAGGTGCCAACTAAAATCACAGTGCCAACTAAATAAAGAAAATATGCCCTCAAAGCACGAGTCATGTGTAAGGTCACATGCTCAGCATCACCATCAGCCTGTTGTGCAACAACGATCTCAACATCAAATAACATCTTCAGGAACGAAAACCTAACACGAGCACCCCTGGTCCTATCCACCGCCTCAAACGCCTTCCGTGGATCATCCCCTAGATGCTCCACCATCAAACCAACCGCCTCGTCTTTGGTCATCCTACCATGATGGAGGAATCTCACCCTGATCAAAAGATGCAACAAAGGCGAGACATCGTTCAGGGTGATAGACATCTCACAATGCATGAGATGAAAAGAAGACATCTCAGAATACCATCTCTCCAAGAATGCATTAAGCATCTTGTGGTTGACCAAACTGTAACCGACCATGCATAGGTCACGCAACGCAGAAGCGATCAGAATCGACTGAAACCACTGGTCTTCCGGCTGATGCAATGCTAAAATATTCCTCCCATGGTTCAGAAACTTCTGGGGATCACACTCCCATAAATTTCCAGAAATAATCAATGTCAGTAATAATCAATATTAGAAATAATCAATGTTAGCAATTTAAATTAACACAACAAAATAAATAAAAAATTACACTAATGTTACCTCTCCGTCCCAGATATGTCTGGCAGTGTGGTATGGATACAAAGGAAGTAAGGACATATCACATTGACCCCTTCCGAAAGCCTCTGGCTCGGTATCAGCAACCTCACCCTCTGGAGGTGGCAGCGGTACATCAGGATCATCAGCAGGAGGTGAAACCGGTGCAACAAGATCATCAGCAGAAGGTGGCACCGATGCATCCCGGCGCCTGCGGGAGGATGAGGAAAGTGACGTGTCAGCTGGTGCATCCCGTGGTCTGTGGGAAGAAAAAGTAGAAGGTGGGGTGAGCTGAGTTGTAGATGGAGTGGCCTGAGGTGAATGTCGAGCCCCAGGAGGTGAAAGTCTAACCTGAAGTGAAGGCCGAGCCCCAAGAGTGAACTGAATCTCAGGAGTAGACTGTGCCCTAGCAGTCGACACCTTTCCCTGACCAGAGGTACCTGCTGCCTCCAGAACCGGCTAGCTCTGCTCCCACTGAATGAATGCGTGCTGGGAAACTTGTCCATGCCTCAGTCGATCGGCTCTGTCCGCCATTATGCCTACAAGGTAAAATAATCCGTATAATGAGTTTACGCAAATGAATAGCACAAACAAGAAAATTATAAAACAAAAAGAATAAAAAAACAGACTTAGGAAAATCCGGAGATATATCTACCGAAATATTCCACAGATGTATCCACGGAATCCCCCAGAGTACATGAAACGTTGAATTTTTTCAAAGATGTATCTCCGGAATTTTCTGAAACTCAGAGGTCGCGACAATGATGTCCTCTGCTCCTCAGAATGTGAAATTTGAAGTCCTGATCGTCCATTTGAGCCAATAAACAATACATACACTTACTCAAAACTATGTTTCAATTGATTTCTAATCATTTCTGCACCTAAAAATGGATTCTAGCTCGTTTACAACAAAACTCGAATATTTACCGAAAACTCGAAAAACATACCCGAAATTTATGATTTGCAAGATGTTGAGTGATGAACTAGATGTTGCTTGATGATTACTTAAGCCTCGGACGAATGAAATCAAATTTGGTGAACTTGGAGAAATTTGGGAATGAGAGAGTGGAAGAATTTGTGAATGAAAATGAAAAGTGAGGGAGGAGAAGAAGAGCCTGACGCGTTAATATACTCCAAAACATTCCGGAGATATATCTCCAGAATATTTCAACGTTCAATTGGGTTTTAGTGCGTCCGAAGATATATATACGGAATAGTTTAACGTTTAATTGAAATTTGGTGCATCCAGAAATATATCTCCGGAATCAAAGGGCATATATGAAAATCCACATGGTGGAAAAGAAAGGCATGAGGTGCAATAAGAAATGCTTATTTCCTTAAGTCTAGGTGACTTTCATATTTCGGCCCCAGTTCCCTCTTACAATACGATCTGAGAGAGAACTTGATAACTTTAGTTTCTTCTTCATGTAAAAAATAGAAAATGTTTTTTCTCTCCTTTTGAAAACCCTAATTGTCGTCGCCCCTTCTTCTTCTTCCATCTCTGGAATCAACCACCTCCAACGAAAAAACAAAACTTATATTCATACTTTTTGTTCCGGACTGGACCAATGGCTAGACATGGCCCAATCCACTTCTGCTCCCAGAACAACCCAATTGCCTAAGTCCAGTCAAGAAGGGGCAGAATTTACCTTTCTGTCCTCTAACCGGGCACATATGGACGAATGGACCCCCATGGCCGTTTGCCCCTCCTCGGAATTCTTGCCCGTCACGCACGACTTCATTATCCAGGGATAGTCATGGGCATGTGAAAGGAATTTAAATATAGAAAACCGAAAAATTTTGCCCTTAGATGGAATGCAGATGCTAAGGACAAGCGACAGACATGCAAATGATGACATGTCATGAACTTCTAGTATGATGATATGATGCCATGATAGTGCAAAGATGCAGACAGGCCAGACACCAGAGATAAAGAGCAAACCGTCACAGGTGAGCTTACTGGGGAAGGATAAGGTTAGCATTTACGAGGAAAACTTGATAGGGATGCAGACTAACCAACAAAAGAGACTCACTGAGGAGACTCCAAGGAAACACTAGGGATAGAAAAAAGAAAGGGGGAAACCCTATAGGTCCTCACTGGAGATAGGAGCCAGATAGGTGTTCTCCACTGGGGAAAGGTTCAGGGAGATGGATGACAGGTTCATATGTGACCGGACACACTGGGGAAATAAAGACATACTCTCACTGGGCATGAAACTAGAAAGAAGGCATGATCTCCACTGAGGATCAATTTGAAATAAAGGGATGGACATCCGCAAAAGATTTTCTGGGGATTTCTTATACTGAAGAGTTCAAACGGGATCTTCAAGAAAAGCCAGAAAAGATAGAGACGAACTTTGCGTGCGCCAAATGGTGAAAAATATTGATAATGACTGAACCTTTATTGGGAATAAGATTAATGAGCCATTAATGATTGGACTCAGGTACCAATATGAGTTGGTTAAGATAACAATATGAGTTGGACTTTGGGTACCAGTATGAGCTGGATTTTGGGTACCAGTATGAGCTGGATTTGAAGTGCCAGTATGAGTTGGTTTTCCAGCAAAGACTAGACTTTGGACACCAATATGAGTTGGGCCTGGGTTGAGGTTCACAACTGACCTGGTGTTTTGGTTCGTAGCTAACCAAGATTCACATCATCAAAAAGTTTGACGGCAAGGAATAACGCATATCTGGAGGTACACATCATCAAAAAGTTTGACGGCAAGGAATAAGGCATATCTGAAGGTACACATCATCAAAAAGTTTGACGGCAAAGAACAATAGCATATCCAAAGGTACGAAACCTGAGCTTGGAACACATCATAAAAAAGTTTGACGACAAGGAACCAAAACATATCCGAAGGTACAAAACCTGAGCTTGGAACATATCATCAAAAAGTTTGACGACAAGGAAATGAAGCATATCTGGAGGTACACATCATCAAAAAGTTTGACGGCAAGGAACAATAGCATATCCAAAGGTACGAAACCTGAGCTTGGAACACATCATCAAAAAGTTTGATGGCAAGGAACCAAAACATATCCGAAGGTACAAAACTTGAGCTTGGAACACATCATCAAAAAGTTTGACGGCAAGGAAATAAAGCATATCTGGAGGTACACATCATCAAAAAGTTTGAAGGCAAGGAATAAGGCATATTTGAAGGTACACATCATCAAAAAGTTTGATGGCAAGGAAACCAAAATAGGGATCACATCATCAAGAAGTTTGACGGCAAGGAAACCAAAACAGGGATCACATCATCAAGAAGTTTGACAGCAAGGAAACCAAAACAGGGATCACATCATCAAGAAGTTTGACGGCAAGGAAACCAAAACAGGGATCACATCATCAAGAAGTTTGACAGCAAGGAAACCAGAACAGGGATCACATCATCAAGAAGTTTGACGACGAGGAAACCAGAACAGGGATCACATCATCCACATCAAAAGATTGACGGAATGAAGAAATTAACTTCATCAAAGAGACACCTCGTCATAGAATTGACGGAAAGAAACGGATCACCAAACATTATCCACATCAAAGGATTGACGAAATGAAGAAATTAACTTCGTCAAAAAGGGTTAACGGGAAGAATACCTCAAATAGGGATCACATCAAACAGGTTGATGGAAAGTGGATGACTGAAAGTAACACCAAAGGTAACTGTAGAAGTATGAATAAAACCAAGGACATATAAGCTTCTCGTGAGAGAGATTACCACTTATCATTGTAGAGGTAATGATAGCAAAACAAGCTTCTTTAAGGAGATTGCCACTTGTTGTTGGGTATAAATTCCAAAGAGATGTTGATATTACAACACTGCTGGAGAAAGGATCATGTCTTCACTGTGGATCTGTAAAAGATTTTTCTTGCAAGACACAGTGCAAAATAAATTCACATTCAAAGATAGGTTTGAAAACCACACCTGCCAGGGACCAAAGTTCAATCTAGGAACAAGCTAGAAAGAAACGGTCAAACAAGACTCCAATTGAGGAACGAACTCAAATGGGGGTTTATCTGATCCAAATGTGGAAAAGATAACTGAACCAACCATCATCCACGAGAGTCAAACTCTGTGGGGAATTCAGAAAGGATGGGCACTTTATGCCTAGAGATGACGACTCTATTTGAGAGAAAAGACAAACCCAGCCACTTGGAAAGATAAACGCCAAAGTGATCAAAACAAGTAAACTCCAGAAAAGGAAGCAAAAAAGCTAAGATGTTATGCACGTGAATGCTTATGCCATGCTCATGCCATGCTTATGCTGAAAAAACAAACAAGAAGCGAAACTGGAGATGAAATAAACATCTCGACAAGGATACCCAGCCAAACTCATCAGATTGGACCATCACTGGGGGTGAACTTGCAGAATCAGTAGTTCTACTTCAAGATTAAGATCTTCTCTGGTGAGAACTACTCCACTTGGTATAGCATCATGACTTCACTAGGATTGCCATCACGAGCCTTATCTCTTTATTGGAGGGAAATCCATGGAGAATTGCCAAGATTAGTTGAGGTAACAATTTACTGGGGAGCTAGTAAAAGATGTCACAAAAGTTGAATAGTTCTGCATAACTCGTCTGCCCCAAAGTACAAAGCCTGTCAGAAGAAAATATCAAGAGGATTTTACAGAAGAATTGGCATACAAGGTATTTCAATATCTTCCAACTCTTGGAGAGATTCATGAATTTCGGCATAACTGCCACAGATTCTGCGTTTGCACCACAAGGTCATTGAACTTGTGCTTCAGACTGGTTGTTGACATCCGGGGAACAAACTTGCCCCTGTCAGCTTGGTTGATCTGTAAAGGAGATGTCATTGACTTTTTAGAGATTTGCCGAATCTTGACCTGATTGCTTCTGATTAACTGTTCTATGAGGATAAGTCATCAAAAGGATTTTACAGAAGAATTGGCATACTAGATACTTCAATATCTTCAAACTTTTGAATATATTCATGAGTCTCGTCATAACTGCCCCAACTCAACTGTACAGAATACTTGGACTGCGGTAGAAATAATTGGGGAACGAACTTACCCCTGTTGGTGGGTCGCTGGAGTACAAACTTGTCATAGGATGACCTCCAAAAGGCTTGCCCCAATATTATGAACTTGAGGAGTTCCGTCCCTTGATTCAATATCTCTTGGAATGGTGGAATGGCATATCCCCTCGCTTGGTTGCCCCTGACTGAGCTTCCTTTATCAAGTCAATTTCCCTAGCCGACTACATTTGTTGGGATTCCTTTGATATTGAATTGTCTTTGCAAACAAGTATTGTCCATTAAAAATTGGCAGTTTCAATGCAAAATTCATGTAAGCTTTTGAAATTAAAGTTTATTGATGAAAACACACACAGTGGAGTGAGTAAATAATAAAAAACAAAGGTGGATCTATCCACTTATGGCATGACAGATGAAGTGATCAACACACGCAATTAGCAAAGATCATTAGGAGTTAGGTTAATCAACCTTGCTGTAGTATGCTTTCAAAACAACCTTACCTCAATTAGGTCTTTTAAGGGTTGTAACGTGGCCTGGTTCATGGTTTATGAAACAAAGGATAAAGGCTCAAAGTTTATTTGTCCCCACCCAAACTTCGTGATGAACTCCGATCCTACACTCCGTTAACTCAAGCTATACATTCAAGTTTCCAAAGGCTAGGAAATGAATTGATGATAGTTAATGATGATTCATACACCTTTATAGTCATTGCTCCTTTGCAGATTTTGGTTATCCCTTATTGCTGAGGTTATGAGACCTCTTCTTGTCTTTGTTGAGGTTATGAGACCTCTTCTTTTCTTTGCTGAGGTTTGAGACCTTTTCTTGTCCTAATTGAGGTTATGAGACCTCTTCTTTTCTTGATTGAGGTTATGAGACATCATTTGTCTTTATTGAGGTTATGAGACTTCGTCTTTGTCTTCGTTGAGGTTATGAGACCTCGTCTTTTTTCTTTATTGAGGTTATGAGACCTCGTCTTTTTTCTTTGTTGAGGTTATGAGACCTCGTCTTTGCTTGTTGAGGTTATGAGACCTCGTCTTTTCTTGAGGTTATGAGACCTCTTCTTTGTCTTGATTGTTATACAAACCTTCTTGTATAAGGCGAAGTTTGGGCTTCCCATCTTTCTTGGCTTTTGCCTTAAAAAGGACTCGGCTCATTCTTTGATTAAGGATTTCTCAACGTTCCTTCCTTATTTATTGTTTAGAGGAATAACTTGTACAACTTTTACTCATTTGGAGAGAGCTGACTGGCGTCTTGCATGAAGCGCTTTGTATTCGAGCGCATAACCAAGTTAAACTGAGAACTACCCTGCCCCAAGGTTGAGATTTAAGGGTTTTTTGTGTAAGGAAAGAAAAACCCCTACTTCTAGGCTCGAAGGGTTAACGAGGGATTATCTTCCTTATTTCTCCAGTTTCTGGGAATTGAAATAATGCCTTATATCCTCGGCAAGGTTTAATCGAAAGCATACCACGACAATTATGGATATAATGTTTTCATCATCCTCCCCAATCTTTGTTTAATAACAACAATTTGATAATTGGAATGAAACAGGATAAAGATATATTTTTTTTGTTTTCATGAAAATAAAATGAGTGAAACGAATGGACTTAATCAAAAGGTGCACACACATTTCATTAATCTTGCCAATTTGAAAGTACAAATAACTCATAAACAAATACAATTCAAACAGGCAAAGAAAAATACAACAAAATGCTGAAACTTCCAAAAGATGATCAACTTTAGGGACTTAGGCTTTCCTTTCTTGATTTGCAAAACCGAGATGATTATCTTCAGAGTTGACTGTCGAGATCAGTCTGAGAAACATCTTCACATCCACTCTCGACAATTTCTTCCATTTCAGAGTCTGATGAATCCGCTTGATTAGGTGAAGGATTGTTGATTTGAACCCCTTGAGGCATGAATGAGAACATATTGGAGTTAAGCAGAGTCTGAACCTTGTTTCTGAGCATCTTACAGTCTTCAGTTGTATGCCCCTGTGCCCCAGCATGGTAGTCACATCGCGCATTGGCGTCAGATCCTGGAGAATATGAAAAAGTGCTGAATCTATCTTCTTTGGCACTATCAATCCTCATTTGATTAAATCTGGCAAGAACTGACTGTATGGTATTGGCAATGGAGTGAAATTCCATTTTGGCTTTCTTGGCCTTTGTCGTGCATGCTGCCGCGGATGATGGCGGTAGGACCGTTGATACTGAGGAGGTCTTTGATTTGGAGAAGAATATTGTCTCTGTGGAGAGGATGGTATCTGACGCTGAGACCCAAAAGATTGCTGATTATGAACACTTGAGTTGCATGAACGCTGAGGCTGAAGTGTCGGAGATTCCCAAGTGGAATTACTTTCTTTCTCCCATTCTTCTTGAGAACTGACAATTGATTCACCCTCACTAGCAGGGATGTTTGAGATGCCTCGGATTTTTCCGTTCTTGAGACCGCTCTTAATGCGCTCTCCAGCTATTACCAAGTCAGAAAAGTTTGATGTCGTAATGCTAAATAGCTTTTCTCGGTATGGACCTTGCAAAGTATCCATGAACCAGTAATCTAATTCCCTATCCAAAAGTGGTGGTTGGACGCGAGCTGCTATTTCTCTCCACCTCTAAGCATATCCTCTAAAGGATTCATTTTCTTCTTGAGATAAGTTTAGCAAATGCAAACGACTGGGAGTCAAGTCAAGATTGTAGCTGTGTTGCTTCATAAAGGCATCGGCTAAGTCTGACCATGATTGGATGTGACGACTCTCTAGCTGCATGTACCAATTCAGTGATGCCCCACTCAGACTGTCTTAGAAACAGTGGATCATGAACTTGTCATTACGGACATGTGAAGTCATTCTTCTGCAAAATATCACCAAATGTTGTTTCGGACAACTATCCCCTTTGTACTTCTCAAACTTTGGCGTCTTGAGCTTAGGTGGTATTACAAGGTCGGGTACCAAACACATGTTTAAAGCATTCAGATCAGCAGTGGCACGACTCTTAATGGCATCAAGCTTTTCTTCCAAGGCACGACATTTTTCCATAATCTCAATGTCTCGTGGGTCCTAGGTTTTCATCACAGGGACTACCTCTTGGGAATCTGGCTCAGACAATGCGAAACTACGATATTCCACAACATCAATAGAGGAGGAACGTCCATCTCGGACAATGTCACGTTCTTGTATAACTTGATTCTCAACAGGAATCTGCACAGGTTGAGCTTGGGCAACATTGTTCACATAAGTCCTTTGAATGTTGTCATCTTTCTTTGCCAAGGTTGTCATAGCTTCCACCAACTGATTTTTCAACAAGTCAAAATCTGCTCTGGTCACAAATTGGCTCTGCTCTTCTAAGTTCATGATCATTCACAAGCTACCTTAAGTCTAATACTGGCTTTGGGAAGTCAAACTAGTTTACAGACAAAGGACGGATGAGACTCAAGGCTGGGAAATGCAAATGCAATGCAAATGTAATGACATGCGCATGCAAGCCAAATGGTTTCAAGGAGCTCAAAAGCAAGTTGCAAACATTTTTGGAAAATTGAAAAGTTTTTTTTAACATCCATGATCTTTGCAAAGGAAAGAACGCCTGAGTTCCTTAAAACCAAAGGGCTATCATGAATGAATGAATGTATGCACAAACACACATATACAGGTATTCATAAATATGTACAAGCAAATAAAAGAGGGCTTAGGTTTGAAGATCACGAGCATAGAGCCATGGTCTACCCTTCCCATATGGGTATGTGTTATGGGTTTATCAACTGTAGAACAGGGTTCTAAAAAGTGCCCAGAGTCGACAACCCATCTTTCGGATTTTATCGACTTCCCAATTACTTGGTAATCAATAAAATTCTCAAGAGAGCTTCGTCTGAGTGTAGTATCGCGTTGCAACCATTTAGGATTAATCCCTCATAGTCATCGCACTACATCCTAAATAGGCCAAGTGGGGTAAAAGGGTAACTAAAGGTCATCAGTATTCCTGGCACCAAGGTCGAAAGTAGTAACGCATTCACTATTGCTCGTTCAACATATACCACCTCCAAGAGGGCCTCAACTGAGTGTGGAACTTCAAGTCAACTCCATTGGGATTACTCCCTCGAAGTATCCTTGACTATGTCCACGATCCTAATCAAATGTACTCTCAAGTCCGGGTTAAGACTTACCTCACCACTCAAATAGTAGCACCCTGCCAGACAGAAGATCCCAAATAAACAGATATACCAATATATACAGATATGTATAAGTATAGTAAGCAAACATAAATAGCATAAACAAAATAAGGTAGGCTTAACCCTCAAATTAGTGGATCCCCAGTGAAGTCGCCATTTCTGGTTGCAGTGAGAATTAAATAACAAACTATTAATCAACTTGCATCACAAAACTTTGAAATTCACCACCGAGCTTTGATTTATCCAAAGGAAAGGGTAAGGAACGAAAACCCTAATAAGAGAATCTAGGTTCGGGGGTTGGTTATACTAAGGGAAGGTATTAGCACCCTAAGTATCTGTAGTACTCTACAGGAACCTCTTGTTTAGTTTGTGTTATGTTATGTTTGCTTGCTAAGGGAATCTGCTAAGGGTAAGGGTAAAGACCTATGGGTATGTACATTAAGTTTGCTTGCCAAGACATCGCATCTTGTGCCTACGTATCTGACTAAAGAATCAGAGCAACCGTAGTTCACCTAACTAAGGGCGAGGAACCATTAACTATGGCCAAAGTTCCAAGGGGGAATGAGTATGAGCTCATATAGAGTTTAAGAAACTCTCTAAGTCTAAGTTATGATGGGGATAGTGAATACTCAAGGCGATGAGTCTCACATAGAGTTCAAGAACTCTAACTTAATTTTAAGCTGTAAGAAAATGGCTATGAGGCCAAAATAAGGTAGCCATGACTATGAGGTCAAGGCTGGTAGTCCTATGACTATGAGGTCAAGGAGAAAAGTGGCAATGACTATGAGGTCAAAGTTGGCAAGTGGCTATGACTATGAGGTCAAAGCTGGTAAGTGGCTATGACTATGAGGTCAAAGCTGGTAAGTGGCTATGACTATGAGGTCAAAGATGGTAAGTGGCTATGACTATGAGGTTAAAGCTGGTAAGTGGCTATGACTATGAGGTCAAAGCTGGTAAGTGGCTATGACTATGAGGTCAAAGCTGGTAATCCTATGACTATGAGGTCAAGGAGGGAATCCTATGACTATGAGGTCACAGATAGAGATAATGAGCTTTCTATGACTTTGAGGTCAATAGAGAGGCTTTCCTTTGGAAGGAGAGGAGAATAACAACTTATAAGTAAGAATATTACAAGGACTTGAGATTAAATGGACAATATAAGTTCAAGAATTCAAGGAGAGTGTACAACAATTAAGCATGATCAAACTCAAAAGTATGGTTCAAACATCAATGTGTGGCAAGAGATAGTAATATGATTCACAACAATTAAGCACATGAGAACACATACTTATCATTATCAAGCTTGAAATTAAAGGCAAAGCATTCAAAGTAAGAAACTTAGTAACAAGGTCAAACAAAACCTTAGTAAAATGAATTCATCCAAGTTTAAAGAACCCTTTCAAAATATACCTCTCATGTGTAAAAAATTATCACAAAAACAACTTAGAGATCAAATGGTTTCTAGAGATAGTTCAAGGTTAAGTAAAAGGCTTATACCTATTGGTGTGAATTTTGAAATTAATTACAAAAATAAAATGAAAAATAAAAAATTAAATTATGAAAAATTAAAATTAAATACCAAAAGATATTTATGAATTTTTTTTGGGAATTTTTAGTTAAGGAAAAATATTTTTAGCAATTTATAATTGGAATGAAAAATTAAGAAAAGGTTAATTAGAGTTAAATAACCGGGGGGGGGGGGGGGTGTAAGAGAAGTTTTAGATGAATAGAAAATAAGTTGAGGCGCCTGATGGGCCTCTCCAGGGGGTGTTGGATGTAAATCCGCTAGGCCCAATTCAAAGTTAGAACAGAAAAGAAAAGAAAATAAGAACAAAAAGGGGACTGGGGCAAGAGGGATTCGAACCCCAGCCCTTTTGGTCTCAGCGTGTGTTCTCAACCACTGGGGTGGCCATACATCCAATGTATGAGCCAGCCCCAGTGACTTATAAACCAAAAACGCGTGTAGAAATAGAAAACTCTCTTTAGCCACCTGAGAATTGTCACCAGCCATTGCTAACAAACCTAACAATTGGTCAATGAAACCTTAAAATGCAAAACGCCAAAATACGCTGGCCAATCACACAGTCACGAACTCCCTCACTCATGCAATGTGAAAACATCATGGATCCGAAAACAAGAAACCTGGTGCATCATATGACACCAATAACGGATGGCATCGTGAAAACAGGATAGGGAACGGTAATATAATATCCAACTAGTCCTAGCCTCTTCAGAACTTTACATAGACATCATGCACCAGAAAATCATTTTACACTACTCAAAAACCATTAGATATAAACCACTCAAGAGAATACAGGGAAAATGTATATCAAAAAATGAAAAAGATCCTTGGGTTCCAAACATCAACACAAGTAGTGCAAAAAGAGGCCATACAAATTCATGTATCAATTACCATAAGATTTAGGTACGTAGTAATAGCATGAAAAATAACTAATTCATGGAATCAGAAATATCAAAGATGAAATGGATGGATATGATCAACACTGACTAGGACCAACAACACCATTGTGTAACCTTCAATCTCAAACATTATTCATACTACTATCCAAAAATGAATGAAAAGAAGTGCCAAAATATGACGACAGTATTTCAACCAAACAAACTTAAACCTCTGAACAAACAACCTTACACATTATAGTGAGCATTATGAGCACATGGTTAAAGGCATTAAGACAAAAAAAAACTCATCATCAACACGTATCCAAATAGAGTTTGGACAGAAACCTCTACTGCTCAAACTGGTTATAGCAACATGGACATCCTTGATTCGTGGCAGTGCTAGTCCAGGATAAATTCAACATAATAACAGTTTATGCATATGGTCACAAGTGTAGAAGAAACATATATTCTACACTTATTCTGACAGCATCATATCAACTTTCCACATAATCCAATTCAAAACAACAAGGCCAAACTGGGAGTGTGTAGCGAGCGATTTTGGACGTGGTTGCAAAGCACTATTGCTTTGGTACTACAGTTCGATTCATTTTTTATCCTATTGAAGCAAATGAAGGAAGGGAAATAGATGTCTCCAATTAACCCTGCTTGCAAACTGAGTTTGAACAGATGACTGTTGGTTTACAGATGCTACAAAGATTGTGGGTCTCTCTTAGGTTATTTTGTTAAAATAGTGCTAGGGCGATTGGTGGGAGATTAAGACTGATGCTTTTGACATGTGAGGGTACGGGATTTGGGTTTTGGATTAGTGTGCTTGCTAAGATTTTTCTTTCAATCTTATGCCTACGTATTCCCGTTTTTCAAAACAGGGAAATCAGAGCGATCGTAGTTCCTCCTATTCTATGGGAGGAAATGGTGTTTTGGTGTCTTGTTCAAAGCCCAAGACTTGAAGCTAAATGTGGTTTGTATCTTGTTCAAAGCCCAAGATGTGAAGCTGAAGGGTCTATTTGTATCTTGTTCGAAGCCCAAGATGTGAAGCTAAAAGTTTCGTCTTTGGAGAGAATTTGTCATCTCTCAAGAAGGTCTGTTTGTCACAACTGTTGGGTGATTGACTATAAAGGAGGATTACTTTAACCGGGATATGTGAATCCTAGCAATGCCATAATTTACTTTATAGGGGGGTTTTAACCTGAAGGAGAAGACTTTAACTCAGTGTAGAGCAATGCTATCTTTCCTTAGGAATTTCTCATGCTAAAAGAGGGACACTGGCGTGGATGTAAATAATCCAGAGGCTTGCCGCTTACAACAGTTAGATGAAGGGAGTTGTTGATGTTTGTATCCTGTGAACGAGGCACAGTTTTGATGCTAAAAGGTTGATTGAATCAACCGGCGTTTCCTTATACGAAGCCTAAGAGGAGGCTATCGACCCAACAAGAGGGTGCTTTTGTGTCTCGTACGAAGCCCGAGATAGAGGCTAAAGGGTTTGACTCTACAGGAGAATCTTTTATACTCAACAAGAGAGTGATTTGTATCTCGTACGAAGCCCGAGATGGAGGCCAAAGGTGACCGACTCAACAAGAGAGTCTTTTTATACTCAACAAGAGAGTGTTTTTATATGTGTCTTGTACGAAGCCCAAGACGGAGGCTAAAAGGGTTTGACTCAACAAGAGAGTCTTTTATACTCAACAAGAGAGTGTTTTGTATCTCGTACAAAGCCTGAGATGGAGGCTAAAGGTTTGGACTCAACAAGAGAGTCTGAAAAGGTTAACTCTGCTGGGGAGAATCATTGTACAAAGCCCAAGAGGAGGCTAGGGTTACTGTTTCAGTTGAGTGACAGGTCCAGTATGCTGATTTAAAGAGAAAATCAGTTCTTATATGAGTATTGTTTGCCCTCAGGGATCTGATTCGAGGATCAGGGTTATTTCCTGTTCTTTAAGGAAATGGGAAATCCAAAGGGTATTGAGACTGTCCGAGTCTACGGGTTTTATCTCCTAGTTTTGAGAGGAACTTGAGAATGTCTTTGAGACTCAAGGTGTCATACCCCAAATTTTGACCACTAAGATTTCCCATCATTGTGTAAATCATCATCACAATATGGAGGAACCATCATACTTCATTAGTCTCCCCAAAGATGGGTGAGCGTTCACTACAATCAAACTAGGGTTTCAAGCCCTCTCAGAGCCTTTAGACAAATGATCAATCAAGGAATGACATGATCTTCAACTTGTCTAACCTCTCAAACATCCACAATAGATCAAGATGACTCCCACATCAAGAATTAGGCACAAGAGTGCAACATTCCAAGTGGATCAAGCCTTAAGTTCATCTAATACAAAGTCAACTGACGCAGAAAGTCAAAGTTTGACTTTTTGGTTAATTATGAGCTTCACAAGCCATTACTCAAGAAAATATGATGGATGATTTAATTTGATCAAATTTAAATCAAGAAATCATGCAAAATTGCAAAATTGATCAAATTGAAAGAAACTTAGAATTTTTTTCTAAGTTAAAATCATGTTCAAGTGCACAACTTTTCAAGGCTGTAACTATTGATCCAATCATCCATTGATTTTGAGTAAGAGCTACTTTTAAAGAGGGTATTTGATACTTCAACATTGTAGAAGGAATCAACTCAAAATATCATAAGGATTGAAAGATATAAGTGATCAAAGTTTGGGATTCTTAATGTCTGATGTTCTGACATTGCATATGACATCGCTAATATTTTTCCAGCAAGAATGTCCCAACTTCAAGGATGTTTTTCTCCATGATCCAAGTTGATTCAAGCCAAACCTTGAACATCAAAGTTGAAGTACGTTATCTCAGCTTTCCAGAAAGTTGTAGAACGTCCTTGTAGCATACTCGAGCAAGGAGATATGATTTTTGCAAAGAGCATTGATAAAGCAGAATTTTCATGACAACTTTTAGGACAGATTTGACTACACAAGTTCAAGACCATTTTTGATGACTTTGCAAGCTGAACCGAGACCAAAGTCAAACATCAAAGTTAAAGTATGTCATTAGGGCTTTCCAAAATGTATAAGAACTCCCATTAATTCAACTTGAGCAAGGAGTTATGAACCTCACAACATGCCTTGCTCGAGCTGATTTTTTAGGACAGATTTTGTGCACTTTTCTTGTGCCACCCAATTTTCAAACTTTGTCACCATGCAAGACAAACATGAAAGAGGCAATTCACTTCAACTCAAAATATCATAGTGGATTAAAAGATACAAGTGATTAAAGTTTGGAATTATTAATGTTCTTAATGTCTGATGTTCCAACATTGCATAGGACATCACTAATATTGTTCCAGCAAGAATGTCCCAACTTCAAGGATGTTTTTCTCCATGATCCAAGTTGATTCAAGCCAAACCTTGAACATCAAAGTTGAAGTACATCATCTCAGCTTTCCAGAAAGTCCTAGAACGTCCATGTAGCATACTCGAGCAGGGAGTTATGGATTTTACAAAAAGGCTTGCTGCAGCTGAATTTTTCATGGGACAGATTTGCACATTTCTTGTGCCACACGAATTTCCAAGCCTTGTCATCATCTTGGACACATCTGAGGATCAAATCTAAAGGGGACAATCACTGAGCCAAGCCTCCAAAGTCCTTGGAACAAGAAGTAGCATGCTATTCCTAAAAATCCCTAAAAGAGGGACAAGACTCCAATTTTGGATTGGAGAATTTAATAGATGCTTAGAGGTGGCATGGACTGACATATTTGCAACTGAATTCAGTCAAGATTCCTCCAACAAGTAGGGAACCAAAGCTCTGTGCTCTAACCTCTAGTCAATGGCTAGAGCAGACTTGGATTTTCATTGGACAATATTGGCCAAACCTCTGCTGCAGCCACCATTCACTATTGCTGCGAAAAAAAACTTGCTCTACTATAAATAGAGCTCATTTATGCTCAGTTTGAGTACACCAAAGCCATCAAACAAATGCTTTCCTCAAAATCTCTTCTTTCACCTCAAATTTGCCTTCCAAAGCAAGTAATTCTGAGTTTTTGAGCTTGAGAGCTTTTCCATCACAATCAATCACACACACACCTTATATATATCATATGTAAGCTGTACAAACTATCACAAGTGACATGTAATCACAAAATCACAAAGTCACTTCTCAAAACCTCAAAATAGCACTTTTTTGCATTTTTCAAGCCATGTCTTGATTCAGTCACTTACCAAACCAGATAAAACCTCAAACACACTCCAAATATCATCCTTGAACTATCCCAAATGGTTCCCAACATCTGGAACACCATTTGAGAGAGTTGCTATTTTGGTCACTTTTAACCCCTTTTGCAAGAAAGGGACAGTTTGTGTTTTTGCAGGTACCAGCTGATTCTAACCATCCTAAAAGCTTATAAGAGGGCATTTGAGGGTGTCCAAAGCATCAAATCATTTCTGGAACAAAGCACTTGGTAGGTTGCACAAAATCTCCAAAAAAAGAGGTAAAATTCATAACTTGAGTTCTTTGAATCATGCTTTCCTTTGATGTCCACATACATGCATCATATTGAACAATTTTTGAAGCAAAAATGTAGTCCTTAATGTGTATGTTATGATCCTCCTACTGTTTGCACATTAACATGTTTATATGTGGAGTTTATGTTGTTTTAAACTTAAGGTGCATATCTGGTTTTTTGCCTTGTGTGTGCTGTACATTAAGTTTCAGTATGTATGAGTGATACCATTGGATTCCTTGTGAAAAATTGGTCAAGATAGGCTCTTACGGATTTCAATTTCGTTAAAAATTGAGAGAGTTATGAATGTTTGAAAATTTGATAAGCAAAGATGTTTAAACTTAAGGTGCAGATTTGGTTTTTGGCCTTGTGTGCGCTGTACATTAAGTTTCAGTATGTATGAGTGATACCATTGGATTCCTTGCGAAAAATTGGTCAAGATAGGCTCTTCCGGATCTTAATTCCGTGAAAAATTGAGAGAGTTATGAGTGTTTGAAGTTTGATAAAAAAGATGTTGAAAACTCATGAAAGATGTCGAATGTGATGTTGTGACATCTTTCCTCTTTTTCTTAGTTTATCTTCAAAACTCAATTAATTCTTTCACATAGCAAAAATTATCATTTTCCAAATCTGTTTTACACACTTCTTATTCATACTCCAAAATATTTTATTCCACAAAAAAATTAGTTTTATATTATTTATTTAATATAATTAGTATTTTTGTGAATAAATTCCTTTTTAATGTTTTTAAAACATTTTAAAAGTGAATTCTCATATTGAAAATCAAGACTAAATGAATTTTATTTCATCTTGTGATTAAAACATCATTTTTCAAACCCCAACCAAAAATCACAAGTTGCTTATTTGGTATTTTTATCATTTTGTATTGATTTTCTTTTAAGAATTTACTTTTAAAATGATAAAATTAGGATTTCTTCGATTTTCATCATCATAAAACTTTTTCAAACACTCATGGGCCTCACTTATTGTACAAGTCCCATTGTATTTCAAAAAGTTCGACGCGATCATCATCCGTTGAAAAACAAACTCTGGGCCTCCCCTCGTGTTGTAAGCCCCATTTCTTTTCCTAAAATACACTTTGGGCCTCTAATAGAGTGTAAGTCCCATCCCTTTTGTAAATAAATATTTTGGGTCTCTAATAGAGTGTAAGACCCAACCCTTTTTATACAAAAATATTTAGGGCCTCAGTTATTGTATAAGTCCCGATACGTTAAAAATCTCGGCGCGATCGCCATTTTCAAACTGAAAATCATCTGGGCCTCTCCTCGAGCTATAAGACCCATTCAAAACTTTTGGGCCTCTATTAGAGTGTAAGACCCAACCCCCTTTTAACCAAAACCATTTTGGGCCTCACTTATTGTATAAGTCCCTCTGCGTTAAAAGAGAACCTCGGCGCAATCGCCATTTTTAACGAAAAATCAATTGGGCCTACCCTCGTGTTATAAGCCCCACTCTTTTTCTTTAAACCTTTTTGGGCCTCTTGAGAGAGTGTAAGACCCATCCCTTTGTACAGAAAACCTTTTTGGGCCTATGTCACTCGTATAAGTCCCTCTGTACAAAAACAACAGTGCGCTCACTGATAAAACCCTGGGCCTCTCCTTGAGCTGTAAGCCCCAAATCTTTCTTTTTCAAAGCACTTTCTCCTTTGATTTTGAATATACTGTTGTTTTCAATCTTTCTTTGTTGAGCAACTAACCAAACAGCATGGAAGCTCTACAACCGAGTAAGTGTTTATACGCTTTCATTTATCGCTTTCATATACATATAACTGTATTGTGGGGCTGTTTCGCTGTAAGTCTTCTTTCATAAACTCATATCAACTGTGTAATAATAGTATAGATATTTAGAGTTTCCCCGGCAACTACGTCTAGCACTAGGTAAAGCCGTCGCGATCACTCTTAAATAGTCAATACTAGATCCCCATAGGATTACCAGACACAGTCTTCCCTCCTCTTGGGGTTAAACAATATGGAGATATGAAAGGCAGCATTCTCTGTGAACCCTTTCATAGACTGTCACTCATAGAAGTTGTCAAAGAAACTCTATTCCCCAGAGATGATCTTTTCTCCGTGAATGGCATCTCTTGAGTTTCTTCCAAATTCTCGGACTTTCCTGGCTTGATCTATTCTCGGTGAATGGCATGTCTTGAATTTCTCGGGGTTTGGGGACCCACAGGCTTCTTAAAAACACTTGTCAAGGAACTCTATTCCCCAGAGATGATATTTTCTCCGTGAATGGCATCTTTGAGTTTCTTCCAAATTCTCGAACTTTCCTGGCTTGATCTATTCCTTGTGAATAGCCTGTCTTGAACTTCTCGGGGTTTGGGGACCCACAGGCTTCTTAAAAGCATCGGCCTCCTCTTGGGCATCGTACAAGGACCCACAGGCTTCCTAAAAGCAACCCCGCCTCCTCTTGGGCTTAGTACAAGGACCCTACGGCTTCTTAGAAGTATTCAGAGCCACCTCTTAGGCTTCGTATAATGATCTCTTCCTCCGGGAATGATAGCCTCCTCTTGGGCTTCGTACAAGGACCCGTCGGCTTCTTAAAAGCTTCCAGCCTCCTCTTGGGCTTCGTACAAATTGTCCCGACGACCTCTTAGAGGTATAGGAACAGAACTTAGTCATCTGCATAGAACAGTACTTTCAAAGAGTCTACTACTGTTTCTCAAAGCATAGTACAAAAGATGAAACTCTAGACTTGGACAGTCTAATCTCCTTGAGTCTCAAAGACATTCTCAAGTGACCCCTTCGTTAAATAGGAAGAAAACCCGTAGACTCAGACAGTCTCAATACCCTTCGGATTTCCCACTTCCTTAAAGAACAGGAATAACCTGGATCCTCGAATCAAATCCTTGAGTACAGTGTTGCTCATATAAGAATTGATTTTCTCTTTTTAGATCAGCATACTGGACCTGTCACTCAACTGAAACAGTAACCACAGCCTCCTCTTAGGCTTTGTATAATGATCCTTCTCCAGTTACAATAGCCTCTCTCTTGGGCTTTATACAATGATTCTCCCCAGCAGAGTCAAACAACGTTTAGCCTCTCTCTCGGGCTTTGTACGAGACACATAAGAGACTCCCTCGTTGAGTCAATCACCGCTTTTGCCTCCATCTCGGGCTTTATACGAGATACAAAAAGGTTCTTATTGAGCCAAACAAATTTTAGCCTCCATCTCGGGCTTCGTACGAGATACAAAAAACTCTCTTCTTAAGTTAAGTAGCCTTCATCTCGGGCTTCGTACGAGATACCAAAAGACTCTATCGTCGAATCAAAACCTTTTAGCCTCTCTCTCGGGCTTTGTACAAGACACATATTAGCCTCCTCTTAGGCTTTGTATAAGAAAACCACTGGTTGGTCCAATCAACCGTTTAGCATCAAAGTTGTGCCTCGTTCACAGTACACGAACATCAACAACTCCTTCCCCTTCATCTAATCGCTGTAAGCGGCAAGCCTCTGGATTATTTACATCCATGCCAATGTCCCTCTTTTAGTATGAGAAATTCTTAAGGAAAGATGGCATTGCTCTAAACTGAGTTAAAGTCTTCTCCTTCAGGTTAAAATCTCCTATAAAGGAAATTATGGCATTGCCGAATTCACAAATCCCGGTTAAAGTAATCCTCCTTTACAGTCAGTCACCCAACAGTTGTGGCAAACAGACCCCTTTAGAGATGACAAATTCTCTCTAAGGTCAACACTTTCAGCTTCACATCTTGGGCTTTGAACAAGATACCAACTACCTCCAGCTTCACATCTTGGGCTTTGAACAAGATACAAATAGACCCTCTAGCTTCACGTCTTGGGCTTTGAACAAGACACCAAAACAACCATTTCCTCCCATAGAATAGGAGGAACTACGATCGCTCTGATTTCCCTGTTTCGGTAAACGGGAATACGTAGGCATACGATTGAAAGAAAAAATCTTAGCGAGCACACTAAACAAAAACCCAAAATCCCATACTTTCATACATTCGTCCTAACATTCTAACCGATAGCCTAAAGCACCCCTCGTCAACAAAATAACCTAGGAGAAACCCCGAATCTTTGTGGCATCTGTAAACCAACAGTTTTAACTGTTTAACCTCAGTATGCAAGCAGGGTTAGTTGGAGACATCTATTTCCCTTCCTTCATCAGCTTCAATAGGATAAAAAATGAATCGAGTTGTAGTACCAGAGCGATCGTGCTTCGCAACCACATCCAAAAAGCACTCGCTACAGAAAAATGGCGACTCTGCTGGGGAGAATTACAGGTCTCTTTAGGGATCTTATTCTTTTTTCCCCTAGATAGAAATCTTGACGTCATTAGGATCTTAGGTCAAAACGCCGTTAATTCGGAATGAAACCACGGGATGGTAATTTCGCCGGGGAACCCATTTTCTGTCAGGAACTTAGGATTCATAGCTTTAAAGGTCTAGGATGATTAGGACAAATATATATATTGCTTTTCCTAATTACTATACGTGTTTATTTTTCTGCTAATGGGAATGCGTGTGATGCCGCATGTGGAAAGATTGAGTATACACTTAAATAAGTGATGGAGATGAGGTCGGCCATCAACCTCAGTGGAGGCTGACCAATGCAACCCATTCTCTCACCTAGACAATGGGCCGATTGTGATGTCTGAGAAGCTGAGGAGCCAAACCCTTTTGTAGTGCGGAAACTATCGGGGATAGTTGTTACGTGATACTACCCTCATTTGAGGCTGGTGATCTATTCTCGGTGAATGGCACTTACTCTAAGATCGCTCTACAACTCGCTGGCGATCTGCTTGTTGTTTTGCTTTCCTGGGAGGAGCTGATGATAATGAGCACAAGTACAAAAATCACCCTAGTATAAACCTTTGGGGATGGGTAGAGCCTTGACTTCATGACAACGACCCTTTGACCCCATGTTTTTTCTATGTTTTTGTGTGTTGCATTCATGCATTCATCTAAAAAACATTAAAACATTCAAAAAATTTTCTCTTCTAGTCTCTCTGTTTTTCAAATTAAACTAAGACTGTGATTGCAAATATCAGAGAAAAGGATTGTGCTAATGGATTTCGGTAGAAGGAGAACCCATAGGTATACCTTCAAGGTTCCAAAGCTAGAGGATTTGAGAAGGTTAGCAAGGATGATCACTAACCAAGAGGCTTTCAGAGCCAAGCACAGAGGGCTGCTACCACTGTTAAGAGTCCATGTGATTGAGGGAATCATGGATGCGCTCATTCAGTTTTACGATCCGGTTTATCACTGTTTCACATTCCCGGATTACCAGCTAGCACCAACACTGGAGGAGTATTCTCATCTGATCGATTTACATATCACTGATCGAGCTCCATTTTCTGGACTGGAAGAAATTCCAAAGAATCAGACCATTGCAAGAGCAATTCATTTGGACGAGTCTGAGGTCAAGAATCACCTGACCACTAAGGGTGGCATACAAGGTTTTCCAGCCCAGTTCTTGACAAAGAAAGCCCTGTACTTCGCTAGTATCGGGAACGTGACTGCTTTTGAAAGCATCTTTGTCTTACTCACTTACGGGTTATTTTTGTTGCCCAACATTAATAGCTTCGTCGATATCAACTCCATTAAGGTTTTTCTCATTGGAAACCCTGTGCCAAATTTACTCGCAGATGCGTATCATTATGTACACTTGGGAAATTTGTACAACGGAGGGGAGATTACGTGCTGTGTACCTCTGCTATACAAATGGTTTATCTCCCACTTGCCCAAGTCTGCTGCTTTTTGGGATTGCGAGAGTGCCTTACGTTGGTCGCAGAAGATCATGTATCTTACCAACTCTGATATAGATTGGTGTAATAGGATTTATGATGGAATCAGGATCATTGACCGTTGTGGAAACTTCCCCAACGTACCCCTTATAGGAACTAAAGGAGGAATCAACTGTCATCCGGTGTTGGTTCGCCGTCAGTTTGGATACCCGATGAGACACGTCCCACGGGGTGTTCATCTGGAAGGTCTTTTCTTCAAGGAAGGAGAAAACGACAGAGCACTAAAGATGGAAGTAGTGCACGCTTGGAAACACGTTCATAAAAAAGGACAAGAGTCTCTAGGAAAACCGGACTGTGTCTCGATGGAGCCTTATCTCCATTGGGTACAAACTAGAGCTCTCAAGCTAAAAATTCCTTATCCTCGTTACGGAATTCTTCCGCCGAGGGAATCTGTCATGTATTTCATGACGGAAACTGAAAAGCTTCAGGTTACTCTCAACAAAGTTCAAAAGGAGAGAAGGTCTTGGAAGAACAAGTACCGCACCCTCGACATAGAGTGCATCAAAATACAACAATTACTAAAAGAAAAGGATGCTCTGATTGAGATTTTAGAGCAACATACTGTGGATAATCAAGATGACCAGAGGAATTTCCTCGCTCCTTTCACTTGGCAAAGGAATGACAACCCAACAACGGCCCAAGAGCCTCGATCAAAGAAAAGGAAGATACCAGAATCAGCACCCGAGTTCTCTCGGGACCCCTTAGCTTAGGTTTCTGCTTCTGCACTTTGTAATCTACTGTATTTTCGTTTCCGCAATCCTTTGAATTTCAATAAAAAGGGGTTTCCCCACTGTTTGATATTTGTAATCTAATTGTCGAAGTTTATTTTGATTAAACCAAAAAACAATTAATATAATCATTGCATTCATCATTCTCACATCGCGTATTCTTCTTACCCACGAATCTCACGTTTGTGTCTCGATTCTAGAGTCAAACTGTCTCATTTGTACAATACTCTGGCCAATCGTCAGAAAAAGATGGATGATCTCGAGGAAGAGAACAGAGAGTTGAAAGAAGAGATCGACGCTCTGAGAGAGGATATGAGAAAGCTTCGTAACGACATGCAAGCCATGGCAGAAGCTCAGCTACAAAGGACTGTGATCTCAGAGATCACCTCAACGCCCATAGTGGAGAAGTATGATCCTAGGTATCAAATGCCGAAAGATCGTCCTTGGGGCATGCCTGTTAACTATATCCCGGAAGGATATGTTCCGCCGATCACTGAAGATCAGGGAATCATAACAGAAGCCGCTGGGCCTGAAAGTTACAAACTTCGGGAAAGCGAAGATGCCAGGGGCATACTGAAGACTCCTGAAGGTTACAAACTTTGGGAAACGCCAAGATTCACTGCCGTACTCACGGCCCCACCTCCTGTGGTGCACACTGTCCCGGAAGGACAGATTCCACCGATACCTTATGGTAAAAAGGAAACTTTGTTTGATAGAATGGATGAATTCCAGGAACAGTTCCTGGAAATGCAGAAGGAGCTGCCAGCCATCCGCGGTCAGGATTTATTTGGAAAGGATGCCACAGACCTTTGTCTGGTCCCCAATGTGAAAGTTCCGCACAAATTTCAAGTGCCCGACTTTGAAAAATACAAGGGTAACTCTTGCCCTCAGAGCCATTTGGTGATGTACGCTCGGCGAATGTCAGCTCAGACGGAGAATCAGGACCTACTGATTCAATACTTTCAGGATAGTTTAACCGGTGCCGTACTCAAATGGTACATGGGTTTAAACCGTGCCACGATCAACACTTTCAGAGATCTTGGCACTGCCTTCGTCCAACAATACAAATACAATTTGGACATGGCACCCGACAGAGATCAACTCAGATCAATGTCGCAAGAGAACAAGGAAACCTTAAGGAGTACGCTCAGAGGTGGCGTGAAATTGCCGCTCAGATTTGTCCACCTCTTGAGGAAAAAGAGATGACAAAGATCTTCTTAAAGACCTTAAGCTCATTTTACTACGACATAATGGTTGCCAGTGCGCCCAGTGACTTCACCGAGATGGTGGGCATGGGAGTTCGTCTTGAGGAAGCCGTCCGAGAAGACGTTTGGCAAAAGACGCTGGATCATCGAGCAGTACAAAACGATACGGTAGTGCTCTCCCTAAGAAAAAAGAGCAAGATATTGGGAATATCTCTCTCGGAAAGCAAAGGCGACGGTACCAACCAGTCGCAACTGTAACTCCTGCTATCAGTACGACGCCTACGTATCAACCTCAGGTTGCGCAAAGCCAACCTGATCAGCAAAGGACACAACAGCCTCTTCAGCAGGCTCATCCTCCATACAACAACAACCGTACAACACGACCATCAGGGTTTGATCCTATACCCATGTTGTACGCAGAGCTGTTTCCATTACTACTGGCTAAGGGGCACATCCAGACTAAGTCTCCTCTTACAGTACCGGAAAATTCGCCTTTTTGGTTTAAGTTGGACCAAACATGCCCTTATCATCAAGGAGGACCAGGGCATAACATCGAGACTTGTCTCAATTTCAAGTCTGACGTGCAAAAGCTTGTTAGGAGCGGGCTCTTATCTTTCAAAGATACGAATCCCAATGTTCTCACAAACCCGCTGCCTCAACATGAGAAAGCTGCAGTCAACTTGATTGAGAAAGAGACTAACGATGTCTATCAAATTCACGATGTACTCTTGTTGAAAACTAATCTGGTCAAGATGCATTGTAGACAAAGTGGATATGGCCATGTGCAACCTCATAATTATCACCAGTGTGATATCTGCTCTAAAGACAATCAGGGATGTTCTGTGGTGCAAGCAGCTCTACAGGAACAGATGGATCTCGGATGGATCCAAGAGCACCGAGTTCGTGGAGTTAACATGGTCTACACGAACTCCAACATCATTCAGAACCATGATATCCGTGCAATGAATGTCAACTTGGTGGCAATGCATTCAAGGCAAAGCCAGTATCATAATCTGCCGCGGCACGATTGCAGTTCCTGTCTGACTTGCTCGGTAAACAAACAGGGATGCTCTTTCATACAGGAGGCCCTCGAGCGTCAGATGGATCTTGGATGGATCCAATACTACCATGATAGGAATTCCTATCAGATCAATATGGTTCAGATCTTTGATATTCGCGTGATGAATACCAACTTAGTAGAGTTACATGCTGAACAGGTCTGACTCGGATTCTTAATATCACACGACTATCAAAGCTGTAAAGCAGGTTGCGAAAATGATCGAGGTTGTACCCTTGTCCAAGAAGCACTTCACCACTTGTTAAATCACTGGTGGATGCCAATTTATATGGATGAAGATACTCAGCAAATTAGTATCAGCAACAGGAATCCTACTCGGCGTCAGAGTCAAGATGTCCGATCAATGGAAGCTAACCTAGTGAGGTTACATTGTATTCAAAGTGGGCGTGGCCAGGTGCCACCACACAATTATGACCGTTGTAGCGTCTGTTCGGAAAGTAACCAAGGGAGTTACCTTGTGAGAGCAGCTCTTCAGGGTCAGGTGGATCATGGAGAGATTCGTCCATATCCGGGTTCTGGACCCATCAACTGGACGCCGAACTACCTTGCCGATCAAGTTGAGGATGTTGTCACGATCGCTGGTCATCACAGGACCAGGGATGTTTTTGCCATCATCCCTCTACTTGACGAATCTAAAGTTCCCAACCGGGAACGAATCGAGATTACTTACGATGGTCAGAAAAATCAGAGGGCTCCCGTAGTCATCTATCTTCTGGGACCACTACCGTATGAATCAGCTAAGGCAATCCCTTACAAATACGGTGCAACGACAATTGAAAATGGAAAGGAAATTCCATTACCCTCCGTCGTGAATATTGTAGACATCAGTCGTGTAACACAGAGTGGTCGAATCTTCAACCGAGGAGTTGGGGAACCTAACAAAGAAAAGGAATTTCAGACGGAACTCCTGATCTACCAGTCGGTCAATACAGTAATCCCGACCTTTCGAAAAATGACGATGAGATGCTGAAGCTCATCCAAAGGAGTGAATATAACATTGTGGACCAGCTGTTACAGACTCCTTCAAAGATCTCGGTATTATCACTGTTACTCAGTTCAGAAGCCCACAGGGAGGCTCTACAGAAAGTCTTGGAGCAAGCCTTTGTGGAACAGGATGTAACAATCAGACAGTTCGATAACATTGTCTCTAACATCACTTCTTGCAATAATTTGGGATTTAGTGATGAGGAATTACCCGAAGAGGGTCGCCGTCATAACATGGCGCTCAACATTATAATTAAATTCCAGGACGATGCTTTAGCCAGCGTACTGGTAGACACAGGGTCAGCCCTGAATGTTATGCCGAAGTCCACTTTGATGCAATTATCATTCAAAGGCCCTCCAATGAGAATCAGCGAGGTCGTCGTCAAAGCGTTCGACGGATCCAGAAAAACAGTTATCGGCGAAGTTGATCTTCCTATAACTATCGGTCCTCATACTTTCCAAGTCACTTTCCAGGTCATGGACATCCGGGCAACATACATTTGTTTATTAGGAAGACCTTGGATACATCAGGCTGGAGCGGTCACTTCCACCCTCCACCAAAAGATAAAGTTCGCTCAGAACGATCAACTTGTCACAGTCTGTGGAGAACAGGCCTTGCTGGTGAGTAACTTCTCATCATCTGCTGGTAAGGACCCGAGGAGGTTATTGGAACTCAGTTCCAAGCACTGTCGGTGAGCAAGAACAATCAGTTCAAAGAAGGAACTTCCATTTCTTCATACAATGATGCTATCAAAGCGGCCGAGAGTACCGATACGACAGGATGGGGACAACTTGTCATTCCTACTGGAAATACAACAAAGAAAGGTCTTGGTTTTTCTGCAACCCATACCCAGACAGCTGCCAACGATGAAAGTCTCCATCCCCTTCAAAACTTCTTCCACAGTGGAGGTTTCCTTCACCCAGTGTCTCAAGCAGTACATGCTATCAATGAGGAAGATCCCTCTGACACAGATGAAGAATGGAAGTCCTACCTTAATGAGGACGGTTATATGTCTCAGGAAGAGGTGCCTATGCCATTTTGCTATCCCGCACAGAGTCCGAGATTTATACTATGGTCAGACGTCGAAATGATATATGGAGATTGTGATCCAGAAGGATGCCGTGCTCCGCCAAATTCATTAGAGGAAGACACTCTGATGAAAGACAACTTTGACCACAATTAGTATGGCCCAATGGATGGTCTGCCAATGTGGCAACATTATCCAGGAGATTTGAGGCAAGAAAGTCAGCCGAATGATGAAAATCAGCTGAGTCTCATTGAATAGAATACCTGTGTCCCCACCATGTCATGGGATCAACACTCAGGTCATTCAGAAACTACTCAACATGAAGATGAATTCGCAATGTTTGTAGGACTTGAATTCATCAACTATGCTTTTCTTGAGGTTAACGTCATCGAGAGAGATGACTCCTCCAGTTCCAAAGAAGTTTGGGACACTCTGGGACAACCAAGTGGAAAATACGACTATACGGTCAAGTACACCGCTCCCGAAAGCTCTCGTATCAGGCTCGAAGATATCCAACCAACTGGATGAGGAGATACAGCTGAGAGCACAAATGCTATGCAAAATGTAACAGAGGAATTCTCCTACGACAATTCTGCCTGGGAGACAGATTCCAATGATCCTGCTCCACCAGAAATCGGTGTTATTTCTGAAGACAGATCAAGGAAGGTGCCAGACTTTGTGATTCACCGAGGAGTTCGCCGCCAATGCGTTGCTGTCGAGGTTCCAAAGGCCGTTCACCAGTCAAAGTAATTGCCATCTTTTAACCTTTCACCCTGCCCAGGTGAAACGGATGTTTTAATAGGACTCACTTTCTGTAAATTTTCCCTCATCGCTTTGCTCGAAGCGACATAGTTTTGTTTTATAGGGCTGTAGTTTCAAGAATCGACTTGTTCATTAATAAAATAACGTCGTTCTGTAATTTCCGCATTAATTGCTGTTTTCTCTTTTCGTTTTTCAGAAAATGGTAATCCTAAAAAACAATTCAATAACAAAAATAAGCAGTAATAAAAAAATACACTGCACACACTCTTGCATTTTCTCTATCTCTTCTAAACACAAATCATACCGTCATGCAGATTGCTTGTTTTAAACCCCGTTGAAACATACGATCCGATGCCTTCTCCCAACTTTGAGTTCCCGGTATTTGGGGCTGAAGAAGAAGTTGACGACAAAATTTCAGAAGAGATCTCCCGATTACTCAGACAAGAGGAAAGGTCCATTGAACCTCACAAAGAGCCGTTGGAAATGGTAAACTTGGGTTCGGAAAAAGAGAGAAAAGAAATCAGGATTGGGGCACTGCTCAGTCCAACTGCCAAAGAGAGTTTGATAAAGCTTCTCAAAGAATTCCCCGATGTATTCGCTTGGTCCTATCAGGACATGCCAGGGTTGGATACCAGCATCGTGGAACATCACTTACCGTTGAGATCGGAATGTCCGCCAGTAAAACAGAGGTTGAGACGGACTCACTCGGACATGGCCATCAAAATCAAAGAGGAGGTACAGAAACAGATTGACGCGGGTTTCCTCGCTACATCTGAATATCCTTAATGGTTAGCCAACATCGTACCCGTTCCCAAAAAGGACGGAAAGGTCAGAATGTGTGTTGATTACAGGGATCTGAACAAGGCAAGTCCAAAGGACGACTTTCCTTTGCCACACATTGACATGCTGGTAGACAGCACAACAAAGTTCAAAATTTTCTCCTTCATGGATGGATTCTCGGGCTATAACCAGATCAAAATGGCGCCAAAAGACATGGAGAAAACTTCGTTCATTACCCCATGGGGTACCTTTTGTTACAAGGTGATGCCGTTCGGCTCGAAGAACGCCGGGGCAACCTATCAAAGGGCCATGACTACTCTGTTTCATGACATGATACACAAAGAGATAGAGGTATATGTCGATGACATGATTGCCAAATCTAAGACAGAAGAGGAGCATGTGACCCACCTGTCAAAATTATTCGAGCGTTTGAGGAAGTACAAGCTCCGCTTGAATCCCAACAAGTGCACCTTCGGTGTCCATTCAGGGAAACTCTTAGGGTTCATCGTCAGCCAGAAAGGAATTGAGGTTGATCCTGACAAGGTCAAGGTCATTCAAGAAATGCCTTCTCCGAAAACTGAAAAACAAGTCAGAGGATTCTTGGGACGTTTGAACTACATTTCCAGATTCATATTCCTCATAACCGCGACATGCGCGCCGATCTTCAAACTGCTCAAGAAGATACAATCCTTTCTCACTGATTCTCGAGGCAAATGGACTCTGAATTATGATGGCCCATATGTGGTCACGAAAGCTTTCTCAGGCGGTGCCTTGAGACTTGCCACCATGGACGGAGAAGAATTTTCCTACCCCACAAATGTTGATGTAGTCAAGAAATACTTCGCCTAAACTAAAAAAAAAAAGTCTCGATGGACTGAAAACCCGAAAGGGCGGTCCAGAAAAAAATTAGAGAAAAAAAAATCATCCCGGTGGATTGGAAACATCACAGTACAATCCAGGTAAAAGTTAGGGATAATGGCAAGTAACTATGTTCAACAGAGGCAGGTCCCTCAGTAGCAGTTACACCATCCTTCGGCAGAAAACTCCAGTCAAGGTCATCTTCGACAGAAGCTCAGGATGCCCCGAATTCAAAGTTGGTAGAAGGATGGTGGTCGTTATGTTTCAACGTAGCCCTTTTCCCTGTAAATTACCTTTTTCTAACTTTGTAAATACTCAATGGAATCACGCGTTTGGCTGATCTCCATTTTATCAATAAAATTTGAGCCCTTGTGCTTTTGTTTGTAATTCATTTGTTTTAGCTTTACAGAACGACGTTGTTAACATGATTAACGATTCTTGAAATGAAACAAAAATGAATTTACTTGTTAAAACTTTTTCTGCTTTTAAAATAAAGTCGGCAATTTCTTTTGACTGTTGAACATCAAAAGAACATCAACCGCTTCTCCAGAAGTAAGCGAACTTCAAAGTGCAGAATCAAAGTACTCCTTCTAACCCGGTACGCCTGAATGAAGGATCAACAGTGTCGGATGCGACTATTCCATCTGACCTCTTTGGCCGAGTTCTCATCTCCTAAGCCCGACCAACATAGCTCCCAACAGGGACTATCTCTCCTAAGCAAGGTGGAATTGCTATTCTGAACCAACGGTACTTCTTCGCCCCGCGATGGCCGAGTATCCAGTCATGTTCATCTTTTAGTCTGTATGTCACAACTGTTTTGTCAGCATACACATCCATACATCATGCATTATTGATTTGCATTCACATTTCATATTGCATCACCATCACTCTAGTCGGCCGTGTCCCTTAGTGATAGGAGTTCTCTCAATCGAGTTCCCAGCCTTTTCCTTGTCAGAAAGTGTTGCGTATGGACAATCTCTCGTCCAGTTTATTTCTGGATTGAAGTTGGGTCCTTGACCACTTTGATAACTTGAACCTCTGAAAAACCAGAGGAACCTTCAATCAGCATCACTCTTCGCCATTGAAGATGATATCTTCGCTTTCCCGGATTAAGGAAAATCCCTAGAGAAAGCCCCTTAATCGGAGCTTCGGCAATACGACAGTTTTTCTCCGAAAAACCCGCTGATGAAAAGGTTATCGGCACCTAAAAATTAGATCACATCATATGGAATTTCTCCGGGAAGATCCCGAGAAAAGTATGATGTAAGACCCCAAGCAGAAACAGTCTCTCAAGAGACTCGCTTTCCCCAGATAGAGTCGACAAATGGCGTCTCCAACAGAGAAGTTTGTGCACCTCTACAACTCAGACGATTGGGCTCCTAAGCGAGTCTAACGTCAAACTTTTTCCCATCAAATGGCATCTCCCCAGGAAAATTCGGCGAGAAGTTTGAGGAAAATCGCTACGCATAGCGTCCCTTGTCAATTAAGTTTATTGACAAAAGAAACTAAGACCAGTTCCTTGGTAGGAAACCAGGATCGAGGGGAAGTTTAATTCAGAAACTGAGACCAGTTCCTTGGTAGGAAACCAGGATCGAGGGGAAGTTGACAAAAGAAACTAAGGCCAGTTCCTTGGTAGGAAACCAGGATCGAGGGGAGGGTTATTTCAAAAGGAAACTAAGACCAGTTCCTTGGTAGGAAACCAGGATCGAGGGGAGGTTTATTTCAAAAGAAAACTGAGACCAGCTCCTTGGCTGAAGACCAGGATCGAGGGGAAGTTTACCTTTTCTAAGCATCATCGCTTAGCTAAAGAAGATGAATGCATAAGCTACCATTCATAACCATCATCAAAATTTCAGATATTCCGATATTTAATCCTCTTGCACCCCGAATGCCCGAATATCTTCGCCATTCACACCTTCGTGTCCAAGAAGATTAAATAGGGGTATCTGTCATACCCCAAATTTTGACCACTAAGATTTCCCATCATTGTGTAAATCATCATCACAATATGGAGGAACCATCATACTTCATTAGTCTCCCCAAAGATGGGTGAGCGTTCACAACAATCAAACTAGGGTTTCAAGCCCTCTCAGAGCCTTTAGACAAATGATCAATCAAGGAATGACATGATCTTCAACTTGTCTAACCTCTCAAACATCCACAATGGATCAAGAGGACTCCCACATCAAGAATTAGGCACAAGAGTGCAACATTCCAAGTGGATCAAGCCTCAAGTTCATCTAATACAAAGTCAACTGACGCAGAAAGTCAAAGTTTGACTTTTTGGTCAACTATGAGCTTCACAAGCCATTACTCAAGAAAATATGATGGATGATTTAATTTGATCAAATTTAAATCAAGAAATCATGCAAAATTTCAAAATTGATCAAATTGAAAGAAACTTAGAATTTTTTTTCTAAGTTAAAATCATGTTCAAGTGCACAACTTTTCAAGGTTGTAACTATTGATCCAAGCATCCATTGATTTTGAGTAAGAGCTACTTTTAAAGAGGGTATTTGATACTTCAACATTGTAGAAGGAATCAACTCAAAATATCATAAGGATTGAAAGATATAAGTGATCAAAGTTTGGGATTCTTAATGTCTGATGTTCTGACATTGTATATGACATCGCTAATATTTTTCCAGCAAGAATGTCCCAACTTCAAGGATGTTTTTCTCCATGATCCAAGTTGATTCAAGCCAAACCTTGAACATCAAAGTTGAAGTACGTTATCTCAGCTTTCCAAAAAGTTGTAGAACATCCTTGTAGCATACTCGAGCAAGGAGATATGATTTTTGCAAAGAGCATTGATATAGCAGAATTTTCATGACAGCTTTTAGGAGAGATTTGACTACACAAGTTCAGGACCATTATTGATGACTTTGCAAGCTGAACCGAGACCAAAGTCAAACATCAAAGTTAAAGTATGTCATTAGGGCTTTCCAAAATGTATAAGAACTCCCATTAATTCAACTTGAGCAAGGAGTTATGAACCTCACAACATGCCTTGCTCGAGCTGATTTTTTAGGACAGATTTTGTGCACTTTTCTTGTGCCACCCAATTTTCAAACTTTGTCACCATGCAAGACAAACATCAAAGAGGCAATTCACTTCAACTCAAAATATCTTAGTGGATTAAAAGATACAAGTGATTGAAGTTTGGAATTATTAATGTTCTTAATGTCTGATGTTCCAACATTGCATAGGACATCACTAATATTGTTCCAGCAAGAATGTCCCAACTTCAAGGATGTTTTTCTCCATGATCCAAGTTGATTCAAGCCAAACCTTGAACATCAAAGTTGAAGTACATCATCTCAGCTTTCCAGAAAGTCCTAGAACGTCCATGTAGCATACTCGAGCAGGGAGTTATGGATTTTACAAAAAGGCTTGCTGCAGCTGAATTTTTCATGTGACAGATTTGCACATTTCTTGTGCCACACGAATTTCCAAGCCTTGTCATCATCTTGGACACATCTGAGGATCAAATCTAAAGGGGACAATCACTGAGCCAAGCCTCCAAAGTCCTTGGAACAAGAAGTAGCATGCTATTCCTAAAAATCCCTAAAAGAGGGACAAGACTCCAATTTTGGATTGGAGCATTTAATAGATGCTTAGAGGTGGCATGGACTGACACATTTGCAACTGAATTCAGTCAAGATTCCTCCAACAAGTAGGGAACCAAAGCTCAGTGCTCTAACCTCTAGTCAATGGCTAGAGGAGACTTGGATTTTCATTGGACAACATTGGCCAAACCTCTGCTGCAGCCACCATTCACTATTGCTGCGAAAAAAAACTTGCTCTACTATAAATAGAGCTCATTTGTGCTCAGTTTGAGTACACCAAAGCCATCAAACATATACTTTCCTCAAAATCTCTTCTTTCACCTCAAATTTGCCTTCCAAAGCAAGTAATTCTGAGTTTTTGAGCTTGAGAGCTTTTCCATCACAATCAATCATACACACACCTCATATATATCATATGTAAGCTGTGCAAACTATCACAAGTGACCTGTAATCACAAAATCACAAAGTCACTTCTCAAAACCTCAAAATAGCACTTTTTTGCATTTTTCAAGCCATGTCTTGATTCAGTCACTTACCAAACCAGATAAAACCTCAAACACACTCCAAATATCATCCTTGAACTATCCCAAATGGTTCCCAATATCTGGAACACCATTTGAGAGAGTTGCTATTTTGGTCACTTTTAACCCCTTTTGCAAGAAAGGGACAGTTTGTGTTTTTGCAGGTACCAACTGATTCCAACCATCCTAAAAGCTTCTAAGAGGTCATTTGAGGGTGTCCAAAGCATCAAATCATTTCTGGAACAAAGCACTTGGTAGGTTGCACAAAATCTCCAAAAAAAGAGGTAAAATTCATAACTTGAATTCTTTGAATCATACTTTCCTTTGATGTCCACATACATGCATCATATTGAACAATTGTTGAAGCAAAAATGTAGTCCTTAATGTGTATGTTATGATCCTCCTACTGTTTGCACTTTAACATGTTTATATGTGGAGTTTATGTTGTTTTAAACTTAAGGTGCAGATCTGGTTTTTTGCCTTGTGTGTGCTGTACATTAAGTTTCAGTATGTATGAGTGATACCATTGGATTCCTTGCGAAAAATTGGTCAAGATAGGCTCTTACGGATTTCAATTTCGTTAAAAATTGAGAGAGTTATGAATGTTTGAAAATTTGATAAGCAAAGATGTTTAAACTTAAGGTGCAGATCTGGTTTTTTGCCTTGTGTGCGCTTTACATTAAGTTTCAGTATGTATGAGTGATACCATTGGATTCCTTGCGAAAAATTGGTCAAGATAGGCTCTTCCAGATCTTAATTCCGTTAAAAATTGAGAGAGTTATGAGTGTTTGAAGTTTGATAAAAAAGATGTTGAAAACTCATGAAAGATGTCGAATGTGATGTTGTGACATCTTTCCTCTTTTTCTTAGTTTATCTTCAAAACTCAACCAATTCTTTCACATAGCAAAAATTATCATTTTCCAAATCTGTTTTACACACTTCTTATTCATACTCCAAAATATTTTATTCCACAAAAAAATTAGTTTTATATTATTTATTTAATATAATTAGTATTTTTGTGAATAAATTCCTTTTTAATGTTTTTAAAACATTTTAAAAGTGAATTCTCATATTGAAAATCAAGACCAAATGAATTTTATTGCATCTTGTGATTAAAACATCATTTTTCAAACCCCAACCAAAAATCACAAGTTGCTTATTTGGTATTTTTATCATTTTGTATTGATTTTCTTTTAAGAATTTACTTTTAAAATGATAAAATTAGGATTTCTTCGATTTTCATCATCATAAAACTTTTTCAAACACTCATGGGCCTCACTTATTGTATAAGTCTCGTTGTATTTCAAAAAGTTCGACGCGATCATCATCCGTTGAAAAACAAACTCTGGGCCTCCCCTCGTGTTGTAAGCCCCATTTCTTTTCCTAAAATACACTTTGGGCCTCTAATAGAGTGTAAGTCCCATCCCTTTTGTAAATAAATATTTTGGGCCTCTAATAGAGTGTAAGACCCAACGCTTTTTGTACAAAAATATTTTGGGCCTCAGTTATTGTATAAGTCCCGATACGTTAAAAATCTCGGCGCGATCGCCATTTTCAAACTGAAAATCATCTGGGCCTCTCCTCGAGCTATAAGACCCATTCAAAGAGGTATAGGAACAAAACTTAGTCATCTGCATAGAACAGTCCTTTCAAAGAGTCTACTACTGTTTCTCAAAGCATAGTACAAAAGATGAAACTCTAGACTTGGACAGTCTAATCTCCTTGAGTCTCAAAGACATTCTCAAGTGACCCCTTCATTAAATAGGAAGACAACCCGTAGACTCAGACAGTCTCAATACCCTTCGGATTTCCCACTTCCTTAAAGAACAGGAATAACCCGGATCCTCGAATCAAATCCTTGAGTACAGTGTTGCTCATATAAGAACTGATTTTCTCTTTTTAGATCAACATACTGGACCTGTCACTCAGCTGAAACAGTAACCACAACCTCCTCTTAGGCTTTGTATAATGATCCTTCTCCAGTTACAACAACCTCTCTCTTGGGCTTTATACAATGATTCTCCCCAGCGGAGTCAAACACTGTTTAGCCTCTCTCTCGGGCTTTGTACGAGACACATAAGAGACTCCCTCGTTGAGTCAATCACCCCTTTTGCCTCCATCTCGGGCTTTATACGAGATACAAAAAGGTTCTTATTGAGCCAAACAAATTTTAGCCTCCATCTCGGGCTTCGTACGAGATACAAAAAACTCTCTTGTTAAGTCAAGTAGCCTTCATCTCGGGCTTCGTACGAGATACCAAAAGACTCCATTGTCGAATCAAAACCTTTTAGCCTCTCTCTCGGGCTTTGTACGAGACACATATTAGCCTCCTCTTAGGCTTTGTATAAGAAAACCACTGGTTGGTCCAATCAACCGTTTAGCATCAAAGTTGTGCCTCGTTCACAGTACACAAACATCAACAACTCCTTCCCCTTCATCTAATCGCTGTAAGCGGCAAGCCTCTGGATTATTTACATCCATGCCAATGTCCCTCTTTTAGTATGAGAAATTCCTAAGGAAAGATGGCATTGCTCTAAACTGAGTTAAAGTCTTCTCCTTCAGGTTAAAATCCCCTATAAAGGAAATTATGCCATTGCCGGATCACAAATTCCGGTTAAAGTAATCCTCCTTTACAGTCAGTCACCCAACAGTTGTGGCAAACAGACCCCTTTAGAGATGACAAATTCTCTCTAAGGTCAACACTTTCAGCTTCACATCTTGGGCTTTGAACAAGATACCAACTACCTCCAGCTTCACATCTTGGGCTTTGAACAAGATACAAATAGACCCTCTAGCTTCACGTCTTGGGCTTTGAACAAGACATCAAAAACAACCATTTCCTCCCATAGAATATGAGGAACTACGATCGCTCTGATTTCCCTGTTTCGGTAAACGGGAATACGTAGGCATAAGATTGAAAGAAAAAATCTTAGCGAGCACACTAAACAAAAACCCAAAATCCCATACTTTCATACATTCGTCCTAACATCCTAACCGATAGCCAAAAGCACCCCTCGTCAACAAAATAACCTAGGAGAAACCCCGAATCTTTGTGGCATCTGTAAACCAACAGTTTTGACTGTTTAACCTCAGTATGCAAGCAGGGTTAGTTGGAGACATCTATTTCCCTTCCTTCATCAGCTTCAATAGGATAAAAAATGAATCGAGCTGTAGTACCAGAGCGATCGTGCTTCGCAACCACATCCAAAAATCACTCGCTACACAAGGGAATTAGATTGTCCAAGTCTAGAGTTTCATCTTTTGTACTACGTTTAAGAAACAACAGTAGCAGGATCTAGACTCTTTGAAAGACTGTTCTATTAAGATGACTAATTTCTGTTCCTATACCTCAAAGAGGTCGTCGGGACAATTTGTACGAAGCCCAAGAGGAGGCTGGAAACTTTTAAGAAGCCGAGGGACAATTTGTACGAAGCCCAAGAGGAGGCTATCATTCACGGAGGAAGAAATCATTTATACGAAGCCTAAGAGGAGGCTGTGAATACTTCTAAGAAGCCGACGGGTCCTTGTACAATGCCCAAGAGGAGGCGGGGATGCTTTTAAGAAGCCTGTGGGTCCCCAAACCCTGAGAAATTCAAGACATGCTATTCACAGAGAATAGATCAAGCCAGGAAAGTTCGAGAATTTGGAAGAAACTCAAGAGATGCCATTCACGGAGAAAAGATCATCTCTGGGGAGTAGAGTTTCTTTGACGATTTCTAAAGGTGAGAGTCTGTGAAAGGGTTCACCGAGAATGCTGCCTTTCACGTCTCCATATTGTTTAACCCCAAGAGGAGGGAAGACTATATCTGGTAATCCTATGGGGATTTAGTTTTGTCTATTTTAAGAGTAATCAACAGGGCTAAGTACTAGACATAGTTGCCGGGGAAACTCTAAATATCTATACTATTATTACACAGTCGGTATGAGTTTATGAAAGAAGACTTACAGTGAAACAGCCTCACAATACAGTTATATGCATATGAAAGCGGATAAAGAAAACATGTAAACACTTACTCGGTTGTAGAGCTTCCATGCTGTTTTGTTGGTTGTTCAACAAAGAAAGATTGAAAACAACAGTATATTCAAAATCAAAGGAGAAAGTGCTTTGAAATGAAATATTGGGGCTTACAGCTCACGGACAGGCCCAAGGTTTTTATTAGTGATCGCACTGTCGTTTTGTACAGAGGGGCTTATACAAGTAACTGAGGCCAAAAAAAGGTTTTCTGTACAAAGGGGTGGGTCTTACACTCTAATAGAGACCCAAAAGGTTTTAAAGAAAAAGAGTGGGGCTTATAACACGAGGGTAGGCCCAGATGATTTTTCGTTTGAAATGGCGATCGCGCCGAGATTTTGAAAACGCAGTGGGCCTTATACAATGACTGAGGCCCAAGATTATTTGGTTTTCAAAATGGGTTGGGTCTTACACTCTAATAGAGGCCAAAAAGTTTTGAATGGGTCTTATAGCTCGAGGAGAGGCCCAGATGGTTTATTTTTAAACGGGCGATGATCGCGTCGAACTTTTTGAAATACAACGGGACTTATACAATAAGTGAGGCCCAAAATAGGTTTGTATTTACAAAGGATTGGGTCTTACACTCTATTAGAGGCCCAAAAGTGTTTGAATTTTTTTGATGAGGGTTGAATTAATAAAAACCCTAATTTGTTTCCAAAATGTATTTTAATTGAATAAAAAATTCAATTAAAATGGTCAAAATTGTTTAATATGTGGAAAACAAATTGTGATCTTGGATTAATATTTCAACAATCATGTTTTGACCTACAAAATGATTAGAAATCATAAAAATTTGTAAAATCAAGAAGGAAAAAATATTTTAAATGTCAAAAACAATTAAAATATTAATTCTTGGCAAAAATATCAATTATATGAAATAAATAATATTTTTGAATTTTTTGATAAAATAAACTATTTTAACATTTTTGTGAATTATTAAAAAAAGAATCAACTCAAAATCATTAAAACTCAGAGAGAAATTAATTTTTGAATCAATTAAATAAAATCACAAAATTCAAATATTTGAATTTTCAAAAAAGAGCGCCTAGAACACCCAAGAACACGCGCGTGTTCTGAGTTTTGCCCAGATTTGCATTTTCTCTCCTATCTCACTGAATACTTGATTATATCATGAATCCACATATCAATCTACTCGTTTCAACCTCACGATCATGTCTATGGTCTTTAATTTCATTTATTTTTAACATGGAATAAGAAATCAAGACAAAACCTCAAGAACCCTAAAAATTGCCGAAGGCTGAGAATTTTGATACACGATTCAAACAAAGCAATTAATTGAGGGGAAACAGTCTATGCATGATTATGAACATTTGGCAAAAATATTGTGCGAGGAAATATGCATAGATTAAGAGATGACCAAGTTTAAGCTTACTTGAAGGTCGTGACTGCAAGAGCAATGTGATTTTTGAGTTGGAGATGTTACAGATGAGTTGTGATGATTTGAACAGCTTCCCTACACCCTATGTAGTGTGTTTGAATGCTTGGATTTGATTGGGAATGGCTGGATCACTTCATGGCATCTCCGCTGCAACTTGGTTAAAACCTTGAGCAACTGGCTGGTGATTCTGAGAAATCAGTGTTCCAGATGTTGTTTAAGTGTTTGGATCACTTCTATATGATGTTTATGAGGTGTGTGTGTGATTGGTTTGATTGGAAAAGCTCTCAAACTCAAAACCCGATAGTGACTTGCCTTAAAAGGCAAAATTGGAGTGAAAGAAGAGATTTTGAGGAAAGCATCTGTTTGATGGCTTTGGTGTACTCAAAATGATCATAAATGAGCTCTATTTATACTAGAGCAAGTTTGTTTTGCAAGGAATAGTGAATGGCAACTGCAGCAGAGGTTTGGCCAATGCTGGCAAATGAAAATCCAAGTCTCCTCTAGCCATTGACTAGAGGTTAGAGCACAGAGCTTTGGTTCCCTACTTGTTGGAAGAATCTTGACTGAATTCAGTTACAAATGTGTCAGTCCATGCCACCTCGAAGCATCTATTAAATGCTTCAATCCAAAAATGAAGTATTGTCCCTCTTTTAGGCAATTCTAGGTTTGGTATGCTACTTCTTGTTCCAAGGACTTTGGAGGCTTGGCTCAGTGATTGTCCCCTTTAGATTTGATCCTCAGATGTGTCCAAGATGATGACAAGGCTTAGAAATGGCTGATTTTGGCAAATCGACCAAAAATGCAAAATTCTGCCTTGCCTTGGCAGTTTTCAGCAACGCATTTTGCCACTACCATAACTCTTAGCTCAAATTGAATTTGGTGATGTTCTTGGCCATTTTGGAAAGCCCTTATATGATACAACAACTGTTTGATCATATTTGGTTTTGATACCTTTTGGATCCAAGTGAAAATTGTCCCTACATTTGGAAAAAAGTGAAGGCAGATTCTGACTTATGAAAATTTCACTAAGTGTTGGAAAAAAGTGACATTTTCACTTTTTGTGATTTTGATCAATCCATAACTCAAAATCCATGAAGAATTGGAATGAGGTCTAGTTGAAGTTTTTGTAGAGGGCCATGAGATCTACAAATCAAGATTTGGATGGGGAAAAATGGCTTTGTGGTTTAGGAGTTATGATCCTCCAAAGTTGGTACCCTTGCCACTTTGTTCATAACTTAGAAAATTTTCTAAGTTTTTATGGTTGCCCCTTTTACAAGTTATCCCACTTTCTTTGATTTTTCTTGATGGATAATGATTCAAATCATACATTAACATCATTTTGGGTTAAAACTCCATTTTTGTGAAAAATCTCAAAAAGTCAAAGTTGACTTTTGTGCACAGTTGACTTTTTATCCGATGAATTCCAAACTGTGCAATCCTTTAGGAAATCATGTCCTTGACCTAAATCAAACTTGTTGGACATGTTTCATGGGTGTTATAGGGTATATTGAATCATGTATTAGGGCTTGGGAACATGTCCTGGTCAAAAGTCAAATGTTACAGTTGACTTTTCTCGCAAAACCCTAACTGTGGTTCAGATGAAATTGAGGCTTGTTGCTCAAGCTTCCTGGATCAATCCATTGTTGAAAATGGATCAATATAGTGTATTAGAGACCCTCAAATCCTCTCTTGAGGTCTTGGCTCAGGATTTGTCCCAAAAGTCAACTTAGGGGTGAATTAGGTCAAGAAACCCTAATTCCTGATTTTTGATGTATGCATCCCCTGAGGCAAAATTGACTTGATAAATGGGTCCATGAGGTTACATGGAGCATATTAGGATATGCTTTGAAGTATTGGCTCATGCCCAGAGGAAAATTTCCAACTGGAGGCCCTGGTCGACCAAAACCCTAATTTGGTGACACTGACGATCTTGAGGCTTGATCCACCTAGAAGGGAGCATCCTTGTGCTTAATCCTTAAAGTGGGAGTCCTCTTGATCCCTTGTGGATATTTGAGAGGCTAGAAAAGTTGAATATCATGTCATTTCTTGCTTGATCCTTTGTCTAAGAACTCAGAGAGGGCTTGAAACCCTAAATTTGATTGTAGTGGATGCTCACCCATCTTTGGGGAGACTGATGAGGTATGATGGTTCCTCCATACTGTGATGATGATTTTCACAATTATGGGAATCTTGGTGGTCAAAATTTGGGGTATGACAGATGCCCCTATTTAATCTTCTTGGACCCGAAGGTGCGAATGACGAAGGTGTTCGGGCATTCGGGGTGCAAGAGGATTAAATATCGGAATACCCGAAATTTTGATGGCGGTTATGAATGGTAGCTTACGCATTCATCTTCTTTTGCTAAGCAATGATGCTTAGAAAATGTAAACCTCCCCTCGATCCTGGTTGTCTACCAAGGAACTGGTCTTAGTTGCTGAATTGAACTTCCCCTCGATCCTGGTTTCCTACCAAGGAGCTGGTCTCAGTTTCTGAAATAAACTTCCCCTCGATCTTGGTTTCCTACCAAGGAACTGGTCTAAGTTTCTGAAATAAACTTCCCCTCGATCTTGGTTTCCTCCAAGGAACTGGTCTCAGTTTCTTTTGTCAATAAACTTTATTGACAAGAGATGCTATTCGTAGCGGCTTTCCTCAAACTTCTCGCCAAATTTTCCTGGGGAGATGCCATTTGATGGGAAAAATAATGATGTCAGACTTGCTGGGGAACCCAGTCATCTGAGCTGTAGAGGTGTACAAACTTCTCTGTTGGAGATGCCATTTGTTGACTCTATCTGGGGAAAGCGAGTTTCTTGAGAGATTGCTTCCGTTTGGGGTCTTACATCATACTTTTCTCGGGGTCTTCCCGGAGAAATGCCATATGATGGGATCCAATTTTGAGGTGTCGATGACCTTTTCATCAGTGGTTTTTTGGAGCAAAACTGCTGTATTGCCGAATCTCTGATTAAGAGGCTTTCTCTGGGGATTTTCCTTAATCCGGGAAAGCGAAAATATCATCTTCAATGGCGAAGAGTGACATTGGTTGAAGGTTCTCTGGTCTTTCAGAGGTTCAAGTTATCAAAGTGGTCAAGGGCCAATTCTGATCCAGAAATAAACTGGAGGAGAGAGATTGTTCAGACGCAACGTTTCCTGACTAGGAAAGAACTGACAACTCGATTGTGGAGACTTTTATCACTAGGGGACAAGGCCGACTAAAGTGATAGTGATGCAATATGAATGCGAATGTAAATCGACAATGCATAATGTATGTATGTATATGCTGACAAAACCGACGCAACATACAGACTAAAAGATGAACATGACGGGATACTCGGCCATCGCGGGGCGAAGTCGTACCGTTGATCCAAAAGTAGCAATTCTGCCTTGCTTTGGAGAGACAGTCCTTGCGGGGAATACCGTTGGTCGGGCTTAGGAGATGAGAACTCGGCCGAGGGTATCAGATGGGAAAACCACATCCGATACAATTGATCCTTCATTCAGGCGCACTGGCTTAGAAGGAGTACTTTGATTATGCACTTTTGACGTTCGACTACTTCTGGAGTAGCGATCGATGTTCTTTCGATGTTCAACAGTCAAAAGAAATTGCCATCTTTTTATTTTAAAAGCAGAAAAAGTTTTACAAGTAAATTCATTTTTGTTTTATTTCAAGAATCGTTGATCATGTTAAAAACATCGTTCTTATAAAGCTAAAACAAATAAGAATTGCAAACAAAAGCACAAGGGCTCAAATTTTATTGATAGGATGGAAATCAGCCAAACACGTGATTCCACAGAGTATTTACAAAGTTAGAAAATGGTAATTTATAGGGAAAAGCGCTACATTGAAACATAACGACCGCTATCCTTCTACCAACTTTGAATTCGGGGCATCCTGAGCTTCTGTCAAAGATGACCGTGACTGGAGTTTTTCTGATGGATGACGTAACTGCTGCTGAGGGATTTGCCCCTTTGTTGAATGTAGTTACTTGCCATTATCCCTAATTTTTGCCTAGATTGTACTTCGAGATTTCCAATCCATCGGGATGATTTTTTTTATTATGCCTCTAATTTTTGCCTGGACCGCCCTTTCGGGTTTTCAATCCACCGAGACGTTTTTTTAGGCAAAGTATTTCTTGACTACATCAACATTCGTGGGGTAGGAAAATTCCTCTCCGTCCATGGTTGCAAGTCTCAAGGCGCCGCATGAGAAAGCTTTCTTGACCACATAAGGGCCGTCATAATTCGGAGTCCACTTGCCCCGAGAATCAGTGAGAAATGATTGTATCTTCTTGAGCACGAGGTCTCCCTTCCTGAAGACGCGAGGTCGGACCTTTTTGTCAAACGCCTTCTTCATTCTCTGTTGATACAACTAACCGTGGCATAGTGCCGTTATTCTCTTTTCTTCGATCAGATTGAGTTCGTCGTGTCGACTTTGACACCATTCAGCCTCTATAAGCTTAACTTCCATCAATATCCAGATTGATGGGATCTCTACCTCTATGGGGAGCACTGCTTCCATGCCATATACTAGAGAGAAAGGGGTTGCCCCTGTTGAAGTGCGGACGGATGTGCGATAAACGTGAAGAGCAAAGGGTAGCATCTCGTGCCAGTCTTTGTAGATTACAACCATCTTTTGAACAATCTTCTTGATGTTCTTGTTAGCCGCTTCTATCGCTCCGTTCATCTTTGGTCGGTAGGAAGATGAGTTATGGTGTTCGATCTTGAACTCTGTGCACAACTCTTTCATCATCTTATTGTTCAAGTTAGATCCATTATCAGTAACGATCTGGCTAGGAACACCATAACGACATATGATATTATTTTTGATAAATCAGACTACCACTTGTCGGGTTACATTAGCGTACGACGCTGCTTCGACCCACTTGGTGAAGTAATCAATGGCTACCAGAATGAACCGATGTCCGTTTGTAGCTTTGGGCTCAATCAAGCCAATCATGTCGATTCCCCATATGGAAAAAGGCCACGGGGAAGAGAGGACTTTGAGATGCGTTGGCGGTACATGAATTTTGTCGGAGTATATCTGACACTTGTGACACCTCCTCATGTACTTGTAGCAGTCAGATTCCTTGGTCAACCAATAGTACCCTGCTCTTAGGATTTTTCTCGCCATTGTGTGTCCGTTGGCATGAGTGCCAAAGGACCCTTCGTGAATTTCTTTCATCAGCATGTCTGCTTCTGGCCTGTCTACGCATCGGAGCAAGACCATATCAAAGCTCCGCTTATAAAGTGTATTACCGCTCAGAAAAAAGCTGCCAGCCAGTCTTCTGAGGGTTTTTCTGTCCTTTCTAGATGCCCCATGTGGGTACTCCCGTTTCTGAAGGAAGCATTTGATATCATGATACCAAGGTTTGTCGTCTACGACTGCTTCAATCGCGAAAATGTAAGTGGGCCGCTCATGGCGCATTATGTCGATCTTAGGCAGGTCGTTCCATTGACCTACACTAATCATGGAAGAGAGAGTGGCTAATGCGTCAGCCATGTGATTCTCCTCACGAGAGATGTGGTGAAACTCGACTCTGTTGAAGAAGGGTAACAACCTTCTTGCGTAATCTTTGTAAGGGATCAATCCTGATTGGTATGTGTTCCAATCTCCTTTGATATGATTGACAACCAAAGTTGAGTCGCCATATACGTCCAAGTTCTTGATCCTTAAGTCGATCGCTTCTTCGAGACCCATAATACAAGCTTCATATTCGGCCTCGTTGGTTGTGCACTTGAACGTAAGTCTGGCAGTGAAAGGAATGTGGGTACCCTGAGGTGTTATGATAATTGCCCCAATTCCGTTTCCGTAATGATTGACGACTTCGTCAAAAATAAGTCCCCATTGGGAATCTGGTTCTGGCCCTTCACTGGGTAGCGGTTCATCGCAGTCTTTCATTTTTAGATACATGACATCTTTGTCTGGGAAGTTAAATCCGATTGATTCCTGATCGTCAATCGGTTGATGAGCCAAATGATCAGCTAAAATACTCCCTTTAACGGCTTTTTGAGCATGGTATTCTATGTCATATTCTGATAGTAACATCTGCCAACGGGCAATCTTTACCGTAAGAGCAGGCTTTTCGAAGACGTACTTGATTGGATCCATTTCGGAGATTAACTAAGTAGTGTGATGAATCATGCACTGGCGCAGACGTTTGGCTGCCCAAGCCAAAGCGCAGCAAGTTTTCTCGAGCATTGTGTACCGAGTTTCACAGTCGGTGAATTTCTTGCTCAGATAGTAGATGGTAGACTCTTTCCTTTTGGTTTCGTCTTGTTGGCCAAGTACACAACCCATTGAGTCTTCCAAGACTGTGAGGTAGATGATCAGTGGTCTTCCTTCCACTGGAAGGGATAGAATCGGTGGGTTCAACAGGTATTCCTTGATACTGTCAAAGGCAGTTTGGCAGTCTTCTGTCCAAGCGCAGTCCTGATTCTTTTTAAGTAATTTGAAAATCGGCGCACATGTTGCGGTCATGAGGAATATGAATCTGGAGATGTAGTTCAAACGTCCCAGGAATCCTCTGACTTGTTTTTCAGTTTTTGGAGAAGGCATTTCTTGAATGGCCTTGACTTTGTCAAGATCAACCTCAATTCCTTTCTGGCTGATGATGAACCCTAAGAGTTTCCCTGAACGGACACCAAAGGTGCACTTGTTGGGATTCAAGCGGAGTTTGTACTTTCTCAATCGCTCGAATAGTTTTGAAAGATGGGTCACATGCTTCTCTTCTGTCTTAGATTTTGCAATCATATCATCGACATATACCTCGATTTCTTTGTGTATCATGTCATGAAACAGAGTAGTCATGGCCCTTTGATAGGTTGCCCCGACATTCTTCAAACCGAACGACATTACCTTGTAACAAAAGGTACCCCAGGGGGTAATGAACGAAGTTTTCTCCATGTCTTTCGGCGCCATTTTGATCTGATTATAGCCCGAGAATCCATCCATGAAGGAGAAAACTTTGAACTTTGCTGTACTGTCAACCAGCATGTCAATGTGCGGTAAAGGAAAGTCGTCCTTTGGACTAGCCTTGTTTAGATCCCTATAGTCGACACACATTCTGACTTTTCCGTCCTTTTTTGGAACAGGTACGATGTTAGCTAACCATTGAGGATATTCTGATGTGGCGAGGAAACCCGCGTCAATCTGTTTCTGTACCTCCTCTTTGATTTTGATAGACATGTCCGGGTGAGTCCGTCTTAACCTTTGTTTTACTGGAGGACATTCCGATCTCAAAGGTAAATGGTGTTCCACGATGCTGGTATCCAACCCTGGCATATCCTGATAGGACCAAGCGAATACATCGGGGAATTCTTTGAGAAGCTTTAACAAATTCTCTTTGGCAGTTGGACTGAGCAGTGCCCCAATCCTAATTTCTTTTCTCTCTTTTTTCGAACCTAAGTTTACCGTTTGCAACGGCTCTTTATAAGGTTCAATGTATCCTTCCTCTTGTTTGAGTAGTCAGGAGATCTCTTCTGGAATTTCGTCGTCATTTTCTCCTTCAGCCCCAAATACCGGGAACTCAAACTTGGGAGAAGGCATCGGATCGTATGTTTCAACTGGGTTTAAAACAAGCAATCTGCAAGATGTGATGATTTGTGTTTAGAAGAGATAGAGAGAATGCAAATGTGTGCAGTGTATTTCTTTTACTGCTTGTTTTTATTATTAGTGATGTTTTTTAGGATTACCATTTTCTGAGAAAAGCAAAAAGAGAAAACAGCAATAACTGTGGAAATTACAGAACGACGTTATTTTATTAATGAACAAGTCGATTCTTGAAACTACAGCCCTATAAAACAAAACTCTGTCGCTTTGGGCAAGGCGAAGAGGGAAAATTTACAGAAAGCGAGCCCTATCAAAACACCCGTTTCACCTGGGCAGGGTGAAAGGTTAAAGATGGCAATTACTTTGAATTATGAACAATCTTTGGAACATCGACAGCAACCCATTGGCGGCGAACTCCTCAGTGAATCACAAAGTCTAGTACTTTGCTTGATTTGTCTTCAGAAATGACGCTGACTTCTGGTGGAGCAGGATCATTGGAATCTGTCTCCCATGCATAATTGTCGTAGGAGGATTCCTCTGTTGCCTTTTGCGTAGCATTGGTGCTCTCAAATAGATCTCCCCATCCAGTTGGCTGGATGTCTTCGAGCCTGATACGAGAGCTTTCAGGAGCGGTGTACTTGACGAAGTAGTCAAACTTACCACTCGGTTGTCCCAAGGTGTCCCATACTTCTTTGGAACTGGAGGAGTCATCTTTCTCGATGACGTTGACCTCGGGAAAAGCATAGTTGATGAACTCTAATCCTGCGAACGTTGCGAATTTATCGTCGTGCTGGGTATTTTCAAGATACCCTGGGTGTTGATCCCATGACATGGTGGGGACACAGGTATTCTGTTCAATGATGCTCAGCTGATTTCCATTGTTCGGCTAATTCTCTTGCCCCAAGTTTCCTGGATAAGGCTGCCATATTGGCAGGCCATCCATCGAGCCATAGTAGTCGTGGTCAAAGCTGTCTTTCATTAGAGTGTCCTCCTCTAACGAATTTGGTGGAGCCCGGCATCCTTCAGGATCACAATCTCCATACATCATTTTGACATCTAACCTTGGTATAAATCTCGGGCTCTGTGCAGGAAAGCAAAATGGAGTTTGCGTTTCGTCCTGAGACATATAACTGTCCTCGTTAAGATAGGACTCTCATTCTTCCTCCATATCAGAGGGATCATCTTTATTGATGGTATGCACTTCTTGAGGCACTGGGTGAAGGAAACCTCCACTGTGGAAGAGTCTCGAATGGGATGAAGACTTTCATCGTTGGTAGTAGCTGTCTGGGTGCAGGTTGCAGAAAAACCAAGACCCTTCTTTGTTTTATTGTCAGTAGGAATGACTAGCTGTCCCCATCCTGTTGTATTGGTACTCTCGACCGCTTTGATAGCATCTTTGTATGAGGAAATGGAAGTTCCCTCTTTGGATTGATTGTCCTTTCTCACCAAAAGTGCTTGGAACTGAGTCCCAACAACCTCTTCAGGTTCTACACAAGTAGATGATGATAAGTTACTCACGAGCAAGGCTTGTTCTCCACAGACCGTGACGAGTTGGCCGTTCTGGATGAACTTTAACTTTTGGTGGAGGGTCGAGGTGACCGCCCCAGCCTGATGTATCTAAGGTCTTCCTAATAAATAACTGTACGTTTCCCGGATGTCCATGACCTGGAAAGTGACTTTGAAAGTGTGAGGACCGATAGTTATGGGAAGGTCGACTTCGCCGATAACCGTTTTTCTGGATCAATCAAATGCTTTGACGACGACCTCGCTGGTTCTCATCGGGGGTCCTTTGAAGGATAATTGCATCAAAGTGGACTTCGGCATAACATTCAGGGCTGACCTTGTGTCCACCAGTACGCTGGCTAAAGCATCGCCCTGGCATCTGACCGTGATATTGAGCGCCATGTTATGACGGCGACCCTCTTCAGGTAATTCCTCATCGTTAAATCCCAAGTTATTACAGGAAGTGATGTTAGAGACAATGTTATCGAACTGTCTGATTGTTACATCCGGTTCCACAAAGGCTTGCTCCAAGACTTTCTGTAGAGCCTCCCTGTATGCTTCTGAACTGAGTAACAGTGATAATACCGAGATCTTTGAAGGAGTTTGTAATAGCTGATCAACAATGTTGTATTCACTCCTTTGGATGAGCGTCAACATCTCATCATCATTTTTTGAAAGGTCGGGATTACTGGACTGACCGACTGGTGGATCAGGAATTTCTGTCTGAGGTTCCTTTTCTTTGCTGGACTCTCCAACTCCTCTGTTGAAGATTCGACCGCTCCATGTTACACGACTGATGTCTGCAATATTCACGACGGAGGGTAATGGAATTTCCTTCCCATTCTCAATTGTCGTTGCACCGTATTTGTAAGGGATAGCCTTAGTTGATTCATACTGTAGTGGTCCCGATAGATAGATGACTATGGGAGCCTTCTGATTTTTCTGACTGTCGTAAGTAATTTCAATCCGTTCCTGGTTGGGAACTCTCGATTCGTCAAGTAGAGGAATGATGGCATAAACATCCCTGTTCCTCTCATGATCAGAGATTACGACAACGTCCTCAATTTGATCAGCTAGGTAATCCGGAGCCCAGTTAATTGGTCCGGAACCCGGATATGGGCGAATCTCTCTACGATCCACCTGACCCTGAAGAGCTGCTCGCACAAGGTAGCACCCTTGGTTATTTTCTGAACAGATTCTACAACGTTCGTAGTTGTGTGGTGGCACCTGACCACGCCCGCTTTGAATGTAATGTAACCTTACTAGGTTAGCTTCCACAGATCGGACATCCTGATTTTGACGCCGAGTAGGGTTCCTGTTATTGATACTAATTTGCTGAGTATCTTCATCCATATAGATTGGCATTCACCAGTGATTTAACAAGTGCTGAAGTGCCTCCTGGACAAGGGTACAACATTGATTGTTTTCGCAACCCGCCTTACAGCTTTGGTAGTTATGTGAAATCAGGAACCCGAGTGGGACCTGCTCAGCATGTAACTCTACCAGGTTGGTATTCATTAAGCGAATATCGAAGATCTGAACCATGTTAATCTGATAGTGATTCCTATCATGGTAGTCCTGGATCCATCTAAGATCCATCTGACGCTGGAGGGCCTCTTGTACAAAAGAGCATCCCTGATTGTTTACCGAGCAAGTCAGACAGGAATTGTAATCGTGCCGCGGCAGATTATGATAATGGCTTTGTCTTGAGTGCATTGCCACCAGGTTGACATTCATCGCACGAATGTCGTGGTTCTGAATGACGTTAGAATTCGTGTAAACCATGTTAACTCCAAGAACTCGGTGCTCTTGGATCCATCCAAGATCCATTTGTTCCTATAGAGCTGATTGCACCACGGAACATCCTTGATTGCTTTTAAAGCAGATATCACACTGATGATAATTATGAGGTGGCACATGGCCATACCCGCTCTGTCTACAATGTATCTTGACCAGATTGGTCCTTAACAAGAGTACATAATGAATTTGATAGACGTTGTTAGACTCTCCCTCTATCAGGTTAACTGCAGCTTTCTCATGTTGAGGCAGCGGGTTCGTGAGAAAATTCGGATTCGTATCTTTGAAAGATAAGACCCCGCTCCTAACAAGCTTTAGCACGTCAGATTTAAAGCTGAGACAGTTCTCTATGTTATACCCTGATCCTCCTTGATGGTAAGGACAAGTCTGGTCCACCTTAAACCAAAAAGGCGGATTTTCCGATACTGCAAGAGGGGATTTAGTCTGGATGTGCCCCTTGGCTAGTAGTAACGGAAATAGTTCTGCGTACGATACGGGTATAGGATCAAATCCTGGAGGCCGCGTTGTACGGTTGTTATTGTACGGAGGACGAGCCTGCTGAAGAGGCTGTTGTGTCCTTTGCTGAAATTGCTGTTGTTTAGGTTGGCTCTGCGCAACCTGAGGTTGATACGTAGGCGCGGGATTGATAGTAGGAGTCACAGCTGCTACTGGTTGATAACGTCGCCTTTGCTTTCCGAGAGAGATATTCCCAATATCTTGCTTTTTTTTCTTAGGGAGAGCACTACCGTATCGTTTTGTACTACTTGATGATCCAGCGTCTTTTACTAGACGTCCTTCTCGAACAGCTTCCTCGAGACGTACCCCCATACCGACCATTTCGGTGAAGTCACTGGGTGCACTAGCAACCATTCTGTCATAGTAAAATGAGCTTAAGGTCTTTAAGAAGATTTTTGTCATATCTTTTTCCTCAAGAGGTGGACAAATTTGAGCAGCAATTTCACGCCATCTCTGAGCGTACTCCTTAAAAGTTTCCTGTCCTTTTGTGACATTGATCTGAGTTGATCTATGTCTGGTGCCATGTCCAGATTGTATTTATATTGTTGGACGAAGGCAGTGCCAAGATCTCTGAATGTGCTGATCGTAGCGCGGTTTAAACCCATGTACCATTTTAAGGTGGCACCGGTTAAACTATCCTGAAAGTAATGAATCAGTAGGTCCTGATTCTCCGTCTGAGCTGACATTCGCCGAGCGTACATCACCAAGTGGCTCTGAGGGCAAGAGTTACCCTTGTATTTTTCAAAGTCGGGCACTTGGAACTTGTGCGGAACTTTCACATTGGGGACTAAACAAAGGTCTGCGGCGTCCTTTCCAAATAAATCTTGACCGCGAATAGCTTGCGGTTCCTTCTGCATTTCCAGGAACTGTTCCTGAAACTCGTCCATCCTGTCGAACATAGTTTCCTTTCTTCCAGAAGGTATCTGTGGAATCTGTCCTTCCGGGATAGTGTGCACTACAGGGGGTGGTACCGTTACTACGGCAGTGAACCTTGGCATTTCCCGAAGTTTGTAACCTTCAGGAGTCCTCAATATGCCTCTGGCATCCTCGCTTTCCCGAAGTTTGTAACCTTCAGGCCCAGCGGCTTCTGCTGAAGTTTCCGGATCTTTAGTGATCTGCGGAACATATCCTTCTGGGATATAGTTAACAGGCATGCCCCAGGGACGATCTTTCGACATTTTGTACCTAGGATCATACTTCTCCACTATGGGCATTGAGGTGATCTCTGAGATCACAGTTCTTTGTAGCTGAGCTTCTGCCATGGCTTGCATGTCGTTACGAAGCTTTCTCATATCCTCTCTCAGAGCTTCGATCTCTTCTTTCAACTCTCTGTTCTCTTCCTCAAGATCATCCATCTTTTTCTGAAGATTGGCCCGAGTATTGTACGAATGAGACAGTTTGACTCTAGAATCGAGACACAAACGTGAGACTCGTAGGTAAGGAGAATACGTGATGTGAGAATGATGAATGCAATGATTATATTAATTGTTTTTTGGTTTAATCAAAATAAACTTTGACAATTAGATTGCAAATATAAAACAGTGGGGAAACCCCGTTTTATTGAATTCAAAGGATCGCGGAAATAGAAATACAGTAGATTACAAGGTACAGAAACAGAAACCTAAGCTAAGGGGTCCCGAGTCCTCTCTGAGGAGAAACCAGGTGCTGATTCTGGTACCTTCCTTTTCTTGGACCGGGGCTCTTGGGCCGTTGTCGGGTTGTCATTCGTTTGCCAGGTGAAAGGAGTGAGCAAATTCCTTTGGTCATCCTGATTTTCTACAGCATGATGCTCCAAAATTTCAATCAGAGCATCTTTATCCTTCAGTAATTGCTGTATTTTGATACACTCCACATTGAGGGTGCGGTACTTGTTCTTCCAAGACCTTCTCTCCCGCTGAACTTTGTTGAGAGTAACTTGGAGTTTTTCCGTTTCAGTCATGAAGTACATGACAGACTCCCTTGGCGGAAGAACTCCGTGACGAGGATAAGGCATTTTTAGCTTAAGAGCTCTAGTTTGTACCCAGGGGAGGTAAGGCTCCACCGAGACACAGTCCGGTTTTCCTAGAGACTCTCGTCCTTTCTTATGAACATGTTTCCAAGCATGCACTATTTCCATTTTTAGTGCTCTGTCATTTTCCCCTTCTTTGAAGAAAAGACCTTCCAGATGAGCATTCCGCGGGACAGGCCTCATTGGGTATCCTAATTGACGATGAACCAATACTGGATGGTAATTGATTCCTCCCTTAGTTCCTATGAGGGGTACGTTGGGGAAGTTTCCACAACGGTCGATGATCCTGATTCCCTCATAAATCCTATTGCACCAATCTATGTCAGAGTTGGTAAGAGACATGATTCTCTGCGACCAACGTAAAGTATTCTTTTGATCCCAAAAAGCAGCAGACTTAGGCAAATGGGAGATAAACCATTTGTATAGCAGAGGTACACAACATGTGATCTCCCCTCCGCTGTACAAATTCCCTAAGTATACAGAATGATATGCATCTGCGAGTAAAGTCGGCACAGGGTTTCCAATGAGAAAAACCTTAATGGAGTTGATATCGACGAAGTTATTGATGTGGGGAAACAGAAATAACCCGTAAGTGAGTAAGACAAAGATGCTTTCAAAAGCAGTCATGTTCCCTATACTAGCAAAGTACAGAGCCTTCTTTGTCAAGAACTGGGCTGACAAACCTTGTATGCCACCCTTAGTGGTCATGTGAGTCCTGACCTCTGACTTTTCCAAATAAATTGCTCTCGCAATGGTCTGATCCTTTGGAATTTCTTCCAGTCCAGAAAATGGAGCTCGATCAGTGATGTGTAAATCGATCAGATGAGAATATTCCTCCAGCGTTGGTGCTAGTTGATAATCCGGGAATGTGAAACAGTGATAAACCGGATCGTAAAACTGAACAAGTGCATCCATGATTCTTTTAATTACTTGGACCCTTAACAGAGGTAGCAGACCTCCGTACTTGGCTCTGAAAGTTTCAGGGTTAGTAACCATTCTCGCTAAACCTCTTAAATCCTCTAACTTTGGAACCCTGAAGGTATACATATGAGTTCTCCTCCTACCGAAATCCATGAGCGCAATCCTTTTCTCTGACATTTGCAATCATTGTCTTAGTTTAATTTGAAAAAAAGGAGAGACTAGAAGAGAAGATTTTCTTTGATGTAATGTTTTTTAAATGAATGCATGAATGCAGCACACAAAAACATAGAAAAAACATGGGGTCAAAGGGTCGGTGTCATGGAGTCAAGGCTCTACCCGTCCCAAAGGTTTATACTAGTGATTTTTGTACCTGTCTCTCAACATTATCAACTCTTGTCGAGAAAAACACCAGCGGGCCGGGAACCGTGCTAGGTGATGTTTTTTCGAAGAGTCATCAGAAGAGGTTGGTATCGCGTGACAACCATTTCCGATAGCTTCCGCACCACTAAAGTGGTTTTCCTAGGTGTATACTCAATCTTTCCACATGCGGTATCACACGCATTCCCATTAGCAGAAAAATAAACACATATATCAATTAGGAAAAGCAGTATATATATTCGTCCTATTGTCCTAGACTTTTAAGAGCCATGAATCCTATGTTCCTGACAGAAAATGGATCCCCGACGGAGTCGCCATTCTGTGGTTCCTTCCCAACTTTAAAGGTTTTGACCTAAGATCCTAGTGAAGTCAAAAAGGTCCTATCCCAGTGAAATCCCCAAAGAAAGAAAGAAAAGACCCCCATGATGGGTGCCACTTCTGTGGCACTTTTTAAGGTTTCTACCTAAGAGATGGGAAGAGAACAAGATCCCGAGCTTCCCCAGTGAAGTCGCCATTTTTCTGTGGAAAATGGTGACGAATGATGACTAAGGTAACACGGATCCTTAATGGCACTCCCCAGTGAAGTCACCATTTTTCTGTAGCGAGCGATTTTGGACGTGGTTGCGAAGCACTATCGCTTTGGTACTATAGTTCGATTCATTTTTTATCCTATTGAAGCTGATGAAGGAAGGGAAATAAATGTCTCCAATTAACCCTGCTTGCAAACTGAGTTTGAACAGATGACTGTTGGTTTACAGATGCTACAAAGATTGTGGGTCTCTCTTAGTTTATTTTGTTAAAATAGTGCTAGGGCGATTGGTGGGAGATTAAGACTGATGCTTTTGAAATGTGAGGGTACGGGATTTGGGTTTTCGATTAGTGTGCTCGCTAAGATTTTTATTTCAATCTTATGCCTACGTATTCCCGTTTTTCGAAACAGGGAAATCAGAGCGATCGTAGTTCCTCCTATTCTATGGGAGGAAATGGTGTTTTGGTGTCTTGTTCAAAGCCCAAGACATGAAGCTAAAGGTGTTTTGTATCTTGTTCAAAGCCCAAGATGTGAAGCTGAAGGGTCTATTTGTATCTTGTTCGAAGCCCAAGATGTGAAGCTAAAAGTTTCGTCTTTGGAGAGAATTTGTCATCTCTCAAGAAGGTCTGTTTGTCACAACTGTTGGGTGACTGACTATAAAGGAGGATTACTTTAACCGGGATATGTGAATCCTAGAAATGCCATAATTTCCTTTATAGGTGGGTTTTAACCTGAAGGAGAAGACTTTAACTCAGTGTAGAGCAATGCTATCTTTCCTTAGGAATTTCTCATGCTAAAAGAGGGACATTGGCGTGGATGTAAATAATCCAGAGGCTTGCCGCTTACAGCAGTTAGATGAAGGGAGTTGTTGATGTTTGTATCCTGTGAATGAGACACAGTTTTGATGCTAAAAGGTTGATTGAATCAACCGGGGTTTCCTTATACGAAGCCTAAGAGGAGGCTATCGACCCAACAAGAGGGTGCTTTTGTGTCTCGTACGAAGCCCGAGATAGAGGCTAAAGGGTTTGACTCTACAGGAGAATCTTTTATACTCAACAAGAGAGTGATTTGTATCTCGTACGTAGCCCGAGATGGAGGCCAAAGGTGATAGACTCAACAAGAGAGTCTTTTTATACTCAACAAGAGAGTGTTTTTATATGTGTCTTATACGAAGCCCAAGACGGAGGCTAAAAGGTTTTGACTCAACAAGAGAGTCTTTTATACTCAACAAGAGAGTGTTTTGTATCCCATACAAAGCTTGAGATGGAGGCTAAAGGTTTGGAGTCAACAAGAGAGTCTGAAAAGGTTAACTCTGCTGGGGAGAATCATTGCAAAGCCCAAGAGGAGGCTAGGGTTACTGTTTCAGTTGAGTGACAGTCCAATATGCTGATTTAAAGAGAAAATTAGTTCTTATATGAGTACTGTTTGCCCTCAGGGATCTGATTTAAGGATCAGGGTTATTTCCTGTTCTTTAAGGAAATGGGAAATCCAAAGGGTATTGAGACTGTCCGAGTCTACGGGTTTTATCTCCTAGTTTTGAGAGGAACTTGAGAATGTCTTTGAGACTCAAGGGAATTAGACTGTCCAAGTCTAGAGTTTCATCTTTTGTACTACGTTTAAGAAACAGCAGTAGCAGGATCTAGACTCTTAGAAAGACTGTTATATTAAGATGACTAATTTCTGTTCCTATACCTCTAGGAGGTCGTCGGGACAATTTGTACGAAGCCCAAGAGGAGGCTGGAAACTTTTAAGAAGTCGAGGGACAATTTGTACAAAGCCCAAGAGGAGGCTATCATTCCCGGAGGAAGAAATCATTTATACGAAGCCTAAGAGGAGGTTGTGAATACTTCTAAGAAGTCGACGGGTCCTTGTACAACGCCCAAGAGGAGGCGGGGATGCTTTTAAGAAGCCTGTGGGTCCCTAAACCCCGAGAAATTCAAGACAGGCTATTCACAGAGAATAGATCAAGCCAGGAAAGTTCGAGAATTTGGAAGAAACTTAAGAGATACCATTCACAGAGAAAAGATCATCTCTGGGGAGTAGAGTTTCTTTGATGATTTCTAAAGGTGACAGTCTGTGAAAGGGTTCACCGAGAATGCTGCCTTTCACGTCTCCATATTGTTTAACCCCAATAGGAGGGAAGACTGTATCTAGTAATCCTATGGGGATCTAGTTTTGTCTATTTTAAGAGTAATCAACAGGGCTTAGTACTAGACGTAGTTGTCGGGGAAACTCTAAATATCTAAGGAGAAAGTGCTTTGAAATGAAAGATTGGGGCTTACAGCTCAAGGAGAGGCCCAAGGTTTTTATCAGTGATCGCACTGTCGTTTTGTACGGAAGGGCTTATACAAGTGACTGAGGCCAAAAAAAGGTTTTCTGTACAAAGGGGTGGGTCTTACACTCTAATAGAGGACCAAAAGGTTTTAAAGAAAAAGAGTGGGGCTTATAACACGAGGGTAGGCCTAGATGATTTTTCGTTTGAAATGGCGATCGCACTACTACGAAAAACCCATTTAACAACGGTTGGAAATGACATATAATGACGGGGGCGAAGGCGTTGTTATGTAGAGTGTTGTTGTATATGAGGTACGTACAATGAAGGTCCTGGGAAACGTTGTTGTATTCCAGTATGCGGGCATCATTTCACGACGGTTAGTTTAGTCAACCGTTGTGATATACTAAACTGTGATCTGGTTCGATTCTCAGCAACAACATTTTTTATTTATATTAACGTTTGACATACAACTACAGATAGGTTTATAACCGCTGCCAAAAACAGACTGTTTTAAATATAAAATTTATCTGCGTATCAAATTATTCCCATAATTTATCCTGTCAAAACAACTTCTGTTTACATGCAAACACAATATGTGCATCAAACACAATTCTTCCTATATTTTATCCTTATAAATGAATCACAGAATTTACATCAAAAGCTAAATGAATCAGAGAATTAAACTGCTAACATTGTTTAAATCAAAAGCCAATATTATTGATTTCATTATGTGCATCAAAAGCCAAAACTATTGTTCACATTATGTGCATCAAAAGCAAAAAATATGTGCATAAAAAAATGTTGCTGATATATCATACAGCAGGATCAGAACCCTTAAGCTCATTGTGGATATACGCCCAACGTTTACAAAGATCCACAAAGTCCTCAAGGGGGAATGGGGTTTCGTCGTTAAACATCTACATAAGAGCAAAAAATTAAAGATATATCATGCATGATAATAATTCAATAGTCAACTTATATATTAATATATGTAAACATTTTATGGCATATATTACCGTATCCCATGAATCAACAGTGCCGGCAAGGACGATGTTTAACATATGTTTCATGATAAAATACCCACACTCGTAACTCCCACGTTGTTTCCTCATCTACAAATTACATGAATATAAAAACATGAATACAACCACACATGCATGAATGTAAATGAAATAAATAGGTAATCGGGCCACTTACTTTAGGAGCAAGGTATGTGGGCTTTTTTCAAACATTCCTCAACATATTAACTTGCTCCACAATACTGCACATTGAAAATTGAATTAAACATATTACATGATAAACTAATTATAATTAATTCCAAAGAAAATGATATTAAACAAAGACACTTACGTTAATACAAGATCTTTCATTGGTTTGTGAAGTGGATCGTGCAAGGAACACAGAATTGTCACCGTATTTGTCCTAAACGATATTACGATCAATTGCCAATGACCACTGAATGAACACGAGAATATATATATATATATATATATATATATATATATATATATATATATATATATATATATATATATATATATATATATATATATTATTAGTTTTTACTAAAACAAAACTAAATATAGAATATATAAATAAATTACAACAATACTTACCTACAGAGGAATGGTGCAAGGTAACATTCTTTTCCTCCCTCATTTAGCCGTTCTTTCAAGTACTTTTCCATGATTTTTTTTTCATTATACGCCCAACTAATATAAGTTGGCTCCAAGATTCCATAAGTACTTGATTTATTTAACTCTATACAAACACGGTGAATGTACCTAAATGGTCAAAGAAAATGAATAAATTAAGGGAGAAAATACAAAAAATTATAATGTTCTATAATGACATGTATATTCGACTATATACTTACGTGCACCAAACTTGCAAAATAGATAGGTCAAGCCACTTATATCCTGCGAGAAAATCCCTCACATCTTCAGGAGTGTAATACACTAAATCCAATTTTGGGCAATGTTCTAGCGGGAGAGGTTGCGCAAGGTCTGTTGTTGAAATGGAGTAGTATAAACTTGTTATTTCATTTCGACTAGGGTCCAATATCCCATTGCGGTTATCTACAGGTGGGGGAGGGGCTGTACAATTAATCCCTTTTGTAGAAGCATGATTTATGACACTTCTACTTGGAGTTTGATCATCACCATCGCAACGAAGATCTTCATTAGTTCGTTGTTCGAGGCTTTTACTTAATCTCTATATCATAACATTCAATTAGAACATAAAACAAAAATAAGCACAATATATTCAATTAGAACATATAATATATATCATACAAAAATAAGCGTGATTTACGACACATACCGAATACATCTCTTGTAACCTTTCCACTTCTTTCTCCCTTTTTTGCCTCTCCTCCTCAAACAGCCTCCTTTGCTCCGCCAATTGCTTCTCAACATTATCAATCTTTTGTTGTTGAGCAAGAAATTCAGCGGTTTCGGTGCTTCTTCTTTGAGATCCAAAGTATGACCTCAAGCCGACACCATCTCCAACACCACGGACACGGCCTCCATGCTCAGCTGTTCCGATAGCTTCGACTAATATGTCATGTCGTGCTTCCGGAACAAATGTGCCTTCACGGGCCGCCACAACCAAGTTATCTTACACAACATGAGCAACTTAATTACATAAGCAAACACATTTAAATAACAACTCATGAGCAACTTACATAAGCAAACGCATTTAAACAAAACATATACTTACAATTTTCTCAGCAACTACTCTTGGAGCCTCAGAGGTGTACTCTCCATTAGCTCTTAATCGAGCCCTCTTCCATTTCTCATGTCTTGAAGGTGGAGATGGAATATCACCATCTCCTCCTTCTTGTAGTTTTTCCTGCAGGATCCTCTTCTCAAGTTTCCTGTAACCCCCACGAAACATTCTATGGGGGTACATGTTTTTCGCCTTGTTCTGAATTCCTACTTCGCTTTTAGCCTGTTATTAACATAGTGAAAAATGTGTATGATATGATTAGTATCTATAACTCATTAGCATAACATTATAGGTTACATAAGACTACTAGTACTAACCTTGAATTCCTCAGAACGACGTTTCTTCGCAAAATTCTGCCACACCTTCTTCGATAAAAAACTATACCGAATCCATGGAGGTTGAAGACCACTCTTAGGCTTCGTAATGTAGTCAGCCGTGAGCCGTGACTTAAATCCCGTCCAACGAACACCGGCATAAGTCATCCACTTTCTTTTCAATTTTGAGTCATCGGTAAACTCAAAATTCAACTACATTAAATCAATATATAAGTATGAATTAGAAACTATAGGTAGTGATATCAAATATATGAAAATTATAGTATGAAATACCTTAATGTCTATCCATAAGCTGTCTTTGACATTACCATCCACTTCTCTCCAATCATCAATCAGTATACTGACTTTGCTACGTGCAAGGAACGCAACATAACTCCTAAAAGTAGCGTAATGTGGACAATCCACTAATCTGTAGTGCGAATCAAACTCGATCGGAATTTTTGCACCAGATGAGTTGTGGACTGATGTGAATTGGGGCATCATTGTGACACCTCTTTGTGATCTTTTCGTTTGACTTTCAGTTGTTTGAGTTTCATTGGCTAACCTTTCATTTGTTTGAGTTTCTTCGCTGGTTTCTGATGAAGAACTCGACAAGGTCGACATCTAAGTTCAAAAACAACAACAACAACATGAACAACAATGGCAAAAGAGTTTACTGTAGATGCATGGGGAAAATATTTTACGTACCCTAAACGTGACGACGAAGTAAACGATATCAACCGTTGTTACCAATATCAACCGTTGTTATATACGAATAAGTTTTATTCAATAAACAAATAAAATACAACCGCGCCTTAGTTTAGATATGTCACAACGGTGTAGGGATGAAGCGTTGTGAGCATGGCGTTGTTGTTTACGCGTTTTGTAGTAGTGTCGCGCTGAGATTTTGAAAACGCAGTGGGTCTTATACAATGACTGAGGACCAAGTGTTTACTGTGAATTTTGGTAAACAACATCTGGTCTATCAATCTTAGACTAAAATTGATTAACTTGCAGGATCGACCACACAAATCCTAGGACATGTGCTAAATTTGAGAGACAAGTGTAAATGACAATAAAAATTAAAGAGAATGTAAACTGAACTCCACGTTCGACAATGCTGAAATAAAATCTAACTGAACTCCACGTTCGACTACGTGCAATAAAGTAAAGCAGAGACTTGAAATTTAAAGGGATGCAAGTAAAGGGTGCAGAAATTAAAGGCGTCGAAACGAAATAACAATGAGTAAAAGAACTTTGAAAGTAAAATGCAACGAACTCCACGTTCTTGGAAAGTAAAGGCTGAGATAATAAAAGTGCTGTCGAAGGTAAAGTGCAGGAAGTAAAAGACTTTGAAAATAAATGCAATGGATTTAAAGGAGAACTCCACGTTCTTCAAAATAAAAGACTTTAAAAAGTAAAGGCTTGAAGATTAAATGTTTGAACGTAAAAGGCAGTCGAAGGTATACGCAGAAAGTTTAAATGACTTTGAAAGTAAACTTGGCATGGAAGATAAAGTTCAAGAAACTGTAAAGGCATGGAAAGTAAATGGCTGAATCTTAAACATGCTGAAGATAAATTATATTAACGAAGAAAATGGTGTTACATTACGTACATTCTCACGAACTCGTTTCTCTACACGCGGGTACTTTGAGTTTCTTTGAGTAACTTGTACAAAAATATGAACACCCCATTTACATAGAACTAACCCCTATTTATAGTGCTAGGAAATAACTACTAAGTGGTGGTTACTGCTTCGAACGTGTGGATTTTGGCGCTTTCTCCTTGGTCTCAACTGTTCCCACGTTCACAACTGCTCTTATTTAAATTTCAAATATTGGGAATTCCCTCCAACCTTAATATAACCACTGCAGCGCTTGTTACCACTTCTCATGGTCGAAACCCTTCCAGCACTTAGCCATTTTTTGAGGTTCCCACACCTCTATTCGACTCAGGCCTCTCCAAAAACTGGGTCGAAGCCTTCTTTATATTAAAAATAATTTTTTAACATAAAATAACTTTGATTCTTTCTAGCGTCGAAATTGAGGGTTAACAAATTGCCCCCAAGGAATGTCCTTTCGCCAGAATTGGTTAGGAAGGCCATTTCTTGATATAATAACCATTTCGACGCCTGTTTGCATGGCCTTACCTGAACATCCCACTAATTACTTAATGGCTGAATTGTTCAGTTTCTTTAACCCACGCCTCTGACGTCATACCATCATGACAAATCCTTAAAACGTCCTTTCAGCCATATTCATCATAACACCTTTCTTGAAAACAGACGTTAACAGTCTGCACAAAACTGCTGCTTTTCATCACGCCTTCAGGAGAAAGACACGCGTCCCACTAACCCTTCATCTTCAACGGTGGATCCAAGTCTCTTGAGATTTTCAAATGTCTATATATACCCATTTCCGCCACTTTGTGAACTTTCCACACTTTTCATACTCTCAAGCAAACTTTTTTTCTCTTCCGTTCTCTCACACAAACCCAGCAACTCCATCTTTTCATCTTCCTCAACAATGGCATCTTCCCAAATTAATCCTCAAGCAAAGAAGACTCAACGAGGCAAGGCCACTCCATTTAAGCAAACCATCCCCCCGTTCGCTAACATCTCAGGCCCCCAACTGGTAGATAACCTCCATTGCATGCCGGAACCCACTTCTGAAGAATCAAGAGCCATCTACAAATCTCAGGTAATGATTCCCATAGTTATGTCTGATAAAACTTATGCGTTATCTGGTCCTTTGGCTGACGTGGACGTTTCTAACGAGAGGCTAAGTGAGTTTTTCCCCTCGTATCAGAGAACTAGACCATTAGGGCAAAAGAGTTTCCTCAAAATTAATTCCGCTGCTGGAACTTCCCCTGAAGAGATCCCTTTACCCAAAATCAACGTTGGCTACCTCACTGATGGCACCAGGCTGGTGAGGGCTGTCAATCATTTAAAGGAATTCGACCAATGGATGGCAAAAATGGAGAAGGTCAAAGCTGACCATTGGAAGGAGATAGGGATTTATGACCTCCTTATGCTGTCGAAGACCAGCATACCCTATTGTCTGAACATGTTGGCAGCATCTTTATACTTTTGGGGCAGCACCCATTATACATTCCATCTGCCATGTGGAATGGTTACTCCAACCCTTTTCGACGTAGCTGCCATCACGGGGCTTCGTCCAGATGGCCTTGTCTATAATCCTGATGTTGATGCTGAGGACACCATCAACATTTCAGGCTCCAAACTGACCTACACCCTCTTTATCAAACACCACTTCAAACAAGAAGATGACGAGGTGTCTGATGAAGAACACATTGCTTTCCTCACAGTCTGGCTGTCGAGGTATGTTTTTTGTACAAAGTCTTTGCAGGTAGCCAAGAAGTATCTGCCCCTGGCAAACCAACTCCACCACAATAGAGGGACCTGCCTGAGTGAACTCATTCTGGCGAACCTTTACGAATCTATCAATGAAGGGGCTTCTCGACTTAAGAATATGGAAGCCCAAGGTCCTATGCACTTGAGTGGTCCTCTTTGGCTACTTCAATTGTGGCTCAATGCTACATTTGAGGCTAGCCTCCCCAGAAAAGGCATAGTTGATGAAGCCTCTGCTGAGATCAAGGAAAGGAGTGTCGAAGGGATACGTCTGGCCAAACTCACTCCTAATGATGATGGTGAAAACCTTCAAAGGGCTTTCACCAGTTATATTATGATGTTCGCCAAGCGCTATGAGTGCACTCCTAGCATGGAACCCTTTGCTCGACGAAGCTATGGCCCTGTGTGGTTTAAAAGACCATTTCCAAATCCTCTTCAACCTCTTGATCCAGAATCTGTTGCTATCTGGGAAGCCTTTTTAATTCCTAGATTCATCATCCACAGGCTGAACTTAGGGAGAGGTTTATCAGCATTGATTTCCTACCAACCAAACTTGGTCTCTCGACAATTTGGGCTAGCCCAAAGCTTCCCTCAGTGCTTGTATGAGAGAAAGGGCCAAGTAATTCTTCACACTGCCTGCCTCGACGAGGAAAACGTCTCCCAAACACTCGACAGCTGGAGTGAAAAAAGAAGAATCCTCTCTCCTGTGTTTTTTGAACCTTCCTTTCTGTGCACTTCATCCTTCCACCAATGGTGGTCGAGGCACTATAGCGAGCACTTTCTTGATGTGGCTACGTTTTCTTCGTTACTTGACCAAGCTTTTCTCCATGTGCAGGACAAGACGAAAAAAAGTAAGTTTACTCACATCGAAGAAATACAGGCTTTCCAAAAATACTTTGAAACTATCTATCGACCAGATGATCTTAGTCGAACCATTCATGAGGCTGCTGTTACTCTAAAGAGAAAATTTCTAGAAAAGCTGGATCAACTAAAAATTCCTCCCAACGTCCCTCGTGAGAAACGTTATGAGGTAGCTTTTAAACTTTTTCCTCCAAAGTTCCCTCGACTGCCTACTGCTGATTTTGGAGTGGCGCTTGCCCCTCCATTTCCAGATTGGTTTGTCTGTGGGGAGCATTTAAAACTTCTTCGACATCAGTCTTAGCCAAAGGCTCAACGAGTGGTTTCGACTAAGCATACGTTAGACAGTTTTAAAGGGCACCTTCATATAGGAATTCAGGACGTTCGTGTCGAATCTGAAATATATGAAGGTTTGAAATCCTTAATCCATGGCTTTATGACTAACCATGTAATCATTAACTTGTAACAATTGTGTGCTATCTTTAAGCTGTGCCTAGGAAAACTGCTTCGACTAGAGTCGCCACCTTGCAAAGCGGCAAGGAACAAGGAAGTACACAGGTAAATTTCATCTCCCCTGTTTCTGCTTGTACTCTATGAATTTCTTTCTTATATTTGCATTGCCTCCTCAGACTGGTCGAAAACCCCCAACACCTTCCAAGAAAGGTAAGAAGGACATCCCAGCTGTGGTTATAGCTTCAGAGGCCTCAGATGAATCTCCTGAGGAGGTTCTTACAAGGAAAAGGAAAAAACCCACAAAGGCCTCTGGACCCACTGGCCCACCTCCTTCGAAGGTGGCCAAAATACTCGAAAAGGCATCCACCACAAGTGGTGTCGAGAAGGAAACCTCCCAGGTGGCCTTGAGAACCCCTCTTGGTGACCATGGGAGTGATAAATCAAGTCCTGCTGTTGAACAAACTCAGGTATGTGCACCATTGCCTTTTTCTATTATGCTTGACATCTTTCGCCTATTATTTCATTCTCAATTTCTCTACTTGTGTTCTTTAGGCACCCATAATCAACAATCCAGATTCCCAACCAACTCCAAGCAACTTCGCCACCACCGTAATTGACGATTCTGTTCCTCACCCAACTTCAGAAAGCCTCACCACCACGCTCCTCAATAGCCAAGGTGAGCCAACTTATCACCCATCTTCTGATATTGGCTTTGGTTTGAGTGAGATTAATCAACCTACTCCACATGTTACAACACCCACTGCACCACCACTAACCCCAACTCAACACGCACAGGCTGATGGAGCCAACTCTGATGAGGATGACGCCTCAAGCCCACCACCTTTCAATCTGGGTCCCTCCATGGATAAAGGTCCGTTGGTTAAAGAAGAAAGGCATGAACCCGAAGTCCAAACACATAACGCCAATCCTGATCCAGCTGCGCCTGAGGAGACAAATAAACTACCTCCTACACCAGCTGATGACCAGGAGAATATGCAACCAGCTGCTGAAGAGTCTGATGAAGAAATGGGGGAAGACCAAGATGAAGAAGGAGAAGAATCAGCGGAGGAGGAAGAAGAACAAGCTGAGCCTCGCCCCCACCATATTCCTTCGCCTATGGTCACTCCACCACCTGGGGACTCCCTGACAGCACTCAAGTGGTCGAACCCACGTGAGTTTACCAAGTTGATTCTTGAGCAAAGGTATGGTTCTTCTTCTGTCTCTTCGACCCCAGTATCAGATGACTTCGCCCAATCAATTCTCCAAGCCATCAAGAAAAAATTCTTCAGGGGGGATATTTACAAAGTTTTGGCCTCAGATCCAACTGCAACTGCTTACTTGAAGGACACCCTTGCAAAGATTGAGGTCACCACTCTCAATCCAGATGTTTCTGGTTTTTTGATAGAGCTAACTGCTGTGGTAAACCAAATAGCTGCAGAAATAAAACTGCTTCCCTCGATCAAGGATACCATAGAGAGAACATCTGGTTGTGAGAGTGCAGCCTGGTGTGGTGCAAAAGAGGCGTACGAAGAGATCCAACGTTTGGAGGTTGATCAAAGGAAAAAGAAAGATGAGATAGCCTCCAACTAGAAGGACATTGAAACCTGGAAGCAACAAATCACGGAGCTACAAGCCAAAATTGAAAATGCTGAAAAACGCAACCGTGATTTGCACCATTTCGACGACACTGAGATAGTTGAAGAAACAAAGACTGCTATTGATCGCATTGAGGCGGCCCAAAGATATGAGAAAGAGCTCGCAGAGGCAAAACTTGACGAATCTTTGTGCAACGCGCGCCTCAAACATCACATAGAATCTTTTTCTCAGTTGGCGTCGAGGCTTCCCTTCTAATACTTTCGACACCTTCGTTTGTTTAATCATCACTTATTTCTTGGCCTTTTCAGGCTTTCTATGTAATGACAATTTTTATGCCTTTTGGCATTGATTTAATTAATCACTATTATTTTTCCTTTAACTGCTTTCGACCCATACTACATGATGATGTACTTTATTGTTGTCTTTTATCAGTCAAATTTGCAATTAAGGCATTCTATCTTTTTCTTGGAAAGTCACCTTTCCAGCTTTAAATTCCAAGGCATAAGCCTCTAGCTTTTAAAGCAACATTTATAGCATAGCCCTCAGGCCTACCTCCAAGAATAACTCACGTGTTTCCACCGTTTGGCTGGCCAATCCAATCAGTCACTATCCTCTATAAATTTCTTCCACCTGACCACGTTTTGCGTAGAAGCAAACATGAATAATTCGGAGAAATCCTCAACCAAGAAGATGGCTGGAAAGGCCAAGGAAATTGAGGACACAAAAGAGATGGAGGCGCCCCAGCAACCTAAAGCCTCCATTGGAGCAACCTCTCTAGGCAAGAAGAGAGAAACTAAAATGAAGATCTCTAAGAAGAGGTGCTCCAGCACCCAAGACTCTGATGATGAGCCAGATGCAGATTATATGGACTTCCTCAAGTCCATAGATTGGAGAGATTATGAATAACCTTTCCTTGATTAAACATTGTTGTACTAGTTTCTCTTTGCTTTGTATGCCATATTAGTCTGACTTGGCCTATTTTGGCTTTCTTTTATTAAATAAAGCTTATGTTTTAATGTGAATCTCTTGTAGCATAGGCTTATATTTTTTCAAATACTTGCCATTTACTTTCAAGACTCTTTTATCTTTGTCTAACTCTTCCACTTCATAAGCTCCATTAGAGAACACTTGTATGACTTGGAATTGACCTTCCGACTTAGGGGACCACTTGCCCAATGTTCTATCCTTTCTATCCCTGGGTAAAATCACTTTCCAAACCAATTCCCCACATGCAAAAGATTTAGACTTAACCTTTTTGTTGTAGGATTCTTCGACCTTCTTCTTTTGTCTTCTTAACAACTCCAAGGCTCTGAGCCTTTCTTCATCCAAATCCACTAATTCATTCATCATCATTTCCCAATAATTCTCAGAGGGAATCTCATGATGTCTTTGAACTCTTACAGACTGTAGATAAATCTCAACAGGCAATACTGCATCATGACCAAAAGTGAGTCGAAATGGGGTAGTGTTGGTAGCCTCTTTAGGGGATGTTCGACACGCCCAAAGAACTTGGTCTAACGTCCTGTGCCAATTTCTAGGCCTTTTTCCCACATGCTTCTTAATCAGTCCAATTACTACCTTATTGGCAGCTTCGACTTGCCCATTGGCCTGGGCATAATAAGGTGTAGAAGTTAATAACTTAAAACCTATTTCTTTGGCAAACTCCTGCATCTTTCGACCAGTGAACACTGATCCCTGATCTGTAGTAATTGTTTCAGGAATACCAAATCTATAAATAATGTGATTTTGAATGAATTCAATAACATCTTCTTGACCTATATTCACCAGTGGTATTGCCTCAATCCACTTGGTGAAATAATCAATTCCCACCAAAATATATCTTTGGTTCTTTGAAGATGCTGGTCGAATCTCTCCCACTATATCCAAAGCCCATCCTCTGAAAGGCCATGGTTTCACTATGGAATGTAATTCACTCGCAGGAATGTGCTGTATGCCAGCATGAATTTGACATTCTTGGCACCCTTTAGCAAATTCTATGCAATCCTTCAGCATAGTGGGTCAATACATGCCTTGTCGAAACAACAACCATTTCATCTTCTGGCCAACTTGGTGTGCTCCACATGCCCCACTATGTACTGTCGAAAGGGCCAAATATGCCTCTGCTTCACTAAGGCATTTCAATAAGATTCCCTAAGGGGTCTTTTTAAACAATTCATTACCCACCAGTACATAGCTTAAAGCTTGATATCTGATTTTTCGCTCTGTCGAAGCCGTTGGGTTTTGCAAATACTCGACTATGGGCTTCCTCCAATCTTCATTTGTTAAATTATCTATGGCAAAAATTTCAAAATTTTCGCCATCTATGCACCCAAGCTTAGTTGTTTCTAAGTCTGATGGGCAGAATCCAACAGCCACAACCTTACCTCTTGCTTCAATTACTTCTTGAAGGTTTCCTTTCGACACCTTGTATCCAGAGGCAATTTGAGCCAAGTCGTTAGCAACTTGGTTCTCTATTCTAGGTATGTGTTAGATGACCACTATCTCAAATTTCTTTAATAATCTATTAGCTATCACAAAGTACATAATGAGATTTTCTTTAACACATTTATACTCCTTTGTGATTTGTTTTATAACCAATTCTGAATCTCCCATTATTTCGACTCGAGTTGCCCCCAATTCTAACAGAATTTCAAGGCCAGAAATTAATGCTTCATATTCAGCCTCATTGTTAGAGCAAGGTCCTTCGACCTTGTACTTGAATTTTGTTGGAATTCTTTCAGGAGAAATAATGTGTATTCCCACTCCTGTTCCATTTTTATGACTTGACCCATCAAAGTATAACTTCCAGGATTTTAATTCGACGTAATTCAAATCATTTTCATTTATTGAGTGATCAACTATAAAGTCTGCAACTATTTGCCCTTTCACAGCTTTTAAAGGTTGATATGTTAAGGAAAATTCTGTTAATGCTAATGCCCATTTGCCAATTCGACTATGCAAAATAGGTTTAGATAACATATGTTTTACAACATCAAAGTGAGACGAAACATACACATCAACGAGCTTTATATATTGCTTCAGTTTAGTACAAGAGAAATACAAGCATAAACATAACTTTTCAATCATGCTATACCTAGTTTCTGCATCATTTAAAACTCGACTAAGATAATAAATGGCTCTTTCGACTCCATTATCATCCTCCTGGGCTAACATACTCCCTAGAGTTTTATCTGATGCAGATATATAAAATCTCATACTCTTGTTTCTACAAGGTGGTGAAAGAATTGGAGGGTGGCTTAGGTACTCCTTGATCTTGTCGAAGGCTTCCTGCTGTAATTGCCCCCACTCAAAACCATCTTTGTTAAAATGAAGCAATGGCGAAAAAGTTTGTGTTTTGCCACTCAGGTTGGATATAAACCTTCTTAAGAAGTTGATTTTGCCCAACAACGACTGCAACTCCTTTTTAGTTGATGGCGCTTTCGCCTCCATTATGGCTTTGGTTTTATTCTGATTTATTTCAATCCCTTTCTTGTGGACCACAAAGCCTAAGAAATCCCCTGCCTGCACACAAAAAGCACATTTGAGAGGATTCATTTTAAGACCATATTTTCTCATCCTTTCAAAGGACTATTGAAAATGGTCAATGTGACTTTTCCCAGAAATAGATTTTATAACAATATCATTAATATAAATTTGCATGAATGTGTCTATAAAATCGTGGAAAATTGAATTCATTGCCCTTTGATAAGTGGCACCAGCATTCTTGAGACCAAAAGGCATCACTACCCATTCATAGGTGCCTAAGGCTCCAGGGCATCTAAAAGCAGTTTTATGAACATCTTCCTCAACAATGAATATTTGGTTGTAGCCAGAATATCCATCCAACATACTAAGATATTCATGTCCTGCTGCAGAATCTATTAACATTTTTGCCACTGGCATTAAATATTCATCTTTGGGAGTTGCAGAGTTTAAATCTCTAAAATCAATGCAAACTCTCAAAGACCCATTCTTTTTAATAACAGGTACTATATTATCCAACCATTCGACATACCTTGCAGTGCGAATGAATTTGCAACGAAGAAGTCTTTCGACTTCCTCTTTGATCTTCGACAATATCTCTGGTGCAAACCGTCTTGGATTTTGCTTGACTGGTTTTTTCCCAGGCGTCATAGGCAACTTGTGTTCGACCAACTCCCTGCTCAAACCAGGCATCTCATCATAATCCCAGGCGAAGCAGTCTTTGAACTCTTTCAACAGCTGAACTACTTCAACCTTCAACTGGGGATCAAGATTGGCACTGATGTAGGTAGGCCTTTTGGTTGCCCCCTCACTGAGGTCCACTTCTTCTAAGGGATCTTGTGCTAGCATTTTTATATTATCTGCCAGCGGATCCTTCTCAAATCCCAAAGGCTCATCTTCATAGATGGCGTCGAGCCTCTGGCTTCGCTCTCCAGTTTCAACCTTATCTGGAGGTTTTGGGTCGAAGTCCTTACCAGGACCCTCTTGATATACTTCAGAAATGGCTTCGCCAGCCATATAATCATTGGCGGCTTCCAAAGCCGCTTGTAGTTTTGTTTCGGCCACATAGGCCGAAATTCTTTTCAAAGCGTCGAACTCAGTCATGATCACTGAATTCATCTCCCCACCCTGTGGGCTCTATTGGAGGTGTGCCTAAGCTTGGCAACCTTCCTCCTGGTACCTCCCTGTCCCATCTGAAACCTTCAACAGGGTGTAAATACAACGAATAAAACGTTTCCTCGTCAGGTGTAAACTCAAAATCAGCTGGAGGACATGGAGTAATGTTCGCCAGATGCTTCTCAAATTGCCTACTATCCACGTGATTAATAGGCACCTTAAAGTACCCTTGATCAACTTCAATATTTTCAACTATCCCATATGGTCTCCAAATGGTGATTCTTTGATGCATAGATGAGGGTACAGCTCATATCCCATGAATCCACTCCCTACCCAAGAGTAGATTGTAGTTAGCTTTTGTTTCAACGACCATAAACACTGTTGGTCTGGTAATAGTTCCCACAGTGAGATCCACCTGAATCACTCCCAGAGTGGAACCAAATTTTCCTTCATAGTTCGACAGAACCATGTTGTGGGGTTTAGTATCTATCTCAAACTTCCCAATCTTGCTCAGCAAAAATCTTGGCATCAAATTAACCGTTGCACCACAGACTACCAAAATTTTGTTGATAGGGACATTTTCTACTTTTCCAGTAATATAAAGAGGCTTCAAATGACCCTTCATTGCCTCTGTGGGACGTTCAAAGAAAGCATTCTGTTCTTCAACGCACCCATTGTTCATGATGTAATAACACACAGGCTTGTGTGCCAACATTTCCAATTCAACACTTTGATCTAAGTCTTCGACCTCTGAGACTTGACCAAATTCTCTTGGCATTACTGACACTACATTTACCAGAATATCCAGGGAAACCGCTGATTCATTGTCGAAGTTATCAGTCATATTTTCATCCTCTTCGACCTTCCTTTCTGGCTGAATAGTGAACAGCTTTCGTCGTATGGGCATCTTCTCCATTGCCCCAGCTTGATTATCCATATTGGTGCTTGACTCTCCTTGCCCCTGAGCCTCCCTGACAGCCTTTCGCCTGCGCTGCTCTCTTCGCCATTATGATCTAGACATGGGGTTTTTACCCTTGTAATTCTGAGAAATGTAGGCTGATTTGTTGGTGGTGTGGTTCTCTTTTCTATACTCGAACGAAGAACCTCTTTCCACATCAAATTTCTCCCACTTTTTCTTCTGTCCTCTCCCTTCGATAGGCTTGATCCAACTACTTGTTGGCACATTCGCAGCTGGTTTGAACGTACCTGGCCTAATTCCCGGTGCTTGGTTTTTTTGCCCTGTCGAAAGTCGCCTATGGTCAAAGCCCCTGTGCCCTTTGTTCACCTTCTGCCCCCAGCTTTCACCAGCCTTATTGACACTCTCTAGCTTGTGGGCAGCTTTTTCATAAAAAATGGCGCTGCATCTGGGACATAGCATTACCCCAGAGCCTTTCTTCTGGCAACGATGAAAGAAATCCACAATTGTCTCTTCTTGCTTAGGATAAGCCATTTTGTTGCGCTTCTCCTGCTCATCTGCCTCACTCACTTGTGGTGATTTTCGATCCGTAATTTCCACCATGTTGACATCCATTCTGTCCTTTAAGTGCATCTTGGAGAAACGGGCTTCCAGACTTTCAGTGGTCTTTGCCAAGCAACCACCACCTGCTGCTGCTTTTGCAGCTCTTTGGGAAGCTTTTTGCCAAGCAGCTTCTTCAGCTTCAACCATCTCCTCAGCATTGACTCTCTCGACATCAGGAGATGTCTTGAAAAAATTTTTAGCAGCCATACATATCCAGTTTTCCACCAAACAGCCATCCATGTCTAGCATCTCTCCTACCAAGAGCATGTCATCTTCCAATTCCTTAACAACTTGAATTTTGGGGGCATTTCTGCCCATAGCCTCATTGGTGTCGACACTATCTGAGCTAGAATCAGATTCTTCAGCCAACTCGACCATGTTAATGCCTTCATTGGCATTTATCTTCCACCCACTCACGGTCATATCCAAAACCTTAGTAGCATTATCTATTTCAACAAACTTATCAGCAGTTTCTTTGGTCACCAACATTAAACTGGTACCATCAACATTTAGGCCACTTGCAGCCTTACTAGAACCTTCAATTATCACAGAACTGGTGGCGAAGTCTTCAGTAACCTCCACCATGTTGACTGACTCATCGAATCCCTTTGTGGCTTCCACCATCTGAACCTCGTGAGGCTCTGTGTAGTTAGCCTCTGCAATTTGCAATGGGTTAGAGTCAATCTTCATCTGGGCTTTGCTTTTGTCACCAAACTTCAGCCTTCCTTCTTGGATAGCATTTTGCACCAAATCCCTGAAAAGAAAACATTGAGAAGTTTTATGACCCAAAAAATTATGGTACTTGCAAAAACCTCTTTTCTTTCTTTGTTCTAAAGGCGACGTTTTAGCACCAGCAGACACTATCATTTGCCCATCCTTAACTAACAAATAAAATTTTTTGTCACATTTAGTGACGTCGAAAGTATATGTTTTCTTAGGAAATTTGTCGTTAGATTCGACAGGATTTTTTCCTTCTGAAGGAGCTAATAATTTGCAGGCATAAGGTGGACCTTGCTTTAACTCAGCAACGTCAACCTCATTTCCATCGAAATAAGATGGTTCACCAAACAGATTCTCCACATCTTCATTGCATTCGACAAAGGCTACTTTTTTACCCCTGCTGAATTTAGCCTTTTCTTCTTTTAGCTTTTCTAGCTGTCGAACCCTATCAGCCAACTGGGCCATATCTCTAAGATATTGGGTATCTAATTTCTTCCTAATGGAATAATCAAGACCCCCAGCAGCCATTTCGACCAACTCATGTTCTGGCACTTGTGTAAAGCACCTGGCTTTAAGAAGTCGAAACCTATTCAGGTAATCATCAATTGGCTCAGTGACTTTGCGTTTGATGCTAGCCAATTATTTCAGACTAATCTTAGTTTGCCCCATGTAGAACTGTTCATGAAACAAACGTTCTAGTTGGGTCCAGTTATATATGGAATTTGGAGGCAAAGTAGTAAACCATGTGAAGGCATTCTTGGTAAGGGAACTTGGGAAATATTTGATCCTAAGGCTTTCGTCAGCTGCAATCTCGCCTGCTTCGATCAAATACCTAGCCACATGTTCGACAGTAGACTCAGTAGTATCTCCTGAAAACTTGCTGAACTTTGGAACCTTCATCCTAGGGGGTAATTCTGCTTGGAGAATGTAATCCACTATAGGCGAAGTATAATTTGGCCTGGCGAAGCCAAAATTCATACCATTTCTGGTCATTATCCTTTCAACCATGGCTGCAAGATTATTTTCTTCTGCTTGATTTTGGTGTCGAACCTGTCTAAGTAGTTGATCTGCGTTTTGGTTCCTGTTCACCATCATTACTGGTTCTTCCTCCATCTGGTATGGCATCTGGTTTCTTGGTGGTTCGACTCTAAAATGATCAATCATTTCTTGATCCTCCAAGTTCGCATCAGGTATCTGACGTGGATGACGTCTTGGGATATCTTCGACAACAGTTGCTCTTTGATCTACCGCTGGTACTCCCATGAAATCAGCCATGCGTGCCACTTGTGCAGCCAATTATTGGTTAGTTTGGGTCATATTTTGAATCAAAGGTTGAAAAACTTCTCCCATTGTCTGAGACAACGTATGTACCATTTGCATGTTACTTTCATCCATCTGCTGTCTCAAACAATTTATGGATGTATTTGTAAGGCTAGGCGTTTGAACAGAGTAACCAACACCTATATTCTGGTTGTTTTGCCCTCCTGATCCTGACCCTTGTAGTGGCGAAGACACAACAGTTTCTGAAAATACAGGTGGAGCATTCTGCAGATTTTGCATCATTGATGTAGGCATACCATAGGGTTTACTCCTTGACCCTGGATGTGGAAAACCTGGAGGAGGAACATGCCTGTACATTGAATTTTCTCCTGGGGGTGTTGGTGAATTAGAACTTTGTGGTCCTATGTATTCCAACACAGGTTGAGTATATGATTTTGTATATGTTGATCCTGGCTCAGACACTACTAATGGAAGTGACGCCTGTCCTCCTGTCGAAGACACTGGTGATGGTGTGCTTTGAGACCCCATACTGCTACTTGACTGAGTGTTTGAAATACTCCCTTGAGGATCAACTTGTTGGTTGGCATTGGTTGCCATTTTCTTAGCGTATCTTCTCTTTGGTATCCCTTCGTTTGTTGTGGCTAACTTCCCACTTCTCAATAACATACAACGAAAGTACTTCTGCACCAAGAGAGATGAGGTTGACAAAAATGTGTAACTTAGCACTAGGTCCCACCGGGTGTGCCAATTTGTTTACTGTGAATTTTGGTAAACAACCTCTGGTCTATCAATCTTAGACTAAAATTGATTAACTTGCAGGATCGACCACACAAATCCTAGGACATGTGCTAAATTTGAGAGACAAGTGTAAATGACAATAAAAATTAAAGAGAATATAAACTGAACTCCACGTTCGACAATGCTAAAATAAAATCTAACTGAACTCCACGTGCGACTACGTGCAATAAAGTAAAGCAGAGACTTGAAATTTAAAGGGATGCAAGTAAAGGGTGCAGAAATTAAAGGCGTCGAAACGAAATAACAATGAGTAAAAGAACTTTGAAAGTAAAATGCAACGAACTCCACGTTCTTGGAAAGTAAAGGCTGAGATAATAAAAGTGCTGTCGAAGGTAAAGTGCAGGAAGTAAAAGACTTTGAAAATAAATGCAATGGATTTAAAGGAGAACTCCACGTTCTTCAAAATAAAAGACTTTAAAAAGTAAAGGCTTGAAGATTAAATGTTTGAACGTAAAAGGCAGTCGAAGGTATACGCAGAAAGTTTAAATGACTTTGAAAGTAAACTTGGCATGGAAGATAAAGTTCAAGAAACTGTAAAGGCATGGAAAGTAAATGGCTGAATCTTAAACATGCTGAAGATAAATTATATTAACGAAGAAAATGGTGTTACATTACGTACATTCTCACGAACTCGTTTCTCTACACGCGGGTACTTTGAGTTTCTTTGAGTAACTTGCACAAAAATATGAACACCCCATTTACATAGAACTAACCCCTATTTATAGTGCTAGGAAATAACTACTAAGTGGTGGTTACTGCTTCGAACGTGTGGATTTTGGCGCTTTCTCCTTGGTCTCAACTGTTCCCACGTTCTCAACTGCTCTTATTTAAATTTCAAATATTGGGAATTCCCTCCAACCTTAATATAACCACTGCAGCGCTTGTTACCACTTCTCATGGTCGAAACCCTTCCAGCACTTAGCCATTTTTTGAGGTTCCCACACCTCTATTCGACCCAGGTCTCTCCAAAAACAGGGTCGAAGCCTTCTTTATATTAAAAATAATTTTTTAACATAAAATAGCTTTGATTCTTTCTAGCGTCGAAATTGAGGGTTAACACCAAGATAATTTGGTTTTCAAAAGGGGTTGGGTCTTACACTCTAATAGAGGCCCAAAAGTTTTGAATGGGTCTTATAGCTCGAGGAGAGGCCCAGATGGTTTATTTTTAAACGGGCGATGATCGCGTCGAACTTTTTGAAATACAACGGGACTTATACAATAAGTGAGGCCCAAAATAGGTTTTTATTTACAAAATATTGGGTCTTACACTCTATTAGAGGCCCAAAAGTGTTTGAAATTGTTTGATGAGGGTTGAATTAATCAAAACCCTAATTTGTTTCCAAAATGTATTTTAATTGAATAAAAAATTCAATTAAAATGGTCAAAATTGATTAATATGTGGAAAACAAATTGTGATCTTGGATTAATGTTTCAACAGTCATGTTTTGACCTACAAAATGGTTAGAAATCATAAAAATTTGTAAAATCAAGAAGGAAAAAATATGTTAAATGTCAAAAACAATTAAAATATTAATTCTTGGCAAAAATATCAATTATATGAAATAAATAATATTTTTGGGTTTTTTGATAAAATAAAATATTTTAACATTTTTGTGAATTATTAAAAAAAAGAATCAACCCAAAATCATTAAAACCCAGAGAGAAATTAATTTTTGAATCAATTAAATAAAATCACAAAATTCAAATATTTGAATTTTCAAAAAAGGGCGCCAAGAACACCCAAGAACACGCGCGTGTTCTGAGTTTTGCCCAGATTTGCATTTTCTCTCCTATCTCACTGAATACTTGATTATATCATGCAATCCACATATCAATCTACTCGTTTCAACCTCACGATCATGTCTATGGTCTTTAATTTCATTTATTTTTAACATGGAATAAGAAATCAAGACAAAACCTCAAGAACCCTAAAAATTGCATGAAGGCTGAGAATTTTGATACACGATTCAAACAAAGCAATTAATTGAGGGGAAACAGTCTATGCATGATTATGAACATTTGGCAAAAGTATTGTGCGAGGAAATATGCATAGATTAAGAGATGACCAAGTTTAGGCTTACTTGAAGGTCGTGACAACAAGAGCAATGTGATTTTTGAGTTGGAGATGTTACAGATGAGTTGTGATGATCTGAACAGCTTCCCTACACCCTATGTAGTGTGTTTGAATGCTTGGACTTGATTGGAAATGGCTGGATCACTTCATGGCATCTCAGCTGCAACTTGGTTAAAACCTTGAGCAACTGGCTGGTGATTATGAGAAATCAGTGTTCCAGATGTTGTTTAAGTGTTTGGATCACTTCTATATGATGTTTATGAGGTGTGTGTGTGATTGGTTTGATTGGAAAAGCTCTCAAACTCAAAACCCGATAGTGACTTGCCTTAGAAGGCAAAATTGGAGTGAAAGAAGAGATTTTGAGGAAAGCATCTGTTTGATGGCATTGGTGTACTTAAACTGATCACAAATGAGCTCTATTTATAGTAGAGCAAGTTTGTTTTGCAAGGAATAGTGAATGGCAACTGCAGCAGAGGTTTGGCCAATGCTGGCAAATGAAAATCCAAGTCTCCTCTAGCCATTGACTAGAGGTTAGAGCACAGAGCTTTGGTTCCCTACTTGTTGGAAGAATCTTGACTGAATTCAGTTGCAAATGTGTCAGTCCTTGCCACCTCTAAGCATCTATTAAATGCTTCAATCCAAAATTGGAGTCTTGTCCCTCTTTTAGGCAATTCTAGGTTTGGCATGCTACTTCTTGTTCCAAGAACTTTGAAGGTTTTGCTCAGTGATTGTCCCCTTTAGATTTGATCCTCATATGTGTCCAAGATGATGACAAGGCTTGAAATTGGCTGATTTTGGCAAATCGACCAAAAATACAAAATTCTGCCTTGCCTTGGCAGTTTTCAGCAAGGCATTTTGCCACTACCATAACTCTTAGCTCAAATTGAATTTGGTGATGTTCTTGGCCATTTTGGAAAGCCCTTATATGATACAACAATTGTTTGATCATATTTGGTTTTTATACCTTTTGGATCCAAGTGAAAAATGTCCCTACATTTGGAAAAAAGTGAAGGCAGATTCTGACTTAGTGAAAATTTCACGAAGTGTTGGAAAAAAGTGACATTTTCACTTTTTGTGATTTTGATCAATCCATAACTCAAAATCCATGAAGAATTAGAATGAGGTCTAGTTGAAGTTTTTGTAGAGGGCCATGAGATCTACAAATCAAGCTTTGGATGGGGAAAATGGCTTTGTGGTTTAGGAGTTATGATCCTCCAAAGTTGGTACCCTTGCCACTTTGTTCATAACTTAGAAAATTTTCTAAGTTTTTATGGTTACCCCTTTTACAAGTTATCCCACTTTCTTTGATTTTTCATGATGGATGATGATTCAAATCATACATTAACATCATTTTAGGGTTAAAAATCCATTTTTGTGAAAAATCTCAAAAAGTCAAAGTTAACTTTTGCGCACAGTTGACTTTTTATCCGATGAATTCCAAACTGTGCAATCCTTTAGGAAATCATGTCCTTGACCTAAATCAAACTTGATGGATATGTTTCATGGGTGATATAGGGTATATTGAATCATGTCTTAGGGCTTGGGAACATGTCCTGGTCAAAAGTCAAAGTTACAGTTGACTTTTCTTGCAAAACCCTAACTGTGGTTCAGATGAAATTGAGGCTTGTTGCTCAAGCTTCCTGGATCAATCCATTGTTGCAAATGGATCAATATAGTGTATTAGAGACCCTCAAATCCTCTCTTGAGGTCTTGGTTCATGATTTGTCCCAAAAGTCAACTTAGGGGTGAATTAGGTCAAGAAACCCTAATTCCTGATTTTTTATGTATGCATCCCCTGAGGCAAAATTGACTTGATAACTGGGTCCATGAGGTTCCATGGAGCATATTAGGATATGCTTTTGAAGTATTGGCTCATGCCCAGAGGAAAATTTCCAACTGGAGGCCCTGGTCGACCAAATCCCTAATTTGGTGACACTGACAATCTTGAGGCTTGATCCACCTAGAAGGGAGCATCCTTGTGCTTAATCCTTAAAGTGGGAGTCCTCTTGATCCCTTGTGGATATTTGAGAGGCTAGACAAGTTGAAGATCATGTCATTTCTTGCTTGATCCTTTGTCTAAGAACTCAGAGAGGGCTTGAAACGCTAAATTTAATTGTAGTGGATGCTCACCCATCTTTGGGGAGACTGATGAGGTATGATGGTTCCTCCATATTGTGATGATGATTTTCACAATGATGGGAATCTTGGTGGTCAAAATTTGTAGTATGACAGAGTGTAATGTACATAAATAGGGCCAAATCTTATCATGCCAAAACCTTTCATATCATTAAACTACACTAATGCAGATGCAAAATAAAACCTCCTGATCATGATAGGGAGGCTCTCCACCACTTGTTCATGAGACTCAGATTATCAGTTAATGAAACATGAGTAAGAGTCACTACTTACCAATCCTAAACAAGCTAACATGTTATTGAAAAAAATGGACATATTGCAAGCAGTTTAAACATACACTACTTTAATATGATGACATGATGCATTCCAAATTTGTTCAACAACATATATTACTAAATAAACACGTCCAATATCAACATTCAAGCATGATAACAATGTAGGCATTCAAATGATTATGGTCATGATATGGAATGGAAAAAAAATAAAGAGGAATACCTAGTGAAGCACTACACTTTTAAAGTCCCAACAGAGCAAGATTTCCTTCTCTTTGCAGCAGCCGTGCTCAAACTTTCTCACAACTTCCTCACTTGCCAAGCTAGAATTTAGAGACATTTCTGAGTTCTTAAATGAATTGTTGGTATTTGGAGTGAAAACCGAACTCCTATTTATAGGAAAATGTTAAGGAGTTGCAGTATGGGCAGAATGGCACAATTTGCCAACTTTGCCCTTCTTGCAAGATTTGCATGTGAGCTGGCTTTTCCAACAGTCTTCAAGAGCTCTGATGGATGATAGGGTTTGGTTTTGATTTGGTGGACTGATGGGATTGGTCCAAGGCTCAAGGAAAATAGGAATAAACAATGCTTTGTTTTGAAAAGTTTCTCTCTTCTTGATCCACTTGCCTTCCCCTTGCATAAGCTACATTATTTTAATGTGCAACTTGATAAAATCAAGGCAAAGGTCCTAATGATGTTAGGATGGCCTCTAAACATCAGAAAAGGTGAAGGTTTTGGTGACATTCTGATTTTTTAAGTGCAAGACAAAATGCCAACATGCCAACTTTAGTGCACCATAACTTAAAAACCATGCATCCAAATTGTGAGATTTTTGATCCTTTGCAAAATAGGCATTTGATAGAACAAGTTTCATGTGGAAGAAATCTTGAGATGAGGCTTGGAATCATTAGAAAATCATTCACGAAGTTAGGTACAAAGGGCTGTCCAAAAAACTTAGAAAAAATTCTAAGTTATGAAAATTTCACAACTTGAAACACCCATCTTTAGGGCATCATAACTTGAGATTGGTTTATCCAAATGAAGAGTTCTACACATGCTTGGAAAGCTTGAAGAACAAGGAACAACTTTCATGTCCAAAGATTTTTTATTTGAAGCTTGGAACTAGGTGACAACTTGAGTTAAAGTTAGATGAAAATTATGGTGAAAATGCTGAAAATTTCACCAAGTCCCAAAGACAACTTATCTTCCAAGTCTCATAACTTAAAGACCATGCATTTTTTTGAAAGAGGGACCTCTAATACACTTTGAAGATCATGAAAAGGGATTCCATTTGAGCTTTGAGTCACTCAATTTGGATGTGTGGTTTGAGAGTTATGACCTTTACAATTTTAGACAAGAAGTGAATTTTCCACATTTGAAAAGTTACAAAGACCAAACCTTGCTTCCTTTGCAATAAACCCTTCAAAACTTGATATCTCATGCCTTAACTCATCAATGAGTCATGTAATGATGGATTGAGGACTTGGATGCATCATTTTCGATCAAAATATCAAAGGTTAGAGTCTCAGTCAAAACCCTAATTTCACTTGTTAATGCACTTGAATGATCTCTGATGATCTTGCTTCTTCAATCACATCTAAGGCTCATAGATGGTCTCTAGGGATGTCTACTATCACATGGAGTCATGTTCCAGGGTTTGAGAATAACTCTTGATCAATATCAAAGCTCATGGCTATCTTGTCATGACAAAACCCTCACTGGAGGCAGGGTGAACTTGTAACTCAAGGCACTTGGTGATGAGAACCAGTCACACTTGAATTCTTGTTGAGTAAGACCTCTAGGATGTAGGTGAGCTCAAAAGTTGCATTTGGGGACTTAATTGTCTTTCTCTCCTTGAATCAGATGAGAACTTGGCTTAGGAGACTTTGTCCTCCTCTTTGTATAAGCCCTGGCTTTTCACCACAAGAAACAAACTAGCAAAATGAAGTGGTTAGTTAAAATGCATAGATGATTGAACCTAAATGTCAATGTAAGATGATATGACATCTAAGGGGTAAAATTTGGGGTACAACAGGAAGGTGTTAACACCCAAAACATCTATAGTACTCTATAGGAATCTCTTGAAAATCTATGTTTGGTTTAAAAGGTGTTATTTCTAAAAGATTAAGGAGATGAGAAGAGAAATATTTTTTATAATTTTTGTGTTTGACAAGACTTCCTAAGCCTCGTGCCTACGAACCCAAAAAGTGCAATGGAGGATCAAAACCTCGTAGTTTGTGGTAAAAATAACAAAAGAGTTTGTTGTGATTGATTTTAAATGGAAAGACAAGTTGTCATTTTAAAGAGAAAACTTAACTAATCACCCACAAGTATATGAAAATGGACCTCTGCATCACTATTAAGAAGGGCTCCAACCTGGATAGAAATCAACATGTATGCCACTAACTCTCTCAAGTGGAAAAGAATCAACATCAAACATTACCATGGGGATAGGAGAATCACATCTCAACTATGAAAATGACTCATTTCTAATCCTTAAGAAAAGGTTTAAAAAGAAAAGCGCACAAAGGGCCCAAAATGGTTTGAATGAGTTGTGTATTTTTTAAGTCTTTTGAAATGGTTTTGATATGCTTAAGATGAATTATCATTAATTTAAGAAAGATATGTTTGAAATCACTTGACAGAGTCAAGGTTTATTGAGAAAGTGGTTCAAGTTTGAAAACACGAAGGTTTTGAAAAAGGGAGAAGATTTTGAAAGTTTAAGAAGGGGGAGATGAAGAGCCTACCCTAATAAAAGAAATAAAGTGCAAGTGTGTGCAAGTGAACTAACCAGAACTTGACAAGAGTCAAGACCAAAGTTCCATTCCTTTGGAGTAAGCCACAAGCAAGCCAAGTAATCAAAGCATAAACCAATGTATCAAATGAAAGAAGAACCTAGGCCAAAAGGTCAAAACCAAAGTAACATAGCCAAGTCTTCAAGAAGTCAACTCAAGGTCAAAGGTACCAAATGAATTCCAAGGTCTCAAATCACAACTCCAAAGCAAAGGATCAAGAACCTAAATCTAAGTCCGCAAGTCCAACATCCAAGCTTGGGATAGTAACCAATAGTCCAAGGAAGCAATTAAGTCTTTTAGGGGTTTTTTCATTATTAATGTCTTTTAAAAGAAAAAGAAAAGTCCAAGTGGACAAAGGAAAAAAGAAGCATAAACATAAACAATATAAAATGTAAATGATGAAATTAAAAACATAATATAAAGAGCAAGAAGTAAAGAGCATAAAATTAAAGGTGCAAGAAAAGTAAATGGCATAAAGTAAAAGTTAGCACAATAATATTGTTAGTATTGATGTTAGAATTAATAATCCGATTCAGGATAAATTTAGCGCTATGTTAAGTAATCGTAGCACAATCTATAAAGAAGATCATACTATGGGAGGCCAGTCAATAACAATTTATGTACCATATATGTTAGAGATATGATAGAAATCATACTCCTAAAACATGTAGCACAAGTAAAAACCAAGGAGGGATCAAGCACTAAGGTAAGGGGATTGGTCCATTACATCAATCAATCCTTCATGACAACTTAGGACAAACTTATGCATCAATCCAAAGTACCTCAAATGATCATTGATCCATTGAATGGTAGATTTGAAATGATGAAAGTTCATCAAGCATCAATCCAAATATCATGAACAAGATGGACAACAAATAATCTAATTGATCAAGAGAAAAGAAAAAGGAAAAAGAAAGAGAAGTAAAGATGAAAAGATAAACCAAATTGAATCAAGACTCAAGATCCATTCATAATCAATTTCAATCACCTTTCTTGGTGGATTAAGGCACTAAACCTATCATCAACTCAAAGCACCAAAAATAAATCAAATGATTTATTTAATGATAGATTTGAATTGATGAAGATTCATCCGATCTCATCAACACCCAAAGTCCATTGGAATCGAGGAGAACTTTGATTAAGAAATTATGATCCAAGGCAACAACCAGCACACAAGCCAAAATGCAATATTAAACAATTAAAAATGCATGAAAATATTTTTTAAATGATTTTTAAAATGAAAATAAGAGAGAAAATCAAGATGAAGCCTCTAAACAAATATTAAGTGATCAAGAAATTTAAGACAAGTCAGAAACAAGTCTAGGATCACATGATAATTTTTGGAGAATTTAAAAATGCATAAAAGTATTTTTTTTTTTAATAAATTAAAATGCATGAAAAATGTGAAAAATGATGAAAAATATCAAATCAAGGAATAAAAATATGGAAAAATGCTCATAAAATAGAAAACATTTTTGGAAAATTATGAAAAAAAATTGGAGTAAGAAATATGAAAGGAGCTATTTTTTATGATTTTTCAAAATAAAATGAGAAAATAAAACAATTAAAATGAAATGAAAATGCTGGAAAAAACCACAACCATTAGATCTGATCTAAGACTGAGAATCAAAACGCGCGCAACCATCAAATTTCATTTAAAATAGATTCAAAGGCTCATATCAAGAGAGGCACGATGAAGTTTAAATGAAATAACACACATGATCTATTTTAAATCAAAACAACTCAGGCCACCATGTGAGCTTCTCCGATCATCTTCTCCGGTGAGTTGCTCATTGGATTTTAGCAAATGGCAAAACTAGATCATGAGACCAGTGCCATTGTGACCATCTCATTGAAGCGAACTAAACAATGTGCTTCACTTTCATTGAATGAAAGTGAACATGGAGAATTTCAAGGAAAATCAATGAAACAAGAAAGCACGAAAAGAAAAATTAAATGACTAATTTGAATAATCAACACAAGGTAATTAAGGGGAAACAATCAAAAAGCAATAAGCTACATCGTGGTAACTTGTTTGAGTCTAAAAGATGCTCAGAACTACCTTGTCCAAATGATGATCAGAGGTGCTGAAAGTTGGATCTGGTTAGAGAAATTCATTGAGTCTTATAGCTTAATTCTTGTTGAATAAGCTTTAGAGAAGAATGGTGGAGCTAATGGAATCAAGACATAAGGTTGAAAGAGCTTAGAATTTTCAGTGCAAGGTGGAAGCTCGAGAAGAGGTTCTAGGGGCTTTCTAAGCATGGTTTTCAGTGCAAATGAGTCCTCTATTTATAGTTGAGGTGAGAGGATGGAATACGTGTGAGAATTTATTAGAATTCGTGTGAAATCATGAACAAGGAATGCATGACCAATCTTGAATGAAAATCTACTGAAACGCAAGTCATTCCTTCATATTTCGGCTCATTTTTTATCCTCACACATCACTTAACCTCATCATGGAGAAAACCCGTGAATTCATTGACTTAATTTGGAGTTTTGAGTGAATTGCAAATTCTGGTCATAACCAAAACTCAGTTTCATGGAGGAATGATCATAGCTAGGCCAAATGTAATCTACTCGTACATTTCTTGATTTTCCTTGAGCCAAATGATCCTCTAATGGGGGAGAACACAATGCAAAAGGAATCAAACCAAAAGGATGCTTGAGGTGAAAATGACATGAGTTGAAAGTTAAGGCCGTGGCACTGAAAATCAGGCCAGACATTAGATCAAATATGTCATGACCTAGTTTTGTGCACAAGTGGCCTTTAAGATTTGAGGTCCTTAGAGCATGAATTGGTGTTTGACATCTAAAGCAAAGTTGTATAGGACATCAATAAGGATATTTGGCAAAAAGAAGCTCCCATAAAAGTTGAAAATTGAAGAAGTTATGATATTTGGAACATAGGCATGCCATACTTGAACTTCAAGTCAAAATTTTCTAAGTCCACAAAATGACCTATAATGTTTCCACACTTTTGATGGTCTTCGAAGAACAATTAGCTCTTGAGTTATAAAGAGAAGTTTGAGGGGATGTCAAGGAGAGTCAATTGCCCAAAGAAGCACTCAAAAATGTTGAAGTATGAAGAAGTTATGAAGTCTTGAACTTAGGCTTGAAATGTTGACTTTTTAGATCAAACCTTCTTGCACAAACTTGCAACCTTGGATATTTTCTTGCATTTCAAGGTACATTGATGATCATATAAACTCAAAATGATGTACTCTTGATTGTCCTTTGATGAATCTTGCAATGGTTTGAGGAAACTTGTTGATGAAGACATGGAAATGAACACAAGAACCTTTGAAAATTCTTGAGAAACAAGCCATCCAACCTTTGAGTTATCTTTAATCAAATGAAGTTGAATGATGCTTGAGACTTTATTATTTGAGATTAGAGGTCATGATTTGATGAATAACCTTTGAAAATCAATGGTATTTTGACTTGAGGATCTCAAACCCTACCTGAGTATACAATCACTTGATGCTCTTGATTCCAAACCCTACCTTGCAAAAGAAACAAAGGGACAAGGCATATATTTTTGTATTTTGATTAGAGGTTATTGAAATATAAATCATATAAGTACAAAAAGAAAGATTCACAAAGAGGTGATCGATGATCTCTGCATAGGCAAACCCAAAAGTGAGAGGGTTAGGAGACAACCAAGTTTGTAATCTTAATGCATTGTAAAGATGCAAATGAGGCGGGATCTTAGGGGTAAAAATTAGGGTATTACAATAAGAAACGGTGATCTTGTACAATATTTAATTAAGACACTATGAGATTGAGTAAAGTAGTTAGCTGACTGTGATTTGTTATGAAATTGTCGGAATAGTACTTTAAGGATGGTTATTGAACTTAAGATTAAGATGTGCGAAGTTATTGTAATATTAATTTTGTTAGATGGATATTTTTAGACTTGGGTAAGATTTAAATATCAACATTAGTTTAGATTTATTTAAGTACCCAAGATTTAAGGAGGAACCTCTAAGAAGAATACCAGTGATGAGTTATTTAAAGAAAGTAATAAATGTTAATATAAAAGAGATTGAATTAGACTTTAAACGACTCTATGGAAATTGTTATTAAATAAGTGAGGAGGATGATATTTGTGAGATTTTGATAAGAAATGCATTGTCATTAACCATAGGAATTTTGAATGTATATAAGTTATTTTTATTATTTATTTGGTACTATGACTTTGGTGTGTTATCTGATAAACATTTATTGAACTGATGATTAAGGGATACTTGGAATCTAGTGAGAGAATCATGAGCTACGACCGGGAGGGAAAGTAGACGTGAGAATTAGTTAATCTTGTTGATCTTTGGAGTAAAGACCTTTGCATATGAGTTTTACTTGTGATGGTAAGGGCAGCCTGTGCGGCGGTTTATATTCGTATCATTTAGATTTAGGAGCATGCATATTCACATGGAAAGATAATTTTAAAATAATAATTTTTGTGATTTTGCTTTCTCTTAAGCTGTTATGTTTTGTATGATTTGTTTTATAATATCGTATTGTATGTTTTGTTTGATTTGATATGGATGGTGGAAGATTGAACCCTTACAACTAACATTTTAGGTACCAATGAATTTGAAGACGTGAAGTGAAAATGGTGTGACGTTTCTTTTGATCGCGGGGAGAAAATTGGATTTACCAAACTCATTTAATTTATTTTCAATCACATATCTTTCCAAACTTTTAATTATAACTTATATATAAACATAAATTGTAGCATTTTTAAAAGTAAATATAGTTTTTTAAAGTAATGTCTTGAAATAAAATATGGGGCGTTACATTTTACATGTCTCCCTTGAGTTTTTGGTGATATGATGAAGTGCCACATTCCAATGCTTAAATTGAAGAGGATGCAAAAAGCCACCCTTTCGCTTGTAGAAGCCATCCATGTGCCGGTTACGAAAGGGATTCCAACTACAAGCATGCATTTGATCCAACTTCTTTTAATCTTCCTATTTTGACTAGGAATGATGCACATGTTTCTTCTAGTCGACCCACATTGGAAGGTACTTCATATTCGACATCACATGCGACCGACATAAATTCTTATAAAGGGTATTCCCCTAAGATGCATTTTTGGGAGAGGGCATGACGATAAAATATCCTGAACAACCACATAAATTTAAGAAGATCTAGTCCTGAGGCATGCTTAACCTCAACCTTAGGTGCATTAATTATCTTGTGGAGAGCGTTAATTCTATTACTATCGATCAAAACTTGTTAGGGGGATAATATGTGTGAGAAAGTTCTAGAAGGGGGGTTGCATAGACTTTACCCTTTGCAAAATATTCGAATTTAAAAGTCTTTCACAAAATTGAGTAGCACCAATTTAATGGTGTATGCTTATGATCGATATCACGAGTTACATAGTGTTTAGGCGATAGAATGAAATATGAATAATTAAAATCTTATATAATCAATGACTTAATCAATACAAATTCAATATGAACAAGGTGTTAATGGATTTTTTATTCAATGCATCAATATAACAATACATGTTACACACATCTTTAATTGAAGAAAGAGGAACCATATGACTTAATCTATTTCGTATCAAAACTTATACAACAAATATCTATAAACAAATTAAAGCCTAACAATATGCAATTCTACGAAAATGATAAAGAACCTAAACATGCAACATATATAAAAAATTAAAAAGAGATAAGGAAAGAGAAAAAATGCACCATGGTTTATATTGGTTCAATGTGTTCATCCTTGCTTTGTGCCTACTTTAGCCTCCAATGGTAAGCCATTGAAGAATCACATTCTTATATTATTTTGACAATTTTTACATCGTGTGTTTAATACAAACAAATAACAAGATACTAAAATAAATAAATAAATTACAGCTCCAATATGAATCTTTCCTTCTAGTGTTATACATATCACACACATATGAAATTCTCAAGACCATCAGTCAGTCTTGAATGTTCTCTTATTCAGATTCAAGATCAATTCTAAGCACGCATTTTAAAGTGAGCATGTCTCCTAAACTACCTCAAAACACCACTGTACAAGGTTTCTCACAGTAGTGGTAAAAGCTTAACCATCGATAATTGTTATAAACCTACTAAGGCCACCGAGTCTATTTGCCATTGTAGGGGGAACACACACACCTATACTTTTTGACCAATACAGTAGCGGCCACCATGGGGCTTTGATAAAACTAAAATAGGCCACACCTCCTTTATCATCGTTACCTTTCCCACTAGGACTCTTCACTCCTATACTTAGCAACCACCAACTAGGGTTAATAAGAGAGATATATCCTCTATTCTAGAAGGCACCAATGGTACTGGTGATGTTGGCTCCCTATTGGAGATGTCTGCCGCCATGGACGAATTACACCGCCATAACCATACGTTGGAAGACAACATCCAGAACATCATACAACGCCAATATGACTCCAATCCTCTGAAGGAGGGAAACTATCCTAAAGGGTTTCAAACCTCCCCCATTGGTCAAATTTGATGGGCGCAATGATCCCTATGTGCATATTGCCTCCATAAACACATAAATGACCATCATAGAAACACCCAAATCCCTAAAATGAAATTTGCTACCTGGCACTTCCAAGGATGCCGCCATCAGATGGTATATGGCTTCCATCAACAGCTACCAGGAACTGGTAAAAAAGTTGGTGCATCAGTTCTCTGCCAGCAGTCATAGGAAGATGTCCACTACCAACCTCTTTAATATACACCAAGGTCTTTTGGAGTCACTGAGGGACTATCTCACCCATTTCAACAAGTTTTAGTTCATTTAATGGATTAAACTCAAAAAATTCTTAATATAATTTGTGCAAAATAATATTATAAAAAATGGTTGTGCTTGGAACTTTGTTGTTTGAAAATCGACAATTTAGACATAAACTCTAATTGGAACAATAGAGAATCGCTATGAAAATAAGGAATAACCAAAGATCATATTAAAAATTAATAAAGTAAAAGCTTCGAATTTAAAGGATTAAAAGAAAGGACGCAAATTCATACATCTTCTCACAAACTATTTTCTCTCTATGACTTGGATACTTAAGTTCTATAGAGAATACTTAATGAATTTTGTGACCTTTGTTTACATGACATAACTCATCTTATATACTATTACAATGTTAACTGTCAATAACAGTTATCTTTGCCAAAAGCGACACGTACACCCTTACATGGACTTCAACCTTCTAGTCTTCTTCCACGTGTCTTTGACATTTAAACTATTTTGAACTGCTCTTTCCATTTCAAACCATCTTTTAAATCTCTTAAATGCTTATGTCGAAATTTTCCTTTGTCAAATTGTAGCGAGCGATTTTGGACGCGGTTCTTAAGCGCTGGTCGCCCTCTGTGGTTGAGTTTTAGCTACAGGTCGATTCATTTTTTATCCTATTGTGAGCTGAATAAGGAAGGGAAATAGATGTCTCCAATTAACCCTGCTTTGCATACTGAGATTAAACAGCGGTCTGTTAGGTTACGAATGCTATCAATGTGGGGGGGCCCTTGTACTGGTTATTTGTATTTTCGCCAATACGGTTTTCTTTTCTCTTTCTAGGACTTTATAGCGGGGAACAAGGATTAGGATGTTAGGACTGATGTTTTTGATAGATACATGAGAGTATGGGATTTTGGGTTTTTGTTTAGTGTGCTCGCTAAGATTTTTCTTTCAATCTGATGCCTACGTATTCCCGTTTACCGAAACAGGGAAATCAGAGCGTTCGTAGTTCCTCCTATTCTATGGGAGGAAATGGTTGTTTTGGTGTCTTGTTCAAAGCCCAAGACGTGAAGCGAAAGGTAGTTTGTATCTTGTTCAAAGCCCAAGATGTGAAGCTGAAGGGTCTATTTGTATCTTGTTCAAAGCCCAAGATGTGAAGCTAAAAAGGTGTTGACTTTAGAGAGAATTTGTCATCTCTAAAGAGGGGTTTTGTCTGTCACAACTATTTATAAAGGAGAATTACTTTAACCGGGATGTGTAAATCCGGCAATGCCATAATTTCCTTTATAGGGGATTTTAACCTGAAGGAGAAGACTTTAACTCAGTGTAGAGCAATGCTATCTTTCCTTAGGAATTTCTCATGCTAAAAGAGGGACAGTGGCATGGATGTAGATGATCCAGAGGCTTGCCGCTTACAGCGATTAGATGAAGGGGAAGGAGTTGTTGATGTTTGTGTACTGTGAACGAGGCACAATTTTGATGCTAAAAGGTTGATTGGATCAACCAGTGGTTTTCTTATATAAAGCCTAAGAGGAGGCTAATATGTGTCTCGTACAAAGCCCGAGAGAGAGGCTAAAAGGTTTTGACTCGACGTGGGAATCTTTTGGTATCTCGTATAAAGCCCGAGATGGAGGATATTTGACTCAACAAGAGAGTTTTTGTATCTCGTACAAAGCCCGAGATGGAGGCTAAAATTTGTTTGGCTCAATAAGAACCTTTTTGTATCTCGTATAAAGCCCGAGATGGAGGCGAAAAGGGTGATTGACTCAACGAGGAAGTCTCTTATGTGTCTCGTACAAAGCCCGAGAGAGAGGCTAAACGTTGTTTGACTCCGCTGGGGAGGATCATTGTACAAAGCCCAAGAGAGGCTATGGTTACTGTTTCAGTTGAGTGACAGGTCCAGTATGCTGATTTAAAGAGAAAATATGTTCTTATATGAGCAATACTGTACTCAAGGATTTGATTCAAGGATCCGGGTTATTCTTGTTTTTTAAGGAAGCGGGAAATCCGAAGGGTACTGAGACTGTCCGAGTCTGCGGGTTTTCTTCCTATTTTTAAAGGGGTCACTTGAGAATGTCTTTGAGACTCAAGGAGATTAGACTGTCCAAGTCTAGAGTTTCATCTTTTATACTGTGCTTTGAGAAACAGTAGTAGACTCTATGAAATGATTGTTCTATGCAGATGATTAAGTTCTGTTCCTATACCTCTAGGAGGTCGTCGGGAGAATTTGTACGAAGCCCAAGAGGAGGCTGGAAACCTTTTTTAAGAGGCCGACGGGTCCTTGTACAATGCCCAAGAGGAGGCTATCATTCCCGGGGGAAGAGATCATTATACGAAGCCTAAGAGGAGGCTGTGAATACTTCTAAGAAGCCGTAGGGTCCTTGTACTAAGCCCAAGAGGAGGCGGGGTTGCTTTTAGGAAGCCTGTGGGTTCTTGTACAATGCCCAAGAGGAGGCCGATGCTTTTAAGAAGCCGCTGGGTCCCCAAACCCCCGAGAAATTCAAGACAGGCCATTCACGAGGAATGGATCAAGCCAGGAAAGTTCGAGAATTTGGAAGAAACTCAAAGATGCCATTCACGGAGAATACATTCATCTCTGGGAGTAAAGTTTCTTGACAATTCCTAATGAGGACAGCCAAAGAGAAGACTGTATCTGGTGATCCTATTGGGGATCTAGTTGTCTATTTCTACGAATAAACGGAACGGCGTCACCTAGTTCTAGACGTAGTTGCCGGGGAAACTCGAAATATCTATACTATTATTACACAGTTGATATGAGTTTATGAAAGAAGGCTTACAGTGAAACAGCCCCACAATACAGTTATATGTATATGAAAATGGTAAATGAAAGCAATAACCACTTACTCGGTTGTAGAGCTTGCATGCTGTTTGGTTAGTTGTTCAATAAAGAAAGATTGAAAACAACAGTATATTCTAAATCAAAGGAGAAAGTGCTTTGAAAAAGAAATATTTGGGGCTTACCGCTCAAGGAGAGGCCCAGAGTTTTATCAGTGAGCGCACTGTTTGAATTTGTACAGAGGGACTTATACAAGTGACTGAGGCCCAAAAAGGTTTTCTGTACAAAGGGATGGGTCTTACACTCTCTCAAGAGGCCCAAAAAGGTTTAAAGAAAAAGAGTGGGGCTTATAACATGAGGGTAGGCCCAATTTGACTTTTCGTTTGAAATGGCGATCGCGCCGAGGTTTTCTTTTAACGCAGAGGGACTTATACAATAAGTGAGGCCCAAAATGTTTTGGTTAAAAGGGGATTGGGTCTTACACTCTATTAGAGGCCCAAGAGTTTTGAATGGGTCTTATAGCTCAAGGAGAGGCCCAATTGTTATTTTTCAAAAGGCGACGATCGCGCCGTTTGTTTTTGACGGTATCAGGACTTACACAATACACTGAGGCCCAAAAAATGATTTGGTCAAAAAAGGATTGGGTCTTACACTCTATTAGAGGCCCAAAAATGATTTATGAGGGTTGAATTAATCCAAAAACCCTAATTTGTTTTCAAAAATGTATTTAATTGAATAAAAATTCAATTAAAATGATCAAAATTGTTTAACATATGAAAAACAAATTGGGAGCTTGGATTAATGCTTTAGAAATTAAGTATTGACCACTTGCAGCTGGTGATCGTGATTTGTGTAGGAGGTGTTACAGTTATGTTGTGATGATCTGAACAGCTTCCCTAGGTGCTATGGAGTGTGTTTGAATGCTTGGACTTGATTGAAATTGGTTGGATCACTTCATGGCATCTCAACTGCACTTTGGTTAAAACCTTGAGCAATTGACTGGTGATTCTGAGAAATCAATGTTCCAGTTGTTGTTTAAGTGTTTGATCAGCTCATATGTGATGTATATGAGGTGTGTGTGTGATTGGTTTGAGTGGAATAGCTCTCAAACTCAAAACCTGATAGTGACTTGCCTTAGAAGGCAAAATTGGAGTGAAAGAAGAGATTTTGAGGAAAGCATCTGTTTGATGGCTTTGGTGTACTCAAACTGATCACAATTGAGCTCTATTTATAGTAGAGCAAGTTTGTTTTGCAAGGAATAGTGAATGGCAACTGCTAAGTAGGTTTGGCCAATGTTGGCAAATGAAAATCCAAGTCTCCTCTAGCCATTGACTAGAGGTTAGGGCACAGAGCTTTGGTTCCCTTGGTCTTGGATAAGCCTTGACTGATTTCAGATGAGAATGGCTCAGTCCATGCCACCTTGATGCTTCCATTGAATGCTTCAATCCAAATTTGGAGTCTTGTCCCTATTTTGGCCATTCTAGGTTCAACATGCTATTTCTTGTTCCATGGAATTTGGAGGCTTGGCTCAGTGATTGTCCCCTTTAGATTCAATCCTCAGATGTGTCCAAGTGGATAGGAACATTTGAATTTGGCTGATTTTGGCAAATCGAGCAAAATTGCAAATTCTGCCTTGCCTTTGACAGATTTCAGCAAGGCAACTTGCCAATGTCATATCTCATGGTGTAAGTTGAATTTGGTAATGTTCTTGACCATTTTGGAAAACCCTTACATGATACAACAACTGTTTGAACATGTTTGGTTTTGATCTCTTTTGAATCCAAGTGAAAAATCCCCCTACATTTGGCAAAAAGTAAGGCAAAATCTGACTTAGTGAAATTTTCACTAAGTGTTGGAACAAAGTGTTTTCTCTTGATTTTGATCACTCCATAACTCAAAATCCTTAATGAATTGGGACATAGGTCAGTATGAAGCTTTTGTAGAGGGAAATGAGGTCTACAAATCAAGCTTTGAATGGGGCACAATGGCCTTGTGGTTTAGGAGTTATGACCCTCCAAAGTTGGTGCATTAGTGGCACTTTTTCATGACTTAGAAAAATTTCTAAGTTTTATAGTTACCCCTTTTACAAGCTATCCAACTTTTCTTGATTTTTCTTGATGAATGATGATTCAAATCATACATTAACATCATTTTAGGGTTAAAAATCCATTTTGGTGAAAAATCTCAAAAAGTCAAAGTTGACTTTTGTGCACAATTGACTTTTTATCAGATGAATTCCAAACTGTGCTATTCTTCATGAAATCATGTCCTTGACCTAAATCAAACTTGATGGACATGTTCCATGGGTATCATAGGGTATATTGATGCATGTCATAGGGCTTGGGAGCATGTCCTGGTCAAAAGTCAAAGTTACAATTGACTTTTCCCTTAAAACCCTAATTGTGGTGCAGATGAAATTGAGACTTGTTGCTCAAGCTTCTTGGATTAATCCATTGTTCCAAGTGGATCAATATAGTTCATTAGAGACCCTCAAACACTCTCTTGAGGTCTTGGCTCATGGTTTGTCCCAAAAGTCAACTTAGGGGTGAATTAGGTCAAGAAACCCTAATTCCTGATTTTTGATGAATGCATCCCTTGAGGCAAAATTGACTTGATGATTGGGTCCATGGAGTATATTAGGTTATGTTTTGGATCATTGGCTTGTGCCCAGATGAAAAATTTCCATCTAGAGGCCCTGGTCGACCAAAACCCTAATTTGGTGACACTGTCGATCTTGAGACTTGATCCACCTAAAATGGAGCATCCTTGTGCTTAATCCTTGAAGTGGGAGTCCGTTTGATCCATTGTGGATGTTTGAGAGGTTAGACAAGTTGAAGATCATGTCATTCCTTGATTGATCCTTTGTCTATGCACTCAGAGAGGGCTTGAAACCCTAATTTTGATTGTAGTGGATGCTCACCCATCTTTGGGGAGACTGATGAAGTATGATGGTTCCTCCATATTGTAATGATGATTTTCACAATGATGGGAAATCTTAGTGGTCAAAATTTGGGGTATGACACGAATCTTTGGGGCATAACGTTGAAATAATGGCAAAATACCCTTTTTGGTCCTTTAACTTTACCTAGGGGTTCATTTTGGTCCCTTAACTTTAAAAAGTGTCATATTGGTCCCTTAACTCTTCAAAACGTTCCATATTAGTCCTTTTCGTCTTATTAGCGACGGAAAAATTCAATAATCAGTCGCTAAATTCGTCTTATTGAACCCAGAGGTAAAGTTAAAGGACCAAAAATGGTATTTTGCCTGAAATAATTAAGCTACTTGTACTTAGCCTGTATATTTATCTCATTCCCAATTCTATTCAAATATACCAAATCACCATAAACCTTTTCAAGATTCGAAACATGTTTTGAAGAGAGAGTGAACTTATACTTGTGAATCTGTTTATGAGATACTTCCAAACCAGATTTGGTAGTTCTCTAGGTTATATAACCCTTGAATTCAAAAAGAGACTAAGTATAAAACCATTTGATAGGCGAGTCGAACTAACCTTTTTGATAAAAGTTATTGACATGTCAAGACTATAGCTAGGTTATTTTATACTTAGAAATCTCATACCTTTATATCAGGATTTTATGTCAAAGTACTAAAACAAAATTCCTAGGATAACACACCAAAAACTCATAGATACATTTTGGTTGGTATTTGTTATTTTACCAAGTGTATCGAGGCTGTTCCCTTGATCAATGTTAATCAGGAAGCAGTAAATAACTTTAGTTAGAATCACATCATTTATAGGTTTAGAATTCCTGAAACTTTAACCATTAATCAATGTACAACTTTTACTAGTCGAAAGATGATTGAGTTTGCTTCTGTTTCAGGAATCGAACTTTTAAAGTCTACCCCCTATTATGCTTAGGAAAATGGCCAAGTCGAAGGAGCCAACAAAATTGTAATATGCCTAATTAAGAGAAATGTGGGTTAGAAGCCAAGAAATTGGCATAAGACTTTAGATCAAGTATTGTGGGCTTGTCTGTCGAGATTTATTTAATATGTCGAGGGAGGAAACTAATTCTACTAGATTTCAAGTAACATTTGGTCAGGATGCAGTCTTGCCTGTCGATATTTATTTACAATAACCTAGAATTCATAGGCAAGTCGAAATTCCTTCTGACCATTATTGGAAGATGATGTTAGATGAATTGGTCGATTTAGATGAAGAAAGATTAACGACCCTGAACTTTCTTATAAGACAGAAAGAACGAATAGCTTAGGCCTACAATAAGAAAGTTAAGTCGAAAGCCTTTACAATTATTGATTACATTTGGAAAGTTATTTTGCCAATGAATTAAAATGACAAGAATTTAGGTAAAAGATCACCAAATTGAGAAGGCCCATTTCGAATTAGCTATGTGTTTTCAAATAATGCTTATGAAATTAAAGAGTTGACTCCTGAAGGTCGAATTCTGAGAATAAATGGTAAGTACTTGAAAAAGTACAAGCCTTTGCTGCAGGAAATCGAATAATTGAAGAATAATACATGTGAAATAAAAATGTCAAAATGGCATTAAAATTGAAAAGTGCCAAAATGGTAATTTGTCATTCAAAATAGTTAGATAGAAAATTTAAAGGGGAAATTCAGCCTTAATCCTTTTAAGGTGTTTCTTTGCCTGTCCGATCTTTGTGTCGTTCATGGAGTCTTCAGACTTCAAGGTTTGAAATTCTTCGTCTAACGCATAGACAACATCAACATGTTAAAGACCAATGTTGGCTTCCCGAACCAATTTTTCTTTAATAGAAGCCAGTCTTGAGGTTTGGATCACAACTTTCTTTTGTTTATCCTCTTTAATATTTCATTGTAGTTCCTCCAACTGTTTTGTCAAGTTTGAAATGTTTTCAGCGCAAATTGCCACCTGATCTGTATCCTATTTGGTTTGTTCCTTTAGCTCATTAACTCGACCTTAAGATTGAGTAACTAAGGTCCATTGTTGAGATATAACATCATTCTTTTGTTTGACAGGTAACCCCCTTTGAGTCCATCGTATCGGAGATAAAAACAATGATCAACAACATCACATCAAGACCGATCTCTCTGGTTCAAAAAGCACTGCCATCACAACCTTTGATCCACGGTACCACATCAACATAGTGCATCATAAGCTTTGTTTCATCGTAGTTTTTGCAATCATTACCATTTTTGGTTCCGTAATAGAACAATATCATTATTATCAGGTTCCTCATTAAGAAGATTAAACCTAAACCCCTTGATATGTTCCCTAGCATCAACTGCACCATTGGCAACTGGCGCACCTCTCCCTTTCCTCGTATGTCCGCTGTGATATGCATCTGCCTTGTTCTTATTTAATCTTATTATTTTTTGCACAACTGTTCAGGGCTCATATTTAGATGAGTTTGCTATCCTTTGTTGCATCTTCGTTGCTTTTCTTTTTCTCTCCTTCAATTATTCCCTGACATTTCTCCATGCATCCCTCAGTGTAGTGCCCAAAACGACCAAGGAGGTGTAATTCGTCGTATTCCACCTTATAACACTACTACAAATAATATATTTTATGACAAAGCTTTCACCTTAGCAAATGAAAATACAAGGTCAAATGATCGGAAAGACGTCATTTTTTTAAATTTTAATCTTATCCCTTAGTTTTATAGAAAACCGACAGGTTATGTAGCTCAGCGTTTGAGCTTCAATTCCAAGCTCCTACAAATTTATGCTTTATTTGGAACCAAATTTTCGCCATTATTTTATAAATCATCTTAAATTGAACACAGTTTTACCTTGGTTATTTAGAAAATCGACATTAAAAGTTTATTAACATTTTATTTAAATAAATTAAATGCAGTTTTATCTCGGTATTGTTCTCTCAGTTTTTATGAAAATCAACAGGTTATGCAACTCAGTGTTTGAGCTTCAATTCCAAGCTCCTACAAATTTATGCTTAATTTAGAACCAAAATTTCGCCATTATTTTATAAATCATCTTAAATTGAACATAATTTTACCTCAGTTATTTAGAAAATCGACATTAAAAGTTTATTAATATTTTATTTAAATAAATTAAACGCAGTTTTATCTCGGTATTATTCGCTCGATTTTTATGAAAATCAACAGGTTATGTAGCTCAGTGTTTGAGCTTCAATTCCAAGCTCCTACAAATTTATGCTTTATTTAGAACCAAAATTTTGCCATTATTTTATAAATCATCTTAAATTGAACGCAGTTTTACCTCAGTTATTTAGAAAATTGACATTAAAATTTTATTAATATTTTATTTAAATAAATTAAATGCAGTTTTACCTCGGTATTGTTCTCTCGGTTTTTATGAAAACCGAGATGTAAACTCTAAATAATATTTTACCCACTCACCAGAATGTTAAGTTTCATTCGCTTTTTACGCGTAACACTTTTATTCGAATGAAACGCCTTTCGCTAAACCTAACAAACTGAAACACCATCTTCTCCAAGGAGGAAGGAAGCTAGAACCTCAAACCAACAATTTTATTTGACTCTATCATCATGTTTTCGGTATGTAAAACTCTCACCATGTTGTTGTTGTTGATGTATTTATAGTTGTTGTTGTTGTTGTTGTTGTTGTTGTTGTTGTTGTCGTTGTTGTTGTTATTATTGTTGTTGTTGTTGTTTTTGTTTTTATTGTTGTTATTGTTATTGTCATGATTTTTGAGACTTAGGGTATAATGTAATGTTGCTGTTTATTGTTATTATTGTCATGGTTTTTGAGACTTATGGTGTAATGGAGTGTTGTTTTTCAGGTATTTGTAGTTTTTGTTGTTTACTGTTATTGTTGTCTTATTTTGGAATGTTAATTTTTATTTTACTTTCAGAATCCTTATGTTATAATGGATTTTAGTTGGATGAGAGCCAATAGATTAAGTAGAGAGTATGAGAATGGAGTGATTCAACTGCTTGAATTTGCGGGAAAAAAACCTTCCTAACGATAATGAGATTTTTTGGTGTCCTAGTAAAATTTTACGAATACACAAAAACATCTAAGGGATGATATATTCAATCATTATGGTTGGGATGAAATTATTCAAAATTACACGAAATGGGTATGACATGGTGAAGTGATAAAAAAAGACCTACGTCACATAGAGTTGAAGATGATGAATTTATGAATGATACTCTAGAAGATATGATTCGTGATATTGGAGTATATGCTTTTAAGAAAGTCCATGTGGAAGATACTTTAAAAAGTGACATGGAAGTGTTGTTATATCTGGGATGCAAAAAAATTATAAGATTGTCAGCTGTGTTAAGACTATTTAATCTAAAGGCAAGAATTGGTTGGATAGATAAAAGTTTCACTGACTTACTTAAATTGTTGCAAGAAATGCTTTTAGAAGGTAACACGTTGCCGAACCGTAATTATGAGGCCAAGAAGATAATGTGTCCAATGGATTTGGAATATGTCAAAATACATGCATGTTGTAATGATTGCATATTATATAGGAAAGAGTTTGAAAACTTGAAGGAGTGCCCGAGGTGTGTGGAGTCACACTATAAGAAGAATGATAATGATGCTGAAGATAATGTTGGTGTAACTAGAAAGCGTGTTCCTTCCAAGGTGATGTGGTACCTACCGATAATTTAAAGATCAAAAGATTGTTTGCTAATGTAAATGACGCAAAGAATATTAGATGGCATACAAATGAAAGATTATGTGATGGAAAAATTTACCTTGTAGCTGATTCATTGCAATGGAAGAAAATTGATACGTTGTTTCCTAATTTTTCCCTTGAGCCAAGAAACCATAGGCTTGGACTTGTCACCGAAGAAATGAATGTTTTTGGTAATTTGAGTACTAACCATACTTCATGCTCTGTTATTCTCATAATTTACAACCTATTTTCATGGTTGTGCTTGAAGCACAAATATATGATGTTATCAATAATGGTTTCGGGTCCAAAATAACCAGAGAACGACATATATGTTTATTTAATGCCATTGATGGAAGAATTAAGAATTTTGTGGAAGGAAGGCATTGATTTTAATGATGTGTATACAAGCGATAACTTTATATTGCGCGCCATGTTGTTTTGCACAATCAATGACTTTTTTTGCATACAGTAATTTGTCTGTATACAACGTCAAGGGACATAAAGCGTGTCCAATATGTGAAGATGATACATGCTTCAACCAATTAAAAAAAGGAAAAAGATTGTTTACCTTGGGCATAGAAATTTTCTAAGAACTAATCATCCATACCGTATATTGCGAAAGGCTTATAATGAAAAATAGGAGTTTGCTATCACTCCAAAGCCCTTAATCGGTAAGGATGTTTATAAAAGACAACAACACATTAATGTTGTCTTTGGAAAGAAACGAAAAATAACCCGTGGAGAAAAATATTTGGAAAAAGAGGTCGGTATTCTTTGATCTTCCATATTGGTCTAGCCTCGATGTAAGACATTGTCTTGATATCATGCATGTGGAGAAAAATGTATGTGATCGTTTGATTGGAACACTTCTAAACATTAAAGGCAAGACAAAAGATACTAAAACATCCCATGAAGATATATGGCAGTGATGAGTATACAACAAGAGTTAGCCCCAAAAGATATAGGAAATAGAACATATTTGACCCTTGCATGTCACACTCTGTATAAAAAAGAAAAAAAGGTTTTTGCGATTGTTTGCAGGGTATCAAAGTTCCCCAAGGGTACTCATCAAATATGAAGAAATTTGTGTCAATGAATGATCTCAAATTAGTTGACTTAAAATCTCATGATTTTTATGTCTTGATGCAACAACTTCTATCATTGGCTATTTGTGGCATTCTACCAAAAAATGTAAGGGTAACTATAAATAGATTCTGCTTATTCTTCAATGCTATATGTAGTAAAGTCACTGAACCTGGAAATTTATATGAGTTGGAACATGAGGCTGCAATTATCTTGTGTCAATTAGAGATGTTTTTTCCTCGATCATTTTTTGACATTATGGTTCACTTAATTGTTCATCTAGTAAAGGAGATTAGAATTTATGGTCCAGTTTATTTACGGTGGATGTATCCGATAGAGCGATACATGAAGATTTTTAAAGGGTATACAAAAAATCATTATCGTTCAGAAGCTCCGATCGTTGAACGGTACATCATCGAAGAAGCTATTGAGTTTTGTATAAACCATTTGTCATAAGCAAACTCTATAGGAATTTCTGAGCCTCTTCATGAGGGAAGGTATGATGGTAGAGGTATTCAAGGTTTAAATATTAATACATTTGACCGAGATGTAGTTCTTCAAGTACCTTTGTATATATTGAATAACCTTAGTGAAGTTCAACCTTACTTGACCATTCACAAAAGTCTTATCAAGGAAAAATTCTGCAGGATGAGTGAAAAATGTTGTTAAAAGAGCATAACAAAACTTTCATAACTTCGTTGAATGAAAAAGTTTCTAAAGAGAGTAATGCATCAGACACAATTAAATGGATGTCACATATGCCTAAGATTTATGTAATAAATTAGAGGGAATACGACATTAATAAATATTTATTCTATACAAAATCAAAGGATGATTGTAGTACCGTGCAAAATAGTAGGGTTATGGTTGAAGCTGAATCCATGTACTTCTCTAGTTCGAAAGATAAGAATCATGTACTAGAATCTAGAGCATACATTAGGGTCATTGAGTAGATTATTTAGATTGATTATGTTACATTTAAAGTGCCTTTATTTAAGTGCAAGTGGATTGATAATAACATTGGTATAGAAAGTGATGAATTAGGCATCACACGAGTTGATCTTCGAACGACGACTTATATGAATGAACCATTCATCATGGCATCCCAAGAAAAACAATTTTTATGTCATTGATCCTTTTAACACAAGATGATCAATTGTTTTTCAAGAAAAATATATTCCTGATAGTGATGTGCATGTTATTCGTCGTGATCATCAAGAGGGGATATGGAAAAACTAATAAGAAATGTTTTATATCACTTAGTAATATATATTTACTCATTTATCTTTTTATATTTTTTTTAATAAAGATTTAATGTTGTTGTTGTTGGCAATCTTAATTGATTTCAAATGTGGTTTAAATTATAAGTGCTTAACGATCGACGACAAATAACATAAGAGAATTTTTTGACGACCTACAAGACTTTGCATTTTGGTTATTAATTTTGTTGGTTAATTGTTTGTTTTAGTTTTAATTTTTTGTAAAATTATAAATGTGCCATTTTGGCTTTGAAAATGGAGTAAACAATAAATATTTTTGGTATAATAATTTTGTTTGAGAAATTGGCAAAAGGTACAAAGTATCTGTTTTAAAAATGGCCAAAATATGGTTCTATAATAATGTATATATTTCAGAAATGGCCAAAATATAGTTTTGTAATACATGTTCAAACCAAAATATAGAAGAAAAAAAATAAATAACAATGTTTTCCGCTCGGTTATTATTTTAAACCGAGGTAATAATGCTACTTTATTACCTCAGATTTTCAAATAACCAGAGGAAATATGGGGCGCACCATCCAATTCTGAAAAAAATAATAAAAATGCAGAAGTTGAGGATCGAACCCATGCAAAGAATACTTTACCCCTCGGTTTTGCAATAACCGAAGGGTAAAGTGGCAAGTTTTCATGATGCCCTTTGTTACCTCGCTTCTGTAATTAAAGTTTAATTCCTTTCGCATCTGAGGTAAAATGGGTATATTTGTAGTTGTGTGATTTCTTCCCTTGATAATACTAATAATGATTTTGTCAAGTCAACTTGAATGCACAGTCTTGCATACTTACCTCTTTCCTGTGTGAGTGTGGTTCTATCAACCTTGATTGTCTTCACAATGTGATTGCCAATGAATGACATGACTTTGTCATCATAGTATTCAATAGGTAATCAAGAAATCCTAACCCTAATTACTAGATGTTAAATGCCATCACTAGATGGACCGAAATTGGCACTCTAATATCTAACTAATATATAATGATTATATATGAGTCAGGGATCCTCCATTAATGGTACATGTTGATCATCGTCACTAGTATAAGTGACCATGAAGTAATCTTGCCCCATATCTACTATGTTTAAAGTGTCATGATGCGCCCACATTTGCAAGTCTATCCTCTAGAGCCTTGTATATCTTATCCTTCTCCTAACTTTTTGACAATCACACCATGTTTTCAAGGCTTCGTGAATCTTCTTTCTTCCATCTCCGAGAGTATGTATCATGGGCATTCACATTCTATGAATTTCATTTCTTGAATCTTCAGACTTCCTAATGTCTCTCCTTATCAACTGGCTTTACCTTAGGATGGAAGGATTTCGCTGCAACTTCCCTTGCATTAGAGGTTTCACCCGTCACTATATTCTTGTACGTCATGATACCTCTCATGCTATTTTCATCAACCTCTCCATACTAACTTCCTATCACACTCTGCATGGCAGGCTAGAGCAGCTCATCATTTCCTTTGACTTTCTTCATGCTTCTCGCTTTCAAATCATCTTCTTCCGATAGGTTATTTTGGTTTGGTTTTGCAAACCCTAGTAGATGACCGCTCATGATAAGATTACAACAGCTAATCCAAAATCGTGAAGAGTTTTTCAAATTCTACATTGTCTGCATCTAAGTAAATTATTAGAAAGAGAAGAAAAAATTGGACAAAAATCATGAACTACAATTAAAATATAAGCCAATTCATTTTAAATAAGTTGTTAGTGGTTGTGTAAATTCAGGTAGTTTTTCTCTTCACCAAAAAATTTGGTTTTGCAAACTTTTGTTGAGTTGTAATTCCTTGTGTCGAATAAGTTTAGCTCAACAGAAATAAGGAGCAGACGAATTTTCATAATGTGTGTGTCAAGTTGTAATAGTGTGTCGAAGTGTCGAACGAGGTTCCTCCACACAGGATTTCGACTTAGGCCTATTTTAGTAATGTTAACTATTTTGGGCTTTTATAGTTTTTGGGCCTTGGCTTGGGGTGCAAGATAACCTAAAACTATAAATAGGGAGAAACCCTTATTTTTTGTAAGACTCAGAATTGAGAACTTGTATTCACAGTTTGTAGTTGCAAGTGAAATAACAGAATTTCCACAGTTTGTGGGCAGAGAGTTCTCTGCAGAAAATTGTTCATCTTCTTCTCCAACGTTTCTCTTTCTTTTCTTTCTCAACCCTTTATTTTCATTGCCATTATGTGTTTGTTAACAATCTTGAGATCAAGATTGAATAGGAATTCCCAAAAGGTTTTGGATTAATTCCAACATCTGGTATCTAGAGCTCCGGTTGCAATTCAAGGAAGCAAAATCGTGATAGCGATGAACTATCCGAACAGGCACTTTCCGACGAGTCTTCCAATTCTCAAGAAAGATAATTATGAGAATTAGTGTAAGCAGATCAAGGTGGTTTTCTATTATCAAGATCTTTGGAATCTTGTGAAGGAAGGAGTAGCACCGTTTGTAGAGAACGCGACAGATCAAGAAAAAGCTGCACACAAAGAATTGAAGAAGAAAGATTATAAAGCTCTCTTTATAATCCATCAGTGTGTCGATCTAGATAACTTTGAAAAGGTTAGTGATGTAGAGTCAGCGTAGGAAGCGTGGGTGATTCTTGAAAAGTCGTTTGGAGGTGTAGAAAAGGTGAAAGAGGGGAGGTTACAAACTCACAAGAGAACCTATGAGTTGCTTCATATGGAAGACAATGAAAGCATAACAGATTTCTTCACCAGAGTTACAAAGCTGATGAATCAAATCAAGGTATGTGGAGAGGTGTTGACATCAAGATCAGTCGTTGCAAAGATCTTGAGGTCATTGGCTCCAAAGTTCGACCACGTGGTAGTAGCCATAGAAGAGTCGAAAGACTTGTCAGTATTGACGAAGGAAGAGCTTTAAGGGACGCTTGAGTCTCATGAACAAAGGATGGCTGAAAGAGCTGTAGGAAAGTCGAAGAGTGATATGGCTTTGCAGGCGCAATCAGAAAAGGAAAGGAAAGGCAAAGGAAGTGGGAATGACAACAAAGGTAGAGAAGGAAACTGGTCGAATCAGAGAAAACCCTGGAATCAAGGCAACCAAATAGGTGGTGCTACAGGTAAAGGAAGAGGTGGTGGTCGAAAATCTGACAAAAGTCGCATTCAGTGTTTCAATTGTCAGAAGTATGGCCACTATTTTAGTGAGTGTCCAGAAAAGAAGAAAAATCAAGAAACTGATGCAAAGCTGGCGAAACATGAAGAAGAAGAGACATTGCTGATGATCACAACAAGAGATAAAGAAAGATTCCAAGATCAGTGGTACTTGGACTCAGGATGCTCATCACACATGACTGGAAGGAAAAATTAGTTTGTCAACATGAAGCCCTCGTCGAAGAATACAGTGAAGTTTGCAAATGACAACACTCTAGCAACTAAAGGTGTTAGTGATGTTCTGATTATGAGGAAAGATGGCAAGAGGTCAACAATTTCCAATGTGTTGTACATACCAGACATGAAGAGTAATTTGCTCAGTATAGGGAAATTGGTCGAAAAGAACTACAAGGTAGTTGTCGAAGACAAGATGATGAGAGTCCTTGACGCAGGTGGTAGGTTGATCTTGAAGGCTCTAATGTCTCAGAATAGGACCTTCAAGATTGAACTCAAGGTGATGGAGCACAAGTGTCTAGCAACTGCAGCCGGCAGAGATGAGTGGTTATGGCATTTTCAACTAGGCTATCTCAACTTCAATGACATCATAGAGCTGAAGAGAAGAAATATGGTTTCAAGATTACCAGAAATCGACATTCCAAGTGAAGTCTGTGAAGAGTGTGTTCAGTCGAAAGAACACAAGAATAACTTCAGCAAGGATGTAGGAAGGAAGTCGAAGGCAATTCTGGAAATCATATACTCTGATGTATGTGGTCCAATCCAGGTGGATTCGATTGGTGGCAACAGATACTTTGTCACGTTCATAGATGATTATAGTCGAAAATTATGGACTTACCTCATCAAGAAGAAAAGTGATGTGATCGAGGTATTTGCCAGATTCAAATCTATGGTCGAAAGACAGAGTGGTCGAAAGTTGAAAATTCTGAGGACTGATGGTGGTGGAGAGTATGTTTCGAAGGAGTTCGATGCATTATGTGGAAAAGAATGGATTGTGCATGAGGTGGTGCCACCATACACTCCACAGCAAAATGGAATTGCAGAACGAAAGAACAGAACCATCATGAACATGGTGCGAAGTATGCTGAATGGAAAGCATCTATCCAAAGAATTATGGGGAGAAGCGATTTCGACAACAACATATATTTTGAACAGATGTCCGACGAAGAAGCTCGAAGGAATCACACTAGAAGAATGTTGGTCTGGCGTCAAGCCTAGCCTTAGTCACTTGAAGGTGTTTGGATCTATAACACATAGACATGTGCCAGATCAATTGATAAGGAAGCTTAATGACAAGTCGAATCAGATGATCTTGATAGGATATCATTCGACTGGAGGTTACAAACTGTTCGACCCAGTGAATAAGCAGGTAGTGATCAACAGGGACGTGATCATAGATGAGCTTAAAGAATGGGAGTGGACTGAGAATGTCAAGAAGGATTCAATGAGAATATCTTGTGAAGGACCAGTCACTGAAGTCGAAATAGAAGTTCGACAGGAACAATTCAGAGATGAAGCAGGCCCAAGCAGACCTCGACGAACAAGACACATGCCTGCAAAGTTGCAAGAATGTGTAATTACATCAGATGATGTGGTCGATAAAGAGGGTGAGTTGGTACATTATGCTTTCTATGTAGATGTCAAACCAGTAAATGCAGCTGAGGCATTGAAAGATTCTAAGTGGGTGAAAGCAATAAATGAGGAGTTAGAGTCCATCGAAGTCAACAACACCTGGTCACTTGTTGAATTGCCTCAAGGCAAGAAGGCAATTGATGTGAAGTGGGTTTACAAGGTGAAGGTGAATCCTAGAGGAGAAGTAACTCGACACAAGGCGAGACTTGTGGCGAAAAGATTTCTACAGAAGGAAGGAATCGACTTCGATGAAGTGTTCGCTCCTGTTGCTAGGATCGAAACAATCAGGTTGGTTGTTGGTCTAGCAAATATGAACAATTGGCACACATGTCAGATGGACGTGAAGTGTGCATTCCTTAATGGCCCCTTAGATGAAGAGGGTTATGTCGCACAACCAGCTGGATATGTGAAACGAGGCGAAGAAGGAAAGGTGTACAAGCTGCATAAAGCCCTGTATGGACTTAAGCAAGCTCCAAGAGCTGGGATTAAGAAAATCGACAGCTTCTTAAGGGAGAAGGAATTTGCGAAGTGTATGACTGAACATGGAGTGTATGTAAGGAGAAGCAATAATGAATTGCTTATACTATGTCTCTATGTCGATGACTTGTTGATAACAGAGAGTTGCAAGAAGGAGATCGAAGATTTCAAGCATGACCTAAGTGAGGAGTTTGAAATGTCAGACTTAGGAAATCTCTCATATTTCCTTGGCATTGAATTCTACAAGACTAATAGAGGTTTGATGATGCACCAAAGAAGATATGTAGGCGAAATACTCAAGAGATTTGAGATGCAAGATTGCAACCCAACTTCGACTCCAGTTGAGACCAGACTGCAACTCTCAAAGGATTCAGATGAAGATGATGTCGACCCAACCTAATACAAAAGACTTATTGGGTCACTTAGATACCTTTGTCATACAAGGCCTGACTTAGCATACAGTGTGGGTATGGTAAGTAGATTCATGCAGAAGTCAAAGGTATCACACCTAGAAGCAACGAAGAGGATACTGAGGTATCTGAAAGGGACTCTCGACTACGGCATTTTGTTTCCTGCAGCTGATGAAGGGAAAGAATGCAAGTTAGTGGGATACACCGACTCTAGCTGGTGTAGTGATGTTGAGGATAGAAAATCCACAGCTGGATATGTGTTTATGTTAGGTGGTGCACCAGTTGCTTGGAGTTCTAGAAAGGAGCTAGTAGTGGCATTGTCATCATGCGAAGCAGAATATATAGCTGTTTCTCTTTGTGCATGTCAAGCAACCTGGATGGTGAACTTGGTCGAAGAGATTACAGGGAAGAGTCATGGAGCAATTACCATGAAGATCGACAGCATGTCAGCTATCAACTTGGCGAAGAATCCAATAGCACATGGTCGAAGCAAGCACATCGAAATGAGGTTCCATTATCTTCGAAAGCAGGTAGCAGAAGGGAAGATGAACTTGGAACACTGCAGAACTGAGAATCAGATTGCAGATATCATGACAAAGGGAGTGCAGGTCGAAGTTTTCAGAAGACTAAGAGCCATGATGAATGTAGATAGCTTAGACACAATGAATTAGGTGGTGTGTTGAGTTGTAATTCCTTGTGTCGAAGCAGTTTAGCTCGACAGAAACAAGGAGCATACGAATTGTGATAATGTGTGTGTCAAGTTGTAATAGTGTGTCGAAGTGTCGAAGGAGGTTCCTTCACACAGGATTTCGACTTAGGACTATTTTAGTAATGTTAACTATTTTGGGCTTTTATAGTTTTTGGGCCTTGGCTTGGGGTGCAAGTTAACCTAAAACTATAAATAAGGAGAAACCCTTATTTTTTGTAAGACTCAGAATTGAGAACTTGTATTCACAGTTTGCAGTTGCAAGTGAAATAACAGAATTTTCACAGTTTGTGGGCAGAGAGTTCTCTGCAGAAAATTATTCATCTTCTTCTCCAACGTTTCTCTTTCTTTTCGTTCTCAACCCTTTATTTTCATTGTCATTGCGTGTTTGTTAACAATCTTGAGATCAGAATTGAATAGGAATTCCCAAAAGATTTTGAGTTAATTCTAACAACTTTGTAGCAAGAAGGTGGATGAGATTCTTCCTCGTCTTTTTAATAATTATTTGATCCTGCTATTGTTTTTATTTGAATTTATTTTGGTCGTGCAATCATTTCACTTAGAATCTATGCATGAAAGTTATATATTGAAGTTTGACTTTATTGTCACATGGTTGTTGGCATCAATTTAATTTTGAATCTAATTACTTGTCTTAGTATTGAATTTAGATTTTAGTGTCATGCTTTGAATCTATGTAGTTGTTTAGTTATATAGTTAATGGATTCAACTTAATTCAGTAGTTGTACCAAAAAGTACAGTAGGTATATCATAATGTGCATGTCTGCCTGAATATATTCAATCTAATTTATATTTTCTTTTATAATGTGCATGCCTGCCTTATAAAATTATATATATTTTTTCTTTCTAGAAACTCTGGGCGCAATTTAACACTATTTCATGGTCAAAGCTGGATTTGAACACAAGACCTCTGATTAAACTGAAAAAAATCTCTTACCTTCTCATCCTAGTGCTCTTCAGAGATTGTGCCAATAGTTTCTATAGGGTGACAACACTGATCTTAAATTGATGTTGCATAAACATTTGAATCTAAACTCAATGCAATATATTTTAAGGTAATTATCCTAGATTTCAAATAATTGTGCTCTTCATATACCATTATGGCATCATGCAAAATGGCATATGTAAGTTATAAACTTTGTTTATAACTAGCTTCAAAAATCTTGAACAATATCTTAGTCGATCATAACTAGTTTGAAAGGTCTTGACCATGTCTACACATCGTCATAGTATCTAGCTTTTTCAATTAAAACAAGTCATCTTTTTTTAATAGAGGTTTACTGAATGCCACCAAGAACTCAGTTCTGCAGTGTCACGTAGAATTGTGTTGAAAGCAAGATTTAGTTTTTTTTTTTTTTAAATAACTTTCAAATAAAAAATTGCTCTACTTATTCTCCTTTAAAAAGTTTGGTACATTGATTTGTGACTTGTGCAATCTACTTTCCTTTTGTTAATTGTTTCATTTCAATTAAGTGTTATAAATCACAACGATTATCTAACTTATCAATTTGTTTTGACATTGACATTATTACAACAATAATGTTTTAATCAATAATGTTGACTTTGACATTTATCATAACATATTTAGAGATTTTATTTTTGGTGTACTATCTTCTCAACAACAATGACATAAACCTTAGATTGCATGTATTATTATTTTGTGTAACAAGCAATGTTTTAAAAACCATATCGAACCGGCCGGTTCAATCGGTTGGATCGGGAACTGCAGATAAATTCGGTTAAGTCAACCTTTCAAAATCGATAGTGGATCAAAACTGGAATTAAACTGAAAAACCGTTCAAAACCATTTGAACTAAAGAATCGGAGTCAGTTTTGTAAAAATGTTCGGTTCAAAAAAATTCATCAAATTGACTATTTTTAATTTTTTTTTTTAAAATTTTAATATGTTGATATCAAAACTTATCATTCATTTCTCAATCACAAAAAAGAATCTTGTGTGATTTTTACAACTATGCAAACTTCTATGTTTTGTCACTTTATTATAGTTTTTCTTTCAACCACACTCCATCATCAGCATATCGTCTCTTTCAAACATAGTTACGATGTCCAACTTTATTGATTATCGTTCAAGTTAATATTGTTTGTTGTTGTCAATTAAGACTTGTTTGTCGTAATTAAACTCAAATTCGATTTTTTTTTTGTTTAATGAAGTATATTGTATTATTTATATTTTAGTATTCTATCTTATTTAATTTAGGTATTCTTAATTATTTGAAGTTTATTTTAGTTATTATATTCTATTATTTTAATTTTGGTTTGAATTAGTTTAATTTATTTTATTGTAATTCTTTAGTTTGGTCAAAATATTCATAAATGATGGTTGAAATGAAGTGTAGAACTATGTTATGTTATGTATTATTGATATTGTTGTATTAAATTTGTAATGTATTTTTGAAATATTTATTTTATTAAGTTGAAAGCATGTGTGACATATTTATAAAATTTAGTTTTATATTACTAGTTTATTTAATAAACGACTCGACCATAAATTTAACCGGTTTAACCAATTGAACCTTAAACCGTAAGCTTCACCGGTTCGATTTGGTCCGATTTTTAAAACATTATTAACAAGAGCTACTTATTGAACTTTAGTTTATGTCAAAGTATATGATATAAACCTTAGTTTGAATTCATTTTCAAACTACACTACTTTTATATGTCCATCTAATAGTTGACATGTTATTGATAGAGTATAATTGACACTAACTCATACAAGAGCTTAAGAGCTTCATCTAAGTTGACTATTCTATTTTTAACAACAAAAAAAAGTTGACTATTCTATACAAACTGAATAAACTATATATGATTGGAGTTTGATATTACAAAATAAATGAATTGTGCGGATGCACGGATTTTTAATACAATTATGAAATTTTAGATTTAAGGTTATGTGCTAAGAGTCTTCTTGTCTTTAAGGGTATTTTTACCTCTGCTTAGGATTGGACGTTGATTTCTATCAATTTTATTTTATATCAGCATTCTTCATACTCCATGCATTAAGCGTCTCCACATGAATCGGTTCAGTACCGTTGTTAAAAACAAACAAATGAGCTTGACTGGTCACTGCTAACACAGGATAAACCCTAGACAAAATGTTTGTTTTCCCTCCTTCTCCAAAAGTTTCCACTACCGAATGATCAATCTATAAAAATCAAGAAACATTAATCAATTGATATGACTATTATAATAAGTGTTAGTAAATATTAACCTAAAACTAAATAAAGATTTTAAATATATAATATTTTCACATACCAAACTCCTAAGAGAAAGTTTCTTAGTGGCTAAATCCACATCTACAAATCCAGCAAATGATGGTTTGTAAGTGTCACTCTTCAAAGAAGAACTGTTCAAAAATGAAAATAGTTAAATTAAAATATTTGATAAGAAAATTAAAAATAAAATTATAATTATAATTTAAATTACGCATACCTGGATGCATCAGAGCATAAGAGAACTACATGTTTCTTTGGAGCTTTGAAGATTCTAAAAAACACAGGAGTAAACTCTTCTAGATTTTGTGAAGCCAGAGTCAAAAGACCAAAAGGTCCAACTCCACCTTCAACTTTTGAACCTTTTTTAGAACAAAGATCTTGTGCATTTACCCAACTTGGATCATAAGCCTCAGCTTTATCTAAGTTTGAAAATGAGAAAGTAACCTCTACATCTGCCTGCAAAATATATATATAATATAATAATACATATTAGACTGTGACTCATCGCAAGTCTGCTGACCACTACGTCTACGAGATATTATTTGTTAAGCTTGACTCACCTGAGCGGCAGTTATTCCGGTTACTTCAACATGATTACCCTTTTCAAGTTTTTGATTGTTCATAGTAACTTTTTTATCTCTGAGCATATCCAATTCTTTAACAGGCCATGTTAATAATTGTCTTTCACTAGAATCAAGCCACACAGTTCTTGGTATTGCCTGAAAATTTTGACATGTTCATTCATAAAATACACATTGTAACCAATATATATATAAAGTTCTTGTGCCAATATTTGTGATTATATTTAATTTATTTATTTTTAAAAATTATTATCAGTATAGAAGTGTCGGTGTCGGTGTTTGTGCTTCACAGAGTAAAAATTACCTGAATTCCAGCCCATCCTTTTTTAACATCATCTTCTTTGGTATCGGACTCATTAGCCCAACCCCAAAGGACCCTTCGATTCTTACTTGGATCAAAGAATGACTTTGAAGCATAGAAATTTCCATAATCATATCTAAGTCCAGCCCAACTATCCTTCGAATTTTTACTTGGAACATACTTCTCTTTTTTAGCATCATATGTGCCTAATGTATAGTACTCAAATCTAGTCATATCAAGACTATTTTTTAAGACATGTGTTACATGATTACCTTCAACTGATGTATCCAACCCATTTTTACCTTTCAATAAAACTGGATAAAAATCCGGACATTCCCACATACCCGTATCCGCGGAATGGATCGGTTTTTTGGCCCGAGTCCATTTCATAAAATCCTTACTCTTATACAAATAAGCCATCCCTTTATCTTTATTTCTACTACCAACCAATAGTCTCCAATTTCCGTCTTTACCCTTCCATGCAGTTGTTGGATCACGAAATGCGGTCTCATTCACGTCTAAATCAGCGATCACAAACGGGTTGTTTTTGTCGGGTTTAACCCATTTTGTAAGAAACGGGTCGTTTATATTTTCGGGTACAGCGTAACATTGGACTTGGGTGTTTTTTTCATCGATGATTCCGGTGTATTGGATCACTGGTCCTTTACCCGGAATTATAGTGGCTGACCCGGACCAACACCCATATTTATCAAAAGGCTTGGATGGATAAATAGCATGTTCAAGTGCTTTCCAGTTTATAAGATCCTTTGATACTGAATGTGCCCATACAATGTTTCCCCACACAGATCCATTAGGATTGTATTGGTAGAACAAATGATAGTATCCATTGTAGTACATAGGTCCTACATTGTACATAACTCATTAATTAGTATATCAATAATTATTTACAAATGAAGTATGAAAAATGTTGAAATGAATGTTTTAGTCACCATTTGGATCTGCATGTGAGAGATGCGTCCATTACACCAATTATAGACACCATGAAATAATCAGAAGAAAAAGTTAGTATCATTAGTGATGAATAATTAAATGGAAAAAATTTTAATTAGGTTTTTTGGAGCATATATATAAAAATGTCTTTTGTTTAGACAAAAATGAAATAAAAATGCTACGAACCGTTGATCCAGTTTCTAGGAGGTTGAAAATGGTAACCGGTTCTATGTGTTTCACTCACAGAAAGAGTTGAAACAGATTGAAGATGAGGATATATTTCATGAAATGCTTCAACACCATTGTTTATTAGCAGCAGACAAATAACTGCTACAAAGATGGTGATAACCTTTGAGAGAATCATTAGGAAAATAAAAACAACAATAACCAAATATGAAATCAGAAACTATAAGTTAATATATATGTAGAGAAAAAGATGTGAAAATAATGGAAGGGAGGAAGCTACGGCTATGATGGATAAAAAATAGGATCTAATTATTTATATAAGTAACAACTATATATCTATTCTTAAAGAATACTAACAATATCACTTAATTTCATTTTACACTACAAAAAAGCTATTCCAATAAATTACAAAGTCCCAATTTTCTCTCAAGTTTCATACTATCAATGTTTTTGAAAAATGCTTTCAAAGTTTTAGTTTTTTTCGTATATCTTTTGTGCTTTACTTTTATCATCATTTTTGTATGTGTTTCATTGTTTTGTTAACTCTTCAACTTCTTCCTTCATACAATCTTTTAATCTTTAACTTTCAAATGTACTTCTACAACTTTGTTTCAGACAGTGTTCAAGGTTTCTCCTCACAATGGTTTCAAAGTTTTAGTATTTTTCATATATCTTATGTGCTTCACTTTTCTCATCATTTTGGTATGTGTTTGTTTTCTTTGTTAACTCTTCAAATTTTCATTGCAAATTAATGGACTTTGTTAAGGATAACAATGATGGTTGTCCAACAATAGTTAATATTACCCATGCTTGGTGAAAGTCAAACTCGGGTATTTTCCAAAATTACATCCCTTCTTTGCTTACCGTATTCATGCTATAAATATACTAATATATTGTGGTTTCTACTTCTACATGGTATAAGCTTCTTAATGCTTGGAATACAACTAGACTTCACATTAACTCGGAACACCCACAAGTTAGTCACTTCAAATAAATGTAACAATTCGGAACACCCACAAGTTAGTCACTTCAAATAAATGTAACAATTATGACTTTAACTCAACAGCTTGATGTTTTTTTTTTAATAATCATGAAGCTTCATTCATAAAATCTAATTAGATCAAATACATATGAATGAAATCTTTCTAAATTCTAATGGCCAAACTTCTTTTAAAGCCATAAGAAAAGAGAAAGCAAGTAAGACTAGAAAACCTTAAAACTGTATCAAAATCTTGATAGCAGCAGGTTGTTATGGTCCAACTATACTAAAACAAAAACATACACCAGCTCTACATATTTTGTTACAGACATTGCAAATCAATAGGCATCTTGCGCCAATCATAGAAACTGTCCATATCAACTTTCTTTTTCATCTTCCTCCTCCATTTCCATGTTAACAACTGAATGTCCATCAGCAAATTCTTCAAAATCAACTCCGCGCCTTTAAAAATGATAGAATTTCGTGTCTTCCAAATGCACCAACAGGAAGACAGCCAAATAAAAGTTAGTTGTTTTCCTAGACCATCTGCTCTCGACCAATTTAAGAACTCTTCAATGCAGTTGGTTCCAAGAGAAAGTTTGATTCCAATCCAAGATTCCAACTCTTTTGAAAACAGCTTGATTTTATCGCATCCAAGCATGAGATGGTCACTAGTGCAGATATATAAAATTACACCCGATTTTTATACATTTAACACCCGTTTTTGGAGGGTGTGAATTCAACGGGTGAGAAATGTCTGACACATTTACACCCGTTTTTAAACGGGTGTAAATTTGATGTTATATTACACTCTTTTTTTTGGAAATCAGGTGTAAATTTTTACATATATACATTTATAGATGGCATATTACTCCATTTTTCATTAAAAATGGATGTATATATGTTCTGGACTGGACCAATGGCTAGAATTGGCCCAATTCGCTTCTGCTCCAGAGCGGCCCAAACTGCATAAGCTCAATCCACAGAGGGGCAAAAGTGACATTCCTGCCCCTACACCCGGGCAAGGAACGCAACGTCCCTCCCCGGTTCTGATGCCCGTTACGCACGGCTTCCTCGCTGCCCGAACGTCAACGGGCAGGTGTCCGCAACTGCGTTTATGCCCGACATAACGGCTAGTTCATGGCAACCTGCCCGTCACAACGGCTAGTTTGGGCAGTTACCTATTCTTTGGGAAAAACGGCTAGTTCTCCCCGAAAATAGGACCGTTGGCCACGCGCTGGGGGCTCTATATAAACCCTCTCATTTGAGAGGGTCAGGTATCACCTTTTTCACCCTAAGAATACACTTTGTACTTGCCCCTTTTTCTCTGACCCTTTCTTACTTGAGCGTCGGAGTGCCTTGCAGGTACAACCCCTTTTCTCCTCATCAACAGTCCGAACACCCAGCACGTCTAACGACCATCATCTGCCGAGCACCTTGCCATCTGACGACCAGCGTGCGTGGATCTGATCGAATACTCGAGATCAGTGGCGCCGTCTGTGGGAACTCCTTGTTCTCCCCTTCTTTCTTTCTTACTCGGAAACTAAAAATCAAAACATACTTTCGTTAATCCACCCACACATGGCCGTTCAGAACTCCGCAAAAAGTGCTGACGCTACAGTTCTTGTCCCCGTCAACAAGGTGGACGTTAATGGCAGTTCGCTGTTACTTTCTGATCCCCGTTTCCTTCGAGACGGGGCCACTGCGTCTCCAGCTCCTCCTCCCACCGAGCAAGGAGAAAAACAGTCACCGTTGGGGGAGCGACCAATTCCTGGCCCCCCCAGCGCTGATCTGGCCGTTGTAGCCCTCCTAGATGCTGTCAACCGCACGAACCTCCTTATCTTGCAGCAAGGCGAAAGGATAGGAGCCCTCGAAGAAGCAGCTCTTCCAAGATCTTCTCCTCCCAAGAGGAAACACCAGAAATCAAGAAGCCCGCCACCTAGGCGCCGGGAAGACCGTATGACGAGGCCCGAACCACTACGCGTTTGCAAACGCGACCAGATCTCCCCGCGGGACCAGTCGCCACCAAAACACAAGAGAACGAGGCAAGACGGGCATTCTCCACCAGTCAGACCTCGCGACCGGCCACGATCACCCTCACCTCGCAGAGACCGCCGCCGCGAGCGCAGACAACGGTCACCATCGACTTCAAGTTCGGACAGCGACGACGAGCCTCGCGGCCCGTTGTCCTGCAGGATCCCGGACACCCGTCTCCCAAAGGACTAGAGAAGCCTCCGTCTCTAGGGACTTATGATGGAACCACGGACCCAGACGAGCACATAGAAAACATAGATGCTCTTCTGGACTACCGAGGTGTACGAGGAGCCATCAAGTGCCGCCTGTTCCCAACCACGCTCCGGAAGGGAGCAATGACCTGGTACAAACAACTGCCAGAGGAATCCATCACCTCCCGGAGGCAGCTTGGGAGGATCTTCTCCCGACACTTTACCGCATCACGACGCCATCCTAAGACTGAAGCGTCCCTTGGAGCTGTTGTACAGGGGAGAGAGGAACCTCTTTGGGACTACATTGAGCGGTTCAACAAGGAAGTCGTCCAAGTGCCAACGACCGACGAGATGAAGAAATTCCTGCTCGAGCAGGGATTACGTCCTGGCTCAGATTTCGCGAAAGCCATCGACCTAGATCCACCAAGGAACCTCAACGCTCTCCTCCACCAAGCCCAGTCGCATATACAGTACGAGGAGAAGGTCGCTGCCCACTCTGTCCGGGCCTCCCGTCACCAAGAAGACACCCAGACATCCAGAGCTGAAGAGCCCTCGACATCACGTCGAGGAGATAAAAAACGCGAAGATCGGCCTCGCGATGCACGCGATCAGAAGGGACCTTCTGGACGGTTCCATGACTATACCCCCCTCACTACCTCGAGGGAGAAAATCTTGTCCGAATGTGCCAACTCAGGGTTCAAGCAGGCGGGGGTCCGTTTCCCCAAACAGCTGCCGGCCAGGCCAGGTGTGGACAAATCCAAGTATTGCCGCTTCCACAAGAGCCACGGCCATACGACGGAAGAATGCATCCACCTCAGAGATGCCATAGAGATCCTCATTCGCGACGGCCATCTGAAGCAGTTCGCGAAGAAAAAAGAAGCTCCCCGGCAAGAAACCCAGGAGAGCAAGAAGGCGGCTGAAGAGACTCCGCCCTCCGATGACACCAACGTACAGGTCGCTATGTCCGTGACTCGACCAGAAGACTTCTGTATCCCCGAATGTCTGCCCGCTTCCACGTTCCTCGGCGCTCACAGCCCGTGGGAAACCTTCCCGTCGGCCATGGTCATTTCCGGTGGTGGATTCAACAAAATCACGGTTGGTTCGGTCAAGAGGAAGTTCGATCAACTGATCAGCAAGAGCACCAACGAAGTCACCACGCTGGATACCACTCGCAAAGGATCCTCTCCCATTTCCTTCTACAAAGAGGAGCTCCTCGGCGGGTCACCGAACTCAAGCATCCCGCTTCTCATCCGGGCAAGGATGGCAAACTTCGATATTCGCAGGATACTCGTGGACCAGCGCAGTTCGGTTGATATAATGTACAACCACCTGTTCGAGACACTGCAGTTAGACGACTCTCACCTTACTCCATACGTTGGATCCGACCTGCAGGGATTCAACGGAGCCGTAACAAGGCCCCGAGGTTACGTAGAGCTCATCGTGACTTTCGGTTCAGGAAAGACAACCCGAGCAATCAAAGCACAGTTTCTGGTAATCGACTGCCCGTCACTATATCAGTGCATTTTTGGAAGGCCAACCCTGGCAGAGTTGGTTGCAGTGCCTTCCACCGTACATCTCAAGATGAAGTACTACACTTCTAAAGGGATGGTCGCCACCCTCCACGGCGACATCGAAGCTGCCCGTCGATGCTTTGAACCAGCATCAAAAGGATTGAGCACAATCTCAGCGAAGCCGAGGACATCTGGACGCCCTCCTCTGCCCAGCAGCTCCGAGCGGCCAAAGCCACTCCCCCAGGTCGAATCCATCGACTTGGACAGCCGTTTCAACGAGGAGGATCACGCCAAAGCCCCGACGACTTCGGGTAGCCAGTCCCACAACAACGACCATCTCCTACGCCCCATACCAGATGGCAACTTCGAGATCGTCCCGTTCGGAGAAGACCCCCAACAGGGAGTAAAGATCGGAGCAGACCTCCCCGACCTGGCCAAGAGACAACTAAAAGCGTGCCTCAGGGAGAACGCAGACCTGTTCACATGGAGCGCTGCTGAAATGCCAGGATTGGACCCCTCCGTCGCTTGCCACCAGCTTACAATCGATCCGGCCATCAAAGTCGTTGCCCAGCGCAGAAGGAAACAGTCCCCGGAGAAGATGGAAGCCGCAGAGAAAGCTGTTAAAGACCTTCTAGAAGCTAGGTTTATTTCCGAGGCCAGATACACTACGTGGCTCTCAAATGTTGTACTTGTAAGAAAAAATAATGGCAAATGGAGAATGTACGTTGATTATACCGATGTTAACAAGGCCTGTCCGAAGGACGCCTACCCCCTCCCCAATATAGATAAGCTCGTGGATAACTCAGCAGGTTTTAAGCTGCTATCGTTCCTCGACGCCTACTCGGGCTACAATCAAATCCCGATGGCCGCGAGCAATAAAACTTACACGGCCTTCATGACCGAATCGGGCAATTATTACTACAACGTGATGCCTTTCGGTCTGAAGAACGCCGACGCTACATACCAACGAATGATGAACAAAGTCTTCCAAGGACAAATAGGCGACATGCTCGAGGTATACATGGACGACATGATCGTCAAGTCCCACGAGGAACTAGACCATGTCGCCCATCTTCGAACAATTTTCGAGCAAGCAAGAAAATATCAAATGCGTTTTAACCCAGAGAAGTGCACGTTCGGCGTACGGGCAGGTAAATTCCTTGGTTTCTACCTAACGGAACGAGGAATAGAGGCTAACCCCGACAAATGCCTGGCATTCTCTAAGTTCCCAACGCCCACGTCTAAGAAGAACATCCAGTCCCTCAACGGGGTACTCACCTCGTTGTCCCGCTTCGTCGCGAAATCCGCCCAACACGCCCTTCCTTTCTTCAAGCTCTTGAGAAAAGAAGTCGCGTTTGAATGGATCGAAGAATGCGAGGCGTCCCTCCTTCACTTAAAACGAGCTCTGTCGAAACCTCCCGTGTTATCGCGGCCAGATACCGGGGAAGTTTTGTTCCTATACCTCGCCGTCACCGTCGAGGCCGTGAGCGCTGTTCTCATCCGCGGGAATCACGCCGGGCAAAAGACCGTATACTTCACGAGCAAAGCGTTGCAAGACGCAGAGTTGCGATATCAGCAGATAGAGAAGGTAGCACTGGCCCTCGTTAACGCTGCCAGACGACTGAGGCACTATTTCTTGGCCCACACGATCGTGGTGAGGACAGATAAGCCCATCAAGCAGTTGCTGGGACGCCCAGACATGGCCGGTCGAATGCTCAAGTGGTCGTTGGAGCTGTCCGAATTTGAAGTCCGGTATGAAAGCAGAAAGGCTCTCAAAGCACAGGCCCTGGCCGATTTCGTGGCAGAAGTAACCTTCTCAAACTCCTCGCCCCACGTAGCAAACAGATGGACCATCTACGTAGACGGAGCATCCAGCTCGAGCGGCAGCGGGGCAGGAGTCATTCTGGAGAACGACGAAGGGACCATAGTCGAAGCGTCTCTCACTTTATCCTTTCCCACGTCGAACAACCAGGCCGAGTATGAAGCCTTCCTCGCTGGGTTACGCCTAGCCGAAGACCTAGGGGCAGAAGAAATCGTCATCTGCACGGACTCTCAGCTCGTAGCCCACCAGGTCTCCGGGGAGTATCAGGCCAAAAATGACAGTCTGTCTGAATACCTCTCCCTAGTTAGGGAAAAGATGTCGAAGTTCAGGACGGTAGCAGTAAGACATGTTCCCCGCGAACACAACGTGCGAGCAGACGTCCTATCCAAACTAGCGAGCACCAAGAGGAAAGGCGGAAACAGGTCAGTCATCCAAGAGATACTTCCCCGATCCAGCATCGACAAGGGGCCCTCGACCCTACACGTGCACGCAATCGGGGACACCGACTGCTGGATGACGCCCGTGTACAACTACCTCACCAGGGAAGAACTTCCGGATGACCCCAGAGAAGCCAGCACCATCAGACGAAGAGCTTGCTCGTACGTCATCCTCGAAAACAAACTTTACCGAAGGGGTTTCTCCATTCCGCTACTAAAGTGCTTAGAGGAGGAGATTGTCCCCCACGTATTACGAGAAATCCACGAAGGCATTAACGCTCAGCACCTGGGGGGAAGGTCCCTTGCCCGCAAGGCCCTCCGGGCAGGATATTACTGGCCAACTATGCAGCAAGACGCCAAAGAGCATGTGAAGAAATGCGACAAATGCCAACGGCACGAGGATATGCACCTAGCTCCCCCTAACGAGCTGAAAAGCTTGACATCCCCGTGGCCATTTGCCTGGTGGGGCCTAGACATCCTAGGACCCTTTGTGACGGGGTCTAGCCAAAACAAATACCTGATAGTGGGCGTAGATTACTTCACAAAATGGATAGAAGCAGAAGCCTTAGCAAAGATAACAACACTTAACATTCTACGCTTCTACAAGCGGAATATCCTTGCCCGTTTTGGGATTCCCCAAGCAATCGTCACGGATAATGGAACACAATTCACGGACAAGAGGTTCCAAGACTTCGTCGCCCATCTCGGAACAAAGCAACACTTCGCTTCGGTCGAGCACCCCCAGACCAACGGGCAGGCGGAAGCGGCCAACCGTGTCATCCTTCGTGGCCTCAAACGAAGACTGGACGAAACGAAGAAGGTCTGGGTCGAGGAGCTCCACAGCGTCTTATGGGCATATCGCACTACTCCCCAGTCCACCACCGGGGAGACGCCTTTCCGCTTAGCATATGGCATGGAGGCTGTTTTACCCATCGAGATCCACGTACCGTCCAGGAGGACCGAGTCACCTCTAGACGAGGAGATGAATAACGAAGCGATAAGAGAAGAGCTCGACCTCGTCGAGGAAATCCGGACAGGAGCAGTCCTCCGCGAAGCGGCTCTTAAGCAAAAAATAGCAATCAGGCACAACGCCAAAGTCTTACGACGAGAATTCGACGTGGGCAGCCTTGTCCTGCGAAGAAACCACAAGGACTCTCGCGAAGGCAAACTAGCGGCCAACTGGGAAGGGCCATACAGAGTCCGTGCCAAAACGGGAAATGGCGCATACTTCCTAGAAAACCTCAACGGGGAGGCACTCCCTCGACCATGGAACGCTGAGAAACTTAAGCAATACTACAACTAAAATAACCTTAGGCTTCCTCGTATCAAGAGACCACCTAGCGGTCATCATGCTCACCCAGGTACAAGTGACGCATGCACACAAAGTAGAATCCCGCTCAAACAAACAAGCCGGAACTCTGCTCGTCGGCGGTCCTCAACCGAGCACCGCCTTCGCCCAAGTACCATGATTGGCAGAACCCCAGCTCGCGATGGGACGTTCACGCCGCGACCTGAGATCTGCAACCTCGCCAGGGACTTCCCCGGCTATTCGCCCAGTTCCCCGCACTGACGAACTCACACGCAGCGGGCTACCTTCCAAAAGAAAGTTCCACTAACGGACACACCCTCCGACGGGCAGTCATACACGCACAACTAAGATAAAGTACAACAAAAATTGTATAAATGTATCGGGCATTAAATAAAAAGGCCACAAGGGCCAAAAAACTGTGCATATTACATAAAAAGGGGGCCATGCCCCCCCCCCCCAAAACCAAATAAGTTACAAGTTAATCAACGGCACGCAGGCCGAACAAAACACAACAACATCAAAACGACATGAATCCTCATCCTTCCACATGCTCGGTCGCCTCGGGCTCGGTCTCCTGCTCCTCAGCGGGCGGATCTTCGGTCTGAGCTTCGGGTGTGTCAAGAACCAGGCCTGCGGGTAAGACGATGCGGTCATCTTCCACCCGTGCAAGATAGTGGATACCATCGGTCGAAATGTCAAGCCCGGGGTTCACCACCCGCAACTGGGCCACGGCACTTTCAAAAGACTCAGATGCCACAGCAATACCATCCTCCTCGGCTTGCATTATGCTGGCGACCAGCTCAGCCCTAGTTTTTAGCACCTTTATCTCATCCGGTTCATCAGCACCCGGGGCACTGGCCGCCATCAGCTCCTTGTTCAAGTCCTCCGCATCCTTCTTCTCCGTCTTCAGCCTGGTTACCTCCTCCTTCAGCTTAGCTGTCTCCTCCTCGGCCTTCCTCCTAGCCTCGCGAGCACCCTTGACTTCTTCCTTTAGGGACGCCTCGGAGGCCTGGGCAGTAGTGAGTTCAGCCTCAAGCACAGAGTCCCCTTCCGCATAAACGGCCGCCATTTCCAGCATCCTCACCATGGCGGAAGCATCCTGGGCCACCATCGCCCTCTTGCTCGCTCGGTCCATGCTTCCGAGGTTGAGTGACTCTGCCCGCAGAACGACCAAAGTGTTGCCCTCAAAGAACCTCCGGTCAAGGACACACGGAGGAAGCTTAAACTTCCCTTTCTCGGGTGCCCGAGTCAGGTCCACGGCATCCGACGACCTTTGCAGCTTCGCTCGCCCAGCCAGAGCCAATGGAGAGTCCCGGGGAGCTGGAGTAGGAGAAGCAGAGGTCCCCACCACAGCTTGAGCAAGGGGAAGAGTACGGGTACCACCAACAGGACGGGCCTTGGGAGGAGCCGCTCCAGCCTTGCCCCGCGCCATGGCGTTCCTCACCACACGATCACGAGCCTGAGGCATTTCACCTGCACAAACGAAATAAACACGTTAGCAACGGGGAAGAAAAAGAAATAACAGATAAAGTCCAAGTGTCTAAGACTACCGAGAAACTTCATGGCATCTGCGGGAGTCTTGAACTCCAGCAGAGCCTTCACATTGATAAACCTGCGCTCGACTCTCAGACTCCCGTCGTCCTCGTAGATAGGGGCACCCTTGCTCGTCCAGCAGGTCGCAAGGTCGAATGAGTTTACCCACTTCACCAACGCCTCATAGGCCACAGCATCCTGCCCGCGCAACGCGCTCGGCTCAAAGACGTAGGCACTGGGCTTCTTTGAGAAGTGTTCGGGTGTCCATCGGATCGGGAACTTATACAATCTCTCCCCGATATATTTCCCTTCCTCGGTAAGCAACTCGTCCCCGTTCTCATCATACTCTACCTCCCAGACATACACGCTGTCCTGTGCAGCTTCGGACAAGGGCTCGACGATATAATACCGTCCCTTGAACGTTCGAATGGACTCCGAGAACGACTTAAACAGCTTTCTGGGCTGCTTCAAAGAGACCCGTCCATACCTCTTCCCCGCCAGCTGCCGTTGTAGGTTGAAGACAGCAAAGAACAAAGGAAGGGTGGTCCCTAGAGCAAGGTGCTCGCACACCAACTCAAAAGCCCGTATGAAGGCCAACGAATTGGGGTGGAGCTGGGAAGGAGCCAACTTCAGGTGCTCGAACACTGACCGCTGGAAGTCAGTAAAGGGCAACCTAAGCCCCAATTCCTTGAAGGCATATTCGTACATGGCGAAGCAGTCCCCGAAGTTCGAGCAGATCAGCTCGTCCAGATTAGGCATAAGCACTCTCCATTCACCCGCTGGCCCCACCTCAGTAAAAACGTCCGCCGCAGACCTGGAAAACGTAGATATATGGTTTGAAGGTTCGGCCACCTCCCACTCTTTCGGACAGAACCCCTCAACGTCCTCTTCCATTGCGTCCTCCTCCACGACCTCCAAATCCTCTCCCTCCTCAGCATCGCTCGCTTCCCCCTCAACTTCGCTCAAGGAGTTCAAAGCCGACGAGCTCGAAGACGCAGAGCTCGAGACCGCCGCACTACTGCTCTCCTCGGACACAGTCTCCTCCTCGGAGGTAACGGGGATTACTTCCCTCTCTGGCTCCATCGCCTCTACGATCACCTGAAAAAGCAGAGAAAGACAGTGAATTCGACAGAAAATCAAATCCACCCTTCCACCGCTAAGTCAAGTGAAAGGGCGCGCGGAAGGCTAAGGACAACGTCCCCGGCCTAAGCCCTAACATCAATCAAAGAAAGAAAAACCTCCCCGCAAGGAGGCGACCGAGACACGCCATCTTCCTACTAGGAACCTCCCCGCGCTCAAATTCCGTTAGAAGCTCCACCGGAATCTGGAAACACTCCACCGGAAAAGTCACCAATCCACCGGAAGATGGTAAGACGCGGTGGTCACGACTCGCGACCACGACGTGGACCACCACGTGCACCAAACGCGTTACCTACTCTGGCGAGATGCTTGATGCAGCATATGGGCAGAACCGCCGCCCACCACGAACACTCGCCAGAAATCTACCTACTTTGTCACCTAAAACTAACCCTAGCCGCATGCAATCTACCATTGACAGTGAAGGGAAGTAAAACAAGCTGGAAACCAGAAAACTTACTTGTTTTTAAGTAGAAGAGAAGGCTGCTCGAAACTTGACACGGTGGTCGGTTGCTCTAAGACGGTACGGGCAGGAACGCTGATGACGACGAAGAAGGATCAGAAGGAAAAAAGTGCAAAATGGGACAACCTTCCCCCTTTTATACTGGGGGGCACGTGCACACATGCGCCCGTAGGTAATAATGATTGCCCACTAGCCATAATTACCTATTAACTACTACGCAGGGCTCGATGCACACGTGGCATCCCAACGTTTCCCATTCTGTCTGACACTTGATCTTCCCGAATACCGGGCAGCGTGGTCACGACCACAAACATCACGAGCACAGAGGGCCACGGGCACCTCGAGACAATTTTCCTCGTCTCCAAGCGACGACTCTACGCGATGAGAAGTCCTTAAGTCATCACTCCCATGCTCGGGAGCAACGACTTGGGGGGCTCCTGTTCTGGACTGGACCAATGGCTAGAATTGGCCCAATCCGCTTCTGTTCCAGAGCGGCCCAAACTGCCTAAGCCCAATCCACAGAGGGGCAAAAGTGACATTCCTGTCCCTACACCCGGGCAAGGAACGCAACGTCCCTCCCCGGTTCTGATGCCCGTTACGCACGGCTTCCTCGCTGCCCGAACGTCAACGGGCAGGTGTCCGCAACTGCGTTTATGCCCGACATAACGGCTAGTTCATGGCAACCTGCCCGTCACAACGGCTAGTTTGGGCAATTACCTATTCTTTGGGAAAAACGGCTAGTTCGCCCCAAAAATAGGACCGTTGGCCACGCGCTGGGGGCTCTATATAAACCCTCTCATTTGAGAGGGTCAGGTATCACCTTTTTCACCCTTAGAATACACTTTGTACTTGCCCCTTTTTCTCTGACCCTTTCTTACTTGAGCGTCGGAGTGCCTTGCAGGTACACCCCCTTTTCTCCTCATCAACAGTCCGAACACCCAGCACGTCTAACGACCATCATCTGCCGAACACCTTGCCATCTGACGACCAGCGTGCGTGGATCTGATCGAATACTCGAGATCAATATACATTCCACTTTACACCGTATTTAAATAAAACGAGTGTAAATTTGATGTTAAATTACACTCTTATTATATATATCGGGTGTAAATTGTTACATATATACATTTATAGATGGTATATTACACCTTTTTTTTGTTTAAAACGGATATATATATATATTCAACTTTACACCCTATTTTATATAAAACGGGTGTAAATATGTAAATAATAGCATTTCAATCAAACAAATTTACACCCAATTTCTTAAAAATCGGATATAAAATGAGCAGTGATTAGTATAGAGGGTGGCAAACTTACACCCTCTTTTCTTTAAATAGGGTGTAAAATTTACACCTGATTTTGCTGTTCATGTTGGCAATTTTACACCCGATTTCACCATTGTTGTTGGCATTTTTAGATCCTGTATACTTTAATTAAATAGAATGTTTGTATTAGTTTCATAATTATGTTATATTTAATTAGATTTAGAACCTATTTTATTTAATCAAATATTTTGTATACCACTTAACATTCAATAAACAAAAAGTACAACCAAAACAATCATCCTAACATCATGTATATATAAGTCTTATCAAATCATATTATCTAATAGCATAAAACAACCATCCTAACATCATTGTACATATATAAGTCTTATCAAATCATAGTATCTAATAGCATAAAGTCATACAACTAAAGCATATTAACAAAAACTATCTATATATAATTTTTCCTCCTTCGCTTTGGTTTTGGCAATATTTGTACGTCTTGTTTGTCCTCATGCTCTTTGTCCTCATGCTCTTCAGCCATTTGTATTTGCTCTTCAGCCTTTTGGTCTTCAACATTTTGATCTTCAATCATTTCCAAAAAACATTTAGCCCAGAGTTGTCGCACGTGATCAATCGTCTCTTTTTCATATGACGAAGTGTCGGTGAATATCTACAAGTTTACATATAATAAGTTAAAATACTACATGTTTTTCATTAAATACATGCAATACAACAATAGTTTAACTTATCCTACCTCGTTGAATCTTTCAACAATAGAAGCTTCAACGATGTCAAACATAGTCTTCATGACGTAGTATCCACATGCCCATCCGTTATCTTGACGATGTGCCTACATATATATGAAATCTTAGTTATAATAAAGACACCATGAAGTGTGACACATCAAAACATCCACCTTACATGCTACAATCCAATAAAGACACAATAAAATCTTAGTTGTATATAACTATAAAACGTTACTGTCCCGGTTCAGAGACTCGGTGGTTGAACCATTGAAACGCAAGGGTTGGAATCAGAGAATGTCGTCAACTACTAACGCAAAGAAACGACTTCTTCGTAAGCACTTAAACTTGTTTTTAGTATTTTAATGTTAGCAAATAATGTTTGCTAATTTTATGTAATATTATTACTTGCATTAATTAATTGATATATTAATATTATTATTAATTAATTTAGTTGAAAAAGTGTAATGCTTCAGGAAACTGAATTCAGAGTTGGCACGTAGAAAGAAACCTAGGCAGGTGTATGTTTCACAGATTACTGAGTCTGCTATAGTAACTGTTTTGGTTATGAATAGTCTGGGTCTATGTCTAGGCATTCAATACTCTATGATATTCATGTGATGAAAAAGAGTGTAATGTTATCATTTCTTCGTTTTGAAATTCTAAACTCCAGTTATGGAGAAATAAGTTGCATTTTATGTAACTCAATCAGTCTTAACTATAATCAATGCATATATTCCTCTTGTAGATAATATGTCACCATTCTAATCCTATAGCCCTACTTCACCGATCATTCAACTAGCCAATGTTTTCTCAGTTTTCTTTTATATCTATATATATATTGGGATATTTGTGTCTGAGCCTATATACATCTGTTACCTATTCAAACTATGAATTTAGCACTACAAATTCAGCAGAAATATGGGTAGTACAGAACATTAACCATTAACCATTCAGGACATTAACCATTAAGTATGCAGCTATTGCAAAACACATTGCAGCAGAACTATGGGTAGTACAAAACAACTCACTTACCTTGACAATCTTCCAATTAGGCTTCTTATTCTTAATTCCTCTTAATAGATGATATCCTTCTACAGCTCTGATAAAAGAAATAGCAACATAAGTAAGTTATAAATATAAAGTTAAAGGGCACAAAAATTAAGTATAAATGAAATCTCTTGATTTAGGCTTCTTACCCCTCAAGTATGATCTTAATATTTTTCTTGGGAGGTTTGTTTAATGAACAAAACCAAAAGATATCATTATCTTTAGGACAAATTACAAACGGCTGCCAATGATTCCTGTAGTTTCAAAACAAAAGTGTTAGAATCACTAAAATTCAAATATTACATAATAACATAATAATAATGTATAAAACCTTGAAGGAAACATGTACTTACCGATTTAACAAGGGCCCTAAGTAACACTTTTTTGATTCACCATCCAACTTATTTTGTATGTATGATTGGATTACTTCAGCCGATCTAGTAGAAGTTAGCGTCCTATGTGGATCAAGAAAACCAAATAGTTCACTGACATTCTTGGAGATGCGATGTAGATATCTGAAATGTTGAAACAAATGTTAATCATAAATGATAAATAGAAAACATAATCAAAAATAGAATAAGATACTTACGAGCACCATACGGACAAGATTGATGTGGAGAGCTATTTAATACCGGCAATTAATTCGTTCAAGTCGAGCCTATCAATAAAAATAGAAAATTCACTTGTTTCATGAATCACATCTAGTGAGAAGGACTCTTCCTTGAGGTCTACAATCTTTTTTAAGTAATCTTCAGAAGCACCGGTGTTTTTGATAACATCTTCCATAATCAAAACCTTAGAGCAACTTCCTTTAGTGCTCGTATCCAGAGATTGCACATTCTGTAATATATTAAACATTAATTAAATTATAAAATTTGTAAAATTTTAATCGATTAATTAAATCAAATTACCCATACCTCTTTTAAAAACACCTCTTTAGTCCTTTTAGGGCAAGGCTCCAATTGCATCTCTTGTAGGAATTTAGCTCTCTCTTCTTGCATCTCCTTTTTCATTTGCTGTTGGAGCTCTAATCTTTGTTGTTGGAGCTCTTTTTGTAATTTTTGTTGGAAATCTGCATTCAGTTTTTTCTCCAAGGCTAGAAGGTCATCTTGAGAGACACCTCCTGAGGTGGGGCGTGAATTTTTTCCAAAGAATTTCTTAAAGCCCACACCCCTTGGAGCAGTGCGGATCCGACCAGGGCGTTCATTTGTTCCAAGGGCAACAGTCAATATATCCTCACGTCCTTCAAAAACAATATCACCTTGTGTACTTTTTTCCACTAAGTCACCCTGAAATGGTAAAACACATATATACACATGAAATAAAATGATTAATAAGTTATACATATAGATACATATCTTGAACAACTTGGCTTTAAAATAATAATAAATACAATTACAATCGCTTACCTGTATATTGATTATTAGAAGACACAAAAAGACATTTTTGTAATGTGGGAAACAGTTGTACGTTACTTTCCACAAGTGATGAAGTTGTAATACTATAAAATAAAAGTTGTGTCACATTACACTCATATGTAGCCAGGTACCAATTATTAATTGGCCGTATAGGAAGATAATGTTAGCTACTCGTATGGAGACAGAGTAAGATCATATAAAATCAATCTTAGTTGGCAATGACGTTTAACAACAATTTGGTGTACATGGGCTTCTAAGTTTGTTGAACAATTTGGTGCCTAATCATATAAAATTCAAATTTATAAAGAATCTTTTATTACTTACAATCATAGAAGCTACTAAGTTTGTTGCCTCAGATGTAAAATCTCCAGATCGCTTCTGCCGAGCCATCAACCATGCCTCGTATCGTTTTATTTCTGGAGGCTCACCTACTAAACTTTCATCACCGTTCGCCTCTTCAATCATTATTTTCCTCCTCTCTTCCATTATGTTTGCCTTAAGCTTTTCGTAACCACCACAAGACAAAATATGAGGATGGATATTCTTTGATGCATGCATCTTTCCTTTTAGCCTTTTCTCCTATTACAAATAAATCACATTAAATTAAACGTTAAAACCAAATCAATTTAGATAACAAAAATAAATCTATAAATTTAACTAACTTGAAAGTCTTCTTTTTTTCGAGTCTCGACAAACAAATCCCAATCTTGTTTGATGAATGTATACTTTTCAAACGGCGTTGTATTTCCATCCTTATCGCCTTTACCAAATATATAGACATTTGAGAGCAATGTCTTAAATTGCTTCAACCGTTCCCCCATATAAACCAACCAATGCTTCCTAAATTTATCATCCGTGGGGCAAGTGAACTTATCCTACATAACATAAGAAATGTTAGCAATGAAACAGTTATAGAAAATAAATTATAAAGAATTAATTAAAGTTGCATACCGTAATATCATCTCACATCGTGTCCTTCAAGTTTTCGCTTATCTTTTTCCATTTCTTTTCATTTAAACTAACCTTGCTACGTGCAATGAATGACAAATAACTCTTAAACTTTGCAGCGTACTGACCAATAGGTTGGAAAGTATCCGGATCAAAATCAATGTGGTATTTCTCACCATCACGGAGTTTCGTGATGAAACGTAGCAATGTTGTCGCACCTTTACTCTTCTTTTTTTGGAGAAGAAGTCGCGCCTTTAGTCTTGCTTTTTTTTTTTTGGAGAAGAGCTAGATGGCTTATCTATGATGTCTGCTCCTTGAGAAAAATTATCAATCATAATAAAGAAAATATCAGCAGGAGCATGTAGTACTTTCAACAGTCATTATATTTTTTAAAAATCACACCTTTAGTATTCTTTTTTTTTTGGAGAAGAAGTCACACCTTTAGTCTTCCTTTTTTTTGGAGAAGAAGAGTTAGATGGTTTATCCGTCTTGTCTGTTCAGAGAGAAAAACAATCAGTCTTGACAAAGTTATACTTCCAGTTTAGGTCACATGCTTCAACCAACAAGATATAATTTTTAAAAAAATAATGGCAGAGTAATCGAAAACTCACGAGCTAAATTCTCTGTATCCTTATCCAACCTCTTAGTGTTCAATGAAGTGCTGCTAGAAACAACTTTGTTTGTGGCAGCATTATCTGTATAGAACAACACAACACAATCAACATTCTGCAGAAAATACTGCTTTTAAAACTACAAAATCCACAAGCACAAAAACCATTCAAACTGCTTTTAAATAGTCACACCTTTGGCCTTCTGTTTATTTGGAGATGTCACACCTTTGGCCTTTTGTTTTTTTGGAGAAGAAGAGCTTGACGCTTTACCCATAATGTCTGTTTATAGAGAAAAGAAAATTTATCAGTGAAAATAGATATATGATCATGTTCATGGAACCAATATCAATTTTCGCTAAATTATACTTTTGTTAGCTATGGAATTAAAGATAATATGTGAGAGGAGTGGCAAAATATTTCCCTACAGCGATCATTAGTGGAAGAAGCCGTGACAAGTCTAATTCGATGAAATAATGTAATACAACTTTCTTTTCATATAGCGATCTATGTCCTAGTAACATACTCATAACTGTTTAATTTCTATTCTGTCTCTTGTTCTTCTCACTGCCAATTGCTCTGTTGTAAAGCTATTACCTTCGTGCTTGGCTGCTGTTTATTATTTTTTTAGAAGAATATGTAGTGTTGTTATACGAACTCATTTCAGCCGGCAAAAGAATTCCTTCCTATGATCGATGCGGTGAAAATTCTATTTCTAAACCAATAATTGATGACTTATATTCATTTTATCACAAGCATAAAAGAAATTCATGATGATCTGTTTTCATGCAGGTTTTTAAAACCCTCATCGAGATTATTAAAGATATAGAAGGCGCAAAAGTTGAAAATCACAAGTTTTCCGCTTCTGTACATTACCGTAATGTAGAAGAGAATGTAAGGATTATCAATTTCCCCAACCATGATGACTTGATTATTGATCTCATACAATTTCAAATCTCATTTGATGTTTTGATTACTTACCCTATTTTGAATCGATTGTAGAATTGGACAATGATCTGTTCTATTCAGAATTTTTGAACTTTTCAATTTTAATGAATATATATTGGAGATGATGAAACTGATGAAGATGCATTTAAGGTACTGATTTATGTAGCTTAAATTAACATTTTCTATTTTTTTTCTCTTTAATCTACAAACAGGTTATTATTCTATAATAATTTTTTAATGTGTTTAGACTCTGAGGGATAGCAGTAATTTCCAAATTCTCAACTAACATTTCAAATACTGACACCATTATTTCTCATAGCTAACAATGTCACACTTCCAAATTCTCAATTAACCAATTCTACACTAGTTGTTTTTATAATTAACTAACTTTTAATTCAAGTTTACACAATTAACACTCTAGTTTAATACCACTAACAACCATGCTAACATTTGCAGTCTGAATATTTGTGTAACTATTTTGCTGATGAAGGGATCTTCTTTTAATGAAGAAAATTTGCTTAATTCAGTACTACAGGAGATTTTGTTGGAACAATCTAAGAAAATTTCAGAAATTATACGAAGAGAAAGACAGATAAAGCATCCATGTGTGCAGGAATTGTTGAAAATTTCATTATTGCATTGTAGAGATCCAACAAAATACATATAAAATCCAAATGTTATTTGTTAGTTGCTATTATCCTCCAAAATCCCTTCTTGATGATCATAACGTGTGGCATAAACAGTATCAACTTCATTTTCATCATTAAAAGAAGGCCTTCGTGTTGAAAAAGAAGTATTGTTATCAATGTCTAGAGTTGAATCTTCATTTTCATCACTATAATTCATGTTTCTTTAGAGGACAACAGACCACCTACTATTTGAGGGATCCTTTACATAAAATACTTGTATTGCTTGTGCTGCCATGATGAATGGTTCTTCCTTATATCCCACCTTATCTAAGTCCACCAATGTAAATCCTAATTCCTCAGTTTGTACACCATTGTTACTATTAACCCACTTACATTTGAAAATAAGAACTTTAAACTTCACATAATTGAGCTCCCAAATCTCTTCTATAACACCAAAGTAAGCTATGGATGCCAAGATGGGATTTTTATCTTTTGAACTAGAGAAGTGCATTAAAGAAGCCATTACCATTACCCCGATATTTTGCATGGTACTATTATCATCCTGTGATTTTGTACATAAGGAAAATTTATTTATATCATACCCACTCCAACATAAGACATTAAAGCTTGGCTCATATGCTAGAAACTTTAATGTACCTGAAGCATTATTATCATTCCTAATCTTGGTTTTAAACCATTTTGAGAATGTTCTGTTACGCTCTTTCAACACCTATTTTTCAGACATTCGAGGGTTTTTGGCTTTGACAACGGTTTTATGTGTACTCAAGTAAGGCTGAACCTCGTCAGTGTTATTTAATATATACAAATGAGCTTGAAAAACTTCCCCTTCAGCCATATGCTTAATATTTAGACGTGTACCCTTACCGTTACACCTTCCGTCGTGACGAGACTTGGGTAATCCTACAGGTTTTGCATCTGACAAATACTCTGTACAAAACTCAACGGCTTCTTCTGTGATGTACCTTTCAATAATAGACGCCTCAGGACGATAATGATTCTTCACATTGCCTTTCAATATCTTCATGTATCATTCAAAAGGATACATCCATCTTAAATAAACAGGGCCACACACTTTAATCTCTCTAACTAGATGGACTATTAAGTGAACCATGATGTCAAAAAATGAAGGAGGAAAAAACATCTCCAACTGACACAATATAATAATAGACTTGTTCTCCATCTCATCCAATTTATCAGGGTCAATCACTTTGTTACATATATCATTAAAGAAAAAGCACAATCTAGTTATGGCATGTCGGACATTTTTGGGCAAGATACCACGAATAGCCACAGGTAGTAGTTGTTGCATCAAAATGTGGCAATCGTGAGATTTTAAGCCAATTAGTTTGAGATCTTGTATTGACACGAGACTTTTGACATTTGAAGAGTAGCCATTTCGCACTTTCACACCATGTAGACGCTCACTAAATCTTCTTTTCTCTTCTTTTGACAATGTATGGCATGTCGGGGGTAGATACATTTTGTTGCCTCTTGGTTGTGGAGCTAACTCCTCTCTTATTTTCATTTTAACCATATCTAAACAAGAGTTTAAACCATCCTTTGTCTTACCTTGAATGTTGAGAAGTGTTCTGATTACATTATCACACACATTTTTCTCCACGTGCATTACATCAATACAATGTCTTACATCAAGACTAGACCAATATGGAAGGTCAAAGAACACTGACTTCTTCTTCCATATATTATTATTCATAACTTTTTTCTGTTTTTTTTTCAAAACTAACACTTATGTTCCTCACCCGATGATAGACTTCTTCTCCAGTTAGGGCCTTCGGGGCAACTTCATACTCTTGATATCCATTAAAAGCCTTTTTCAATCTTCGATACGGGTGGTTATGTTTAAGAAATCTTCGATGTCCAAGATAAACAGACTTTTTTCCCTTCTCCAATTGATGGTAGCAAGTATCTTTTTCACATATAGGACATTCTCTATGCCCCTTAACTTTATAACCAGACAAGTTACCAATAGATGGAAAGTCATTGATGGTACAAAATAACATGGCCCGCAAATTGAAAGTTTCATTTGAAAAACTATCAAACACGTCAATTCCTTCATCCCACAACTTTCTTAAGTCATCAATTAAGGGACTTAGATAGACATCTATGTCATTTCCACGCTGTTTTGGTCCCGAAATCATCATAGATAACATAACATGTTTCCTCTTCATGCACAACCAAGGAGATAAGTTGTAAATAATCAAGAGAACTGACCATGAACTATGGTTACTACTTAAACTACCATATGGATTCATGTCATCAGTAGAAAGTCCAATCCTAAGGTTTCGTGATTCATTGTCGAAGTCTGGAAATAAGGTATCAACCTTCTTCCATTGCAAAGAATCGGCCGGATGCCGAATTTTTCCATCACACTTCCTCTCTTCTGCATGCCATCTAATATTCTTCGCATCATTAAAATTCGCAAACAATCGCTTAAACCTTGGAATAATTGGAAGGTACCATAACACCTTTGCTGGAGAACCCTTTGTGGTTACATCACAACCTTCATCATCACCCTTCTTCTTATATCGTGATGTCATACACTTGGGACACTTTTCCTTCTCTTCATTATCTTTCCAATACAATATGCAATCATTAGGGCATGCGTGTATTTTCTTATACTCTATACCCATCGGACATAATACCTTTTTTGCGTCATACGCACGGCTCGGCAACATGTTATCATCTGGAAGCATTTCTTTCAACAACCCCAGCAACTGTGTGAAGCTTTTATCAGTCCAACTATTAATAGCTTTCAAATTGAATAATCTTAAGACGGCTGACAATTGTGTGAAGTTTTTACAATTTGAATACAAAGGAATTTCTTTGTCATTGCGAAGAGTATCATGTATGTGTGCTCATTGAAAAGACTCTTCTCCAATATCGCGAATCATTTCTTCTAGACGATCACCCATCTCTATATCAAACTCTTCTCTTACAGAGGCCCTTGGCGCATCAGATAATTCACCATGCCATATCCACTTCGTATAATTTTGACAAATTCCATTGACTATTAGATGATCCCATACGATGTTAGCATCTAAAGGTGCAATATTTACACACTTGGCGCACGGACAATGAAATCGTCCATTACTTCTGGGAAGATTAGTTTTGGAAAATGTCAAAAACTCTAACACTCCTTTTTTATACTCTTCACTTAAGCGATTTTTCTGCATCCAACTACGATCCATAGCTACGAAGAGAAGAGAAAAGAAAGAACATAGTTTAAAAAATCTATGAAAACAAGCTGTATAATTGAATAATGCATGTTTCATTATCTAGGAAATTTATTTTTCCTTCTCAACTCACAGGGCTGAGTACTCAATTATGATTTAAAAGAAACCAAGGGACTAATGGATATTTAAATCAGCCATCTTCAAGTTTAGGTTTGTAGTGATACTCAGATACAATTAAATTCTTCAGCACTGTAAATTTATGTATGAAGAAACTCTTCATTTTGTTTGATATTTTGTAGGGTTATGTGGTGCAAAAGTGTCATCTGTGCTAATATATAGCCATGGTTCATGGTTCAAAACAAATGACATATTTACTTTGTACCTAAGGTCCTGGGATTAGTAATGTTGTAACAGCTCCCTTTCCTCTTGTCATAGGATATACAAATCTAGCTAGGATTAGTCAATGTGATATTTAGGATTAAGGTAGCAATGATAATTTTTAGGACTTTGGTTATATATTTGTCTTACTGTTTATATTATCAGTAACCTTACACAATGTTTAATATATGTTATGTTAGTCATATCTTTTGTGGTGTTTTATATATTTTTAACATTTATTGATTTTATAGACACTTTATAGTGTTTTGACCTTTTCAGTTTTCATTATATAACACAGTATAATTCATCAAATAAAACAGTTCAGTAAAAAAAATTACTGATTTACATTTACTGATTTTCAATAGTGATATGATTTAACATGTTTGTGTTTTGGTTGAGTTAGGATTCCTTAAAAAATTTATCTTATGAGATAGATTTAAGGTTTACATGATTTTCAATAGTAATATGGTCTAATTTGCTACACATTCATATAGATAACATTAATGTATATTTAAGGTTTACAATGATTTAACATTTAATGATTTTCTATGGTAATATGGTCTAATTTGCTACACATTCATATGGATAACATATTCATGTAGATAACATATAGATAACATTTAACGATTTAACATTAATATATATGGTCTAATTTACAATGATTTAACATTAATATATATTTAGTAATATGTTATCTTATGAGATAGATTTAAGGTTTACAATGATTTAACATTTATTGATTTTCAAGACACTTTATAGTGTTTTGACCATTTCAGTTTTCATTATATAACACAATTTCAGTTTTCATTATATAACACAGTGCAATTCATCAAATAAAACAGTTCAGTCAAAAAAATTACTTACTAACGGTTTAGTTCGGTTCTAAATAACAGACGGTTTGCCAAACGATTAATTCGGTTTGGTCTATTTTAAATAAATTGTAACAGGTAAACAATAGCAAAGTAAAGTTAAGGTCAAGACTAGGGATGACTAACCTTGATATATAGCTATCTTTGCAAAAACCAGGATGATATATTGCTTCACTAGTCTTTAGTCTTTGATATATGTCTACAACACCAAGAATTAAGATACATAAGTAATAATTTGCAAAGAGAGACTCATAAACCTTAAATCACCATCCAAATTCAAATAAGATTTAAAAACAAGACAAAACAGTAAACAAATCAAAGCACTTTATTTCAACAAAATCTGTGAAATATTACACCACTATATTCACTTAGTGTATGAATACTATAGGCTATTCAAGGAGTTCCTAAGATCAAAGATGGTTATAATCCTGCAACATGGATGTTGCAAAACTCTGTGGCATGGATGACCATCAATGTCAACGTTTCCACCATAAGAAATCTATATAAAGAAGATATGCAGCAACAAATATAAGTTTTGAGGATAATACCTACTTAGAAGCATTAATCTATTGTACCGTAAAGCAGGCAGCAGATATAGTCTTCTAAATCAGTTGGACATTTTGTTTTTTCTTAATCAAATTGGACATTTTGTTATGATTTGGAAATAACATCTACTTAGTTATTGTTATGACATTACCAGCCACATTTTTGCCAAATATAGAAGTTTATAGCAAATTTTTCTAACACGAGTCCAACTGCAATTTAAAATCATATTCGGTGCTACATAGAAAGAAATCGATAAAGAAGAAAAATATCAACTTCAAATCTAAACCAATTCAAAAGGCTAAATTTGGTCATTTTCATCTTAAATCAGAATGTGAATAAAGTGGTGAAAAACATGAATCCAAAACTAAGCAAGGCAGCTATCAATCCAGGCATTGCAAAAGGTTAGGTTTCAGGAGATCTTTACCATACACCAGCTGGACTAGCTTGTCCACATCAAGCTTGGAACCTCAACTAGAACCAACCGCCCCTGAAAATTACAAATCACATAGGGATCAAGCAAAAGCCAAAAAAATTTATGTAATACCAACAGTTGCATTTTTATACACTACTAACTCTATCATTTCAATTTTAATCAACACGGTTCAGTTCAGGTGTAGCAGTCCATTCTAATCCAGAACATTAGAGAGTAAGCATACATAGTGGTGAAATTTCAAACCACAACACGATTAGTTCAGCACTACCAAAACTCACTCCATAATTCATACATTAAGTGATTGTATAGTATATCCTTAGAAAAACACAATAGTGAAATGGAAGTTGAGCCTAAAAATGTGGTTCAGATAAAATTCAAACCTTAGCCATAAAAGTTTGGACTCATGTTTCAAGTGTTGCAATGTCTGAAGAGGTTTTTCAAAGGAACCTAGTGGTTGAGATTAAGAAGAGTTGTTTATGTCCAAAACACTCTAAAGACTTGCTGCAGAGTTTAAGATTTGGCAATATAGTAGTAATCCATGCCATTGCCAAGGAAATTATAGGCTTGGATTAGAAACCTATGACTTTTTTTAACAAAAGGCAGCTATGTGTTTTTTGAATTTAGGCTAAATTACCTGCAGGGTCCTTTAAGTTATTTAATTGTAACACTTTGGTCCTTTATGTTTGTTTTGCTTCAAGTAGGTCCTTTAAGTTATTTTAAAATATCAAGTTAGTCCCTTAAGTTGTTTTTGTAACGCTTTGGTCCCTTTTTTAAAAATCTCCGTTAAAATAAATTGTAAACTCATATACCTTTTGAACTGGTTTTTCGCGCTGATCACGAATATGTAACTAGTTTTGCGTTTGATTGTGTATTTTGGTCGGATCGATGATTTTTTCATTATGTATTTCGTCCATTTTTAACTAATTCTCATGAATCGTAACTTGTTTGATAAATTTGATTGCATATTCATGATCAGCGCGAAAAACCAGTTGAAATGATGTATGAGTTTGAAATTTATTTTAACGGAGATTTTTAAAAAAGGGACCAAAGCGTTACAAAAACAACTTAAGGGACTAACTTGATGTTTTAAAATAACTTAAAGGATCTACTTGAAGCAAAACAAACATAAAGGACCAAAGTGTTACAATTAAATAACTTAAAGGACCCTGAATGTAATTTAGCCTTGAATTTATTTAATCAAAATAAAAAGAAACTAAATTACAAAGTTGGAAAATTAAGCCAAATTCAAAACAAACAAAAGGGCATATACAACAACATATCATATCATATGACAGTCTGAATAATGATGATCTAAAGACATGAAGGAAGAATAAAAGAAACTGCAATTGTGACATCCGCTAAGATTTAAGCATCACTGAAAACATTTCCTGATCAGTCTATATACAATTTATTCACCACAATTAGATACTTAATTTCAAATGTACAATATTACTAGAAGAAAATAGGGTCATTAGCATGGTTTTTTATTTGACATAGAAACAGGGGACACTGTATACCCAACGCGAACACGATAAATAATAAACTAGAGCAATTATTTACCTCGAAAGAAATCATTTCAGCTGGTTCAGCAGCAAAGACGAGATACTAATGTCTTATCAAACGGTTGCCCCTATGTGCACACAAATACCGAAATGTTAAAACAGGACCGACATGCAACAATTAATTTGACAACTTTGACTTACAACACATACAAATAAGAAAGACCTAGAGCTCTGTTATAAAAAAAATCTTATACCATTCATATGTACAATATTACTAGAAGAAAATAGGGTCATTAACATGGTTTTTTATTTGACATAGACACAGGGGACACTGTATACCCAACGCGAACACGATAAATAATAAACTAGAGCAATTATTTACCTCGAAAGAAATCCTTTCAGCTGGTTCAGCAGCAAAGACGAGATACTAATGTCTTATCAAACGGTTGCTCTATGTGCACACAAATACCGAAATGTTAAAACAGGACCAACATGCAACAATTATTTTGACAACTTTGACTTGCAACACATACAAGGAAAGATAGGGATGGTGCAAATTAATACAAAATAATTCTACCTGCTCAGAGGGGGAGGATACCTAGGCTTTGCTCGGTCTTCAATCTCGCGATATTCAATCTGCACTGCATCAATAGAACATATAAATGGGAATCCAGTTCATTTTTTTTCATCATTCAACATCAAATACAACATAAATTTAAACTCTAATTGAAAAAAGAAAGACAAACCAATTAGTCGGGTTTTTCGCCGTGCATGTCGTCATCGAGATGTGATAATGGCCGTGCGATGATGAGAGATGACAAAGGTTCCTATGTGTGACAATGGACGTGCGATAATGGAGGTTTGTACATCCGATGAGATGAAGGAAATGGAGCTCGGCAATGAGAGGAACGAGACGATGATTGAAACGATGAAATCGCGATGATTGAAATGATGAAATGGAAACAACGTTGATTTTACAGTGATTCAGATTAACCCAGAAAGCAGATTTGGATTTTGAATGATTAGGGTTTTCACTTTTAAGAACGATGATTGAAAGAGGATGAAAGAAACGATGATAAGTAGTTCGGCAATGAGATGAACTCGCGATGATTGAAACGATGAAATCGCGAAAATTGAAACCCAGAAAAGGAAACGATGAACAGAAACGAGAAATGGGTTTAGAGAGAAAAAGGGTTTAGAGAGAAATGGGTTTAGAGAGAAAAAGGGTTTAAGTTATTTCAGTAATTAAATTTGATATGTTGATATGTGTTTTTTTTTATTATTTTAGTTACAAAATATTAATTAATCAATTTACACCCATTAATTTATTTACTTCACTAAATATATCACTTAATAAAAGTTAGTTTGGTTTATTAATATGCTTAATGTTAATATTGAGAGTTGTTAAATTAAATAATTAATTTTCAGCCAATCTTAATTTACACCTGTTTTTCCTATAACGGAAGTAATATATATATTGTTATAGCAATGATTTTAATTTATTATAATAATATTTTCAATTTACACCTTTTTTTTTTAAAATAGGGTGTCTATTGTCACGTACTGCTACTACAAATGACATTTTATTTACAAGTTTGCCTCCGCGTTTATTATTTACACCCGTTTTCAGTATAATGGGTGTAAATTTTAAAATTATATTCGTCACTTTGCACTAGTGGGTTGATATCCTCAATCTCATTTGCACAGAAAACACACTGGAATTGGTTAGGATCAGAAATAATTCCCCTGTTACTAAGATTCTTACGTGACGGTAATCTGTTCATCAATAGTCGCCAACCAAAGATCAAGATCTTCAATGGGAGCTTTAGTTTCCAAAGATATCCAAGAGCAACTATCGTGTTATTCTCCAATAAATCTTCCTCACCTCTGCGCATCCAAATGTCATAGCATTCCTTTACACAAAAAGAGTTGTCAATCTTCCTTGGCCACAATATAACATCATCTTCCAGACAAGACAAACAAACCTCTCCCAACAAGTTTTGTAATTCCTCAACTACTTCTTCATCTTCATTAGACAGAACCACACTATTTCCAATTATATCCCAAGTCCAAAGATTTTCAGTCCAACTGCCACAATCTTTTACTAATATATACAAATTAGGAGATGAGTTGAAAAGAGTTGGAAATAGGACATTAAGAGCATTCCCTCCTATCCACCGAGACTACCAAAACAGAGTGTTGCATCCATGACCAATTTTCTAGTTTAAGATACTGAACATTCCTTGAGTGTTAGAGAAAGAAGCAAGTCGACACAAATCTTTCCACCAGTTAGATCTCTGATAATTTGAAATCACAGGTTGATTAAAAAACATGTTGTTGAAATCATCCTTGTATCTTGCTTTAATGATGTTTTTCCAAATAGCTTCTTGATCATAGACTATTCTCCATAGCCATTTCGCCACCAGTGCTTTGTTAAATAATCTCACATCTTTGACTCCAAGGCCTCCTTGTTCTTTTGGTTTGCACACTAAAGACCACTTTACCCACGCAATGCTCTCCTTATCACCCTTACCGGACCATAGAAACCGTCTTTGGATACCTTTTATTTCCTTTATGACAGTTGCAGGAGCAAGGAATAATGCAAAATAATGTACTGGCAAGTTTGTTAAAACTGAATTCAACAAAATAACACGACCACCAATAGACAAAGTTTTACTCCTCAATTTTGTCAACCTATTTTTGAAAGAATCAATGATTGGTTTCCAGAAAACAATGGATTTATGGCTGCCAACAACAGTTAAACCAAGAAACTTAAAAGGGAATTTACCAACTTTACAATTCAAGAAAGTGGAGACAGCAGCAGTTCTATACCCTTTTACTCCAAAGCCCATAATGTTGCTCTTGTTGTAATTGATTCTCAAACCAGAAAAAGCTTCAAACCCTCTCAAAACTGATTTTATGCCCCAAATATTGGACCAAGATTCATCACAAATAATCAATGTGTCGTCAGCAAACTGCAGAAGACAACTTGTGGGCACACCTTCTATTCTGATACCCTTCATTACCCCGTTCACTTCTGCTTTCTTCATCATAAGCGCCAAGCATTTAGTTATCAAGACAAAAAGGAAAGGTTATAAAGGGTCCCCTTATCTTAGACCCTTTTTTATTATAAAATCCTTTGAGGAGCTGCCATTAACCAAAACTGATCCATAGCTTTTGCATATTAAACCTCTTATCCAAGCTATCCATTTGGGGCTAAAATTCATTGCAACTAACACCTTACATAAGAACTTCCAGCTTACGCAATCGTACGCTTGTGCAAAATCAACTTTAAACATAAATCCTTTCTTCTTCTTCTTGACATAATCGAAAACCTCGTTTGCCATTAAAACTCTGTCTAGGAGCTGTCTGCCTGGTACAAATGCGGATTAGCAAGGAGAGACCAATTTACCAATGTTGTTCTTAGTCTTAAAGCTAACATCTTTGAGATAACCTTGTGCACACTACCAATTAATGCAATTGGTCTAAATTCCTCCAGGTTTTGTGGATTATCTAACTTTGGTATTATAACAAAAAAAGTTGAACAGAAAGCTTTTGATAAGACAGCCTTATCGTAGAATTCACTTATACAATTGAAATAGTCCTGACCAACAACCTCCCAAGTTTTTTTTAAGAACTTAAAATTAAAACCATCTGAACCTGGACTTCTGTCTCCATTGCAGGATTTTATCATTTCTAGAACCTCTTCATAAGAAAACCTGTCAGTAAGCCTCTTGTTATCTTCCTCTGAGAGTTGATTTAATGAGCTAAGATCCATTTCAAAATGTTCTTGATTGCTATTATGAAACTTGTCTTCAAAGAAATCGTGAATGGTCTGTTTCACTTTCTCAACCCCATCCTCTTGAAGGCCAACATTCAAGGCAGAAATTGTGTTCACCCTCCTTCTTCTGTTGATCATTGAATGAAAGTATTTTGTATTATAATCCCCCTCCTCAATCCATTTCTGTCTTGATTTTTGGCCTAGTATGCTTTCCTTAGTGTGTAAACTATTCCACATTTCCTCAATTTTCTTTCCTCTTAGTTTCACTGCCTCTTCTAACCCTTCATCAACAGATTCTGCCATTATAGCTTCCATCTCATTGATCTCCTTAATATTCTCTTCTATCCTTAAGTCGCGTATTCCGAAAACATTAATGTTCCACCATTTTAGACTGCTTTTAAGGTGTCTCAATTTCTTCAGCAGCACTTCACCTGCATTACCATGAGTGTTAATCTTGTTCCAGCTTTCCCTAACAAACTCCAAAAAATTAGGGTGGTCCAACCACGCATTTAATGACTTAAATGGCTTAGGGCCCCAATTCATATCATTCAATATCAATGACACTGGCCTGTGATCAGAAACGTCTCGCAAGCCAATCTTCTGATTAACCATCTTCCAATAGTCGCACAATTCATCATTGATTAGGATCCTATCCAGCCAGCTCTTACACGACCCATTAGCCTTGAACCATGTAAACCTATTACCAACAGTGGGGAGATCTATGAGGTCCATGTCTTCTATAAACACCCTGGATTCCTCCATTTCATTCAGATTATACCCTCCTTGTCCTTGCCTTTCTTCTTTATCTTTAATTGAGTTGAAATCACCTCCCAATATCCAGTCTCCCCTTGTAAAACTAGATTTCGCATCAAGCAGCTTCCTCCACAATACTCTTTTTTCAGCCAATGCACAAGGTGAATATATATTCACAATGTATATAATTCTTCCCCTCCATGTGCCATAAACTCCTAGGTAACCGTTCCCAGAAAAACTAAATTTTGAACAGAAAGACCTCTTATTCCATACTGAAATCATTCCTCCAGACAGACCTTTAGAATCAGTTGCCGACCATTCAAAATCGTCCTGACCCCATATGCTCTTTACAAACCATTCCTCAACCTTTTTACACTTTGTTTCTTGGATCATACAGAATTCTATCTTGTTCCTTTCAATATATTGATTAAGCCTTCTTCTTTTTATAGAAGAATTACACCCTCTAATGTTATAAGTTGACAAATTCATTGAACTATTGTTGTTGCCTCCTTCGATCTATCCATTAAGATGTTATCTCTTTTCTCCATTTTCCGTAGTATCCCTTCGAGAACTTCGTCATCTTCCTCTCCTTCTATACCCAAAGCTTTAAGAATTGTCCACACTTTACCTGGTACATCTTCAAAGTTTCTTTTGACCCTTTCGTTTCCAACAACCATATCCGAATCTGAGACCAAACCACAACACAAAATTGAACCTCCAAAGTACCTTGATTCACTCTCCCCAGACTGGGTGGACATCTGTGTATTTTCCTCAATTGCAACATAAGATGGTTTCTAATATTTTATATCAGTAGACGAATGTAGTAATGTTGAAAAATAAGAGGGCTCGTAGGGAATCTGAATCTTCTCGTATAAATCTTGGACTAACTTCTTTTTTCTCAAAGGCCTTAAAAAACTTTTATCCGGTGGCCTGAGGTCCACAGAGAAATTAGCATTGGGCCTTAATTCAGAGTCCAATTCACTGTTCTTATCCGGGCCTACACCTAATAACTTCATCTGACTGTTTTTCTCAGGACAATGATAATCCGTGCATGATGTTCCCTTAAAAGTTCCACCTACTCTGATATTCTCTTCCCTATTAACCACATTCTTTTCCTTAAGTCCCGTCACAGTTTCTTGAGCCTCAACATTATTTAATGCCCCTTCGCCTAAAAGACTTTCAGGGCAGGGTCCCACAGTTTTTAGGCCTCCAAAAACCTCCTTTTGAGTCTCTTTGCTTGTATGATCCTTTTTGTCAGAAAAAGAAGAATGATTATTTTTAAACTTTTTCCCTACCTCCTACTTCATAGACCTGTGCCTAGATATGGGTAATCTACTTGCACGGTCTCCCAGGCCTTCTCCTCCATCGTCCCCATTGTTGGAAGATTCAATCTCATCTGATTCATCTTCCTTAGGAAGGCTATCATCTGAATCGTCCTCATCTTCACTGTCGTCTTCAGTTTCCTCCACCAAAGATCCATTTGAATCATCTACAACCAGCCTCTTATACTCTTTAGTAATAATTCGTTTCGGACCATGGTTATCTTCGACTAATTTTATCACAAAAACCACTCCATTTACTTCGATGCTTAAGACCTCATTAAGGTTACTTGTATACTTAGTTTTTACCAGAATTCTTGCTACATCAAAACTCGAATGAGACTCTGTTTCTTCATCACAGCGAATGAACTCTCCAACCCTGCTAGTTATGTATTTGAAAAGGTCGTTCCTCCATGCGTGGCATGGAATACCAAAACATTTGATCCATGTTAGTCTTTCTTTGTCCACTTCAGCTGGAGACCAACCTCTGATGTCCTTGAACCAATTTTGAAGCCATGTTTCCTCTTCCTTTATCAACCCTTTCACTGCATTTTCTTCCAAATCTTCCAGGAGACACATGTTAGCACCCATTGGAGTTACTCTGATGTTGAAAAAGCCTTCTTTGTGGAATATATCTTGAATGTTGTATGAATTCCTTATTCCTTCGTCTCCCCCACAAACGCTTTTTCAAAGCGCACAATTTCTTCATCATTGATCTTAAACAATAGACCACCCCAGTTGGGATATGATTTCCCTATTTCATACTCATTGACCTTAACCTCTTGTTTTCTGTTTTTATTTGTTCTTTCAGAAGCACCTCTTGTTACATCCACATAAGATCTTCCTGTTCTAACTCTGCCTCCCAAAAATCTGTTTTGACCTTCATTATGCCTCACTTCCACATTCCCGCATGTTTTGTTTCTCTACCTTCTGCCACCCTTCTTCTTTCAAATCTAGGGATATTCACATATAACTTCATCCCCTTAACTTGAATGCTATCTAACCTAATTGCCATATTTCTCTCATTCTCCACCTTCCTGAATCTGACAAAGCCATATCTTTTTCCTCTCTTGTCCAACTTGGCTGGGATGAAAACCTCATAAACATAGCCAAAATCCATGAAGATTTTAGCCATATCCCTGGCATTAGATCCCCCGGGGATTTCAGTGAAAAAAAATGAAGAGATAATCTTATTTTCTCCTAAGTTCTTCCCCAATCTATCTTTCCAGACAGAAAATCTCATATTTTTGTTCTTACTGCTTACAACTTTCCACTCCATAATAATAGCTTTAAGATTTCTCTGATTACAGATAACACCAAAAACTTCCTAGGAAAAGTTTGTCCAGAGCCAAGGTCCCTAACCCTAAGGCTAGGAGTTTAAGCCGAAAACTCTATCCAAACAATGAACCAGAAAGATTGATATTAAGTAATCAGATTGTTACCTTGATGAACGATAGAAGCTATAACTTGCTACAGTGAGGCTAATTGTTACCTATCTTCTACTAGCTACCTCTTTTTTCTCTCTAAATAAAGGAAGCATAAAGGAAACAGTCGACAGTTTGACCTATTAGAGGAGGAAAAGTTAAGACAGTGTTTCACTTTTTTTTCCTTTCACTTGTACTTGGAAAAAAAATATGTGTATAATTTTGAGAGTAAGAACAAAAATGATAAACCAATTTTGTGAGCAAAACCGTTAGGAATTATCCTAGAAATGAAATGAACATGTTGTTTGACTTTGCTTAGTTGTTTGTGTTGATAAATTGGATTTCTCAACAACTTGATGTTATGTGAACTAACCTACGTTAATCAACATCATTTTCATAATTATATCTAGGTTGACTTTGAACATTCACAAATTTTTTCTCGACCTCTATCCCATACATATCAATCACAGAATTTTATTTATGAGAGGGGTGTTACAGATATGAGTGAAGTCAAGTATATAGCTGAAATTATTAGAATGCAAACGGTATAGTGTTTGATTGTAAAATTTTGGCTTTCAATTATATTATAGGGATGCTGTTTATGTTTACAAGTAATTGTACTAATTTTATCATGTATTTTGAATATATCGATGCAACACTCCTATTGCACCAGATTTGGGGTGACAAAAAGTTACAAACTAACCAAGTTTGGTTGGTACTATGAACGTTGCCCAACTTGCAACCATTCCAACAAGAATCCTAGAATGGAATTTGTGTGCAGCTGTGGTGGAAAGGATGTTTTACATGTTACTAAGTGAGATTTCAAGTTATTTCTACACATCTCTTTATACTATTTACTTCCTACAAACTTGTTGAATTGTTACTTTTATGTAGAATAAAAATTCAGATTGAGTTTGAGCACAACAGTCGTGCATTTTTCTTCATATTTTGGGATAAAGACTGTGTTCCACTTTTGGGATTGACCATTCCAAAGTTGAGAAATGTCATGAAAGAAGTAAGTAAAAATGTACTCTTTTTAAATTGCATCCTCTACTAATTTATAATGTTTTGGACTTGATCTATATGCATGATTGTGTTATTCTACACTCTAAAAACTCGAAGGAACTTTGGGAAGAGGCCCACATCCTAGTCAGTGCACACAGAAGGTCTCGAGTCATCTACTTAAAGTTAGAATTTCATAGTTTATGGAAAGGAGAAATGAAAATCAATACTATCTCATCAAGATGAAAAATCTCTCTGACAAATTAAAACTTGCAAGTAATCCAATTTCCAACTCAGATCTTATTATTCAAACTTTAAATTGTCTGGACTCATAGTACAATCTTGTAGTTGTTAAACTTTCTAACCAACAACTTTGAGTTGGATTGATCTGTAGTAACAATTGCTAAGTTTTAAAAGCAGAATTGAGTAGTTATATAGTCTCAAAAATTTAAGCATCAATGCCTCAGCCAACTTGGCCAAAAAACTGATCATCAAGGAAATTGGAGAGGCAACAAGTTTGGCTCCAAGGGTAATTGGAGAGGCTCTGGGTTTAGAGGTTGGCGAGGTGGTAGAGGATGTGGCAGAAATTCAAAACCAACATGTCAGGTTTGTTCCAAAATTGGCCACACAGTAGTGCAATGTTTTTATAAGTTTGACACAACCTATCAAGGATCAAACCAATCAGCAGATTCTGACAAACAAGGGTCACACAATGCATTCTTGGCATCACAAAAACTTTGTGCAAGACTATAACTGGTATTTTGACAGTGGTGCAAGTAACCATGTGACACATCATACTGACTAATTTCAAGATCTGACTGAGCATCATGGTAAGAATTCCCTAGTTGTATGAAATGGTAAAAAAAATTAAAAATTGTGACCACAGGTTCCTCAAAACTTAAATCACTCAATTTGCATGATGTGTTATATGTGTCTAACATTACCAAAAATCTCTTGAGTGTGTCTAAACTAGTTGCTGATAATAACATTCTTGTAGAGTTTGATGTTAATTATTGCTTTGTGAAGGACAAGTTGACAGGGAAGGCAATACTAAGAGGGACACTTAAGGAAGTATTGTATCAGCTCTCAGGGATTGAAAAAGATTCAAGTGCTTATGTATCTGTCTAGGAGAGCTGGCATAGAAGACTTGGTCACCCAAACAATAAAGTCCTAGATAAAGTCTTAAAAAGTTGTCATGTGAAACTATCACCTAGTGATCCCGTTAGCTTTTGTGAGGCCTGTCAATATGGCAGAATACATTTGTTACCATTTAAATCCTCCTCTTCCCGTACTCAGGAAACCCTTGAGTTGATTCACATTGATGTATGGGGCCCTGCACCAATAATATCACCATATGGTTTCAAATATTATGTTCACTTTGTTGATGATTTTAGTAGATTTACATGGATTTATCCTTTGAAACAAAAATCTAATAATGCATAAGTTTTCATTCAATTTAAAAACTGGTAGAAAATCAATTCAATAAAAGGATCAAAATAATTCAATGTGATGGTGGTGGTGAATATAAACCAGTACAATAACTTCCCATAAAAACATGCATATAATTTAGAATGTTATGTCCCTATACCTCACAACAAAATGGAAAAGTTGAGCGAAAACATATGCACATTACATAATTTGGACTAACCTTACTTGCTCAAGCTCAAATGCTTTTACATTATTGGTGGGAAGCATTCTCTACTGCAATATGTCTTATAAATAGATTACCCTCATTAGTCACTTAAAATGAGAGTCCTTATTCTCTCATATACCACAAGGAACCAGATTACACATTATTGAAGCTTTTTGGTTGTGCTTGTTATCCTTGCCTCAACCCATATAATCAACAAAAGTTACAGTTTCACTTAATCAGATATGTATTTCTTGGCTATAGCAACTCACACAAATGCTACAAATGCATCAGTCCCATGGAAAAATCTTCACCTCAAGACATGTCATCTTCAATGAAGATCATTTTTCATTCCATGGTGGATTTCTCAATACAAGAAGTCCCTTAAAAACACTAATTGAAAGTTCTGTTTCATTCCCTTTGCATTCTGCAGGTAATTCTCAAAATAGTGATCCTACACCAGTGATTGCAGAAGCAACCCAAGTTGACACCAATGCAGAAGAAACAACTAAAATTGAAGATGTTCAAGACAACCACATTAAGTTAGGTAATGTTAACAACAACTCACCAGCACACAACTCAGTTCATGTCAACAAGAAATCACCGGCAAATAGCTTAATTCATAAGGTCGGGGATCACTTTAAGGCACCAGAAAATGCTCAACAAAACATCAAAGAACTAGGCCCTATAATTGACTCAGGCACATGTGTGCATACTAGAAGCAAATCAGACATCCATAAACCAAAGTACCATACATTAGACTGGCTGAGACATGTACAAATGATGTGGAACCTACCAAGACCAAATAAGCTCTCACAAGACCCTTATGGAAAGAAGCAATGCAAAATGAATTTCAGGCTCTAATGTCCAACAATACTTGGAGAATGGTGCCACACCAAAACCAAGAAAATATCATCGATTGCAAATGGGTTTTTAAGACCAAGTACAAAGCAAATGGATCTATAGAAAAAAGGAGAACACGCCAATTTTCTAAAGGTTTCCAACAAACACCAGGACTAGACTATGAAAAGACATTTAGTCTTGTGATCAAGGAAAGCACTATCAGGATTATCCTCTAAATTGCAATTCATTTCAATTGGAAAGTCAAGCAATTAGACATCAACAATGCCTTCCTAAATGGCTCTCTCAAAGAAACAATATTCATGCACCAACCAATTGTATTTGTATAGTCAACCAAACCAAATCACATATGCAAGTTGTCTAAGGCAATCTATGGATTGAAGCAGACATCACGAGCTTGGTTTGATAATCTCAAAAATGCACTGCTTAGCTGGGGATTTCAAAATACAAAAATTGATTCCTCTCTTTTCATACTTAAAGGTAAAGATCATATCACTTTTATCCTCATATATGTTGATGACATCATAGTTACGAGCAACAACACCAAGTTTCTTGATGCATTTATCAAACAACTCAATGTTGTTTTCTCCTTAAAAGATCTGTGTGACTTACACTACTTTCTGGGAATAAAGGCCCATTGAGATGCAAGTGGCGTGTGTAACACCCCAATTCCCATCGCGAATAAATAATACATAAATAAATCAGAGTAAATATCATAAATTCTTTTCGACAGAAACAACGATGCCACATTTAAAGAAAGAAAACACAATCCCTGCTCATAACTTTGATATATAACACAAAATGGAATAAACATAAAAGGGAAACTTTTTCCAAAAAAAGGAAAGTTCAATTATGGAATAACGCGGAAAGATCCATAACTGACTTGTTTTACCAAATAAATTGTTTTATAACATCAAAATATTCATACAAAGGTAATACAAACTAGATCCATAAATGTATACATATATCACAAAAGCCTTCCCCGACTCCCGTGTTACGTATCAGAGCAGACAGACCGACAAAAGGATGGAGAACTAAGCTTCACAAAATCCTCCAAGATACTAATCTGTAATTGCCTCATAGAGCAACAAACCACAGCAGAATGGTGAGAAATAACAACTAAATCAAGATTGCATAATAATATGCAATACATATAAATTCGCATACATAATTATTCTCACCACAAGCATCACATACTAATACACATAGCATATATCAATTATACCAACATAATCACATATTCACACATAAGGCATACCAAAGTTATGACATATGGAAACACACCACCACATCACATATATTCATATATAGCATATGCCTATACATAAAACATACCATCCATAACCAATGCATTTATCACCAATTCATATCAAATCACCCATTCTATCACAAGCTCAACACATAATCAATTCATTCATAATTTTCCACACATAATCAATCCATTCATGATTTTCCACACATAATCAATCCATTCATGATTTATGCAAATGCAGAGAGACCGACACAACGACTCTATGCAAATGCGGTACCATCCATCCATCATCTCATCATTAATTCACTCAGGAATTATTGGAATCATTGCTTGTTACTTAGTGTAACTCCCCGTCGGGAAAATGATGTTCTCCGTCGCTTTAGGTCCTCTTTGTATAAGGCACACGACATTTATGGATCGCTTTAGGTCCTCTTTGTATAAGGCACACGACCCGATCGCTTTAGGTCCTCTTTGTATATGGCACACGATCGTCTATAACGTCGCTTTAGGTCCTCTTTGTATAAGGCACACGACCGTTATAGCAGATTCCCTCTGGAATCGTTTCGTCGCTCACGCCCACTAGGGCACACGACATCACAAGAATGCATATCATGATGCTTGGCATACAATGACTCATGACAATCAAATGCATACACATATACCACCATGTGAACCATTCCAACATCCATAATCATGCATATACAATCAAACACCACACAATGCATTTACTTGCCCTTAGGCCACAAACCATCATCACGACATTTCATCACATGCATTCACATCATATAACAGCACACAAGCCATACGTTATATATCAAAAGCATATTGCATGATAACACATCAAATACACACAGTTAAGACGGTAAAAGTCGACAAAACGACACATTTCCAAATTCTCGACACAATTAAATCGGCCACCAATCTCAAAACCATTATTATAAGAAAGAACATCTCATTAGCTCTCCATCGGTACAAAGAACGTTCAAAACAGATCATCGGATCACAAGTTGTGCACTTCCAAAGATAACAGAATTTATTGCAAATCCCCAGGAGCGCCCAGCGGTACCACTTTCGCCCGGCGGTGCTCCCTTCGCCTCTGCGTCGCCCGGCGAAGCAGCAGCGTAAAACCTCCAACCAAAACTTAAAAGAGTCATCAGCGTGACAAGCTGCGCCTCTTGGGCATCACCCGACAGAGCAGCGACGCAACCCATGCGTCGCCTGGCGCTCAAAGCACCGCCCGACGGTCTACACCAGAAACAGAAAAATCTGTTGCGGGTTTACATGGTTCCAAAACCCCAAAAATCCCATTTTCTATCCCAAATCAATTCCAACAGCAAAACAAGTATCAACGATTGTTCATAAACATCGTGTGATCATACAACGCAATTTATATCAATTGTTCATAAACACCGTGAAAACATCGATTTCTATCAATTGTTCATCAATTTATCAAATGTAAAAATATTATAAAAACAAGAAAACATTCACACAATCACACACATATACATATACAATTACAATATAATCGAAACTTCTCACCCTTACCCGATTAATCGCGATTGAAACGGAGTTTCTTCACTTTTTCCTCTTTCTCCTCTTCTCTCTTTTTCCTTCTCTTCTCTTTCTCTTTCTCTTCTTTCCCCTTTCTTTCTTTTCTTTTCCTTTCTCTCTTTTCTCTCTTTTTCTTTCTTATAATAACAAATATCTAAACCCCTAAAAAGACTATTTTACCCCTCAGCTCAAATATCTCGCAAACGCTCTCAAAACGCGATAAAACATAAACATGCCGATGGAAAACATATCGTGCAATAGAAGTTAAAAAGAAAAATATATTTTAATGCAAATATTTTACCTATAAGAGAAATTAACCACGTAACTCAATTAGCAGGTAAAATACAATAAATTCACACATTTCACAAAATTCACATAAATGAAATAAATAAATACAATTAAACAAATCAGGGCGTTACAGCGGGTACCTCAAGCAATCCAAATACATAGGTGACTTGTTGAAGAAATTCAAGATGGAACATGCCTCATCCAGTCCGACCCCTATGGTAACAGGGAAGCAATTCACAATTGAGGGGGACAAGTTACAAGATCCAACTGTGTTTAGGCAAGCCATGTGAGGATTTCAATATTTGACACACACAAGACTAGACATAGCATTCTCTGTCAACAAACTCAGCCAATACATGAATTCGCCTACCATTGATCACTAACAAGGCATAAAAAGGATTTTGAGGTATCTAAAATGCAACATCAATTATGGCTTACACATCAAGCAATCTACTGATCTGGACATAACAGGTTTTTCAGATGCTGATTGGGCCACTAGTGTTGATGACAAAAAATCAATTGCAGGCCAGTGTGTTTTCCTTTGTGAAACTCTTGTTTATTGGTCCTTAAGAAAACAAAAGGTAGTCTCAAGATCAAGTACAGAATCTGAATATAGAGCACTAGCTTATTTGGCCTCTGAAGTAGCATGGACTCAAAAACTACCAAGGAAACCAATACTATGGTGTGACAGCTTAAGTGCAAAGGCATTAACATCTAATCTAGTCATGCATGCTCGTTCAAAACATATTGAAATTGATGTTCACTATGTCAAAGATCAAGTGCTACAAAATGAGATTGTTGTTGCCTATGTTCCCACAGCTGATCAGATTGTTGACTGTCTTACTAAGCCCTTAAGTTATACACGATTCAATCAACATAGAGAAAAACTTGGGGTGATCCTCTCACCGCCAGTTTGAGGGGAGAGTTAGAGACATAATCTCTTATGTCTTGGATCATATCATGACATAATCAAATTGTTAGCAGTCACTAATAGCCTAGCATTATTCGTTTCTATATTAGTGTTAAGACATCATGGCTAGCATGATTCTTGGATCTTGATTTGCAATGCTCAATTGTATATATGTATATGTTTTGCACGGGTATCTTGCTAGTTATCAAGAAATAAAAAATTCATTCATTCATTATTTTGGGGAAATTTTCCCATCCCAGAGATGATACCAGGACTTAATGAGAAATTAAACCAATTCAATGTTGTTTTGGTGTGGTTTGTTTTTTTTCTTGGCATTTGTTTTGTTGACTTTTATTGTTATATTATATAATTAGTGCTCTTTGCTATATCTATATCATGTACTTTTTTACTTATTTCGTTTAATATAATTTGATCTATTTTTCTATAAAAAAAATTATTTATTCGTACTTGTGTTATTTTTTATAACTTGTTTAATGAAACCTATTATTTAACTCTAATTCCATAATTAGAGTTGAATATTTATGAAAACTATTATACTTTAGTAAAAGTCTTTTTATAATTATTGTTACGTCAATTTAGAGGTAATTTTTTAATGGCAGTTAAAACACACACACAAACACAAAATAAAAGAGAGTATAAAGAAAACAGAAAACGCAAAAACAACAATAGCCAAGAGTAACATATATACTCGAGAAACACTCAAGCAAAACAATATAAAAAATCATTATAAAATATCACAACCCAATTAGCAACCCCACCAAAACCACTCAAATATCGTGAGCCACAAGAAAAGACAAAAGGAGCCCTCTAAAAGCAACAAGCAGGGAGAAGGCAAGGATAGCACCAACACAAATTGGAGAAACAGTTGGCCTAATAACACACCAGTTGACACCCAGTGATTAATCAGAAAGATTTTCCTTCAAAAAATATTTTTACTACCTGTATTCTAGATAGTTGAGACCACAACATGCCACATCCTAGCTAGACCTAAACTCTCCCTTTTACCTCTACCTAACCCCTGAAATACCTCTGACACCTTTAGATCGATGGTCGAAGAGAAAAAGGTCTACCCGCCCACTAAAGAGCCGTATACCAGATAGAAGAGGGAACACGACACAGTTTTCCCCAACTCACTGCCTACCTAAATAAAGTCGTGCCTATTAAGATTGAACCTAGTAGCTATTGAAAAAAAAAACAAATTTCTACACACGTAAAAGCATATCCACAAAAAGAAAAAGAAGCAAATAATTCCAACAAAAACTCATAAAATCATAATTCAACTTGTAATTTTTACAAGGACAAAATTACAAACCCTCTCTTACAATTGCAAATTTTAAGGAGAAAATTGCAAACCCTCGAAATTACAATTTTTGAACGGAAAAATTGTAAATCCTCTCTCAATTACATTTTTTGGACGGAAAAATTGCAAACCCTCTCACAATTGCAATTTTTGGACGAAAAAAATATAAATCCTGTCTCAATTGCAATTTTTGAACGGAAAAATTGCAAACTCTCTCAACAAACTATTTTTAGACGGAAAAATAGAAAACCCTATCAACAAATTATTTTTGAACGGAAAAATAGGAAACTCTTTCTAAACACACAACTACCCAAATCTTCAAAACACTCAAAAGACTACATTTTGTTATTGTGTAAAAAAACAAAAACTAACTATCTCTATTTATATTAATACTCAAATTCTATTTTTTTCTACTACTCAATGTGGGACTTGGATGAATATACTATTTGACCCAACAAATCCTCCATTCATCCAAAGTCTCACAGATCTTCACTTTGTCTTCAACTTCATCTTCAAAGTGATCATTATAATTATAATGATTAGACATATTTGTAAAATTATTACTCTTCAATCTTTTTGTCTTCTTTCTCCCTTGACCAGAATAATTGTTACTCTTTCTTTCTCCCTTGATCAGAATAATTGTAAAATTAAATTTCTACGCACGCAGAAGCTTACCCACAAAAAGAGAAAGAAGCAAATAATTCCAACAAAAACTCATAAAATCATACTTCAACTTATAATTTTTACAAAGACAAAATTACAAACCCTCTCATACAATTGCAAATTTTAAGGAGAAAATTGCAAATCCTTCGAATTACAATTTTTGAACGAAAAAATTGCAAACCCTCTCTCAATTACAATTTTTGGACAAAAAATTGCAAACCCCCTCAACAAACTATTTTGGAACAGAAAAATAGAAAACTCTCAACAAACATTTTTGAACGGAAAAATAGGAAACTCTCTCTAAGAACATGATTATCGCCAGTTTTTTTCAACGTTGTTACACGAGATTCTAAGTCAATGTGTCAAAATGATGGATATTTGACCAAATATGTCGTTACTACATTTGCAAGTTTGGTGTAAGTAAAGAACGCTTCTACACTTTAATTTAATGCTTTAAATCTATTCAAAATTAATTATTTATATTTTTATAATAAAATGTTAATATTTCAAGTAATAAACCAACGGTAATAAAGCAACGACTATAATTTGGCAATGTTTGAAAAATTAGTTAACGGTAATAATTTGAAATACAATAAATAGATCACTTATTTAATTATAATTTTCATTTATCTCATTTGAATTTTTTCTTACACATTCATTTATCAATGGATCTCAATCAACATAACTCTTGGTCTAATTTTATGCAAAATGGTGTTATTCCTGCTTCTATTCCAAATCAACAACGCAACTCATACTTTGGAAATGTATCTCTCATCTCACTCAAATTTTCAAAACTCTCCTTTTATCCCAAATCCACAAAATAATCATCACTTTGGAAATCACTCATATCATACACCACCTTATCCATATCAATATCAACAATTTACATCTCAATCAACTAACCCCGATATGCCTCATGGAGCTCAAATAGGTAGTAGTGGCGTGCAATCAAATGATCAAGAACATGTAACACAACAATTTTGCACTCAAGGTAGCTTATAAACTATTAACCTTGGTGAAGAAGTTGCATCTGCACCGGTTGTGAAAACGCCTAAACAAAGGTTTCAACAAAAAGAGGATGAAGTTATCATTCAATCATGGCTCAACGTTTCAAAGGATTCAATTGTTGGGGTTGATAAAAAAAGGAGATATTTTTTGGAACAGGATTGACGAAGCTTACAACAAGCATCGTGACACCAATTACAAAGAGAGGAAACCGGTGGCACTAAAAGGTCGATGGCACAAAATCAATCCATCTGTTCAAAAGTTCGTTGGATGCTATAAACAAGTCGTGTCTACACAACAAAGGGGGAGCTCCGATAGCAATATCATGCAGGCTGTATATAAAATCTATTTCCAAGATGAAGGTGAAAATTTTATATTTGAGTCTGCATGGAGCTTATTAAAAGATGAACCTAAATGGCTCGCAGGTTCATCAGAATCTTCTTCAAAAAGAACAAAGAATTCAGCTTCAAGAGCATATTCTTCATATTCTAATCCACTGACACCAACAAGCAGCGAATACAATCCACCATCACCTACTTTGTTACGTCGTCCAATCGGTCAAAAAGCAGCCAAAAGGAAGGAGAAGGAAATGTCTACTACTCCCAATGTCAAATATGATTCTTTGAAAGATGACTTTAAAAAAAAATTATTTGATGTCAATGTTTGCACGAGACTATGCACGTATTAAGGGTGAAAAAGCTGAGATAGAGAGAAAAAAGGTTGAGGCAAAGATTAAGAAGGTTGAGAATGTTGTGGAAAGATTGAAGATGAATGATCTGCAAATACTCTCAAAAGATACATCAAATATGGATACAAGACAACTACAAGCTCATGAAATGTTGTGCGACATGATTAGAGAAAAATATAGAATTAATTAGTATGATTAAGTAATTTGGATTTAATTGCTATGGACTTAATTTGTATGATTATAATTTTTTTTTTAATTTGATTATGTATTCAAACTAGCCGTTATTCAAACTAGCCGTTATTCAAAGTCAAACTAGCCGTTACAAACTAGTCTTATAAATAGTATTAACATGCATACAATGCTTCATAGTACTTCTTTTCATTCTCTACCTCTTTCATTCTCTATAACTTGTTTTCATCTTCTACTCAATATCAAACTTCTTTTCACATGAATCCTTCAAATCATTCCAACATTGCAAAAATGTTCATGGATTATATGAATGATGACATGGATGAAGAACTAGTGAGGATGTTTATGGAAGAAGAAGCCTCGAGCTCTAAAAGGCCTAGACATCAAAGAAGGAATATAGAGAGGAATCATGAAGAGGGACATAATCGATTGTTTAATGATTATTTTTTTGAAACTCCAGTATACACAAATGAGCAGTTTCGTCGAAGGTACCGAATGCATAAACATGTGTTCCTTCGTATTGTTGAAGCTCGGGGTCAACACGATGAGTATTTTTGAATGATGGTTGATGCAACTGGTAGATCAAGTCTTTCACCATTACAGAAATGCACTGTTGTTATTCATATGTTGGCATATGGAACATTTGCTGATAATGTGGATGACTATTTGAGAATTGGTGAAACCACGACACTAAAATGTATTGATAGGTTTACAAGAGGAGTGATCAGCATCTTTGGGGCACAATATTTGCGAAGGCAAAATGCTGAAGACATTGAACGCCTAATGCGAATGGGGGAGGCACGAGGATTTCCAGGTATGTTAGGGAGCATTGATTGTATGCATTGGGAATGGAAAAATTGTCCAGTTGCATTGAAAGGGCAGTACGTTCGAGGAGATCATGGGAAACCAACTGTTATGCTTGAAGTAGTGGCTTCACAAGATTTATGGATTTGGCATGCATTATTTGGGGTAGCGGGTTCAAATAACGATATTAAGGTGTTGAACCAATCCAATGTCTTCAACGATGTTCTACAAGGACGAGCTCCCGAGGTTCATTATACAATCAATCGTACTGAATACAACAAGGGTTACTATCTATCAGATGGTATTTATCCTGAATGGGTCACGTTTGTAAAAAGTATCCCGATGCCACAAGGGGATAAAAGAAAATTGTTTGCCAAACACCAAGAAGGGGAAAGAAAGGATATTGAAAGAACATTTGGAGTTCTTCAATCCCGATTTGCGATCATACGTAACCCAACACGATCTTGGCACTTAGACACACTCCAGCGCATAATGAATACATGCATCATATTACACAACATGATTGTTGAAGATGAACGTGCAACATATGGTGGAAATTTTGATTTTTCTTATGATCATTTGAGTAATGATGCGACAATATTGCCGAATGATTCTAATATTGATTTTCAAGAGTTCCTACGTAAAAGATTTGATGTTCGTGATAAACAACGTTATGGACATGAGAATAACAACAATTGAAAAATGTTTTAAATATATCTTTTTATTCTATTTTATGCGAGTAATTTATTTTAATGTTTATGTTTTTTAATGTATCTTTTAATTAATCATTTGTGTGATGTATTGTGTTTTTAAATATATATTTATTTTGTTTTTATTTATTTTAAATATATAATTTTTTAATGTATTTTGATATATTTGAATTAAATTGTTTAATTGTTTTTTTATATAATATAAATGTTGGGTATATTGTGAGATTTGGTGAGACCCATTTTAAAGTTTTTGATGAGTTGTATATGGATATTTTGAAAATGTAGTTGGGTTGTTTAGAAAATATAGAAGTATAATATAATATAAAAAATTGTATGGACCCAATTTAAAGAACCAACACGGGGATGATGAGTGTGGATGCTCTAAACACACAACTACCCAAATTCTCAAAACACTTAAAAGACTATATTTTGTTGTTGTGTAAAAAATTAAAATTAACTATTTTTATTTATATTAATACCCAAATTCTATTTTTTTTTTCCTACTACGCGGTATAAGACTTGGATAAATATACTATTTAATCCAATAGTAGTTATCTGTCTTGCAAAAGAAGCTAAGAATATTTAGTTGTGCATGAATATTTGATTACTAAGTGGTAAAATAAAAAGTTTTTACTAAGAATAACTCTATATGCTATAACGTCTCATTCATTCATCTTTAAGTGGTAAAATAAAAAGTTTTTACTAAGATCTCATTTATTCATCTTTAAGTGGTAAAATAAAAAGCTTTTACTAAGGATAACTCTATATGCTATAAAATAATTAATTCACACATCTGCTCGTTCACATTAATATTATACTCTTATCGTTCAAATATATTAATCACTCAATTTCACTTAAATTAAATAAATTATTTTATTTTATATGTGAAAGAGAAATTGTAAACTATTTTATATAACTATTATTTATTGATTAGATGAAATAAAAATTAAATAAATGAAAGAAAAAGAGTAATAAAATGAAATCTGTAATAGGAAAAAATAAAGAGTAGTTTACTTGTACAAATATTTTATTTTTATTTTAAAATTTTTTGGTATTGATATTTTTAAAATGATTCATTGTGATGTAGAGATAATAAAATATTAAGTAGTGATGATGCATTTTAAAAAATAATAAAAATATTTTTTATATTTTCGTTATTTCTAAAAATGATAGGCAAATATTTACCGTAAAAATATGATTTTATTTTTAAACTTTATTATTCACCGTGTCTTATATAATTAATTATTAAATTAATGTTAATAAATGGTATTAGAGTGAATCTTTATGTTTAATTTATTAGGTTATTTGTATTAGTCTTTAAATTATGTATTTGTGTTTTGTATTTTTCCCTCAATTTATATGAATTCTAAATATTGTTGTTTTTTAAAGTCAAAAGTGGGTATGCAACATTTGGTATAAATAGAAAATAGATATAACAATGTGGGGATTAGGCCAAAACCTCAAGAGGTAAGAACTCTGAAGTTAGGAATACCTATCATATTTTTATTAAATTCCATAATTACATTAGTATGTATGCCATTCTACAGAGTATAATTTGTAGATGTTAGACCTAAGTTAGCTAGAATGTCTGCATATTTATTATCCTTCCTAAAGACGTGGGTGACCAATAAAGCTCTTGATTTGAGACCAAGTTACAGTGGTCTCAGCTATTTCGTATCTTCCAAAAAATCAAAGTTTCTTTCAGAATAGCTCCATCTAAAAACCACACCAATTAAAGGAGATGACATCCTTCGGAATAGCTCTTAATTCTAGGGGTGTTTGCAGTGCGGTTTGGGCGGGTTTGACGCTAAAAATTATCCGAACCGCAAGGAAAAAAAGCATGCGGTTTGGTTTGGTTTGGTTGGCTTTTAAAAAAAAATCCGAACGAAACCAAACCAAACCAATGCGGTTTGGATTGGTTCGGTTGGTTCGGTTTTTTACAAGATTTTTATTGAGTGATATTTACATATATAGAGAACAACATAATTTTGTATTTAATCATTTATACATTGTCAAATAACAACAAAACTCATCATATTTAGACTAAAAGTTTTCATTCAATATACAAAAATCAATTTAAACAAAAGTGAAAAAAAATAGTAGCATAAAAAAAATCAAAATATTATAATAAAACAGGAAATATAAGAGAAGAGAGATTAGAGAAGATGAAAAAGAAAGAACATAACAGATGTGAGATTAGAGAAGAAATGTGCGATAAAAATATAATTAGAAAAGAAAATAGTAACATAAAAATGAGAAGATGAAAAAGAAAGAACATGTGAGTGTTAACCCTCATTTTCGACGCTAGAAAAATCAAAGCTATTTTAAGTTAAAAAATTATTTTTAACGAAAAGAAGGCTTCGACGCAGTTTTGGTGAAGCCTGAGTCGAATAGGGATTTTGGAAGCCTCAAAAATGGCTAAGTGTTGGGAAAGATTTCGACCATGGGAATATTGAAACCGCGCTGCAGTTGTTATACTAAGGCTGGAGGAAATTTCCAATGTTTGAAATTCAAATAGGAGCAGTTGTGAACGTGGGAACAGTTGAGGCCAAGGAGAAGGCGCCAAAGGGACACGTTTGAAGCAATAACCACCATTTAGTAGTTATTTCTTAGCATTATAAATAGGAGTTAGTTCTATGTAATAAGGGTGTTCATATTTTGTACAAGTTACTCAAAGAAACTCAAAGTACCCGCGTGTAGAGAAACGAGTTCGTGAGAATGTACGTAATGTAACACCGCTTTCTTTCATCAATGTCATTTATCTTCATCATGTTTAAGCTTCAAGCATTTACTTTCCATGTCTTTACGTTTTCCTGAATTTTACTTTTCATGTCAAATTTACTTTAAGTCTTGTTTTTAAACTTTAATTTAAACTCCCTGCATTTACTTTCGACTGCACCTTTATATTCAAGCATTTACCTTTAAAGTCTTTATTTTCAAGAACGTGGAGTTCATATTTATTTCTTGTCTTTTATCTTCAAAGTCTTTTATTTTTAAAGTCATTTATCTTTCGACAACACATTTACACTTCAGTCTTTATTTTCAAGAACGTGGAGTTCATTGCATTTTATTTTCAAAAGCTTTTACATTACTGCATTTACCGTCAAAGTCATTTATTTTCTTGCCATTTACTTTCGACAGTCATTTACTCTTTCTGCACCTTTTACATTCAAGAACGTGGAGTTCAAGCACTTTTACATTCCTTGTTTTTTACTTTCGACAGTTATTTATCTTCCTGCACTTTTATTTTTCAAAGTCATTTACCTTTTTGTCTTTTACATTCGACGCCTTTAAATTCTGCATCATTTATGTACAGCCCTTTACATTTCCCAGCCTTTACTTTATTTTGCAAGTAGTCGAACGTGGAGTTCATGTAGCTTTCTTTTCTTGTCGAACGTGGAGTTCAATTTACATTTCTCGCATTTATCATTGTCAGTTACATTTTCCCTTAAATTTAGCACATGTCCTAGGATTGTGTGGTCGATCCTGCAAGTTAGTCAGTTTTATTTAAAATTGATAGACCAGAGGTTGTTTACCAAAATTCACAGGAAACAAATTGGCACACCTGGTGGGACCTAGTGCTAAGTTTATACTTTTTGTTAACCTTATCTCTCTTGGTGAAGAAATACTTTCGTTGTATGTTATTGAGAAGTGGGAAGTTAGCCACAACAAACGAAGGAATACCAAAAAGAAGATACACTAAGAGAATGGCAACTAATGCCAACCAACAAGTTGATCCTCAGGGGAGTATTTCAAACACTCAGTCAAGTAGCAGTATAGGGTCTCCAAGCACATCATCACCAGTGCCTTCGATAGGAAGACAGACGTCATCTCCATTAGTAGTGTCTGAACCAGGATCAACATATAAAAAATCATATACTCAACCTGTGTTAGAATACATAGGACCACAAAGTCCTGATTCACCAACACCCCCAGGAGGAAATTCAGTGTACCGGCATCTCCCTCCTCCAGGTTTTCCACATCCAGGGTCAAGGAGTCAACCCTATGGTATGCCTACATCAATGATGCAAAATCTGCAGAATGCTCCACCTGTATTTTCAGAGACTGTAGTGTCTTTGCTATTTCAAGGATCAGGATCAGGGGGTCGAAACAATCAGAGTATAGGTGTTGGTTACTCCATTCAAGCGCCTAGTCTTACAAGTACATCCATAAATTGCTTAAGACAGCAGATGGATGAAAGTAACATGCAAATGGTGCATACTTTGTCTCAAACAATGGGAGAAGTTTTTCAACCCTTGATTCAGAATACAACTCAAACTAACCAACAATTGGCTGCACAATTGGCACGTATGGCTGACTTTATGGGAGTACCAGCGGTGGATCGAAGAGCAACTATTGTCGAAGATATCCCAAGACGTCATCCATGTCATGTACATGAGGTGAACTTGGAAGATCAAGAGATGATTGATCATTTTAGAGTCGAACCACCAAGAAACCAGATGCCAATCCAGATGGAGGAAGAGCCAGTAGTGATGATGAACATGAACCAAAATGCTGATCAGTTACTTAGACAGGTTCGACACCAAAATCAAGCAGAGGAAAATAATCTTGCAGCCATGGTTGAAAGGATAATGACCAGAAATGGTGTGAATCTTTGCTTCACAAGGCCAAATTATACTTCGCCTATAGTGGATTATATTCTCCAAGCAGAATTACCCCCTAGGACGAAGGTTCCAAAGTTCAGCAAGTTTTCAGGAGATACTACTGAATCTACCATCGAACATGTGGCTAGGTATTTGATTGAAGCAGACGAAATTGCAGCTGACGAAAGCCTTAGGGTCAAATACTTCCCAAGTTCCCTTACCAAGAATGCTTTCACATGGTTCACTACTTTGCCTCCAAATTCCATATACAATTGGACCCAACTAGAACGTTTGTTTCATGAACAGTTCTACATGGGGCAAACTAAGATTAGTTTGAAAGAATTGGCTAGCATCAAACGCAAAGTTACTGAGCCAATTGATGATTACCTGAATAGGTTTCGACTTCTTAAAGCCAGGTGCTTTACACAAGTACCAGAACATGAGTTGGTCGAAATGGTTGTTGGGGGTCTTGATTATTCAATTAGGAAGAAATTAGATACCCAATATCTTAGAGATATGGCCCAGTTAGCTGATAGAGTCCGACAACTAGAAAGGCTAAAAGAGGAAAAGGCTAAATTCAGCAGGGGTAAAAAAGTAGCCTTTGTCGAATGTAATGAAGATGTGGAGAATTTGTATGATGAAACATCTTATTTCGATGGAAATGAGGTTGACGTTGCTGAGTTAAAGCAAGGTCCACCTTATGCCTGCAAATTATTAGCTCCTTCAAATGGAAAAAATCCTGTCGAATCTAACGACAAATTTCCCAAGAAAACATACACTTTCGATGTCACTAAATGTGAAGAAATTTTTGACTTGTTAGTTAAAGATGGGCAAATGATAGTGCCTACTGGTGCTAAGATGCCACCTTTAGAACAAAGAAAGAAAAGAGGTTTTTGTAAGTACCATAATTTTTTGGGTCATAAAACTTCTCAATGTTTTCTTTTCAGGGATTTGGTGCAAAATGCTATCCAAGAAGGAAGGCTGAAGTTTGGTGACAAAGGTAAAACCCAGATGAAAATTGACTCTGACCCATTGCAAGTTGCGGAGGCTAACTACACAGAGCCTCATGAGGTTCAGATGGTCGAAGCCACAGAAGGATGTGATCAGTCAGTCAACATGGTGGAGGTTACTGAGGGCTTCGCCACCAATCCTGTGATAACTGAAGGTTTTAGTAAGGCTGCAAATGGCTTGAATGTTGATGGTACCAGTCTAATGTTGGTGACCAAAGAAACTGCTGGCAAGTTTGTTGAAATGGATAATGTTGCCAAGGTTTTGGATATGGCAGTGAGTGGATTGAAGATAAATGCCACTGAAGGCATTAACATGGTCGAATTGGTTGAAGAATCTGATTCTAGCTCAGATAGCATCTGCAGCAATGAGGCTATGGGAAAGAATGCCCCCAAAGTCCAAGTTGTTAAAGAATTGGAAGATGACATGCTATTGGTAGGAGAGATGATAGACATGGATGGTTGCTTGGTGGAAAACTGGATCTGTATGGCGGCTGAACAGTTTTTCAAGATGCCTCCTAATGTCGAAAAGGTTAATGTTGAAGAAATGGTTGAAGCTGAAAAAGCTGCTTGGCGAGAAGCTGCCCAAAAAGCTGCAAGAGCAGCAGCAAGTGGTGGTTGTCTGGCGAAGACCACTGAAAGTCTTGAAGCTCATTTCTCCAAGATGCGCTTAAAGGATAAAATTGATGTCAATATGGTCGAAATTACATATCAAAAAGCTGAACAAGTGAGTAAGGCAGATGAACAAGAAGAGCGCAACAAAATAGCTTATCCTAAGCAAGAGGAGACAATTGTGGATTTTCTGCACCGTTGCCAGAAGAAAGGTTCTGGAGTAATGTTATGTCCTAGATGCAGCGCCATTTTTGATGAGAAAGCTGCCCACAAGTTAGAAGGTGTCAAAAAAGCTGGTGGAAGCTGGGGGCAGAAGGTAAATAAAGGTCCCAGAGGTTTTGACCATAGACGACTTTCGACAGGGTTGAAAAACCAAGTACCAGGAGTTAGGCCAGGTACATTCAAACCAGCTGCGAATGTGCCAACAGGTAGTTGGATCAAGCCTATCGAAGGAAGAGGACAGAAGAAGAAGTGGGAGAAATTTGATGTGGAAAGAGGTTCTTCATTTGAGTATAGAAAAGAGAACCATACGACCAACAAGTCAACATACATTTCTCAAAATTACAAGGGTAAAAATCCCATGTCTAGATCACAATGGCGAAGAGAGTAACGTAGGCTAAAGGCTATCAGGGAGGCTCAGGTACAGGGAGAGTCAAGCACCAATATTGATAATCAAGCTGGGACAATTGAGAAGATGCCCATAAGGCGAAAGTTGTTCAATGTTCAGCCAGAGAAGAAAGTTGAAGATGATGAGAATATGACTGATAATTTCGACAGTGAGTCAGCAGTTTCTCTAGATATTCTTGTGAATGTGGTATCAGTGATGCCAAAAGAGTTTGGTCAAGTTTCAGAGGTCGAAGACTTGGATCAAACTGCTGAATTAGAAATGTTGGCACACAAGCCTGTGTGTTATTACATCATGAACAATGGGTGCGTCGAAGAACATAATGTTTTTTTTTAACGCCCTACAGAGGCAATGAAGGGTCATCTGAAGCCTCTCTACATTACTGGCAAAGTAGAAAACGTTTCTGTTAACAAAATCTTGGTGGATTGTGGTGCAACTGTTAATTTAATGCCAAGATTTTTGCTGAGCAAGATTGGGAAGTTTGAGACTGATACTAAACCCCACAACATGGTTCTGTCAAACTATGAAGGAAAAGTTGGTTCTACTCTAGGAGTGATTCAAGTGGTTCTTACTGTGGGAACCATTACTAGACCAACAATGTTTATGGTCGTTGAGACGAAAGCTAACTACAATCTACTCTTGGGTAGGGAGTGGATTCATGGAATAGGTGTTGTACATTCATCTATGCATCAAAGAATCACCATTTGGAGACCAAATGGGATAGTTAAAAATATTGAAGCTGATCAAGGGTACTTTAAGGTGCCAATTAATCATGTGGATAGTAGACAGTTTGAGAAACATTTGGCGAACATTGCTCCATGTCCTCCAGCTGACTTTGAGTTTACGCCTGATGAAGAAACGTTTTATTCATTGTATTTACACCCTGTCGAAGGTTTCAGATGGGACAAGGAAGTACCAGGAGGAAGGTTGCCATGCTTAGGCTCACCTCCAATAGAGCCCACGGGATAGGGAAATGAATTCAGCGATCATGACTGAGTTCGAAGCTTTAAAAAGAATTTCGGCCTATGTGGCTGAAATAAAACTACAAGCGGCTTTGGAAGCTGCCAATGACTATATGGCTGGCGAAGCCATTTCTGAATTTTGTCAAGAAGGTCCTGGTAAGGACTTCGACCCAAAACCTCCAGATAAGGTTGAAACTGGAGAGCAAAGCCAGAGGCTCGACGCCATCTATGAAGATGAGCCTTTGGGATTTGAGAAGGATCCGTTGGCGAATAATATCAAAATGCTAGCACAAGATCCTTTAGAAGAAGTTGACCTCAGTGAGGGGACAACCAAAAGGCCTACCTACATCAGTGCCAACCTTGATCCCCAGTTGAAGGTTGAAGTGGTTCAGTTGTTGAAAGAGTTTAAGGACTGCTTCGCCTGGGATTATGATGAGATGCCTGGTTTGAGCAGGGAGTTGGTCGAACACAGGTTACCTATGACACCTAGAAAAAAACCAGTCAAGCAGAATCCAAGACGGTTTACACCTGAGATATTGTCAAAGATCAAAGAGGAAGTCGAAAGACTGCTTCGTTGCAAATTCATTCGCACGGCAAGGTATGTTGAATGGTTGGCGAATATAGTACCTGTTATTAAAAAGAATGGGTCTTTGAGAGTTTGCATTGATTTTAGAGATTTAAACTCTGCAACTCCTAAAGATGAATATTCAATGCCAGTAGCAGAAATGTTAATAGATTCTACAACAGGACATGAATATCTTAGTATGCTAGATGGATATTCTGGCTACAACCAAATATTCATTGCTGAGGAAGATGTTCATAAAACTGCTTTTAGATGCCCTGGAGCCTTAGGCACCTATGAATGGGTAGTGATGCCTTTTGGTCTCAAAAATGTTGGTGCCACTTATCTAAGGGCAATGAATTCAATCTTCCATGATTTTATAGACACATTCATGCAAATTTGTGTGCAGGCAGGGGATTTCCTAGGCTTTGTGGTCCACAAGAAAGGGATCGAAATAAATTAGAATAAAACCAAGCCATAATGGAGGCGAAAGCGCCATCAACTAAAAAGGAGTTGCAGTCGTTACTGGGCAAGATCAACTTCTTAAGAAGGTTTATATCCAACCTGAGTGGCAAAACACAAGCTTTTTCGCCATTGCTTCGTTTCAACAAAGATGGTTTTGAGTGGGGGCAATTACAGCAGGAAGCCTTCGACAAAATCAAGGAGTACCTAAGCCACCCTCCAATTCTTTCACCACCTTGTAGAAACAAGAGTATGAGATTGTATATAGCTGCATCAGATAAAACTCTAGGGAGCATGTTAGCTCGGGAGGATGAAAATGGAGTCGAAAGAGCCATTTATTACCTTAGTCGAGTTTTAAATGATGCAGAAACTAGGTATAGCATGATTGAATAGTTATGTTTATGCTTGTATTTCTCTTGTACTAAATTGAAGCAATATATAAAGCCAGTTGATGTGTATGTTTCTTCTCACTTTGATGTTGTAAAACATATGTTATCTAAGCCTATTTTGCATAGTCGAATTGGCAAATGGGCATTAGCATTAACAGAATTTTCTCTAACATATCAACCTTTAAAAGCTGTGAAAGGGTAAATAGTTGCAGACGTTATAGTTGACCACTCCATAAATGAAAATGATTTGAATTATGTTGAATTAAAATCCTGGAAGTTATACTTTGATGGATCAAGTCATAAAAATGGAACAAGAGTGGGAATATACATTATTTCTCCTGAAAAAATTCCAACAAAATTCAAGTACAAGGTCGAAGGACCTTGCTCTAACAATGAGGCTGAATATGAAGCATTAATTTTTGGCCTTGAAATTTTGTTAGAATTGGGGGCAACTAGAGTCGAAATAATGGGAGACTCAGAATTGGTTATAAAACAAATCAAAAAGGAATATAAATGTGTTAAAGAAAATCTCATTATGTACTTTGTGATAGCCAATAGATTATTAAAGAAATTTGAGGTAGTGGTCATCCAACACATACCTAGAATAGAGAATCAAGTTGCTAATGACTTGGCTCAAATTGCCTCTGGATACAAGGTGTCGAAGGAAAACCTTCAAGAAGTAATTGAAGCAAGAGGTAAAGTGGTGGCTGTTGGATTGTGCCCATCAGACTTAGAAACAACTAAGCTTGGATGCATAGATGGCGAAAATTTTGAAATTTTTGCTATAGATAATTTGACAGATGAAGACTGGAGGAAGCCTATATTTGAATATTTGCAAAATCCAACGGCTTCGACAGAGCGAAAAATCAGGTATCAAGCTTTAAGCTATGTACTTTTGGGTAATGAATTGTTTAAAAAGACCCCTGAGGGAGTCTTATTGAAATGCCTTAGTGAAGCAGAGGCATATTTGGCTCTTTCGACAGTACATAGTGGGGCATGTGGAGCACACCAAGTTGGCCAGAAGATGAAATGGTTGTTGTTTCGACAAGGCATGTATTGGCCTACTATGCTGAAAGATTGCATAGAATTTGATAAGGGTTACCAAGAATGTCAAATTCATGCTGGCATACAGCATATCCCTGCAAGTGAATTACATTCCATAGTGAAATCATGGCCTTTCAGAGGATGGGCTTTGGATATAGTAGGAGAGATTCGACCAGCATCTTCAAAGAACCAAAGATATATTTTGGTGGGAATTGATTATTTCACCAAGTGGATTGAAGCAATACCACTGGCGAATATAGGTCAAGAAGATGTTATTGAATTCATTCAAAATCACATTATTTATAGAATTTGTATTCCTGAAACAATCACTACGGATCAAGGATCAGTGTTTACTGGTCGAAAGATGCAGGAGTTTGCCAAAGAAATGGGTTTTAAGTTATTGACTTCTACACCTTATTATGCTCAGGCCAATGGGCAAGTCGAAGCTGCCAATAAGATAGTGATTGGACTAATTAAGAAGCATGTGGGAAAGAGGCCTAGAAATTTGCACAAGACCTTAGACCAAGTTCTTTGGGCATGTCGAACATCCCCTAAAGAGGCTACTAATACTACCCCATTTCGACTTACTTTTGGTCATGATGCAGTATTGCCTGTTGAGATTTATTTACAATCTATAAGAGTTCAAAGACATCATGAGATTCCCTCTGAGGATTATTGGGAAATGATGATGAATAAATTAGTGGATTTGGATGAAGAAAGGCTTAGAGCCTTGGAGTTGTTAAGAAGACAAAAGAAAAGGGTCGAAGAATCCTACAACAAAACGGTTAAGTCTAAATCTTTTGCATGTGGGGATTTAGTTTGGAAAGTGATTTTGCCTATGGATCGAAAGGATAGAACATTAGGAAAATGGTCTCCTAAGTGGGAGGGTCCATTCCAAGTCATACAAGTTTTCTCTAATGGAGCCTATGAAGTTGAAGAGTTGGACAAAGATAAAAGAGTCTTGAAAGTAAATGGCAAGTATTTGAAAAAATATAAGCCTATTTTGCAAGAGATTCACATCAAAACTTAAGCTTTATTCAATAAAAAGAAAGCCAAAATAGGCCAACTCAGGCTAATATGGCATACAAAGCAAAGGAGAATCAACACAACAATTTTCTTTTAATCAAGGAAAGGTTATTCATAATCTCTCCAATCTATGGATTTGAGGAAATCCATATAATCTGCATCTGGTTCATCATCAAAGTCCTGGGTGTTGGAGCGTCCTTTCTTAGAGATCTTCATTTTAGTTTCTCTCTTCTTGGCTTGAGAGGTTGCTCCAATAGAGGCTTCAGGTTTCTTTGTTGCCTCCATCTTTTGTGTTTCCTCAACCGCCTTTGCCTTTCCAGCCATTTTCTTGGCTGATGATTTCTCTGAATTGTTCTTGTTTGCTCCTATGCAAAACTTGGTCATGTGGAAGAGAATTTATAGAGGCAAAGTATTGATTGGATTGGCCAGTCAAGCGGTGGAAACACGTGAGTTATTCTTGGAAGTATGCCTGAGGGCTATGCTATAAATGTTACTTTAAAGTTAGAGGCTTATGCCTTGAAGTTTTTAAAACTAAGAAAGTTTCGTTTTCCAAGAAAAAAAGGCAGAATGTCTTAATTGCAAATTTGACTTAGATGTGAGGCAATAAATAAAATGCATCATAATATAATCTGGGTCGAAAGCAGTTAATGGCGAAATACTAACGATTGATTAATCAATGCCAAAGTCATAAAACTGTCATTACATAAAGGCCTGAAAAGGATAAGAAATAAATGATTGGTTAAGCAAATAAAGGTCTTGAAAGCATCAGAAGGGAAGCCTCGACTCCAACTGGGCAAAGGTTTCTACGTGATGTTTGAGGCGAGCATTGCACAAGGATTCATCAAGCTTGGTTGTGGCAAGCTGTTTCTCAAGTTTTTGGGCTGCCTCAATACGATCTATGGCATGTTTCATTTCCCTAGCCATCTCAGTGGTGTCGAAATTTTGCAAATCGCGGTTGCGTTTTTCAGCATTCTCAATTTTAGCTTGTAACTCAGTGATTTGCTGCTTCCATGCTTCAATATTCTTCTGATTGGAGGCTATTTCATTTTGTGTTTTCTTTTGTTCAGCCTCTATACTTTCGACCTTTTCATATGACTCCTTTGCACCACACCAAGCGGAACTCTCAAGACCAGATGTTTCCTCTACGGTATTCTGGATAGAGGGAAGCAGCTTTATCTCTACAGCTATTTGGTTCACCACAGCAGTTAATTCTATCAGAAAACCAGAAACGTCTAGATTAAGAGTGGTGAGTTTAAGCTTTCCAAGGGTGTCCTTCAGATAAATGGTTGCAGTGGGGTCTGAGGCCAAAACTCTGTGAATGTCCCCCCTGAAGAATTTTTTCTTTATGGCTTGGAGGATTGATTTGGCGAAATCATCTGATGCTGGAGTCGAAGCGACAGAAGAAGAAGAACCATACTTCTGCCCGAGTATTAATTTGGAATACTCATGTGGGTTCGACCACTTGAGTGCTGTTAGTGAGTCTCCAGGAGGTGGAATGTTAGCCAGGGTTTGCTGGACCACAAGCGAATGAGTATGGTGGGGATTAGGATCAGTTTGTTCTTCTTCCTCCTCTTCTTCTGATTCTTCTCCTTCTTCATCTTTTTCTTCTTCGACTACCATTTCTTCGTCAGGCTCTTCAGTGGTTGGTCGAATATTCTCCTAGTCATCAGCAGGTGTAGGATGTGGTTCATTTGTCTCCTCAGGCGCAGCTTGATCAGGATTGTCGTGGTGTGTTTGAACTTCAGGTTCATTTCTTTCTTCTTCAACCAATTGGTCATTATCCATGAAGTTAGCCAGGTTGAAAAGTGGTGGACTTGAGGCATCATCATCATCAGAATTGGCGCCATCAGCTTGTGCGTTTTGAATAGTGGTTTGAACTGGTGGTGTGGTGTGTTCTGCAGCATGTGGATTAGGTTGATTGATCTCACTCAAACCAGAGCCAATATCAGAAGATGGGTGATAAGTTGGCTCACCTTGGCTGTTGAGGAGCGTGGTGGTGAAGCTTCCTGCAGTCGGTTGAGGAGCGGGATTGTTAATTATGTTGGTGGCGAGGTTGCTTGGAGTTGGTTGGGGATCAGGATTATTGATTATGTTTGCCTAAAGAACGCAAGTGGAAAAAATGAGATTGAAAGAATTTGGGCGAAAAACGTCAGTATAATGAAAAAATGGTGCACATACCTGAGGTTGTACAGCAGCAGGACTTGAGTTATCACTCCCATGGTCACCAAGAGGGGTTCTCAAGGCCACCTTGGAAGGTTCTTTTTCGACACCACTTGTTGTGGGTGCCTTTTCAAGTATTTTGGCCACCTTCGAAGGAGGTGGGCCAGTAGGTCCAGATGCCTTTATTGGTTTTCTTCTTTTCTTTGTAAGAACCTCCTCAGGAGATTCATCTGAGGCCTCTGAAGATATAATAACAGCTGGGGTATCCTTTTTACCTTTCTTGGAAGGTGTTGGAGGTTTTCGACCAGTCTGAAGAGGCAATGCAAATATAAGAAAGGAATTCATATAATAAAAGCGTAAGCAGAGGATGTGAAATATACCTGTGTGCTCTCTGGTTCTTTGCCACTTTGTGAGGTGGCAGCCCTAGTTGAAGCAGTTTTTCTAGGCACAGGTGAAAGACAGTAAAAATTGTTACAAGTTAATGATTACGTGGTTAGTTATAAAGCCATGGATTAAGGATTTCGAACCTTCATATATTTCATATTCGACACGAACGTCCTGAATTCCTATATGAAGGTGTCCTTTAAAACTGTCTAACATATGCTTAGTCGGAACCACTCGTTGGGCCTTTGGCTGAGACTGCTGTCGAAGAAGTTTTAAATGCTCCGCACAGACAAACCAATCTGGAAATGGAGGGGCAAACGCCACTCCAAAATCAGCATTAGACAGTCGAGGGAACTTTGGAGGAAAAAATTTAAAAGCTACCTCATAACGTTTCTCACGAGGGACGTTGGGAGGAATTTTTATTTGATCCAGCTTTTCTAAAAATTGTCTCTTTAGAGTAACAGCAGCCTCATGAATGGTTCGACTAAGATCATCTGGTCGATAGATAGTTTTAAAGTATTTTTTAAAAGCCTGTATTTCTTCGATGTGAGTAAACTTACTCTTTTTCGTCTTGTCCTGCACATTGAGAAAAGCTTGGTCAAGTAACGAAGAAAATGTAGCCACATCAAGAAAGTGCTCACTATAGTGCTTCGACCACCATTGGTGGAATGATGAAGTGCATAGAAAAGAAGGCTAAAAAAACACAGGAGAGATGACTCTTCTTTTCTCATTCCGGCTGTCGAGTGTAAGGGAGACATTTTCCTCGTCGAAGCAGGCAGTGTGAAGAATTACTTGGCCCTTTCTCTCATACAAGCATTGAGGGAAGCTCTGGGCCAGCCCAAACTGTCGAGAGACAAGGTTTGGTTGATAGGCAATTAGTGCTGATAAACCTCTCCCTAAGTTCAGCTTGTGGATAAAGAATCTGGGAATCAAAAAGGCTTCCCAGATAGCAACAGATTCTTGATCAAGAGTTTGGTGAGGATTTGGAAATGGCCTTTTAAACCACACAGGGCCGTATCTTCTTTGAGCAAAAGGTGTCATGCTAGGAGTGAACTCATAGCGCTTGGCAAACATCATAATATAACTGGTAAAGGCCCTTTGAAGGGTTTCACCATCATCATGGGGAGTAAGTTTTGCCAAACGCGTCCCTTCGACACTCATTTCCCTGATTTCAGCAGAGGCTTCATCAACTAGGCCTTTTCTGGGGAGGCTAGCCTCAAATGTAGCATTAAGCCACAATTGAAGTAGCCAAAGAGACCCACTCAAGTGCATAGGACCTTGGGCCTCCACATTTCTAAGTCGAGAAGCCCCTTCGCTGATAGACTCATAAAGGTTCGCCAGGATGAGTTTACTCAAGCAGGTTCCTCTGTTGTTGTGAAGTTGATTCGCCAGGGGCAGGTATTTCTTAGCTACCTGCAAAGATTTTGTACAGAAAACATATCTTGACAGCCAGACTGTGAGAAAAGCAATATGTTCTTCATTAGACACTTTGTCATCTTCTTGTTTAAAGTAGTGTTTGATGAAGAGAGTGTATGTAAGTTTAGAGCCTGAAATATTGATGGTGTCTTCAGCGTCAACATCAGGGTTATAGGTAAGGCCATCTGGGCGAAGACCTGTGATGGCAGCTACGTTGAACAAGGTTGGGGTAACCATTCCACATGGCAGATGGAAGGTATAATGGGTGCTGTCCCAAAAGTATAAGGACGCTGCCAACATGTTCAGACAGTATGGTATGCTAGTCTTCGACAGCATAAGAAGGTCATAAATCCCTATATTTTTCTAATGTTCAGCTTTGACCTTCTCCATCTTCGCCATCCATTGGTCAAATTCATTCAAGGGATTGACAGCTTTCACCATCCTGGTGCCATCAGTGAGATAGCCAACGTTGATTTTGGGCAAGGGGATTTCTTCAGGAGAGGTTTCAGCAGCAGCGTTGATTTTGGGAAAACTCTTTTGCCCTAACGGCCTTGTTTTCCGGTAAGAGGGGAGAAACTCACTTAGTTTCTCATTAGAAATGTTAACATCGGCTAGAGGACCAGATAGCGCATAAGGTTTGTCAGAAACGATTAAAGGAATCATTACCTGAGACTTATATATGGCTCGTGTTTCTTCAGTGGTGGGTTCCGGCATACAACGGCGGTTATCTACTACTTGGGGGCCTGGGATATTAGTGAATGGAGGAATGGCTTGTTTAAATGGAGTAGCCTTGCCTTTTTCAGTTTTCTTTGGTTGAGGATTGGTTTGGGAAGACACCATTGTTGAAGAAGACGAAAAGATGGTGTTTTTCTGGGTTTTGCGAAAGAGAAACTGAAGAAAAGAAGATGTTCGCTTGACAGTATGAGAGTGTGGAAAGTTCACAAAGTGGTGGAAATGGGTATTTATAGACGTTTGAAAATCCCAAGAGCCTTGGATCTACCATTGAAGTTGAGGAGTTAGTGGGACGCGTGCTCTTTTCCTGGAGACGTGGTGAATGGTAGCAGTTATGTTCAGACTGCAAACATCTGTTTTTGAGAAAAGTGTTATGATGAATACGGCTGAAGAGACGTTTAAGTATTTGTCATGATGGTATGACGTCATAAGCGTGGGTTAGAGAAATTGAACAATTCATCCACTAAGTAATTAGTGGGATATTCAGTTGAGGTTATGCAAACAAGCGTCGAAATGGTTATTATATCAAGAAATGACCTTCCTACCAATTCTGGCGAAAGGACATTCCTTGGGGGCAATTTGTTAACCCTCATTTTCGACGCTAGAAAAATCAAAGCTATTTTAAGTTAAAAAAATTTTTTTAACGTAAAGAAGGCTTCGACCCAGTTTTGGTGAAGCCTGAGTCGAATAGGGGTTTTGGAAGCCTCAAAAATGGCTAAGTGTTGGGAAAGGTTTCGACCATGGGAATATTGAAACGCGCGCTGCAGTTGTTATACTAAGGCTAGAGGGAATTTCCAATGTTTGAAATTCAAATAGGAGCAGTTGTGAACGTGGGAACAGTTGAGGTCAAGGAGAAAGGACCAAAGGGACACGTTTGAAGCAATAACCACCATTTAGTAGTTATTTCTTAGCATTATAAATAGGAGTTAGTTCTATGTAATAAGGGTGTTCATATTTTTGTACAAGTTACTCAAAGAAACTCAAAGTACCCGCGTGTAGAGAAACGAGTTCGTGAGAATGTACGTAATGTAACACCACTTTCTTTCATCAATGCCATTTATCTTCATCATGTTTAAGCTTCAAGCATTTACTTTCCATGTCTTTACGTTTTCCTGAATTTTACTTTTCATGTCAAATTTACTTTAAGTCTTGTTTTTAAACTTTCATTTAAACTCTCTGCATTTACTTTCGACTGCACCTTTATATTCAAGCATTTACCTTTAAAGTCTTTATTTTCAAGAACGTGGAGTTCATATTTATTTCTTGTCTTTTATCTTCAAAGTCTTTTATTTTTAAAGTCATTTATCTTTCGACAGTACCTTTACAATTCAGTCTTTATTTTCAAGAACGTGGAGTTCATTGCATTTTATTTTCAAAAGATTTTACATTACTACATTTACCTTCAAAGTCATTTATTTTCTTGCCATTTACTTTCGACAGTCATTTACTCTTTCTGCACCTTTTACATTCAAGAACGTGGAGTTCAAGCACTTTTACATTCCTTGTTGTTTACTTTCGACAGTTATTTATCTTCCTGCACTTTTATTTTTCAAAGTCATTTACCTTTTTGTCTTTTACATTCGACGCCTTTAAATTCTGCATCATTTATGTACAGCCCTTTACATTTCCCAACCTTTACTTTATTTTGCAAGTATTCGAACGTGGAGTTCATGTAGCTTTCTTTTCTTGTCGAACGTGGAGTTCAATTTACATTTCTCGCATTTATCATTGTCAGTTACATTTTCCCTTAAATTTAGCACATGTCCTAGGATTTGTGTGGTCGATCCTGCAAGTTAGTCAATTTTATTTAAAATTGATAGACCAGAGGTTGTTTACCAAAATTCACAGGAAACAGTGAGATGAGATATTAGTGTAGAAGAGGAGAGACGTACATGGCAAAGAAGATGAGAAGAATGCACAATACTATTAGGAGAGATTTGAGAAGATTAAAACTGAAAAGTTAAGTGTGAGCAAGAGAAAATATTTCGTAATTATAAGGTTAAGGCATAATGAGTTTTGGGTTAGATGTGAGATAAGTGCAGTTTGGGTTGTAACATAATGTGGTTTGGTTTGGTTTAGTTCGGTTTGCAAAATACAAACCGCAAACCAAACTGAACCATGCGGTTTTGTTAAAAGATGGCCCGAACAAATCCGAACAAAATGCGATTTTTTGCGGTTTCGGTTTGGTTTGGTTTGGTTTGCGGTTTTTTATTGGGTTGGTTCGGTTTTGAACACCCATACTTAATTCTTTGTTTTTAATTTGTGCTTCTATATTAATTCTTAAAAATTGCTTTAAAAGTTAAATTTAATAATGGAAATATCATTTATTCTTAAACCTTATTTAATAAGCAAACTAATAAAGGCACACTCACCTTTATCACATGAGGTAGGAAATCCTATCGATAACCTATCATTTTCATATTTATGACTAAATTAAAAAGGAAATATTAGATCTTGTGTTGGGGTGGGTTGCAAAATATAAACAAGAAGAAGATGAAAATGATAGGTTGAAAATTGCATAAAATAAATTTTAAAGTGTGTTTTTACACTAAGCTTTAGGTTCGATTCGCCCCCATCAATTTAGACAAATTGGATGTAAATGGATAAACCGACGAATCCTCTCCAAGATATTTTAGAAACCTTAACATAAATTATACATTCACATTAAACATATCAATCGACGATATTTTATATAATAGAGTTCGCTCATTTATTCTTGTGTACTAAAAAATAAAGGAATAAGTTTGGTATAATTTTTTGCTCTTGAAAAATGTTACTTTTCGTGACTCTTTGAACCTTAAAAATATCTTTATTTATTAAAAAAACTCGTAACAATTGGAGACGGGGTATAATTTCGACCATTTTTTAATACACCATCCAAGTTTCTTATACACCAAGTGAAATTATTTTTTGCCCCCAGTTCCAAATGTGCACATCCGGACGCACCGTTTTTTAGAAAAACGTTTCCTTGTTCCGGATGTGCAAATCTGGAATGACAAATTACACGTATTCCGGATGTGCACATCCGGAAAAATGGCGGAAACTTAAAAAGGTATATTTATTTTAAGAAATAATAATAATATGTATTTTAAAAGAATAACGATCAACAGTAAAACATTACTTCTATTACCAGAGTCGACACAAAGTTGGTGGTACTCCTATTACCACTTGCAGAACCAATGGACTGACTTTGGGTCACAAGATACAGAGGAATTGTTTCTGCTCAGTTTCATTGCGAGGAGATAATTCAATATCTCTTTAAAATAACAGTGGATCCTTAGAAGGGAAATCGGCCCGCTGGAATGATAAGATAATTTTGTTAGATTTGTGTATTCCTCATGATAGGATAATTCAGGGAGTGACGTGTGGCTTTCTATAAATCAACTGGGTTTAAGCCTAAAAGTATCAACAAAGAAAGATAACAGGAGCAGTGGTTACACTGGAGAGAAAGGATCAACAAAGTTTTCTATTGAAGAGATACGAAAAACAAAGTTTTCTATTGGAGAGATACGAAGAACAAAGTTTTCTATTGGAGAGATACGAAGAACAAAGTTTCCTATTGAAGAGATACGAAGAACAAAGTTTTTTATGGGCGGGAAACCTAATCCCTTCTCGCTGCCCTCATTCGAATGTATATTAACTTGCGATGATATATTAACGTATGCGACCAACCGACAAAACCGATTTAAAAAAAAAATAAAGTTATGCTATTTTCCGGATCTGCAGTTTCGGAATTTAAAAAAAATAAAGCTATACTATGTTTTCGGATGTGCACATCCGGAACACATCAGCGTTTTTTAAAAACATGGTGCGTCCGGATGTGCACATCCGGAATCAGAGGGCAAAAACGAAATTTCATGTGGTGTATAAGAAACTTGGGTGGTGTATTAAGAAATGGTCATAATTTCAGCGCTCAAGAGGTATAACATGGTTTGTAATGGTTCAAAGGTAACCCACATATGACTAGATTCCTTTTTACTCAAAGGTTGCAAATTGAAATCCCTTGAATGTGTCTTTTCAATGTCAAATATTTACATTGAATATGTTTTAACCATTATAAAATATAATATTACAAATCTATATTTTGGAAATTCTCCAACAATCCCCCACCCCCCCCCCCCCCCCCCCTTATTTTCAAAATATATTTAAATCTATTATTCAGGAAATTTTTTGGTTTCAGACAAATGTATCTTACGATTTAAATCATTACTTAATAAGTTAAGTTTTTACTCAAACCTAAATAGATTGGTAGACAAACTTTGAATCAATTATTCATTAGAACAAGTGTGTGTAAATCACACATAAAATCTCGATATCATTGACCCAATTATCAATATGACATTAAATAAGGCCTTGTGTCTCATATCCTTCTCATGAGAATTTAAGAATCAAACTCTTGAACTCTATGAAGTGGCACCGCTTCATTTTCATATGGGTAGACTATATCAAAAATGAACCCATAATTATGCATTCCAACAAGCATATGTTATATGTTTATTAAGAGGAAAACTTCATCCTACCATATTTATTCTTATGGTCCAAGTACTTTTACCTCTTGGGATGCATTTATTGTCAAGTATTTCAATTACTCTAATAATGGACTTTTATCATTGAACTCAAAATTTAATATTAATCAAGTATGAGTTGAGTTTCCAATATTGATGATTAATTAGATATGGACTTTCTTACATATCTAATGATGTGTTAATTATCTTCAATTATATTCAAAGACATCATATCTTTGTCAATCATTTCTTTCGCCAATCTTTTCATCTAAGACATCATATCCTTGTCAATCAATTCTTCAATTTAAATAAACTTTGAATGTCTGATCAAAACCTCGATACTTTTGTAATTTTAGTACAATTATCATATAGAAATTATATTCTACATTCTTGATAGTTTCGATAAACTTTCATAATAACACTTTTGTCATTTATTTTACTACACGCAAATTTTATGTCATTATCAAAAACGAAATTTCATGTGGTGTATAAAAAACTTGGGTGGTGTATTAAGAAATGGTCATAATTTCAGCGCTCAAGAGGTATAACATGGTTTGTAATGGTTCAAAGGTAACCCACATATGACTAGATTCCTTTTTACTCAAAGGTTGCAAATTGAAATCCCTTGAATGTGTCTTTTCAATGTCAAATATTTACATTGAATATGTTTTAACCATTATAAAATATAATATTACAAATCTATATTTTGGAAATTCTCCAACAATCCCCCACCCCCCCCCCCCCTTATTTTCAAAATATATTTAAATCTATTATTCAGGAAATTTTTTGGTTTCAGACAAATGTATCTTACGATTTAAATCATTACTTAATAAGTTAAGTTTTTACTCAAACCTAAATAGATTGGTAGACAAACTTTGAATCAATTATTCATTAGAACAAGTGTGTGTAAATCACACATAAAATCTCGATATCATTGACCCAATTATCAATATGACATTAAATAAGGCCTTGTGTCTCATATCCTTCTCATGAGAATTTAAGAATCAAACTCTTGAACTCTATGAAGTGGCACCGCTTCATTTTCATATGGGTAGACTATATCAAAAATGAACCCATAATTATGCATTCCAACAAGCATATGTTATATGTTTATTAAGAGGAAAACTTCATCCTACCATATTTATTCTTATGGTCCAAGTACTTTTACCTCTTGGGATGCATTTATTGTCAAGTATTTCAATTACTCTAATAATGGACTTTTATCATTGAACTCAAAATTTAATATTAATCAAGTATGAGTTGAGTTTCCAATATTGATGATTAATTAGATATGGACTTTCTTACATATCTAATGATGTGTTAATTATCTTCAATTATATTCAAAGACATCATATCTTTGTCAATCATTTCTTTCGCCAATCTTTTCATCTAAGACATCATATCCTTGTCAATCAATTCTTCAATTTAAATAAACTTTGAATGTCTGATCAAAACCTCGATACTTTTGTAATTTTAGTACAATTATCATATAGAAATTATATTCTACATTCTTGATAGTTTCGATAAACTTTCATAATAACACTTTTGTCATTTATTTTACTACACGCAAATTTTATGTCATTATTTATTTGCTATTAAAATATTTAATAACCTTTTAATTTGAAGTTTTACTTCCATTTGAATATATCCAATATACATTCAATGCATTAAATATGTATCGTAATAATTACTATGATCATAAATATTTGTTAAGACTAACTTTTATTTCATAAAGGGATTTTTATGTGAATGAAGAGGGTTGAAGCCCAAGATTACACACCCCTCATATCAGTAATATACATTTTATACACCTCTCTATTAGGACAAAACCTATATCCTATTAATACATTGATCCTTATTTTTTCATATTTTTGTCAATCCATCAGCACACTTGTTAGTTTCCCTAAATACATGTTAACAAAAGAGTTTTAACATATACTCCCTCCGTTTCATATTATAAACAAATTTCACTTTTTAGATACATTGAATAATTAATGTATTTGGTCTATATATAGATCAGATACATTAATTATTCAATGTATCTAAAAAGTGAAATTTCCTTATAATATAGAACGGAGGGAGTAAGTCATATATGTTGAAATATTAGATTAGATTAGATTTGATTTGATTTAATATTTAAATATAATCCAAGTTGTGTTAGCCCAAGCCCAAAATTATTCAGGATTTGTTATTTAGTTTGTTATTTCAGTCAAGTCACTTAGGTGTATAAATAAACACTTTGTAATTCAGTTTTTAACAATTTAATTCAATAATATTTTCCCTTATTCTCTCTCTTTCTCTCCTCGCTAAAAGTGTCTCACGCACTAACAAATTGGTATCTAGAGCTCCGGTTAGATTCTTGATCGTGTTTTCAAGAATCACACGTCAGATATCGTGTTTCCGGGATTGTGGGTTGTTGTTGCTGATCAATCGCTACAAAGATGAATGGTAACACAAATTTACCAAAATCTCTTCCAACTCTTGATGGCAAGAATTGGCTTCGATGTAGAAAACAGATGCAATCTATATTTGATTTTCATGAAACCGTAAAAGTGGGTATTAATGGCGTTCATGTGCTTGGTGAAAATGAAACCAAAGCCCTGAGAACCGCTCACAGGGAGGCCAAGAAGAAGGATTGGAAGGTGGTGTTCTACATCCAATGGCGGTTGATGCAGATAACTTTGAAAGAATTGGTCATGCTGAACCGACGAAGGAGGCGTGGGATATTCTATCGAAGTACTATGAAGGAGGCGAGAATGTTAAGGTTGTCAAGTTGCAAACTTTGTGACGAAAATATGAATTGTTGTTAATGGGAGAAGATGAAAAGATTGCAGGCTATGAGTCGAAGGTGCAGAAACTCGTTCATCTCGTGAAGGGTTGTGGTGAAACCCTAACTGATAAGATGATAGTTGAGAAAGTAATGCGTACGTTGACCTCTCATTTTGATCACGTTATCGTAGTTATTCAAGAATCTAACAATCTTGAAACCCTAAAACTGGAAGATTTGGTTGGTTCGTTGGAAGTGCATGAGATTAAGATTGTCGAAAGGAAAGGAGTTCAAGACTCGATACAAGCACTACAGGCGCAATCGTGGAAGAAGAATGGTGGCTCCAACAAGTTCAAAGGCAAAATTGACAAGACTCGGGGCAAGAAGTCTTGGTCGAATCCTCACAAGAATAAGATTGATGATAGAACTTTTGAATCCTCGAAAAGAGGAGAAGGAAATTCCTATCAGAAAGACAAAGTAGAGAAAGGAGGTGTGCAGTGTTATAATTGTGAAAAGTATGGTCACTTGGCCAAGAATTGTTGGTACAGGAAAGACAAGGGTTCGACAAAATGCAAGGACGAAAGAGTGAACCTTGCACGTCAATATTCAGATGATTCTGATGATATGGTGGTTATGGCTGCAGTTGCAGATGACCATGTCGAATCCAAGATTTGGTTCCTCGACTCAGGATGTTCGAATCACATGACTGGTAAAAAAGCATGGTTAGTAGGAGTCGAAGAAGAGTAAGTTGAAACTTACTGATAATAGCTCGTTGTCAGTAGAAGGTACTAGCAACATAGTTATTCAAATAAGTAATGGAGCAAAATCCTTGATCAAAGATGTACTCTATGTCCCTGGAATGAAGTGCAATCTGTTAAGCGTTTAACAACTAGTCGAAAAGAGGTTTTCAGTGGTTATGAAAGATGGAGCCTTAGAACTTTTCGACATCCAGAATAACTTGGTTTTGAAATCTCCTCTGTTGAAGAATAGAACATTTAAGGCCATGATCAGTTTGACTGAGGTACAATGTCTGAAAACAGTTGTCGATCACAAGAATAGTTGGTTGTGGCATCTGAGGTTTGGCCATCTAAACTATAGGTCGGTAAATCAACTGATCACTCAAGATATGGTAACTGGTATACCAAATCTTGATATACCCAACAAACTCTGTGAAGGTTGTCTAGTCGAAAAGCAGTCCGGGAAGTCTTTCGTTTCGACTATGCCAATGAGATTATCTTGCATACTTGAAGTTGTACATTCAGATGTATGTGGTCCTTTTGAAGAGCATACCATTGGTGGAAACAGGTATTTTGTCTTATTTATTGATGAGTACAATTGAAATCTCTGGATCTATGTGATCAAACGAAAGGACGAAGTATTTGAAATCTTTAAGAGATTCAAGATACTTGTCGAAAACCAGGGTGAAAATAAAATTAAAGTTCTGCGAACAGATGGAGGTGGCAAATACACATCCAAGATATTTGAAGCATTTTGTGCAGAACATGGTATTGATCATGAGATAACTACTTCTTATACTCCTCAACATAATGGAATAGCAGAAAGAAGAAACAGAATCATATTGGACATGGCGAGTTACATGCTGAAGCAAAAAAATTTGCCAAAGTCTTTATGGAGATGAGCTGTTTCGACTACTGTTTATATTTTGAACATGTGCCCTACCAAGAAGCTGAAGAACAAGGTTCCTGAAGAAGTGTGGAGTGGCAAACGACCATCAGTAAGCCATCTAAAGGTGTTTGGCTTTATTTTCTACAAGCATATCCCTGATGCTAGGAGAAGGAAGCTTGATGATAAGAGTGAAACTATGATTCTAGTAGGATATCATAAGACTGGAGCATACAGGTTGTTCAATCTAATTAATCAGAAGATTGTGATGAGTTGAGACATTGTGATTGATAAAAATTATGCCTGCGATTGGAATTCTAGTAATGTAATTGACTAGCCATCGATGAGCTATAATTTTGATGAAGCAAGTAAGGATGTCGAAGTCGAAGACATTGTTGATAATTCAGTCGAAGATGAAGTCGAAGCAGTTGCTGATATTCACGACACAGTCGAAGTCGAAGAGGATATGGCTGGCACAAGTCAGAGACCTCAAAGAACTAGAGCTCGTCCAGCAAGGCTTCAAGACTATGAAGTGGTTGGTGATGATCAAGTCGCAATAGATGGGGAACTAGTCCATTTTGCTTTACTTGCAGGTGTTGAACCAATCAACTATATTGAAGCCTTCAAAGATAAACAATGGAAGTCTTCTATAATTGAAGAGTTACAAGCAATTGAAAGAAATAACACATGGGATAGCACAATGCTGATGGGTCGATAGCAAGGCATAAGGCAAGATTGGTAGCTCGAGGATTTCTCCAGAGAGCAGGACTCGACTACTCTGAAGTATTTGCACCTGTCGCGAGATTGTAAACTGTTCGACTAGTGGTGGCTTTGGCATGCAAGCAAGGCTGGTCAACATTCCACTTAGATGTGAAATCAGTATTTTTGAATGGACCTTTAGAAGAAGAGGTGTATGTCACACAACCTTCTGGGTTTTTGATTCAGGAGGAAGCAAATAAAGTATACAAGTTGGACAAAGCGCTCTATGGTCTCAAGCAGGCACATAGGGCATGGAACAAGAAGATCGAATCATACTTGGTCGAATTCGGATTCGTAAAATGCAAATCTGAGTGTGTCTATGTTCAAGTTGTGTCACAAGATATAACAATAATCTGCTTATATGTCGATGAGTTGTTAGTAACTAGAAATAGTCTGAAGAACTTGTCGAAGTTCAAAGAGCTGATGAAGAAGGAATTTGAAATGTCGGATCTGGGAAAGTTGTCATACTTCCTAGGCATGGGATTTCAAATGTCGAAGCAAGGCATGATGCTACATCAAAGAAAGTATGTCAAAGAGATGCTCAAGAGATTCAGAATGGATGACTCAACTCTTGCATCGTCACCTATCGAACCAAATTTAAAGTTGGAGAAGCATGGAGAGGAAGACAAAGTCGATGCAACTTTGTTCAAACAGATTGTCGGATCTCTAAGATATATGTTCAATAGTCGACCTGATATATATTTCTCAATCGGATTAGTGAGCAGATACATTAGTGGACCATGGGTGTCACCCATGAAGGCTGCAAGAAGAATCCTTAGATACTTAAAAGGATTGACAAACTATAGGATTTTATTTCGACGAGACTCTGAAAGCAAAGAAACTATGGTTACTTGTTATTCAGATGTTGACTAGTGCGGAGATAAGGAAGATCGAAGAAGCACTACTGAATATTTCTTTCAAGTATTTAGTGCTCCAATTTCATGGTGCTCGAGAAAACAATATGTGGTGGCACTATCATCAAGTGAAGTGGAATATATAGCAGGATCATATGCTACATGTCAAGCAATTTAGATCAAATCAATACTTAATGAAATGGAGGTTAAAGTGAAGAAACCTCTTGTGTTGCAAATCGACAACAAGTCTGCCATAAATCTGGCGAAGAATCTAGTTCTGTATGGAAGAAGTAAGCATATCGAAGCTAGATTTCATTTTTTAAGGGAAAAGGTAAATCGAGGAGTGAAGCACAGTTGGCTGATATTTTCACCAAAGAATTGAAGATCGACAGATTCCTGAATTTGAGAAAGAAATTATGAATAGTTCAGATCGACTATGATTAGCATAGGTTCGACAACTTGGATTATGGGGGATATGTTGAAATATTAGATTAGATTTGAATTGATTTGACTTAATATTTAAATATAACCCAAGTTGTGTTAGCTTAAGCCCAAAGTTATTTAGGGTTTGCTATTTAGTTTGTTATTTCAGTCAAGTCACTTAGGTGTATAAATAGACACTTTATAATTCAGTTTTTAACAATTCAATTCAATAATATTTTTTCTTATTCTCTCTCTTTCTCTCCTCGCTAAAAGTGTCTCACGCACTAACAATATATACAGCATAAACTTAAATATAACACTCATTATAATTTATTTATATTCTTCTAAAATAAAAATTGACATTGCATAACAAACATATGCATCATAAATTATATGTGTTAGTTTCATGTTTAACGATGTGTTATGGTATATTCAAACAAGAATCACAATACAAAATAAATAATGAACCAATATCATTAATATTTCCTATAATTTTTCTCCTTAAATATTTGTCTAGTTACAATAATCTAAAATATACTTAAATTACTTTAATATAAAGATGAACAAGAAATAATATTTTAATATTAAGATACACATATAATACGAGATAAATCATTTTAAATTTAATAAATTCTTCCACAAATAAAAATACAACTAAAACATATTCTTGAAATTATTAACATTTTATTTACAACATTTTATATTACCAATACATGCACCATACATTCAAATTCATGAATTTTTTTTACCAAATCATTTCATCTACAAATAAATACATTATTGCTCTTTTGATATTTTAAGTATTAACTATCATTCAATGTGATTTTTCTTATAAAGAAGACTTAAATAAATATCAAAATAACATTTAAAAGTAAATGATTTGTTTATTTTAGAAATACATACAAATAATTTTCTCACATATAGTTTATGTTTATCATTCACTATATATATTCCTTTTATTTTCTTTCAATACACAAAACATATTAATAATATTTCAATATATTTAATATCAATATCAACTTGCACCAAAAATAATTAATAACTAAAATAAATTACTTGCATGAAAGAGAAATATTTAACATAGAATTTACATTCAAGTATATATCATAAACCAAATATATTATTAATTATTCAAATTCACATATTTGAATGGTTTATAAATCATGCATATATAAGTTTAATGTCACATGTTCATATTAACATAAATAATATTATTTTCAATATATTTTACATAGATTTTGAACATCATATGTATGATATTGTTATTTAAAATAATAATGTATTTTTCATCGTGAGTATGAATAACAAAGCATGAGGGTTCATTTCTCCATCAAAGTTGCAACAACAAATCAATCACAAAAATTTATAATTCGAAATTTTATAAATTCTAAAAAATTATATGAATTAATTGGGTATCTTTCACCATCATAAATAATTTTTATCCTCTTTTTTGAAGTTTCAACCTTTAATATTAATCACAAAGAAATTATAAATCAAATCGAACCTAAAGATTGTTATATCTTGTGTTTGGGGGTCTGCTGCAAAATATGAATAAGAATAAGATGAAAATGATAGGATGAAAGTTTCACAAATAAATTTCAAAGTTTTTGTTCACACTAAGCTTTAGATTCAATTCTCCCCAACCAATTTAGACAAATTAGACGCATATCAATCGATGCTATTTTATAAAATAAAATCCCCTCATTTATTCTCGTGCACTAAAAAAATAAAGGAATGGCATATATATAATTTTTGCCTCTTGAAACATGTTACTTTTTAGTGTCTTTATGCTTAAAAAATGTCCTTATTTATAGAGAAACTCGTAACAATTGGTGAAGGGGTACAACTCTTAGAAATGATGATTATATGAAGCAATATATACTTTTAAAACTCAAAAGGTATAAGATAGGTTTCAATGGTTCAAAAGAACCGCCTATGACTAGATGTCTTTTTTACTCAAAAGGTTGCGAATTGGAATCCCTTGAATGTACATTTTCAATATCAAATATGTACATTGACTATATTTTAACCATTATAAAATATAACTTTTCAAAACTATATTTTAAAAATTCTCTAATAAGAAAAACCTAGGTTTTTTCTCTAACATTTAGAGTCTTAAAGTTATAACTTGGACAACTTAGCTCTTGAGTCGGTCCTAAATGTTATAAGTGTTGTTTTCCGTTGAAATGAAAAACTATATTTGAGGCAACAATTTACAAAAATATTATATATAGATATTTTTAGTGAAAAATAATTCTCTTTCGTGAACCATGGAGAGGAGACGGGGCTTTAAATATGGGATAAGTAATTGAAACATTTTGTGACGAACTTAAATAGTATTTGGCATGCTGGAAATGATATGTTCTTCAGCCATGTTGATGTCAAGCAAATGAAACTTTTTCAATTTTCTGCATGTAATATGTGTCAGGGTTGAACCAACATATTTGTTAAGAGTGACATGTGCTAGTAGTGTGGAAAAGTTCCACATTAGTTAGAAATATAAATACTTAAGCATTTATAAGTGGGAGAACTCACACACCTGTCACTTAAGATTTTGTATGTGGTGTGTCTCTCACAAAGGTGTGTTACTCTCAAAGAAAAGCCCCAAAGTAAAAATGCTCTCATGTTAACCCCCTGAATTTACCCCAACTGTGGTATCATGAGTTTGAGTGAAGGGATTGCTTCACTTGTATCAAAAGTATGTCTACATGGTCGTGGGTGGAGTGTCTCGTTGAAAAGTGTCAATGGAGATACAAGTGTATGTGGATAAAAGAAGCTTTCACTTGAGGGAGAGCATTGTTGATAGACTCACATTTGAGGAAATGTTGAGAATAACAAGTGTGAGTAGTATGGGAAAGTCTCATATTGGTTAGTAATGTGGAAACTTGAGCATTTATAAGTGGGAGAACCCACACACATGTCACCTTAAGATTTTGGGTGAGTATGTGGTGTGTCTCTCACAAAGATGTTTTACTCTTAAAGAAAATTCCCAAAGTAAAAATGTTCCCTCGTGTTAACCTTCCGAATTGACCTCAACAATATTTATAAGGTTAAACTATTAAACTATATTTTATTTGAGGTCTTACAAAATAACATAAGGCTTATAAAAATAAGATATGAAATAAAATTTGGAAAATTCTCAATCTTTCCGATGCATATCAATATAGTCATGACTTATGGTGTGTTTGTCTCAAGGTTTAAAATTATATTTCTTTGAATAATATTCTCAAGATTATTATTTCCTGGAATCTTATTCCAACTTATGTGTTTGGTAGAAATTTAGATTCTCAAAAATAATTATAAAAATAATAATAAATGTGAGTAATAGTGAGAAATTATTGTTGGATAAATTTATTTTCATGCGAATGTTATATTCCAACTCTTGAAGCATTGGAATAAAAATAAAGAATCATGTGTAAATAAAATTTCTAAAAACAAAAAATACCTTGGAATTATTTTTTAAAACTTGAATCAAACATGAAAATATTTTATTTCATAACCATATTTCTAAGAAATTTTTTTTTTAACCTTGAAGCAAACACAACATTTGTCTTTGGATCCACATTCTCACTTTAATGCTAAAAAATTACAACAAAAAACCATATGTAATAAATTGTTATATTATATATTTTTAAGAGTTAAATAGACAACACCTCTATAGTCCATGTGAACTTTTATTTATTTTTTATTTATTAATTAAAATCCGTGTGGATTTTTTTTTTTACTTTTTTATATATTTTTTTATTTTTTTTTTAATTATTTTTATTAGACCCATTCCAAATTCACACAAATTCATTGTCAATCCAACACACTTAAACAATTAGATATGCATGCTTGAGGTTTATAAACCCTTGTAGAATTTGTAAACAAATGCGGGATTTACTATATTCCTTTCATGTTTGGTTTTGTGTCGTGCTGATTCAAGTACAAGCAAAGCAGTACAAGCTTCAAAAGGAGAAGTTGATCACTAACTTTGTGTCGTGTAGATTCAAGTGCAGGTTCATTAGATCTTTGTATGTTATAAAACATCATTTGATCACTAACTTGGTTGTTGTCCATTCCATTTGATAACTAACAGTATCTTACAATTTTGGTGTGTTCAGTATCAAAATGGAATTGACCGTACTGTTGGGAATTCATGCATCACCAAAGTTGCTTCCAGGTTGCAGTGGAAAACAGTTACCAAATCACAACATTTATAAACAAATATCATTATCTAAGTTGCAGGAATACTCTGTTAGAGCTTATGTTGGGGGTTGTTGCAAAAATTGAGTAAGAAGAAATATATGAAGATGTTATGATGAAAATTGCAGAAATTAGGTTTGATTCTCCTCCCAATTTAGGCAAATTGGATGCAAATGGGTAATCCGATGAACTAAATATAAGCACACATACTGTTTCTTAATAACATCTTTGAAGCACACATATTGTACAATACAAAACATCTTTGTTAATACTATATGATCTTTTCCTTTTACATACCTGAAGATTATTTATCAAGGTTTGAAGACTCATGAGTTTTTTATGTTGCCACCTGTTAAACAAGATATACCCGCCATGTAAATGAGATTACTTGTTGTACAAGTAACAAACTAATTCATAAGTTTGTTAGATAGTTAATTGTAGAATAACTGTAATTAGTTAGAGGATAACTAACTGTGGTATTCTATATATACCAATGTGTACACTATGGTTCAATCAGTTGTGAAAATAATACACTTGATCTTCTTCCTCTTCCTCTCTCTTTGCTATGTTAGCTATTTTATTTGTCCATTAATGGTGAATCTTTAAGCTTTAACATGGTATCATCGACCTGTGGCTTATTCTTCCCATTCCTCTGCATTCATTGATTTCATATTCTTCACAACTCTTCTTCTTCTTCGTTTTTCTGTCGATCAGTTCTTGCTTCATCATGTCTCTTGAACATTCTTCTTCGTCCAACCATGAAACTCACTCCAATCTCAATGCGAACAAGGGTTATCAAAACGATACCCTTAACCCATACTTCATGCATCCCAATGAGAACCCTGCTCTGGTTCTTGTGTCTCCACTGTTGAATGCTAGTAATTATCATTCTTGGTCACGCTCCATGACAATGGCATTACGATCCAAGAACAAACTTCATTTCATCAATGGTGCCCTCCCTCGACCACCTGATGAAGATCGCGATTCTATCGCATGGGACAGATGCAACACGATGATCATGTCATGGTTGAACAATTCAGTGGAATCAAAAATCTCTCAAAGTGTTTTATGGATGGAAACAACTTCAGGCATATGGCAAGAACTCAATGATCGATTTTATCATGGTGGTGTATTCAGAATTTCTAAAATTCAGGAAGAGATTTGCACTCTTAGACAAGGTGACTCTTCTATTTCTTCTTATTATACAAAGTTGAAAATGCTATGGCAAGAACTAGACAATTTTCGTCCTATTCCTGTGTGTGAAGGCAATACTTCTTGCATAGCTGTTACTAAGATGTGTACTTATCGTGATTCTGATCAAGTGATCCGATTTTTGAAAGGTTTGAATGATACTTACTCTGCAGTAAGATCTCAAATCATGTTGATGGATCCACTCCCTAATATTTGTAAAGTGTATTCTTTACTTGTTCAACAAGAAAGACAATTTATTACACCTACTGATGAAGCCAAGATTTTGGTTGTTCCTAGTAATCAATCCCAAGGCAAATGCAACAATGGTTTTCGAGGAAAAGATTCAAGAGGTGGTAGAACCTCTAATGGTCGTGGCAGAAATATGAGAGTGTGCACTCATTGTGGCATGACCAATCACACTATTGACACATGCTTCAAGAAGCATGGCTATCCACCCCACTGGCAGCAGCAAGGTCAAATCAACAACATTTCCACTGATCAAGACAATGAAGATAAAGATCCACAAGAGACTTCTGAAGAATCAACTAAGGACAATTCATCTGGCATTACTGGTTTCACACCTGCTCAACACAAAGCTCTTCTAGCATTACTTCAGCAATCATCCAATTCTCATAGTGTAAATCACATGGTTACTCATAATTCATCCAATTTAGGTATTATTTGCACCTTTCCTTCTCAAGACACAGTTGAGTCTTTCATTTTGGACACAGGAGCAACTGACCATGTATGTTTCTCTAGAAGATTATTTACTTTCCTAACTAAAATTCCTGAGATTACTGTCAAACTACCAAATGGTTCTCTAGTCTCAACCACTTTTGCTGGTACCATACATTTTGATGATGATTTTGTCTTGACCACTGTATTATACATGCCTCATTTTACTTTTAATCTCATTTCTGTGCCTAAGCTCACATCTAATTTGACTTGTCAACTGATTTTTGACAAATCTTCTTGTTTCATACAGAGCACTTACTCCAAGAGGATGATTGGTGCAGCTGAATTGAAGGGAGGACTGTACATTCTCAATAAACCCTCAGTTACAATACCTTTCCCTATTCATCCAACCATCAACACTCTAGATAGTTCAACCAATCCCTCTGTAGATCATGATCATACAACTACCTGTAATATTTGGCATTAGAGGCTTGGTCACCTTCCCAATGCCAAGATGATTGAAATAAAGAAACATTTTCCTTTTGTGACTGTTGCAACTAATAATGCACCTTGTGATATCTGTTTTTATGCCAAACAAAAACGCCTTCCTTTTTCTGATAGCAACCACAAATCTAAAGATTTTTTTGATTTATTCCACATGGATATTTGGGGACCTTTGTCCATTCCATCTATCACTGGTCATAGATACTTCCTAACTGTTGTTGATGATAAGAGTCGTTTTACCTGGATTTTTCTCATGAAACACAAGTCAGAAACTAGTAACTTACTCAAAGTTTTTGTGACTATGGCCTCAACCCAACACAACAAAACCATTAAATGTATCAGAACAGATAATGGCAATGAATTCCTACTGGTTGATTACTATAAATCCAAAGGAATTATACATCACACCTCATGTGTTGGCACCCCTCAACAAAATGGGATAGTTGAGAGGAAGCACCAACATCTCCTTGCCATTACTAGAGCACTCATGTTTCTAGCCCACCTTCCCCAAATTTTCTGGTCATATGCTATCAGTCATGCCACTCATCTCATTAACAGACTTCCCACCCCTTTTTTAAATTAGAAATCACCCTTCCAACTACTTTATGACACCATTCCCAATATCCAATCCCTTAGAGTGTTTGGCTGTCTATGCTTTGCTGCTACATTGCCAACACATAGGAAGAAACTTAATCCCAGATCCAAGAAGTGTCTTTATCTTGGTTTCAAAACTGGAGTTAAAGGCCACATATTATTTGACTTACAATCCAAGGAACTCTTCTTATCTAGAGATGTTGTTTTCTTTGAAACCATATTTCCTTACCAACAGTCCTCATCTTCATCTGCCAAACACACTTCCATTCCTCCCTCAAATCCTAACACACTCCTTGACTTTCCCTTCATTATTGACCCTGATACACAACACAACACTCCTTCTCATTCTCCTTCACCTGACCCTACACCACTATCTTCTTCAGATAACACACATATACCTATTATCTCTGACAGTCCTTCATCTTCCCCTAATATCCCTACCACCTCCTCCAATCCCAATCCTCCTTTAAGAAAATCTACTAGAGATAGCAAACCTCCAAACTATCTTCAAGATTACCACTGCAACCTTATTGAGAATACAGTTCCACCTCACAATTCAGATGATGCTCAATTATCTTCTACTAGTAAGTATCCATTATCTGATTTTCTTTCTTACCATAATCTGTCTCATGCACATAATCAATACATTCTTCATCTATCTTCTATTTCTGAACCTCACACTTATGAAGAAGCCATTGGTAACAAACATTGGCATGATGCTATTCAGTCTGAACTGAAAGCTCTCCAACAGACAGATACATGGACCTTAGTTACTCTACCTCAACACAAAAGAGCCATTGGATGTAGATGGGTTTTCAAACTCAAACAACATGCTGATGGTTCTATAGAGAGGTATAAAGCTCGATTAGTGGCCAAGGGATTTACTCAGACTGAAGGTTTGGATTACATGGATACCTTCAGCCCTGTTGTAAAGATGACCACCATTAGAGTCTTCCTCACCATTGCTGCTGCTCATCACTGGCCCTTGTTTCAACTTGATGTCAACACAGCCTTCTTACATGGTGATCTAAATGAAGAAGTGTATATGCAGCCTCCACCTGGCTTACATTTACCACAATCCAACCTGGTGTGCAAACTTCAAAAATCCCTCTATGGCTTGAAGCAAGCCAGTAGGCAATAGAACACCAAACTTACTGGAACACTGCTTCAGTCTGGTTTTGTTCAGTCCAAGTCAGATTACTCTTTGTACACCAAAACTAACGGTCCACATTTCACAGGCATCCTTGTTTATGCAGATGATCTGGTCTTAGGGGGGACAGACATTGATGAGATAAACAATGTTAAGACCATCTTGCACAATAAATTCAGCATCAAGGATCTGGGAGATCTCAAATATTTTCTTGGCTTTGAAGTAAGCAGATCCAAAGATGGCATTACTATTTGTCAAAGAAAATATACATTGGATTTGTTGCAGGATGCAGGCCTAACTGGAGCAAAACCATACAACACACCTATGCAACCTCATCTCCAACTACACACAAAATTTGGCAAGTTAATCTCAGATCCCACTGAATATAGGAGATTAATAGGAAGATTGTTGTATCTCACACATTCCAGACCTGAGATCTCATATGCAGTAAGTAAACTAAGTCAGTTCTTAAGCAACCCTACTGATGAACACATGATAGCTGGCATTCATGTGCTGAAATATCTCAAAAATAATCCTGGCAATGGTTTGTTCTTTAGATCTTCATCAGACCTTGCTCTCAAAGGGTTCTCAGATTCAGACTGGGCAGCTTGCCCTGACACTAGAAGATCTACCACTGGCTTTTGTTTCTTCCTTGGTGATTCATTGATAAGTTGGAAAAGCAAGAAACAAACAGTTGTATCCAGATCTTCATCAGAGACTGAGTGTCGAGCTTTGGCACAAGCAACATGTGAAGGACAATGGATTTTGTACCTGTTAAGAGATTTGCAGGTCAAACATACATATCCATTTGTGATTTATTGTGACAACAAATCAGCACATCATATAGCAGCCAGTCCTAAAACACATTGAAATTGATTGTCATGTTGTGAGAGATAAAGTATAGGCAGGAATTGTTCATCTTCTGCCGATTGCTTCCAAAGATCAAGTAGCAGACATTTTACTAAATCTCTGCACATTGGACCATTCAGTAATCTTCAGAGCAAGCTTGGAATGATGGACATATATTCCAGCTTGAGGGGGGATGTTAAACAAGATATACCCGCCATGTAAATGAGATTACTTGTTGTACAAGTAACAAACTAATTCATAAGTTTGTTAAATAGTTAGTTGTAGAATAACTATAATTAGTTAGAGGATAACTAACTGTGGTATTCTATATATACCAATGTATACACTATGGTTCAATCAGTTGTGAAAATAATACACTTGATCTTCTTCCTCTTCCTCTCTCTTTGCTATGTTAGCTATTTTCTTTGTCCATTAATGGTGAATCTTTAAGCTTTAACACCACCAGCGAAAACCCAACTCCCTACATCTTTTTTTTTTCCAAATGTGTGAGACCTACATTAAGCTCTCTTGCTACTTGTGTTATTGGTATATAGAAATACTGAGATATAATCTTCCTTGACAAATTCTTTAAACTTATCTCTTCTACTTCTACCTTGAAGCAATGGTTCCATGCAGTTTCTTAATAATTATAGTGTCATGTAGTTTCTTCATTATATGTTTGAGTGGCTGGAAACTTATACTTGTTCTTGCAGCTGTTGATATTGATAACTAAAAAGTGTGGCTTAATTGGTTGAGCAAGTCATCTCTCAGGAAAAGGACAAGGGTTTGAAACCCCTTGCCCCAATTTTTGTTTTATGTCTATTATAATTTTATATGTCTATTATAATTCTATAATTTCAAAAAATATATATTTATATTAAATACTATAAAATAATGAATAAATAAAATATATTTATACTAAAATTAATTTAAAAATAAAAATTAAAAATAAAATAAAATCTACGTGGATTTTTAATAAATAATAAAATATTAAATTACATGACACATAGACAAGGCACGTCAGCAAATAATGCACTCAGGGGTCATAGACAAGGAATTTTCACATTACAATGGGAATCAAAAACAAATATTTTACAGGGGCGTAAACCAAATATCGCTTACATTGCAGGGGTCGTATATTTAATCCTATTTTTAATTATACTTATTGTTACGATATGTTGTGATTATCTCATTATTGTAATATATATTGTAATTATGTTAGGATTAATTAGCCTTTAGGTGTATTTACTTTATTCCTTTATTTGTCTCCAATCCTATAATATAAATAGGAGCACACTTGCTTGTACGAGATATAGGGTTGGCAAACGGGTATGTCTGCCCCGTAAATGCCCGCAGAAAAATGGGGCGGGACAGGGCGGTCATAGTTGAGGATGGGGGCCTAAAACCTAGGCCCACCCCGTAAAAAAGTGAGTGCGGGACGGAGAAAGCCCGCGGACACGGTACCTTTTAAGCCTAAAAATACAAAATTTTATGTAAATGCTCATGCCCGCAAAAGCCCGCGACGAAAACAGGGCGGGGCGGGGCGGACAAATTAGAGGATGAGGGCCTAAATCCTTGGCCCACCCCGCACTAAAATGCAGGTAAAACGGGTCTTCCCAATGGGCCGGACCCGTTTTGCCACCCCTAACGAGTTATATACAGGAAATATACAAATATTCACTATATCTTTCTGAGTTTCTACACTTATAATAAGTATAATAGTATAGACCATGTCGACAAAATACTAAGCAAGAGGTTTTAAGTATATCACTTGTCAATGTGATGGTCTAACGTGACATTCTAGGTAGGTATTTATAGTTTTTTATACCTAGAAAAAACAACAATTGTCTTTAGGTTCTTCCTCAGATTGAGTTAGCTTAACCCTGCTTCATCAGGGGTCGTTGCAAGTGGCCTTCTTTGAGGGTCTTTTGTGATGTGTCTACCTCGATCATGTGTCGGCCATGTGGTCATCTTGTCACTTTACATTGTAAGACCTCGTATGCGTCTCACATGACTATACGGCGTTAGACTGAAGTGGTTGTGATATGTTGGCAATCATTGAACTATAATACTTATGACAGTTCAATAAATAAATTAAAACTTTGAGACTTTTTTAATCTAGAATTTTAATACCTAAATACCTAGTTTGGCCTTTAGATCGACCTTAATATGTTTATGTCATCCTTGTTATTTGCATTATTGTATTGTTCTGTCTAAATTGTTGTTTGCTAAAATACTTTTAGCAATGCCTCATTATGTAGCAAGATTGTTCCTCATAGTATTCATTTAATGAGACTAATGATTTGTTTCTTACATCATAATTAGGGATGGGTGTTCGAAGTGTGTTTGGATCAATTTTGAGATGATAACCCATTTGATCCAAATATAAAAATATGTGATTTGATTTGAGTTTAGACGACGATTTTTTAAGATCTAGCCTTAACTACTTAATTTAATGTAGTTTATATTTATATTTATATTTTTTTATTAATAATGATATTATAAAAACGTGCTAAAATAATATAGTTGATATAAAATGTAGGCTTATTTAGTCCTGAAGTCCCTTAACTTTATTTCAGTTTTCACTTTGGTCCCTTATGTAATAAATGTTTCAATGTAATCCCTTAACAATCATTCTGTTAAACAACTTGATCCATTCTGTTAGTTGTTTTGTGAAAATGTTAAGTACGCTGATGTGGCATGCCAACAAGGATTGGTATTCATTTGTGACTCAACATATTGCATTATATAAACTGTGTAACCTCATTCTTTGTCCAATGCAATATTTTCACGTTAGGTTACTATTCATTATCTTCTTCCTCCTTCTTCATTCATATGTGAACATGTCAATAAACTCCAGCAACAAATCAAAATCAAACACCCAAAGTTATGGGTCATTTGGATCTGTTGTGATAAGAAAGAAAAAGATGGAGTGTTGGTGTGAAGAATAGTGTGTAATGCGTAATGTTACGGATTTGAATAGTGTCAATGTTGGGAAAAAGTTTTTGGGTTGTAGAAATTACAGAAATCAACTGGAGAAGGGATGCAATTTTTTCAAGTGGGTGGGAGATGAAGTTGTTAAAGGAATGGATTTGAAGATTGAAAGGCAAAGGAAGAAAATATTCAAGTTGAAGAATGAGGTTTTGAGCACAAGAGAAATGTTGAAAAATGCAATTTTATTTGGCATTATTAGTTTAGGGTTTAATATAGTTCTTGTAACAATGTATTTGAAATAGATTTGTGGGCAACACAACATGTAATTTGATGTTATGAGTGTAAGAATGTTTGATTTTGCTTAAATGAAATGGGTTGAATGTTATAAATGTTATCCAATGTTTAAGCATTTCTGTTATGGTATCATATTGTTGGTCTGTAATGGTTCTATGATAACATATAGTTGAACAAAATATTGCTTTAACTAAAATATTGTTGTATAACTGGTCTGTTATGGTTCTATGATAACATATAGTTGAACAAAATATTGCTTTAACAAAAATATTATTTTATAACTGGTCTGTTATGCATATTGTTTTAACAAAATGTTCTGCATTATAAAGAACAGGTTGATGAATCATGTAAAAATAACAAGTTGATGACTATTGATTTAACAAAATATGTTAATTTAAAAAAGCATGTGTTTTTGTCACTGATACAAAGAGGCAATATAGTAGCATGTGTTCTTGACACTGGTACAAAAAGGGCACTGATACAAAAGGGCGGCGATACAAAAGGGCATTTGTTCTTTGCCACCAATACAACAAAGCCTAAGTTAGTGTTCATTAAGACTAATACACAAAAGCCTAAATAAAGTGTTCACATGACACTAAGTTACACAAACATGAAAAAGTGAAATTGGATCAAGTTGCTTCAGGTTGAGTTGATGCTGGATGACTTGCTTTAGGGATACTTGTTTCAGGATGAGTTGGTGTAGGAAGACTTGCTTCATGCTGAGATGCTTCAGGCTGACTTGGACCAGGCTGACTTGGTTCAGGTTGCGTGGTCTGACTTGGACCTGGATGTTTGCAGGTTGCTTTGTTGTGCCCCATCATGTGGCATCTACTATACTTGATGCCAAAGTTAGCTCTTTTTAGCTGAGTGTCATCTCTTATGCTCTCTGATGCATCTCTAATTCTCTTTTTCTTTGGCCTCCCTGGTTGCCTTTTGATTGGTGGTGGTTGTAATTCAACATAGCCTTTTTTTCTCCCAAAGTGATTCCCCATTGACTGGAAAAATAACAGGTGCATAGCATGCTTTATAAATTTGTTTTTTGTAGCAATCGGGCACATAGCTTTCAATCTTTAATTTTTGAGATTTCATGCAAGATATAGCATGACAGCATGGTAAACCTGTCAGCATCCATTTTCTGCAAGAACACACCTTGGTTGACAGATTCACAGTGTATTTTTCACCATTATATGAGATGTGTCTCACCTCATAATCGTACTCTCTTGCACGCCTGTTAAATAGACAAGAACTCAGCCACACAGCATAATCAACAAATGTAAAACAAACATTTAAATGAACAAATACCTCACAATCCAGCTGTTTGTTTTTTCAGATTCTTTTGCAATCTTTTTCTTGATATTGGGTAGAATATCACCTTCAAACTTGCTAATTTTTTGTCTGTTTGACTCCCATCTTTGCATGAGATATACTCTAATTTCTTCAATCATTGTTATGATTGGCTTGGACCTAGTTGTCACAAACACAGAGTTGAAAGCTTCTGACATGTTGTTCACCAGGGTATCACACAAAGGATTGGTTTTGAAGAAATCCTTGGTCCAAAACCTAGTTGGTAACTTTATTAAATGCTTGAATGCTTCTACATTAACAGCCTTCATTTCCAACATTGCTTTTTCAAAAGCATTTGTATAACTGGTTGTAGCAGCTTTCCACACTAACTCCTTGAGTTTAAATCCTGAGAATTTCTTCCTAAAATTGTTGTATAGATGCCTTCATTTACAGACCAATTATTAAGTTTCAATAAGTATGCAGCAGTTCTTCATTTGTAGACCAATTATTAAGTTCCAAAAACATTCATTTATTAAGGTATATACTTGACACAAAATCTTTGGTCCACTTGTGGCAGCAGTTCTTCTAGAGTTGGTAACAGTCCCTATATATAAGTATGCATCAGTCATCAAATGGATCTAATCAATTCTAGAAATGAACAACATATTAAATAAATTAATTAAATAAGTACCTTTTGTTGGTCACTTATGAATGTGTATGTTTTGCACAGCCTTATACCTCCAAGATAAGATATAAGCAATTCAAGAAACCAACTCCATGAATCTTTGGTTTCTCCTTCCACAACAGCAAATGCAATTGGCATCATCTGGTCATTTAGATCCCTTCCAATTGTAGCAAGAATTTGTCTACCATAGTAACCTTTCAAGAAGCAGCCACCAAATCCTATTATAGGCCTGCACTTGAAAAAATTGTCCTTGGATGCCTTAAAACAGATGTAGATCCTTTGAAAATTAGGGCTCAATTGAGATTCAGGATTCTCAATGCTTTCTTCTCCACCTTGGTATGGTTGACTTGTAACTTTAACTGTTGAACCAGGATTGGATATAAGTAGTTCATGTGCATAGTCATGTAATCTTTTGTACTGCTCCCTAAAAGATCCATCTGCAATATCAATTGCCATGGTCTTTGCCCTGTATGCAAGAGTTTTGTTGATCCCCACATTCCATTTCTATTGGGTCTTCTCCATGATGTCACTTAGCTTTAAACTATGATTCTCCCTCACATTGTTCTGTATCTTAGTGCTGAGCCACTTGGATGTGAGAAAATTCACCTTGTAATCTCTACTACATGTGTGTTTATCAATAATCTTCCTGAGCTGCCAAGTATCTTCATCCTGAATTTTTGCACAATATGCCTCCCATGGACAACCTTTTTTACATATCACTTTCATCATTTTCTTGTCATTTTTCTTGAACTTCATGTTCCTACCATTGTGTATGGCATATGTCTTAATACCATCCTTGAAATCTTGTATAGAAGCAAAGTATGTCCCCAATTCCCACTTATAGTCATCCATCTTTTTAGGAAATTTGAATGTTTGCCAATCTCCTTTCCAACACATTCATCCTCACTAAAATACTCTTCAAAACCATCCTCACTATTCTCATCCTCTATGCCACTCAAACCCTTCAAATTTAAATTTGGTTGTTCTTCATCTGCATCACTTTCATCCAAAAGACTTCTTTCACCAGATGCTTCACACACATTAACTTTCTTACATGGTCTTCCAACTTTTCCTTTCCCCTTTCCTTTACCCTTTCCTTTACCATTTCCTTTACCCTTTCTTTTACCCTTCCTTTTTCCCTCAACCACATCATCTTCAGACACTTCATTTTTAGTTGCTGGTATCTCTTCATTCATAACCACATCATCATCAGAATCTTCAAAATTTATCTCCAATGCACTGTCATCACTGCCACCATCTTCTACCTCTATGTTAGAGTTCAGTCCCTTTATTCCCTCTATGTTATAGTTCTCATCCTCTTCTAGTCCATCTTCTCCATCATTGTTACAGTTCAGTCTCTTTTCTCCCTCATTGTTACAGTTCAGTCCCTCTTCTCCCTCATTGTGAGAGTCTAGTCCCTCTTCTCCCTCATTGTACAGTCCAGTCCCTTATTTTCCTCGCCTTTTTCAACTACAGTGGTTCTCTCATCATGTTCAATTTCAGTGGCCCCCTCACCATGTTCAACTTCAGTGGTCCCCTCATCATGTCCAACCTTAGTGGTCCCCTTGTCTCCAACTTTAACATCATGTACAACATCTGTGGTCCCTTTGCCATTTATTTCTCCTCCTTCCACATCAGCTTTAACCTCATTTTCTCCTACATCTATAACACTCTCAAACTCAGTTGGAAACTTTTCAGTGTTGTCTCCTACATTCTCAACACAAGTGGTTCCCTCATCAATGTTCCCACCTAACTCAGTTTCAGTGGAACCTACTTCAACACTATACTCAAGTGACAGTATTGGTTCCTCAATTACCTCAGGTTGTAGGATAGGATGTATAACATATAAATGCACTTCCCCAGTCAACACAGCAATTGTATGCATCCTCCTAGTTCCATTATCATCTTTCAACTCCACTATGCTATTACACTCCATTTAATCATAATACCAAAGGCTCTCTATAGTTGGATAACCTAAATCCTTTAACTCACCTAATACTTCGAAGTAACTCCAAAAATCAGGCTCAACATCTCACGTTTCCTCTAAGCCATTATAATCTAGTTTCGTTAACTCAATAAACTCACCCTCATGATGAACAACACATTTAAAACGACTCTCCATGACCTAGATACAACAACTACATAAGATTGAAAGCTAACGCAGATGAAAAACCCTAAATGAGAAATAAAATAAACTAAGGGGAAGAATATAGAGTTTGCATCATTCGTACCTCAAAAAAGATGATGGACGTTGTTCCTCTTTCACTCAGTATCAAAGATTACACAAACCCTAAAATAAATAAGAACAAAAATGTATGAAACGCAACTGAAGATGAACGAGGTATCATAAATAAGGATGAACGAAAATGTATGATTACTGATCTCGAGTGTTCGATCAGATCCACACACGCTGGTCGTCAGATGGCAAGGTGCTCGGTAGATGATGGTCGCTGGACGTGCTGGGTGTTCGGACTGTTGAGGAGAAAAGGGGGTGTACCTGCAAGGCACTCCGACGCTCAAGTAAGAAAGGGTCAGAGAAAAAGGGGCAAGTACAAAGTGTATTCTGAGGGTGAAAAATGTGATACCTCGCCCTCTCAAATGAGAGGGTTTATATAATGTTCCCCAGCGCGTGGCCAACGGTCCTATTTTTGAGGCGAAATAACCGTTTTCTTGAAGAATAGGTAACTGCCCAAACTAGCCGTTATGACGGGCAGGAGGGTAGTTGCGGGCATCTGTCCGTCAGCTGTCGGGGAGCTGTAGCTCGTGTGTGGCGGACAATAATTCCGGGCAGGGCTGAGCAGTCAGTGCCCGGTTGTAGTGGCAAAAGGGTACTTTTGTCATCTTAATGGACTGGATCTAAGCGTTTGGGTCGTTACTGTAGCGGTCACGGATTGGGCCGCGCATGGCCGTTGGCCCAGTCCAGAACAGTAGCCCCCCAAGTCGTTGCTTCCGAGCATGGAAGTGATGACTTAAGGATAGCGTACAGTCTCGGGGAAGTGGAGCGTTTTGCTCATCGGCTGTGGAAGCCCGTGGTTTCTACTGACCGTCGTGGCTGTTGGTCGTGGTCGTTATACGTTGCCCGTTACCGGTGGGTACCATCAGTTTAGTGGAATACGAAACGGTACGGGGGTTGCCACGTGTGTGTTGGAACTTGTCCCGCCGTCGCTTAGGCAATGATGGCTAGCGGGTAGTCATTATGACCTATGTGCGCGTGTGGTTGCACGTGACCTCTTATATAAATAGGGGGAAAAACCTTCATTCAAAACCTTTTCCTTCAATCTTCAGCAAATTCCTTGCCCGTGAACGCTGTCCGTTGCAACCTTCATTGTTTGAAGCTCCGAGTAAGTCCTTCCTGCCTCATATTTACGAGTAAGTCGTCTCTTTTCCTTGTTTTGCTTTTTGTCGATGTTTACTTAGACGGTGCATGTGGTTAGGTTAGATTTTAGGAGACTTAGGGCTGTATATGTGGTAGTCGCCGGTGGTGGATGATGGTTCCGCCGTCTCCATCGTCGTTAGCCTGTCGTTACGTTGTGTGTGGAGGGTCTGTCCGTGACGCCGTCGCGGTGGTGACGTGCACGTGACCGTGCGAACGTTGTGTTTTACGTAGTTGTGAGCTGAATGAAAAACTCGTGATCTTGCTTTGGAGAAATTCCTCGTGTGGGAGGAGAGTTCCGGGCACTGTCGCGGGGAGACTTTTCGCAGTGTTGTCATGGCTTAGGCCGGGGACGTCGTCCTCAGCCCTTAGCGCGCCCTTTCACTTGTTCAGCGGTGGAAGGGTGGATTTGATTAGCTGTCGAATTCACTGTCTTTCTCTGCTTTTCAGGTGATGGCGACAGGGCCCCGTGGAGAAATTGTATTAGATTCGTCCGAGGAGGAGTCTGGTTCCTCGGGGAGTAATAGCACTCAGTCTTCGAGTGGGTCCACTGAGCAGGATACGGACTACGAGCAAGAGGACGAACTGCGGGACGATGATCAGGACGAGGTGCTCGAGGAGGAGGTACCCGAGGAGGATGCACCCGAGGAGGATGTAGCAGAACATAAAGCAGAGGAATGGGAGGTAGCGGAACCCTCTGAGCATGTGTCCGAGTTTGCGAGCTATGCTGGAGACTGCTTCCGGACGGTGGGAGACGACGGGGATTGGAGAGTCCACTTTCCCACTGCTAATGAGCGCGTCTGCACCAATTACGGGGAGCGTTTCACGATGTATGAATATGTCTTCAAGGAGTTGGGCTTGAGGCTTCCATTCACGGATTTCCAGCAGTCCGTCTTTCTACATCTTCACCTGGCCCCTACGCAGCTCCACCCTAACTCGTTAGCGTTCATGCGGGCGTTCGAGCTGGTGTGCGAGCACTTGCAGGTAGGGGCGACTCTTCCATTCTTCTTCACCGTATTTCATCTTCAACGGCAGACTTCTGGAAAAAGCTATGGCTGGGTCTCTTTGAAGCAGCAGCGTAAGCTGTTCAAACCTTTCTCTGAATCTATCCGTACATTTAAGACGAGGTACTTCGTCATGGAGCCCGTATCGGAGGCTGCCCAGGATAGCACGTTCTGCTAGGAGCTTGAAGTGGATGAGAACGGGGAGGACAGGATTAACGAGGAGGGTAAATACATTGGGCGGCGATTGCTGAAATATCCCTTCCAGTGGACCGGGGCGCATTTTACTAAGCCGCCAAAGGACTGTGTTTTTGAGCCGACCGATTTGGATGAGGGGGATGCTACCTCATATGAGAAACTGCTGAAGTACGTGAACTCGTTCCGGATGGCCGAGTGTGTTACGAAGAAGAAAGTGGTGATCCTTGAGGACGACGGTAGTCCTCGAGTAGAGCCTCGTTTTATTAACGTTAGGGCACTGCTGGGGTGCAACACTTATAGGGATGCTATGGATCTGCTCGGTATTTAATCTTAATATATTGCTTTATATTGCTCGTTATTTTTTATCACCTGACGCCTGTTTTTGTCTTTTGCAGCCGCTATGCCTTCAGCCCACGAAAGGATGGTGAGGAACGTGGCCGCGCGGAAACAAGCTGCTGCAGCTGCTACTCCTAAGGTTCGTCCTTCCCCTGCCCGTGCGATTGGTCCTTCCCAGCCTCCTCAGGGGAATGCTTCACCGGCCAATGCACAACGGTCTCCAATGCCCCTGGCGACCAGGTCTAAGCGTCCAAGGAACGAGGCAGTGGATCTGGGCGAGGCGCCAGAGAAAGCGAAATTCGAGTTGCCTCCTTGTGTATTGGACAAGAGGTTTTTTGAAGGGACCTCTTTGGTGATTCCCCACGCTGATTCTCTTCATCTGCAAAGCCTGAACCGTCCGAGCAAGAGGGCGTTGGTGGCTCAGGATGCCTCTGCGGTGGTCAGGCTGCTGGAGATGGCAGCCACCTATGCCGAAGGGGACACGGCCACTGAGGGTGAGTTGACTATTGCCCGCGGGAAGGTGAACGCTCTCGAGGAGAGCTTGAGGAAGGCCAGGGAGGAAGCTAGGGCTGCCAAGGAGGCGAGGGAGAAGGAGAGCGAGGAGGTTGCCCAGCTAAAGGGGAAGATGGTTACGCTCGAGGCTGAGAAAAAGGCTGCTGAGGACTTGGTCGCGCAACTGCAGGCGGCCAATGCTCCGGGCGAGGAGGAGCCTGAGGACGTGAAGGTGCTGAAGACAAGGTCAGAGTCAGTTGCCCGACTGGTGGTGGCCGAGGATGACAACGTGGTGCTAGGCGAGGAGTCATTCCAAAACGCAGTGTCTCAGCTTCAGGTGGTGAATCCTGGTGTTGATTTGGTGACCGAAGGTACCAATTTCCTGGCGTACGTTAAAGACGGGCAAATAGTGATGCCAGAGTCTATCCTTGTCGGCCAAGCTAGAACCCAAACCTCTCCGCCCGATGATGAATGAGTCGAAGACACCGAGGAATGATGTTTGCCGATGATGATGTTATGTCGGCCTGCGTGCCGTGTAGTTTGTTGTAATTTTATTTGGTTTGGGGGGCGTGGCCCCCCTTTTTATGTAATTCGTACAATATTTGACCCTGGTGGTCTTTTTTACTTTATGCCTGGTTTATGTTGGCCGGTTTTGTTACTTATATGATTTTTGTTTATGTTGTTGTACTTTACATTAGTGTTGTACTTTATCTTAATTGTGCGTGTATGACTGCCCGTCGGAGGGTGTGTCCGTTAGTGGAGCTTTCTTTTGGAAGGTAGCCCGCTGCGTGTGAGTTCGCCAGTGCGGGGAACTGGGCGAACAGCCGGGGAAGGTCCTGGCGAGGTTGCGGATCTCAGGTCGCGGTTGAGGCCTGAGGTCGCGGCGTGAACGTCCCATCGCGAGCTGGGGTTCTGCCAATCATGGTACTTGGGCGAAGGCGATGCTCGGTCGAGGACCGCCGACGAGCAGAGTTCCGGCTTGCTTGTTTGAGCGGGATTCTACTTTGTGTGCATGCGTCGCTTGTACCTGGGCGAGCATGATGACCGTTAGGTGGTCTATTGATACGAGGAAGCCTAAGGTCACTTTAGCTGTAGTATTGCTTAAGTTTCTCAGCGTTCCATGGTCGAGGGAGTGCCTCCCCGTTGAGGTTTTCTAGGAAGTATGCGCCATTTCCCGTTTTGGCACGGACTCTGTATGGCCCTTCCCAGTTGGCCGCTAGTTTGCCTTCGCGAGGGTCCTTGTGGTTTCTCCGCAGGACAAGGCTGCCCACGTCGAATTCTCGTCGTAAGACTTTGGCGTTGTGCCTGATTGCTATTTTCTGCTTAAGAGACGCTTCGCGGAGGGCTGCTCCTGTCCGGATTTCCTCGACAAGGTCGAGCTCTTCTCTTATCGCTCCGTTATTCCTCTCCTCGTCTAGAGGTGACTCGGTCCTCCTGGACGGTACGTGGATCTCGATGGGTAAAACAGCCTCCATGCCATATGCTAAGCGGAAAGGCGTCTCCCCGGTGGTGGACTGGGGAGTAGTACGATATGCCCATAAGACACTGTGGAGCTCCTCGACCCAGACCTTCTTCGTTTCGTCCAGTCTTCGTTTGAGGCCACGAAGTCTTGGAACTTCTTGTCCGTGAATTGTGTTCCATTGTCCTTGACGATTGCTTGGGGAATCCCAAAACGGGCAAGGATATTCCGCTTGTAGAAGCGTAGAATGTTAAGTGTTGTTACCTTCGCTAAGGCTTCTGCTTCTATCCATTTTGTGAAGTAATCTACGCCCACTATCAGGTATTTATTTTGGCTAGACCCCGTCACGAAGGGTCCCAGGATGTCCAGGCCCCACCAGGCGAATGGCCACGGGGAAGTCAAGCTTTTCAGCTCGTTGGGGGGAGCTAGGTGCATATCCCCATGCCGTTGGCATTTGTCGCATTTCTTCACATGCTCTTTGGCGTCTTGCTGCATAGTTGGCCAGTAATATCCCGCCCGGAGGGCCTTGCGGGCAAGGGACCTTCCCCCCAGGTGCTGGGCGTTAATGCCTTCGTGGATTTCTCATAATACGTGGGGGACAATCTCCTCCTCTATGCACTTTAGTAGCGGAATGGAGAAACCCCTTCGGTAAAGTTTGTTTTCGAGGATGACGTATGAGCAAGCTCTTCGTCTGATGGTGCTGGCTTCTTTGGGGTCATCCGGAAGTTTTTCCCTGGTGAGGTAGTTGTACACGGGCATCATCCAGCAGTCGGTGTCCCCGATTACGTGCACGTGTAGGGTCGAGGGCCCCTTGTCGATGCTGGATCGGGGAAGTATCTCTTGGATGACTGACTTGTTTCCGCCTTTCCTCTTGGTGCTCGCTAGCTTGGATAGGACGTCTGCTCGAACGTTGTGTTCACGGGGAACATGCCTTACTGCTACCGTCCTGAACTTCGATATCTTTTCCCTAACTAGGGAGAGGTATTCAGACAGACTGTCATTTTTGGCCTGATACTCCCCGGAGACCTGGTGAGCTACGAGCTGAGAGTCCGTGCAGATGACGATTTCTTCTGCCCCTAGGTCTTCGGCTAGGCGTAACCCAGCGAGGAAGGCTTCATACTCGGCCTGGTTGTTCGACGTGGGAAAGGATAAAGTGAGAGACGCTTCAACTATGGTCCCCTCGTCGTTCTCCAGAATGACTCCTGCCCCGCTGTCGCTCGAGCTGGATGCTCCGTCTACGTAGATGGTCCATCTGTTTGCTACGTGGGGCGAGGAGTCTGAGAAAGTTACTTCTGCCACGAAATCGGCCAGGGCCTGTGCTTTGAGAGCCTTTCTGCTTTCATACCGGACGTCAAATTCGGACAACTCCAACGGCCACTTGAGCATTCGACCTGCCATGTCTGGCCGTCCCAGCAACCGCTTGATGGGTTGATCCGTCCTCACCACGATCGTGTGGGCCAAGAAATAGTGCCTCAGTCGTCTGGCGGCGTTAACGAGGGCCAGTGCTACCTTCTCTATCTGTTGATATCGCAACTCCGCGTCTTGCAACGCTTTGCTCGTGAAGTATATGGGCTTTTGCCCGGCGTGATTCTCGCGAATGAGAACAGCGCTCACGGCCTCGGCGGTGACGGCGAGGTATAGGAACAAAACTTCCCCGGTATCTGGCCGCGATAACACGGGCGGTTTCGACAGAGCTTGTTTTAAGTGAAGGAGGGACGCCTCGCATTCTTCGGTCCATTCAAACGCGGCTTCTTTTCTCAAGAGCTTGAAGAAAGGAAGGGTGTGTTGGGCGGATTTCGCGACGAAGCGGGACAACGAGGTGAGTACCCCGTTGAGGGACTGGATATTCTTCTTTGACGTGGGCGTTGGGAACTCAGAGAATGCCCGGCATTTGTCGGGGTTAGCCTCTATTCCTCATTCCGTTAGGTAGAAACCAAGAAATTTGCCTGCCCGTACTCCGAACGTGCACTTCTCTGGGTTAAAACGCATTTGATATTTTCTTGCTTGCTCGAAAATTGTTCGAAGATGGGCGACATGGTCTAGTTCCTCGTGGGACTTGACGATCATGTCGTCCATGTATACCTCGAGCATGTCGCCTATTTGTCCTTGGAAGACTTTGTTCATCATTCGTTGGTATGTAGCGCCGGCGTTCTTCAGACCGAAAGGCAACACGTTGTAGTAATAATTGCCCGATTCGGTCATGAAGGCCGTGTATGTTTTATCGCTCGCGGCCATCAGGATTTGATTGTAGCCCGAGTAGGCGTCGAGGAACGATAGCAGCTTAAAACCTACTGAGTTATCCACGAGCTTATCTATATTGGGGAGGGGGTAGGCGTCCTTCGGACAGGCCTTGTTAACATCAATATAATCAATGCACATTCTCCATTTGCCATTATTTTTTCTTACAAGTACAACATTTGAGAGCCACGTAGTGTATTTGGCCTCGGAAATAAACCTAGCTTCTAGAAGGTCTTTAACAGCCTTCGCCGCGGCTTCCATCTTCTCCGGGGACTATTTCCTTCTGCGCTGGGCAACGGCTTTGACGGCCGGATCGATGGTAAGCTGGTGGCAAGCGACGGAGGGGTCCAATCCTGGCATTTCAGCAGCGCTCCATGCGAACAAGTCTGCGTTCTCCCTGAGGCACGCTTTTAGTTGTCTTTTGGCCAGGTCGGGGAGGTCTGCTCCGATCTTTACTCCCCGTTGGGGGTCTTCTCCGAACGGGACGAGCTCGAAGTTGCCATCTGGTATGGGGCGCAGGAGATGGCCATTGTCATGGGACTGGCTGCCCGAAGTCGTCGGGGCTTTGGTGTGATCCTCCTCGTTGAAACGGCTGTCCAGGTCGATAGATTCAACCTGTGGGAGTGGTTTTGGCTGCTCGGAGCTGCTGGGCAGAGGAGGGCGACCAGATGTCCTCGGCTTCGCTGAGATTGTGCTCAATCCTTTTGATGCGGCTTCAAAGCATCGACGGGCAGCTTCGATGTCGCCGTGGAGGGTGGCGACCATCCCTTTAGAAGTGTAGTACTTCATCTTGAGATGTACGGTGGAAGGCACTGCAACCAACTCTGCCAGGGTTGGCCTTCCAAAAATGCACTGATATAGTGACGGGCAGTCGATTACCAGAAACTGTGCTTTGATTGCTCGGGTTGTCTTTCCTGAACCGAAAGTCATGATGAGCTCTACGTAACCTCGGGGCCTTGTTACTGCTCCATTGAATCCCTGCAGGTCGGATCCAACGTATGGGGTAAGGTGAGAGTCGTCCAACTGCAGTGTCTCGAACAGGTGGTTGTACATAATATCAACTGAACTGCCCTGGTCCACGAGTATCCTGCGAACGTCGAAGTTCGCCATCCTTGCCCGGATGAGAAGCGGGATGCTGGAGTTTGGTGACCCGTCGAGGAGCTCCTCTTTGTAGAAGGAAATGGGAGAGGATCCTTTGCGAGTGGTATCCAACGTGGTGACTTCGTTGGCGCTCTTGCTGATCAGTTGATCGAACTTTCTTTTGACCGAACCAACCGTGATTTTGTTGAATCCACCACCGGAGATGACCATGGCCGACGGGAAGGTTTCCCACGGGCTGTGAGCGCCGAGGAACATGGAAGCGGGCAGACTGTCAGGGATGCAGAAGTCTTCTGCTCGAGTCACGGACATAGTGACCTGTACGTTGGTGTCATCGGAGGGCGGAGTCTCTTCAGCCGCCTTCTTGCTCTCCTGGGTTTCTTGCCGGGGAGCTTCTTTTTTCTTCGCGAACTGCTTCAGATGGCCGTCGCGAATGAGGATCTCTATGGCATCCCTGAGGTGGATGCATTCTTCCGTCGTATGGTCGTGGCTCTTGTGGAAGCGGCAATACTTGGATTTGTCCACGCCTGGCCTGGCCGGCAGCTGTTTGGGGAAACGGACCCCCGCTTGTTTGAACTCTGAATTGGCACATTCGGACAAGATTTTCTCCCTCGAGGTAGTGAGGGGGGTATAGTCGTGGAACCGTCCAGAAGGTCCCTTCTGTTCGCGTGCATCGCGAGGCCGATCGTCGCGTCTTTTATCTCCTCGACGGGATGTCGAGGGCTCTTCAGCTCTGGATGTCCGGGTACCTTCTTGGTGACGGGAGGCCCGGACAGAGTGGGCAGCGACCTTCTCCTCGTACTGTATATGCGACTGGGCTTGGTGGAGGAGAGCGTTGAGGTTCCTTGGTGGATCTAGGCTGATGGCTTTTGCGAAATCTGAGCCAGGACGTAATCCCTGCTCGAGCAGGAATTTCTTCATATCGTCGGTCGTTGGCACTTGGACGGCTTCCTTGTTGAACCGCTCAATGTAGTCCCGAATGGGTTCATCTCTCCCCTGTACAACAGCTCCAAGGGACGCCTCAGTCTTAGGATGGCTTCGTGATGCAGTAAAGTGTCGGGAGAAGATCCTCCCGAGCTGCCTCCAGGAGGTGATGGATTCCTCGGGCAGTTGTTTGTACCAGGTCATTGCTCCCTTCCGGAGCGTGGTCGGGAACAGGCGGCACTTGATGGCTCCTCGTACCCCTCGGTAGTCCAGAAGAGCATCTATGTTTTCTATGTGCTCGTCTGGGTCCGTGGTTCCATCATAAGTCCCTAGAGACGGAGGCTTCTCTAGTCCTTTGGGGAGACGGGTGGCTAGGATCCTGCGGGATAACGGGCCGCGAGGCTCGTCGTCGCTGTCCGAACTTGAAGTCGACAGTGACCGTTGTCTGCGCTCGCGGCGGCGGTCTCTGCAAGGTGAGGGCGATCGTGGCCGGTCGCGATGTCTGATCGGGGAAGAATGCCCGTCCTGCCTCGTTCTCTTTTGTCTTGGTGGCGACTGGTCCCGCGGGGAGATCTGGTCGCGTTTGCGAATGCGTAGTGGTTCGGGCCTCGTCATACGGTCTTCCCGGTGCCTAGGCGGCGGGCTTCTTGATTTCTGGTGTTTCCTCTTGGGGGGAGAAGATCTTGGAAGAGCTGCTTCTTCGAGGGCTCCTATCCTTTCACCTTGCTGCAAGATAAGGAGGTTCGTGCGGTTGACAGCATCTAGGAGGGCTGCGACGGCTAGATCAGTGCTGGGGGGGCCAGGAATTGGTCGCTCCCCCAACGGTGACTTTTTTTCTCCTTGCTCGGTGGGAGGAGGAGTTGGAGAAGCAGTGGCCCCGTCTCGAAGGAAACGGGGATCAGAAAGTAACAGCGAACTGCCATTAACGTCCATCTTGTTGACGGGGACCAGAACTGTAGCGTCAGCACTTTTCGCGGGGTTCTAAGCGGCCATGTGTGGGTGGATTAACGAAGGTATGTTTTGATCTTTAGTTTCCGAGTAAGAAAGAAAAAAGGGGAGAACAAGGATTTCCCACAAACGGCGCCACTGATCTCGAGTGTTCGATCAGATCCACACACGCTGGTCGTCAGATGGCAAGGTGCTCGGTAGATGATGGTCGCTGGGCGTGCTGGGTGTTCGGACTGTTGAGGAGAAAAGGGGGTGTACCTGCAAGGCACTCCGACGCTCAAGTAAGAAAGGGTCAGAGAAAAAGGGGCAAGTACAAAGTGTATTCTGAGGGTGAAAAATGTGATACCTCGCCCTCTCAAATGAGAGGGTTTATATAATGTTCCCCAGCGCGTGGCCAACGGTCCTATTTTCGAGGCGAAATAACCGTTTTCTTGAAGAATAGGTAACTGCCCAAACTAGCCGTTATAACGGGTTGGAGGGTAGTTGCGGGCATCTGTCCGTCAGCTGTCGGGGAGCTGTAGCTCGTGTGTGGCGGACAATAATTCCGGGCAGGGCTGAGCAGTCAGTGCCCGGTTGTAGTGGCAAAAGGGTACTTTTGTCATCTTAATGGACTGGATCCAAGCGTTTGGGTCGTTACTGTAGCGGTCACGGATTGGGCCGCGCATGGCCGTTGGCCCAGTCCAGAACAATTACCTTGACGAACGAAGATGAAGGGTGATGATAACTACACGAATGAAGATGAAGATGGATGCTAATGCTTGCTTCGTTAGGGTTTCCAGCAGAGAGAGCTCAACTGAAGATGAAGTGAAGTCAAAACGAAATAAAATGGGTTAAAATGAAACGCTGAAAATTCATAAATATTTTAATCAAAATGTCAAACCATAAATCCATGTCACCTTAGGAAATCCATATTATTATAGAAAATTAGTTAATATTATATATATATATTTTTAAATATTATACGGTTAAAATGGGATACCCGACCCTAAACGGGCCGGCCCTGGCGGGCCTCATGCTTTTCTGGGCCAGGCCCAAAAAGCCCATTTTGAATATGGGCTCCCTTTTTACTACCCAGGCCCAGCCCTGTCTGGGTTGCGGGCTACCCGGCCCTAAACGGGCACATTTCCAAAAAAAATTAAAAAATTCTCCCTATTTTTTAAGTAATAACCTGTAGCATATTATCCTTATTTAAGTAATTCCCCCTAACACAAAATTATCCACCTTGTAACTTCCAACAAATTACACATAAAGTTATTCATCATGTAACATGTAACTTTAAACAAGTTACACACAAATTACATAAAGTTGTCCACCATGTAATTTCCAACAAGTTACACACAAAATTATCCAACATGTAACTTCCAACAAAATACATAGTCTTAAGTTACATGATAACACAAAATAAGGTACATGAATCATGATAACACAATATCCAACTTGTAACTTCCACAAAATAACTAATTTTAAGTTATCAAACTTAACACAAAATCAAATAGTCCTAACTCGACTCGCAACGTCACTTGAGATTTCTTCAAAGACATTCACATGTTCAAATGTGTTGGATGCTTGTCCACTTAAACCATCTTGATTAGTATTAATGTCATTATCAAATTCTACAAAATAAGAAAAATAGTAGTTAAAAAATATACATTATTTATAACGTGAGTGAATAACTTGCAACATTATGAATCTATGATACACTTGAAAAAAGTTAACAAGTTTACCTTCAAAACCATATAACCAACTTCGTGTGCATATGAGAGCTTGAACTGATTCCTCTTTCATTGAACTTCTATACTTGTTTAAAACTCGAGAGCCAATGCTAAAAGCAGATTCAGAGGCCACCGTGATTATTGGAATGCTCAATATATCACAAGCCATTCTTGCAAGATTGGGACATCTACGACTTTTTTCCTTCCAATAAGCCAAGATATCAAAACCAACCGATGGAGGAAACCTTTGCTCATCTAAATAAGAATTAAGTTCGGATTTTCCAATATTGTTACTTGCTTGATTTTCATGCTCTTCAAATTCCTACAAAGTATACATACAAACAATGATAAAAATTTAAATTTAGAATTAACAATAAATTGCATTTGTAAGAGGAAAAAAAAGAATAGTTTGTACTTCACAAATATACAATGAGGATGCCAAAGATTCTTTTCCTCCTCCAAAAAAAGGTCGCACTTGTGAAAAGTTTGGATTAGAAGAAATCCCGTGTTTGACATATTCCGCATAAAGCTCATACAACTCACCCTTAATTTTTTTGCACTTGTCTTCACTTGTTGTAACGTCAAGTTTTTTATATGCAAAATTCAAAAAGTTGAATTTTTTTGTTGGAACAAGAATGGCACCAAAGGCCAAGATAACATTATACTCACTCCAATACTTGTCAAATTTTTCCCTCATTTTTGTAGTCATGTCTTGAATCAAAGAATCTTCACTTGTCAAATAAGAATTCAAAAGACACTATATCTTCCATATTTCCCCAAAGTACAAATTAGAAGTAGGATAAGAAGATCCGGAAATCAAGTTTGTAATATTGTAGAATGGCTTCAAGAGTTCACACATTATTCCGGATCTTGCCCACTCTTCACTTGAAGGACAACACTTAAAATTTGAATCTCGCAAACTCAAGCTATAAAAGGCACGACGATAATTAATCGCACTCTTGAGCATTATAAAAGTGGAGTTCCATCTAGTAACGCAATCGGATCTTAATCCAATTTTTGTATCAATCTCACCAACATTACTAACACATTCATGAAATTGTAGTGTTCTCTTTACCATTTATAACCCCAACCTTTAAAAAATGTTTCCACACTTCAGATGTAAGGGCCTTTTGTTTTTTGGTAGTTGGTTTAGAAGACTCTTCTTGGTTAATTCCAATGTCATCAAATAATGGCACAGGTGGAGTTTCCCTAACCTCACTATCACTATTAATTTCCATGACTATAGTAGACACAAATTACAATCCCTATATGTAAATCAACACAATACCAACAACAAGCATCAGATTCATTATTAAAATTCCTATAATATTCTAAACTGTCAGCAATAGAACATCAATAGAACAAGAATTCAACAATAAAACAGAACAACATTACTACAGGAATATAATAGCATTACTACATGATGATAGACCAGCAATAAAACGACAACATAACAACATTAAAACAACAATTAATATATCAGCAATAGAACAACATTAATAAATCAGAATTGAACATCAATTAATACATCAACAATTCAGCAATAGAAAAACAATTAATATATCAGCAATTCAGCAATACAATAGCAATTAATAAATCAGCAATTCAGCATTAATAAATCACCAATTCAGCAAAAGAACAGCAAGTAATAAACAACAATTCAGCATTAATAAATCACCAATTCAGCAATAGAACAGCAAGTAATAAATCAGCAATTCAACATTAATAAATCACCAATTCAGCAATAGAACAGTAAGTAATAAATCAGCAATTCAGCAATAGAACAGCAAGTCATAAACCAGCAATTCAACATTAATGAATAAGCAATTCAGCATTAATAAATCAGCAATTCAGCCAGCAATAGAACAACAATTAATAAATCAGCAATTCAGCATTATAAATCTGCAATTCAGCAATAGAACAGCAATTCAACAATAGAATAGAACAGCATAAACGGGGTGATTAAGTCATAAACAGAATTGACATAAAATAAGGATCAGGTTTATACCAAGTAAACAAGGGTAATTGAAAGAGATTTAAGCAATATGTAAGTATAAATAAATCATTCAATTAGAGAAACAAAGGAAAATAAATTAAACACAAACATATTCCATCTTTAGGTATAAAACAACTACTAAAATAAATCAGCAAAAACAACAGCAGTAGAACATCAATTGAAATCAAAATGAGTCACATAGAACATCTATTGAAATCAAAGTTTAAAATGAGCAAAATAAACAGCAGTTGAACATATCAGTGCCTCGTGTTATAACATAGAAAAATGAGTAAATATAACATCAATTGAAATCAAAGCTTAGTCCTAACATATATATACATACAGAAAACCAATAGATTCATTTAGCTAAATTAAATCAATGCTTAGGAACACACAAATCGAACTACACTTACTTGAAGGAAGAACAACGGTGAGCAAACAACGGAACAACCAAACATGGGAGTACGAAGCAGCACAAGCGATGAGCCGTGAGCAAATAGCGGCGAGCGAAGAACTATCGAACGAAGCAGGAGCTAGATCATAGAGAACGAACAACAAAGAACAGCAAATGAATCGTAGATGTGGAATATGTACCGAGTTTGGGCCAAAACCACCTTTACAGTGTGTAATACGTATTCAATTCCAAATCTTTCTGTGAGTGTAGACCGAGTATATTCAATTTTTTCTTTTGGGCCAAATTCTTTATTTAGGTCCAATTAATTTTTTTTTTAAATTTATATCACAGTTCAAATAATTAAATTAATTAATTCTTTTAAATTTTTGTTTCGGGCTGCCGGGCTACCCATAGCCCGTATGGGCTAGCCCATTATTTTTAGGGTTTTCTCAGGCCGGGCTCTAAAAGGCCCAAAATAATATAGGCTCCAAATAAAAGGCCCAAGCCCTAACTTTTGTCAGGCTCGGTGGGCCGGCCCATGGGCTTCGGCCCATTTTGACAGCTCGGTGTCCAATCATTCTAATGAAAACTACATGTGTTATTTCTCAATTTAGTTCAATTTAAATTTTAATCACAAAAATGTACAAATCTAAATTTAAACCAAACCATATATTTTTTTATCAATTTGGATATCAAATTCTTTCAGAACCAAACCAACCCACGAAAAATCTTTACTTGAATCTACACAGAAGACCTCTTGAAATTTCATTTTTGTTTAAACATGATAGCTTATTGTAGCATGTTACAGTACTTTTAGATAGATATTTAGATTGTAAAACTTAGGCATAGACAAAATCCTATGCACCAAGATGAAAAAAATAACATCCCTAGAAAAAGATAAAATAATTTTAAAAAAAATAACATCTGTTGCCAAAAATAACTATTATTTGAGCTATATTTCATCCCAAGATGGGATTTACAGACAACAACTCTCTGCCTTAGATACCACATTACATACTATATCACCTGATTTGCATGCTTCAAAAATATTTAAACCGGTAACAACACAATGTCATGTTAAAAATAAAAATTTGATTCCACAACAAACAACCGAGCAAGTTGATTCCACTGCTATTAATTCAATTGGGTGAGAGGAGAACGTGGAATAAGTGACGGTTTCAACTCTTTTACATCAGAAGAAGATTCATATGAATTATTTTCCCGAAATTCATCCAAAAGAGTTTCGATTGGCAAGGTTCGAAGAGAGTCAATTGTACCCTTACTTGGAACCTCTGGCTCACATCTTATAGGTGTTGTACCACTGGGCTCATAGTCCTGCACAACACAAATTTCATGTTAAACAATGTTAACAGTTCTGTTTAATAATATTGATAATTTTAACATCAGACTTTAAAATAGCCTACCCTATACTCCTGCTGGAAAGTTTCGCATGCTTTTTGTTCTATGGAAGCTGCTTGCCCAGCATGATTCTCTTTGAACATCTCAAGTGTATTTGCATGGCTTTTAACCACATTTACCACACTACATACGGACTCACGCTCTTCTGCAGACGTGGCTGGAAAATATACCCCCAAGAAAAAGGATTACAGGAATGCAAAATACATATAGTAAAACTTTAATAAAAAAAGGGAGGAATGGTAGTGACATTCACTTCATAAATGTTAATTATAAAATATAATGTTGTATATATGATATTTGCATGCTTTATACAATCACAGATATTTTGGATGTAATCATGATAACATAACTTCAGCTGCAATTTAAAAATTTTGCTGCAACATTGTGAAATCAAATGACAAAAATCCAGAATGCAATACTAACCGTCAAACTGCTCAAGAAGATCGTCACTGTTCTTTGCCACATCTTCCTCAGCTGCTGCTCGTGCAGAATTGACTTCGGCAACATGTTGCACGCTGCTATCACAAGCATTCCTGCGCCAAAGTAATTGATATAACAATATAGTACAATTAATTATAACAATATAGTACAATTAATTATAACAATCATATCGCACACCTGATAAGTGACTTTGTCGCTTGAATATGTTTGGTCCCTAAATCATTTACACCCTCATGTGTCCTCTTAACTTGTTCCAAAGCTGAATGAGCAGTGTTAACACTACATGGATTAAAAAGGATTATTAGAATGTGAACAAGAGGATGAAGACCAAGAAAACTACATGACATATCACATACCTTTGCTGCAGGAGTACCTCCATGCGACAATGCTTAGCCGCAGAATAATCAGCAGTATCTTTTGCTTCTTTTTCTGCTTGTGCACAAAAGGACTGCCATTTCCTTTTTGCATTAGTTGCAATATCACCCACAGATGACACATGTTCATCAAGGAATGACTTGTTCTTAACACCGCTTTCTCTAAGATCAACAAGCTTTGAATCTACCTGTGAGACCAACCATTAGATGACAATCATTAAACTGATTAAAAAAAACAGATTTCAACCAGCTCACAAGCATTACCCATTCAGGCCCATAAAAATTAATAAACAAGGAAAGAATGCCAAAAACTGACAAGATCGATTTGACACCAAAAGTGATAAAATGAAATAACAAACAAGAAAAGAAAGTCAAAAACTGACAAGATTGATTTGACGCCGAATGTGATCAGAAACCAAACTAGTCATATCAGCTATGAGTTTCTCCGACTCAAATTTTGATTGCTCCTGCACAGAATAGAATAAAATGTCCATATTAGATGATAGCAACCATAATCATCTTCCAAAGCACACTTGTTAATGTAACATTAATACCTCGTAAACTTTCTTAAACTCATCAATGCTTTCTGTTTGCATTTTGTCAGTCTGTGCTACAAAATTTTCAAGTTTTTTTGATTCTTCAAAAAGCTTTTCCACTAATTCTTCAGATCGCTCAGATATCTCCTTTATCTGTTCCACACTGAGATTGAATCTCTTTCATTCACAATAGACACAACAAAAACAAGTAAAGAGTGTCAGTCAGAACAAAGAAGAATGAATTAAAGGGAATTATACAAAACGGGGAAACGATTAACACAGGAAAACTTCAAGCACATACATTGCGTACTTCCCTAGCAAAAAGTGCCAATTCACCCTGTTGTGTTGAAAGACAGCTCTGAAGCTCATCAAATATTGAGCCAGATTCCGTGACCGCAGTTGTAAGGAACTGATTCATCAGAAATAAATAACTTTCTCTTAGTATTGAAAAGAATGAAACTGAACAAAATAATTAGTAGTAAAAAAATTTAGAGTTGTTGCAGCATACTTCTTCAATTGAATGACCATGGGAAGATATGGCAGATGACAACTCCTCCAAGGATGCATCCGAGCCTGACTTATGCAAACGCACAACATTTTGCACTGCCTCAATATGAGACACATACACTGCCCTCAAGTCTTTCACTTTCTCTTTCAAATCAATAACCGCCTACAGGCAACAAAAAGGGGGCTGAGAATTCAAAGTTAAAGATAAAGAGACAAATGTTAAACCATGAGCTGGGATACCAAACAAAAAGCTCAGGTGAATCAAACAAGTACAAACAAAAAAACATGAAAGAGTGTCAACAACAAGAACAACTGCTTTGGATATGTGATGTGCACACCTTATCATGAATGCCCAAAAAGGAATAACAGAGCTTCTCCACGCCTTGTAGATGTCCATTCTGTTCGGACAACGATGTTGCAACAGTGTTGCAAAGAGAACCAACCTGCTGGGCAAGTTCCGCTTGAAAATTGTTTACAACAGTTCTATTATCTGTGTTCAGTTTATCTTCTCTACCTATACAATTACCGGAGACATATAAGAATAAATTATGAAATAATGGATACATTCTAGATTCTTAATCATCAAGACAGAGAAGAGACACCACCTACCAATTTTCAGAAATAATGAAGCATTATCCTGAAGAGCTTTCTCTAAATCTGCTCGTAATACACAAGCCTGATGCGCTAGAGCATTTTCTGTAATGAATAGTTAACATTAACTTAGAGAAATATTACAGATTTAACATTACCCCACACAAAGGAAAGTTACAGTAGAAACAGTTATAGAAACACAATCCTTAATACCTGCTTTTCTATGTTTAGATATGATGAATTCGTTTTCCTTCAGGGTATGATGACACTTTCTTAATTCATCCTCTCTATTGGCAAGCAACATGCTTGTCTTGTTCAAGTTTTTCTGTATGATTCAGAATATTTCCCCTATAAGCAATTATGTAGAACTTAACTTAATGACAGTCGAGAAGAAAAAAACAATGATATTTGACCTCAGTGGTATCAAGCTTGTTGCTTAAATCAGAGCAGTGACGAACTTGGCCATCGTACTTGTTTCTCATATCCTCAAGTTGCTGGTTGAAACAAAAAAGAGTCAAGTATAAAAGAGACAACAGACAGGTCCTTGTCATCTAATATAAGACTACAGATAGACTATAGTTTTTTTTAGAAAGACAAACCTTCTGATATGATTCTATTGTGATGCCCATCTGCTCAATCTGATCTCCCATAGCCTTAACAGAAGAAAAAAAATGCATCAACATAAGGGACTTAGAGTAGTGGTTTAATGACCAGATCATGCAAATTAAACATAAACTAAATTTATCTAACCATGAACCGGAAGTTAAAAAAAAGGATAAACAAGGTAGAAACAAGAAATGTTTCACAAATAAAAAACGTCAATAATTTCAGCAGGTAATAATTACATGAAACAAAATTTTGGTCTTGGTGAATTTGTCGAAATAATCATATTGGGAACACTGGAAAATTTTCTAACAAACCAAGACACAAGACTACCTTCTTTTCAATCTCTTCTTGATAGTATCTTTCCTTTGGAATATAGACCCCATTTTTCTCGCGGGTAGCATAAACCTCTGATCAAAGTCGCAAATTTAATCATCAATACGGTATTGTGGCAAGATATCTAAGGATTCACAGTAATTCTAACTTTATCAACAACAAAATAACAAAGCAACTAACCTGACTTAAGACGTTCAATTTCACCATAAAGGTCCTTGATAAGTGTCGATTTCATCATTTTTTGGTTGATCTAAAACAAAAAGAGTATAAAAGCAGGTGAAAAACAATGACAGGCATGGCAATGAACCATATCACAACAATACTAAAAACATCTGCACATCTTATTCTAAAATAAAATATAAAATTGGAGCTAGCTTGTGATAACCAGTCTATTAAAAAACATAATGGTCCTTGAAGCACTCAGCATGTCCCGGCACAATTGAGTGTAATTCATTGGAAGAACTAATATTCTGGGGATTTCGGCAGTAAAAATAAATACAATTCATCCCAATAATGAACCAATTAGAGAAATCAACTCAGTTCATCTGGTTTCTCATTTTAATATTTGACAGTTATTCAGTCATACGTTCACTAATGTATTGTATGTAAAAGCTATCAATCAAATATATTACTGAAAGAATATTTTCATTTCAACAAAAAAATATTGGGAGACTTTAGTACTAAAGTAACTCAATCAGCAACAAACCTCTGGCTTATTTTTAATATTCTTTGCCCTGTGTGCATAATCCAATGTGCTCAAAGTCTCTTCTAAGCAATGAACAGCAGGGGATACTGTAGCAATGATGCATGTCTTGGTTCTACCTCCAAGTGAATCACGAAGTAAGCGAGTCAACTTACTATCCCTAAATATCAACATATATTCATGTAAGCATACAATGCAAAGGATAATGTCAAAGAACCATTGAATGAAGCACTATCAAGAGTCCAACATTTAAAACCTGTAAGGAATATGACCAAGATGCTCCACAAGTGCGTTAATCACTCGCCCTAAGGTGAGCAAACTTTTATTAATTTCTCCAGCTTCTCTTGCACGACCCTAATAAATATTATAAAGCTCAAATTATCAAGTGAAAAAAAAAAATTACTATGACACCCCCATGATGTATAGTTTAAATGACTAAACAACTAATATATGCTCCTAATGAATTACCTCCCTAGCACCAGACCGAGATATATTTTCAGAGCCAGCAAGATCTACTAAATTCAGTTTACCACACTTAATTAGCTCTTCGCCTTCAGGGGTTGCTTCTTTGATGTGGATTGTAATTGAAAACAATGAATGCGAACGACTGAGTAGCAAAATTATGTGTTAATAACAGAAGTCTGAATATATATGATATTGCAATCTGACAATTAAAGAAACAGTCACCTAGATTGCTTGTTTAACAAAGTTTCTGCAGTGCGCCTTTTGGAAGACCCTCTCTCGAGAAGAGTATAAATCTCACTCGCACACGTCACTATTTCTTCCTCCAGCCCTCTTACAAGAACCCCGCCTTTTCCATCCTCCATCAGAGGAAGCTGCTTTTTTTGCTTCTCCTCTAGACTAACCTTTGAAAGCTCCTCCGGGGCAAGCAAATCAGTAATCTCCTCATTATACAATTCTAAAAAGGTTACCTTAACGCTATACTCAGCATTCTGGCCCTCAAGTGTGTCAAAAATCTGCTTAACAGCCCTAGGAATTACTCCTGCCTCTGGAGGCAACTCTCCATTGGGTCCACTCTGCAGTAAAAATGGTCAAATGAAGTCATTAACATGACTTAATGCTGTTTAATAGTTAATAATTAACAACACTTTGATATTGTTTACACCATAGAGCAAAACCATACCTTGGATCTTTTGCATTCCCCTTCCATAGTAAATGTTTTTCCAGTACCAGTTTGCCCATAAGCAAATATAGTACAATTAAAGCCCTCTAAAACTTCATGCACTATGGGAGTAACAGCTTGCTCATATAATTCCCTTTGTTGTGCAGAAGGTCCAAAAACCTGAACAAAAGCGCAACAAATTAATCTTAACAACACTAATTCATCATTTTAATATCAATAACTTAATTAATTTCTCAACAACAAAAAAAAAAAACCTAATTCATTTCTGTTACTTCAAGCTTAGCAAATATAACCTAATGAACCTAAAAATCGCAATACTCAAAAAAACAAAAAATTAAAACAATAAGCTAGTTTTAACGCAAATAAAAGTGTTTAGGGTTTAGAAATGAAGGACCTTATCGAAGGTGAAAACCCTATCGATGTGTTTTCCGGCGATACTCTGCGACACCGCAACTTCTCTACTGTAATCATTGCAGGTCACTACTTGCGGCGCATTGGTGCGTAACTCTTCGTCACTAAACGGCCTATAAAGTACCGAAGAAGCTATAGTTAGAGTTTGAAATTCGGAAGAAAAAAAACGAATTGAAATGGAAATACCTGCATCTGAGAAGAACTTGAACGTTTACGCCTTTCTCTTTACCGGACATTTTTGGTGATTTTCGATGTGCGGTGGTGGTGGTGGTGGTGTAGATCTGAATATTCGAATTTGCGGTGTTTTTTATTTTTTTTTATTTGGTTCTGTGTGAAAGAGTGTGGAAATGAGAGCGGGGTAGGGGTTGTAGCGTTTGAGATTTGAATTTTGAAAGACGCTCTTCTTTTTTTGCCCTTTCTTAGATTGAGAGATCTACAATACGACTCGCGTTTTGGATTTTATAATCTAACGGTACTCCGAGTATTTTATTTGCCTTGACGATTTTGCCATTGTTGTTTTGGGTTTTTAGTGGGTTTTTGAAGTGTAGATTGTAACTTATTAGGGGTGGGAATAGATGGAGTCCACTTAGACTTTACCTTAGGCTTAGTTAAATTAAAAATAATTAATAGGCCAATAAATAATCAAACTTATGTGTTAAAAAAATGTAATTATTTTATATAAATAAGCTTAGTAAAATTTTTAAAGAGCATAAATCTAGGAGAAAAATGAATATGCACTAATAGGATAAAATATCTGTCAAATCACGTTTTTATTTTTAAAATATTTATATGACATGGCAAATTTAAGAAATTTAATTAGTTATAATTGTATGTGTAATATTATTTTACACTGTCTATGCAGTATTTTTAAATTTTAAATATGGTTAGTTTAAATAAATAATTTTGTTAAAGAGTATAAACCTAACTGTTTTTAATAAGCTAGTCAAATTGAATTGTACTTGAATAAGGCATGTTATAGTCTTCTGTTGCACAGTCTAAAATTATGATTGTTTTCAAACTCGCTACTACGTAAGCTTTTTGAGATGTTGGATAAGTTAAAAAAAGAGCATAAATATGTATGTTTATGGAGGAGATAGATGTAGCCAAAAAGGGAGACTACAAAGTGTCTCTTTATAATGATTGAGATTTGAACGGGTTACGAAATGGTAATGGAAAAGACAATAAAATGGAACATTTTGCAAAATTCACTTCATTAACAAAGAGGCCTGGAAAGATCTTCCAATATGTATATGACTTCAACGTTCTCAAGTTGTCTTACCAAAGAGAGTCAAAGCTTGACGTATAAAAATGTATAGAAGAAGATATATTGTGACTACCACGTGATACACGACCATTGACCTCTCCAAGGATGATTGCCAATGATTGAAAACACAATTTGAGTAATTGATTCGATAAGGTAATTTACCAAAGTACATGAAAAAAAATTGACTTAGAGATTTAGATAAGTCTCTGTCCTGGAGGAATGGCTCCAAATTGCTTGAACCTCTAAGGAAGCCAATGAGTCAAAAAAAGAAGACAATACAAAGATGATATGATATGTAAAAGGTTAACACCACAACTTAGAGAGTTAAGCCTTATATTAAGATGGTTTGCAGAAGGAGGACCTTTGTGGTGCTGAAAAAATACATTTGAGATGCACAGTCAACATGTGCCTTGACACAATTTAAGAATGTCCTGCCACTAATCATACTTTTGGAAAAGGAATACAAAGGAATACAAAGGTGAAAAAACAATATAAGGGTTTTCTCGATGGGAATACTGAATTGCAATGTGAACAAGAGTATAACTAAACAAGACAGTTCGTGCAATATCATACTCAATGAAAATTATAATAAGTTATGTTTACTTGAGTTAATTCTCAAGCCTTACAAGTGTGTGTTCATGGGATTCTCATGAGATAGCACATATAAGTTATGGTTTTATAGAACTATGTATTACTTTCACAATAGATGTTGGGTCCAAGTCATTATAAACAGAGTTCTTAGTGGTCGAAGGTACATCAGCATACAACCTCATCATCAGGAGACTCCAACACAACACATTTGGGTTCATTATGCCAACATCTCACTTTGGAATGAAGTTCCTTCTAGAGAAATGTAAATTTGCAATAATGAATGCAAATTATCGTGTATATATACAGTGTAACATCAACAATTCAAAGAAGAATAAAAAAATTTGGATTAATATGGGAAGCGTATTCAATTAAAATAACATGAAGAGGAGTATAAAATCATAAAATTGGACCATATAAAAGATAATGGGCACAAAAATGTAGAAGTTACTTGTCAGAGGTTAATGTACAAAATATTTGCAAAATATTGGAGACAACATCGATATATACATGGCTCACATGGCCATTAAGACTCAAGGTACACTGTCACATTTTTAGAGATCTGAAGATAATATTTGACCAAATTAAAAGATACAAATGTGAGGTTGAATTCAAAAAAAATGTAACATTGGAGGTTAGTGAGGCAAAATTTTGAAATTCATAATTACTCAAATGAAAACAAACTAACCTTGACAAATGTAAGGTGATACTATAGATGTAAAGTCCAACGCCCATAAAAGAAACAGTGTGACATATATCATATTTGTCACTATTCATATTCAAGTTATATTCAAGTTAATGGATCGTTCTTTTTCATTATATTAAGTCTTGAAGAAACAATAACATTTTATATGAACCCCTAAATGCGAGCATTCAAGGAATTAAATAATTTCCTATCATAACCTCTAGTCTTGACCATACCCATTTTTTATTCTAAGTTAACTTTTTACTTAGCATCCATAAGAAACCACGTCAGCTCAACATTGTTTAAAGAAATATAACTATTCTGATATATCGTGCACTTTGTTATAAAATTGTTTCAAGAAGTAGGGTTGTGATATAAGAAATCTGGAAAAAAAAAGGGTGTTCACAATGATGGTTTCAACTCTAAGACTTGGACATTATTTTTACTCACACAATGTAGTTGTGAAAACAAAATTTCCCATGAAGATGATTATGAAAAAACCTAAACTCTTGGAAAGATTTATGACAAGGTTAGTCGAACCCTATGAGTTTTAAATATATTTTGAACTAAGGGAAGCAATTAAATCCCATGTCTTAGTAAACTTTATAATCGAGAAGATGTGTCCATTCAACATAGACGCATGAATAGTATTTATTGATGGCTTGTCCACTGTTCACAGAATAGAAACATATGTCATTTTGTAAGGACGTAAATGCCTTAACGTACATCATACATAGAGATTCAATTTCAAAATTAATAATAACCAAGTGGAGTACAAATCTCTAAAAGAAGAACTAACACTAACATGGGAGATTAAAGGTTTACATCTTCAAGTCAACAATAATTATCACCTTATTGTGAATTAGGTCATACGAAAATAGCATGAAAAATAAGAAACTTTGATCAAATACTTAAACAATGTTAAGTTATTCATTAAGAAATCTAAAGATGGCAACATCAACCACATCCTTATAGGTGAAAAATGCTAGATTTAGAAAGTGGAAAAAAACTAGTTAGAAAGAAGGCATATACTCATCCCAAGTTTATAGTCTTTTAGAATTTGCAAACAGTAATGCCTCCAAAGTTGAAGTGTGTGTTGTAAACATCAACCTCACATGGATAAAAAAGCTCAAAGACTAACTCTTAAATGAGACAATTTTGAGAAACAAAGAGAAAGCTAAAAAAATATAAGCAAATTGAACACATTACACTTACATATCTAATAAGTTATACAATGGAAGATTTTCCAACCGTAATTGTTGTGCCTCAAATATGAGGAAATATGGAAGGTTATAAATGATATCCACAAAGGAATTCGTACAAATCACTATAGAGATAGGACTTTAGCCTAAAAAATTCTCAGATCGAGATATTGTTAGCCAACTATATATACATATTGCAAATAAATTGGAAACATATGCAACACGTGCCAAATATTATCCAATCAATCACATCAACCATATAAAATGTTAAACTAGTTAGTTGTGTCATGGCCTTTCAAAATTTAAGGGTTTAACTTAATTTTCCTTTTCCCACTTACACCGGGCCAACTCAAATTCATTATAGTTGCCATTAGGGGTGGCAAAACGGGCCGTGGCCCGCCGGACCGGCCCGCGCACCCCCTAAAAAAATAGAGAGTTAGGTTGGGATTTTGGGCCCGCCACCCACCAAAACCCTCCCCGCCAAAACCCGTCACCCGCCAAAGCCCGCCCCGCCACCCGCCAAAACCCGCCGCACCTATTTGTTCTGCTTGTCCCGCCTTAAACCCGCCATTTTTTAGTTAATTCTAGTAATTCCAATTTTTGATGGTTTTATTTTGTACATTTATTTGAGAATATATGCAATATTTTTTTAATTAAAATTTGTTAAAAAGATGCTTTGTAAAAATTATTCTAAAAAATAAGTGAAAAATCTATTTGAAATGTAAAAACAAGCCTATTATTCTATTAAAAAAATGAAAAATAAATAAATAAAAAAGTTGGCGGGCAAGCCCGCTGTTGCACCCCAAAATTTGCCCTCCTTACTTTAGTACTAACTGGCTTATGTTTCATTGCATTTTTGCATTATCATGTGTGCATATCATTGGTTCTTAGCATGGGGTCAAGGTGCCTGAGGCAGTTCTTCAGAGGGTCAAGTAAGAGTCCTGGTATTGTCCAAGAGAGCTCAAGTGGATCACTCTCTCCTAACCAGTGCATAAATTAGGGTTTTGAGATTCTTGGGTTTATTGCTCCAATGGGCAAGCTCCTTGGGTTTTTATCATCACCAAATGGCATATCTTATCTTTGTTGGAGAGGATACACATCATATTCAGAGGAATTTGGATTTGGAGACTGTGTCATTTCCTCCTAAACTGAGGGTACCAAAACTAAGGTTTGCTATAAAGTCAGTTTATTTCTGATTTTTTTGGTAAGACTTGAGTCCATGGTATTCCTGGGGTCCCTAAGTATCTAGGGATGGGAGGTTGTCCATCAGTTTGATTCAGGAGAGATTCAATTGGCCAATGGATTGGAAATCAGGTGAACTGGGTAAAAGTCAACAGTGAGAGGGGAAGTCAACTGTAGAATTTTGAGGTTCTCTCCAAGGTTTTCAAGGTCCCACATCCTCATATGGTCTTCAAGAGTCAAGCTTCATGCCATTTATCAAGAATCAGGAAGTTGGTGCAAAAGTTACTAAATAAGGAAATGACCTATAATTTGAAAGTTTCCTTTTTGGGCAAGTTCCTGCACTGCATTCAACTTGACTTTTCATCATCAAAGAAGCTTCAAATGAATTTTTCTCCAACATGAAAGTTGAATATCTTTTTCTCCTCTTTCCAACAAGTACTAATGGGTCTCCATATCATTTGTGAAACTCAACTTATGATCAAAGGAAGGCAAAGTGGTTTTTAGGGTTTCATTTTCACAACTTTTGGATTTTGGGACATATGGACTTATAATTGATTCCCTTGCTTCAAGGTACTTTTTAACATCAAAGGACAATTCATAAGGATCATTTTAGACTTTTGAATCAAGTGAATCCATGGTGTATGTATCACTTATTCTCCATTATTCAAAATTGCCAAATTATTTAAAAATCATGAATCAAATTGTTTCAAGGCCCAATTTCAATTGAGGTGTGATTAGCAATTTATCAATAAGTGATCCATCATGAAATACTTGAATATCTATGCATGGGAGGAGGTGTATCTCACATAATGCAAAATTCCAAATTTGTCCAAAACTCACTAAACAAAGAATTGCCCAAGCCCAAACCATTATCAGTGAGAAACCCTAATATATTTAAACTCATCCATGCACTGGTTAGGACAGATTACACGTGTCTTTGTGGGGAATTCAAGCTTGAACCCTAAAGCTTCTCACATTCATATCTCTCAATCTACAAGGAGTTTTCAAGAAATTTTTTCACCAACAGAACCCTTGTGATCTCTAGAGCACGAACCAATCACCCTTTGAAGCCAAAAGCAAGGATTAGGAGTGCACCATCTCAGGTTAGCCATTCTTTTGATCATCATAAAACTCAGTTTTTAAGTGCGCAAATTGATGTGTGGTTGTCACTGATAACTCTGATGTAATTTGTTTGGTGTTTGGACGTATATATTGCTTGTACTTTGAGTTTAAAGTTTTGAGCCCTAACATATTTCTCTTCGTTTTTCTTTATGCGTTGGTTATTAGTGGTATTTGATTGCATATTTGGAACCCTCATGGTTTTCTGATTAAAATGATGTAGTCGCATGAAATTTCTGGGTAAGTTTGAGCTGCAGGTGACCGGAGAAGGGAGCGGAACCCTAGTTCCAGCGGCGGTGGTCTAACCAGTCCGGCGAAGGTGGCTGGAGGTAGATGATAAGGTTTTGGCCGTTGGATCTAGAGATCTGACGGTCCTTGGTGTGCCACGTTTATTTTTTTGGTTTTTATTTTATGTGATCATATGTTCATTACCCTACCATAGCTATCGTATGCCTTCCAATCATGTTATTTTATTTTGCTTAATTTTCATTTAGTTGACTCAACCACGTGCATTGGATGAATCGTGTGATGGAGATTGAGCCAACAAATTTAAAAAAACATGTGAGACTCACGTGGGGCGTGCAGGGTGTGCTGGGTGATTGCGTGAGTGTGTGTGTATAATGCTTATGGTGTGCACGTGAATCCTAACCTGTGATCTTGAATACTTGGTAATTTTGTTGACTAACTGCAGAGCGCATGATCAATCCAAGGGCCCATGTTAAGTCAATTCGTTGACTGAAGCCTATTGTTCCTTTTTTATTTCTTTTTTTCGCTGACTGGGTTGGGCTCGCTAATGACATCCCCCCCTCTGGCCCAATTATCATTTTTAACGTGATTATTTACTCATTGCACCCCCATGCATTTTCAATTTATTTATTTTATTTAATTCATTACATTTCATTTTTAATTTTAAAAAAATATATTCTTGCATTAAAAAATCCCAAGAAAATTCATGCATACTTTTTATAATTTTATAAAATTTTCCAAATTTTATTTATTTATTTTTATTTTATTTTTTATCATCTAAATTTAATATTTGTTTATTTTCTTTTTGAATCACTCATATCATGCATACTTAAATTTGTTTATTTTATTTCTCTGCATCCATAAAATATTTTCAATCCGTTCTTTTTGTATTTGTTAGATAACATTCTGAGATGCATTAAAGTATTTTTCTATCATTTTTAAAATTATTTCATATTGCATTTTGGTCCTCCTTTTTTGCATATTAAGTCATGATCCTCATCTGAACTTTGGATGATCGTTTGAATGACTAAAATCTTGATTTTTTGCAGGAGTTTTTGATATTTTGTTTGTCTCTGGTTGAACAATATTGATATTTAATTTTGGAATTTTGGAAGTTATTTCTCTAATTATTTGATTGCCTTGACTTGAAATCTTCTTGTATGCGTATTTCTGATCATGCCTGAGTTCTTGTTTGAAAAGGCACTTGTGCCATTGTCTTGGGGTTGTTTATTTGAGTTCTTAATTCATGTTTGGATTGTTATCACTATTGTATGCCATTGTTTGGTTTCATTTGCCTTTATATTATTTATGTCCGTTTGGTACTAACCTTTTATGCAGGGTATGGATAAGTATCCATGGTCACCCTTACTCTTTCCTTCTCTCTTCTTTTTCCTTTAGGTTTAGGTTATCGTCAAACCTCACTAACTGTAGGTCACCCATGCATGATAACATTAGGACTCTTAGTTCCCCTTTAGAGTATCCCTTGTGTCTTCTCTCTTCTCATCTCAAACTTCTTGAAAACATTTAATAAAGATAAAGTGCATTGCGCATGAGCCTTAAGCGTGGGGAATGAGAAATGAGGGGCTTCCTCTCATCTTTCTAGAGTGCTTAGCGAGTGTCCTGTCTTGGGACGATGCGTTAAGTATTCGCCCCTGTGCCCTAGACTTTGGTGCAATGCAACTTATGAATTAACTTAAGCCACTTCTGTCCTAAAGAATACCAACAAACTTCAAACCTTTTTGTCCTTCGGGATTGTCAAACTAAAGGTTATTTTCAAAAAGGGCACGTTACCTTCCGTCTGAGTCGCAAACAGGCATCGACCCTAACTGCCGGACGCGAACTTAACGTCGCTCATAAAAAACACAAAAAGAACTTGGTCCGAACTACGTTGACTCTGAATTCCCCATTGCACAAGGGGGGTACGTAGGCCTAGGACGTTGACGTCCTACCGAGTCTGTCTTTGTCTTTCCCTTCCCCGTTTTAGCACAGCCCTAGATGATAGGATAACTCACCCTTAGAATAGACAACAAGCGTGGATCCCATCGAGTACGATGGACGCGTGGGGTGCTAGCACCTTCCCCTCGCGTAACCGACTCCCGAACCCAGGTTATGGTTGCGATGACCATTCCTTTCCCTCTTTCTCAGGTTTATGCGGTGTTCCCTTTCCCCCCCTTGGGATAAATTTACACGGCTGACGACTCTGTTTTTCTGCGCCACTCTCGCGTTTGTACCTGGATGAAAATCCTGGGAGCGACAACTGGCGACTCTGCTGGGGACTCTGGTTGACCTATGTTGGTCCATCCCTAAGCGAGTCAGTCCTAGCGCTTGTTTGTCTTTGTTATCTCTGGGTGTCGTTATGTTTGTTTTGCTTTATTTGTTGTATTTTATTTTTACAGCTTTTTCTGCATTGCATTCCATTTTTTATTACTATCGTACTACTGTGTTGTGCTGGTTGTTTTTGTTTTGCAGGTTGGGTGGGTCTGGGAGATAAGCTCAATACCCAGGCTTGAGTATACCCTAGGACTAGAGTGGAAAGTAGTGGGACCTACGTGCCCGTTTGGTACATTTGTGTGTTCACGAAATTCACAACCAGACGAGGCTATCTTGGGACGGATTCTAACGTGTGTGTCTTGCGCATGTTGGGGTGTTGATCTAGAGAGTTGTCGACTCTGGTGACCGATCATCGAGGACCTTAGTGGAAACATCCCTCTTTAGTGGTGACAGTGGCAGACCACATCCTGTGGCAAACCCATTCGCACCCGAGGGCCCACTTTGGAACTCGCATAGGATGGCCCCTATCTTTTGAAGAGAATCAGTGGAGGCACTCCTCGATTGACGATAATACTGTACCCCGAGGGATGAATGTACTATTATTTCTCGACCTCAGTGCCAAAGCTGAGGACCTTCCATTTTGGAGAATCAGTTGAGGCCTCCTCGATTGATGATGATGCCAAACCAGAAATGGTGAACGTATCATCATTTCTCGACCTGAGAGCCGGGGATACTGAACATCCTAGTACCCACACGTGAGAGGGGATGGGTGTTTGCAGGTTTGCAGGTAACCTTCAACCTTCAACCTACCTGTTTTTTTTGGATTTCTCATCAATGTTTGATTATCTGGGTTCTTGGTTATCTCAGTGGTTCGGTATTTTGGAATTCTGGTTTTCTGGGTTGTGGTTCTCGTTCAGTTAACACCACAGCACATCCAGCAGTGTTGCCTTGATCCCATGCGTGCATTTGCATCATCATTTTGCATCCTAACATGTTTATTCATTTGCAAGGTTGCATCCCAACCTTGATTCTGGTTTCTGAAGACTATCGAGGATGAGTACTGAGAAGAAAAAGAATATCATAGGATACAAGTTCCCGTCACTTATTCTAGATCCTGTTCACAAGGCTGTTTCTATGGCAGAACCTGGGGATTGACACTTGTGGACTTTGATGATGTGTCGTAGTCTTCTATTTTCTTTCATTATTTGGACCACCGCCAGACTTGTTGGTTGGGATCTATGATTATCGTGTTCAGACTTGTTATCTTGGATTTGTGATTGTTGACATTTGGTTTTCCTCTGGTTTTCTTAATATACGAGCAGAAGTTCCGATCTATATTGTTGTTAAACTGGAATCAAGGGGTGGATCGCCCTGCGAATACTCAAACATGTTCGTTTGCATTTGCATATTCATAATCATTTTGCATAATCATTTTGCATGACAGGTGTTCAAGGCTGGTTATTCTTATTTTGATCTGGTTATCTCAGAATTGGATATTTAACTCCTCAGGCCATTCAAGAGTTGATCATGGAGCGAGTTTAAGCTGAGTTGAGTGAACTGAAGGTTCAGATGAGGCAATTTGGGGAAGACATGCTCCAGGAGCAGAAGATGCTGAGGGAGGAGGTCAATCAGATGAAGACTCAGATGGGCTTGGTCATGGAAATTTTGAAAACAGTGCTAAAGAAGGAAAACAGTCATGTGCCCGCCTCCACAACAGAGATCCTTGCTCTTCCCATCTCTTTGGAATCTGATTTAAACCATGGATTACCTCGTGAATCTCTTCCGCAAGCGGAAGTTCCAGAACTCTCCCAACAACAGCTAGGTCTTGGCTCCCAAGAGAAGCCCAAAGGCAAAAAGTGTACACAGGGACAGAAGAAGTCTGAAAGAGTTTTTCAACCGCTCCCTATGCCATATTCTCAACTATTGCAGCATCTCCTTCAGTTTCAACTGGTACAGAAAAGGACTGTGGCTCCTCTCACCGACAACCCTCCACCAGGCTATGATGCAAGAGCCCATTGTGACTTCCATTCTAGGGCACCAGGGCATACCATGGAGAAATGTAGGGCCTTTCAGCATCGAGTCCAGGATTTGATTAATGCAGGGGCAATTGAGTTCACGTCGGGCTGCGTGAATGTACAAGGTGATGTTACCCCAATTGTTACAAAAGAAGTGTAGGCTCCCCCCTCTTTGCAGGATCCACCTCATGCCATGGACTTTCTCCACAACCTTTTGCTGCAGAAGCTCTACGTCAGCAACCTTTGTTTGTGCCTTAGCCAAATGTGGAAAGGAAAGTGCAAGCGCAGGTGAGGCGCCCAAATCAGCACCGACATCAGAGTTATCAGCAGGAGGGGCAACCAAGGCCAAGAGGGCCCAAGAGGATATTTAATCCTATTCCTATCCCTTATAGTCAGTTGTTTGCTCGTTTGCTCAAGAACTCTCTGATTCAAACGAGGAGTACCGCACCGGTACCGTACCCTATTCCTCCAGATTATGACATGACTGCTAGGTGCGAGTTCCACTCGGGAACGTTTGGGCACACAATTGATGAGTGTAATGTATTCAAGCACAAGGTATAAGACTTGGTAGACTCAGAGATCATTGTATTCACTGAAGATGATATGTACATCAATGGAGGCCTCCTTTCTCAAATGAACACTCAGTCTGCAAGTACGTCCAGACAGAATTAAGCTTCCTCAGCAATGGCAATCTTCAGCTTCTTTACTGCATTTTCATTTGTAGTTTTTCATTTCTTGTTAAAGCATCGTATGTATGTAAGACTTGTTTGTTTTTTATGATGATATTAATGCAATGAGTATGTTTTTCTTGAAGTAATTCATTCGTGTTCACTCTTAAATGTTTATATGCACTGCAATACCAATTTTCTTGTTTAGAACTCTTGAGGGAGGATGATGAGACGAAACGCAAAATCTCTGGTTGTATGTTCCAAGATAGAACCCTGTTAAGGATGTACAGGCATTGTTTTAAATCCCTAAACACTGGAGATATAAGGGAGATAGACCCTCGTTAACCCCTTCGAGCCTTGAAGTAGGAGTTTCTTTCATATGAAAAAACCCTCATACTTAACCCAGGGGCAGGGTAGGCGTCAGTTAGTTTGACCGAGCGTTCAAATTTCAAGGAGAGTGTGCATCCGAGGAACCATTACCCTCTATCCCACCGTCAAGAGGTCAAGAGATGTGAAACCACTATGGTTATCCATTAGCAACTAAGGAGGGAGGCAGTCACAACCCTTTCAAGCAAGTAAGACAACCAGTGTCACACGCTTTGTTCAAAAAGAGGAAAAAAAAAGAGCAAAAGAAAGAAAAAGCGAAAAACGAAAAGGATTACAAAAGAAAATCCTCGATAAGAACAAATTCGTGTGATTACAGGCACAAAAGATAAAAAGGGGTGACTGTCATTCCAAAACTCCCTTAGGTGTCAAACCATTAGTGGCGTGGGTTCCTTAAAGATCATGAACCTTTTGAGAGATGAGCGTTTGGGTCAGATTAACTGAACATAGGACTAGAGAGTATCACGAAGAGTGGGTGGGCACCGATAAATTTTGAGCCATAAATCTTTTTTCTGAAACCGTGAACCAGACCACGTCACAACCCTTAAAAGTCCTAATTGAAACAGGGTTTATTCCGAAGGCGTACTTCAACAGGATAGCGTTCCTGACTCCTACGAGTTGTGCTAATAAGATTTGTCGGTATTGCATGTGCGCATTGTTTTGCCATTCAAAAAATCGAGGTCGCATCCCAGCAAGTGATTCGTTCACAAGGCTCGGCGACGCATTTTCAATAAAAAACTTCAAGGTTAACATGAGTGTTGCATTAGAATTGTCATTCTCATAAATAACTTGTTCTGTTTGCATACGTGTGCCTAAGCATCAATGCAGCCTACACAGTGAACGTCAGTCAAGAAGCTTGATCCTGCCAAGTTGGGATACTTGAAAATTCTGAAGGACAATCATATCAAGGGGCATGCTGCCAAGAGACTCAGTGTAGAGTGGGCGCTCCCCAGTAAGTCGTGTTAAATTGTAGCCAATCTGGGGCGGTCACGTCGAGAAATCTCTCCGAAACTCAGTTATTCTGGGGCATTCATTCTGAGATCAGGGACAAAGTCACTTCAAAGCTTATATTGGGGCAAGCCACCTCTAGAACGTGGGAGATTGTCCACTCCTGAAAATGGTTAATTGAAATACCTCCTCAAGGTTCAAGGTACTAAAGCAGAGTATCTTTAAGTCATTACGATCCCTTTCGAGGTAATGTACGTCATGGATTACGAAGGCCGGGGCAGTTATGTCGAGATATGATAAATCTCTCCAAGAGTTTAAAGACCCTGAGGCAGTGCGAACGCCCGGTCTTCTATAAAATCCTCTTGAGACGATTTCTTCCGTTAGACCTGGTGGTCAGGGGCAAGTGGAAAGTTCAAAGAGCTGTTTATGAACATAGAGACAGGTCAGGTTGAGTGGTAACAGGAGTGTATTTCCCCAGCAGTTTGCTCTCCCCAGCATTAAGATTGCACTTTCCTCAGTAGAGCAGACTTTCCCCAGCAGAAGACCCGGAAAGTATTTTCTCTGGATCAAGACGTTATTTCCCCACAGAATCAGGGTTTTCACTTCCCCTATCCAGTCAGGAAGCGTGCTTTCGCCGACAATGTCATATTCTAGTCCCCAGTAAGGTGGGAGTAAAGTCATTCTCCCCACCAGCAGGCTAAGATCAGCAGTATCCCCAAGCAGGATGATTATGGGCTGGCATCCCCCAGCAGGTTCTGAGCCCAATCAGATATCAGCGATCTTCAGTAACAGACTTCCGGTTCCGTTATTGGCATCCATTCTCAACTCCCCCAGCAGAGGAGAAATCTCAGGTTTTGGATGTTACCTTCAGTGAAGGACAAGTGTGGCCCCCGGTAGTTCTTTCGGGATTTCATCCCCAGCAGAAGTTGTTGATCCGAAGAGTCGATCAGTATGACCCTTCTCAGCAGAGTTCCTGGATTCAGGGGACAATTTATTTTTGTCATCCCCAACTGAATTGATCTTTTCTCTCTGGCGTTTATTTTACTGGAGGGGCCCCTTTCGCATATCATAAGCATTTGCATTGCATCCTCAAACGCATAGCATTTCCATTTCGTATGGAGCATTACGCCATAATTCAAACATTTGCATTCGAAGCATAAGCCAGGTTTAGTACTTTCTTTGCCAGTTCTCTTTCCCAGCAGAGATGGCATAACTCAGGAGATTTTGGAGGGATGCGTTCCTCATACTTGTGCTCCCCGGCAGAGTCTTTTATTTAGACTTCTCCTTTCCCCGACGGAGTCATCTTATCTGTGGATCATGGGTCCGTTAGAAGTTTGTCTGGCCTTTCTCTTTTGTGAAATCCCATTCTTGCTTGACATATTTGGTTTAAACCAGAAGTTTTGTTTTGCGTTATCCCCAGTGAAGTCGCCATTTGTTGCTAGTTCTCTTTATCAGCAGAGATAGCAATCTTTTGGATATTTTCTTCGTCAGTTCCCTTTATCAGCAGGGATGTCATTTGTTGCTAGTTCTCTTTATCAGCAGAGATATCAATCTTTTGGATATTTTCTTCTTCAGTTCCCTTTATCAGCAGGGATGGCATTTGTTGCTAGTTCTCTTTATCAGCAGAGATAGCAATCTTTTGGATAGTTTCTTCGTCAGTTCCCTTTATCAGCAGGGATGGCATTTATTTTGCTAGTTCTCCTTATCAGCAGAGATAGCAATCTTTCGGATATTTTCTTCGTCAGTTCCCTTTATCAGCAGGGATGACATTTGTTGCTAGTTCTCTTTATCAGCAGAGATAGCAATCTTTTGGATAGTTTCTTCGTCAGTTCCCTTTATCAGCAGGGATGGCATTTATTTTGCTAGTTCTCTTTATCAGCAGAGATAGCAATCTTTTGGATATTTTCTTCGTCAGTTCCCTTTATCAGCAAGGATGGCATTTATTTTGCTAGTTCTCTTTATCAGCAGAGATAGCAATCTTTCAGATATTTTCTTCGTAAATTCCCTTTATCAGCAGGGATGGCATTTGTTGCTAGTTCTCTTTATCAGCAGAGATAGCAATCTTTTGGATAGTTTCTTCGTCAGTTCCCTTTATCAGCAGGGATGGCATTTATTTTGCTAGTTCTCTTTATCAGTAGAGATAGAAATCTTTCGGATATTTTCTTCGTCAGTTCCCTTTATCAGCAGGGATGGCATTTATTTTGCTAGTTTTCTTTATCAGCAGAGATAGCAATCTTTCGAAAATTTTCTTCGTCAGTTCCCTTTATCAGCAGGGATGGCATTTATTTTGCTAGTTCTCTTTATCAGTGGAGATAGCAATCTTTCGGATATTTTCTTCGTCAGTTCCCTTTATCAGAAGAGATGGCTTTTGTTTTGCTAGTTCTCTTTATCAGCAGAGATAGCAATCTTTTGAAGGCTTTTGTTTTGCTAGTTCTCTTTATCAGCAGAGATAACAATCTTTTGAAGGCTTTTGTTTTGCTAGTTCCCTTTATCAGCAGGGATGACTTTTGTTTTGCTAGTTCCCTTTATCAGCAGGGATGGATTTTGTATTGCTAGTTCTCTTTATCTGCAGGGATAGCAATCTTTTGGATATTTTCTTCGTCATGTCCCTTTATCAGCAGGGATGGCATCCATTTCGCTAGTTCTCTTTATCAGCAGAGATAACAGTCTTTTGAAGACTTTCTTTCGTCAGTTCCCTTTATCAGCAGGGATGACCTTTGTTTTGCTAATTCCCTTTATCAGCAGGGATGGCTTTTGTTTTGCTAGTTCTCTTTATCAGCAGAGATAACAATCTTTTGAAGGCTTTTGTTTTGCTAGTTCTCTTTATCAGCAGAGATAGCAATCTTTTGAAGGCTTTTGTTTTGCTAGTTCCCTTTATCAGCAGGGATGGCTTTTGTTTTGCTAGTTCCCTTTATCAGCAGGGATGGCTTTTGTATTGCTAGTTCTCTTTATCAGCAGGGATAGCAATATTTTGGATATTTCCTTTGCTAGTTCTCTTTATCAGCAGAGATAGCAACCTTTTGGATATTTCCTTTGTCAGTTCTCTTTATCAGCAGGGATGGCATTTATTCTGCTAGGTCTCTTTATCAGCAGAGATAGCAATCTTTTGAAGTTGTTCTTTCGTCAGTTCCCTTTATCAGCAGGGATGGCATATTTTGAGACTCCTTTGTCAATTCTCTTTATCAGCAGAGATGACATAACCTGGGAGAGTTTGTTTCATTTTATACCCAGCATACCTGGCGCCCGTCCGTTTTGTGACAGTACAACATTTATGGCTAATTCTCTAGTGGAGGATTGCAAATTTCCGGGTTCTTTGGTACTCAATCTCCGTGCATCCTGATTGTATGAAAGTCGTCGCTATCATACCCTCAGGACCAAGTTGATTGAATAGGGGCAGCTGTTGTACCCCAAAATTTGTCCTCCTTACTTTAGTACTAATTGACTTATGTTTTATAGCATTTTTGCATTATCATGTGTGCATATCATTGGTTCTTAGCATGGGGTCAAGGTGCCTGAGGCAGTTCTTCAGAGGGTCAAGCAAGAGTCCTGGTATTGTCCAAGAGAGCTCAAGTGGATCACTCTCTCCTAACTAGTGCATAAATTAGGGTTTTGAGATTCTTGGGTTTATTGCTCTAATGGGCAAGCTCCTTGGGTTTTTATCATCACCAAATGACATATCTTATCTTTGTTGGAGAGGATACACATCATATTCAGAGGAATTTGGATTTGGAGACTGTGTCATTTCCTCCTAAATTGAGGGTACCAAAACTAGGGTTTGCTATAAAGTCAGTTTATTTCTGATTTTTTTAGTAAGACTTGAGTTCATGGTATTCCTGGGGTCCCTAAGTATCTAGGGATGGGAGGTTGTCCATCAGTTTGATTCAGGAGAGATTCAATTGGCCAATGGATTGGAAATCAGGTGAACTGGGTAAAAGTCAACAGTGAGAGGGGAAGTCAACTGTAGAATTTTGAGGTTCTCTCCAAGGTTTTCAAGGTCCCACATCCTCATATGGTCTTCAAGAGTCAAGCTTCATGCCATTTATCAAGAATCAGGAAGTTGGTGCAAAAGTTACTAAATAGGGAAATGACCTATAATTTGAAAGTTTCCTTTTTGGGCAAGTTCCTGCACTGCATTCAACTTGACTCTTCATCATCAAAGAAGCTTCAAATGAATTTTTCTCCAACATGAAAGTTGAAGATCTTTTTCTCCTCTTTCCAAAAAGTACTAGTGGGTCTCCATATCATTTGTGAAACTCAACTTATGATCAAAGGAAGACAAAGTGGTTTTTAGGGTTTCATTTTCACAACTTTTGGATTTTGGGACATATGGACCTATAATTGATTCCCTTGCTTCAAGGTACTTTTTAACATCAAAGGACAATTCATAAGGATCATTTTAGACTTTTGAATCAAGTGAATCCATGGTGTATGTATCACTTATTCTCCATTATTCAAAATTGCCAAATTATTTAAAAATCATGAATCAAATTGTTTCAAGGCCCAATTTCAATTGAGGCGTGATTAGCAATTTATCAATAAGTGATCCATCATGAAATACTTGAATATCTATGCATGGGAGGAGGTGTATCTCACATAATGCAAAATTCCAAATTTGTCCAAAACTCACTAAACAAAGAATTGCCCAAGCCCAAACCATTATCAGTGAGAAACCCTAATATATTTAAACTCATCCATGCACTGGTTAGGACAGATTACACGTGCCTTTGTGGGGAATTCAAGCTTGAACCCTAAAGCTTCTCACATTCATATCTCTCAATCTACAAGGAGTTTTCAAGAATTTTTTTCACCAACAGAACCCTTGTGATCTCTAGAGCACGAACCAATCACCTTTTGAAGCCAAAAGCAAGGATTAGGAGTGCACCATCTCAGGTTAGCCATTCTTTTGATCATCATAAAACTCAGTTTTTAAGTGCGCAAATTGATGTGTGGTTGCCACTGATAACTCTGATGTAATTTGTTTGGTGTTTGGACGTATATATTGCTTGTACTTTGAGTTTAAAGTTTTGAGCCCTAACATATTTCTCTTCGTTTTTCTTTATGCGTTGGTTATTAGTGGTATTTGATTGCATATTTGGAACCCTCATGATTTTCTGATTAAAATGATGTAGTCGCATGAAATTTCTGGGTAAGTTTGAGCTGCAGGTGACCGGAGAAGGGAGCGGAACCCTAGTTCCGGCGGTGGTGGTCTAACCAGTCCGGCGAAGGTGGCTGGAGGTAGATGATAAGGTTTTGGCCGTTGGATCTAGAGATCTGACGGTCCTTGGTGTGCCACGTTTATTTTTTTGGTTTTTATTTTATGTGATCATATGTTCATTACCCCACCATAGCTATCGTATGCCTTCCAATCATGTTATTTTATTTTGCTTACTTTTCATTTAGTTGACTCAACCACGTGCATTGGATGAATCGTGTGATGGAGATTGAGCCAATAAATTAAAAAAAAACATGTGAGACTCACGTGGGCGTGCAGGGTGTGCTGGGTGATTGCGTGAGTGTGTGTGTATAATGCTTATGGTGTGCACGTGAATCCTGACCTGTGATCTTGAATACTTGGTAATTTTGTTGACTAACTGCAGAGCGCATGATCAATCCAAGGGCCCATGTTAAGTCAATTTGTTGACTGAAGCCTATTGTTCCTTTTTTATTTCTTTTTTTCGCTGACTGGGTTGGGCTCGCTAATGACACCCCCCCCTCTGGCCCAATTATCATTTTTAACGTGATTATTTACTCATTGCACCCCCCATGTATTTTCAATTTATTTATTTTATTTAATTCATTACATTTCATTTTTAATTTTAAAAAAATATATTCTTGCATTAAAAAATCCCAAGAAAATTCATGCATACTTTTTATAATTTTATAAAATTTTCCAATTTTTTTTATTTATTTTATTTTTTATCATCTAAATTTAATATTTGTTTATTTTCTTTTTGAATCACTCATATCATGCATACTTAAATTTGTTTATTTTATTTCTCTGCATCCATAAAATATTTTCAATCCGTTCTTTTTGCATTTGTTAGATAACATTCTGAGATGCATTAAAGTATTTTTCTATCATTTTTAAAATTATTTCATATTGCATTTTGTTCCTCCTTTTTTGCATATTAAGTCATGATCCTTATCTGAACTTTGCATGATCGTTTGAATGACTAACATCTTGATTTTTTACAGGAGTTTTTGATATTTTGCTTGTCTCTAGTTAAACAATATTGATATTTAATTTGGGAATTTTGGAAGTTATTTCTCTAATTATTTGATTGCCTTGACTTGAAATCTTCTTGTATGCTATTTCTGATCATGCCTGAGTTCTTGTTTGAAAAGGCACTTGTGCCATTGTCTTGGGGTTGTTTATTTGACTTCTTAATTCATGTTTGGATTGTTATCACTATTGTATGCCATTGTTTGGTTTCATTTGCCTTGATATTATTTATGTCCGTTTGGTACTAACCTTTTATGCAGGGTATGGATAAGTATCCATGGTCACCCTTACTCTTTCCTTCTCTCTTCTTTTTCCTTTAGGTTTAGGTTATCGTCAAACCTCACTAACCGTAGGTCACCCATGCATGATAACATTAGGACTCTTAGTTCCCCTTTAGAGTATCCCTTGTGTCTTCTCTCTTCTCATCTCAAACTTCTTGAAAACATTTAATAAAGATAAAGTGCATTGCGCACGAGCCTTAAGCGTGGGGAATGAGAAATGAGGGGCTTCCTCTCATCTTTCTAGAGTGCTTAGCGAGCGTCCTGTCTTGGGACGATGCGTTAAGTATTCGCCCCTGTGCCCTAGACTTTGGTGCAATGCAACTTATGAATTAACTTAAGCTACTTCTGTCCTAAAGAATACCAACAAACTTCAAACCTTTTTGTCCTTCGGGATTGTTAAACTAAAGGCTATTTTCAAAAAGGGCACGTTACCTTCCATCTGAGTCGCAAACAGGCATCGACCCTAACTGCCGGACGCGAACTTAACGTCGCTCATAAAAAACACAAAAAGAACTTGGTCCGAACTACGTTGACTCTGAATTCCCCATTGCACAAGGGGGGTACGTAGGCCTAGGACGTTGACGTCCTACCGAGTCTGTCTTTGTCTTTCCCTTCCCCGTTTTAGCACAACCCTAGATGATAGGATAACTCACCCTTAGAATAGATAACAAGCGTGGATCCCATCGAGTACGATGGACGCGTGGGGTGCTAGCACCTTCCCCTCGTGTAACCGACTCCCGAACCCAGGTTATGGTTGCGATGACCATTCCTTTCCCTCTTCCTCAGGTTTATGCGGTGTTCCCTTTCCCCCTTGGGATAAATTTACACGGCTGACGACTCTGTTTTTCCGCGCCACTATCGCGTTTGTACCTGGATGAAAATCCTGGGACCGACACCCGCCACCTTGGTGGGGCAAGCTATATTTTAAAGCCCATTTCAATTAGGCGAGCTTGCCCGCCCCGCCTTTTTTTTGGCGGGCTTAAGGCGGGGCGGGGTGGGCGGCCCGTTTTGCCACCCCTGGTTGCCATAAACTATTTTTCTAAGTTGATAGAGCTCAGACCTCTATTCATCATTATTGCATAAAGGATGTCATAGTTCATGTGGAAGAACATTATAAACACATGACCTGCCATAGTTGATCATCACAGACAACAAGACCTAATTCTTAAGTCGAATCAGCTAACAAATTACCAAAAACATATTGGGAAATTGAAGAATGGACGAATGATGGTGTAATGACCATAATTTCCTTCATGAAAGTGGCATTAACTTACAATTTATCTCATGTTTAGAGACGCCAAGGACAAATTTGGGATATTAAGTACCTAAGAGGGCAGTCATGTATTTTCCCAAACCATTTAAGAACCTAGAGCGAAGAATATTTATTAATTTTCCTCTTGCATTATGAAATTTTAGAGATAAGTGAGAGGTTCACTTGTGTGTTTGTGTGTGTGTATGTGTGTGTGTGTGTGTGTGTGTGTGTGTGAGAGAGAGAGAGAGAGAGAGAATGAAAGGGAAATTTCACCACAAAACTTAAAAAAATGTCTTACATGATTGAAGTGGGTATCAAATTAGAGAAGAATAAGAGGTACCACCAAAAACTCACATTTTTCTTCATAAAATTTTCAACCCTCTCTTAAAATCAGAACCAAAAGCTAAGGTGGGGTTCTTTTAATCTTTAATCTTGTGTTGAGTGAATTAGGGTTCTGGCATGTGTTGATAACTTGATGAAATTGCTTGTAGATTTACTCTAATATGTATTTGATAGAAGTTCCTTATGTTTTAATACTCGTTTGATAACTTGAATTTCTCTTGAGTGCTAGAATTTCACGAGGAACAGTGTTTTTCTAGAATATGTTAGAGGTTTCACGAATTCCGACTTTGTGAGAGTTGGCATATATCAAAGCTAGTTCACAAATTCCAAGAACGAACCTTCTTGTTAAATGCTTTCTTCAGCTGCTTCTGGTATAGTTGACTGTGGCAAAAGGCTGTCATGTGCTTCTCTTCAATGAAGTTAATTTGACCAAGCCTCGTTTGAACCTATTCAGCTTCTTCAAGCTTGGTGTCTGTTAAGATTCTCAGGGAGGGAATCTCTACCTCGACGGGAAGAATTACGTCCATATCGTATACAAGAGAGAATGAAGTTGCCCCAGTTGAAGTGCATATTGAAGTATGTTAGCCATGTAAAGCAAAAGGTAGCATTTTGTGCCAGTCCTCGTATGTCTTCACCATCTTCTGAATAATCTTCTTAATGTTCTTGTTTGTTGCCTCAATGACGTCATACATCGTTGGACAATATGGCGATGAGTTATGGTGTTCGATCTTGAAATTTTTGCATAACTATTTCATCATCTTGTTGTTAAGATTCGATCCATTATCAGTAACGATCTTGTTGGGAATCCCATAACGGCGGATGATTTCCCTTTTTATGAAGCGCGCAACCACTTGTTTGGTGACATTTGCATAAGAAACAACCTCCACCCATTTGGTGAAGCAATCAATGGCTACCAAAATAAACTGATGTCCATTTGAAGCAATTGGTTCAATGCGTTCAATCACATTTATGCCACACATAGCGAAAGGATAACATGATGTCAAGGCGCTCAAGGGAGTTGGTGGTACATGTACTTTATTTACATAGATTTGGCATTTGTGGCACGTTCGTATATGGTGATAACAGTCAGTTTCCATTGTCAATCAATAATAACCTACCCTCAAGATCTTTTTAGCCACCGTGTGCCTATTAGAGTGCGTCCCAAAGGATCCTTCATGTATTTCTTTCATGATCAGGTATGTTTCATGTCTATCCACGCATCTGAGCAAGGCCGAATCATAATTCCTTTTGTAGGACACATCCCTGTTCAAAAAGATTTTGGCTGAGAGTTTCCTCATGGTCTTCTTATTCGTAATGGACATGTTCTCTGGATACTCATGTTTCTCTAGATACCTTTTGATGTTGTAGAACCTAGGTTTATCATTAGATTCTTCCTCGGTTCTAGATAATATGTGTCATACCCCAAATTTTGACCACCAAGATTTCCCATCATTGTGCAAATCATCGTCACAATATGGATGAACCCTCATGCCTCATCAATCTCCTCGAAGATGGTTAAGCATTCACCGCAATCAAAGATTAGAGTGTCGGGCCCTCTCAGAGCACTTAGACAACAAGATCAATCAAGAAATGACATGATCTTCAACTTGTCTAGCCTATCAAACACCTATAAGGGATCAAGAGGACTCCCACATCCAGAATCAAGCACAAGGTTGCAACATTCCAAGTGGATCAAGCCTCAAGATCGCCAGTGTCACTAAATTAGGGTTTTAGTCGACTGAGGCCTCCATATGGAAATTTTCATCTGGGCATGAGCCAATGCTTCAAAACACAACCCAAGATACTCTAAGGTACCTCATGGACCCAATCATCAAGTCAATTTAACCTCAGGGGATGCATTTACCAAAAATCAGGAATTTGGGTTCCTTTACCTAATTCACCTCTAAGTTGACTTTTGGGACAAAGCATGAGCCAAGACCTCAAGACATGATTTGAGGGACTCCAATATACTACATTGACCCATTTACAACAATGGATTGACCCAAGAAGCTTGATTCACAAGTTTCAATTTCATCAGGACCACAGTTAGGGTTTCGAGAAAAAAGTCAAATGTGCCTTTGAATTTTGACCAGGACATGCTCCCAAACCTTGAGACATGATTTAATACACCCTATAACACCTATGGAATCCATACATTAGGTTTGATTTAGGTCAAGGACTTGATTTCACAAAGGATCGCACAGTTTGGATTTCATCCGATAAAAAGTCAACTGTACAAAAATCCAAAGTTTGACTTTTTGGATATTTTGTCAACCAAGGTTCCTTAACCCTAAAACAATGTTAATATGTGATTTGAATCATCATTCATCAAGAAAAACCAAAGAAAATGAGTTAACTTGTAAAAGGGGTAACCATAAAAAACTTAGAATTTTTCTAAGTTATGGAACAAAGTGGCTAGGGTACCAACTTCCAAGGACCATAACTTGAGATCCAAGAAACCATTTTAGGTGATCCAAAGCTGGATTTATAGGTCTTGTTGCACTCTACAAAAGCTTCAACTACATCAAACTCTAATTCCTCATGGATTTTAAGTTATGGAGTGATCAAAATGACAAAAAACATGAAAATGACATTTTTCCAACACTTAGTGAAATTTTCACTAAGTCAGAATCTGCCTTACTTTTTCCAAAATGTAGGGACATTTTTCACCTTGATCCAAGTCAAACCAGGTCTAGGGGTGAACGTCAAAGTTAAAGTATGCCATAAGGGCTTTCCAACAAGTACCAGATCATCTCCAAATTCAATTTGAGCAGGGAGATACAACCCTTGAAACATGGCATCATGAACTGGTTTTACAAGGCACAATTGTGCACATTTGCTCGATTTGTTGAAATCTGATAACTCCAAGCCTTGTCATCAATTTGTACACATCAGAGGATCAAATCCAAGGGGGATAATGTGATCTCCAAGCCTCACAAGTCCAAGAATCTACATTAGACTTGTCATCCCTAAAAAGGCTACAAAAATGCCAAGACTCCAATTTTGTTTCCAAGCATTCAATGGATACACCAAGGTGGCATGAACTGAGCCTATTCCAACTGAATTCAGTCAAGACTTATCTCTGAACCAAAGCTACAAAGCCTGTGCCCTAATCTTAAGTCAATGGCTAGAGGAGACTTGAGATTCCTTTTGCATAACATTGGCCAAAGGTCTGCTGCAGTTGCCATTCACTATTGCTTGCAAAACAAACTTGCTCTACTATAAATAGAGCTCATTTGTGCTCAGTTTGAGTACACCAAAGCACTACAACACTTGCTTTCCTCAAAATCCCTTTCTCTAGGCCAAAATGCCTTCTTTTGCAAGGTACCTCTGAGTTTTTGAGTTAGAGAGCAATTCCATCATAACTCATGATCCAAACACTTCTAATATATTATACCTAAGCTGTTCAAACTCTCACATGTGACCTGTAACACCAAAATCACAAAGTCCACTTCCAAAACCTCAAAATTGGACTTTTTTGCATTTTTCAAGCCATGTCTTGATTCAGTCACTTTCAAAACCAGATAAAACCTCAAACACACTCCAAATATCATCCTTGAACTGTCCCAAATGGTTCCCCTCATCTGGAACACCATTTGAGAGAGTTGTCATATTGGTCACTTTTGCCCCTTTTGCAAGAAAGAGCTCAAACTTGTTCCTGAGGATTCCAGCTGGTTCTAACCATTCTAAAAGTTTCTAAGGGATCAATTGAGAGTGTCCAAAGCATCAAATTACTTCTGGCACATGGAACTTGGCAGATAGCCCAAAAGCTCCAAGAGGTAAGTGCATCATCACTTGAACTTTCTAAATTATGCATTGCTTTGAAGTCCACTGATCATAAACATCTCATACATGTTGTATATGTTGTGTTTGAACCAAATCATCATGTCATTCTTGCCTGTACCATGAGGTAGCATAGAAAATGCAAATATAGGCCTATTTCAAAACCACTATCGGGTTTTAAAATAGGGACCTCATCTGAAAAAACCATGACCACCATTGGATTCCTTAGGAAATTCTAGGCCAGATGCATATAAATTTTGTCCTAATCCATGGAGAAATGAGAAAGTTAGAGGCTTCACGTAAATGGCCCAAAAGCTGGTCTTGCCTTGCCTTGCCCAGGCCTAAAACAAGGCACCCCTTATGTATTTATGGGGTGGTTTTGATACACGGATGTATCACCACCCCAGTGGTTGCGTGCTCATGTGTTTGGCTTGGAGGTCTGGGGTTCGAATCCCCCTCGCCCCATACCATTTTTTATCACTTTTTTCCATTTTTTGTATTTTCATATTATTTTCTTAAATGATTTGAAAATTTAATTTCTCTATCAATTTTAATTATTTTTTATTGGTTCTTTTTGCAAAAAATCACAAAAATGTTAAAATATTTTATTCCACAAAAAAATCAAATTTATATTATTTATTTAATATAGTTGATATTTTTGCAAATAAATTCATTTTTTATTGTTTTAAACATTTCAAAAATGAATTTTCATCTTGGAAATCAAAACCAAATGAGTTTTAATTCATCTTGTGATTAATACATCATTTTTCAAACCTTAACCAAAATTCAAAAGTTGTTTATTCAAACTTATTTGGTGTTTTTATCATTTTTATTAATTTTCTTTGAATAATTACTTTAAAAAATGATGAAATTAGGGTTTCGTTGATTTTCACCCTAACAAACCTTTTTCAAAATCTTTTGGGCCTCTTTAAAGAGTGTAAGACCCAACCCTTTCGTAAATAAACCTTTTTTGGGCCTCAGTCGTTGTATAAGTCCCTCCGCGATTCTCAAAATGACGGTGCAATCACTGTCTTTCATTGGGCCTCCCCTCGTGTTGTAAGTCCTGTCTTTCTTTTTTTCAAAAATCTTTTGGGCCTCTATTAGAATGTAAGACCCAATCCCTTTTTAACCAAAACCATTTTGGGCCTCAGTCGTTGTATAAGTCTCGGTACGATCTTCAAAACAACGGTGCAATCACTGTTAAACCTTGGGCCTCTCCTTGAGTCAAACTAACAATACAGCATGGAAGCTTGTTCACCTGTAAGTTTTATCAGCTTTCATTTACATGCTTTAATATATATATATATAACTGTATTGTGGGAAGCTGCTCCTCTGTAAGTTCTTCTTTCGCATCCTTTTAAATACTTGTCATATATCAACTGTATATATACGAGTATAGTTATTTAGAGTTTTCTCCGGCAACTAGGTCTAGACCTAGGTAAAGCCAGTTGGTCACTCTTTAAATACAGTCAAAACTAGATCCCCATAGGACTTCCAGATACAGTCTTGCCTTCTCTTGGGCTTAAACAATATGGAACAAAGAGAAAGGCAGTATTCTCGGTGAACCTTTTCTCAGACTGTCACTATTAGAATTTGTCAAAGAAATTCAGTTTCCCCAGAGAGGATTAATTATCGGTGAAACCTCTCTTAAATTTCTTCAAACCCTAGAACTGTTCATTAAAGAAAAGATTATTCTCGGTGAAACTTTTCATGAACTCTTCTTAGGTTTTGACCCACAAGCTTCCTAAAAGCATCCTAGCTTCCTCTTAGGCTTTGTACAAGGACCCGCCGGCTTCTTAGAAGTTCCCATGCCTTCTCTTGGGCTTAATACAAGGACCCTGAAGACCTCTTAAAGGTATAAGACAGAACTTAGTCATCCTTTGCTAGAGCAGTCTTCCAGTGTCAAAACATCCAACCATTTTAGGGTTGATACTCATCCCTTAAAACACTCGTCTCCTCTTGGGAATAATACAAAGATGAACTCTTCCACACCAATAGACTTGGACAGTCTAAATCTACTCTTGAGTCTCAAAGACATTCTCAAGTTCCCTACAAACATAGGAGAAACCCCAGTCATTCTTGATCAATCTCCAAAGGAGTTAAAACCCATGGTTTCTAAAACCCAGTCTCTCTCCTAAAAAACCCCCAACCAGGGTCAGTTTAGTATCAGGATAACACTATCCCAAATCAGAACCTCAAGGCATCTGATACCTCAACTCTTCTGTAACCCTCAGCAAGAGTTGATTCACCATTTGGACCTGCCTCGGGATCTCAATAATTCCCAGCAGAAGATAGTCTCTTCTTAGGCTTTGTATAATGATCTTTCCTCAGCAAAGATAGCCTCATCTTGGGCTTTGTACAATGATTCTCCCCAGCGGAGCTAATCTTTTCAGACTCTCTTGTTGAGTCAAAACTTTCAAGACTCTCTTGTTGAGTCAATAACCTTTTCAGACTCTCTTGTTGACTCAAAACTTTTTTCAGACTCTCTTGTTGAGTCAATCACCTTTTTCAGACTCTCTTGTTGAGTCAATCACTCTCTTGTTGAGTCAACCTTTTTAGCCTCAATCTCGGTCTTTGTACGAGACAGATAAAAATACTCTCTTGTTGAGTCAAACTTTTAGCCTCCTCTTAGGCTTGATATAAGGATTTCCCCTAGCGGAAGTTAGCCTCATCTTAGGCTTTGTATAATGATTTCTCCAGCTTGTTTAGCCACAATCCTGGGCTTCGTACAGGACAGATAAAAGCACTCTCTTGTTGAGTCAAACCCTTTTAGCCTCAATCTTGGGCTTTGTACAAGACATAAATCTTCATAACCTTCTCTTAAGCTTGGGACAAATATATTCTCCAATAGAGTCAATTCCTCTCAGCCTACTTTTAGGCTTTGAAAATTAATACCCTTAGTCGAGTCAGTCTTATTTTAGCCTCAAATTTTGGGCTTTGTACAAGAGAGATAAAGATTTCTCTCCCTCCAGAGTCAGTACCCTTTTAGCTTCAATCTTGGGCTTTGAACAAGACACCAAAACATCTTTTTTCCTCCCTTAGAATAGGAGGAACTACGATTGCTCTGATTTCCCTGTTTCATTTAAACGGGAATACGTAGGCATAAGATTACGAAATCTTAGCGAGCATACTAAACAAAAAAACTCAAGGTCCAGTACCTTCATATCAATCAAAACTTAGGTCCAGTACCTTACCAAAAACATCGGGAAAACCCGAACATCAACATCCACTCACTCTCTCTCTCATACTTTCCCAAGAAACTTTCCCAACCCATTAACGGATAAACACCATCAAGTACAAAGCAAAACCTAAAGCTAACATTCTGTGGATAACCACATATAGGATGGGTAATTGACAACTCCCCATTGTATAACCTGACCCCGACTCCCCGAATCTCTTTAAGCGTTTGTTTAGTTAAACATTCACGTGCAAGGTTAGTTATAGATAACTTCCCTTTCCCTTCCAGCTTCACGGGATAAATAAGAAATCAGAAAGTAGCACCCCCTCCTCTTCATTGAGGAGAAAACCCAAATTCCGTGATAAGGTGGTTGCGTCGCTGACAAAAATCGCGCGCTACAATATGCAGCTTCATCCAGGTGGTCAATGTGAATAAAGGGTGCTTCTTTAGCCTACTTAACTTTGAACATGGATGCCAAGGTAGCCAAAACATATTCTAGTTGATTTTCTCCCCTAAGGGATATGATGGAATTAATTTCAAGACATGTTCTCGGTATGAAATCAACTTGTGATCACGAGTTTCCCAATCTTCCTTGATATGACTGATAACCAGAGCTAAATCTTTATATACTTCAAGGATTTTGATCCTCAGATCAATGGCTGCTTCAATTTCAAAGATACATGCTTCATATTCTGTCATATTGTTGGTGCAGTCGAAACAAAATCTTGGTGTGAAAGGAAGGTGAAAGCCAGTTGGAGAAGTAATGATTGCCCCAATCCCATGACCTTGTGCATTTAAGGCACCATCGAACATGAGCATTTATCACGATCCTGGTTCGATTCCTTCGTCAGGGCCTGGGATTTCATAGTCTCTGATAAATAGGATGTCTTTATCTGTGAAGTCAAACCTCATTGGCTGATAATCTTCCACGGGTTGGTGTGCAAGATAGTCAGATAACACACTCCCCTTGATGGCCTTTTGGGTGACATATTGGATGTCGTATTCTGTTAATATTGTTTGCCAATGGGCAACTCTTCTAGTAAGAGTGGGCTTCTCAAAGATGTAATTGATCAGATTCATCTTTGATATCAACAGTGTCATATGGGTTAACATGTATTCTCTCAGGTGTTTGGCATCTCATGCGAGTGCACATCATGTTTTCTCAAGCAGTGAAAATCTCTTTTCACAATCAGTGAACTTTTTGCTTAAGTAGTAAATGGTATGCTATTTTCTACATGCCCAAGTACACATCCCATAAACTCCTCGAGAACCGTCAGATACATGATGAGAGGTCTACCCGACACTGGAGGAATTAAGACCGGTGGCTCTTGCAGATACTAATTTGTTCTTTAAAATGCTCTATGGAAGTTATCAATCCACTCGATGGCTTGATCTTTATGAAGTAGCTTTAACATAGGTTCACAAGTGGCTATAAGGTGTGATATGAATCTAACGATGTAGTTCAGTCTTCCTATGAAACCACGAACCTCTTTCTTTGTTCTTGGTGCAGGAATACTTTGTATGGATTTAACCTTATCAGGATCAACCTCAATTCCACATTGGCTAACGATAAAACCCAACATTTTGTCGGATCTTACCCTGAAGGTAGATTTATTGGGATTTAGTATCGACCTGAATTTTTTCAATCATGCAAACAACTTTTGTAAATGGACAAGATATTCTTCTTAAGTCTAGGACTTTTCAATCATATCGTTGACATATACTTGGATCTCTTTATGAATCATGTCATAAAAAAAGTAATCGTTACTCGTTGATATGTTGCACCAGCGTTCTTTAACCCAAAAGGGATAACCTTGTAACATAAAGTTTCCCAAGGAGTGATGAATGTGGTTTTTTCCATGTCTTCTGGGACCATTTTAATCTGGTTATAATCAGAGAAGCCATCCATGAATAAAAATACAGAGAATTGAGTTGTATTATCCACTAGCATGTTAATTTGAGGTGGTGGAAAGTCACATTTCGAGCTCGCTTTGTTTAGATCCTTGTAATCAACACACATCCGTACATTGCCATCTTTCTTTAGTACTTGTACAATGTTCGCAACCCATTGAGGATGATTTGCCATGGCCAAGAAACATGCGTTGAGTTGCTTCTAAACTTCTTCTTTGATCTTGATAGCCATATAAGATCGAGTTCTTCTTAACTTTTGCTTTATCGGCGAACATTCTTCTTTGATAGGCAATTTATGCACAATAATATTTGTATTAAGTCTCGACATATCTTGGTACGACTAGGCAAACACATCTACATACTCGTGCATGAGTTCAATCAACTTCTTTTGCATGCCATCTTCTAGGGATGCACCTATTTTGACTTCTTTTTTATTGTTCTTTATCCCAAGGTTAATAACTTCCACTGATTCTTGATGCGGTTGAATAACCCATGATTCTTACCGTAATAATTTGGCAAACTCCTCAGGGAGTTCACAATCTTCCTCATAATCCTCGTCGACATGGTAGATTGGATTATCAAAGTCATAATGGAGCATAACAGTACTGTTATTAATTGAATCTGAGGCGAATCTGCATGATTTATGATTCATGTTTATTTTAGAATGATGAAGAAGAAAAATGTATAAAAAAACATTGCCATATTTTGTAAAAGAAGAATGAAAGATAGAGAACACAATTGAATGCAAAATGTACTTTTTATTAATGATAAACTATGATTGAAAATAATGGGGTCCCTACAAGCTTCCCTTATGCCTTAGGTAGAGCATAGGGGTTTAAAAGTAAAATAGGAGAATTACTTTTCAATTAAAATGGCTTCAGGGATGTTTACAGAAGTCCAATTGTCGAGTCCCTCGCCTTGAGCTTTAAAGTACACGAGACATGTTGCGTCAATATTATTATCTTCGTTATCCAAAAGGGAAATTTGACCTTCTTTGAGGTGTCCAACACTAGTAAATGTCGTTGGCAATGGGAGAATTTTCCCTTTGGTTGCTTTTGGGATTATCCTCTCTTGTGCCACTTGAGGTAATTGATGCCCTATTCCATATCGTTCCTTCTTTGAAGGTAGCTCAAGTACTCTTCCCCAAGTTTCAGGGAGACCAGCTACTACTACCATTGTCTTCTTTCCACGAGGCCATGGAAAGCTCAGGCTTCTTGGGTCATTTGGAGAGAGGAGTCATTATGACATTTGCTATCTCGAAGGCTTGGGAAAGAGTCTTATGAATCTCTCCACCCACTTCAACATATTTGAATGATGTAAAATGGCTCACAAGTATGTATTCTTAACCGTCTGTGATAATCACTTTGTCATTGACTACGAATTTGAGTTTCTAATGAAGAGTCGGAGTGACTGCTCCAACTGAGTTAATCCAAGGTCGCAAGAGACAACTATATACAGAGCATATATCCATAACATAAAAGGTGATTAAGAAGGTATGGGGACCAATCTTGATGAGGGGCCCACATCTCCAATAATTGATCTTCTAGAGCTATCAAAGGCTCTCACCACTAGAGTGCTAGGCTTCATCAATAGTCCTTCTATTGTTAGCTTAGCCAAGGAATTCTTAGGTAAGGCATTCAAAGACGACCACGTTTCAACCAAAACTCTGGATAAAATAGTGTCCACGCACTCAATAGAAATGTGCAATTCTTGTTATGAGATTTCCCTTCAGGTGGTAATTCATTGTCGCTGAACCCCAAGCAAATTCTCGCTGTGATGTTGGCCACTACCCCTTCGAATTGATTCACCGTTATTTCTTAAGGAACACGGGTTTCCTCCAATAATTCCATTATTGCATATCGATGTGCTTCAGAACATAAAAATAAAGACAAAATGGATATCTTTGAAGGTGTTTGGTTGAATTGTTCAACCACTTTGTAGTCACTTTTTCTTATGATCCGAAGAAATTCTTCGACCTCTTCTGAAGGAGATGTATTATGGGGAGAGTTCTGCCCCTAATTGGCATTGATAGCCTGTTTACCTTTAGCTTTAATTGAGGCTTCATTATTATTCTCCTTTGGAGGTGGTGCAGATGCGAACACCCGACCACTTCTAGTCATTCCTCCCATTCTGGCAATATTAGTAACAACTAGTTCATTGATCATAAGCAGCTTATCTTCTTGCTTCTGCCCATGTATGTAGACCGTGGAATCGTAATTCTAAGGAACAACCTTTGTACTCTCAAAGGGGAAAAGAGATGGTACAATGATTACCAAAGGAGTCATTGGGTTGGTTAGTACTGGTATTTGAGCTTGATGATATGGAATTTCCAAGGTAGCGACATCTTCATTAGTGGGAACTTTTTCTACTTGGATAGCTCCTTGGTCCGTCAGTTGTTGAATTTCGAGTTTCAGCTTTTCACATGTTTGGAGATTCAAAAGACATTGCTCATAATCATCCTGGCAACTGAGGAACATATCATGTTTCAATAGTTATTCTTGACTGCTGCCATAAAATTCTTCATTTTATCTGCCTTTGTCACCATACTGTGTCTTGTAAATTCATTTATGACACTTACAGAAGGACCAACATGAGTAGGCATGGGATTTTTATTCACATTTGGATCATTGGGCGTGAAGGTGATAACCTTGGAATTAATCAAGTCTTATACTTTGTATTTGAAAACCTTACAATTCTCAATTGTGTGTCTGGGTGCCCCGGAGTTGAACTCACATCTGAAGTTCACATCATAGTCTAGAGGAAAAGGTGTTGGGCGAGGCCTAGCCTCCTTTAGTTGAACCAATGAGTCGTTGAGCAAATGAGTAAGCAAATAACCGTAAGGAATAGGAATTGGGTCAAACTTTCTCTTGGGCCTTCTTGGTCTTTGTTGTCCCTGCTAATAGTAATTATGTTGTTATGGAGCATGCGACTGCTAATATTGCACTGGTTGTAGCCCGATAGGAATTGTATAAGCTTGTTGCAAATACTGATTTGGTGATACTGCTGCCACCTAGCAGTAAGGTACTCGGTAAGCCCCAACCTTCCCCTTAGCTATTGTGGCTGCGTTAGTTTCCCCTTACTTCTTCTTTGTAAATCCGAAATAGGTCTTTTTTGGTCCATTGGAAATAGTGGAATCACCTTGAATCCCCATTTTTAAGACAATTCTCAATTCGTTCCCCCGCGACAACTAGATCTGAAAAACCAAAGGAGGCATTTCCAACCATTCTGTCCAAGTAGGGACCTTGGAGAGTACTCATAAACATATCCATAAGTTCTTGTTCCAGCAAGGGAGGTTGAACTCTTGTAGCTAACTCACTCCACCTTTATATATACTCTTTGAAGGAATCATCAGTCTTCTGAGTTAATCTTTGAAGTTGGGTCCTATTAGGAGACATATCTATATTATATTGGTAATGCTTGAGAAACGCCATTGTCAACTCTTTCCAAGTTCTGATGTAAGCGTGCTTAAGTTATATGTACCATTCAAGAGATGCCCCGCTTAGGCTATCTTGAAAGAAATGCATCAGTAACTTCTCATCGTCCGAGTAAGCAACCATCTTCCTATAGTAAGATCTGATATGAGTTTTGGGACAACTAACTCCCTTATATTTCTCAAAGTCATGGACCTTGAACTTCGCAGGGATTTTAACACCCGAAACCAAACACATGTCAGCAGCATCTAAACCAAAGGCATTGGAACCCTCAATAGCCTTCATATTCTCTTCCAAGACACAAAACTTCTTCTCTACCTCAGCAGTTGGTAGTTGAAAGGCGTCAAACATTGAGTCAGCCTTTGGAATGAAGAAAGCATCATGATGATCATCTACTTCAAATTGACCTCCCTAATTGACAGGAGGCTCGAATACGGGTCCAAAGTTTTGATTCACGGGACCTCTTTAAAGAGGTAGATAGGTACCAACTGGTGGATTCATCGGGGGTGACACAAGAGGATTCACAGCAATAGCCCTCAAGGTGGTCATCTGAACTCTTATTGGCTTCTTGCCATAGCTTGAATGGTCTCCATAAACTAACCCATCTGTGTCCTCATGGTGAGCATGTCTTCTCTCATTACAACTTGATTTTGCTCTAGCTGATCCATTAAGAATCTTTGATTGTTATGAGGACCGTAACGATGTCGAAAGTCAGTTTGACGATCGAAGATTTTTAGCAAAACTCCAAATGGCAATGAGTTTTCTTTGTTTTGTTTTATGAAATGTAAAATGATGCATGGATGTATGCAGACAAATTTTTTATGTTTCCAGGGAATCCTGAGATTTGTCTATTGCATATAAGTAGACATAAAATTGCAGGAAGGTTAGACAAAAGATAAAGCCATTAATGGAAAATACTCATTTTATTCGTTATGGGAGAATAAGGAATACAATGATTACGACTCAGGGATTTGCTCGATGATCTACAAGAAGATCAGCTATGAGTCTCTCAAATACAACCATACAGATAATAACAAAGTGTAAAACAACCCTATGAGTGTTGTGTGGAAACATATCAGCCTATGATTCTTTCAGCAATCCCGGGAGGTCTTCAACTGCATGGTCAGAAAATTTGGCCAAGTGTGCATGCTTTTCCCTCTAATATTATGCATCATTGAGGAGATTATGCAATAGAGTGTGGTTAGGTCCATGCAAGAGGCTTTGTAAAAACACTTCCTTCTAATCTAGGAGAACTTCAAGATGGTGACAATGTCATTCCCAATGAGAGACCTCTTGACTAAGTTGATTAACAACCCCTTGATTCTGGTGTGTTTGACTTTTTAGCCCTCTGAACTCTTGAATAACCTTTTTAATGTCACACTGACGTAGAGAGAGAGAATCTTCAAGATTTTTAGCACGACTTTATTCTTTCTTCAACTATTCCTTGCAATCCTTCGATTGGTATTGGAGTTATTCGAGTTGGGCTTTGTAGCTCTCCTCCATCTCTTTGTGAGATTTTAGAGTTTGGTTCCAGATAGTAACCATTTTTCCAGCTTGATGTTGAGTCTCGACAAGTTGCTTCTTTTTCGTAGAGAGGCCAACATAGATCCCCTTAGGAGCATCATCAACTTTCCTTGCTTGTTATGTTATACTTGAGCAACTTCAACTACTTTGAGCATACGCTCTCTCTTCTGGTTGAGGTTAATCTTTAAGTCTTCCTTCTCTTGCATAAGTTTACCAAGGTCGAATTGTAGATCTGCGTTCTCCTTTTCCAATAGGTTGATAGTCTCGCTGATCTTGTCAACTTCAGAGTCAGGAACGACAGAAGGTCTAGGAGGCTTGAGGCTCATAGAAGGTTCTCAAGGGTGGGGAAGCTTAACAGTCTTGACTCTCACTTTGACCCAATTAATATAAGGCTCCAAAGCAATGCATTTTTTCTTTCCAAGTTCCTTTTTCCCAATAAGATGGACTTTGCCTCATGCAAGGCGTATTCGCTTCAGTAACTCAGGATCATCAACCCCTTCAGCTACCAAAAACTCTTCCAATTATTTGTCTTCAGGCTTATCTTTCAACAGATAACCAAGTTGTCATACTGAAAGAACATAATTATAGTTCATAATCCCTCCCTTAGCACTAATGAGAGGCACGTTATGAAAGTCAACATAACTAAAGATTAGCTCAACCCCACCATAGTCACGACTCTACCACACTATGTCCTCGACGTTTAGAAACGTAAATCTTTGATACCACTTCAATGCTCCCGCATTATCAGCAAAAGGTTTTTTCCTTGGTAACTAGGTCAAGAGCCACTTATAAAGCAAAGGAACACAACAGTTAATAATTCTACCCTTCTTCTTGTTCCTCCAATGGAAGAGGAAATAGACACCAATTAGAAGCGTGGGAACCAGATTTCTAGAAATAAAGATGGTGATAACAGCTTTATCAATGAAACCTTCGATGTTTGGGAAAATTACCATACCATAGATGAGGAGAGCGAAGATGGAATAAAAAACTTCCCAGCTTCCACTATCAACAAATGTGTTGGCCTTCTCAATCAGAAACTTTGAAGGAAACCATATGGTGTTTCCTTTAGTGTGGATGTTGGAGTCAATCACTTCATTCCTGAGATGAAGAGCTTGTGCAAACATCGCAGACTCTGGAAAACCATCCAAGCTCATATAGGGATCTTGGTCACACAAGATGCATGCGAACTCCTCCAAAGTGGGAGTGTTAGCTCCTAAATTCGATGCCTATCTTAAGTTAGAGGAATTAATTGAAGTGTTAAACCCTTTGAAGAAGTTTGAAGGAGTTCGACTGAATCTTCATGGTGGGAGCCTAAGTCGAAGGTATGCTTGCATAAGGAAAAGCAAAGCACGGGACTTAGAAATATTTCCAAGTATTGGGAAATACCATTCGATCAATACTGCTGATGATATTCAACGCGAAGTAATTCAAATTCAAATAAAGGAGGGAATGCTTATTCTTATCCACTCCTGAAAAAGACAAGTGGCGCACATCCAGGGATTAGAAGCATGCAGCGCGACACTTGTCGTATGTTAATTGTTTTGGCAGTTAATAGCAGTTAGTCTAATTAGTATAAATAGGAGTTCTAGCAATAGGATTAGGTGTTGTGTTCAATTTGTACAAGTTACTCAAAATTACTCAAAGTATCCGCGTGTAGAGAAACGAGTTTTGTGAGAATGTACGTGATGTAAACACCACTTTCCATTTCAATGCAATTTATTTACGTCTTTTACTAAGAGTTTATCTTTTACTTCGTGCAAGTTATTTTTCTGCATTTCGTTTGATCTTTACACTTTCAGCCTTTTCGACTCAGAGTTTTTACGCATTTCTTTAATCATATTTTAGACAAACATTCATCTATGAGCACTGTCGAAGTGTTTTGCTTTATAGAGTTTACTTTAAATAAATTGTTAGCACATGTCCTAGGATCAATCTGATCAATCCTGTGAGTCACCAAAGTTAGATTTGGAAGATCAGCAGTTGTTTACCAACTTTCACGGTAAACAAATTGGCACACCAAGTGGGATAATTCTAACTCTTATAAAAGATTTTTCTAAATTTTGAAAATCTGCATTCATCAGTCTTTTCCTTTGTGAAAACTTCGTTGTATGTTATTAAGAAGTGGTAAAGTAGCCACTACAAACGAAGAGAGGCCAAGGAGAAGATACACGAGAAAAATGGCGACGAATACTAGTCAGCCAAACAATCCAAACCCTCAAGTGAGTGGTTCTAACCCTTAATCGAGTAATTCGAATGCCCAGCCTAGTACCACTAGCCCTAAAAATGTGCCTAGGAGCGATGTGGTGCCACCCCCAGTCCCTTGGACAAGATGGCCAGTAGCGCCACCCGTTATGTCTGAACCAATGCCATCAATGGCAGGATCAGGGTCGACATATACGAGGTCTTATACTCAACCCATTTTGGAGTACATTGGGCCACAGGGATCTAATCCCCAAACTCCACCAGGAGGAACTTCGACGTTCATGCACTTTCCTCCTCTAGGATTTTCACAACCATTACCAAGGAATCCACCTTATGGAATGCCGACGTCAGTGATGCAAAGCCTCCAAAACGCCCCCCCTGTGTTCTCAGAAAATGTAATATCTTCGCCATCACAAGGGTCGGGATCTGGGATAAATATGGGTCGAAATGGTCAAAGTATAGGTGTAGGATATTCCACCCAAGGTCCTAGTCTGACAAATATTTCTATAGCATGTTTAAGACAGCAAATGGATGAGAGTAACCTACAAATGGTACAAACCTTGTCCCAAACTGTGGGGGAAATTTGCCAGCCTTTGATCCAAAACACTACCCAAACCAACCAACAACTAGCAGCGCAATTGGCACGTATGGCAGAGTTTATGGGTGTACCAGCCCCTGTTCTACACCCAACAAGGGAATATATACGAGAAAATCAAGGTGTGGCTATTGTGGAGACCATTCCCCAGCAGAACCCAGGGAACATACCTGAGGCGAATCTAGAAAACTAGGGAGTAGTCGAACCCCCTAGAGTCGAACCACATAGGAACCAAGTGCCAATTCCTATAGAGACAGAATAAGGGGTAGTTATAGTAAATAGAAACCAAGATGCTGACCACGTTGTGCAACAAGTTTGACATAACAACATAGCAGCAGATAACAACCTAGTCGCCATGGTCGAAAGGATAATGGCTCGAAATGGGGTAAATTTTGGTTTTACAAGGCCAAACTATACATCACCGACAGTAGATTACATTCTCCAATCAGAATTACCTCCTAGGACGAAGGTCCCAAAGTTTACCAAATTCTCAGGAGATACCACCGAATCTACTGTCGAACATGTAGCCCGATATATGATTGAAGCAGGAGAGATTGCAAATGACGAAAGTCTTAGGATAAAATATTTCCCAAGCTCTCTTACCAAAAATGCTTTCACTTGGTTTACAACCCTACCCCCTAACTCAATCCATAATTGGACTTAGTTAGAACGTTTGTTCCACGAACAATTCTACATGGGGCAAACCAAGATTAGTTTGAAGGAATTGGCTAGCATAAAACGAAAATTTACTGAGCCAATAGACGATTACCTAAATAGGTTTCGATTACTTAAGGCTAGGTGTTTTACACAAGTGCCAGAACATGAATTGGTCGAAATGGCCGCAGGTGGCCTTGATTACTCTATTAGAAAGAAGTTGGATACCCAATATCTGAGGGATATGGCCCAATTGGCTGATAGGGTTCGACAGTTAGAACGTCTGAAAGACGAAAAGGCTAAGGCAAATAAGGGTAAAAAGATAGCCTATGTTGAATATAATGAGGATGTCGAAGGTTTATGTGATGAACCATTGCAGTTCGACGAAAGTGAGATAGATGTTGCCGAGTTGAAGCAGGGTCCTCCGTATGCTTGCAAAATGTTAGCCCCTTCGAACGGCAAAAATCCTGTCGAACCTGAAAAGAATGATAGGTTTCCAAAGAAAACATATACTTTCGATATCACTAAGTGTGACGAAATTTTTGATTTGTTTGTTAAAGATGGACAAATGATAGTTCCCGCTGACGCTAAAATTCCACCTTTAGAACAAAGGAAAAAGAGAGGGTTTTGTAAATACCGTAATTTTCTGGGTCATAAAACTTCTCTATGTTTTCTTTTCAGGGATTTGGTGCAAAACGCTATCCAGGAGGCCTGGCTGAAATTCAGGGAGAAGAGCAAAAGCCAAATGAAAATTGACTCTAATCCTTTACAAACAGTGGATGTCCACTATGCTGAGCCCACAGAGGTGCACATGGTCGAAGTTGCTGATGACCCCGACTGCTCAATCAATATGGTGGAAGTTACTGAGGACTTTGCTAATGATACTGTTCTATTCAAGGTTACCGAAGACCTTGACATCAATGCCATGGAGAAACTCATGAGCGAGGCCGTTGATGGCTTCGACAAAGCTACTGATGGCTTGGACGATGGGATCACTGAAGATTCCAACGTGATGCTAGTTACCAAAGAAACTGCTGACGGTTTTGTTAGGATTGACAAGGCTGCTGAAGGCCTTAATGTAGACTTCTGCAAGCTAGACCTTAGCGCTGATGTCGACATGGACATAAATATGGTCGAGATTATACAACAAAAGACCATGGAGGTTGATGAAGTAAGCCGCCAAGAAGAGTATAACAAAACGGCGTATCTGAAACAGAAAGAGACTATCATTGATTTCCTTCACCGCTGCCAAAAGAAGGGGTCAGGAGTCATGCTATGCCCTAGATGCAGCGCAATCTTTGACTAAAAAGCTGCCCACAATCTTGAGGGGATTAGGAAGTCTAGAGAGAGAAGGGAACATAAAACATCTCATGGTCAAAGGGGTTTCGATCCCAGAAGGTCCTCTTCAAAACAAGTGGGAGGAAAAACGCAGTTCCCAGGGGCCAAACCCAACACTTTCAAACCAACAAGTAATGCACCAATGGGAAGCTGGATGAAACCTGTCGAAGGCAGGAAAAAAGGTCAGAAGTTTGACGTGGACAAAGGTTCTTAATTTGAGTATCGAAAGGAGTTCCAAACTTCCAGCAAATCAGCTTATATCTCTGAAAACTACAAAGGGAAGAATCTGATGTCTCGATCACAATGAAGGAGAGAATAATGTAGAAGGAAAGCCCTCGGGGAGGCTCAGTCGAAGGACCAAGGAGAGTCCAGTGCTAATGTCCCTATTGTTAATAACGGAGGGGACCAAATAAAGATTGCTGAAAAAGTGTCTGTGGGGCGAAAATTGTTTTGCTCCTAAGAGGACAAGCATGAGAAGGTTGTCGCAGATGATGAGGAAATGACGGGCAACTTCGACTCTGGATCTGAGGCTTCCCTCGACATCATAGTCAATGTGGTGTCTGTAATGCCTAGGGATTTCGACCGAATTACAGAGGTCGAAGACTTAGACGCTTGCACTGAAGCAGAAATGGCGGCACACAAGCCTGTGTGCTACTATGTTATGAATAATGGAAGCGCCGAAGAGCAGAACGCCTTCTTTGAACGACATACTGAGGCGTTGAGAAGCCATCTAAAGCCTCTCTACATCACGGGAAAAGTTGAGAATGTGGCAGTGAACAAGATATTAGTTGACTGTGGCACAACAGTAAACCTGATGCCACATTTCTTATTAAACAAGATTGGGAAGTATGATACTGATACTAAGCCACACAATATGGTTCTTTCAAATTATGAAGGAAAAGTTGGCACCACACTGGGTGTTATACAAGTTGACTTGATAGTTGGGACAATTACTAGGCCTACTGTCTTCATGGTAGTGGAAACAAAAGCCAACTACAATCTACTCTTAGGACGAGAGTGGATACATGGCATTTGAGCAGTTCCATCTTCGATGCATCAGAGGACTACCATCTGGAGGCCGGATGGCATAGTCGAGAAAATCGAAGCTGACCAAGGGTATTTTAAAGCACCAATAAATCATGTCGACAGACGTCAGTTCGACAAGCATCTGGCTCATATTGCCCCTTGTGGTCCAGCAGACTTTGAGTTTGTCCCAGATGATGAGACATTTTGCTCATTGTACCTGCATCCCGTCGACGGTTTCCATTGGGATAAGGAGGTGCCAGGAGAAAGGCTCTCATACCTTGGCACGCCTTCAGTAGACCCCACAGGGTGGGGAAGCGAATTCAATGATAATGACTGAGTTCGAAGTGTTGAAAAGAATTTCTGCTTATGTGGCCAAAACCAAATTACAAGCGGCTTTGGAAGTTGCCAATGAATATATGGATGTCGAAGCCAATTCAGGATTCCACCAAGAAGGTCCTGGTAAGGACTTCGACCCAGAACCACCTGATAAGGTTCAGGGTGTAGAGCAAGGCCAGAGGCTCGATGCCATCTATGATGATGAGCCTTTGGGATTTGAAAAGGATCTGCTGGCAAATAACATTAAGATGCTAGCACAGGATCCACTAGAAGAGATCGACCTGGGAGAGGGGGCAACAAGAAGGCCAACATATGTCAGCACCAACCTCGACCCACAACTCAAGGTCGAAGTTACCCAGTTACTACAGGAGTTTAAGGTCTGCTTTGCATGGGATTATGACGAGATGCCTGGTTTGAGTAGAGAACTGGTCGAGCATAAGCTGCCGATCAAGCCTGGGAAGAAGCCAGTCAAACAGAATCCAAGACGGTTTGCACCAATAATTCTCTTAAAGATAAAAGAGGAAGTCGAAAGACTGCTTTGATGCAAATTCACCCGCACTGCCAGGTATGTCGAATGGTTAGCTAACATTGCACCTGTTATTAAAAAGAATGGTTCTTTAAGAGTTTGCATAGAATTTAGAGATCTAAATTCTGCAACCCCAAAGGATGAATATTCTATGCCTGTGGCAGAAATGCTAGTCGATTTCGCCACAGGACACGAGTATCTTAGTATGTTAGATGGGTACTTTGGGTATAACCAAATATTCATTGCTGAAGATGATGTCCCCAAGACAGCTTTTCGTTGTCCTGGAGGCTTAGGCACCTACGAGTGGGTAGTAATGCCTTTTGGCCTAAAAAACGCTGGGGCAATGTATCAACGAGCAATGAACTCAATCTTCCATGATTACATAGAGACTTTCATGCAAATATATATTGATGATATTGTGGTTAAGTCTATTTCAGGGAAGTGTCACTTAGACCATCTTCGACGGTCCTTTGAAAGGATGAGAAGACATGGTCTTAAAATGAATCCTCTTAAATGTGTGTTTTGTGTGCAGGCAGGGGATTTTCTAGGCTTTGTGGTCCACAAAAAGGGGATCGAGATCAATCAAAATAAGACCAAATCCACCATGGAAGCGAAAACGCCATCAACAAAAAAGGAGTTACAATCACTGCTGGGCAAGATTAATTTCTTGAGAAGGTTCATATCGAACCTAAGCGGAAAAACGCAGGCCTTTTCACCATTACTTCGATTTAACAAAGATGGGTTCAAATGGGGGCAAACTCAGCAGGAAGCCTTTGACAAGATCAAGGAATACCTGATCCATCCTCCAATTCTTTCACCACCTTGTAGGAATAGGAGTATGAAATTGTACATAGCTGCGTCAGATAAAACCTTAGGGAGCATGCTAGCTCAAGAAGATGAGAATGGCGTCGAAAGGGCCATTTACTACCTTAGTAGAGTTTTGAATGATGCAGAAACTAGGTATAGGATGAACGAAAAATTATGCTTATGCTTGTATTTTTCTTGTACAAAATTAAAGCAATATATCAAACCAGTTGATGTTTATGTTTCGTCTCATTTTGATGTTATTAAACATATAATGTCTAAACCTATTTTGCATAGTCGAATTGGTAAATGGGCACTAGCGTTAACTCAATACTCTTTAACATATAAGCCTTTAAAGGCAGTTAAAGGACAAGTGGTAGCGGACTTCATAGTCGACCACTCCATAAATGAAAGCACTTTGAATTATGTCGAACTGGAACCTTGGAAGCTATACTTCGATGGCTCTAGCCATAAAGATGGAACAGGCGTAGGCGTGTTAATTATTTCTCCTAATAAAATTCCAACAAAATTCAAGTACAAGGTCGAAGGACTTTGTTCCAACAACGAGGCTGAGTATGAATCCCTAATAGCTGGACTTGAGATTTTGTTAGAATTGGGGGCAACTCGAGTCGAAGTAATGGGAGACTCAGAGTTGTTCATAAAGCAAATTACAAAGGAGTACAAATGTGTTAAGGAAAATCTTATCATGTACTTTGTAATAGCCAACAGACCACTGAAGAAATTCGAAGTGGTAAGCATTCGACACATACCTCGACTAGAGAATCAAGTGGCCAATGACTTGGCTCAGATTGCTTTTGGGTATAAAGTTTCAAAGGAAAAGTTACAAGAGGCAATCGAAGTTAGAGGTAAAGTTGTGTCTGTTGGATTATGCCCATCAGATCTAGAAGTGACGAAGCTTGGATACGCCGATGAAGAAAATTTCGAGATTTTTGCAATAGACAGCTTGACGGACAAAGACTGGAGAAAGCCCATAGTCGAATACTTACAGGATCCAACAACATCCACAGAGTGAAAGGTCAGGTATCAAGCCTTAAGTTATGTTCTTCTAGGTAACGAATTATTTAAAAAGACCACTGAGGGAGTCTTACCTAAATGTCTGAGTGAATCAAAGGCATATCTTGCCCTTTCTACTGTCCATAGTGGGGCACATCAAGTAGGTCATAAGATGAAATGGCTTTTGTTTCGAAAAGGCATGTATTGGACTACCATGCTAAAGGATTGCATTGAATTCGCCAAGGGCTGCCAGTAATGTCAAGTTCATGCTGGCATACAACTTATCCCTGCAAGTGAGCTACATTCCATAGTCAAACCATGACCTTTTAGAGGTTGGGCTTTGTATTTGATTGGAGAGATTCGACCTGCATCGTCCAAAAATCAGAGATACATTTTGGTAGGTATTGACTATTTTACGAAGTGGATCGAAGTGATACCTTTACCAAATGTGGATCAAGAATATGTGATCGAATTCATTCAAAAATACATCATTTATAGGTTTGGAATCCCAGAGACAATTACAACAGATCAAGGATTAGTCTTTACTGGTCGGAAAATGCAGGAGTTTGCTAAAGAAATGGGTTTCAAACTCTTAACCTCTACACCTTATTACGCTCAGGCTAATGGTCAGGTCGAAGCAGCTAATAAAGTGGTGATTGGTTTGATAAAAAAACATGTGGGAAAGAAGCCTAGAAATTGGCATAAGACATTAGATCAGATCCTCTGGGCATGTCGAACCTCTCCCAAAGAAGCAACCAACACTACTCCATTTCGATTGACTTTTGGTCATGACGCAGTATTACCTGTCGAAATCTACCTTCAGTCAACAAGGATCCAAAGACATCATGAAATTCCTTCTGAGTCTTATTGGAATATGATGTTAGATGAATTGGTAGATTTGGACGAAGAAAGACTTAACGCTTTGGAATTACTAAAGAGACAAAAGAAAAGAGTGGAGAAGTCTTACAATAAAAAGGTTAAGATTAAGACCTTTTCGCCTGGAGATTTAGTTTAGAAGGTAATCCTGCCTATGGATCGAAAGGTCAGAGCCTTGGGCAAACGGTCCCCAAAATAGGAAGGCCCATTTCAAATTACGCAAGTATTTTCTAATGGGGCCTATGAAGTCGAAGAATTAGACGAGGATTAAAGAATCTTGAAAGTAAATGGCAAGTATTTGAAAAAGTATAAACTAGCACTTCAAGAAGTTAAAATTGCTAAAGAGTAATTTGAAGTAAAAAGGCGAAGCCAACATGGGTATTCATAAATGCCAAAATGGCTTAAAATTCATTACATAAAAAGCCTCAAAGGGCTATGAAACATTGTACTAAAAAGAAAACATTACAAAGAAATTACATGCTAAAAAGGGAGATTCTCTTTCATCTTCAAATATTTTGACTTATGGAGTTCAAGGCGCTTCTCACACAAGGTCTTGTCAAATCTTAAACGTGCAATCTCTTTCTCCAGTTGTCGAGCTTCCTCAGCAAAAGTTATGGCATTGTCTAGTTCTTTCGACAAGCCAGAGTCATCAAAGGCAGACAGCTCAACGTTGCGCTTTTTGGCCTTAGAGATCTTGGCTCGAAGCTTTTTAATTTTTCGCTCCCAAGAGGCAATGTTTTGATCATTAAGGGTGATCTCTTGCTTATTCTTCTCTTTGGTTTCCTCCAGTTCTGCTACCTTATTTTCAGATTCAGTGGCAGCGGTCCAAGAGACAGCCTCGCTTCCGGATTTGATTGAAATTGCATCTTCAATTTGAGGCAGTCGCTTAAGGTCAGCATGGACTTGGTCGATCATAGTGCCAAGCTCTAAAATGACGTTAGCAGATTAAGGAGAAATAGTGTGGATGTCGACCTGTTGAAGGAGACTTTTCAGGGAAATATGAGTGACATCATCCATTTGTAAGAGCTTGAAGAGGTCACCCTTAAAAATCTTTTCTTTGATATTTAGGAGGATGTTGTCGTCAGGCTTGCTCGAAGGTTGATCCTCAGAGGCAGTTGAAGCACTAGGAGTCTTATCAAAGGAACTTCATCGACTGCCAAGGAGGATCTTTATGTACCTTCGAGGATTGCTGACCTTCAAGGTATCAAGTTCTTTTTCAGAGAGGTCTGCTCCATACACAATTAAGGATATGTTGCCTTCAGTAGCAATAGTAGTTGGTGGAATAGTGGTGGCTCCGACAGGAGTCGAATCATTAGCAGGCCCTTCATCAGCTTTCTTTTCCTCGCCTTTGTCTTCCTCCTCTTCATCTTCATCCATGTGGTCATCAGTATTATCTCCATCACTGTTGCCACCAAGCTCAGTTTGGCGCATTGGTTCTTCATCCTCCTCCATCTCTTCCTCCCCCTCTAGATCAGCATTTTCAGCCCCAAGGGTTTCGACCACTAGTGAGTCATCCTCATCAGCCAGGGGTCCCTGGGTTCTCTGCTTCAAGATTATTCTGATCATCATCTTTATCATGGTCAGAGCCATCTCTCTGGGACGTGGGGTAGTCAGTTATGTCAACACTTATGTAGGGTCGAAAGATGGCGTCGAATAGACACTATAAAAAAATGACCTTTCCTTCAGTACTGTCGAAAAGGAGATTTTTGGGGGGCAATTTGTTAGCTCCTAAATTCGACGCCTATCTTAAGTTAGAGGAATTAATTGAAGTGTTAAACCCTTTGAAGAAGTTTGAAGGAGTTTGACTGAATCTTCATGGTGGGAGCCTAAGTCGAAGGTATGCTTGCATAAGGAAAATCTAAGCATGAGACTTAGAAATATTTCCAAGTATTAGAAAATACCATTCAACCTATACTTCTGATGATATTCCACGCGAAGTAATTCAAATTCAAATAAAGGAGGGAATGCTTATTATTATCCACTCCTAAAAAAGACAAGTGGCGCACATCCAGGGATTAGAAGCATGCAGCGCGACACTTGTTGTATGTTAATTGTTTCGGCAGTTGATAGCAGTTAGTCTAATTAGTATAAATAGGAGTTCTAGCAATAGGATTAGGTGTTGTGTTCAATTTATACAAGTTACTCAAAATTACTCAAAGTATCCGCGTGTAGAGAAACGAGTTTTGTGAGAATGATCGTGATGTAAACACCACTTTCCATTTCAATGCAATTTATTTACGTATTTTACTAAGAGTTTATCTTTTACTTCGTGCAAGTTATTTTTCTGCATTTCGTTTGATCTTTACACTTTCAGCCTTTTCGACTCAGAGTTTTTACGCATTTCTTTAATCGCATTTTAGACAAACATTCATTTATGAGCACTGTCGAAGTGTTTTGCTTTACAGAGTTTACTTTAAATAAATTATTAGCACATGTCCTAGGATCAATCTGATCGATCCTGTGAGTCACCAAAGTTAGATTTGGAAGATCAGCGGTTGTTTACCAACTTTTACGGTAAACAGGGAGCCAAAAGGAAATCTTGGAAGGTAAAGCAATTCAAAGTAGGATCATAAAATTGAGCAAAGGTCAGGATCAAGCCATTGTCCTCCTTGGTTAATATAATACTCAACAAGTTGTCATAAGTCTTCTTGAAGGCATCTCTGTGATCATTAATCAAAAGGGCTCCAAGCTTCTTCAGCTCATCAAGCTTAGATTCCCTGAGTTTGTATTGGTAAGTGTTTCTTCTATCAGATTTCTCCATAATTGAATGATCTACTATGAGTGATAGATTGCGGATTCCCTGAAAAAGTATGCACATGCTAAAATGATTTTCATGTGGCTAATATGCAAGTATGTATGCAACATCCATTGATTAAGAGGTTCAACATATTCTGGATAATTTGTATATACTTCTCAATGTAGGTTCAAAGGTTCGACGTATACATGATAATCAAGGTCTGTAGGGTCTTGGTTTCATGTAAAAACCCATATCCCTTCACAGGTAGGTTATAGTTTACAAAAAGGGAGGTTTAAAAAAAGGCCCCTAGAATCATAGACCCATTTAGAGATACCACTACCTGGAACGAATGACTCGTTGGTCAACGATGCTCCCAAAAGGATCTACTCTACATGTGTCATCTCGTGTTGTCCTTAATAGAGGAATAACACCAAGTAGGTGAATACGACTCTTGGCACATACTATCATGTGTGTATACTCAAGCTCAGGTATACAACTTTTCTCTCATGTAACATCATAAAGCCCAAACCCACAAAAGAGAATATAACAGATATCCAGGATATGAATATATAAAGCAATAAAGAATGTGATAAATAGAATAAAGATAAAGCAAGTAAAATAAAAAATATAAACACCCAAACACACATGAAAACAAGCAAAACTAGGCTAGACTATCTCTTGTAGGGGCAATTAAGTCCCTAGTGGAGTTGCTAGCTATCGCGCTGCGAAAAATAGAGAGTTGCCACCGAACTTTATTTATTCCAAAGGAAAGAGAAAATATCGATAAAACCCCAAAAGGTAAAGAAAATGGTCGTCATAACCAAATTTGGGTTCGGAAGTCGGCTATGCAAGGGGAAGGTATTGACACCCCTCACATCTGTTGTACTCAACGGGAACCATTTTGTTTGTTCTTTGCACGGATGAGTGTTATTATCTAAAGGTTACTTGTGATTAAGGGGAAAAAGATTTTAATTAATGTGTTTTCCAAGATTTCGAAATCCCGTGCCTACGTATTCTCATAGTGCAGGAGAAAATCTTTGTAGTTCATGGGGTAGAAAATAAGTGTTTGTTGGTTGTTTTTAGTGAATTATGTTAATGTTCATGTTTTAGCAGTTAAAAGTTACTTGTATACTCGCGTGTGGGAGGTTTAAGCATTATTTGTATTACGGTAGAACGGAAATAGCATGTCCTTTGTGAAAAGAACTTGAATGCCCTAAGGCAAAAAAATTGAGTTTGATTGATTATGATTGATTTTAAGTCCGAAGATGAATGTGGAAAATTGCCTTGACTTGAATTGCACTAAAGTCTATGAAAGAAGGTGAATACTTTGAATAATTGGGGCCTACATCTTGTATTCAAAGATACTTATAACAAGGATGGGAATAATTCGTCTCATTCTTCTTCGTTACTTAAGGCTCATGGCGCACAATTCGCACCGTATTTTAAAGTGTTTTGAGTTTATTTGCAAGAAAAAAGGATTTGTAGCCTTAAATGACGAAGCTCAGTAGTGATCAGGGTCTTGATCTCCTTCTGTCTCCATAGTCTTGAATATGCAGTCTTGAACTTGAAGTCTAGTGTAAGTACAGAGGTCTGACCCAATCAAGTGATCAAGGGACTTATGATCACTTAAATGGATAAGGGAAGCAGACAATGGTTCAGGACAAGGTAAAAAACAAAGTCCAATATCAAGTGTAATTAATTGATAAAGAATGAACTTGATCAACTACTCAAAGGTGAAGATCATGCTAAGGACATATTAAGCACATGGATTTATTTGAAGACTAAAAGCATAAAAAAAATTGGAGTTAACATGGATACCCTAATTTTTAATGAACTTAATTGAAAATTAAAGAACTAATCCTAATTAATGCCTATTTAAAATTTAATCATGTATTATTTTTAAAGTGATCAAAAATAATTTGTGTATTAAAGTGTTTTTAAAATGTGTAGTGAAAGTATTAAAAAAAACAAGTAAGTACAAAGATTAATTAATAAATTAAATCGATTTTGCAGGGGGCATGAATCTGAATCAGGGAGTGTATTTAGCAAGGGAGTTGGGCCAAATTGAAAGCACGTGGTTGCGCAGATTAAGTTCAGACCAGAAGGGTATGGATAGTGCGTCAGGAGTGTGGCAAGTAAATCCATGGGCATATGTCTTGGCAAGTCCCAACACGAAATGATAAGGGGAGAGGGGACTTCAGGTTCAACTCATTCATGCCTTAGCTTGTTATCTATTCTCGCTCCCTCTTAAATGTCTTTTGTTGCCATAGTTTTCTCCGCTGCGTCGGAGAAGCCCAATCTGACCAATTTCCACCACCAAAATACTCCTTTCAATGTCTTCTCTCCATATCCTGCATCAATTCTTCCTAAACTCCACTAGTTTTTCCAAATCGAGCTAAATCACTTAAGAACCCTAATAATTGAAATCAAAATTAAACGAAGACGGAGGGGAATCAAGACAATCCACATTGGGGCTTTGGTTCCCCTTAATGAATACTACATTGCAATAACAAACTTGTAGCAAAAAAAGAGGAATGATGTTGACCTACCTACAAGGCAGAGGTAGCCCTATAATTTGTTGAAACTTGAAGAGGATGATGAATACACAAAAACTATAAGAAGATTAGGTAAGCTTCGAATTCTTTAACCTTTTTCTTTCATAAATTCTTCTTCTTCATCTCCTTGGCACTTAGTCTGTAGGTTTGGATTAATTATTGTTGTTAATGCTTAGAAAGGTAAGATGTAGAGTGTAGTGTAGTAACATAAAGAGGTTGAGCTCAGTTGTAGCAAGCTTCAAGGTGAAGCTTGCTTAACTATGGAGAAAAAAAGCTTTGTAGAATGGTAGTGATTGGAGAGAAATTGAGAGCAGAGAATAGTGAAGTTGCAGAAAATGATTGTTAAAGATGATTGAAGGAGGAATGAAGATTATATAGAGATTAATCCTAACCATTTCAGACAATGATCTAGGGCAGTGGTTGTTAGAGTTAGGACAGGAATAAAATTAGTTGAATTTAATGAAGAAATTAGTTAGGAATTCTAACTCTATTAAGTGTTTCTGTAAGAAGCCGTTAGAATTAAATTTTAGTGTTATGCAGTTAGTGAAGTTAGATTGAAGTCTAATGAAGTTGAACTATTGGTGGTTAGCTTATGTCATGTAGCAATCAGTTAGGTTATTGAAAAAGGAAAACAATTATGAAAACTAGTTGGCGCGAGGTTAATTTGGACTTAGTTTGACAGTTAGGTTGTTATTTGAATTGGAAAATGTTAGTGAATGGAGTAACTGGTTAGTGTTAACTTGATTGACTTGGTGTTAGTTATGTTATGCTTGGATGTATTAGGTTAATGGATTGTGACTGAGTTACCAAAATTTCAATGAGTAGGCCAAACTGTTATGAAACTAGGGATTGATGTTAGAGCTACTAGTGAAATTTGGGATGATTAGTAAGTTAAATGCTATGTTAATTTATTTGTGAAAGTTAGTTTGATGTTGAATTGTAAGAAACCAGTTAAAAGTTTCTTTTTGATTGATGTTAATGAAATGATAGCTAACTGCAATGTAATTAATATGTTAGTGAACTTTGAAATGAAATGTTAGATTAATAAACTTGGAAATGCGGTAGGATTGAATGTTTGCCCTATATGAATTAGTTCTAATTTTGTTATGGAATGCAATGTTAGTGAGTTAGCTTGGAACTGAATTAAATTGTTAGAGCCTGGGAATTGTTTGGTATAGTTCAATTGATAGCAAAAAGAAGTGCTAATGGGGTGTTAATTGTTTAGGTTGCAATGCCATGTCTGTCATACCCTAATTTTGATCCCTAAGATCCCACATCATCTGCATAGTCTACACTACTACAAAATGTGCAAACAACAGCGCCCAAGTCACCACGGTTCTTCCAAAAACTGTGGTAATATATCTAAACTCAGGCGCTAATTTTTTATTATATTTTTTAGTTAAAATTTTATAGGGTATAATAAGTGTTGTAAGTATAACCGATATGATAAAATCAATCTTTCATGGGTTCGAACCTTAACTGTGGCAAAAAAAATTTTCATTTAACGTTAAGGCGCTCTTTTCTTTTTTATTTATTTTTAAATAAGGCATATCACTATGGTTATTATAGGTAACCGTCGTGATATAGTTTGCTATTATTTTAAAATATAAAATATAATTACGGTTATAGTTTTAAACCGTAACGAAATGTGATATTTTTTAATATATATAAACGAAACTATCTGTTGCCCAGTTCATAACAGCCGTTTCTCTCTAAAGAAAACCCTAACACAACCCTCTCCTCTCATGAATCTTAACCAATACTGTTACAAGTGAATGGAGAAAAGAAGCTTAAGGGATATCTGACGGAAGCAACGTCCGGCGCAAACTCATACGGCGCGAAGATGGTATGTTCTCCTGCTCTCTTCTTTCTACTCTTCTTCTGGATGTCGTTGATGTTTAGAATTTAGGATTATTATTTTAGGGTTTGGTTTTAGGATGTTGTGGAAAACATTATGTTATTGATGTTTTAGGGTTAAGTTTGATTTTTGTAGTGTTTCCTTGTAGATACATGGTGATTGTGGTGGTAGCAAGCGTATGGTGGTAGCAAGCGTATACTATGGTGAAGTTTCATATGCTTTTTGTTGCCATGAAGAAAAATATAAGAAGTATGAAGTTATTGTATAAACTTCATCCACTTTATATTTTTTCTTCATGGCATCACAAACTAGATAAACTTGATATATCTTGATTTGTTACAGTTCCACGATTATTTTCAATAAGAGGTGCGTTATTGACTCAATGTATCTTGATTTGTTACAGTCCCACTTGGGATTTTGTTGCTTAAATAATGTATGTTTTATTATTGTGTTGCATGGATTTGTTGTATGTTGCTGTTGTTGACAATATTCTCAAAACAAGAATAAAACATTGCTAAATCCCAAGATAGAGGCTTCTTGTGACTTAGCAATGTTTTGTTCTTTAAATTCTTATACAGGTTGACAAGTTTAGTTTATAATATACTATGTATATTGTTTATTTCACTAACCTTTTAATGAAAATGCAATAATTTATATTGACATAGAAACTTATATTCTGAAAATTAAGATGTATTTGAAAACCAACCTATATCAATCAATGTTTTTCGAATCGCATCCGTCTCATTCAACACATTTTATGTTCCTTAACACATAATATATGGTTCAATGGTTTGTTTGCTTTAATTTATCGATATTTACAATCGCGTTATTTAGCGACGATGATGAGGTAAACTATAACAAAAGATATTGATGCATTGAAGGAATTAGATCATTGAACCGTATATGTGTTAAAGAACATAAAATGTGCAGAATGAGACGTATTCAATTCGAAAAACATTGGTGTGTTTAAGTTGGTTTTCAAGAATAGTTTAATTTTCAGATTATATATTTCTTTGCCAATTTTAATGTTTGTATTTCTTTAAATAGGTGTATGGTAAACCAAGCAATATACACTGGTATATAATAAAAAATAGGTACTTTCCACGACGGTTTTCTACAGTAACCGTGATCTAATATAATTTATTTGTTGCTAGGTTTCGAACCCAGTACCTTAAGACAAAGACAACAGTTATTAAGCATTACCGTTGTGACATACCGCACGTTTTCCAAAATACAACAACGGTCCCAGGGCCGTGATTATAAGTAGCGCATTTACCACAACACTCTACATAACAACGCCTTGGTCTGCGTTATTATATGTATTTTTCAACCGTTGTTAAAAGGATTTTTCGTAGTAGTGCTATCATGCATTTCATCTCGCATATTGCCCAAATTATATGCCGGAATAAACTTGTTGGATTTACAATCGAATCGGCCAAACTAAAAGTCATCTGTGCGTAAAATCAGTGGACGAAAAGTTTTAAAATTGAGTTTGCAAACGTGAGTTATATTTAATCTACGTTCCGCGTAGTTTAACCTGGCGTGCTCGTTTTAGTTTTTCGACTACTTTTAGGTCGCATTTTGATCAGTTTGAGCCTTTTAACCGGGGAAAATTTATTTTAAAATTTGACCAAACACTGTATTTTTCCGAGTCATTTATTTCGTGCTAATTATTTTGGTGTATTCATTTTATTTTTTCGAGCATTTCGATACCAGTCTATTTTTTTCGTTTTAAACACGATTTTATTTTTATTTTTAATTAATAATCATTTTATTAATCAGATTTTTTATTATTATTTAGATTTTTATTTCAAAATAGTTTATTTTATTTATTTAAAAATAATAATATAACGGCATTTTGTTTTATTATTCTTTTAGCATAACTTATTAATTAAGTTTGGAAAAAGAGTTTTGTTTTTTAATTTTATTTGTGAAATACGTGTACATACTGAGACCAAAACCTGTGCATGAAGGACATTAGAAAAGTAGGTATAAAAAATTGCATGCATGCACCTGCTTTCATGCGAGGACCCCACTTCCATAAACATCTTCATGCGCTGGCCCCTTCACTTTTCCACTTGATCCGTCTCTCTCAAACACACAAACCCATCGTAGTGCTGCTTTCAACTGTTTTCCTTCTCTCTTCGGCTTCCACACTTTGCATTATATATCTCTATCTCTATCTCTATCTCTATCTCCCCCTCTCTCTCAAGACCATAACATGCCATTACCATCTGATAGCTTGCTTTCACTCATGGGAGCTTGAAAAGAAAAACCATAAAAATATTTATTATTCATCTTCTCCCCTTTCCACGCACAACTCACAAAATCTCACATTATTACACACACATACCACCACCATGTAACAACAAGTCATGTCATAACCTTTCCTCATCACCTCACTGCGCAAGATTTTGGAAACAAAAGCTTAACACATACTTGAAAAATAGTACACACGCTTCATAGGGATACAACAAAAGGCCACTTGCAGGCACTCCATTAGAATTTCTTCATGAGAGTTTCTCTTCAACTTCTCTCACACATAAACAAAAACCTGCATTTTTTTAAAAGAGAAAATCACTCTTCATTTTTTCTACTTACCAACCATAACTATGTGAAAGCATAGTAACACCTTTATCTTCCACATTAAAAGCATCCCCACAATACTCTCTTGAGGTAGCAACCATTCAAGACAACTAAACACCACCCTTTGGCCTTCAACACCACTTCGCACCACCTCCCCTTGCTAGCTAAAAACACCAACAGAATCCCTGCGAAAAGACTCCCCCCTTCACCTTTTTTTTGATACAGACATCACATATACACACACCTAGACACTCCCTCTCCTCACCTCATAAAAGATACGCTGCCTGCATATTTTCTTGGAAGAGAAATATCCACCATGTAAGAAACGCAATAAACCTATACTTCTGTTATCCTTTCTTCAACTAAATCGCTCACATCTGCCAGCTTACAACATCCCTCCGGCCATGAATATTCACGAATCAAACATACCTCCGCCTTAAACTCATTCTTCCACTCTTGCCATCACGTTAACCATGCAAAAACCATAACCTCCACCTCTAACTCTTTCCTACTTCTTTAACCAAACAAACCATGTAAAAGACATAACTTTTCTTCATCATCTACACACATCGGTTTACCTCTCTCAACTTTCATACTCCTATCACAGTGAGAAACACCTCCACCATAAAAGCGCCACTGCCACACTCTTTGGTTAGCTACAACGTCGCATGTGGATTCTAGTGGTGGAAGCGATTAGAAACGACAGCGCACGAGGGATGTCGAATTTCGGCGACGAGGGAGAGAAAGAGTTCCTTCTTTCAGGTTCATTCTTTTTTCTTAACTAACTTTTTTTTTTCTCTGTGTTTTAAAAAATAAGTTGACTTTTTATTTTTATTTTTGTTCTTTTTAAGTTATTTGGAATTTTGTTTTATGTGTCATGTGAGAACTTTAGGATTCTTATGGTTTGTGTGCTTAAGATACACCTACATATGTTTACTACAATTTACAATTATATACATATATATTTATGGCTTAATACCTTTTTTGGTCCTCTACCTATGACTCGGGGTCCATTTTGGTCCTCTTCCTTTTAAAAGTTCCAAGTTGGTCCCTTACGTTTTAAAATGGTACCACGTTAGTCCTGTCTGTTAGAAACGCTAGATTATTACAAAAAACCTGGTTGACGTGTTAAGTTATTGCTGAGGTGTAATGTATGGTTTGGTTATGTGGCATGATGAGTATTGGCCTTGCTGAGGTGTCATCTGAAGTAGCATATTATTAGTATTTTCATTATTTTATTAAAACATGTGTTGAAATAGAAAGCCCTAGCAGACAAAGAGAGAAGAAGAAAGCTCAGGAAGACGAAGAGCATGAAGAGAGAAGAAGCAAGTTGAGGAAGACGAAGACATAACATAGTTGGCGGTTAGTTTACATGACCTTGTCTACTATGAATGTGTGTAAATGTTGCGTTTTCTTGATCTGATTAGGTATCTAGGGTTTTTTTGCCCCTTTTTGTAATATGCTATTATGTTATGTTTTGTTGTATGTAATGTTGCGTTTGATTGTATTTGGTAGAAATGGAAGAAATTTTGTGTTTGAAAATTCATCATAGTGGTGAATTTGTGGACTCTGCAAAAACCGATTATGTGGGGGGTAAATGTAATGATTTAGATATAGATGTGGATAGGTGGTCCTACTTTGAATTGGTTGGTGTTCTGAAAGATCTAGGTTACACTAATGTAGACACTATATATTACAATGACCCCATATTTGGGATGAATGTTCTTAAGGATGATAAGGGTGAGTTAGAGGTAGCTGACCGCTGTAGGGTACATTTGAAAGTTGACATTTACATAGAACATCCGTTATCTTAACCATAATATATTGAAAATCCTATAGACATGATGGAGGAAGAAGCCATAAATGAAGAACCATTAAATATGGTTGATCCGGAGGTAGAATCCATCCTTGAAGATCTTTATGAAGAAGTCATAAAGGATAAGAATGTAGGTACTGATGGTGAGGGTGCGAACAATAATGGTGTTAAGGGTATGAATGTAGGTGAGGCTGTAAACAATAATGGTGTTGAGGGTATGAATGTAGGTGAGAGTGTGAACAATGATGGTGTTGAGGGTATGAATGTAGGTGAGAGTGTGAACAATGATGGTGAGGTTCATGATGTTATAGATACTAATGTTGGTTTGTTGAATGAGGTTACAAGCTCTGATGACAGTGAGGATGAGAGTTACTGTTATGATAGTGCTTTGGAAGTTACATTTAGTGATTCAGATATGAGTGTGGATTATTATGAAGAACACTTATCCAATCTTGTTGAATATGATGGAAACCATGAAGAAACAAGTAAAAAGAAGAAAAAGAAATGGGAAGGAGACAGTGGAGAGGAGAATGTGAGTTTATATGATAGTGAGGAGTTAGATAGTGGATGTGATAGTGAGGAGAGTGATGAACCAAGGAAGAAGAAGTATCCCATTTTTAAGTTATTGAAAGATATGGCTCATTATAAATGGGAGTCGGGAACTTATTTTAACTCAAAAAGTGACTTTAAGGAAGCAATTCAAATGTATGTTGTCTGTCGCGGTGAAAATTAGATACCATAGTTATTAATGAACTAGGATCACATTTATTTCGACACCGACTTTGATTTATCCAAAGGAAAAGTTCAAGGTCAAAAACCTAAATGGGGAGATCTAAGGTTCGGGGGTTGGTTACGCCTAGGGAAGGTATTAGCATCCTAAACGTCCGTAGTACTCTACGGGAACCTCTTGTTTTATTATGTTATTTTTATTTTTATATTTCGCTTGCTAAGGGTACTATGCTAAAGGTTGAGAACCCTAGGGGTTAGTATCTAAGTATACTCGATAAGGCATCGTACCTTACGCCTACGTATCCTCGGGTGTAGAATCAGAGTATGTGTAGTTCTAAGAAGAGGAACTTCTTGACGGGGTCAAGGTTCCAAGAGGGAAGTAAGGTTTTGGGCAAAACCTTACATAGAGTACGGTGACTCTAAAGTTGTAGGATGGTCCAAGAGGGGTAGGTTTGTAAATGTTCATGGAGGACATTTACTCGGAGTATAAAAACTCCGATCCTAAAGCTAAGGTTTTTAAGTGTCTACAACGAGACATGGAGTACGAAAACTCCGGATTTAAGGCCAAGGGATCTAAGAGTTAGTCTTATGACGGTTTAGTCAATATTAGTGACCTTCCTTTGGATTTAAAGGGGGATATAACCGATATAAATAATTTAAAAGTTAATAGCAAAATAATTCATGCAATTATATTATAAAAGTAAAAAAACATAAAATCATGATTTAAACTTCAACATATAAGGCAAACAAATAGTATTCAAACAAGACATTCAAATCATGCATCATATATGTATTTGCGGAATCAACGAGATTTAAGCATGCATTTAGAAAATTAGAGACGAATACGGTATAAGAGGTTATAAGCTTATTTTAATTGGAAAAAAAACATGATATAAATCAAAGGATTATTTATGTTGAAACGATGATTAATTTTAAATGACCTTATAAAACAAACTCTTATTAAAAGTTTATCAATTAAAAAAGAAATTTGCACCCGAAAATTTATTATGAAAATTATACGTTTTTTTTTTATGATGATATACTTATATAAAAAACGAGTTATTATTAAGATTAAAATTATCTTATGAAAAACTAAATTAGATTGCTATATAAAAAAAAGAACCATAATGTTAAGTTATTATAACAAAAAACAAATTATATTTTACTTTTATAACAAATTATATTTTATTTTTATAACAGAAAAAAAACAGATTGTCTTTTATTTTTATAACAAATTATGTTTTATATTTTATTTTTAACAAATTAAATTTTATTTTAAAACAAAGAAACAAATTATGTTTTACTTTAAAAAAACAAGATTAATGTTTTACTTTAAAAAAACAAGATTAATGTTTTACTTTAAAAAAACAAGATTAATGTTTTACTTTTAAAACAGATTAATTGATTACTTAAAAAAAAATTGATTTAAAAAAAAAAGGGGCGCATGGCAAAAAAATATGAGTGTGCACACAGGATCAGGGAAACCAATAAACTCGGAAAGAACCAGAAATGCTGAAACATTATCAAACCACCTCTTTCTCTCTCGTTCTATCGCTCTCGTTTCTTCTCTCTCGTTCTCCTACCCTCCGATTCCTGGTTATAATCTGTTCAAACCCAATGATTTATCACCCTAAATCATTACTCTATTCCAACCGTTCTCACAATCTACCCAGAAAAACCATGAACCCCAAAATCCCAAATTAAACCCAGAGTTACATGCAAATGGCAATCGAACATAGTAATCACAAATTGACGATGTCGAATACAAAATATGAAGAATCAACACAAGATACATGAAGAAGAAAGGGTGGTTTCAGGTTTACCTATCGGAGACCCTCCGATGGGGCTTTAACGGCGGCGCGTGAGCTGAAGATGGATCCTCGTGATGCTCTAGGTGGTATCCTTCTTTATTTGTGCCTTCGTATACGCTTGTTGTGATCTCTGAGTTCTTTGGGTGATGATGAGCACTTCCGGTGTTCTGAGCCTCGATCGTATTGTTTAGAATGCGTGGGATTCTCGTTGTTTTTCCGTCAATTTTTTCTGTGTCCGTTCTGCCAAACCCTTGTCCCCTTTTATAGGCCGATGATGAATTAGGGAACTTGAAAATCTTGAATGCTGATTTATAATGTGTTAAATGATTTGATCTGATTTGGTTGGATTTGGAAAGGTTTTGAAGGGTTTGAAAGGCTTGATACGATCTGATTGTGATTTGGTTTTAAAATGGAAAATTTTTTAAATTGCTTTTGAATACGATTTACTTGGTTTGCTGATTTGGGAAGTTTTTTTTGAATTTGAAATTTGAATTTGTGATACGGTTTTAATCTGGAAGATCCAAAAATTGTCCGCTTTTGATATGATCTCTTGTAATCATTGAGTTGAGTGCTCTGATTGATCCAAATTGGAAGGAATTGATGTTGGCGGCGTCTTTACGATGTTGTCCTCAATTCTTAATTTTGAAGATGATGAAATCTCTCTGATTCAAAAATATTCTGAGGCCAAAGTAGGGATTCCTGAAAGGTTTTGGACGATTTTAATTACCAAGGTAAGTAACGTGTTTGCAGCAGAGGCAATGTCAAAATATCTAGAAAAAATCCTAGACCACTTTACTGCTCACGTTCTCACGCTTAGTTAACAGTTTTTCTTTTCAATTTCTCCGCAGTTATGTGATCTGTAGCCGATTACCCACTGCTTCTATATCAACATGAGTAAGCTTCAAAATAATCATGTTGTTGCTTACTACAGGGCCTGCATTTGTCGCCATCAATAATATAAATACTGTTGCTGCTTTTCTGGAATCTTAGTAGGAATTGTAACACGTTAAACTTTGGGATGAAATGTTGTGAATCCCACTTGTAGAAATATTGAATATCGAAACAATGGAAGTAGTGTTAAGAATTTATGCTCGAGATACTATCTACATCCACAGGGTGAGTTCCTTCCATCGTGATTATCTTGTACTATTTTGCTTTGCAGGACTGTGTTGGCAAATTGATCTAACTTGCTGATTTTTGTTTCCGTTTCTAACTCACATTCATTGGTTGTCTTAAATCTTAACCTTTTGCTTTTGTTGACAACTTGGTTCACACACACCACCTGTAAAAGGGGATGTTTTGCAACAGTCTTCTTCTTTATCAGTGGAAAGAAAACTTAGGACGTGGCGGTTTTTTTGGTGAATATCTTCAGCGACAAATTTTTACAGCAGTACTCCATCGGAACCTATAAGCTTCCAATTACAGTCAGTTAGTGGTCATCTTAAATTGGAATCTGGACAGTCGCTGAGGAATGGTGGATATGACTGGTCCATATCTCTGAACATTGTCGCGAAGTTCAAACAATGGGCAACAAGCAGTTTCAGTTTTGGGACAGCAAAGTATTCCCCATCAGAGAAGTGAAAAAAGGAAAAGCCTCTTGCACTCCTTAGGTTTTTTTTTATGATGTCAAAGGATTTTGATTTTCTGGTTTACAGTTTGATGAAACCTGCATCTCAATGTGTCATTTTGTAGACGGGTCGTTCAATATTGATGGCAAGCTCAGTGATAGAACCCTGCTCTTGATGCTGCGAAAAACGCCACTGCTGGTACTGGAAAGGTTTCGTTTTTTTCTCTCATGCGATTCTTAAGAAAATGGATCGTGAATTTTCAAAGTTTGAATCTTTAGATTTAAATTGTAAGGATTCCCATGTTATGGACTTGGCTTTGTTTTGGACAGGTTGAACGTGCTGATGTGGCTAGAGGAGCTTTCGTTGCTTGTAAAATTTGGCATGCTTGTTAAAATGCTATGGTCTAATGCACAACGTCCGCTCTGGGCTGCTTCGAAGTTCGTTCAATAATCGTATGCACATGAGACCAATTGCTATTACATTTGCGTGATCGATCCACATCTTTTCCTTATTTCTTCCCGTCTTCTTTAACTTTAATCTGAAAATTAAAGCTTTCCTTGTTTTGCTTCAACAGGAATCTAATTCAGTTCTTCTTCATAAAACGGTGCGCCGTCGGCCACTTGAATTTACAACTGACTGTGACAGATCCGACCTGCTACATTTCTTACTTCAAGACTTGGATAATGGGTGCTTAATACATGGTTCTTATCACTGCAATGTCACTTTGTGGTGTTTTATGCATAAGTAGCATGTGTGCGTCTAGATTGTAGGAACTCTTTGTAATCATATTGCTGAATGTGTTAGCATGGCTTGTAATTTACTCGGGTTCTATTCCTTGAATGCCAATCTTAATGACCAAACTAGTTTTGTTCAGATTTACATGGTAATGTTGAAAAAAGCCTATTACGTGATATGGTGCCAAGCTTTGCATGATTTCTGCCCACAGCTAGATCAATGTTCAATTTATTATTTTGAATACTTCTGTTGTAATTTGAATGATACGGTACCATACTGAAGTAATTTTTCTCTCTGGATAGAGACCCAAACCAATACCCACTGCCACTCTCTATCACGGTTCACTGTTTGCATATTGTAAAGTGTTGCCACTTAAAATCATTAATGCATTATCACGTGACCCTCGTAGAATGTCAACTTCTATCTTACTCGAATCATGCCAATGATAATAGTAATTCTACTTATTGAAAAGCTCATCTGCCCTGCCATTGATTTTCTCAAGATTGGAGTTTCATTGGTCTTGGAATTCATTTGATGAATGACATAGTTTTCCATGTAGAAATTTGGATCTCGAAATGATAACTTGAGCTTGGTCTTTGGATACGCCTCAGAATTTAAAATCTCATGAGAATCTTCTTACTCTTGTAACCTGAATGGCTTGCTAATAAATGATCAAAATTTTCAAATTTGTAACTTTGTAGCACGAGTAAACCATGAATAAAACTTGATGTCATCTTGAATCAATTAACTATATCTTGGAAAATTTAATCCCTTTGTCTGAGTTCTACATTAGACTTCTTATCACTTTCTGAAAGGGTATTAAAATGCATCTCCACTTGAAAATTGCTTGTACTTGAATATTTTCACTTAGACGGATTTAGATTGAATGGCCTGGAATCATATTCTTGAGAAATGACGTTTACTGGAGGAATCGATTCTGCACTGATTTAAAACCACACGGAGAACGGCCCAATGAACCATCTATACTTTGAAACAAATTTGTACATAGCCCCCGACACAAGGTATCAGCCCTAAAGTCGTCTTGGGAACACTTAGAAAACCATAGTCCAAAATCCGTTTGAAACACTAGGCCCATAATCAGTCGATCCTGCCCTGAAATGCTTGAGCGAGTACCATCTTCATTTGAATTTAAAGCGCCTACACAAACTGATTAGTCACAGTAAACACACACACAAAAATCGCATGACCTGAAGATGCTTATGCAAAAAGAAAAATGGATTTTAGGGTCAAAAATTAGGGTGCGACATTGTCCAATCAGGTAGAGGTCTTAAGTCTTTGAAAAATAACAAAAAGAGAGTGAAGGTGGTGTGTAAGGAAGGCTGCCAGTGGGAGGCATATTGTGGAAAGTTGCCTAATGAGAAGACTTGATAACTAAGGAAAATTGTTGATAACCACAATTGCTCTAGGGAATATAATGTAAAGATGATGAGTACAAAATGGCTTAGCAAGAGGTTACAAAATTCTTTGAAAAATAATCCTAAGCTGAAGCTAAAGGATATAAAGGAAAAGGCTTAACAGAAATGGAATGTGGGGGTTAATAAGACAAAGGCAATTAGGGCCAGATTTACAACTAGGGATATGGTTGATGGCTCATTTTTAGGGGATTACACAAGGATATATATGATTACTGTCATGAAATTCTAAGGACAAATCTTGGTTCAACTGTCAAGTTAAATGTCACACCAGTCCAAGAAAGTGTTGGTGATAGAAGACCTTATTTCAGGAGGTTATATATTTTCTATGCTGCTTGCAAAAAGAGTTTCAAGTTGTGTAGGCCTATTATTGGTCTTGATGGATGCTTCTTAAAGGGGCTTTGTGGAGGTCAGATTTTGGCAGCTATTGGTACAAATCCCAATGACTAGATGTTACCTATAACTTTTACTGTAGTGGAAGGGGAAACTAAAGACAGCTGGTCGTGGTTCTTGGAACTCCTCATTGATGATCTAGGTGGTAGGGAAAAATGTATAACATATACATTCATTTCTGATAAGCAAAAGGTACCACTCTATTTTTTTTTTACATTTTCAGTTAGAGTATGATGTGTCTAGTAAATCTATGTAGTCACCATAATGTAAGAATTACTACCCAATGTTGAACAAAGATTTTGTGTAAGACACTTATACAATAATTTCAGGAAGAAGTATCCAGGAAAAATGTTGAAGGAGATAATTTGAAGGGCTGCTAGGGCTACTTACCCACAAGCATGGGAAAGGGAAATGACAGGTATGAGACATATACACGAATAGGCATACAAGCACATGATGCAGACTCCACCCAGATATTGAAGCAAATCATATTTTAGGACAACTTCAAAGTGTGATACTGTATTGAATAACATGTCAGAGGCATTCAATAGTGTGATTGTAGAGTCAAGAGCAAAGCCATTGGTGACCATGATAGAATAAATTAGGGGCTACATCATGGAAAGGTGGGCAGCCAATAGGGTGAAATTCTCACAATTAAATGATGGGGATGTATTGCCAAACATTAGGAGAAAAGTTGAAAAAACAAGCAGTTACACAAATTATTGGATAGTAAGGTACAAAACTGCTTTAATACAAATTATTTCTTAATTTCTTTAGTTTTTATACTTTGTGTGACTTTTTATACTATTTTGTAGGATGTCATCTGAGTTTATATTTGAAGTAAGACACATTGAGAATCAAGGTGATATTTTTCCTGTCAACTTGAAGAAACATGATTGTTCATGCAGAAAATGGCAATTGATTGGTCTACCTTGTGTTCATGCTCTGTCTGCAATGAAGAACATAAATCTAAATGTTGATGATTACATCCCATAGTGTTATAAGAAGGCAAGGTATATTTCTGTTTATGAACCTATCATTTTTCTGGTTAATGAAACAAATTTATGGGTCAGAATAGAGTAACCAGATGTCCAGCCACCAAAATTCAAAAAAATGCCAGGAAGACAAAAAAAGAGGAGGAACCGTGAGCATGGTGAAATTGATGGGTCAGATAGAAAAATGAGAAAAACTGGCATGATACTAAGGTGTGCAAGGTGCAGACAGACTGGACATAATAAATCCACTTGTAAGAGGACTCAGCCACCAACAGAAGGAACTCAGCCAAGGACAACACCCATACCAACTCAAGCGAATCAGCCAAGGGCAACACCAACTCCAACTGAAGGAAGCCAACCAAGGGCAACACCAGCACCAACTCAAGGAACTCAGACAAGGGCAACACCAACCACAACTCAAGGAACTCAATCAAGGGTAACACCAACACCAAATCAAGGAAAAAAGACAAGGGCAACACCAACCACAACACAAGGAACTCAACCAAGGGCAACACCAGCAACAACAACTCAAGGAACTCAACCAATGACAACACCAACAACAAGAACTCAAGGAACTCAGCCAAGGGCAACCCTAACTCAAGCAAGTCAGCCTAGGGCAACACCAGCACAAGCAAGGCCACAAAAGTTGCCTTTTAGGAAACCAAGACAAACATCTGTTACAATGGCTTCTGTTTCATAGGGACTAACCACCAGACTACATGCATCACAAAATGCAGTGGGACCTACAACTAGGAGGACCACTCCTACCAAAAGAAACAACACAAAGAAGCCCATTTAGATTTATGTAGTTTCTGTTTTAAGAACATGGTTGATGTTATGTTATTTTGAAATATTTATGTTATGTTGTTTTAAAGTGTCTGTGACAACTTATGCTGATATCAAGTATCTGTATCAATGCCATGTTATGGTATTTTGAACAAGGTTTATGTTATGTTGCATTTGAACCATGTTTATGTTATTTTGAACAAGTGTCTGTAACAATGCCATGTTATGGTATTTTGAACAAGGTTTATGTTATGTTCTCAAATTTGAACAAGGTTTATGTTGATTAAATTTCTGTTATACCAAAATTCTGTTATTTAACTTTTGTAACTAAATCTTATAACAACAGAATACAGATTTTACTATAATGCAACTTTAACTTGTTCAACTAAATCATGTAACAATAATACACAACTATCTTGACAACTTTGAATAATGGTAAGTTATCTTATGTTAAGTTATACACAGATTATGGTCCAAATTTTCTGTCAAAGTTAACTTATGTTAAGTTATACACAAATAATGGTAACTTTAACATAAGCATAATGGTAAGTTTAACTTAGAAAAAATATTTAACAATTAACATGTAACAATAGACTTAGAACAAACACGTAACAATAAGATTCAACTATCTGCATTGCAAGTTTTACACCAAACCAAGAAAATAAACTTCAAACTTTTACAACAACTTAATTACTAAAACAAATAACACAAAATAACACAAAATCTTCCAGATCTTCTTCCACTTGATTGTGTTCTTCAAAGCTTCCTCTAATTCCATATTGTTGAGCCTCAAAACTTCCACTTTTTTTTTGGCTCCTTCCATCTCTTCTTTGGCTTCTTCCACCTCTTGACTTAGCACTTCTATCTTCCATTGATGCTTCCTCAAGGTTTCCTCTTTTTCATCTCTAGAATTTTCATAGAACCATTCAAAAAATCCACATCCAGCATTTCTATGTCCCTGTACATATTGAGAGCGCAAAATGGAATGCAGTAAAATACACGAAGAAGAACGCAAATTACTTGTAGATATTGGGAACGAAAATTACCTTAAAATGTTGACAACCCCAAAAAAGATTTCCATAATTGTTGACGGTTCTTGCCTTACGAAGTACAACAAGGTCTCCACAACCACATAAAAGCTTTCCAAAGCTGGTATAAACTTGCAAATAAATCCGGCTACTTAAAGAAGATGATGAACCGTGCCCAGAACTCATGTTTAGATGATGAATTAGGTTTTAATTGGGTGCTTTTTGGGAAGGATACAATTAGGTCACAAATTGGGGGTGAACTTATAAACGTTACAACAAGAAAGAAGAAGAAGTTGCTGATTAGGCAATCCATCCATCCAACTCAGATTACACGTCAGCAAAACTAACACCGTTAGCCTTTATTTGACGGAAATGACCATTTTGCTTCTGTTAGACAACGTAAGGGACCAACTTGAAACTTTTAAAAGAAAGAGGACCAAATTGGACCCGGGGGTATAGTTAGAGGACCAAAAGGGTATTAAGCCTATATTTATGGTGTGAGTTATATAGCATGCATGTATAAGTTTGTTTGGTGAGTTCAATATATATAAGTTTTATTTTTGTTTTGAATAATATCTAAAAAATGTAAAAAAAATAATAATTTCTCTAATTATTAATTGATTCAAATATTTGTATTTAATATTGATTAATTAAATTATTAATTAATCTTAATAAATATTTATATTTAACTTAATTAATAATTCTTTGTTGTCCGATTCTACAGTTGCGATTGCTTGCTTCCATGTTTTGGGTTTTGTTCCATCCGATTTAATCTTGATGCTTTATGTTTGTAAGTTCTTGTAATTGGCTGTAATTTTGTTAAAACAATGTGTTGTCATGGTTGATGTTACAACATGAGCGCCTAACAGTATAGGTATGTTTTAACTAACATTCTGGTTTGCTGTTGAAGAATTAAAGTGCTGAAGAGTGATGTCACATGCGATGTCGTAACATCACTATACCAGAACATCAGACTTTAATGTGTTTAGGGCTGCACGTGGTTCTGGTGTGTTTGAGATTTTCTGCTAAAGAGATTCAGAGAATGCAGGCGAAAATCAAGGGAGATATATATTCTGTTATGAAGATCAGATTGTTACGAATCTAAAGCATAAAGATATGGAGAAGATTCTGATCTAATAAATGAAGATTTATTTGAAGATATGATCAGATTTGTTACAGCTGATATGATATGATTGAAGGCCCAAATTCAGCTGGGATGATATTATAAATAGAGTGCTTGTAACCTAGAATTAGCATGGTCCAAGATGTAGATCATTAGGGCTTTGTCTAGTGAACCACTCGGGGTGTGAGATGGTCACTATGGTTAACTCAGAAACCTGTAGGTAATGAGTTTTGTATTGTTCTTGGAGGAAGCTTTGAAGCAACTCCAAAGGGCTGTCATGGAAGTGTGTCTTCCAAGGTATATGTAATAGAAAAGTTTAAGGAGTCAAGCTGTTGATGCAGTGACGGTGTAGTTGACTGCTAGACATCATCGAGATGATTGGAAGTGAGATGGAGTCTCTTACCTAGGGAGGACTTAGGTAGAAGGGTCATTGGGTAGTGATTGAATTAGGTAGATTGTCAACTGGTGTGTTGAGTCTGTAATTTGATACTACTAATAGTGGATTTCTTTCCTGGCTTGGTATGCCCCCAGATGTAGGTTGGTTGAACCGAACTGGGTGAACAATTGATTGTGTTCATTTACTGTTTCTATTATTGCCTTGTTCAGCAGATTGCGATGTTGTGACATTGCACAAGACATCACACATCTGTACCAGAATTTTAATTGGTATAAGAGCAGGCATCCTGTTTGTTTCTGGATGAGATCTAGGGAAGATACTTTCTGGTCCGTGAGCAAGGAAGATAGTTATGGACTTGGTCAGCTCATAAAAGTGGAGATTGGAGTTATCAGGCGTGTAGATTTGGTGATAAGCTGCCTTGTAGGTTGAATCCTATGTTGATCTAGTGCACATGAAGTGTTGTGTTTATTATGTTGTGCCTGAAGGACATAGAGGAGTTTTCTGGTATGTGTTCCGCTGCGTATATATATATATATATATATATATATCTGATGGAAAATTCCTGATGGTTATGTGTTCTCCTCTGAAGATGTATCACATGGTGTGGTGATACTTGAGGATATCTTCAACTAGAGTTGCCTAAGATACTTGTGGTTTATCCCAAGTCCACTCATAAAGGAACTCTTGTATGAGCTTGTTGAAAAGAGATCTGAAGAAAGTTAGAAGCCATCTATTCTTGCCTTCAACCTTACATGGTCATTCCCTGGGCTGTGTTAAAGGATCTTTTGGTGTGTTTCTGTGAAGTGAACTTATGTCCTACCTGATGTTAGAACATAAAACCAGCAGATTATGCAGTATCCTGTCAGCATAATAGATGCTTGGGGGCTAAACATATGTGTATTAATCACATCTATTTGGAACCTACTCCTGGCTTGGAAGAGGAGGCATCTGGGTTGTGTGTCTAAGAAGGTTCCTTCAAGAACATGTCTTAGATATGTACATTGGTCAAGAGATGATCAATATAGTGTCACTCATTGGATAAGTGAGTAGGAAGGCTTTGAAGACCAATCTGAATAGTGATTCCTTCCTTATCTAGTTTCTTGATGGTAAAAGAAGAGGGTGGAGCCAAAACAAAAGAGTATCACTGTCAAATCTTTCATGCGGGAGTGAAGATCTTGATAAGTTATCTCTTAAGCTTAGTCATGGTGGCCTAACTAGAAGGATCTTCCTGGTTATGATAAGATACTTGGTTCTGATCATGAACTGGAGGAAGTTTTATCAAGAAAGGAGCTGAGCTTAATATGTCCATTCTAATGTCTCGACATCGCGCTACACATCAGCAGTTTAAAGGTAAATGCTGAGTCAAAGACCTGTTAGACTGTAGCTGTTTTGAAGGATCACTGAAGCTGTGAAGTTGAATAATTTGTGAGATGCTGTTCATATAAAAGGTAGTAAGCTTGAGCTAAACAATCTGAGGACAATATTATAGGGAAAGTGCATCCTAGAGTTTGTGTTCAATAGCAGTGTAAATCAGCCTGGGGTCAATTGGTGTCTGCATTAGTCGTATGGAGTAAACTCTTCCAGCTTTGAGGCTTAAAGGATTGGAAGTAGCAGAGTGTCTATGGTATGGCTTTAGATGCAGAAGGATGGTAGTTATCACTTTTAAGTTGACAAAGGTCTGAACCTTGTGCTTATAAGAAGAAGATTTTGGAAGAGTGTGGTATGCAAGTTACTGCAGTTTTGTTGGTCTAATCTTGGAAGTTGATCAGATGTTGATATGTTCTCATGTGTCCCCTACATGAGATATGTGTGGATTAATATGGTCGGAGTCTCCAAATCCATTGTAGAAGTGTTTAAGACTGATGTCAGAACTAATGTTGACACATTATTTCAGCCAAAGAAAGATAGTGATCAGTGATGTGGATTAGCAGAAGAGGGATCAGCTAGGGCCTCAAGTTTCTGACCAAATGTTGAGTTTTTGTCTGTCTTCAACTAATGACAATATACATTGACGGGAGACTATGTATATGTCTGAGGTACAAGTGCAGGACTGCAGAAGTATTGAGAATTTATTTTTCTCTATGTGGCTGGTTATTTCTCTTTGTGGTGTGAGAATGTATCATCTGGTGGGGTTGATTGGTGACTGTGTGCTTGGAGCATCATCCAAATTATCTGGGATAAGTTTGAATTAGAAGAGGCAGAGTGTTGAGGAATGTTGACAAGCTAATGTGTCTTGTGGGTTTCAGCTTGGATCAGTTTATTTCTGATCTAAGTGGTTTGGAGCAGGGTGGTTGCTCTGTTTGTAAAGGTCTAGGATAAGTGGCAGTTATCTCTGGCTTTCTACTAACGGCTCTACTAAGGGAAGTGGCATTCTTTGGTATAGCTATGGGGTAGTCTTGGACTACTTACTTTCTGAAGATTCAGATGTGGTAGGTTTGAAGTCTTTGGAGTTTCTAAGCAGGATGGAGGTTGTCTACTCAAACTTGATTATTGAATCAAGCCTATGAGAGCATGGAAATCTGTTTCTGCAAAGGGAGGAGGTTCTTCTAAGTGGCAGAAGGTTGAGCTGAATTCAACAGTTGGATGTTCTGACATCTAGCTCAACATCAGGAGTCTCAGCTGGTGATGTGGCACATCAGCTAATGACAGGGTGATCTACAGGAATGATAGGATGCTTCAAAAAGATCGTTCTCATGGCAGTTTGCGGGAGCTACAGGAAGGAGAAGATGTTCATGGCTTAGGGAGTCTAAGTGGGTTTGCTTTTGAGCAAGTGGAGCATGTGACTTGAAGATCAAGTTTCCTTGGTAGATACCTGTGTGAGAGTTCTGACAAACGTGAAAAAGGTCAAAATGTGGCATTTGACTGTTTTCATATGAGGATTCGTGAATGAGGTGATCAAAACAGTGGCATTTGGTTAAGCTCAGAAGTGGATTCGAAGAATCAAGATGATCAGAGTGTGACAGCTGGTTATCATTGAGGTTTGTCTTGGAACAAGTTACTCTTGGGCAGAAGGGTGATGAGTTGAAGACTCAAGGAGATTACTCTTCTTGAAGGTGGTTGAGAGTTTATTTCTCTAGTTCTTTGGATTACTATGCTATAGTAAGTCCAGTTGGTGGAGCATATCAAGAATCATGGTGATGATGTTTTGGTGTGTGGCAGGCGTTGGATATCCTTGGTGAAGGATGATTATGCTCTGGGTCACGAGCTTGGTGCCTACTTTATGCCTAAGGAGCGTCTACATAGTCATACGGGAGAATGATGAAGTAGAAGGTCTGCCTTAGATGGAGTATGTAGAGAAGACTGAAGTAGATCAGGATTGATTGCTTGAGAGTCTGAAAAGGGTTATTCACCTATTGTTTCAGTGAAGAAACGCCTGTGAAGGAGATTTAGCCCTTTGGTCAAGTCCTGCTGGAGTGAAGTTGATCAGCCTAGCAAGTGAAGTGAACTAACCAAGAGGTTCAGCAGATATGTGAAGTAATGGGCAAATGCATTGGGGTACTTGGCTATGGTTTCTGCTGCAAAGGTGCACATAGTGTGAAGCTTGCAGGGTGTTCAAGCTTGTGGAGAGTTAGCCTAGGTGTGTAGGTGTGTGACCTTGTCTGATATGTTTCAGATGTTGAGAGGAAGTTATTGCTGATGTTTCTGAAGACTGTATGCTGATCAAGAAGACTGGATATAATGTTATGACATGTTGGTGTGGACATGACAATTTTGACCTGATTGAACCAGTAGTGTACATCTACCTCATTGTGTGAGTATGGTGGTTGGATGTTTGAGAGGTTGCCTTTGGAATTGTGTGTACGTGGTTGTCCTATTGTGGCTACAAGGAGGGAGAGATAGCCAATGTGTGTTGACTAAGAAGGCTCTAGGATTGAGGGGGAGTGCGCATGTTTGTACAGCCGGTTCCTGCCTTTAGGAGGAGTTTAGCCTTGTGAAGTTTTGGATGTGATTGATATTGGTTGTGTCTTGGAATCTACTGCGAAGTCTTGGATTGGTTGTGCTGTGAACCAGCCGACAATGTCTGATGAGATGTCAGAACATGGGATAGGACATGTTTCTCTTGGGCCAAACAAGGAATTATTTTGGACGGTGAGGTGCAACACGTGGATCCGACTCTGCATGGAACAGTTTTGGCACAAGTTATGGTATATATCAGTTAGGAAACAATAAATCTGGTCAAGACTGTTTTGGACGGAAGACATTGAATTTGGATGGAGTTTTTAGTTCCTAAAATAGCGTTTCCTTGACCAAGAACTTTGAAATATTCAAAGCTCGTTAATTCCTAAGTAACTGATCTGATATATATATAGGGGCAATTCTTCTCTCCTTCAACTCGTGAGTGTTCTTGGTTCATAAGTCTTATGGCTTTTGTGTGCCTTTGGGTGAGTACTTCTTGGATCTGGTTTTGTGAGGGCTTCCTTTGCCAATTTGTGGCTAAAAAGGGGGAGAAAAGTGAGAGATGGGCTAAATGGGTTGCACAGATGTTTTGCCTGAAGTCTGCAGTCCCAGCTGTTGCAGAACGAGGTCTCAGCCACAGTTGGTGTTGAGTCTTTGTGACTTGTGTCCTGAGTTATGAACACAGTTGTGACTTGTGTTCTGAGTTACATGAGTTGGCAGATTGACACGTCTTAAGTTTCATCTTATGCCATAGGTCGACTGGGGGCGTCTGATCAATTTAGGTGTGCATTGGTCTTTGATGTCTAGACAAGCATTTCTTTTCTGGAGGAGTCTTCTATATCCTCTCCGGGTCTGAGTTGAAAGGAAAAAGAAATGTGTTGTATTAAGGGGGAGTATTGGATATCTTCTTCCTCATGTGCACCTCCTGATGTGCTGCCTGGAGCTGATGTCGTATGGTGATGTCCTAACATCAGTCAGAAGAGGATTCCCCATGAATGCAGTACACTGTTAGGATCAGATAACACCCAACAGTAGTGTAGGATTGTAATTACTGCTGTAATCTGAGTTGTAATATCTATGTATATGTTTTAGCCAAAATTAGCCAAAGGAGGAGATTGTAAGTTCTTGTAATTGGCTGTAATTTTGTTAAAACAATGTGTTGTCATGGTTAATGTTACAACATGAGCGTCTAACAGTATAGGTATGTTTTAACTAACATTCTGGTTTGCTGTTGAAGAATTAAAGTGCTGAAGAGTGATGTCACATGCGATATCGTAACATCACTATACCAGAACATCAGACTTTAATGTGTTTAGGGCTGCACGTGGTTCTGGTGTGTTTGAGATTTTCTGCTAAAGAGATTCAGAGAATGCAGGCGAAAATCAAGGGAGATATATATTCTGTTATGAAGATCAAATTGTTACGAATCTAAAGCATAAAGATATGGAGAAGATTCTGATCTAATAAATGAAGATTTATTTGAAGATATGATCAGATTTGTTACAGCTGATATGATATGATTGAAGGCCCAAATTCAGCTGGGATGATATTATAAATAGAGTGCTTGTAACCTAGAATTAGCATGGTCCAAGATGTAGATCATTAGGGCTTTGTCTAGTGAACCACTAGAGGTGTGAGATGGTCACTATGGTTAACTCAGAAACCTGTAGGTAATGAGTTTTGTATTGTTCTTGGAGGAAGCTTTGAAGCAACTCCAAAGGGCTGTCATGGAAGTGTGTCTTCCAAGGTATATGTAATAGAAAAGTTTAAGGAGTCAAGCTGTTGATGCAGTGACGGTGTAGTTGACTGCTAGACATCATCGAGATGATTGGAAGTGAGATGAAGTCTCTTACCTAGGGAGGACTTAGGTAGAAGGGTCATTGGGTAGTGATTGAATTAGGTAGATTGTCAACTGGTGTGTTGAGTTTGTAATTTGATACTACTAATAGTGGACTTCCTTCCTGGCTTGGTATGCCCCCAGATGTAGGTTGGTTGAACCGAACTGGGTGAACAATTGATTGTGTTCATTTACTGTTTCTATTATTGCCTTGTTCAGCAGATTGCGATGTTGTGACATTGCACAAGACATCACACATCTGTACCAGAATTTCAATGTTGATTAATTGATGATGTTTATTCACGATGCTTTGCCGTGAATATTGTTGATTTTGTCTGTGGATTTTACTCGATGCTTTACCGTATACATTCTCTTTGTTGATTATATTCGTTGTTTCCTCGTGATGCTTTGGCATGAACCTGTTATTACATGATGATTTTCCATGTATTTGTATCTGTTGATTCACATGATGCTTTGCCATGTGTGTTTTCATTTATCACGATGTTTTGCCGTGAATATTGTTGAATGTTTGTGGATTTTATTTGTTGTCGCTTCTACATGATGCTCTTCCATGTACTGTTGTTGATTTTATCTTTTGATTACCATGATGTTTTACCATACGTCTGAGGATTGGATCTGCTGATTCATACATGATGCTTTGCCATGTATGCTCTATTGATTGCATGATGATTTTCCATGTATCTATTATTTTCATACATGATGTTCTTGCCATGTACCTGTTTGATTACGTGATGTTTTGCCACATATATCTGTTTCTTTCCTACATGATGTTTATGCCATGTACGATTGTTGATTCTATTTGTCGTTTTATGCTACAAGGTGTTCTTGCCATGTACTTTGTGTTTTGTTGATGTTTCATACATGATGTCTTTCCATGTATTTATTGATTACATGATGATTTGCCATGTATATGTTACTTTCCTACATGATGTTTTGACATGTATGTTGTTGATTTCATTTGTTGATACATGATATTTTGCCATGTACGTTGTCGATTTTATCTGTTATTTTCATACATGATGTTCTTGCTATGTACTGTATATCTTTGTTGATACCATGATGCTTTGCCATGTGTATAATGTGATTTCTTGTTTGTTTGACCATACATGATGTTCTTGCCATGTACTGTGTTTCCGTCTCTTCATTTGATACTTGATTTACATGATGATTTGCCATATATCTTTTGCTTTCTCTTGCACTTGTGACCTAATCCAAGGGAAGGGAGTGTATGTTGACTTATTGTCATTGTGCATATCCATTGTTTGTTAGTTACTTTGCCTCGCTTGTCTTTGTCTTTGCCTTGCCCATCTTTTATCCTTTAGCAAATAATTTTTAGCCAAAACACAAATTTTTAAAGAGGTTCCTGTAGGATACTGTAGATACTTAGGGTGCTAGTACTTTCCCTTAGTATAACCAACCCCCGTACCTTTGATCTCTCTTTGCTTAGCTCTTGGCCTTGTTTTTTGCTTTGCATGTTTACTTAGGGTTTTTGTTCGATCTTTTCTCCATTCCCTTGGAAAAATAAAAGTTCGATGGTGATATCTTATTTTTTGCGAGTCAAGCTAATCCAATAGCTTTGGTCTCTAATTCTCACCGCGACAATGTCAATTGTGTTCATGTTTATGTGTAAAATTTTATGTGACTGTCAATGCTTGTTGGATTGTGTATAATTTTGTGGCTATGTTTGAAGTGTTTGGTGCTTATGCAGGGCTGATATAGAATTGCTCAAAATGAAGATATGCTCATGAAACTTTTGGTCAAGGCATAGAGGTTTGGGCAAGGATTATCAAATGGCAAGACATGGAATCAAGAGATGGATCATGGTTGAAGACTTGAAGACTTGGAAGCTCAAACATGGAAGACTCATGAGAATATGGAAAACAAGTAGGATAAGGTTCAGGATAGTCAGTTGACTTTGGTCAACTCTTTGACAAAAAGTCAACAATTGACCAAAAGTCAACTCTAGGACAAAATGATGTAATCTTGGGTAGAATTTGCTTTTTGGATGTTGTGATGAATGTTTTGTAATGAAAATTGCATTGAATGGAAATAAGTGTCTTGCTTTAAGAAAAGTAATTTCCCTCCAAAGCTTGATTTTGAATTTTGAATATATGAGCTTGAATGAACTTGAATTGGATGAAACTTGGTCTTACATTGTTGTATCTTGAATCCAAATCACATAACCAATGAACTAGTGTTTGAGAAAGTTCATGAAAAACAAAGGTAAACAAAACTCAGCCACTCATGGTTAACTTTGACCAGAGTCAAATTTTCAAGTGATCTTCAATTTCATCTGCCCCATGATGCACTCCACATAATCAGAATCATATATTAAAGATTAAGTCTACAAAGCCTTAAACCCAAGAGAAATGAGCATGTCAAGCCAATGTAACACAGTCCCATAGGCTTGATTCCCAAGTATGCCATAGAAGAACCCCAGCTCATGAAGCTTGATATGTTATTTGCCACAATTCAAACACCTGTGTCATGAATAACAAACCTTTGAATCAATGATGCTTATTTGAAAATGCAATTGTGAATGAATGACATGAATGAATATGGCATGAGTATACAGATGAACTAAGGGTCAAGGGTCAGATGAAAAGTGGAAAGAAGTATGGCAAATTTTGGGGTATGACAATACTCAAATTACCAAAAGGGTTCATTCCGTCGGTGGTAAGTCAAAGCATAAGGTTACCTTGTTCGAGGGAAAAATCTGGAAACGAAGGAATCAATTTTCTTCCATTGCAATGAATCAGCTACAAGGCAAATTTTTCCATCACAAACTTTTTGATTTGCATGCCATCTAGTATTTTGCGTCATTTACATTATCAAATAATCTCTTGAACCTTTGAATTATCGGTAGGTACCACTGTCACACCCTCATTTTTCACCCAACTTTTCATAACTTCATCAATGGCATCATCATTGGATATTTGAAGCAAAAGGATTGACAAGGATAGGTTTTGTCTCTCTTCAAAGCAATGAATTAGGGTTTGAGTTACAACAAGAGTCAATTCCAAATTTTTCACCCAAACTCTAAGTTCAAATCATAACCATGTTCTAATTCCATTGAAAAACCCAAAGATTTTAAATTTCAAATTCCGTCTCAAGTTCTATATTTCAAGTTCTATAACAAATTTCAACTCTTAAGATTCTCAATTTCAAATTCCATAACCAAGTTCCTTTTTAAGATTTCCATTTTAATTCCATTCCAATCTAAATTCTATTTCCATTCTATTCAATTCCAAAATTCAATTTCAAATTCCATTTCAAGTTCTACTTTTCAAGACCAAGTTCAATTGACATTTCAAGTTCAAAAAGTCCAAGTTCTATTTCCATCCCATTTCAAATTCTATATCAAGTCTCATTTTCTTAAGTCCCAAGTTCAATTCTATTTCAATTCCTATTCAAAAAAAAGAAACCATTCAAGTTTTAGGAATTTCAATTTTATAAAAATCATTCAAGTTCCATGGATTTCAACACTATCTAATTTGAACTTCAATTCAAATCAATTCCAGTTTTCAATTTCTTTCCATTTATTTCAAGTTCAAGTTTTTTTCCCTAATTCAGTCCAAAAAAATCACAATCCCATACAAGTGAGGCCCATTTACAAAAAAAAGTAGACAAAGTTGTGAGACAAAAAGGGAAAGGAAAGCTGTTACTGCATTCTCTCAAGGCTCCTAATCTTTTTGAGTTGCACTTTGGTAAATTGCACAACATCTTGATGCAAGAGAGGCTGGAAAGTTTAACAAAGTGTGTTGAATATTCTAATGAATTTCTTGAAGATAGTCACGAGGGGTATTTGGAAAGAAATTCAGGATGTCTTTTGGTGAATAATAGGCTTACAAAAGACAAACTTGATGCAAATCCCAGAATTTCTCAATCAAGCCTAAATAATTCAATATCCAAAAACTACCCCAAACCTATGCCACTAATCACCACACCTCCACAATAACCACAAACCAAGACACTACACACGATACGCCACAATTCTGCAGCCAAAAACAAAGCCAAGACGACTCCAAAACAATTTAGACCACAAGACCCTAAAACCTGCGCAAAATTACTGCTATAACCCGTACGGAAATTATTGTTGCTAATACACCAACCCACGCACCTTCATGCAACCTGCTACTAAAGCTTGCACGCCTAATGAATAAAACAAACCTGCGCGCAAATAAAGGAATCATATCAGCCATCAAAAGCTTCAAAACTATGTTTACAACATTCAAGGGAATTCATCAAATCATGAGGCATTCAATTCAACATCATCATCATATAAGAGCAGGATGAAACAAGTTCATGTTCATCATCAATCAATTCATAATTCCACATATTCCAAACTCATTCCATGTTCAATCAAGTTTCAAAGTTCAACTGCATTTTCATTCTAGCCAAAACCTAAATGATCAATTCGATAAATTTTTCATTTTAAGTTCAAACTCAATCAAGAGGCCACACAAGTTTCATTTCCAATCAAAATTCAAGTCTCCATCCAATTTTAAACTCAAAGTTTAGTTTCAAGTCTCATGCTTCAAGCACTTCAATCCAATTGAAGTGTCAATTCCTAAAGTCAAGTTTCCAATTCTATTCTAACCAATTTGAATCCAAGGCGAAACCAGTTCAAATGTCAACAACCGAGTTCATGTTATACAACTCAATTTCATGTCAAGTTTCACAATTTTCATTTTCATTCATAAAGTTACAAGAATTCATAAAACATTCACATACATTCATATTCACACATCCATATTAGGCCATTCAAGCATACTCATCATCATTCAATCAAGTTTCTTACTTTCACATTCATAAATTTATCACAAATCATAACATCTATCCAACTTTAATAACAATCATCATTCAAATTTAAAACCTACATAATACCATACAATACATTCACCATCATTCATCATGTCATATTTTTATTTCAGTTTCAATAAGTCAAGTCCATTCATAAGTATCCATTTCATTATTCCATTTTCAATACACATTTTACATTGAATTTGGTGAAAAGGCAGTATCATAGCAGCAGAGTTCTTTGAGTTTAGGGGAGCAAACCAATTACAGTAAGTAACCATACAAAAGCACAATAAAAAAACATGTCATTTAAGTGTCGTGACAATAATTTCTTTGGCAAGGCATTAGAGAAAAAGAACAGGTGGGACCCTGTCTTTGTTTCACGATCAGACAAAAATTCCAAGAGGACAGTTTCAGAAATCGTACATTACACCTTCCACTCACAAATTTCAGAATTGCTACTATCTGTACCATATTCTTCCTCCCCAAGTTTTCACAATTAAAAACCCTAATTCAGAGGTCTATATAAACACTCCTAATCGTCACCAGGGATCATGAGAAAAAAAACCTAAAACCTTGTTTTCTACGCAGCAACAATAACAAACATACAAAACCTAAAAAATCCTAAAGCTCTTAACTTTTTGAACAAACTTAGAATTTCTCATCGAAAGTCTAAGTATTGTGAGTTATTCCTAGCCTGCTACCAACCACAACAACAACAAAAGCACTGCAGTAGACGTAGAAGAAAGAGGAAAAGGCAGACGGGAGAGGAAAGCAATAGTTTGAACGCATAATCTCGTACCTTAGCTCGAAATCTCCGAGGGTTAGTTCCTTGAAATCTTTGATTCATCCTTGTATAGCTATTGCCTGCCATTTCGTGTTGCCGTTTTTTTGCTTTAAAGCTTTTTATGTTTCGAATCTGTGCTTGAATCGTGTGTTTCCCTTGAGCTTTTGCACTTAGGTTTAATTTGGGATTAAGGCCAATGCGACCACTTTAGGAGGAATTAGTGAAAAACAACCTCGGATTTGGTTTCCGCATAGAAAAACAGGGTTGGTTAGTGTTAATGGTTTCGAGTTTTGAGGTGGTGAGTTACCGGAGAAGATGGTGGCGCCGCCGTTGGCCACCGACCTTCTTCGGCGAAATAAACTGCAGAAGAGCAGAGAGAGTGTTAGATAGGAAAAGGAGAGAAGGAGACGAGTGAAGAGAGAGGTTCTGAGTGTAAATGAACAAGATTCACCGTTTATATGTATAAATGGTTTTGATGTGGTGTCTGTCTCCCGTCGGTGACAAATGTCACCGGTTTTTGGTTCATTCCCTGATCCCATGCGCTTCTCTCTATGCTCTCTCACCGTGTGACGTTGCATCCTAACCATTGATGGGGTCAATTGGTTGACCTCTCGTGTGATCAACGCCCTGGATCTCTCCATCAGTCAGCCAAGGTTGACTAAGGCTCAGGGTAGACCTCCCCCAGCGTGTGGGCCTCCTTGCAGTTTGGGCCTGGGGAATTTTGATTACCACATCCCCCATTTTATAAAAATTTTACCTCGTACCCCCACACTTGTCCCTTTACTCCTACATTGATTTTTTTTGGACCAAAATGCCCTCATATAAAAAGTCAATTTGTTTTATTTTTTCACATTTTCATCATTTATTTTTCATCTTTTTAAAGCAATTATCATACAGAAATATTTTTTAGAAGTGTTCCGGTTAGGTATATTATTAAGACACCGAAATATTTTTTGAAAGTGTTTCGGTTAAAAAAATTGCTAAATGAGTTTCAACAACAATTCAAAACCGTTTCCTAAAGTAACGAAAAAATTATAATATCGGAACACTTTTTGAAAGTGTTTCGGTTAAAAAATTGTTAAATGAGTTTCAGCAACAGTTCAAAACCGTGGCCTAAAGTTACGAAAAAATTATCATACCGAAACACTTTTTGAAAGTGTTCCGGTTGGATGTATTAATAAGACACCGGAACACTTTTTAAAAGTGTTTCAGCTAAAAAAATTGCTAAATGAGTTTCAGCAACAGTTCAAAACCGTGGCCTAAAGTTACGAAAAAATTATCATACCGGAACACTTTTGGAAAGTGTTCCAGTTGGATATATTAATTAGACACCGGAACACTTTTTGAAAGTGGTATGGTTAATAAAATTACTAAATGAGTTTCAGCAACGCTTTACAAATGTTGTCTATTTAATTTTGGCATCAGTTTTAACCTGTTGCCAAAACTAATTTAGTAAGAAAAAATCTATCCGGAACACTTTTATAAAGATCGCCGGTTTTATAATATACTCAACCGGAACACTCTTAAAAAGTGTTCCAGTATGACTTTTTTTTTTTTAATTTTTGAAGATTACCAACTGGAACACTTTTTTCAAAAAGTGTTCCGGTATTAATTTTTTTTGAAATACGAATATTATTCTACCGGAACACTTTCATAAAGTGTTTCGATATGATAATTTTTTTCTTGTATCGAAATTTAGAAACATAAATGATGGAAAGGTAAAAAAATAAAACAATTTCTTTTTATATGAGGGCATTTTGGTAAAAAAAATCAATATAGGGGTAGAGGGATAAGTGTGGGGGTATGAGGTAAAATTTTCCCATTTTACTAACTAGTCTGGCCCATTAGCTTCTTTTTTTTTTTTATCTATTTTTTTTAGGTTTCAGTTTTTTTATATATTAAAAAAAATCCAAAAAAACATTTTTATTTAATTTCTGTTTTTATAGAAAACCTCAAAAATATTATTAGTTAATTAATTTAATTAAAATCCTTTATTTAATAATAATTAATCTATTTAGTGATTAATTTTATTAAATAATTAATTTTAATTTGGTTAATTATTTTAAATTAGTTTACTTAATTCTAAAAAAAACTACTTTACTTTTAATCAATCTTATTTTTGTTTTAATTAATTTTAATCATTTAATTGCTCACATTTTTTTCTAAAAGACTAAAAGTATCCTTTTTCATTAATTCCTAAACCTTTTTATTAGCCAATTTTCAATTAATTCTATTAAACCATTTTATTTAATATCAATTAACTTTAATAATTAATTCTATTAAATATTTTAGTTTAATTTAATTAATTGTTTGAGTTTTTCTCATTTTAATTTTAAAAAAATCTAAAACAATTAATTTGAGAATTTCTCTTTTTTCCTTTAGGTTAACCTTAGGAGTATAGTTTACTAATTAGACGAACATGTTTGATTAGATTCCTTTCCCATTTGTACTAAGTTTTATGACTTTTTTTTTATGTGGTGTTCTACATATTGCTCTTGTGTGCTTTATCATGCCCCAATTATATTTATGTCATTCATCACATGCTTGTCCAAACCAACTCTTTTCAAACTAATACCTTGACTTAATGTCAATCCCTTTTCAAATACCTTGTAAGTCGATCATTTTCACGATCGCCATCGACCTCACATAGCCGCCTCTTGGGCTTTATACAACGATACTTGTTGCACATTCTACACTTTTGTTTGCATGCATATGTGTGATTGGTTTACTTTACTTATGGCTTGATATTATTCCCATTTGAGCAAATGTATCCCTCTCCCTTGATATGTAATGTTTGTTCTCGTTTAGGTAGTCCAACGTCAAGCATTTTCAAAACAAACTCAATTAATCACCAACTCATTATCAAGCACATTTAATCCATATATCATGTCCCCTTACCCTACTTGTAAGTCGAGCGCTTTTGCCTCGCCATCAACCTTACCTTATACCTCTAGGACCTCCTTTCCATAGTTCAAACCATTAACCGTTTCACACGTAAATTCAAACCTCGATCTACATCGAGCATTTTACAAATCAAATCAAATACACTTAATTATACTTAAACACTATTTCATAAAAAGGTGAAGTGAGGGTGGTCGAGTCTTTGATCTTTCTCCTCGATTGTTTGGATGCGAGTTCTCTTACTCCTATGAGGACAATTGACACCTTTAAAACACTTTTAACTCGAATAACATTTAAACCATTTTCTAAACACTTGTCATCCATTAAAACACGTAATCCTTATCTAAACATATTTTCACTAAAAGGTGAAGTGAGGGTGATCGAGTCTTTGATCTTTCTCCTTAATTGTTTGGGTGTGAGTTCTCTTACTCATGTGTGAACAATTGTCACCTCTAAAAACATACAACACAACAAACTCTCTTTTCTCGTCGCGTGCGATTAAAACCCTAAAATCCCTTCAAATTAAATCCTCTTTTCATTGAGTCTTTGATCTTTCTCCTCAATTATTTGGGTGTGATTTCTCTTATTCGTGTGTGGACAATTGGCGCATATAAAAAACACAAACTGACCAATCATAGCCCTCCGAGTTACGAATGGTCTGACTTTCCCATTGCACGAGGGAATACGTAGGCACAATGACCCTAATCCTTGGCAAGCACCCTAATAAAAAACCACCAATTTCCCCTTAGTATCTAGACCTTTTTTCGCTTTATTCCCTGAGAAGAAAACAAACAAACTTAGCTAACATTCCTCACGAATCGAGTTAAGAGGTTTCCGTTGAGTACAACGGACGTGAGGGGGTACTAATACCTTTCTCTCACGTAACCGACTTCCGAACCTAGAACTTGGTTGCGATGGCCACGTTCTTTCCCTAAAGGTTTTATCGATATTTTCCTTTCCCTCTTTGGGATAAATAAAGTTCGGTGGCGACTCTGTTTTCCGCGACCATTCACGAATGATTGTGTTTTTTTCGAGGTACGACAACCACATCACCTTGGAAGGAACACCCTTTTTTATTACACCATCATCGTCTTCAACACCATTTTTCTTCTGCTTGTCGCGTGACTCCTTACAACTCGAGTACTCCTTCAAGTTTTCATACTCTTTCCTATATAATATGCAATCATTATGACATGCATGTATTTTGACATAGTCCAAACCTATTATACACAATATCTTTTTAGTCTCATAACTACAGTTCGACAACGTGTTACCTTCTGGAAGCATTGCTTTCAACAATTTAAGCAATTAAGTGAAACTTCTATCCATCCACCCACATCTTGCCATATGTGCCCGACAGAGGGGCAGAAAGGTAAATGTTTCCCCATATTGGCTGGACATAGGCAATTGGGCCGTTCTAGGAGCAGAAGTGGATTGGGTCATGCCTAGTCATTGGTCCAGTCCGGAACAGGAGCCCCCCTAAGCCATTGCTCCCGATCACGGGAGTGATGACTTAAGGATAGCTTGCAGTCTCGAGGAGATCTGGAAGGGGACGTCGCTTGTCTACGAGGTGAAGCTGTTCTGTGGTGCCCGAGGGATTTAGTGCCCGTGGGATACATAACGTTGTTTGGTATGCCCGGCGTACGTGGAGACCAACGGTTGAGGTAGTCTGGAGAGATGGGATGCCACGTGTTCATCGAGCCTTGTGCAACATTAAATGCGTCATGATGGCTAGGCTAGGGTCATGATGATGCCCCTAGTCGCGCGTGCTCGTGCACGTGCCTTCAGAGTGCCTATAAATAGAGGGATAAGTTGCTCATTTGCGTTTTTCGCTTCTCTATCCTCTTCCATTATTCTCTCTGAGTCTTCAGTTCGTCGCAACTGTTAGCCGCTGTATCCGCTGCCGCGCAAGTTCCGAGCAGCGTCTTCGACCCCTTAAAGTTTCCTCGACCACGTAAGTTGTTTATTTATACTTTATTTTCCATCTGTTTTGCTTTTGTTTGTTAGAATGCATGTGGCTAGGATGACTTTAGGTAGTTACTGAAATTCTGGTATCAGACGTGTGATGTTAAGGTGCGATGTCACAACAACACACTCTGCACAATGGACAGCAATAACAGTAACAAAGCAACACAATGAATTGTTGACCAAGTTTGGTTACAACCAACCTACTCTGGGGGCTACCAAGCCAGGGATGGAATTCACTACTTGTAGATATAATTTACAGACTCAACAACTCGTTGACAATCTCCTAAACTTATACTCTACTAATGACTTCCTACCTAAGAAACCACCTAGGTATGAGAACACCACTCAATCCCTTACAAACTCTCAAAGAAACCACTTTGAGTACCCTTGATCTTGCTTCCTAGCTTCGATCAAGCAACCACTCTCTATTGCTTCACAGCTTCTAGAGAGGACAGAAACACAACACCTATTCAAACCCTAGAATAGTGTAAATACAAACACTCTAAACAAACTCTAGACACTAAGCCTCCAGCTCCTGATCTTCTGAATGTTTTCTGTCCCTTTTTCCTTTGGTCTTGTGCGCTTTATATAGCCCCTTGAATTGGTCTTGGACTTGCTACAATATCTCCTAGATTTGTTATTTAAAACTGAATATTTAAAACAGATTTTCTCCTAAAATCTTTTTAAATCTTCAACCTTTTAAATCTCCTACAAATCTGCACCAGATCTCCTATGTAGCAGCAAATATCTATCCCAAGATATACGCATCTAATGAGACAGCTTGCTCTACACAATTCCAGCTAATACGCAACCCTAACAACATCACAGTCTGCTGTTGTTAATTCTACAGATCTGATGTCACAACATCACCTATGTGACATCAGACATCCAACTTCAACAATTAATTACTTAACACAGCCCAGTGTTAAGACTTCAATGTTGCAACATCAGCACCTTGACATCAACATTGAACATACCTTGTTTTACCAAAATTCCAGCCAATCCAGGAACTAACATTCTCCCCCTTTGGCTAATTTTGGCTAAAACAATCTCTGCACTCTGCACCTTCAGAGACTTTAGCAGCGGAAAAAAACTTCAATCAATAATTTTGAAACTCTTCAACAGCAGCAGTTTGACAATTTTCATAGTCTTCATCACTTGATCTGCTGCAGCACCATCTTCATTATTGACAACAGCCAATTGGCGCTCCCCCTAAAAAATATGAACCAGCATCACAGCTGTTCAGTAGCTCACAATGTGCAGCACTTTTCCCCCTTGATGTCTGCTTGGCTGCACTCTTCAAATGCTATGATACCTTCACTAGCTCAGTCTACACTCCCCCTCAATATCTGCATCAGCACTTTTCAACTAAACACCTTTTACTTTTAGCAGCATCAATTTCTCTTCATGGTAATTTTTAACTCTCCCCCTTTTTAGCCTTAATTAGGCAAGCTTTAATTAGAAGCCCTATTAACTACAGTCAGTACACCCTGTACAAAACTATACTTCTTCTGTCAGCAATATCCACATTTTTAAAAATGCACCTTTGTTGCAATATCCATAGACAAGTACCCCCCCTGTCATGATTAACAAATGCTCTAGATGGAGATGAACATTTGAGCACATTTTCTGAGTGCATGCATTTTGGTACCACTGTCCCTTTCTTCAAAGGCTATCATACACTTCATCTTCACCATCCAAGGCAAACCTTCTACTTCATCATTCTCCCGTATGACTATGTAGATGCTCCTTAGATATAAAGTAAGCACTAAGCTTCAGATCCAGAACAAAGACATCCTTCACCAAGGATACTCTTGACACTCTTGACACCAGGGTATTACATATGCTCCACTACTGGATTTACTATCAGCAAAATAATCCAAACTCAACACTGTGTCACAAACTCCACAAATTCTCAGTTTACTTATAAGCTTTACTGAGATCCAGTCTCTTTAAGAGATCACAATTCATCCACCAGTAGTTGTTGAAACTGGTGAAGTCTTCAAAGACCGTAGTCATGTTTTGCCAGAACAAGCTACTAAACACATGACCATAATCTCCACCGCTTCTGACCAAAAATGCTAGAGCATCCAACTCCACATGTCCGATCTTAACCATCTTCCAGATATAACCACCAGCAAACACGGTGCTATAACATCTTTTGAGACATCAGCTTCTCATCACCATTCAAAGGACTCATTACACAAAGAAGTCCTTTCAAGAAGCTCCCAATAAAACACAGTCAGAGCAACTTATTCATACACACCTGAATACCATAAGTTCCCACACCCTCTCTGAACCATATCCTAGCAAACTCAACCATATCTAGAGTATCTATACCAAAATTTTTTTCCAGAACATACTTCCACCATTTTATGAAAAGCACAGGAATGTTATCTATTATGGCCTTTTGAATTTTCTCAGAAGTTCTAACAACAACGACTTCCTTCATTTGAGAGATATCCTGGACATTATCATCAGACTTATCTCTGGTCTTCCTATTTCTGGAAGAGATGAACACTTTACTCCTGGATTTTGTAGTACCATCCACATAGATCTTCTGCTTATCAGTTCTCATCTTTGGAGGTGACTCAATAGCTTTCCTCTTCCTTGATTCCAGTCGTTTAGCAACCCCAGGAACCACTTTTGCACTTTATTTTAAGGCTAGAAGTACCTTTCTTGACTTGAGATGTTTTAACATCAGCTCTAGCATCTGCATCTTCCAACCTAAGGATTGTCAATTTGTGAAAATTTTCTTCTGAACTATAGGAGTAATTAGTCAGGTTGTCATCTTTCTTGGCCTTGCAAGTATTCAGCTCCCAACACTTCTTAAGGTCACAGCTTTTGATCCTTCCATCAACATTGTTGACTCCTTCATCTTGCTCACATAACTGACTACTCAAGTTGGCTTTTAACACATCATCCAACTTAGGAGTAACAGCACCATAAGTCATTAACCCAGATTGACTTTTCACCATACTTTCACACTTGATGTCACCATCTGATGTTACAACATCAACCTTAGCATCACTAGATAAGCTGTCCACTTGAGGTATCCACTGATAGCAATTATCTTTGGATCTTACTCCATTCATCACTACCTCATTCTGCTCATCAGCTACCACACATTCATTTTTGGTGTAGCTTACCATGTAACCTTCATCACAAAGTTGACTTATGCTAATTAAATTAGCACTCAACCCTTGAACAAGGAGCACATTCTCAAGAGTAAGACCATCATGATTCTTCACTCTTCCAACTCCTTCTACTACTCCTTTTTCACCATTGCCAAAAATAACATCATTTGCATGGCAAAGATTGAACTCTACCAAATGCTTCTTGGATCCAGTCATGTGCTTTGAACATCCACTGTCAAAATACCATGCATCCATAGCAAAATGTCCATTTGATGTGTGAGCCAATAGACATGTGACCTGAGCTTTAGGAACCCACTGTTTAGCGACTTTAGGTCTGACCTCCTTCTGTCTGGTTTGAGGAACAGAATATGGATAACCATGGAGCTTGAAACAAGAATACTGCATATGTCCAAACCTTCCACAATAGAAGCATCTCACTCTGTCATCTCTGAATTGGTTATATCTTTTACCATTATGATATTGTTGTGGCTTCCACCCATAGTATTGTCTCCTCCTTCCAGAGTTGGTCTGTCTTCTATGGTGCTGATGTCTTTTACCATAGGTAGACTGTCTCCTGAACTGAGGATGTTGTCTTCTAGGCTATCTCCTATGGTGATGAGGCTTCCTTCTTCCATAGTAATGGGGCACCGCCTTGTTGTATTCATATCCATACTGATCCGATGTGCTCGAACGGGTCCACGCGGGCTGGTCGTTATGGAGGTGTCCGGATGGGTGCTGGTCGTACTGGCTGTCCGGTAAGTGATTGAGGAGAGGTGGTGGTGTACCTGCAAGGCACTCCGACGCTCAAGTAAGAAAGGGTCAGAAGAAAGGGGCAAGTACAAAGTATTAGTTCATAGGGTGAATATTTGATACCTGACCCTCTCAAGTGAGAGGGTTTATATAGGGCTCTAAGCGTGTGGCTAACGGTCCTATTTTCGGGGCGAAATAACCGTTTTCCCTAAAGAATCGGTCGCTGCCCAAACTAGCCGTTACGACGGGCAGGGTGTCCAAAACTAGCCGTTATGTCGGGCATATGCTTAGTTTCGGGCATCTGCCCATGGCTGCTCGGGGAGCACTGAAGCTGCGCGTGTTGGGCAGAATGTCCGGGGGGGACGTTATGTTCCTTGCCCGGTAGGAGGAGTAGAAAGGTAACTTTCACCCTTCTGTGGGTTGGACTTAGGCGATTTAGGCCGCTCTGTAGCAGAGGCTTATTGGGCCAATTCTATCCATTGGTCCAGTCCAGAACAGGAGCCCCCCAAGTCGTTGCTCCCGAGCATGGGAGTGATGACTTAAGGACTCCTCGTTGTCCCGGGGAACTATCACGAAGCCGCCGTTGTATACGAGGACGACTGCCTCGAGGTGCTCGTGATTCTCCGTGTCCGCGATATTCGTGGTCGATTCCATCTTGCCCGGTAATCGGGGAGGTGACGCGTCAGATGGAATGGGAAACGTTGGGTCGCCACGTGTGCATCGAGACCTGTGTAGCAGTTACCTAGGCAATTATGGCTAGTGGGTCGTCATTATTGCCTATGGGCGCGTGTGTGTACGTGCCCCTTGGTATAAAATGGGGGAAACCGTCCCATTTTCCACTTTTCCTTCTTCTGATTCTTCCTCGTCACCAGTGCGTTTGCCCGTCACCTTCTTCAAGCAGCCGACCGTCGTGCCGACCACCGTGACAAGTTTCGAGCAACCGTTTTCTTCCACTTTCTTCTAGTAAAATCAAGTAAGTATCCTGATTTTTTTTTGCTTGCTTTGCTTCCTTTTGTTGTAAGTGGTAGATTTCATGCGGCTAGGGTTAGTTCTAGACGGCAAAATAAGTAGATTTCCGGCGAGTGTTGGTGGTGGGCGGAGGTTCTGCCTTTTTTTCTGTACCAAATGTCTCGCCGGATTAGGTAGCACGTTTGGTGGTCGTGGTGGCCCGCGTGGTGGTTGCGAGTCGTGACCATCGCGTCCTATCATCCGTTGATGGATTTGGTGAGTTTCCCGTTAGGACGTTTCCAGATTCCGGTAGAGTTTCGACGGAATCTGGGTACAGGCGCGGGGATATTTTGTCCTTCTTTGTTTGATGTTAGGGCTTAGGCCGGGGACGTAGTTCCTAGCCTTTCGCGCGCCCTTTCACTTGTCTTAGCGGTGGAAGGGTGGATTTGATTTCCTGTCGAATTCACTGCCTTTCTCTGCTTTTTCAGGTGATCATAGTGGCGATGGAGCCCGAGAGGGAGGTTATACCCGTTACGTCCGAAGAAACTGTCTCCGATGAGAGCAGCAGTGCAACGGCCTCGATTTCTGCGTCCTCGAGTTCGTCAGCTTCGAATTCCTCGAGCGACGTCGAGGGGGAAGCGAGTGATGCCGAAGAGGGAGATGACCTGGGGGTCGTGGAGGAAGATGTAATGGAAGAGGACGTAGACGCGTTCTGCCCGGAAGAGTGGGAGGTGGTCGAGCCTTCCGAACACACTTCCACGTTTGCGAGGTTTGCGGCGGACGCTTTTACTGAGGTGGGGCCCTCAGGTGAATGGAGGGTGCTTCTGCCTAGCGTGGGCGAGCGGATATGCTCGAGCTTCGGGGACTGCTTCGGGATATACGAATACGTCTTCAAAGAACTGGGGCTGAGGTTGCCCTTCACTGACTTCCAGCGGTCGGTGTTCCATCATCTGAAGCTGGCGCCTTCCCAACTCCACCCCAATTCGCTGGCCTTTATACGGGCTTTTGAGTTGGTGTGCGAGCACCTTGCTTTGGGGCTCACCATCCCTCTGTTCTTTGCTGTTTTCCACCTACAGCGGCAGCTGACGGGGAAGAGGTACGGATGGGTCTCTTTGAAGCAGCCCAAAAAACTGTTCAAGCCGTTCTCGGAGTCCATCCGAAACTTCAAGAGACGGTACTACATCGTCGAGCCTCTGTCCGAAGCTGCTCAGGACAACGTGTATGCCTGGGAGTTAGAGTGTGACGAGAACGGAGAGGAGCTTCTCACCGAGGAGGGGAAGTACGTCGGGGAGAGGGTGTATAAGTTTCCAATCCGCTGGACACCCGACCACTTCTCAAAGAAGCCCAGTGCCTATGTTTTTGAGCCGAGTGCTTTACGCGGGCAGGATGCCGCATCTTACGAGACCCTGGGGAAGTGGGTCAACTCCTTTCAGCTCGCGACCTGTTGGACGAGCAAGGGTAATCCTATCTTCGAGGAGGATGGCAGTCAAAGGGTCGAGCGCCGGTTTATCCCCGTCAAGGCACTGCTGGAGTGCAAGACTTCTGCGGATGTCACGGCGCTGCTCGGTAGATTTAGTTACTTAGACTTTATTTGCTATTCTTTCTTCCTCGTTTCTGACGCGCTTGTTTTCTTTGTGCAGGTGAGATGCCTCAAGCCCGTGACCGTGTGGTGAGGAACGCCATGGCGAGGGGTAAGGCTGGAGCGACCCCCTCCAAGACCCGGACTGCTGCTGGTGCTCGTGCGCCTCCCCCTGTTCAAACTGCTCTGGGGACCTCCTGTTCTCCCACTCCCTGTCCGCGGGATTCTCCGCTGCCTTTGATCGGGCGACAGAAGCGCCTCCGGACAACAGATACGGTGGATTTGAGGGGGGCAGTTGAGAAGGGGAAGTTCAAACTTCCTCCGTGCATCAACGATATGAGGTTCTTTGAGGGTAATACCTTGGTTGTTCCTCGGGCTGAATCTCTTAGCCTGGGGAACATGGATCGCGCGGGCAAAAGGGCGATGGTGGCCAGGGATGCTTCTGCCCTCGTGAGGATGCTCGAGATGGCAGCTGTGTACGCTGAGGGGGACCACGTGCTCGAGGCTGAGCTTACTGCTGCTCGGGCCTCCGAAGCGACGCTGAAGGAGGAGGTCCGGAATGCCCGTGAGGCGAAGAAGAAAGCCGAGGAAGAGGCGACAACGCTGAGGGAGGAAGTTACCAAGCTAAAGTCGGAGAAGAAGGCGTCCGAGGAGTTGAACGCGGAGTTGATGGCGGCCAATGCCCCAGGTGATGACGAACCAGAGGAGATAAGAGTGTTGAAGACTCGGGCAGAGCTGGTCGCTGGCATTCTGCAGGCCGAGGATGATGGTATTGCTGTGGCCGCGGAGTCTTTTGATAGTGCGGTGGCCCAGTTGCGAGTGGTGAACCCTGGGCTCGAGATTTCGACCGGGGGTACTCACTACCTAGCTCGTGTGGAGGGTGGCCGCATTGTCCTGCCCGAGGGTCTTGTTCTCGATACTCCCGAGGAACATATCGAGGAGCAGCCCGTGGAGGAGCCGAGGCCTGAAGCAGCGTCAACCGAGCGTGTGGAAGACTGAAGAGTTTTTGTTGCTTAGCTGTATCTTGTCCGGCCTGCGTGCCGTTGAACTCGTTGTAATCTTATTTTTGTTCTGGGGGCGTGGCCCCTTTTTAATGTAACAAGCACAATCTTTGGCCCTTGTGGCCTTTTAATTTAATGCCCGGTTAATTTATACAACTTCTGTTTATACTGTTGTATTTTGTTTTAGTTGTGTATGCGTGACTGCCCGTCGGAGGGTGTGTTTGTCAACAAGGCTTATTTTTGACAGATTGCTCGTTGCGTTATGAATTCGCCAGTGTGGGGAACTGGTCGAACAGCCGGGGAAGATCCTGGCGAGGTTGCGAATCTCAGGTCGCGATTGAGGCCTGAGGTTGCTGCGTGAACGTCCCATCGCGAGCTGGGGTTCTGCCAATCATGGTACTTGGGCGAAGGCGGTGCTCGATCGAGGACCGCCGACGAGCGGAGCTCCGACTCATTTATTTGAGCGGGATTCCGCTTTGTACGTACGCGTCGTTTGTACCTGAACGAGCGTGATGGCCGTTAGACGGCCTTGTGACGCGAGGAAGCTTCTTGTGCCTTTTAGCTGTAGTATTGCTTAAGTTTTTCAGCATTCTATGGTCGAGGGAGCGTTTCCCCGTTGAGGTTTTCGAGGAAGTATGCGCCGTTCCCCGTTTTGGCGCGGACTCGGTATGGTCCTTCCCAGTTGGGCGCCAGTTTACCTTCGCGGGAGTCCTTGTGGTTTCTTCGCAGGACGAGGCTGCCCACGTCGAATTCCCGTCGCAAGACTTTGGCATTGTGCCTGATCGCTATTTTTTGCTTGAGAGATGCCTCGCGGAGGGCTGCTCCTGTTCAGATTTCCTCGACGAGGTCGAGCTCCTCTCTTATCGCTTCTTCGTTCATTTCCTTGTCCAGGGGTGATTCCGTCCTCCTGGACGGTACGTGGATTTCGATGGGTATGACCGCCTCGGTGCCATATGCCAAACGGAAAGGTGTTTCCCCGGTGGTGGACTGGGGAGTGGTGCGGTAAACCCATAGGACACTGTGAAGCTCCTCGACCCAGGCTTTCTTTGTTTCGTCCAGTCTTCGCTTGAGGCCGCGTAGTATGACACGATTGGCCGCTTCTGCCTGCCCGTTGGTTTGGGGATGCTCCACGGAAGCGAAGTGTTGCCTCGTTCCGAGGTGTGCGACAAAGTCTTGGAATTTTTTGTCTGTGAATTGTGTTCCATTGTCCGTGACAATTGCTTGGGGGATCCCAAACCGAGCAAGGATGTTCCGCTTGTAGAAGCGCAGAATGTTGAGCGTTGTTATCTTGGCCAAAGCTTCTGCTTCTATCCACTTTGTGAAGTAATCTACGCCCACTATCAGGTATTTGTTTTGGCTGGACCCCGTCACGAAGGGTCCTAGGATGTCCAGGCCCCACCAGGCGAATGGCCACGGGGAGGTCATGCTTTTTAGTTCGTTTGGCGGAGCTAGGTGCATATCCCCGTGTCGTTGGCATTTGTCGCATTTCTTCACATGCTCCTTGGCGTCTTGTTGCATGGTCGGCCAATAGTACCCTGCTCGGAGGGCCTTACGGGCAAGGGACTTTCCTCCGAGGTGTTGGGCGTTGATGCCTTCATGGATTTCTCGCAATACGTGGGGGACAACCTCCTCTTCTATGCATTTAAGAAGTGGGATGGAGAAGCCCCGCCGGTAGAGTTTGTTTTCGAGGATAACGTACGAGCAGGCCCTTCGTTTGATGGTGTTGGCCTCCTTGGGATCCTCTGGAAGTTCGTCCCTGGTGAGGTAGTTGTAAACGGGAGTCATCCAGCAATCGCTATCCCCGATCGCGTGTACGTGTAGGGTCGAAGATCCCTTAGTGATGCTTGACCGGGGAAGTATCTCTTGGATGACTGACCTGTTTCCGCCTTTCCTCTTGGTGCTTGCCAGTTTTGACAATACGTCTGCTCGTACGTTGTGTTCGCGTGGAACGTGTCTTACTTCTACTGTTCTGAATTTCGACATCTTTTCTCTGACGAGGGTGAGGTATTCGGAGAGACTGTCGTTTTTGGCTTGATATTCCCCGGACACCTGGTTGGCTACGAGCTGCGAATCCGTGCAAATGATGACTTCCTCGGCCTCCAGGTCTTCGGCTAGGCGTAGCCCGACGAAGAAGGCTTCGTACTCGGCCTGGTTGTTTGACGTGGGAAAAGACAATGTGAGAGAAGTCTCGACTATGGTCCCTTTGTCGTTTTCCAGAATTACGCCTGCCCCGCTGCCGCTCGAGCTGGATGCCCCGTCCACATAGATGGTCCATCTATTTGTCACGTGGGGCGAGGAGTTTGAAAAGGTCACTTCTGCTACGAAATCGGCCAGGGCCTGGGCTTTAAGAGCTTTCCTGCTTTCGTACTGGATGTCGAATTCGGACAGTTCTAGCGACCATCTGAGCATTCGCCCGGCCATGTCTGGTCGTCCCAGTAGCTGCTTGATGGGTTGATCGGTCCTCACCACAATCGTGTGGGCCAAGAAATAGTGTCTTAGTCGTCTGGCAGCGTTGACGAGGGCCAATGCTACCTTCTCTATCTGTTGATATCTCAATTCTGTGTCCTGTAATGCCTTGCTCGTGAAATATACCGGCTTTTGCCCGCTAGGGTTTTCGCGGATAAGAACGGCGCTAACGGCCTCGGCGGAGACGGCGAGGTACAGGAACAAAACCTCCTCGGTATCTGGTCGTGACAACACGGGCGGTTCCGATAGAGCTTGCTTCAAGTGGAGGAGGGACGCCTCACATTCTTCGGTCCATTCAAACGCTGCTTCTTTCCGCAAGAGCTTGAAGAAAGGAAGGGCGTGCTGGGCGGACTTTACGACGAAGCGGGATAGCGAGGTCAGTACTCCGTTGAGGGATTGGATGTTCTTTTTAGACGTGGGCGTTGGGAATTCGGAGAATGCCCGACATTTGTCGGGGTTAGCTTCTATTCCTCGTTCTGTCAGGTAGAAACCGAGGAACTTACCTGCCCGTACCCCGAATGTGCACTTCTCCGGGTTGAAACGCATTTGGTATTTCCTTGCCTGCTCGAAAATTTTGCGGAGGTGGGCGACATGGTCTAGTTCCTCGTGGGATTTGATGATCATATCGTCCATGTATACCTCGAGCATATCGCCTATCTGTTCGTGGAAGACTTTGTTCATCATTCGTTGGTATGTAGCACCGGCGTTCTTCAGTCCGAAGGGCATTACGTTGTAGTAATAGTTGCCCGATTCGGTCATGAAGGTTGTGTAAGTTTTATCGCTCGCGGCCATTGGTATTTGGTTATAGCCCAAGTAGGCGTCGAGGAACGATAAAAGTTTAAAACCGGCCGAATTATCTACGAGTTTGTCTATATTGGGGAGGGGGTAGGCGTCCTTCGGACAGGCCTTATTAACATCAGTATAATCAACGCACATCCTCCATTTGCCATTATTTTTTCGTACAAGTACAACATTAGAGAGCCATGTAGTATATTTGGCCTCGGAAATAAACCTAGCTTCTAGAAGGTCTTTGACAGCTTTCTCCGCGGCTTCTGTCTTCTCCGGGGATTGCTTCCTTCTGCGCTGGGCAACGACTTTGACGGTTGGGTCGATCGTGAGCTGGTGGCAGGCGACGGAGGGGTCCAATCCGGGCATCTCAGCAGCACTCCACGCGAACAGGTCTGCGTTTTCGCGGAGGCACGCTTTCAGCTGTCTTCTGGCCAGGTCGGGCAGATCTGCTCCAATCTTCACTCCCCGTTGGGGGTCTTCTCCGAACGGAACGATCTCGAAGTTGCCATCTGGGACAGGTCGTGGGAGGTGGCCGCTGTTGTCGGACTCACTGCCCGACGGCGTTGGAACCTTGACGCGATCTTCTTCGTTGAACCGGTTGTCTAGATCGATTGATTCGACCTGGGGAAGTGGTCTTGGCTGCTCGAAGCTGCTGGGCAGGGGGGACGACCAGATGCTCTTGGCTTTGCCGAGATGGTGTTAAGTCCCTTTGACGCTGCTTCAAAGTAGCGGCGGGCAGCCTCGATGTCGCCGTGGAGGGTGGCGACCATCCCTTCAGAAGTGTAGTACTTCATTTTGAGATGTACGGTGGAAGGTACTGCAATCAACTCTGCCAGGGTTGGCCTTTCGAAGATGCACTGGTATAGTGACGGGCAATCGATTACCAGAAACTGTGCCTTGATTGCTCGGGTTGTCTTTCCTAAACCGAAGGTTACGATGAGCTCTACGTAACCTCGGGGCTTTGTCACCGCTCCGTTGAACCCTTGCAGGTCGGATCCGACGTATGGAGTGAGGTGAGAGTCGTTCAGCTGCAATGTCTTGAACAGGTGGTTGTACATTATGTCAACCGAACTGCCTTGGTCCACGAGTATCCTTCGGACATCGAAATTCGCCATCCTGGCCCGGATAAGCAGTGGGATGTTCGAATTCGGTGCCCCGCCGAGGAGTTCTTCCTTGTAGAAGGAAATGGGAGCGGACCCTTTGTGCGTGGCGTCCAGCGTGGTGACCTCGTTGGAGCTTTTGCTGATCAGTTGGTCGAATCTCCTTTTGACCAAGCCAACTGTGACTTTGTTGAATCCGCCCCCGGAGATCACCATGGCCGACGGGAAGGCCTCCCATGGGCTGCTGGCAGCGAGGTATGTGGAGGCGAGCAGATTGTCTGGGAAGCGAAAGTCTTCTGGTCGGGTCACGGACATAGCGACCTGGATGTTGGCGTCGTCGGAGGGCGGAATTTCCTCTGCGACCTTTTTGCTTTCCTGGGCCTCTTGCCGGGGAGCGTCCTTCTTTTTTGCGAACTGCTTCAGATGGCCGTCGCAAATGAGGATCTCTATGGCATCTCTGAGGTGGATGCACTCTTCCGTTGTATGGCCGTGACTCTTGTGGAAACGGCAGTACTTGGACTTGTCCATCCCTGGTCTGACCGGCAGCTGCTTGGGGAAGCGGACTCCCACCTGTTTGAACTCCGAGTTGGCGCACTCGGACAGTATTTTCTCCCTCGAGGCAGTGAAGGGGGTATAATCGTGGAATCGCCCGGAGGGTGCTCTCTGCTCGCGTGTATCGCGAGGTCGATCGTCGCGTCTCTTGTCTCCTCGACGGGACGTCGAGGGCTCTTCAACTCTGGACGTCCGAGCACCTTCTTGGTTGCGAGATGTCCGGACCGAGTGGGCAGCGACTTTCTCCTCGTACTGTATATGTGACTGGGCCTGGTGGAGAAGTGCATTGAGATTCCTCGGTGGGTCGAGGCCGATGGCTTTCGCAAAATCGGAACCAGGACGTAACCCTTGCTCGAGCAAGAATTTCTTCATGGCGTCGGTCGTTGGTACTTGGACAGCCTCCTTGTTGAAGCGCTCGATATAAGCCCGGAGAGGCTCATCTTTGCCTTGTACGACGGCTCCCAGGGACGCCTCGGTCTTGGGGTGGCGTCGTGAAGCAGTGAAGTGACGGGAGAAGATCCTTCCCAGCTGTCTCCATGATGTGATGGATTCCTCGGGCAGCTGCTTGTACCACGTCATTGCTCCTTTACGGAGCGTGGTCGGGAACAAGCGGCACTTGATGGCTCCCCGTACCCCTCTGTAATCCAAGAGAGCGTCGATGTTCTCTATATGCTCGTCCGGGTCGGCGGTTCCATCGTACGTCCCCAGCGACGGAGGCTTCTCCAGCCCCTTAGGAAGGCGGGTTGCTAGGATCTCCCGGGACAGTGGGTCGTGAGGTTCGTCGTCGCTATCTGAACTTGGCTCTGATGGTGACCGTCGTCTGCGCTCGCGGCGACGGTTTCTCCGAGGTGAGGGCGAACGGGTCCGGTCACGAGGTCTGCCCGGCGGGGAGGGCCTATCTTGCCTCGTTCTTTTGCGTCTAGACGGGGATCGATCCCGCGGGGAAATCTGGTCGCGCTTGCGAGTGGGTCGTATCTCAGGCTCGTGCCTAACCGCACGGTCTTCTCCGCGCCTAGGTGGCGGGCTTTTGGATCTTCGGGCTTTATTCCGGGGAGGAGAGGATCTTGGGAAAGATGCCTCCTCAAGAGCTCCTATCCTTTCTCCTTGTTGTAGGATGAGGAGGTTGGTGCGGTTAACAGCTTCTAGAAGGGCTGCCACGGCCAAGTCGGCGCTGGGCGGACCGGGAACTGGTCGGTCTTCCGATGGGATCTGCACGTCTCCTTGTCCGGTGGGAGGAGGAGTTGGAGATGCAGTAGCCCCGTCCCGACGGAAACGGGGGTCAGAGAGTAACGAAGAATGGCCGTCAACGTCCATCTTGTTGACGGGGACGAGAACAGTGGTGTCCGCACCTATCGCGGAATTCTGGGCAGCCATACGTGGGCGGATCAAAGAGAATATGTTTTGATCTTTTGGTTCCCGAGGAGGAATGAAAGAAGGGGAGAACAAGGAGTTCCCATAGACGGCGCCACTGATCCGATGTGCTCGAACGGGTCCACGCGGGCTGGTCGTTATGGAGGTGTCCGGATGGGTGTTGGTCGTACTGGCTGTCCGGTAAGTGATTGAGGAGAGGTGGTGGTGTACCTGCAAGGCACTCTGACGCTCAAGTAAGAAAGGGTCAGAAGAAAGGGGCAAGTACAAAGTATTAGTTCATAGGGTGAATATTTGATACCTGACCCTCTCAAGTGAGAGGGTTTATATAGGGCTCTAAGCGTGTGGCTAACGGTCCTATTTTCGGGGCGAAATAACCGTTTTCCCTAAAGAATCGGCCGCTGCCCAAACTAGCCGTTACGACGGGCAGGGTGTCCAAAACTAGCCGTTATGTCGGGCATATGCTTAGTTTCGGGCATCTGCCCATGGCTGCTCGGGGAGCACTGAAGCTGCGCGTGTTGGGCAGAATGTCCGGGGGGGACGTTATGTTCCTTGCCCGGTAGGAGAGGTAGAAAGGTAACTTTCACCCTTCTGTGGGTTGGACTTAGGCGATTTGGGCCGCTCTGTAGCAGAGGCTTATTGGGCCAATTCTATCCATTGGTCCAGTCCAGAACACATACCAATCTCCCTGATGTTGAGACATCTGATGAGACATGTTCTGTTTCAACCTTGCAGCTTGCATGCTCTTGTGATATTGGGGAGGCATATACTGACTAGCTCCTTGAGGCTGCATCTTTCTCTGATGGGGACCATTCTTTTTCTCAACATTCTGAGGCTGAACAACCTTCTTATGGGTAGGATCCTGTCTCTTTGTTTGAGACATTTGTTGAGACACCTCCTCCTTTGCTCCTGAAGTGCTTGCTTCAGCCACAAATCCTATACCTGACTTATCACCAGCAACCTTTTCTGTCTGAAGGATCTTATCAAGTGTGTCTGTACCACAACTCAGCATCCTAACAGACTTGGTCATATGATCCAGGTGAGCTTTAACCAGTACAGCTTCATTTTCCAGGTCAGCTTTTTCATTCTCAAGTTGAGCAATCTGTTGCTTATGGCACTTGTTTTCTTGACAAATCTCAGCACTTTTTAAACACAGCTCTTGATAAGTAGATGCTAACTCCTCATAAGTTATTTCTCCATCACTAGAATCATCATCAGAACCAACAACTCATGTTAAAGCTCTAACATGCTTTACTGACTCACCTTCACTTTCACTATCAGAGTCAGACCAGGAAACTGTCATGCCCTTCTTCTGCTTTTTTAAGAAGGTGGGACATTCTTTCTTGACATGTCCATACCCTTCACACTCAAAGCACTGAACTCCTTTATCTTGGGTAGTTTTCTCTTCATCCTTCTTGCTGGTGTCAGAAGTCATGTTCTTGACATTAGGCCTGGAGTTATTATTCATTCTCTTGAATACTTTGGTGAACTGTCTTCCCAACATAACTATGGCCTGAGATAGATCCTCCTGAGATTCAGAACTCTTCCCTTTCTCTTCTTCACCATTTGACACCAGGGCTATACTCTTTGGCTTCTTTTCTAGTTCTTCCTCATTCAACCCAAGCTCAAAAGTTTGAAGAGATCCAATGAGCTCATCTACTCTCATCTTGCTGATGTCTTGTGATTCTTCTATGGCAGTAACCTTCATCTTATACTTCTTAGGAAGGGATCTAAGGATCTTCCTTACAAGCTTTTCATCTGACATTTTCTCACCAAGAGCACTGGATGCATTAGCCAGCTCCAGCACATTCATGTGGAAGTCATGAATAGTCTCATCATCCTTCATCTTCAGTCTTTCAAATTTTGATGTTAAAATCTGAAGTCTTGACATCTTGACTCTAGATGTTCCTTCATGTGTTGCCTGCAAAATATCCCACGCTTCCTTAGCAACTTCACAGGTATTGATTAACCTGAAGATATTCTTATCCACTCCATTGAAGATGACATTTAGAGCTTTGGAATTTCCAAGGGCAAGCTCATCTTCCTCCTTGGTCCACTCTTCTTCAGGCTTAGGCTTAGAGGTGCCTTCTTTATCTTTGTCGGCATCATCTTTCTCACACATGACAGGTGCTTTCCATTCTTTAATAACAACCTTCCAAGCCATGCTGTCCAAGGATTTTAAGAAGGTGGTCATCCTTGGCTTCCAATAATCATAATTGGATCCATCCAAAATAGGGGGTCTGTTGACGAATCCTCCAACTTATTTGTCCATCTTTACACCAGAAAGTAACTTCCCTAGATCTCACCCAGAGACAGACATGATGTCTGCTCTGATACCAATTGAAATTCTGGTATCAGACGTGTGATGTTAAGGTGTGATGTCACAATAACACACTCTGCACAATGGACAGCAATAACAGTAACAAAGCAACACAAGGAATTGTTGACCCAGTTCGGTTAAAACCAACCTACTCTGGGGGCTACCAAGCCAAGGATGGAATTCACTACTTGTAGATATAATTTACAGACTCAACAACCCATTGACAATCTCCTAAACTTATACTCTACTAATGATTTCCTACCTAAGAAACCACCTAGGTATGAGAACACCACTCAATCCCTTACAAACTCTCAAAGAAACCACTTTGAGTACCCTTGATCTTGCTTCCTAGCTTCGATCAAGCAACCACTCTCTATTGCTTCACAGCTTCTAGAGAGGACAGAAACACAACACCTATTCAAACCCTAGAATAGTGTAAATACAAACACTCTAAACAAACTCTAGACTCTAAGCCTCCAGCTCCTGATCTTCTGAATGTTTTATGTCCCTTTTTCCTTTGGTCTTGTGCGCTTTATATAGCCCCCTTGAATTGGTCTTGGACTTGCTACAATATCTCCCAGATTTGTTATTTAAAACTGAATATTTAAAACAGATTTTCTCCTAAAATCTTTTTAAATCTTCAACCTTTTAAATCTCCTACAAATCTGCACCAGATCTCCTATGTAACAGCAAATATCTATCCCAAGATATTCGCATCCAATGAGACAGCTTGCTCTCCACAATTCCAGCTAATACGCAACCCTAACAACATCACAGTCTGCTGTTGTTAATTCTGCAGATCTGATGTCACAACATCACCTATGTGACATCAGACATCTAACTTCAGCAATTAATTACTTAACACAGCCCAGTGTTAAGACTTCGATGTTGCAACATCAGTACCTTGACATCAACATTGAACATACCTTGTTTTACCAAAATTCCAGCCAATCCAGGAACTAACAGTTACCGTAGCGGTTTCCGGTGACTGTTGGTGGTAGACGGTGGCTTGGCCACTTTCTGCCGCTGTCGTGGTTTCCGGAGCTTTAGGGAACTGTAGATTTTGGTCGCTTCTGACGCCGTTGCGGCAACGAGCATGAGCGTAACTGGCGGAGCTCATGAGTTTTCTGGCGTTCTTATGAATTTTCCGGTGAGTTCATGAGTTTTCCGGTGAAGCTTCAAACGGAAAACTGGGTAATGATCCGGGGAGAATCTTCCCGTACGCCCAAGAGGGGTTGCCCGAGCATCTCCTCGCATAGTATTTTTGTGCTATTTGATTAGGGCTTAGGCCGAGGACATCGTCCTTGGACCTTCGTGTACCCTTTGACTTGATTAGCGGTGGAAAGGTGGATTTGATTTTGCATTCGAATTCACTTTTGTCCTCTGCTTTTCAGGTGAACAAGATGGCATACGAACCCGAGAAAGAGATTCTTATAGACTTGTCCGAGGAGAGCTCCTCGGAGAGTAGCGATACTGAAGCTTCAACCGTCCCTAGCGATGTCGGGGAGACTTCCCCAAATAAGGCCTCTTCGGAGGAGTGGACAGTTGCGAAGCCCGCCGAGCATTCTTCCATCTTTGCTTCATATACCGGGGATGTTTTTACAACCGTGGGGCCAGAAGCGGAGTGGAAGTGTACTTCCCAGGTGAAGATGACCGTATTTGTACGAATTACGGGGAGATGTTCCCGATGTACGAGTACGATTTCAAAGACATAGGGTTGAGGTTGTCCTTCACTAACTTTCAGTGGTCTGTCTTTGTACACTTGGACCTGGCCCCTTCACAGTTGCACCCTAACTCACTGGCGTTCATCCGTGCTTTCGAGCTTACGTGTGAGTTCCTGAAGATAGGAGTCACCCTCCCTTTGTTTTTCACAATCTTTCACCTCCAGAGGCAGCTTTCAGGGAGAAAGTACGGTTGGGTTTCGCTGAAGCAAGCGAGGAAACTGTTCAAGCCTTTCTTTGAGTCTATCCGGACCTTTAAGGAGAGGTTCTACATCATCGAACCCGTGTCGGGGAAAGCCCAGGATACTACGTACGCCTGGGAAGTGTCGACGGATGAGGACGGTAATGATCTGTATGACGAGCATGGGAAGTTGGTGGCGGACAGAGTTTTTAAGTTTCCCTTTTGCTGGAGTAGGGACCATTTTTCCCGAGGAACTGACCATTACCTTGCCCAACTGGAGATGCCGAACGAGGACGACAAGGCTGGCTATGCAGCGCTGGTAAATTACGTTAACAGTTTCAAACTTGCGGAGTGCTGGACCAAGAAGGGGGACCCGATCTTCGAGGAAGATGGCGGGCAAAAAGTAGAACTCCGCTATATCAACACTGAAAGCTCTAAGAGTTTGACTAAATTTTGGTAAAACATAATGTTGGGAAAGATGTTCTAACATGAACGTTTCAGTCCCAGACTAAAGATGTCGAGTGAAATGTTACAGCATGTAGATTCGACATCATGACTGTCACAACAGGTTTTGTTTAAATCTGTTCCAAGATTCAAGGCGTGATGGGCAGTGGATCAAGGATCAAAGATATGAAGCCCAACAAAGCAGAAGACTATAAAAGAAGACCAAGACCTAGGCAGCATAGAGGGAAAGGACGACATAGACTTAGGAATCCTATTTTGTAAAATAGGGTTTAGGGTTTTGAGAGTCGTAGGTTTCTCTTGTAAGTCTCCCTCTGTATCGATTTGATGCAGTGTGGTAGACATAGGTACTTGTACAGATTCAGAAACCTGTAGGTAATGAATCGTGTATTGTTCTTGGATGAAGCTTTGAAGCAAATCCAAGTTAACTTGTTAGTCAAGGATGCTTGACTAAAATTTGTATTGGAAGGGGTGTCTTTCAGTAGGGATGATACAGTTATGAGGTATTAACTGTTAGATAATCACAGGTTGTAATTTAGGGAGTGAGATGGGTTTCTCTTATCAATTAGATGTGACTTCTAATGATAAAGTCTTCATTGGGTAGTGATAGGTTAGCGTGGATGCTTTCTGTAAACCTGAGGTTATTTACATAAAACTATACTACTGATAGTGAATTCTTCTTCCTAGATTGGTATCCCACAGATGTAGGTGAGTTGCACCGAACTAGGTTATCGTATTCTATGTTGTTTATCATTCTGCAATTTACAGTTCAGTTTTGATTAACATGTTGGAATAGATGTCGTAACATCTGTGATTCTGCAGTTTCTGATATTCAAGGTATCAGTCTACAGTTATGCTTCTTTGTTTAAATGTATATGCAGAACAATGTCTTGACATGTGTTAGGACATCTGCTGTCTGCTATGCCAGAATTTTAATTGGTATCAAAGCAGACATCCTGTCTGTTTCTGGATGAGATCTTTGGGAGATACTTTCTGGCATTTAAACAAGGAGGAGTTTTAAAGATCAGATCAATCAACTCAGACATACTCAAGGGTATCAATGGATGGGATGGATGTTCTGGATCGAAGGTAACAATCCGGTGGTTGTTCATGTTGCTGAGGAGGTTCTACAACAACTGCAAGAGACGTGGTTTGTTCTCTTGTTGGGGTGTCTTATAAGATGTTCTGACATCTTATTAGGGCAAGCATAATTTGTTCCTTGGTGGTTCCGCTGCATATGTTTCTGATGGAATAGCTCTAGAATCATGGGATTCTAGGGTTGTTGCTAAAGACAGATAGTGGAAGATCTCAATCGTTGGCCTCTATATGTGAAAATATCTGCATCTTTTATTCCAAAGTCGGGAGCGATGGAATGAAAAAAGTTGTTGGAAGATGTCTGTTATGGTGACTTGGTACTTGGAAGCATGGTTCCATGATGCAGTTTGAAGTCAGTTGAAGAGGAGAGGAGTTAAGTTTAGGTTTATCAAGTTCTTGCTCTAGGAGTTTGATAAATTATTGATTGGCTAAGTTGTCAAAGATACTTGAGAATTCTCTCATGTCCACTCATAAAGGCGTCTCAGTCGTGCATCTGGAGTCTTCTAGATATTCTTCTGACTAGAAGGTGTTTCTGTGAAACACAAACCTGAAGAAAGTGGAGGTGATTTATTTTCATCTCTCCTAATCCTAAGGGGGGATCCAATCGGAATGGAGTTTTCAGAACTGTTGAGGTAAATAGGATTCGGTCAGATAGAATCTTAGTTACTTAAGTCAAGGGTGGTTGCCTTGGTATCTCAACAAGTTGTGTGTCAAAGAAGATACTTGCAAAATATTGAATACTTGATAAGTGTTCATGAAGTGATCTGGTGGAGTGTGGCTTCAACAGTGAAACAGGATTATTGAACAAGGATTTAAGATCAATTGCTAGTTGTGTTACTCACATTATCCTTGAAGGTGGAGTTCAAGATTGTTGATGTTCAACACGATGTTGGAACATCTCTTCATTTGGTTTGTGCATAATCATGGGAGGGGTACTGCATAAGCTTTTGGATCTATTTCTATTGGGTGTTGACCTAAGAATATGCTTCAGTGTGGTGTGGCAGAAGCATCTGATTTCTGGAGAGTTTCCTGGCAAGAAACTGGTCTAGACAATGGTGATGTGGAAGATGAAGAAGAAGACATCATAATCTTGATTGGTAGTTCTTGGATCAGTTTATTTCTAATTTAGGAGTATTGGAGTGCAGCAGGTGTGTTCAAGTTATTACTAGAAGCATCTGGTGTTTATCTGGAAAGTGTCTTGGCAAGAGACTTATCCAGAATGGAGTGCTGGTGATGGAATGACTTTGATCAATTTATTTCTGATCTAGGTACTTAGAAGCATGGAATCTTGCTCATTTTGAAGGTCAAGGATAAGTGACAGTTATCTCTGACTTTCTACAGACTGCTCTACTAAGGAAAATGACATTCTTTGGTATGGCTATGGTGTAGTCTAGGACTACTTTATCTTCTGTAGATTCAGACATGGCAGGTGTGAAGTCTTTGGAGTCTCAAAGCAGTTATTCATCAAGGTGTGAGCTTGAATGGAATACCTGTGATAAGATTAAGCAGGATGAAGGTTGTCTACTCAAACTTGGTCGTTGAATCAAGTCTATGAGAGCAGGGAACTCTTGTTCTGTTAAAGGGAGGAGGTTCTTCTAAGTGGCAGAAGGAGGAGTTGAATTCAGCAGCTGGATGTCATATCAGAATATTCTGAAATCAAGCTTAACATCAGAGTCTCAGGTGGTGATGTGGCACATCAGCTTAAGATAAGGTGATCTACAGGAGGATGCAAGTTATGGATTCTTCAAAAGGTCTATCTCATGTAGTTTGCAGGAGCTGTGGATGGAGAAGATGTTACATGTCTAAGGCTTGGTGGATCCAAGATGTCTTGCTATGGAGCAAGTAGTTCATGTAACTTGAATATCAGATTTCATTGGTGGATCAGTGTATCATGTGGGAGTTCTAAAGAAGGATAAGATCAGTCAAAAAGTGGCATTTGGTTGATCTTAAGTGTGCATTCAAGCAGGGTGCTTGGAACTAATTACTCTTGGGCAGAAGGGTAGTTGGTTGAAAACGTAAGGAGATTCTAATCTATCTTGGAGCTTGTGGTAGAAGTTCTAAGTTGATGATGGAGGATTACCTTCTTTTGGTGGATGAGAGTTTATTTCTCTCTTTGGTTACTGGAGTTGTCGCGGCCGACAAAATTGACAGATTCGCCATTATACTTTATTCATCCTAAGGGACAGGAAAATAATGATAAAACCTAAATCCTAAGGGAGAGACGCTATGGTTTGGGAGTCGGTTAAGCGAAGGGAAGATGTTAGGCACCCCTCACATCCATTATACTCAATGGGATCCTCCTTAAGTTCTGGGGTATGTTTGTTTGTTACTTGAATGTTTGACAGTTTATTTTATTTATAAAAATCCTTATTATTATACACAAGAAGATGAATTTAATCTAAGAGGGGGACCCTAAGTTTTTTGTTATTATTATACTCGCTAAGATTTACAACCCTATGCCTATGTACCCTCAATTTTGAAGGATCAGAGTTTCTGTAGTTCACCTCCCCTATCCCTTATCCCTATTGTCGCTCCCGGGATTTTCATCCTAGTACAAACGCGAAAGTGGTACGGAAACAGAGTCGCCAGCAATGTGTATTTATCCCGAGAGAGGGAAAGGAAACACCGCATAAACCTGAGAGGAAGGATAGAACATGGTCTTACGACCAAGAGAAATGGGTAAGGGAGTCGGTTACGCGAGAGGAAGGTATTAGCACCCCCTCGCGTCCATCGTACCCGATGGGATCCATGCTTGCTTGTCTCAATCAAAGGGTGATAGAAAAGGAAACTGGAACAGGAACTGAAAGAAAGAAAGGAGAAAGAATGGAAAAGGAACGGGAAACAAATGTAGGGAAAATAAAAGAAGTGCTCGAATGGGCCCTACCCCACTGCCTACGTATCTCATCGGGAATATGAGAATTAGAGCGGCGTAGTTCCCCTCACTAGGGATGGATTGTTTGTGCTTTTTAGGGAACGGCTAATGTTCTAGCTCAGGTGTTGCAGGCTCGCTGGCCCGAGTGCGTTACCATCTTGAAAGAGAACGAGAAGAAGCACGTTCATACGTTGAGAGTGAATGAGGTGAGAAAAGAATTCCCGAAGGAAAGACGTTATTGTTTGTTTTTGTCTTTTAAGAGTTTTTTCATTTGTTTGCATATGATAGTGTATCTAAATCTTAGTCATTGGAATGTATACATCCTCACATTCCAAGATGGAATGAGTAAGAAAGTACACTAAGTGTGAAGAAGACCCCCACATTTAGTTCCAATTATTAAGGTTCAAACACACTAGCATACTTGTGTTTATTAAGTGTTTTTGTTGATTAAGAAGTGAAGAAGTGTTTTTTCTTTATATCTTCAACAAGTATTGCATTTAAGTCCCTCATACAAGATCAAATGCTTAACAGATTGACCCAAGATGGGCTATATGCTACACATTCTAAGATTACAAGAGAATACCCCTTTATAATCTTTTCTTTATATGAAAGGCCTAAATGCAATAAATGCCTACCTTTATTAGATATTTTGAATTTTCTTTGAGATGAGAAGATGAAAGACTCAAATGGGAGAGAAAGGTAAAAATCTATGTGATCTAAGACTCAATCTTAATTGATTAGTTAAGGGAGTGATCCTAATGGTTTGTGAGGTTGCAACACCTAAAATCTAAAGAAGGAATGAGTTAAACAATTCACTTCTAAAGTAGAAGATGAATTGTAGCTCAAAAGGGAAAGTAATGAGTTAATCAAAGTAAGCACATAAGTACTTAACAAGACACAAGATTGAATTGTAAAAGATGAAAGGAAAGAGGTTTGAATGTGGATTCCTTATCCACACTCAATTTCAACTTACCAAAGCCCCTACATGGTTAGTAAACATAGAAACATGTATAGGAAGTAAAAAGACACTTAATACACATTAAAATTCAAAAGAACAAGATGAAGAATCAAATCTTAATATCACAACCAGAATGTGAATCATATTGACAACAAGTGATTATCATTATGCAAGTTCAAATGAATAAGCAACAATCATCATCCATAGCATTTAAACATGTTATCATAAGAAAGGATAGATGAAAGATGAAAAGAAAGGAAAGGAACATGCATAAATGGAACATGTAAATCAACAACCAGAATTGAAACTCAATTAAAAATGGTTTATAAACATCTCAAAAGTGTTCATGAATCAACAATCAAGACATTCAAGAAGTGGTAGAAGAAGAATTGAAAGTTCAAAAGGAAAATACACACAACTACATGTTAAGGATGCACAGAGTTCAAGTTAAAATGAACATATAAAGATGACCTATAATGTGTACCAAAGACCTATAATATCACATGAATAACTCACAAAATATGCAAATGCTCATACAAATATGCACAAAAGAAATCATGCAAGCATGCATTAAAGTTAGAATGGTATGACATGTATTATGCTTCAAATGTAATGCATAAAACAAAAATCAAATGAACTTATGAAAATTATACAAGAATGGTATTTGAATGCCTAAGTCAGAAGTAAATTATACATCAAGATAGCATGTCAAAATTCAAAGCAAAATGACTTTAAACAATGCAATTAGGTCAAGTTGAAACATCATGCAAAGTGGTGCAAAGACAAGCATCAAAACATGTCATAAAGTGACCTAAAAAATCAAACAAAAATCACCTAACAAGCTTCAATGTATTATTGAATCAATTTAAAAAGAATCAGGTCAAAACAATTTGTAATGAGCAAGAAAAAAATTCCACAAATTCATGTATCATATTTGGAATGCATACAAATGGAAATTCAAAGAAAATTATGAAACGGGGGTAAAAATGTAATAAAATCGTGAAATAAAAATATCAAAAATTTCCTAAATGTCTTGATAATACACATGAATTTTTCCAGAATTTTCTGATGTTGTTTTGTAATTTTAAAAATTAAAAAGGAAACGTGTATAAAATGAAAAAATAAAATGAAAATGAAATAAAAGAGGGGGTGTAGCCATAGTAAATCATCAGTTCAAATTGCTTGGGCTTAAAAAACGGAAGGGTGCAAAAAGCAATTAATGTACGGTCCATTAAGCCCACCAAATTGCATGTGGTAGTGTGTATCTTAGCTAACATGCGGACTCCACTTCATACACACGATCATGCATGATGATCACATCCACGAATCAAAAACGCACGCACACACTATATTCATGCACGCGCACACACTTGAACCGTCTGCAGCCCCCCAACATTCATCACGTGAAGACTCCTTCACTCATTAATGTGTTGCCTTTCTCCCATTGGTTGGCCGAAAAGCACAATAAACCCACCAATCACAACTTGCCATGCGCTTTCTCTCTCCTCAATCATGCACTCATCATCCACTAATCATTGTTCTCATCATTATTTAATTATTAAAGTGCAAGAACATGACCAACAGCATGCTGCCACGTCGCCATCTTCATCATAACTCATGCAAAGTGCAAATAAACTCACACAACAACACAAAACGCAGATTTTTTTCCCAAACTTCTACACCACATAACTTCATCAAATCTTAATGAAAATTAACAAAGTAAGATACCAAACTGAAGCCCAAACTTCATAGATCATGAATATACCAATTAAATCACCAAAAGATTGTTCTAACATCAAGAAAAATGGCACGAAAGTGACACATTCAAGCACCAATTTCACAAAAATCACAAAATCACATAAATTCTAAATTGAACAAACAGAGGTGTGCCATCATTTCAGGACTTCCAGATGCAATGCATGAGTACTAATTTCATATTGTAAATCTCTAAAAATGTGATGAACTAAAGGAAAAGTGTCAAGATATCTAACCTTGTGATGCACTTATTTGTTTTAGAAATCCAAGAACTTCTTGCAAGATCTTCAAATCAACACTTTGAGCCAAATAAAGGCGAAAACCAGATCCAATACTTGCTTGGAGTAGAAATTGGAAGTGATGAGTGAAACTTGAGATTTTTCGATGGTGGATTCAATCGAATCTAATGCATACAGTAGAAAGAGGAGGTTATGAAGATGATTCTGCTTCAAAGATCTTCGAAAATGATGAAGAAACGAAAGAGAAATCTGGATCTGAATTCTTGAGAGTGAAGGAGAAATTTGAGATTTCTTGAGAAATTGTGATGAAAAGTGTGAGAAATGTGTGAGATTAGAGAGAAAATTGAGAGAATGATTGAGAATGAGTTCTGAGAAATGTGGAAAAATGAGAGAGAGAGAGAGTTGAAATTGTGTGTAAATTTGTTTATATAGTTAGGGTTTAGTGTGATTAACCATGGTAAACTGAGTGGGTTAAGTGAGTTGGAGTTGGGTTAACTGAGTCCATTCCAACTAACTGAGTCATGACAGTTAGAGGTGAGTTAGGTAGGTTTGTTATGGTGTGGGTGAATTTATGAAGTGTATGGTGGGGTTTAAAATGGAGGGTGGTGATGTAAGGAAATTTTTAGTTTAATAAAATGGAATGTGGACTGGTGTGTAGCATGTATGAGTATTTGAATTAACAACAACAACAATGTTATTTTTCTGGTTTTATAGCAGCATAAAATCAATTAAAACAAGGAAGATTGGTGATGAATTTCTCTCACTTTAATGAATGGAAATGTGTAATTTTTGTGGCAAATGAAAGAGTAGATATAGGAGAATAATTCTGATGTTGAAATTGAATTGAATAGAGGCTTGTAGAATGGTGTAAAATGACTCCAAACATCATGGTTAAGAACTGGTGCATGGGCTTGGCAGGTTGGTAGGGTGGCATGGCAATCTGACTTGGAAAATTCAGCATGAACACCTCAACTTGGGACCATCATAACCCCATCATAACTTGCTCAAATGGAAAAATGTCCAACATCAAAGTTGAAGAGGACATTGAGATGAACAACTTTGATGTTCAACATTTTTTCGTTTGGAGCTTCCATAATGGAGAAAGGTGGCTGGACATTTGGCACACCAAGTGTTCGACAAAATTATGGCGCATGGGCCTGCACTTGCCTTGCCATGACTTGGTTTTTGACCTACTTTGCTCAAACTTTGATCAATCATATCTCACTCAATTTTTATCCAATGGAGCTGTTCTTTATATGGATTTGAAGCTTGAAACAAGATCTTTTGTTGTGGCCTGGTGGAATTTTTATTTGATGTCTCAATTTTGAATGGCCTTGGTTCAAAGTTTGGTGCAAAATGGCCAAAACTTACTATTTTTGGAAACTCCAAAATTTCTATTTTTGGCAGTTTTGCAATTTCTTGATTTTTCGTGGCCCTTTTGGAGTTTCTTGATCAAATTTTGTACCTTGGTCACATATAACATGAATTTCATGAATTTGGCCTCAAAAAGTCAAGAGTTGACTTTTTCCTCTGATTATTTGACCTAGCCCCAATTTTCCTGATTTTTTATCTTTCTTCCAATTGAACCACTTCTAAAACCAATTGAGAGGCAATTTTCCACACACATACACTTAAGGACATGTAGAATACCATGACATCAAGTTTTGTCCAAAAAATCAGAGATGACCTGATTTAATTGGCAACCCTAATTTTGGTACCCACCTCCTAAGGGGAAAAATGTGCAGTCTTCAATTTCAAATTCCTTAGAGTATGTTGTGTATCCTCTTAAAGGATGATGAGATATGCCACTTGAGGGTGATTTTGAACCAATGAACTATCTCTTTTGAGGGTTTTCCTTCAGTTTTTTTGGATCTCTTGCATAGTGAAGGATGTAATGCTTCAATCTCCTATTGAATCTCACTTTCTTGAGGTTTTGGATGATCAATTGAGATAACATGAGACATGAAAGACCTCTTGGCTTTCCTTGAGGAAACTTGTTTGACCTTTTGTGCCTTGACTGATTCCTTGATTGTCCATCTTTCCCTTGATCACATGCCTTGATGGTAAGAGGGATGCTATGCTTCATTTTTCTATGTTAAAGATGCAATGCAAGGCTAATGAGATGGATATGATATGATATATGATAATGCTATGCTATGATGACAAAAGAGAGAGCAAATTTTGGGGTATTACACCTATCCTTATCCCTATTCCTAATCCCTTGTCCTATGTTTATACTCTTGGAACCTAAGAGTTTTATCCCAAAAATCATAATCCCTTTGTTTATACTCTCAGATTACAAGAGTTATATCCCATATCCTAATTCCTTGTCCTATATTTATACTCTTGGAACTTAAGAGTTTTATCCCAAAAATCCTAATCCCTTTGTTTATACTCTCGGATTACAAGATTCTATCCCATATCCTAATCCCTTGTCCTATATTTATACTCTTGGAACTTAAGAGTTTTATCCCATTTTTATCCCTTGTCCTAAATTTTATACTCTTTGGACTTAAGAGTTTTATCCCATTTCTTTGTCCATTTTTTATCCCAATTAAAATAAGTCTCAATCCATTAATTAAATAAATATAACCCTAAAATAAGTCCCGTTTTGTCTGAGATCCAAAAGATCTCTTGTCAGACGTTGGATGCGCATACTAGGTTTGGTATTCTCAAAGAACGACCATGACTCAAAGTGCACCATGGGTATCCCTGTACTGTAGTAGTCAACGTAAACCAATCCCACGGCCACGTGGGGAAGATCACTGCATGCGCTGAGGGGATACAAAACCCCCACTCCCCTCAGATCACTCCCATTTTCCATCCTTGTTTCTCTCTACTCTCAGACGTCCCCTCTCTTCGCTTCTCCCTCTCTCTAAACTCTCCTCTTTCTTCTCCTTTCCCTCGCCGGTGAGGCCTTCAGCCACCGCGCACCACCCACCAAACCTCCTTAAAACCCAGATTCCGGTTGATATTCAACTGGAATACTCAACTTCAAGAACCCTAACCCCCATAAACCCAGATATGCATACGGTCTTCAGGGTTCAAGATGAACCCTAAGAACCCTAGGGTTCTTGGGAAGAACCCTAGCCCTACCTTTAACCTACAACCCAGCAACCCCCCAAGAGCCCTAAGAACCCTAAGGGTTCTGCGAAGAACCCTAAGTTCCCCAAACGAACCCTAACCCTCAACCTATGAACCCTAGGGTTCCCCACATGAACCTTAACCCTAATCTGAACCCAGAAACACCCCAAACGTCAAATTAAACACCGATCCAGTCAAACAGCAACAAATACAACATCAAGGAATAAAAAAGCTACGTGATTACCTCCTCGGTCGTGACCTTATTATGCTGTTTTCCACTCCCTTTTTCTCTATTCCTTACTTTGTGCCTCGTCTCTCCTTCTAATCTCTCCATTTCTCTTTTGCAGGTGCTTGCTTATGGAGGTTCAGCTCAGAGGGATTAGGGTTCTAGTGTTTGAACCCTAATTCTCTATATTGCTTAGAGCTTTGGTGAGGGTTTGTGAAAGATTGCGCAACGATTTTAGTCTTCGGGGGCCCCTTCCTTCTGAAATTCTTTTAGTTTATATAGGGTTGATTTTAGGTCTTAGAAATTAATTAGTTAGATTTTGTTTAGGAAGATTTGATCTGATTCATGTAATTTGACATTTGATTTGATTGTATTGATTCAGACTCGATGTAATTTTTAGATCTAGGTTCCTTTGGTAATTGTAACGCATCTCTGATTTTGAATAAAAATGTATTTTAGGCAAGTTTTGCTTTTGATCCATTTCGTTCCCAATCTCTTCCCTATTTAGGGTTTCGGACACAGAGAAACTCCTATTTGGTCAACTATTTTGACCGTAAAATAATAATAATAACCTAATAAATTAAATCTAATGTTAATGCAATATAATAATAATAAACACTCTTAAAACTAATTAACCCCATAATCTTAATATTAAAATACAATGATTTTAAAGAACCGACCCTCCCCCTAAGAGTAATAAATAATTATAAAAATCTGATTAATCTCTACTATTAATATTAATAATAATCCAATATAATTAATCTTTCATTTAATACTACTAATAATAATAATAACCCAATAATAGGATTAATACTAAAAAAAATACTCCCAAAATACTCTTAATATCTTGATTAATTTGACCCTCCCTTAATAATCCCAACCTACTTAACAATCTGATTAAAATTAAAACCCAACCTCCCTAATACTATTATTAATAACTAACTAATAAATCTAATGATTAAATTACTATAACCCGAATTACTAAAATTAAAACCCAATTGTTTGAATAATAACCTTAATTTTAAAACCTCCTCTAAATATTTAATAAATAGAATAAAATAATTGAAAGTAATAATTTAATTACATTAATATTAAGAATACACCCCTCATACAAGATTAATTTTAAAACAACCCCTAATAGATATAATTAATAATCTAATATTTGTAACCCAAAATAATTAATACTATACCCCCCATAAAAATGGATGAATTTAAAAATGAGCCTAAAAATATCAATACTCCCAAAAACCACAATGATATGTATTAAAGGCCCAAAAATTTAAGCAATACCCTTAACAAGTACTCCCTCCGGTCCTTTTTATAAGGAACACTCCACTTTTTAGATTCATTAAATAATTAATGTATCTGGTCTGCATTATAGATTAGATACATTAATTAATTAATGAATCTAAAAAGTGAAATGTTCCTTATAAAAAGGACCGGAGGAAGTATTAAACTCTAATCTATTACGCCCAAAAATAGTAACTAAGGTAAAAAGTCAAAATAGTCTCCCTTTGACTTTTTTTAGGTCATTAGGGAACCAGATGACTGTTAGACACTGGTCAAAATTTAGGGTACGACAACTGCCCTTATTTAATCGGCTTCGAATCAGAATGATGATGTCGATGAGCCTTCCTCTTTTTGAAGAGGAGACGATTAAATACAAGAAGGACCCTAATTTTAATCGCGGAGTCTGAGAGGTGTGGACCAATCTATGGTGCTCCGTTAATATCCTAATATCCCTATGTATAATATCCCTGGTAATAAACCCTTGGCGAAATATCCGATTGAACCCCTTTATCCCTGAGAGTAATTATAAACCTTATGCCATGTATGCATGTTTAAGAGTATGCATGTTTGAACTGTATGTTTTTTTGAATGATGCGTTGTTTGGGCTAATACCTCTTTTATGATGTGCAATGCATGTCTTTGTGGAAACCAATATCTTCTGTAATATTCTGACTTCCTGACCCTTGAACCCTTGATCCCTTGATGAGTGTAGTGAATCGTGATGCTCTTGATATTTGGGAATGCGTATTGTTCTTTCAAAGAAACTCCCATGTTGATTGAATTGTGACTGTTAATGTATAGACCCCGTGCTTAAATTAGAAGGACATGATCCCTTTAACGCTTCGAAATCGAAGTAAAATACGTTTTTCCCTTTAAAAGCTTTTAATTATACCCAATGTTTCAATGCATTATTTTGTAATTAATTGACATTTTGTAATCAAGCGGAATAATTGGAAAGCCGAAAAGATATTATTTATTGAAAATGGACCCATAAACGAACAATAGTACATAAGGAGAGTAATCCTCATAAGGAGAAGTTACTGCAAATCTAAAAAGATGAAAAAGTGGCAATAAAAAAAAATTATTTATGTCCCTATTGAATTTAAACACAAACTAATATCCCTAAGTCTCCGAGGACACGACACTTCGCTTCTAAAGATGACGGCTGGATTGATCATTCCTTTCTGAATTCCTGTTGTGTGACCTGAGTGCTATCAGTCATATGCCTTTTGGATATCCCTAATTTTTGCCTGGACTGCTCTTTTCGAGTCTTAGTCCATCAGGATGATATACCCTTTTTTTGACTAAGCCGCCCTTTAGGGTTTTCGACTTATCGGGTTTTATTTATTTATTTTATTTAAGTCCCTAATTTTTGCCTAAATTGCTCTTCCAAGTTTTCAATCCACCAGGACGCCCTAATTTTTGCCTAAGTCGCCCTTTAGGGTTTTCGACTTAGCGGGCTTTTATCCTCTTTTTCTAGGCATAGTATTTTTTGACTGAGTCAGAATTCACCGGTCGTGGTAAATCTGCTCCATCCATAGTAGTCAACATCAGAGCTCCACCAGAGAAAGCGCTCTTCACGACATATGGCCCTTCATAGTTTGGGGCCTATTTACCACGAGGATCTTTATAGATGGGTAATACTTTCCTTAACACCAAGTCTCCTTCTTCGAATAGGCAAGGACGAACTTTCTTCTCGAATGCCCTTTTTAGTCTCCGCTGATATAATTGCCCATGACATATAGCCGCCATGCGCTTTTCCTCTATGAGGTTCAGCTGGTCAAACCTGTTTTGTACCCATTATGCTTCATCTAGCTTAGTCTCCATTATGACCCTCAGTGAAGGAATTTCTACTTCAACAGGAAGTACCGCTTCTGTGCCATATACCTGGGAAAAAGGGGTAGCTCCTGTCGAAGTACGAGCTGAGGTTCTGTAGCCATGTAGTGTGAAAGGGAGAATTTCGCGCCAATACTTATAGGTCTTCACCATTTTCTTGATAATCTTCTTGATATTCTTGTTAGCTGCCTCCACCGCATCGTTCATCTTCGGTTGATAGGGCGACGAGTTATGGTGATCGATTTTGAAACTCTCGCACAACTCATCCATCACTTTGTTATTTAGATTAAGCCCGTTATCTGTGATAATCTTGTTAGGAAACCCATAGCGACAAATTATCTCTTTCTTGATGAATCGTGCAATTACTTGTCTTGTCACATTAGTGTAGGAAGTAGCCTCTACCCATTTAGTGAAGTAGTCAATGGCAACTAGAATAAATCGGTGTCCATTCGATACTTTCGGCTCGATCATCCCAATTATATCTATTCCCCACATAGAGAAAGGCCACAGAGCAGTTAAAACGTTCAAGGGGGTTGGTGGTACATGAATTTTATCCGCGTAGATCTGACACTTATGGCACTTCTTGAAGTATTTGAAGTAGTCTAATTCCATAGTCAGCCAATAATACCCTGCTCTGAGAATCTTCTTAGCCATTGCATGCCCATTTGCGTGGGTTCCAAAGGATCCTTCATGGATTTCTTTGATAAGCATGTCCTTTTCATATATATCTAAACACCTGAGCAACACCATGTCATGATTCCTTTTATAAAGTACATCCTCGTCGAGAAAGAACTGGGCAGCCAATCTCCTAAGCATTTTCTTATCCCCACTTGAGCCATTTGCAGGATATTTTTGTTTCTGGAGGAATTGTTTGATATAGTGAAACCACAGTTTATCATCTACTTCTGCCTCCACTGCTGCACAGTAAACTGGTTCATCTAGACAATTGATTCTTATAGCCGATGCTTAATTATACCATTTGACTTTGAACATGGATGCCAATGTTGCCAAGGCATCTCCTAGTTGGTTCTCCTATCGAGGAATATAATGGAATGTAATCTCGTCGAAGTAGGTGATCATTTTTGGGACACAGTCTCGATATCGAGTTAGTTTAGAAGTATGTGTTCCTCATTCTCCCTTGATTTGATTGATGACAAGAGTCGAATCTCCGTATGCTTCTAAGATCTTGATTCTTAGGTTAATGGCTTCGCTGATTCCCAAGATACACGCCTCACATTCCGCCATATTATTAGTACAAGTGAAGCATAATCTCGTGGTGAAAGGTATATGAAACCCTGTTGGGGAAGTTATAACATCCCTTATCCTATGTCCTTATGCATTTAAGGCACCATCGAATATAAGCTTCCATCGAGATTCGGGTTCAGGTCCTTTGTATGAGTCCAGGATATCACAATCTCTTATATCCATCACATCTTCATCGGGAAAGTCAAATTGCATAGGTTGGTAGTCGTCCACTGGCTGATGAGCGAGATGATCGGCTAATACGCTCCCTTTTATGGCCTTTTGGGTGACATATTGGATGTCATACTCAGTTAGTAACATCTGCTATCAGGCTACTCTCCCAGTCACCGCAGGCTTCTCGAATATGTATTTGATGGGGTCCATTCTAGATATCAACAAGGTAGTATGACACACCATGTATTGTCTTAATTGGCGGGTGGCCCATACAAGAGTACAACAGGTCTTCTCCAAGAGTGAATATCTGGATTTGCAATCAGTGAATTTCTTGCTCAAGTAATAGATTGCATGCTCTTTTTCTCCCTGTTTCGTCATGTTGACCGAGTACACAGCCCATCGAATTATCAAGCACAGTTAGGTACATTATGAGTGGTCTCCTAGGTACTGGTGGCACCAATATGGGTGGTTCTTGTAAATATTCCTTGATTCGATCGAAGGCCTTTTGACAACCTTCATTCCACTCAATGGTTTGACCTTTCCTCAACAACTTGAAGATTGGTTCACAAGTAGCAGTAAGGTGTGAGATGAACCTAGCAATGTAATTTAATCTCCCCAGGAAACCACACACTTCTTTTTCTGTCCTCGGAGCTGGCATTTCTTGAAGGGCCTTCACTTTGCCAGGATCGACTTCTATACCCCTCTGACTGACTATGAACCCTAACAACTTCCCAGATCTGACTCCAAAAGTGCACTTCGCAGGATTTAGTTGTAGCTTGAACTTTCTCAGTCGTTCAAACAACTTTTGTAAGTTGACTATGTGATCTTCCTCTGTTTGTGATTTAGCAATCATATCGTCTACGTAAACCTCTATTTCTTTGTGCATCATGTCATGAAAGAGGGTTACCATTGCCCTTTGATAAGTTGCCCCAGCGTTCTTTACCCCAAATGGCATTACCTTGTAACAGAAGGTTCCCCAAGGGGTGATAAAAGTAGTTTTCTCCATGTCGGAGGGAGCCATCTTGATTTGATTGTATCCGGAAAACCCATCCATAAATGAGAAGACTGAAAATTGAGCGGTGTTATCCACCAACACGTCAATGCGGGGAAGTGGAAAATAGTCTTTAGGACTTGCTCTATTGAGGTCTCGGTAGTCTACACATATTCTAACCTTCCCTTATTTCTTTAGTACGGGCACGATATTGGCCACCCACTCTGGATATTTCACCGCGGCTAAGAATCCTGCTTCGAACTGCTTTTTAACCTCTTCCTTGATTTTGAGAGTCATATCTGATCTAGTCCTCCTTAACTTTTGTTTGATCGGTGGGCATTCCGGTTTGAGCGGCAGCTTATGTTCAACAATATCCGTATCTAGCCCGAGCATATCTTGGTAAAACCAAGCGAACACGTCTACATACTCTTGTAGTAACTTGATCATCTTTTCCTTTACATCCCTATTTAAAGAAGCCCCGACTTTAACCTCTTTTTTGTCTTCTTCAGTTCCCAAATTGATCACATCAACTGGTTCCTGATGAGGTTGTATTACTTTGTCCTCTTGCTTTAATAGTCTGGCTAACTCTTTAGGGAGTTCACAATCGTCCTCATCACCCTCTTCCGCTTGGTTAATCGGGAACTCAATGTTATAAGGAATTATAGCAGTGTCATTTTCAATACGTTCATTTTTAAATCTGCATGAGGGAGATTTTTATTATTTATTATTTTTTGAATTGAAATGATGGGAATGAAAGTACTGAAAGAAGGTATATTGCCATTTTGAAAGAAAAATCGGACATGTAAGAAAAAAGGGATCTTGATTGAAAACAAAAATGCGATTTTATTATTAAATAATTCAATGAAACAAAAGGTGGCCCTACAAAGCTTATCCATTTACCTTGGGCATAGCAAAGGACTTATTATTATTTTTTGAACAAGAAAGAAAAAAGTAAATTACTTCGAAACAGAAATCATCTCAAGAATCTCGATGGCCTTCCAATTGTTGAGAATTGTATCTGGTGGACAATGGCACACCCAATCTGGTATCCCTCTATTTTCCTCTTCAATTGCAGCCACTTGAATTTCATCCTTGAATCCAGCACTATAGAACGTCTCTTTGAGAAGAGGAAATGTCATATGACGAGTCTTCTGAACCTCTTTATTAGCCGGTTTGTAACCCACCCCGAATTGATCCTTCTTTTCGGGGATCGCTATCACCTTGCCCCAGCCCCTGGTATCCCTATTCTGGATTAAGTCGGTGATCCTTCTTAGCCTTTCCTTTTGTCGAGTGACTTGTTTACGACTGACCGTCGCAATCTCCAAAGCTTGGAAATGTATTTCAAATGTCTCCCCATCCACTTCTATGTATCTGAATGACGAGAGATGGATGATGAACATGTCTTCCTCCCCATCGACAATTATTAATTTGTCCCCATATATAAACTTCAATTTCTGATGAAGTATGGAAGTGATTGCGCCTGTAGCGTGAATCCATGGTCATCCTAAAAGACAGCTGTAGGAATGGTTGATGTCCATGATTTGGAAAGTGATCATGAAGGTATTTGGCCCCATAATTGTAGGTATGTCTACTTCCCCAATTACCATTCTTTTTGAACCGTCGAAAGCCCTAACAACCAGGGAACTAGTCTTCATAAAGGTTCTTACAAATGTTAACTTCATGAGGGTATCCTAAGGCTTGACATTTAGAGCAGACACCGTATCCACTAGCACCCTTGAAAGAATAGTGTCTTGATACTTGACTGATATATGCAAGGCCTTGTTATGTGCTTGCCCCTCAGGAGGTAGTTCCTCACTACTGAAACCCAGACAAGTGCTGGCGGCTATATTGACAACTACTTCATCGTACTGATCCACTGATATATCTTTGGTGATGTGTGCTTTATTCAAGATCTTCAGTAGGGTTTCCCTATGTGCATCAGAGCATAATAATAAGGATAGGATGGAAATCTTGGAAGGTGTTTGACTCAGTTGGTCTGCCACCTTATAGTCACTTTTCCTTATGAGTCTCAAGAATTCCTCGGCATCTTCTTGGGGCACATTCTTCTTGGAAGACCCTTCCCCCACATTTATGGTCTCTTTCCCTTTAGAGCTTTCAGAAGCATTCTTCTTAGGTTATTCGGAGGAGTATACTCTTCCACTACGGGTCATCCCTCCAATACCAGCTATGTTAGTAACGACTGGTGACAGTATTATAGGCTTCCCTCCCACGGATGCAGTAGTGTCGTACTTCCAAGATACAGACTTAGTACTTTCATATGGAATTGGTGCCAGAACATGGAAGGTGATAGGACCTTTCGTCTTTGCCGGCACTAGGATTTTGACTGGCGCAGGAACATGTATTTGAATTGGCGCTCGTGCAGGTCTCAGAACTGGTATTTGAATAGGTGCTTGTGCAGGCCTCAGAACTGGTATTTGGATATGAGTCGCAACTTCCCTTCTCCGGTAAGGAATCTCAAAAGGTACATGCCCTTGAGATTCTAAGGCAGCCACCTCATTCATCTTCCTTAAATACCCAATCTGATCTCTTGATCCATTAATTGTTGGAGAACTCTCTTCATCTTTTTACAGTTATCGGGATGGAACGAGCAATCCTTGCAATCACCGTGTAGCTTTTTAAACTCCTCATACCCAATTAATACTTCCCTCACTTTCGTCATAGAGGTCTTTACTTGGTCTACCCCTTTGATCAGGACATCTTTTCCCAGCCCCTCAATGGAATTGACACTCGCCCCAACATGCCCTGGAAAAGGATTATCTCCTACATTCGGATTATCATGAGTGAAATTGATAACCTTTTGGTCTAGCAGATCTTGCACCCTAAACTTGAGGGCTAAAATCTTTTCAGTCGTATGTCCCGACAACCCAACATGATAATCACATCTAGTATTAGCACCATACCCTCGAGGAAGAGGTGTGGGAGGGGTCCCTAACGGCTTGATTTCTACCAATCCCTTTTGGATTAGCATAGGCAGGATCTGAGTATATGTGGTGGGTATAGGGTCAAAGTACTTCCACGGCCTCTTTTGTTCCCTCCGGGGATACCTTTGTTGTTGTTGATTTTGCGGAGGTAGCGCTCTTGGCTGTTGGATTTGGAGCGTAGGAGGCGCTTGATTAGGAGTTGTAGCAGCCACATAAGGATCATAAGGTACTTGAGCATACCTATCAGTAGTAATGGCGTTGACCTCCCCCCTCTTTGAGTTATTTCCATAGTACCTTTTGTTGTTATGTTGATTGGAAGATGACTTTCCAATCTTTCCGCTTTTTAATCCATTCTCAATCCTCTCCCCAATGATAACTAAATCGCAAATCCAGTTGAGACAGACTCAATCATATTTTTTTAATATGGCCCTTGTAGTGTTCCCATAAACATATCTACCAACTCACTTTCCAGCAATGGAGGTTGCACACGAGAGGCTAACTCCCTCCATCTTTGGGCATATTCCTGAAAAGATTCGTTCCCTTTTTTAGACATGTTTTGCAATTGTATATGATTAGGAGCCACGTCCACAATATATTTGTATTGCTTCAGAAAGGCGTTTGCAAGGTCTTCCCAAGTATTGATGTGAACCCTCTCTAATTGCATGTACCAGTCCAAGGATGCCCCACTAAGGCTATCTTGGAAAGTGTGCATCATCAGCTTCTCATTAGCGGCATAGGCAGCCATCTTTCGGACGAACATCCGGAGGTGGTTTTTAGGACAACTAACCCCTTTATACTTTTCAAATTTAGGCGCCTTGAACTTGGGAGGTATGACAACATCAGGTACCAGACTCATCTCCAAAGCATCGACTCCAAAGACATTGAATCCTTCCACAACCCTTAATTGCTCTTCAATTATCTTATACTTTTCATCAGCCCTCCTTCCCTCAACGACGACTAATTTGTTTTCATGAACCACCTGTCTTGAATCTTCCTCGCCATATTGGAGGTGCCAGTCATCATAGTCTTCACGAGAGACATGTATCTGTGTAGGTCGTGACGCTCCATTAGGACCAGGTGGAGGAACAGACCCTCCAGGAGGTTGAGTGCTAGTTTTCTCTTTTCCAACCTCAACTTCTTCACGTTCCAAGTCAATAGCAAATCCCAAGAGAGGATTAATATCTGCAGACTGGGGAGTAGGGGTAGGGATACTCCTACGATTGCTAGTCTCGGCGTCTCTTGCTAGCATATTCTAAATTGCTCGAGTCAGTTGGTCAATTTTGTCCTTCATTTCTTCCACATTTCCTTTAACAGCATCCACATCTCCCCTTAGAGCAGCTTGGTTCTGTTCCAGTTGTTCCATGCCTTTCTTTTGGTGAGCGCGGGTGTAGGGTCGAGACGTGAGATTGTTATGATGATTCTGAGAGAAGATATTGAAGATTTTCGTTTGATGTTTTTTTTAATGTTTTTATGCATGCAAGAATGTATGGGTATGCAAAGATAGTTTTTGTTTATAGAAATCTTAAACATTCATCAATTTTTGGCAACGCCAAAAATAATGGAAATTTAAACATTTATTGATTGTAAAGGAAACATAGAGGGACGCAACCTAATTCATTATTCATAGAAACACCAAGAAAAAAAACAATACCATGTTCGTAATTGAAAGGAAACAAACTTAACATAACATATAAGGAAATCTAACACCTATACCTAATCCGAGCCCTAAATTCTTCCACCATGAAGCGGCATAGCTTGAGGAAGTCAACAATTTCTTCCTTAGGCTTGAAAATGTCCGCCATGTACTCTGCTTCTCCTAAGCTCCGAGGGATCTCGTGGATTAGGTCATTAAATAATGTCACCAGCTTCTGATATCTTTCTCGGTAGTACCTTTTTTTTCGTTGAAGTTCCGCCATGATCTCCTTGTCTTCCTCGGTGGTACGCTTCAATTGTTGACTATATTCTTCAATATAGGTTCCCCAATCCCTAAGTTCTTCATAAGCCCCTTCAAGCTCTTCGTATTGTCTTTTAAGTGCTCGATTCTCCTCTTGAGTTTCCCTCCATTCCTGTGGACGTAAAGCAAGAAGTTCTTCAGCGGATCTCCTCTGTAACATTGAATCCATGGCTTGCCTTTTACTCTCGAGAAGGGCATTGGCCAAGCATTGGACTTCAGCCTCCAGATTTTGAATGCGCCTATCATACCCTTCCTTGACCCCCCTGTAGCGAGCGAAACTGGACGTGTTTCTTAAGCACTGTCACTCTTTTGGGGTTACTACAGTTCGATTCATTTTTTATCCTATTGAATCTGATGAAGGAAGGGAAATAGATGTCTCCAATTAACCCTGCTTGCATACTAAGTTTAAACAGCGGTCTGTTAGGTTACGGATGCTATATGGAAGTGGGGCCTCTTTCTTTTTACTTTGTTCAGGGTGAAATGACAGGACGGTTCATGGGTAGGATGTTTAGGACTGAGGGTATGGGATTTTGAGTTTTTATTTAGTGTACTCGCTAAGATTTTTCTTTCAATCTTATGCCTACGTATTCCCGTTTTCCGAAACAGGGAAATCAGAGGGATCGTAGTTCCTCCTATTCTATGGGAGGAAATGGTGTTTTGGTGTCTTGTTCAATGCCCAAGACGTGAAGCAAAAGGTGATTTGTATCTTGTTCAAAGCCCAAGATGTGAAGCTGAAGGGTCTATTTGTATCTTGTTCGAAGCCCAAGATTGAAGCTAAAAGGGTGTTGACTTTAGAGAGAACTTGTCATCTCTAAAAGGGGATATTTGTCATGACTGTTGGGTGACTGACTATAAAGGAATATTACTTTAACCGGGATATGTGAATCCTAGCAATGCCATAATTTCCTTTATAGGGGGTTTTAACCTGAAGGAGAAGACTTTAACTCAGTGTAGAGCAATGCTATCTTTCCTTAGGAATTTCTCATGCTAAAAGAAGGACAGTGGCGTGGATGTAAATAATCCAGAGGTTTGCCGCTTACAGCAATTAGATGAAGGGAGTTGTTGATGTTTGTATCCTGTGAACGAGGCACAATTTTGATGCTAAAAGGTTAATTGACTCAACCGGGGTTTCCTTATACGAAGCCTAAGAGGAGGCTATCGACCCAACAAGAGGGTGTTTTTATGTGTCTCGTACGAAGCCCGAGAAAGAGGAAAAAAGGGTTGACTCAACAAAAAAGTGCTTTGTATCTCGTACGAAGCCCGAGATGGAGGCTATGGTTATTGTTTCAGTTGAGTGACAAGTCCAATATGCTGATTTAAAGAGAAAATCAGTTATTATATGAGTAATGTTTGCACTCAGGGATTTTGATTCAAGGATCAGGGATATTTCCTGTTCTTTAAGGAAATGGGAAATCCAAAGGGGATTGGGACTGTCTGAGTCTACGGGTTTCATCTCCTAGTTTTGAAAGGAACTTGAGAATGTCTTTGAGACTCAAGGAAATTAGACTGTCCAAGTCTATAGTTTCATCTTTTGTACTACGTTTAAGAAACAGTAGTAGCAGGATCTAGACTCTTTGAAAAAACTGTTCTATTAAGATGACTAATTTCTGTTCCAATACCTCTAGGAGGTCATCGGGACAATTTGTACGAAGCCCAAGAGGAGGCTGGAATCTTTTAAGAAGCCGAGGGACAATTTGTACGAAGCCCAAGAGGAGGCTATCATTCCCGGAGGAAGAAATCATTTATACGAAGCCTAAGAGGAGGTTGTGAATATTTCTAAGAAGCCGACGGGTCCTTGTACAATGCCCAAGAGGAGGCGGGGATGCTTTTTAGGAAGCCTGTGGGTCCCCAAACCCCGAGAAATTCAAGACAGGCTATTCACAAAGAATAGATCAAGCCAGGAAAGTTTGAGAATTTGGAAGAAACTCAAGAGATGCCATTCACGGAGAAAAGATCATCTCTGGGGAGTAGAGTTTCTTGACAATTCCTAGGAGGACAGCCGAAGAGAAGACTGTATCTGGTAATCCTATAGGGATCTAGTTTAGTCTATTTAAGAGTGATCAACAGGGTTTAGTGCTAGACGTAGTTGTCGGGGAAACTCTAAATAGCTATACTATTATTACACAGTTGATATGAGCTTATGAAAGGAGACTTACAGTGAAACATCCCCACAGTACAGTTATATACATATGAAAGCGGTAAATGAAAGCGTATAAACACTTACTCGGTTGTAGAGCTTCTATGCTGTTTTGTTAGTTGTTAAACAAAGAAAGATTGAAAACAACAGTATATTCAAAATCAAAGGAAAAAGTGCTTTGAAAGAAAAATTGGGGCTTACAACTCAAGTAGAGGCCGAGGGTTTTTACCAATGATCGCACTATTGTTTTATACAGAGGGGCTTATACAAGTGACTGAGGCCAAAAAGGTTTTCTGTACAAAGGGGTGGGTCTTACACTCTCTCAAGAGGCCCAAAAGGTTTTAAAGAAAAAGAGTGGGGCTTATAACACGAGGGTAGGCCCAGATGATTTTTCCTTTGAAATGGCGATCACACCGAGATTTTGAAAACGCAGTGGGTCTTATACAATGACTGAGGCCCAAGATAATTTGGTTTTCAAAAGGGGTTGGGTCTTACACTCTAATAGAAGCCCAAAAGTTTTGAATGGGTGTTATAGCTCGAGGAGAGGTCCATATGGTTTATTTTTAAACGGGCGACGATCGCGCCGAACTTTTCTTTTAACACAGAGGGACTTATACAATATCTGAGGCCCAAAATTGTTTTGGTTAAAAGGGGATTGGGTCTTACACTCTGATAGAGGCCCATGAGTGTTTGAAAATGATTGATGAGGGTGAAAATCAAAGAAACCCTAATTTGTTATTCTTTTAAAAGTAAATATTAAAAGAAAATCAAGGGAAAATACCAAATGAATTTGAGTAAACCACTTGTGATTTTTTGTTTAAGGTTTGAAAAATGAATTTTTAATCACAAGAGATATTAAAACTCATTTGGTCTTGATTTTTCAAGATGAATGTTCATTTTAAAATGTTTAAAACAAATAAAAAAATGAAGTTATTCACAAAAATACTAATTATATTAAATAAGTAATATAAACTTAATTTTTTTGTGGAATAAAATATTTCAACATTTTTGTGATTTTTTGAAAAAAGAACCAATAAAAAATAATTAAAATTGAAAGAGTTATTAATTTTCCAATTAATTAATAAAACATAAAATATTGGAAAAAATGGCAAAATATGAAAAAACACAAAATGGCATGGGTGGGGTTTGAACCCACGACCTCAAGGTCACAAGGCACGCGCCTTACCACTGAGGTGGTGATACATCCATTGTTTGAAGTGAAATCACAAATATACAAGTCATGCCTTGGTTTTAGGCCTGGCCCAAGGCAAGGCAAGGCAAGTTTTGGCTCAGAAATGTGAAGGTCATAACTTTCTCAATTCTTAATGGTTTGAGACAAAATTTATATGCATCTGGACCAGAATTTCACAAGGAATCCAATGGTGGTGGTAGTTTTTTCAGATCACACTCCCTCCTCAAAACCCGATAGTGGTTTTGAAAAAGGCCTATAATTGCATTTGCTATGCTACACTTTAATACAGGCATGAATTACATGATCAATTGGTTCAAACACAACATATTTAACATGTATGAGGTGTACATGATCAGTGGACTTCAAAGCATTGCATATTTTGGAAAGTTCAAGTCATGAGGCTTACCCTTTTTTGAGCTTTTTGGAGTTTTTGTGCAATCTGTCAAGCCTCTTGTTCCAAAAATGATTTGATGCTTTAGACACACTCAAATGATCCCTTAGAAGCTTTTAGGATGATTGGAATCAGCTGGTACCTGCAAAAACACAAACTGGCCCTTTCTTGCAAAAGGGGTTAAAAGTGACCAAAATAGCAACTCTCTCAAATTGTGTTCCAGATGGGGGGAACCAGTTGGGACAGTTCAACAATGTTATTTGGAGTGTGTTTGAGGTTTTATATGGTTTGGAAAGAGACTGAATCAAGACATGACTTAAAAAATGCACAAAGAGCCTATTTTGAGGTTTTGAGAGGTGACTTTGTGATTTTGTGATTACAGGTCACGTGTGAGAGTTTGGATCACCTACATATGATTTTTATGAGGTGTGTGTGTGATTGGTTTGATTGAAAAAGCTCTCAAACTCAAAAACTCAGAGTTACCTTGCTAAAGAAGGCATTTTTGCCAAGAAAAAGAGATTTTGAGGAAAGCATCTGTTTGGTGGCTTTGGTGTACTCAAACTGAGCATAAATGAGCTCTATTTATAGTAGAGCAAGTTTGTTTTGGGATCAATAGTGAATAGCAACTGCAGCAGAGGTTTGGCCAATGTTGGCAAATGAAAATCCAAGTCTCCTTTAGCCATTGACTAGAGGTTAGAGCACAGAGCTTTGGTTCCCTACTTGTTGGAAGAATCTTGAGTGAATTCAATTGCAAATGTGTCAGTCCATGCCACCTCTAAGCATTTATTAAATGCTCCAATCCAAAATTGGAGTCTTGTCCCTCTTTTAGGCAATTCTAGGTTTGGCATGTTACTTCTTGTTCCAAGGACTTTGGAGGCTTGGCTCAGTGATTGTCCCCTTTAGATTTGATCCTCAGATGTGTCCAAGATGACGACAAGGCTTGAAATTGGCTAATTTTGGAAAATCGACCAAAAATGCAAAATTCTGCCTTGCCTTGGCAGTTTTCAGCAAGACATTTTGCCACTACCATAACTCTTAGCTCAAATTGAATTTGGTGATGTTCTTGGCCACTTTGGAAAGCCCTTATATGATACAACAACTGTTTGATCATATTTGGTTTTGATACTTTTTGGATCCAAGTGAAAAATGTCCCTACATTTGGAAAAAAGTGAAGGCAGATTCTGACCTAGTGAAAATTTCACTAAGTGTTGGAAAAAAGTGACATTTTCACTTTTTGTGATTTTGATCAATCCATAACTCAAAATCCATGAAGAATTGGAATGAGGTCTAGTTGAAGTTTTTTTAGAGAGCCATGAGATCTACAAATCAAGATTTGGATGGGGAAAAATGACTTTGTGGTTTAGGAGTTATGATCCTCCAAAGTATGTACCCTTGCCACTTTGTTCATAACTTAGAAAATTTTCTAAGTTTTGATGGTTACCCCTTTTACAAGTTATCCCACTTTATTTGATTTTTCTTGATGAATGATGATTCAAATCATACATTAACATCATTTTAGGGTTAAAAATCCATAATTGTGAAAAATCTCAAAAAGTCAAAGTTGACTTTTGTGCACAGTTGACTTTTTATCAGATGAATTCCAAACTGTGCAATCTTTTAGGAAATCATGTCCTTGACCTAAATAACACTTGATGGATATGTTCCATGGGTGTTATAGGGTATATTGAATCATGTCTTAGGGCTTGGGAGCATGTCCTGGTCAAAAGTCAAAGTTACAGTTGACTTTTCTCGCGAAACCCTAATTATGGCTCTGATGAATTTGAGACTTATTGCTCAAGCTTCTTGGATCAATCCATTATTAAAAATGGATCAATGTGGTGCATTAGAGACCCTCAAATCCTCTCTTGAGGTCTTGGCTCATGATTTGTCCCAAAAGTCAACTTAGGGGTGAATTAGGTCAAGAAACCCTGATTCTTGATTTTTTATGACAGCATTCCCTGAGGCAAAATTGACTTGATGATTGGGTCCATGAGGTTCCATGGAGCATATTAGGTTATGCTTTCAAGCATTGGCTCATGCCCAGAGGAAAATTTCCATCTGGAGGCCCTGGTCGACCAAAACCCTAATTTGGTGACACTGGCGATCTCGAGGCTTGATTCACCTATAAGGGAGCAACCTTGTGCTTAATCCTTGAAGTGGGAGTCCTTTTGATCCATTGTGGCTGTTTGAGAGGTTTAGACAAGTTGAAGATCATGTCATTCCTTGATTGATCATTTGTCTAAGAACTCATAGAGGGCTTGAAACCCTAATTTTGACTGTAGTAAGTGTTCACCCATCTTTGGGGAGACTAATGAGGCATAATGATACACCCATATTGTGATGATGATTTGTACACTAATGGAAAATCTTAGTGGTCAAAATTTGGGGTATGACAGATGCCCATATTTAATCTTCTTGGACCCGAAGGTGCGAATGACGAAGGTGTTCGGGCATTCGGGGTGCAAGAGGATTAAATATCGGAATACCCGAAATTTTGATGGTGGTTATGAATGGTAGCTTACGCATTCATCTTCTTTTGCTAAGCAATGGTGCTTAGAAAAGGTAAAAACTTCCCCTCGATCTTGGTCTCCTACCAAGGAACTGGTCTTAGTTTCTGAAATGAACTTCTCCTCGATCCTGGTTTCCTACCAAGGAACTGGTCTCAGTTTCTAAATTAAACTTCCCCTCGATCCTGGTTTCCTACAAGGAACTGGTCTCAGTTTCTGATGTAAACTTCCCCTCGACCCTGGTTTCCTACCAAGGAACTGGTCTCAGTTTCTGATGTAAACTTCCCCTCGATCCTGGTTTCCTACCAAGGAACTGGTCTCAGTTTCTTTTGTCAATAAACTTTCTTGACAAGGGACGCTATACGTAGCGGTTTTCCTCAAACTTATCGCCGAATTTTCCTGGGGAGATGCCATTTGATAGAAAAAAATTTGATGTCAGACTTGCTGGGGAACCCATCTGTCTGAATGGTAGAGGGGTTCAAACTTCTCTGTTGGAGATGCCATTTGTTACTCTATTAGGGAAAGCGAGTTTCTTGAGAGACTGCTTCCGCTTGGAGTCTTACATCATACTTTTCTCGGGATCTTCTCGGAGAAATGCCATATGACGGGATCCAATTTTGAGGTGCTGATGACCTTTTCATCAGCGGCTTTTTTTCCGGAGAAAAACTGCTGTATTGCCGAATCTCTGCTTAAGAGGCTTCCTATAGGGATTTTCCTTAATCCAGGAAAGAAAGGATGTCGTCTTCAATGGCGAAGAATGACATTTGTCAAAGGTTCTCTGGTCTTTCAGAGGTTCAAGTTATCAAAGTGGTCAAGGGCCAATTCTGATCCAGAAATAAACTGGAGGAGAGAGATTGTTCAGATGCAACCTTTCCTGACGAGGAAAGAATTTTGACAACTCGATTGAGAGGACTTTTATCAATAGGGGATAAGACCGACTAAAGTGATAGTGATGCAATATGAATGTGAATGCAAATCAATAATGCATGATGTATGTATGTATATACTGACAAAACCGACGCAACATACAGACTAAAAGATGAACATGACAGGATACTCGGCCATCGCGGGGCGAAGTCGTACCATTGATCCAAAAGTAGCAATTCTGCCTTGCTTAGGAGAGACAGTCCTTGCGGGGAATACCGTTGGTCGGGCTTAGGAGATGGGAACTCGGTCGAGGGTATCAAATGGGAAAACCGCATCCGATACAGCTGATCCTTCATTCAGGAGCACTAGCTTAGAAGGAGTACTTTGATTCTGCATTTTGACATTTGACTACTTCTGGAGTAGCGATCGATGTTCTTTCGATGTTCAACAGTCAAAAGAAATTGCCATCTTTTTATTTTAAAAGCAGAAAAAGTTTTACAAGTAAATTCATTTTTGTTTTATTTCAAGAATCGTTGATCATGTTAAAAACGTCGTTCTATAAAGCTAAAACAAATAAGAATTGCAAACAAAAGCACAAGGACTCAAATTTTATTGATATGATGGAAATCAGCCAAACGCGTGATCCCAAAGAGTATATACAAAGTTAGAAAATGGTAGTTTAAGGGAAAAGGGCTACATCGAAACATAACGACCACTATCCTTCTACCAACTTTGAATTCAGGGCATCCAGAGCTTCTGTCGAAGATGACCGTGACTGGAGTCTTCCTTGATGGATGACATCACTGCTGCAGAGTGATTTGCCTCTTTGTTGAACATAGTTACTTGCCATTATCCCTAATTTTTGCCTGGATTGTACTTTGAGATTTCCAATCCATCAGAATGATTTTTGATTATGTCTCTAATTTTTGCCTGGACCGCCCTTTCGAGTTTTCAATCCACCGAGACGCTTTTTTAGGCGAAGTATTTCTTGACTACATCAACATTCGTGGGGTAGGCAAATTCCTCTCCGTCCATGGTTCTAAGTCTCAAGGCGCCGCCTAAGAAAGCTTTCTTGACCACATAGGGGCCGTCATAATTCGGAGTCCACTTGCCCCGAGAATCAGTGAGAAATGATTGTATCTTCTTGAGCATGAGGTCTCTTTTCCTAAAGACGCGAGGTCGGACCTTTTTGTCAAACGCCTTCTTCATTCTCTGTTGATACAACCGACCGTGGCATAGTGCCGTTATTCGCTTTTCTTCGATCAAGTTTAATTCGTCGTGTCGACTCTGACACCATTCAGCTTCTGTAAGCTTAGTTGGGATCTCTACTTCTATGGGAAGCACTGCTTCCATGCCATATACTAGAGAGAAAGGGGTTGCCCCTGTTGAAGTGTGGACAGATGTGCGATAACCGTGAAGCGCAAAGGGTAACATCTCTTGCCAATCTTTGTAGGTTACACCATCTTTTGAACAATCTTCTTGATGTTCTTGTTAGCCGCTTCTACCGCTCCGTTCATCTTAGGCCGGTAGGGAGATGAGTTATGGTGTTCGATCTTGAACTCTGCGCACAACTCCTTCATCATCTTATTGTTCAAGTTAGAACCATTATCGGTAATGATCTAGTCGGGAACACCATGAGTGCCAAAGGATCCTTCGTGAATTTCTTTTATCAGCATTTCTGCTTCTGGTCTGTCGACGCATCGGAGCAAGACCATGTCGAAATTCCGCTTATAAAGTGTATCACCCCTCAGAAAGAAGTTTCCAGCCAGTCTTCTGAGGGTTTTTCTGTCCTTTCTAGACGCCCATGTGGGTACTCTTGTTTCTGAAGGAAGCATTTGATATCGTAATACCAAGGTTTTTCATCTATGACTGCTTCAATCGCGAAGATGTAAGTGGGTCGTTCAAGGCGCATTATGTCAATCTTAGGTAAGTCGTTCCATTGACCTACACTAATCATGGAAGAGAGAGTGGCTAATGCATCAGCCATGTGATTCTCCTCACGAGGGATGTGATGAAACTCAATTCTGTTGAAGAAGGGTAGCAACCTTCTTGCATAATCTTTGTAAGGAATTAGTCCTGATTGGTATGTGTTCCAATCTCCTTTGATCTGATTGATAACCAGGGCTGAGTCGCTGTATACGTCCAAGTTTTTGATCCTCAAATCAATTGCTTCCTCGAGACCCATAATACAAGCTTCGTATTCGGCCTCGTTATTTGTACACTTGAATGTAAGTCTGGCGGTGAAAGGAATATGGGTACCCTGAGGTGTAACAATGATTGCCCCAATTCTGTTTCCGTAATGATTAACTGCTCCGTCAAAGATAAGTCACCATTAGGAACCCGGTTCTGGCCCTTCACTGGGTAGCGGTTCATCGCAATCTTTCATTTTTAGATACATGACATCTTCATCTGGGAAGTCAACCCCAATTGATTCTTAATCGTCAATCGTTTGATGAGCCAAATGATCGACTAAAACACTCCCCTTAACGGCTTTCTGAGCGTGGTACTCTATGTCATATTCTGATAGCAACATCTGCCAACGGGCAATCCTTCCTGTGAGAGCAAGCTTTTCAAAGACATACTTGATTGGATCCATCTTGGAGGCCAACCAAGTAGTGTGATGAATCATGTACTGGCGCAAACGTTTGGCTGCCCAAGCCAAAGCGCAACAAGTTTTCTCAAGCATAGTGTACCGAGTCTCGCAGTCAGTGAATTTCTTGCTCAGATAGTAGATGGCAGACTCTTTCCGTTTCGTTTCGTCTTGTTGACCAAGTACACATCCCATTGAGTCCTCTAGGACTATGAGGTAGATAATCAGTGGACTTCCTTCCACTGGAGGTGATAGAATCGGAAGGTTCAACAGGTATTCCTTAATACTGTCGAGGGCGGTTTGGCAGTCTTCTGTCTAAACGCAGTCCTGGTTCTTTTTCAGTAATTTGAAAATCGACGCATATGTCGCAGTCATGAGGAATATGAATCTGGAGATGTAGTTCAAACGTCCCAGGAATCCTCTGACTTGTTTTTCAGTCTTCGGAGAAGGCATTTCTTGAATGGCCTTGACCTTGTCAGGATCAACCTCAATTCCTTTATGGCTTCCGATGAACCCTAAGAGTTTCCCTGAACAGACACCGAAGGTGCACTTGTTGGGATTCAAGCAGAGTCTATATTTTCTCAACCGCTCAAATAGTTTTGACAGGTGGGTCACATGCTCCTCTTCTGTCTTAGATTTTGCAATCATATCATCGACATATACCTCAATTTCTTTGTGTATCATGTCATGAAAAAGAGTAGTCATGGCCCTTTGATAGGTTGCCCCGGCGTTCTTCAAACCGAACGGCATTACCTTATAACAAAAAGTACCCCAGGGGGTGATGAACGAAGTTTTCTCCATGTCTTTCGGCTCCATTTTGATTTGATTATAGCCCGAGAATCCATCCATGAAGGAGAAAACTTTGAACTTTGTTGTACTGTCTACCAGCATGTCAATGTGTGGTAAAGGAAAGTCATCCTTTGGATTAGCCTTGTTTAGATCCCTGTAGTCAACACACATTCTGACTTTTCCGTCCTTTTTTGGAACGGGTACGATGTTGGCTAACCATTGAGGATATTCTGATGTGGCGAGGAAACCTGCGTCAATCTGTTTCTGTACCTCCTCTTTGATTTTGATGGCCATGTCCGGATGGGTTCGTCTCAACCTCTGTTTTACTGGCGGACATTCCGATCTCAACGGTAAATGATGTTCCATGATGCTGGTATCCAACCCTGGCATGTCCTGATAGGACCAAGCGAATACATCGGGAAACTCTTTGAGAAGCTTTACCAAATTCTCTTTGGCAATTGGACTGAGTAGCGCCCCAATCTTGACTTCTTTTCTCTCTTCTTCTGAACCCAAGTTTACCGTTTCCAACGGCTTTTTGTGAGGTTCAATGGACCTTTCCTATTGTCTGAGTAGTCGGGAGATCTCTTCTGGAATTTCGTTGTCAACTTCTTCTTCAGCCCCAAATACTGGGAACTCAAAATCGGGAGAAGGCATCGGATCGTATGTTTCAACGGGGTTTAAAACAAGCAATCTGCATGACGTTATGATTCGTGTTTTAGAAGAGATAGAGAGAATGCAAAAGTGTGTGCAGTGTTTTTTTTCATTTACTGCTTGTTTTTATTGAGTTGTTTTTTTTAGGATTACCATTTTTTGAGAAAAGCAAAAGAGAAAACAACAATTAATACAGAAATTACAGAACGACGTTTATTTATTTATGAACAAGTCGATTCGTGAAACTACAACCTTATAAAACAAAACTCTGTCGCTTTGGGCAAAGAGAAGAGGGAAATTTACAGAAAGTAAGCCCTATCAAAACATATGTTTCACCTGGGCAGGGTGAAAGGTTAAAAACGGCAATTACTTTGACTTTTGAACAACTTTCGGAATATCGACAGCAACCCATTGGCGGCGAACTCCTCGGTGAATCAAAAATTCTGGTACCTTCCTTGATTTGTATTCAGAAATAACACTGATTTCTGGTGGATCAGGATCATTGGAATCTGTCTCCCAGGCAGAATTGTCGTAGAAGGATTCCTCTGTTGCATTTCGCATAGTATTTGTGTTCTCAGGTAAATCTCCCCATCCAGTTGGCTGGATGTCTTCGGGCCTGATACGAGAGCTTTCAGGAGCGGTGTACTTGACCTTGAAGTCGTATTTTCCACTTGGTTGTCCCAAGGTGTGCCACACTTCTTTGGAACTGGAGGAGTCATCTCTCTCGATGACGTTGACCTCGGGAAAAGCATAGTTGATGAATTCTAGTCCTGCAAATATTGTGAATTCATCGTCGTGTGGGGTATCTTTAGGATACCCTGGGTGAGGATCCCATGACATGGTGGGGACACAAGTATTCTTTTCAATGATGCTCAACTAATTTTCATTGTTCGGCTGATTCTCTTGCCCCAAGTCTCCTGGATACGGCTGCCACATTGGCAGGCCATCCATTGGGCCATAATAGTCGTGGTCAAAGTTGTCTTTCATCGGAGTGTCTTCCTCTAATGAGTTTGGTGGAGCACAGCATCTTTCCGGATCACAATTTCCATATATCATTTTGACATCCGACCGGGGTATAAATCTCGGATCCTGTGCAGGAAAGCAAAAGGGAGTCTACGTTTCGTCCTGAGATGTATAACCGTCTTCGTTTAGATAGGACTTCCATTCCTCATCTGTGTCGGAGGGATCCTCCCCATTGATAGTGTGTACTTCTTGGGTCACCGGTTAAAGGAAACCTCCACTGTGAAAGAAGTTTCGAATGGGATGAAGACTTTCATCGCTGGTAGTAGCTGTCTGGGAGCAGGTTGTAGAAAAACCAAGACCCTTCTTTGTTTTATTGTCAGTAGGAATGACGAGTTGTCCCCATCCTGTTGTTTGGTACTCTAGACCGCTTTGATAGCATCTTTGTATGAGGAAATGGAAGTTCCCTCTTCGGATTGATTGTCCTTGCTCACCGGCAGTGCTTGGAACTGAGTTCCAGTAACCTCCTCGGGTTCTACACAACTAGATGATGATAAGTTACTCACGAGCAAGGCTTGTTCTCCACAGACCGTGATGAGCTGGTTGTTCTTAACGAACTTTAACTTTTGGTGGAGGGTCGAGGTGACCGCCCCAGCCTGATGTATCCAAGGTCTTCCTAATAAACAACTGTATGTTGCCCGAATGTCCATGACCTGGAAAGTGACTTTGAAAGTATGAAGACCAATAGTTATAGGAAGGTCGACTTCGCCGATAACCATTTTTCTGGATCCGTCAAATGCTTTGACGACGACCTCGCTGGTTCTCATCGGGGGTCCTTTGAAGGATAATTGCAACAAAGTAGACTTCGGTATAACATTCAGGGCTGACCCTGTGTCTACCAGTACGCTGGCTAAAGCATCGCCTTGGCAGCTGACCGTGATATTGAGCGCCATGTTATGACGGTGACCTTCTTCAGGTAATTCCTCATCGTTAAATCCCAAGTTGTTGCAGGAAGTGATGTTAGAGACAATGCTATCGAACTGTTTGATTGTTACATCCTGTTCCACAAAGGCTTGCTCCAAGATTTTCTGTAGAGCCTCCCCGTGCGCTTCTGAACTGAGTAACAGTGATAATACCGAGATCTTTGAAGGAGTTTGTAATAGTTGATCAACAATGTTGTATTCACTCCTCTGGATGAGCTTCAGCATCTCATCATCATTTTTTGAAAGGTCGGGATTACCAGACTGACCAACTGGCAGATTAGGAACTTCTGTCTGAGGTTCCTTTTCTTTGCTGGACTCTCCAACTCCTTTGTTGAAGATTCGACCGCTCCGTGTTACACGACTGATGCCTGCAATATTCACGACGGAGGGTAATGGAGTTTCCTTTCCATTCTCAATTATCGTTGCACCGTATTTGTAAGGGATAACCTTAGTTGATTCATACAGTAATGGTCCCGGTAGATAGATGACTATGGGAGCCTTCTGATTTTTCTGACCATCGTAAGTAATCTCGATCTGTTCCTGGTTAGGAACTCTTGATTCGTCAAGTAGAGGGATGATGGCAAAAACATCCCTGGCCCCCTGATGATCAGTGATTACGACAACATCCTCAATTTGATCAGCGAGGTAGTCCGGCGCCCAGTTGATTGGTCCGGAACCCGGATATGGGCGAATCTCTCTATGATCCACCTGACCCTGAAGAGCTGCTCGCACAAGGTAACATCCTTGGTTACTTTTCGAACAGACTCTACAACGTTCATAGTTGTGTGGTGGCACCTGTCCATGCCCGCTTTGAATGCAATGTAACCTTACTAGGTTAGCTTCCACAGATCAGACATCCTGACTTTGACGCCAAGTAGGGTTCCTGTTATTGATACTAATTTACTGAGTATCTTCATCCATATAGATTGGCATCCACCAGTGTTTTAACAAGTGCTGAAGTTCCTCCTGCACAAGGGCACAACCTTGATCATTTTCGCAACCCGCTTTACAACTCTGGTAATCATGTGATACCAGGAATCCGAGTCGGACCTGCTCAGCATGTAACTCTACCAGGTTGGTATTCATTAAACGAATGTCGAAGATTTGAACCATGTTGATCTGATAGGGATTCCTATCATGGTAGTCCTGGATCCATCCAAGATCCATCTGACGCTGGAGGGCCTCTTGTACAAAAGAGCATCCATGTTTGTTTACCGAGCAAGTCAGACAGGAATTGTAATCGTGCCACAGCAGATTATGGTACTGGCTTTGCCTTGAGTGCATCGCCACCAAGTTGACATTCATTGCACGGATATCATGGTTCTAAATGATGTTAGAATTCGTGTAAACCATGTTAACTCCATGAACTCGGTGCTCTTGGATCCATCCGAGATCCATCTGTTCCTGTAGAGCTGATTGCACCACGGAACATCCTTGATTGCTTTTAGAGCAGATATCACACTGATGATAATTATGAGGTGGCACATGGCCATATTCACTCTGTCTACAATGCATCTTGACCAAGTTGGCCCTCAATAAGAGTACATCGTGAATTTGATAGGTGTTGTTAGACTCTCCCTCTATCAAATTGACTGCGGCTTTCTCGTGTTGAGGCAGCGGGTTTGTGAGAACATTGGGATTTGTATCCTTGAAAGATAAGACCCCGCTCCTAACAAGCTTTTGCACGTCGGATTTGAAACTGAGACAGTTCTCTATGTTATGCCCTGGTCCTCCTTGATGGTAAGGGCAAGTCTGATCCACCTTAAACCAAAAAGGCGGATTTTCCGGTACTGTAAGAGGAGACTTAGTCTGGACATGCCCCTTGGCTAACAGTAATGGAAATAGTTCTGCGTACGATACGGGTATAGGATCAAATCCTGGTGGCCGCGTTGTACGATTGTTATTGTATGGAGGACGAGCCTGCTAAAGAGGCTGTTGTGTCCTTGCTGATTAGGTTGGCTCTGCGCAACCTGAGGTTGATACGTAGAAATAGGCGCAAGATTGATAACAAAAGTCACAGCCGCTACTGGATGATAAGGTCGCCTTTGCTTTCCGAGAGAGATATTCCCAATATCTTGCTCTTTTTTCTTAGGGAGAGTACTACCATATCGTTTTGTACTACTTGATGATATAGAGTCTTTGACTAGACGTCCTTCTCAGACGGCTTCCTCGAGACGTACCCCCATGCCGACCATTTCGGTTAAGTCACTGGGCGCACTGGCAACCATTATGTCGTAGTAAAATGAGCTTAAGGTCTTTAAGAAGATTTTTGTCATCTCTTTTTCCTTAAGAGGTGGACAAATTTGGGCGGCAATTTCACGCCATCTCTGAGCGTACTCCTTAAAAGTTTCCTTGTCCTTTTGTGACATCGATCTGAGCTGATCTCTGTCTGGTGCCATGTCCAAATTGTATTTGTATTGTTGGACGAAGGCAGTACCAAGATCTCTGAAAGTGCTGATCGTAGCACAGTTTAAACCCATGTACCATTTTAAGGCGACACCGGTTAAACTATCCTGAAAGTAGTGAATCAGTAGATCCTGATTTTCCGTCTGAGCTGACATTCGTCGAGCGTACATCACTAAGTGACTCTGAGGGCAAGAATTACCCTTGTATTTTTCAAAGTCGGGAACTTGGAACTTGTGCGGAACTTTCACATTGGGGACCAGACAAAGGTCTGCGGCGTCCTTTCCAAATTAATCCTGACCGTGGATGGCTTGCAGTTCCTTTTGAATTTCCAGGAACTGTTCCTGGAACTCGTCCATCCTGTCGAACATAGTTTCCTTTCTTCCAGAAGGTATCTGTGGAATCTGTCCTTCTGGGACAGTGTGCACCACAGGGGGCGGTACCATTACTACGGCAGTGAATCTTGGCGTTTCCCGAAGTTTGTAACCTTCAGGAGTCCTCAATATGCCTCTGGCATCCTCGCTTTCCCGAAGTTTGTAACCTTCAGGCCCAGCGGCTTCTGCTGAAGTTTCTGGATCTCCAGTGATCGGCGGAACATATCCTTCTGGGATATAGTTAACAGGCATGCCCCAGGGACAATCTTTCGGCATTTTGTACCTAGGATCATACTTCTCCACTATGGGCGTGGAGGTGATCTCTGAGATCACAGTTCTTTGTAGCTGAGCTTCCGCCATGGCTTGCATGTCGTTACGAAGCTTTCTCATATCCTCTCTCAGGGCGTCGATTTCTTCTTTCAACTCTCTGTTCTCTTCCTCAAGATCATCCATCTTTTTCTGACGATTGGCCCGAGTATTGTACGAATGGGACAGTTTGACTCTAGAATCGAGACACAAACGTGAGACTCGTAGGTAAGGAGAATACGTGATGTGAGAATGATGAATGCAATGATTAAGTGTTTTTCTTTTTTTAATCAAAATAAACTTTGATAATTAGATTGCAAATATCAAACAATGGGGAAACCCCGTTTTATTGATTTCAAAGGATTGCGGAAATGAAAATACAGTAGATTACAAGGTGCGGAAACAGAAACCTAAGTTAATGGGTCTTGGGTCCTTTCTGAGGAGAAACTGGATGCTGATTTTGGAACTTTCCTTTTCTTTGACCGGGGCTCTTGAGCCGTTGCCGGGTTGTCATTCCTTTTCCAGGTGAAAGGAGTGAGCAAATTCCTTGGGTCATCCTGATTTTCTACAGCATGCTGCTCCAAAATTTCAACCAGAGCATCTTTATCCTTCAGTAGTTGCTGTATTTTGATATACTCCACATTGAGGGTACGATACTTGTTCTTCCAAGACCTTCTCTCCCGCTGAACTTTGTTGAGAGTAACCTGGAGTTTTTCCATTTCAGTCATGAAGTACATGACAGACTCTCTTGGTGGAAGAACTCCGTGACGAGGATAAGGCATCTTTAGCTTGAGAGCTCTAGTTTGTACCCAGTGGAGGTAAGGCTCCACCGAGACACAGTCCGGTTTTCCTAGAGACTCTCGTCCTTTCTTATGAACATGTTTCCAAGCGTGCACTATTTCTATCTTTAGTGCTTTGTCATTTTCTCCTTCTTTGAAGAAAAGACCTTCCAGATGAGCATTCCGCGGGACATGCCTCATCGGGTATCCAAATTGACGACGAACCAACACTGGATGGTAATTGATTCCTCCCTTAGTTCCTATGAGGGGTACATTAGGGAAGTTTCCACAACGGTCAATGATCCTGATTCCCTCATAAATCCTATTGCACCAATCTATGTCAGAGTTGGTAAGAGAGATGATTCTCTGCGACCAACGTAAAGTATTCTTATGATCCCAAAAAGCAGCAAACTTAGGCAAATGGGAGATAAACCATTTATATAGCAGAGGTACACAACATGTGATCTCCTCTCCACTGTACAAATTCCCTGAGTGTACAGAATGATATGCGTCTGCGAGCAAAGTCGGCACAGGGTTTTCGATGAGAAAAACCTTAATGGAGTTGATATCGACGAAGTTATTGATGTTGGGAAACAAAAATACCCCGTAGGTGAGTAAAACAAAGATGCTTTCAAAAGCAGTCACGTTCCCTATACTAGCGAAATACATTGCCTTCTTTGTCAAGAACTGGGCTGGCAAACCTTGTATGCCACCCTTAGTGGTCATGTGAGTCCTGACCTCTGACTCGTCCAAATAAATTGCTCTTGCAATGGTCTGATCCTTTGGAATTTCTTCCAGTCCAGAAAAAGGAGCTCGATCAGTGATGTGTAAATCAATCAGATGAGAATATTCCTCCAGCGTTGGTGCGAGCTGATAATCCGGGAATGTGAAACAGTGATAGACTGGGTCGTAAAACTGAACGAGTGCATCCACGATTCTTTTAATTACTTGATCCCTTAATAGAGATAGCAAACCTCCATACTTGGATCTGAAAGCCTCTTGGTTCGTGATCATTCTCGCCAAACCTCTCAAATCCTCTAGTTTTGGAACCTTGAAGGTATACTTATGTGTTCTCCTTCTACCGAAATCCATGAGCGCAATCTTTTTCTCTGACATTTGCAATCATTTTCTTAGTTTAATTTGAAAAAGAGAGACTAGAAGAGAATATTTCTTTTGTTTTAATGTTTTTTTATTTAAATGAATGCATGAATGCAGCACACAAAAACATAGAAAAAACATGGGGTCAAAGGGTCGGTGTCATAGAGTCAAGGCTCTACCCGTCCCAAAGGTTTATACTAGTGCTTTTTGTACCTATCTCTCAACATCATCAACTCTTGTCGAGAAAAACACCAGCGGGCCGGGAACCGTGCTAGGTGGTGTTTTTTCGAAGAGTCCTCAGAAGACGGTGGTATCGCGTGACAACCATTTCCGATAGCTTCCGCACCACTAAAGAGGTTTTTCCTAGGTGTATACTCAATCTTTCCACATGCGGCATCACACGCATTCCCATTAGCAGAAAAATAAACACATATATCAATTAGGAAAAGCAGTATATATATTCGTCCTAATGTCCTAAACTTTTAAGAGCTATGAATCCTATGTTCCTGACAGAAAATGGCTCCCCGACGGAGTCGCCATTCCGTGGTTCCTTCCCAACTTAAAGGTTTTGACCTAAGATCCTAGTGAAGTCAAAAAAGTCCTATCCCAGTGAAATCCCCAAGAAAGAAGGGAAGAAAGAAGGGCCCCACGGTGGGTGCCACTTTTCTGTAGCGAGCGAAACTGGACGTGTTTCTTAAGCACTATCGCTCTTTTGGGGTTACTACAGTTCGATTCATTTTTTATCCTATTGAAGCTGATGAAGGAAGGGAAATAGATGTCTCCAATTAACCCTGCTTGCATACTGAGTTTAAACAGCGGTCTGTTAGGTTACAGATGCTATATGGAAGTGGGGCCTCTTTCTTTTTACTTTGTTCAGGGTGAAATGACAGGACGGTTCATGGGTACGATGTTTAGGACTGAGGGTATGGGATATTGAGTTTTTGTTTAGTGTGCTCGCTAAGATTTTTCTTTCAATCTTATGCCTACGTATTCCCGTTTTCTGAAACAGGGAAATCAGAGCGATCGTAGTTCCTCTTATTCTATGGGAGGAAATGGTGTTTTGGTGTCTTGTTCAAAGCCCAAGACGTGAAGCGAAAGGTGATTTGTATCTTGTTCAAAGCCCAAGATGTGAAGCTGAAGGGTCTATTTGTATCTTGTTCGAAGCCCAAGATTGAAGCTAAAAGGGTGTTGACTTTAGAGAGAACTTGTCATCTCTAAAGGGGGATATTTGTCATGACTGTTGGGTGACTGACTATAAAGGAAGATTACTTTAACCGGGATATGTGAATCCTAGCAATGCCATAATTTCCTTTATAGGGGGTTTTAACCTGAAGGAGAAGACTTTAACTCAGTGTAGAGCAATGCTATTTTTCCTTAGGAATTTCTCATGCTAAAAGAATGACAGTGGCGTGGATGTAAATAATCCAGAGGCTTGTCGCTTACAGCAATTAGATGAAGGGAGTTGTTGATGTTTGTATCCTGTGAACAAGGCACAATTTTGATGCTAAAAGGTTGATTGACTCAACCAGGGTTTCCTTATACGAAGCCTAAGAGGAGGCTATCGACCCAACAAGAGGGTGTTTTTATGTGTCTCGTACGAAGCCCGAGAAAGAGGCAAAAAGGGTTGACTCAACAAAAGAGTGCTTTGTATCTTGTACGAAGCCCAAGATGGAGGCTATGATTATTGTTTCAGTTGAGTAACAAGTCCAATATGCTGATTTAAAGAGAAAATCAGTTCTTATATGAGTAATGTTTGCACTCAGGGATTTTGATTCGAGGATCAGGGATATTTCCCGTTCTTTAAGGAAATGGGAAATCCAATGGGGATTGGGGCTGTCTGAGTCTACGGGTTTCATCTCCTAGTTTTGAAAGGAACTTGAGAATGTCTTTGAGACTCAAGGAAATTAGACTGTCCAAGTCTAGAGTTTCATCTTTTGTACTACATTTAAGAAACAATAGTAGCAGGATCTAGACTCTTTGAAAAAACTGTTCTATTAAGATGACTAATTTCTGTTCCTATACCTCTAGGAGGTCGTCGGGACAATTTGTAAGAAGCCCAAGAGGAGGCTGGAATCTTTTAAGAAGCCGAGGGACAATTTGTACGAAGCCCAAGATGAGGCTATCATTCCCGGAGGAAGAAATCATTTATACGAAGCCTAAGAGGAGGCTGTGAATACTTCTAAGAAACCGACGGGTCCTTGTACAATGCCCAAGAGGAGGCGGGGATGCTTTTAGGAAGCCTGTGGGTCCCCAAACCCCGAGAAATTCAAGACAGGCTATTCACAGAGAATAGATCAAGCCAGGAAAGTTCGAGAATTTGGAAGAAACTCAAGAGATGCCATTCACGGAGAAAAGATCATCTCTGAGGAGTAGAGTTTCTTGACAATTCCTAGGAGGACAGCCGAAGAGAAGACTGTATCTGGTAATCCTATGGGGATCTAGTTTAGTCTATTTAAGAGTGATCAACAGGGTTTAGTGCTAGACGTAGTTGTCGTGGAAACTCTAAATAGCTATACTATTATTACACAGTTGATATGAGTTTATGAAAGGAGACTTACAGTGAAACATCCCCACAGTACAGTTATATACATATGAAAGCGGTAAATGAAAGCGTATAAACACTTACTCGGTTGTAGAGCTTCCATGTTGTTTTGTTAGTTGTTCAACAAAGAAAGATTGAAAACAACAGTATATTCAAAATCAAAGGAGAAAGTGCTTTGAAAGAAAAATTGGGGCTTACATCTCAAGGAGAGGCCCAGGGTTTTTACCAATGATCGCACTATCGTTTTGTACAGAGGGGCTTATACAAGTGACTGAGGCCAAAAAGGTTTTCTGTACAAAGGGGTGGGTCTTACACTCTCTCAAGAGGCCCAAAAGGTTTTAAAGAAAAAGAGTGGGGCTTATAACACGAGGGTAGGCCCAGATGATTTTTCCTTTGAAATGGCGATTGCGCCGAGATTTTGAAAACGCAGTGGGTCTTATACAATGACTGAGGCCCAAGATAATTTGGTTTTCAAAAGGGGTTGGATCTTACACTCTAATAGAGGCCCAAAATTTTCGAATGGGTCTTATAGCTCGAGGAGAGGCCCATATGGTTTATTTTTAAACGGGCGACGATCGCGCCGAACTTTTCTTTTAACGCAGAGGGACTTATACAATATCTGAGGCCCAAAATTGTTTTGGTTAAAAGGGGATTGGGTCTTACACTCTAATTGAGGCCCATGAGTGTTTGAAAATGATTGATGAGGGTGAAAATCGAAGAAACCCTAATTTGTTATTCTTTTAAAAGTAAATATTAAAAGAAAATCAAGGAAAAATACCAAATGAATTTGAATAAACCACTTGTGATTTTTTGTTTAAGGTTTTAAAAATGAAGTTTTAATCACAAGAGATATTAAAACTCATTTGGTCTTGATTTTTCAAGATGAATGTTCATTTTAAAATGTTTAAAACAAATAAAAAATGAAGTTATTCACAAAAATACTAATTATATTAAATAAATAATATAAACTTAATTTTTTTGTGGAATAAAATATTTCAACATTTTTGTGATTTTTTGCAAAAAGAACCAATAAAAAATAATTAAAATTGAAAGAGTTATTAATTTTCCAATTAATTAATAAAACATAAAATATTGGAAAAAACGGCAAAATATGAAAAAACACAAAATGGCATGGGTGGGGTTTGAACCCACGACCTCAAGGTCACAAGGCGCGCGCCTTACCACTGGGGTGGTGATACATCCATTGTTTGAAGTGAAATCACAAATATACAAGTCATGCCTTGGTTTTAGGCCTGGCCCAAGGCAAGACAATGCAAGTTTTGGCTCAGAAACGTGAAGGTCATAACTTTCTCAATTCTTAATGGTTTGAGACAAAATTTATATGCATCTGGACCAGAATTTCACAAGGAATCCAATGGTGGCGGTAGTTTTTTCAGATCACACTCCCTCCTCAAAACCCGATAGTGGTTTTGAAAAAGGCCTATAATTGCATTTGTTATGCTACACTTTGATACAGGCATGAATTACATGATCAATTAGTTCAAACACAACATATTTAACATGTATGAGGTGTGCATGATCAGTGGACTTCAAAGCATTGCATATTTTGGAAAGTTCAAGTCATGAGGCTTGCCCTTTTTTGAGCTTTTTGGAGTTTTTGTGCAATCTGTCAAGCCTCTTGTTCCAGAAATGATTTGATGCTTTAGACACACTCAAATGGTCCCTTAGAAGCTTTTAGGATGATTGGAATCAGCTGGTACCTGCAAAAACACAAACTGGCCCTTTCTTGCAAAAGGGGTTAAAAGTGACCAAAATAGCAACTCTCTCAAATGGTGTTCCAGATGGGGGGAACCATTTGGGACAGCTCAAGGATGTTATTTGGAGTGTGTTTGAGGTTTTATCTGGTTTGGAAAGTGACTGAATCAAGACATGACTTGAAAAAAGCACAAAGAGCCTATTTTGAGGTTTTGATAGGTGACTTTGTGATTGTGTGATTACAGGTCACTTGTGAGAGTTTGGATCACCTACATATGATGTTTATGAGGTGTGTGTGTGATTGGTTTGATTGAAAAAGCTCTCAAACTCATAAACTCAGAGTTACCTTGCTAAAGAAGGCATTTTTGCCAAGAAAAAAAGATTTTGAGGAAAACATCTGTTTGATGGCTTTGGTGTACTCAAACTGAGCACAAATGAGCTCTATTTATAGTAGAGCAAGTTTGTTTTGGGATCAATAGTGAATGGCAACTGCACCAGAGGTTTGGCCAATGTTGGCAAATGAAAATCCAAGTCTCCTCTAGCCATTGACTAGAGGTTAGAGCACAGAGCTTTGGTTCCCTACTTGTTGGAAGAATCTTGACTGAATTCAGTTGCAAATGTGTCAGTCCATGCCACCTCTAAGCATCTATTAAATGCTCAAATCCAAAATTGGAGTTTTGTCCCTCTTTTAGGCAATTCTAGGTTTGGCACGCTACTTCTTGTTCCAAGGACTTTGGAGGCTTGGCTCAGTGATTGTCCCCTTTAGATTTGACCCTCAGATGTGTCCAAGATGATGACAAGGCTTGAAATTGGCTGATTTTGGCAAATCGACCAAAAATGCAAAATTCTGCCTTGCCTTGGCAGTTTTCAGCGAGGCATTTTGCCACTACCATAACTCTTAGCTCAAATTGAATTTGGTGATGTTCTTGGCCACTTTGGAAAGACCTTATATGATACAACAACTGTTTGATCATATTTGGTTTTGATACTTTTTGGATCCAAGTGAAAAATGTCCCTACATTTGGAAAAAAGTGAAGGCAGATTCTGACTTAGTGAAAATTTCACTAAGTGTTGGAAAAAAGTGACATTTTCACTTCTTGTGATTTTGATCAATCCATAACTCAAAATCCCTGAAGAATTGGAACTAGGTCTAGTTGAAGTTTTTGTAGATGGCCATGAGATCTACAAATCAAGCTTTGGATGGGGAAAAATGGCTTTGTAGTTTAGGAGTTATGATCCTCCAAAGTTGGTACCCTTGCCACTTTGTTCTTAACTTAGAAAATTTTCTAAGTTTTTATGGTTACCCTTTTTACAAGTTATCCCACTTTCTTTGATTTTTCTTGATGAATGATGATTCAAATCATACATTAACATCGTTTTAGGGTTAAAAATCCATAATTGTGAAAAATCTCAAAAAGTCAAAGTTGACTTTTGTGCACAGTTGACTTGTTATCAGATGAATTCCAAACTGTGCAATCCTTTAGGAAATCATGTCCTTAACCTAAATCAAACTTGATGGACATGTTCCATGGGTGTTATAGGGTATATTGAATCATGTATTAGGGCTTGGGAGCATGTCCTGGTCAAAAGTCAAAGTTATAGTTGACTTTTCTCGCGAAACCCTAATTGTGGCTCTGATGAATTTGAGACTTGTTGCTCAAGCTTCTTGGATCAATCCATTGTTACAAATGGATCAATGTGGTGCATTAGATACCCTCAAATCCTCTCTTGAGGTCTTGTCTCATGATTTGTCCCAAAAGTAAACTTTGGGATAAATTAGGTCAAGAAACCCTAATTCCTGATTTTTTATGACTGCATCCCCTGAGGCAAAATTGACTTGATGATTGGGTCCACGAGGTTCCATGGAGCATATTAGGTTATGCTTTAAAGCATTGGCTCATGCCCAGAGGAAAATTTCCATATGGAGGCCCTGGTCGACCAAAACCCTAATTTGGTGACACTGGCGATCTCGAGGCTTGATCCACCTAGAAGGGAGCAACCTTGTGCTTAATCCTTGAAGTGGGAGTCCTTTTGATCCATTGTGGATGTTTGAGAGGTTTAGACAAGTTGAAGATCATGTCATTCCTTGATTGATCCTTTGTCTAAGAACTCAGAGAGGGCTTGAAACCCTAATTTTGACTGTAGTAAGTGTTCAGCCATCTTCTGGGAGACTAATGAGGCATAATGATACACCCATATTGTGATGATGATTTGCACACTGATGGGAAATCTTAGTGGTCAAAATTTGGGGTATGACACCCCCCTTTGAGTAGATGTTACCCATTTGTTCTTCCACTCGTCTCTTTGATGCCAGGCCCTATCTAGCTCCTCCTTATGGTTCTTAAGACTCTAACTTAAGGCTTGAAGGTCAGCATAAGCTCGTTCTTTCCTTTCTTCCTCCACTTGGCTATCCCTTCATTGATCCTTGATCGTTCTAAAGCTTCATCAAGGCTCCTTCTCAATTGATTATTTTCACATGTGGCTTGGTAGAATTTACCCTCCCACTCTTCTTTTTCTTTTCTTAATTGTGAGACAACCTCTTTGAGTCTTTCACCCTCTTCCATGGAGATTGCAACAGGTGGGGGAACCCTTGGTTTAGTAGGACGGTCCAGAGTAAAAGGCAATTTGACTATGTTCACCCTTTCTCTCATCCATTGAACATAGGGTACCATAGATTCTTCCCTCGGTCTCTTGAGGCTGCTTTTCCCTTTGATGCATTGTCTCCAAGCTTGAACGATCTTGAGAACATCAGGATGATTTCTAGTTACGTCTTGTAGGACAAAACCTTCTAATAACCTATCAATGGCACGTTAGGAAAATCCCCACAGCTTAGGATCACATCATCTCAGTGGAGGACTTGGGGGAACCGCATGATGTCTTTATTAATGAGAGAAACCAAGTATTGAGACCATGCATACCCCTTCATTTGTTCCATGTCCTTTATATCCCTTACTAAGTGTGAGCAAAGCCATTTGTACAACAACGAAGCGCAACATAACATGACCCCTCCCCTTCTTTCATACCTCTATTGAAAGGTAAAGTATATGTCAGTAAAGAGGGCAGGTGTAGGATCTTCTTCCCCAATAGTCGCAGCCAAGAATAGATTAACGACAGCGATGTCCACAAAGTTCTTCTCACTTGGGAATAAAACCAACCCAAAGATAAGGAGTACCATAATAGTAACCATTGCTCCCCAATTTTTGCAGGCAGCAAAATGAGCGGCTCTCTTCTCCAAGAAACCTTTAGAAAACTCATTAAACCCTTCTTGAATTCTCAAGTTAGCTTGCAAGTCATCCTCATGGACATGAAGACACCTAGCCATTTCTTTGAAGGAAGGACGATATCCTATTGCCTTGAACGGACCTTTGTTATTCTTAGGGAAACCCAATATCCTACGAAATTCTTCCAGTGTAGGGGCTATCTGAAAATCTTGGAATTGGAAACACCTTAATTCTGTGTCATAAAATTGAGCCAAGGCAGTTAGGCCCTCTTCTTGTACAGGAGCGGTAACAAGATCCAATATATCCCCATATTTACGGATTATGGGTTTCTTCTTTCTTGAGGTAATCTTATGGCATAAGCTTTTAGTCCCTCTAGGTCAGACTTCCTTATCTTGATTGCGACAGTCTTTTTCTTTCCGAATTCCATTACCCTTAACTTGATTTTTTGAAAGAATATTTAAGATTTCTGTGACACATAATGCAAAAAGGATTATCATGAGGATGATGAATGAAAATTATATATATATATATATATATATATATATATATATATATATATTTTTTTTTTTTATTAGGATAAGGTGATATGCAACCATGACCTAGCTAAGGTAGGCTCCCTATATCTTGGCTAGATCTAAGTTTTGTCTACCCAATCCCCTCACGTGTAGGATATACAGTTTTCGACAGCATACCAGCCCTAGAATTTACAGACTATACCTTTGTTTTACCATGAGAAGGAGCAAGCCTTCCTACAGTAATCCTTCGGGATAAGCCTCATCTAGGCAGGACCCTAGTAACAGCCCTTGAGGGTTGAATACGTAAGGTTCCCATGAGTCGATAAAGGTAGGCTAAAAGTTCCCAGAGTCATGGACCACATCCAAATCATCATCTATGTTAGAGGTTAGCCCTACCATGAAGACACCTTTGGAGGATCTCTTCTAAGTGTAGCATCAATGAATTGTTGGGATGTCACATCCCTCCAAAACATTTCCGTTCTACGTCCTAATCTAGGGTTGTACTCCAAGCCTGGGTTTTAGCTTCACACTTAATAATATCCCAACCAATGTATGTTGACAATTTATGAATACACAATATATAATAAGCATAAATAAACATATATATAATAATAATCACAAAGTATAATCATAAAAGATATATATATATATATATATATATATATATATATATATATATATATATATATATATATATATATATATATATATATATATATATATATATATATATATATATAAAACAGTAAACAAACAAGACAAACAAACAAGAACCCTAAAACCCAAGGTTAGGATGAACTCTTTTTTTAGGGAAGTATAAGAACTCCCCAACAGAGTCGCCAGCTGTCGCGGGTGGCAAAAATGACAGAGTCGCCATCATACTTTATTCGTTCTAAGGGACAAAAAAATAATGATAAAACCTAAATCCTAAGGGAGAGACGCTAAGGTTCGGGAGTCGGTTAAGCGAGGGGAAGGTGTTAGGCACCCCTTACCTCCTTTGTACTCAATGAGATCCTCCTTAAGTTCTAGGGTATGTTTGTTTGTTACTTGAATGTTTGACCGTTTATTTTATTTATAAAAATCCTTATTATTATACAAAGAAGATGAATTTAATCTAAGAGGGGGACCCTAAGTTTTTTATTATTATTATACTCGCTAGGATTTACAACCCTATGCCTACGTACCCTCAATTTTGAAGGATCAGAGTTTCCGTAGTTCACCTCCCTTATCCCTTATCCCTATCCCTATCCTAATTCCTAATCCATTGTCCTATGTTTATACTCTTGGAACTTAAGAGTTTTATCCCAAAAATCCTAATCCATTTGTTTATACTCTCGGATTACAAGAGTTCTATCCCATATCCTAATCCCTTGTCATATATTTATACTCTTGGAACTTAAGAGTTTTATTCCAAAAATCCTAATCCCTTTGTTTATACTCTCGGATTACAAGAGTTCTATCCCATATCCTAATCCCTTGTCCTATATTTATACTCTTGGAAGTTAAGAGTTTTATCCCATTTTTATCCCTTGTCCTAAATTTTAGACTCTTTGGACTTAAGAGTTTTATCCCATTTCTTTGTCCATTTTTTATCCCAATTAAAATAAGTCCCAATCCATTAATTAAATAAATATAACACTAATTTTATTAATCATAAAATTAGTCAAATAAAACCCTTTATATTAGTTAAAATTTATTAAATAACCCTTTTTATCATAAAAATAATTAAATAGAAACCCTAATCATGAACCCTTTTATTAGATAAAATCCTTTTTATTAATCCCAAAATTAGCTAAATAAATCCTTTTTTATTAACTATAAAGTTAATTAAATAGCCCCTTTTATTAAACATACAACCTAAAATTATCTCTAATCTTAATTGAAAAAACCCAACATTAACCATAAAATTAGTTGAATAACCCAAATTTATTTATTAAATTTATTAGGTAAAACCCACATCATTATTAAGTTATATGATTAAATAAAACCCCAAAATATTATTTATGAGAATAATTGAGTAAAACCCCAAATCATTATTAAATTAAATAATTAAATAACCCAATCCTTATTTATAAAAATAATTAGACAAAACTCAATGAATAATTTAATAAAACCCAATGATTAAACAATTAACTAAAACCCAATTATCATATTAAATAATTAAGTAAAACCCAATTATTCAATAATTAACTAAATCCTAATTTATTTGTACAAGAATAAACCTTAAATTAATAATTACCGATTAATTAAACCCTTGATTCTTAACCTTAATTATTGAAATAATCCCAAATTAATTAAATATTAAGTTAATTAATAAATTAAATAAACAAATTTATCCTTCTAACCCTAATGACCTAAATTAATCCTAATTATCCCATTAGACCCCTAAGTATAATTATTAAGTTAATTGACAAATTAATTAATTAAAAAAACAGGGGGGGTGCATTTTGTGTTAGACTAGTAATGGGCCAGTCAAATGGGGGTGAAAATAGTAGCAGCGGCCAAGCCCAAAGGGTTTGAGCCCATGCCCTTCATTGGAGTCCACGGGAGAGAGTCAGCGTGTTGACCCTCTCTGGACCGTGTGATCGTTTTGACTGAGATCCAAAAGATCTCTTGTCATACGTTGGATGTGCATACTAGGTTTGGTATTCTCAAAGAACCGCCATGATTCAAAGTGCACCGTGGGTATCCTTGTACTGTAGTAGTCAACGTAAACCAATCCCACGGCCACGCAAAGGCCACGTGGGGAAGATCATTGCACGCATTGAGGGGATACAAAACCCCCACTCCCCTCAGATCACTCCCATTTTCCATCATTGTTTCTCTCTCTACTCTCAGACGTCCCTTCTCTTTGCTTCTCCCTCTCTCTAAACTCTCCTCTTCCTTCTCTTTTCCCTCGCCGGTGAGGCCTCCGACCACCGCGCGCCACCCCTAAAAAATCCTTAAAACCCATATTCCGGTTGATATTCAACCGGAATACTCAACTTCGAGAACCCTAACCCCCCAAACCCAAATATTCATACGGTCTTCAGGGTTCAAGATGAACCCTAAGAACCCTAGGGTTCTTGGGAAGAACCCTAGCCCTACCTTCAACCCAAAACCCAGTAACCCCCAAGAACCCTAAGGGTTCTGCGAAGAACCCTAAGTTCCCTAGATGAACCCTAACCCTCAACCTATGAACCCTAGGGTTCAACACATGAACCCTAACTCTAATCTGAACCCAGAAACACCCCAAACGTCAAATTAAACACCGATCCAGTCAAACAACAACAAATACAACATCAAGGAATAAAAAAGCTACGTGATTACCTCCCCGGTTGTGACCTTATTATGCTGCTTTCCACTCCCTCTTTCTCTATTCCTTACTTTGTTCCTCGATCTCTCCTTCTAATCTCTCCCTTTCTCTTTTGCAGGTGCTTGCTTATAGAGGTTCAGCTCAGAGGGATTAGGGTTCTAGTGTTTGAACCCTAATTCTCTATATTGCTTAGAGCTTTGGTGAGGGTTTGTGAAAAATTGTGCAGCGATTTTAGTCTTCGGGGGCCCCTTCCTTCTGAAATTCTTTTAGTTTATATAGGGTTGATTTTAGGTCTTAGAAATTAATTAGTCAGATTTTGTTTAGGAAGATTTGATCTGATTCATGTAATTTGATATTTGATTTAATTGTATTGATTCAGATTCGATGTAATTTTTAGATCTAGGTTCCTTTGGTAATTGTAACGCATCTCTGATTATGAATAAAAATGTATTTTAGGCAAGTCTTGCTTTCGATCCATTTCGTTCCCAATCTCTGCCCTAATTAGGGTTTCGGACATAGAGAAACTCCTATTTGGTCAACTATTTTGACCGTAAAATAATAATAATAACCTAATAAATTAAATCTAATGTTAATGTAATATAATAATAATAAACACTCTTAAAACTAATTAACCCCATAATCTTAATATTAAAATACAATGATTTTAAAAAACCGACCCTCCCCCTAAGAGTAATAAATAATTATAAAAATCTGATTAATCTCTAATATTAATATTAATAATAATCCAATATAATTAATCTTTCATTTAATACTAATAATAATAATAACCCAATAATAGTATTAATACTAAAAAATTACTCCCAAAATACTCTTAATATCCTGATTAATTTAACCCTCCCTTAATAATCCCAACCTACTTAACAATCTGATTAAAATTAAAACCTAACCTCCCTAATACTGTTATTAATAACTAACTAATAAATCTAATGATTAAATTACTATAACCCGAATTACTAAAATTAAAACCCAATAGTTTGAATAATAACCTTAATTTAAAAACCTCCTCTAAATATTTATTAAATAGAATAAAATATTTGATAGTAATAATTTAATTACATTAATCTTAAGAATACACCCCTCATACAAGATTAATTTTAAAATAACCCCTAATAGATATAATTAATAATCTAATATTTGTAGCCCTAAATAATTAATACTATACCCCCCATAAAAATGGATGAATTTAAAAATGAGTCTTAAAATACCAATACTCCCAAAAACCACAATGATATGTATTAGAGACCCAAAAATTTAAGCAATACCCTTAACAAGTATTAAACCCTAATCTATTACGCTCAAAAATAGTAACTAAGGTAAAAAGTCAAAATGGTCTCCCTTTGACTTTTTTTAGGTCATTAGGGAACCAGATGACTGTTAGACACTGGTCAAAATTTAGGGTACGACAGGAGTTCTTATTGTTCAAGCTGGTGGCGCAGTGTTGTGTGAAGATCTTCAGTTGGATTACTATGCAGATAGTAAGTCCAGTGGTGGAGCATATCTAGAACCATGTTGGTTGGTGTCTATGATATGTGAAGGATGTCCTAACTAATGTTAAAACATTTTCTGGGTTAGTTATCCTTGGAGTAGGATGCTAAGTTCTGAGTGTGGAACTTGACACTCACATCTTGTCTAAGAAGTATTTATCTTGTCATACGGGAGAATGATGGGTAAAGGATTGTCTTTGAAGTCTGATGCGGATGGGACATGCTAGAAGTGGATCAGTTTGGTGCTTGTGGAGCAAATGGGCTGAGGTCCTTCAAGTGTGAAGAACATTCGGGCGAGCTAGCAAACTAAGGGGCTTTGTGTGTCTCTTTGAGGAATGTGAAGTATTCCATATTCAATTGTGTTGTATCTCAGGGAACAAGGAGATCTATACATGAGAATTCAGGAGGAATTCATGTGGTGTATGGATGGTTTCTGGACGAGAGGGATTAATGGAGCTTTGGTCTCAATCCAAGAGTTTGTTAGTTATGGTACAAGGATGCGTTCATGGTACTCTCACTATATGATCATAAAGTTGTCATGAGATATCATGTGGTGATTTTGGGTGGTTCTTGCTGAAGAAGCATCTGTTGAGAAAGATAGGGGGAAAGCTTCTGTCTTATTAATGTACTGGTGTGGCACATGGTTTGCTTGAGGGTCAAGCAATAGGTGAATGTGTTCAATAGGTGTGTTAAACAGATAGTGCGCTCTTGAAGACATGAAGATGTGTCTTATGTTTTCCATTCATTTAGGGTGTTCTTCTAGCAAAGGAGCACTGGTTATCTACGATAGGGGGAGTTAGACTTTAGTTGTGGATATTTGGCTGCAGTGGTGCAAATTGTTTATCAAGATTGTTTGTGGTTTCAAACAGTTTGTGATAGATTACCTCAGGAGAGGATGATATGTCAGACGAGATGTTGTGACATTGCCTTTCTGGTATAAGTTATGGGTGAACGTATCAGGTTATCCAAATTCTGTCAATGGATTTAATTAGAAGTGGTACAAGTATCTTGGGAAATTCTATTGATGGCTGGAAGAAATTAGTTTTTTTTACTGATGGAAAGGTCAATGAACGAATTCTGCTGTAATCAAGTTTGCTAAATTTGGATTAAGAAAGTTCTATTTGTGGGGACCATAAGCCTGACAAAATCAGGTTAGGTATCAGGACACTGTTCAGAAGTAGTTTCAAGGACAAGTCAGAAAAGGTGGAATCTTTCGAAACTAACTCAACCAATAGTTATTACACTATTTGACTAGTCTTTTGGATTGGATCTACCTACATAGCTTCTTCATTATTTAAGGAGAGTTATGATACTTGAATTGTAAAACCTCTTCTTATTAAGTTGAGAGAAAATGGGTTTTGTCCATCTTTGGGTAAGCACAATCTGGGTATGGGTCTGCATGGGTCACTTTTGTCAGCTTTTGGCTAAAAAGGGGGAGAATGGCTTACTGCTCAGAGGTGTATGTGCATTTGTGCTGCTGATCTGCAAAAATGTCTTAAAGAATGTTCCAACGTTCTGGGTTTTAACATCTCGAGAAGTTGTGTTTTGTGATCAGAGTTAGGAAGCAAGTTGTGTTTTATGATCTGAGTTACATTTTTTATGTATTCGGTATCACAAGGGAATGAATAGGGTAACTCAAAATTATCTTCTCTCTCTTCCTTGGCACTTGTTTCAAGTATTTTTCCACTGCTTGCACCATCAGGCTGAAGAATGTTTTAGCCAAAATTTGTCAAAAGGGGGAGGTTGAAAGCTCCAAGAGTTTGACTAAATTTTGGTAAAACATAATGTTGGGAAATATGTTCCAACATGAACGTTTCAGTCCCAGACTAAACATGTTAAGTGAAATGTCACAGCATGTAGATTCGACACCATGACTGTCACAATAGGTTTTGTTTAAATCTGTTCCAAGATTCAAGGCGCGATGGGCAGTGGATCAAGGATCAAAGATATGAAGCCCAACAAAGCAGAAGACTGTAAAAGAAGGCCAAGACCTAGGCAGCAGAGAGGGAGAGGATGACATAGACTTAGGAATCCTATTTTTTAAAGTAAGGTTTTGGGTTTTGAGAGTCGTAGGTTTCTCTTGTAAGTCTCCCTCTGTATCGATTTGATGCAGTGTGGTAGACATAGGTACTTGTACAGATTCAGAAACCCGTAGGTAATGAATCGTGTATTGTTCTTGGATGAAGCTTTAAAGCAAATCCAAGTTAACTTGTTAGTCAAGGATGCTTGACTGTACTTTATATTGGAAGGGGTGTCTTTCAATAGGGATGATACAGTTATGAGGTATTAACTGTTAGATAATCAACGGTTGTGATTTAGGGAGTGAGATGGGTTTCTCTTATTAATTAGATGTGACTTCTAATGATAAAGTATTCATTGGGTAGTGATAGGTTAGCGTGGGTGCTTTCTGTAAACTTGAGGTTGTTTATATAAAACTATACTACTGATAGTGAATTCTTTTTCCTAGATTGGTATCCCCCAGATGTAAGTGAGTTGCACCGAACTAAGTCATCATATTCTGTGTTGTTTATCATTCTGCAATTTACAGTTCAGTTTTGATTAACATGTTGGAACAGATGTCGTAACATCTGTGATTCTGCAGTTTCTGATATTCACGGTATCACTCTACAGTTATACTTCTTTGTTTAAATGTTTATGCAGAACAATGTCTTGACATGTGTTAGGACATCTGTTGTCTGCTATACCAGAATTTCAAACAGGAAGACACTTATTGAGTGCAAGACCCATGTTGATGCCCTAAAACTGCTTGGTATCCTTTATTTTCTACCTTGTCCGGATTAGTTTTCCTCGATTGCTAACATTGCCCGTTATGTTTTTGCAGGTGAAATTCCTTCAGAACATGAAAGGATGGTGAAAAATGCTCTGGCGAAGGGCAAGGCTAGCGCGACTAATCCAAAGACTCGGCTTACCCAACGGGTGTGTAGCGTGCGATTTTTGTCGGTGACGCGACCACCTTATCGCCATGGGTTTCTCCTCACCGCAATGGTAGGAGTGGGGTGCTACTTTTTTATTTCTTATTTATCCTGTGAAGCTGGAAAGGAAAGGGAAGCTATCTAAAACTAACCTTGCACGCAAATGTTCAACTGAACAAATGCTTAAAGAGATTGGGGAGTTCGGGGTCAGGTTATACAATGGGGAGTTGTCAATTACCTATCCTATATGTGGTTATCCACAGGTTGTTAGCAATTATCCTTACTGCTTTCTACTTACTGGTGTTTGTCTGTTGTGGGTTGGGAAAGTTTCTCCTTTGGGAGGTTTTTGAGAGAGAGAGAGAGAGAGAGAGAGAGAGAGAGAGTTTTTATTGATTTCAGGTTTGTTCCGACGTCTTTGGTAAGTGAAGGTACTGGACCTAAAATTTTTGTTATGTATGAAGGTACCAGACCTAAAGTTTTTGATTTGTGTGCTCGCTAAGATTTCGCAATCTTATGCATACGTATTCCCGTTAAAGAAAACAGGGAAATCAGAGCAATCGTAGTTCCTCCTATTCTATGGGAGGAAAAGATATTTGGTGTCTTGTTCGAAGCCCAAGATTGAAGCTAAAAGGTTGAGTATTTGTGTCTTGTTCAAAGCCTAAGATTGAAGCTAAAGGTTTGACTGAGAGAGAATTTGTCATCTCTAAAGGGAGACATCTCGTCTGTTTATCACAATGGTTGGGTGACTGATTATAAAGGAGAATTACTTTAACTGGAATATGTGAATCCAGCAATGCCATAATTTCCTTTGTAAGGGTGTTGTCCTGAAGGAGAAAACTTTAACTCAGTGTTGAGCAATGCCATTTTTCCTTAGGAGTCTTTCATGCTAAGAGAGGGACAGTGGCGTGGATGTAAATAATCCAGAGGCTTACCACTTACAACAATTAGATGAAAGAGGGAGTTTATCAGGATAAGAGATGGACTACAACTTGGATTTTTGAATCAACAAGTGTGCCACTTATAGCAGTTATCTGGGATTAAGGTTTGTTTTGATTTTTTGTTTTGATGTGTGATTGTATAGAGAAGTATCTTCCTACAGAGAGATTTTGATTTCCTCTGAGGGGATTTTGGTTTTCTTTATGTGTACCTTGATCAAAGCCCAAGGTTGAAGCTAAGAGATTCATTGACTCCACTAGGGAAGTCCTTATACAAAGCCTAAGAGGAGGCTGGAAAAGATTGACTTAACAAGAGAGTGTTTATCTGTCTTGTACAAAGCCCAAGATTGAGGCTGAAAGAGTTTTAACTCTTTTGAGGATATCATTATACAAAGCCTAAGAGGAGGCTGAAAGGAGATTTTTGACTCCACTAGGGAATATTTGTAGGTGTCTTGTACAAAGCCCAAGATTGAGGCTAAAAGGGGAAACTGACTCTACTGGTGAGAGGTTTTATTTGTCTTGTACAAAGTCCAAGATTGAGGCTAAAAGATGATTGACTCTGCTGGAGAGTATGATCTGTTTTGTACAAAGCCCAAGATTGAGGCTAAAAGAGATTGAATCTGCCTAGGGAAATTTTATATGTCTTGTACAAATCCCAAGATTGAGGCTAAAAAGATGATTGACTCAACAAGAGAGTGTTTTTTATCTATCTTGTACAAAACCCAAGATTGAGGCTGAAAAGGGTTGACTCAACAAGAGAGTGTTTTTTAGGAGATTGACTCAACAAGAGAGTGCTGAAAAGGTGATTGACTCAACAAGAGAGTGCTTTTGAAGCTAAATTTGCTGAGGAAAATCATTATACAAAGCCTAAGAGGAGGCTGGCTTCTGCCGAGGATTATTGAGATCCAGAGGCAGGTCCAAAATGGGGAATCAACTCTTGCCAGAAGATTTGAGGTATCAGATGCCTTGAGGTTCTGATTTGGGATAGTGTTATACTGATGATAAGCTGACCCTAGTTGGGGAAACTTAGGATGAAGATTGAATTTTAGAACCCATGAGGGTTTTAACTCTACTGGAGGTTGATTAAATGATTAGGGTTTTTTTATGTTTGTAGGGAACTTGAGAATGTCTTTGAGATCCAAGAGGAGATTAGACTGTCCGAGTCTACTGGTATGAAAGAGTTTATCTTTGTATAATGCCCAAGAGGAGGCTGGTGTTTTAAGGGATGATGTCAACCCTAAAATTGGTCTGAGATTTTGACTCTTCGGAAAGACTGCTCTAGCAAAGGATGACTAAGTTCTGTCCTATACCTTTAAGAGGTCTTCAGGGTCCTTATATTCCCAAGAGAAGGCATGAAAACTTCTAAGAAGTCAGAGGGTCCCTGTACAAAGACCAAGAGTAGGCTGGGGATGCTTTTAGGAAGCCTGTGGGTCCAAACCTAAGAAAAGTTCAAGAAAGGTTTCACTGGGAATAATCCTTTCTTTAGTGAACAGTTCTAGGGTTTGAAGAAATTCAAAAGAGGTTTCACCAGGAATTAATCCTCTCTGGGGAAATGAACTTCTTTGACAATTTTCTAATAGTGACAGTCTGAGAAAAGTTTCACCAGGAATAATGTATTTCACTTTGTTCCATATTGTATAAGCCCAAGAGAAGGCAATACTGTATCTGGAATTCCTATGGGGAACTAGTTTTGACTGTGTTGAAAGAGTGACCACTGGCTTTATCTAGTTCTAGACCTAATTGCTGGGGAAAACTCTAAGCAGATAATATACAGGTATATATATAGATGAAATATATACTGTATGTAAAAGAGGGTATGAGGACTTACAGGTGAGCAAGCTTCCAGCACAAACAAATATATATATGTGCAAGTATGTAAAAGAAAGCTGTTTAAAACTTACAGACGAGCAAGCTTCCATTGTAACAGCTGTGTGGTTAATTGTTCAAGAAATTAAAGAAAGTTTTGATAACAACTATGCATTTGAACCTAAATCAAAAGGGAAAGTTATTTTGAAAAGATTATTGGGGGCTTATACTCAAGGAGAGGCCTCGAAATAACAGTAATCGTATCGTTGATCTGAAAATTGTATCGGGACTTATACAATGACTGAGGCCCAAAAAGGTTTATTTACAAAGAGGGTTGGGTCTTACAACTCAAGGAGAGGCCCAAAGTGTTTGAAAAAGAAAAGAAATGGGACTTACAACACAAGGGTAGGCCTAGATGAAAATGTTTTGAAAAGCGACGATCGCGCCAAGATTTTGAAAACACAGTGGGACTTATACAATGACTGAGGCCCAAATTATTTATGTATAACAAGGATTGGGTCTTACACTCTATTAGAGGCCCAAAAGTGTTTTGAAAAAGATTTGTGAGGATGAAAATAATCAAAACCCTAATTTGATTTTTAAATGTATTTTAATTGAATAAAAATTAAATTAAATGATCAAAAATATCAAACATGTGTGAAAAACAAGTTGTTACCTTGGATCAATGTTTGAAAAATCAAGTTTCATTCATATAATGATTTAAAAATCATTTGAATTTGCAAAATCAAGAGAAAGAAATATTTGTAAATGTTTAAAACAAATAAAAACATAATTCTTTACAAAAATACCAAATATATGAAATAAATAATATTTTTGTGAAATTTTTGTAGAATAAAATATTTTAACATTTTTGGGAATTTAAAAAAAAAAGAACCAATAAAAAATAATTAAAATTGAGAGAGAAATTAATTTTGGAATTAATTAATAAAAACCATGAAAATATGAAAAAAAAATAGCAAAAATAGTGAAAATGGCAAAATGGTCTGGGTGGGTGTTGAACCCACGACCTCTTAGCCAAACACACATACCCGCTACCACTAGGGTGGCGATAAATCCGTGTATCAAAACCATCCCATAAATACATATGGGTAACTTGTTTCTAGGCCTGGCCAAGGCGCTATGGCCTGGCCATTGCCCAAGGCAAGGCCTAGTTTTGGCAATTTGGATGAAGCCTCTAACTTTCTCATTTCTACATGGAAAGGGACAAAATTTAGGTGTATCCTGCCTAGAATTTCATGAGGAATCCAATGGTGCCCTTGGAATTTTCAGAAAATGTCTCCATTTTAAAATCCGATAGTGATTTCAAAATAGGCCTAAATTTGCATGTTCTATGCTATCTCATCATACAGGCGGCAATAGCATGGTAAATTGGTTCAAACACAACAAATATGATATGTATGAGAGGTCTATGATCAATGGACCTCAAAGTAATGCATGATTTAAAGAGTTCAAGTTGTGATGCACTTACCTCTTGAAGCTTCTTGTGTTATCTGTCAAGTTCCTTGTGCCAGAAGTAATTTAATTCTTTGAACACTCTTGATTGATCCCTTAGAAGCTTTTAGGATGATCAAAACCAGCTGGAATCCTTAGGAACAAGAATTGGCTCTTTCTTGCAAAAGAGGCAAATATGACCCAGATAGTAACTCTCTCAAATGGTGTTCCAGATGAGGGAAACTAATTGGGACAATTTGAGGATGATATTTGGAGTGTATTTGAGGCCTGGTTTGGTTTTGGAACTGAATGAATCAAGACATGGCTTGAAAAATGCAGAAAAGTCAAATTTTGAGGTTTTGGAGGTTGACTTTTTTATTTTGGTGTTTCAGATCAAAGGTGAGTGTTTGGACAGCTTAGATATGGTATATGGGATGTGTTTGGATCATGAGCTGTGGTGAAATTGCTCTCTAACTCAAAAACTCAGAGATGACTTACAAAAGAAGGCATTTTGGCCTAGAGAGAGAGATTTTGAGGAAAACATCAGTTGTAGTGCTTTGGTGTACTCAAACTGATCATAAATGAGCTCTGTTTATAGTAGAGCAAGTTTGTTTTGAAAGCAATAGTGAATGGCAGCTGGTACAGGCCTTTGGCCAATGTTGATCCAAGGGAATCTTTAGTCTCCTATAGCCATTGACTTGAGGTTAGGGTACAAGCCTATGGTCCTTTGATTCAGAGCTGAATCTTGACTCATTCAGTTAGGAACGTCGCAGTCTATGCCACCTTGATGTATCCATTGAATGCTTGGAAACAAAATTGGAGTCTTGAAGCTTTTTAGCCTTTTTAGGGCACTCATGGCTACATGTAGTTCCTTGGACTTGGGAGGCTTGTGGATCAGATTTTTTCACTTGGATGTTATCCTCTGATGTGTCTAAATGGATGATAAGGCTTGGAGTTGTCCAATTTTGCCAAATCGAGCAAAATGCCAAATTCTGTCTTGTACAAGACAATTGGAAATGGTGATTTTGAGGGGATCATATCTCCTTGCTCGGGTTGAGTTATGGGAGGCTCTTGTGCTTTTTAGAAACCCTCATATGATACAATACATGTGTGATCATAGTTTGTCTTGAAACTATTTGAACCCAACTGAAAAATCCTCATGAACATTGATGTCCAAGGCTGGTAACTTAGGCAGATTTTCACTAAGTGTTGGAAAAGTGTCATTTTTTTCATTTTTGTCGTTTTGATCAATCAATAACTCAAAATCCATGAGGATTTGGAATCTCTTGTAGTTGACACTTTTAAAGTATGTCAGATGGACTTTCATTTGAGCTTTGAATGAGAGAAAAAGGCCTTGTGGTTTAGGAGTTATGACCTAGCAAAGTTGGTACAAAACCACTTTTGTTCCATAACTATGAAATATTTTGGTTTCTTATGGCTTCCCCTTTTGCAAGAAACCTCACTTTTCTTGATTTTTATTAATGAATGATGATCAATACCATACATTAACATTATTTTTTACTTAGGGGAACCATATTTGTGAAAAATTTCAAAAAGTCAAACTTGATTTTGTGCACAGTTGACTTTTTATCGGATGAAATCCAAACTGTGCGATCCTTCGTGCAATCAAGTCCTTGACCTAATTCAAACCTAATGGATGGATTCCATAAGGGTGTCTTGAATCATGTCCCAAGGTTTGGGAGCATGTCTTGGTCAAAAGTCAAAGATACAGTTTACTTTTTCCTTAAAACCCTAATCGTGGCCCAGATGAAATTGAAACTTGTGAATCAAGCTTCTTGGATCAATCCATTGTTGTAAATGGATCAATGTGGTGTATTTGAGGCCCTCAAATCATGTCTTGAGGTCTTGGTTCATGTCTTGCCTCAAAAGTCAACTTAGGGGTGAATTAGGTCAAGAAACCCTAATTCCTAATTTTTTTTATGAATGCATCCCCTGAGGTTATTTTGACTTGATGAGTAGGTCCATGAGGTCCCTTGGGATATCTTGGGTTATGCTTTGAAGCATTAGCTCATGCCTAGAAGAAAATTTTCATCTGGAGGCGTTGGTCGACCAAAACCCTAACTTGGTGACACTCTCGATCTTGAGGCTTGATCCACTTGGAATGTTACAGCTTTGTGCTTGATTCTTGATGTGATAGTCCTCTTGATCCTTTATAGGTGTTTGAGAGGTTAGACAAGTTGAAGATCATGTCATTTCTTGATTGATCTTTTGCCCAAATGCTCAGAGAGGGCCTAAACCCTAATTCTTGGTAGTAGTGAAAGCTCAACAATCCTTGAGGAAATTGATGAGGCATGATGGTACATCCATATTGTGGTAATGATCATCACAATGATGGGAAATCTTTGTGGTCAAAATTTGGGTATGACAAATGCCCCTATTTAATCTTCTTGGACCCGAAGGTGTGAATGGCGAAGGTATTCAGACATTCAGGGTGCAAGAGGATTAAATATCGCAAGCTACACTCTGCAGTAAGCATAACAGTTTCAGTATCCTCAAGCTTTTTCTTATTAGATAAAATTTCTTTTAAGAACTTAGCATAGGATGGCATTTGTGTGATTGCTTCTGTAAAGGGTATTGTAACGTTTAATTGTTTCAGAAGTTCAACGAATTTCTTAAACTGCCCTATGTTTTTAGATTTAGCGAATCTTTGAGGATACAAGATAGGTGGTTTATAATGTGGTGGAGACACATATGGTTCTTTTTTCTCTTCGCCTCTTTACCATCATTCTCTTTTTCGTTTTCCTTTGGTTCGTCTTCCTTTTCAGACTCCTTACTAGGCTTTTGATACATGGCTGGATTTTCGATCCTTGGGTCAGTAGGTCCTTCTAGTTCTGTTCCACTCCAAAGTGTTATAGCATTTGCATGTTCCTTCGGATTAGGTTGAGTTTGTCCTGGAAGATTACCAATTGGGCAGCGGTAACTGCTTGTTGTTGAGCCACTTGTGAGATTTGTGTTTCTAACATTTTGTTGTGAGTGGCTAGAGTGTCAACCTTGTTGGCTAATTGTTTAATTTGCTCACTGGTGTGAACATTTTGGTTAAGGAACTCCTTGTTTTGTTGAGCTTGTGCAGCAATGAAGTTCTCCATCATTGTTTCGAGGTTAGACTTCCTAGGAACATTAGGAGCAACTACGGCAGCCTTCTGATAACCCGGCGGTACAGCAGGTGCTTGTCCAGGTGCATACAAAGTGTTGCTATTTTTGTACGAAAGGTTCGGATGGTTTCTCTAACCTGGGTTGTAGGTGTTTGAGTAAGGGTTTCCTTGAGCATAATTCACTTGGTCCGTGGAAACTCCTATTAAAATTTGACATTCAGGGGCAACATGCCCAGGAACTCCGCATAACTCGCAATTTGGAGATACGGCAGGCACGGTGGCTGTAGGTGTTAGGGTCAAACTTTCCACCTTTTAAGTAAAAGCATCTACCTTAGCATTCACTTGGTCAAGGCCACTTATTTCGTACATCCCGCCTTTCGTCGGAGGTTTCTCTACGGAGGTTCTTTCACTTCCCCACTGATAGTGATTTTGAGCCATACTTTCGATAAGTGCATGAGCCTCTGCGTAGGGTTTATCCATTAGTGCGCCACCCGCAGCAGCGTCTATCGTCATTCTTGTGTTATACAAGAGACCATTGTAAAAGGTATGGATGATCAACCATTCTTCTAGACCATGAGGTGGACAAAGCCTCATCATGTCCCTGTATCTTTCCCATGCTTCAAAAAGAGATTCGTTGTCCTTTTGTTTAAATCCAATTATTTGGGCTCTTAGCATAGCCGTCTTGCTTGGTGGGAAATATCGTGCTAAGAATACCTTCTTCAACTCATCCCATGTAGTGACAGAGTTGGACGGTAGAGACTGGAGCCAAGCTCTAGCTCTATCTCTTAATGAGAAAGGGAAAAGATGTAGTCTTATTGCTTCGGGGCTGACACCATTTGCTTTTATTGTGTCTGCATATTGCAAGAACACTGACAAATGTAAGTTTGGGTCCTCCGTGGGACCACCAGAAAATTGGTTCTGTTGTATAGCTGACAACAACGAAGGTTTTAGCTCAAAGTTATTTGCCTCGATGGCAGGTGCAGCGATGTTGTTATGTAGTTCAGCTTGCGAAGGAATGGCATAGTACTTAAGAGGACGGTTCTGAGGTCCGTCGGCTATGTCTGGTTTAGTTTCAGGTTTAGATTCAGATTCTGAGTCAGATTCTGAGTCAGGAAAAGGAATTTCGTGTTCTAAACGGTATTCTCTAATTCGTTGTCTTACGCTGAGAAGATGTTCAGGTTCGTCTGTTGGTTGCATCAGGTTTTTGCCTTTTAAGCGAGTACTTGGCATACAACCGACAAATTAGGGTATTTGTTGCCTTAGTCTATACGACGCAACAAAGGAATCGCACTATTGACTAAATCAGTCCCCGACAACGGCGTCAAAAACTTGATTGCGACTTTATGAGTCTATCGGGGTTACTAACTACAAGCACACAGTCTAATCACGTAGTTTTAAAAGATATCGAACCCACAGGGACCGATAATTAAACTAGTGTTATCGGGTTGTTACTATGTTTAGCTAAGGCGGATGATTCTTAGATTAAGGTGCAAACGGGAAACTAAAAGTAAACAAAATCTGGGATTTAAACAAGATATGACAGAATATCGGTACGTAACTTATCAATCATCGGGGATCCTACAGATCGTCGGCTTATCAGTCAAAATAGTTTTCAGTAGAAAAATACCAATTTAAAAGTCTTTACCTCACACTCTCGTGTTATTGACTCTGACTATACTCCTAAATCAGAATGTCTGCTCTCGCTAGCCCATTTGAATTTAAAAATACTTTTTGAAAATTAATAAGTCCTAATTGATTTTAAAGCGCTCTCGCTGTATTTAAAATCAATGCCCAGTTTCAGCTATCCGGTTAAAATCTCAAACTCCTGTTTTATTGATCGTAACCTTCGTTACTTTCTTACTCTCGTAACAAAAGTCAATTAAAATAAGAAATTGGAACCAGAAAATTAAAGTGTCAAAGTTTACCTACGATCGATCGGACCCCTTTCTGATCGACTTAATTACATACCTATATAAATAGTTTAGCCGGACATTTTAACAGACATACACAAACATAAACAATAAAACATTAATGCAGACATGATATTTAAAAGTAAAGGGCAATTATATTAATTGAGTAAAAACCTGAAAACAATGAATCTTGATTACACGATCCTCCACAAGCCGGCAGGATTCACTTGGTCGAACAATAAAACTTAAAGTGAAATAACTACTAACTAAAGTGCAACAGCCCCCGGTGTAGGAAGCTATTGCTTTTTAAGTACTGAGAAAACAAAAAGTGGAAGAACAAAGGAAATGGAATCAAAAGCTTCGACTGCAGAAAATGGCATAAACTAGGTATCTAGAGACGTGACGGAGACCCCTTGTGTATAAAAACTGCCTTCATATATAGCCTTCATTAGTTGTCGTGAAATAAGGAGAAAATATCTCCAGGTGGGTGTTAGTGGCCGATACTTTCTGAAGACTTGTTGAACGTGGTTTGAGTTGAATTGATACCGTTGAGTGGTCCACGTAATTTAAACTTGAATTCTGGGAATTATGCTTGTGTCGGTCGCCATAGTCATGTGACGAGGGTCACTACTTAAAGTACTATGACGGTCGCCATAGACCTGTGACGGTCTCCATGCGCCCTGAGTACAGAATCTGGTTTTTGCTGTCAAATGCCTTATTTTCTTCTCTTTTCTCTTCTTTTCTTATACAAGTCACTTGAGATAAAATACATGGAAATAAGCTTAACACTTGCGAAATAACATGTAAATAAACGAAAATGATTAAATAATTCAATGTAAATCGAGCCAAATATGTAGTGTAAAATCGTATTATCAAACTCCCCTACACTTGAACCTTTGCTTGTCCTCAAGCAAATAATCATTTCAAAAGTATTGATCCAACACACACACCTGACACATTTCCAAATCATACGCGGTTGTGCAGCACAGATACTCAATCAAACACTAAAGATACATTCGTGACACAAAACATAAAACATGATCATAAACCCCCTATACAAACTAGTCCGAATCATTCTACTATAGCTCAACCTAATGCTTCTTGTTTCTATTTCACCCGTTTTCATTCCGACGCAATCACATTAAGCCCTTTGCCCTTACACGCACGTAGTAGAGTAGCCTGTTAGTGATTTTGATCCTTTAAACACGGGGTCTGGTACACAAGTGTGGTAACCCTTTATATACCTGTTGCAAGTTGTGGGGGATCGAACCGTGGTTCACCCTACCGAGTTCAGTACTAGGTACCTCTGAACTAACTAACACAGATTTCTATCGCCTTTTGCATATCTTGCATTCTGCATTTTCTTTTTATTTGCACAGACAAAAGCGTGAAATTTTTTAAAATTTTCAATTTTTTCTTCTTTAGGCATCAATCACTTATTTGCATCGGCTCTCCACGTAGTTTGTGCTTAAGACGGTGATGATTGCTGATATAAACTACTCGGGGCTAATTTAGAACTAAAGCTTAAGGTCTCGGTATAATGGGTACTCAAACTGATAACACAAATATGAGAGGTCTAGGGTGTCAAGACGGTATCAATTTTGTTGATTCTTTATTCGGTTTCTAACAACCTATATACTCTAAGGGCGTGTCATGTTATGTGTCGAATCGTAAAGGAAAATTTTTGTTGTTATGGCTAAATAAATAGGGGAATTAAATAACACAGAAAACATAGCATATATTAGCTGGGGAGTACATTAAAGTTGAGAAAAGGAAATAACAACATAAACTAGAAAATAAACTACAACGAATGTTTCCTCTCCCACACCGAATCTAACATTGTCCTCAATGTTTCGAAATAGTATAGAAAGAAAGGAACAAACAAAACAGAAAATAGAAAACAAACTACTGGGGTCCTCGCGATCTGCCTCTTGCTCGCCCACGTCCATCTGGTCCAAACTGGTGAGGTAAACCCACATGATAGATGTAATTACGCAAGCCATCCACCCGCACAATCAAGGCACCCATCTCATTGATGACGCTCGACATTCTTCACTCCATTCTTTCGCCTTGGTCGCGCTGGTCTTGTTAGATTTGGCGCAGGAGACCCATCATGCCAGCATGTTGAGTCTGGTGTCTCTGGTCTCGCTGGGCATCCAACTCATTCCTTTGCATAATGGCTGCGAGGATATCATCATTAGTAGCAGGGGCGCGGTTACTTCTTCGACGGCGTCTGGAGGATGAGCTTGAAGGCTACACAATGTCTTCCTCGGGTGCACCCTGTTCCATCTCCTCAAACTCATCATCAGGCTGACCTTCGGGTGCAGCCTCATTAGGCTCAGGGGCATCCAAGTCAAAGATCCAATTTGTCGTTCTCTGTGGATCTGTTCGAGCAAGGCAACGCAAAACAATACTACGAACCACCCTGTTCCTTACCATAAGGTTGTATTTCCTATCCTCTCTGGCTTTAATCAGATGTGCATTGTAGCAGTATTCTAAATTCAGATATTCAGCTGGTATAGATGGTAAGTGCGAAAGCTTGTCTTCCAAATTCAAAGCCAGTGCTATAGAAGTAACTATTCCTCTAAAACAGAAAGGTGTAGAACCTCTCGCACAATTAGCCTGAATGTGTGCAAGCAGAAACGAGATGAAATTGACCGAGATTGGCGTGAATACACAGTTCATAAAGAGAAGCTCCTTGGAGTTTACCTTGTGGTTGTTTACCCTCCCGAAGATGGTGTGGCCTAAGACACGTTGATAATAGCGAATGGTTGGGTTATGGATGAGTGAGGCATTAAGTCCCTCCTAGCTTGTAATGCTTTCACCTGTTAAGCTTTTCCACACCCCAAATGCAACGTTCGGCCAGTTTGGATCATGCGGGATACGATATTGTACACCGTCTCCTTCTGGAAAATTCAGCATGTTGCCCAACTCATCTTACGTCAAAGAATATTCTGTGTTAAACATTCTAAACGAAGCTGAGCTGGTGAGATACTGCGCATCATCAGAGGGGGTGTTGTAGGAAAAAGAGTTGAGGAACTCCAAGGTTAGCGCTTCATAAGTCGGGAGGTTTTGGGTGCAGAGCTGCGTTAAACCTGAGTTGAGAAGCATCCATTTGACTCCTTCTAACAAGCCAAGCCCTTCTAGACAGGAAATGTCAAGATAGCGTGTCGGTTGGATTGATCGTTTGTGGAGCTTGATGTATTTCTCTCTTTGAAATTCTCCAGCTTGGCCATCACGAAAAATTATATGTGAAAGGTCTGGTTGTTGAGCCATTATGCATGCAAGAGTTTTTGGTTTTAGAATGTGGTTTGTTTACGGAACAGAGGTGGGATTGTGAATTTGTAGTGAATTTACTGTGTTTTAATAGAGAAAAATGTGGTGAGTGGGTGAATTAGTGGCACAATAAATGGGGATTTTGAACATTGCTGAGTGGTATAGAGTTATGGTGTGAATGGTGATGAATGGTAAGTGGGACGGTTGCAGAAGAAGGGGAGAAGAAAGGTTTTAAGTGGTTCTGTTACGAATATAGCAGATAGCAGGTTTTATTCTGTGACGGTCGCCACAGATGACCTGACGGTCGTTACCCTTGTTATGCCTGTGACGGGCGTCACAGGAGTGTTACGGTCGTCATACACCAGAAACTCAGAAAATTTAAAATTTTAATTTAAACCAGTAACGATAAGCATAATAAAAGCATAATACTGCACACAACACTTCAGTTTTCAATAATAAAGTAATAATGATGGAATGGAAATTTATTTAAGGCTGCAAACACAGCAGAATAGTAAAAGAACAAATAATATTGCTGCAGATAATAAAAACAGAGATAAATAGCAGTGAAATAAATATCCATTAACTGAAGTAAAGTAATTCAATATCCAAAAATTAGCATTAGCAGTAGCAGATGCAAACACATGGAGCACCAGTAAGTTCAATTAAAAACCAAAAATAGCAAATGAAAAACTGAAGTTAAAAGTAAAGAAAATGCGGTAAATATCAAAAGAATTAAAACCAGCCAATATGGCATCTCAGAGTCTCCACAGCTTGGTTCAGATGATCCAGCTGCTCAACAGTAATGCCCCTTAAACCAATGACATCAAGACGGATAGTACGGAGCTCGTCTCGCATGCCATTGAGTTCTGTACGAAAGGCTTCCAATGTGGCATGAATGTTGGCAGGTGGAATGTTATTAGCATCATTAATAGGGTGGTCTGGAAAATCATGGTAATGTGGAGGTGTTTTGGGATCTATTTCAATCTCGGAGGTATAGCCATCAAGTTCCTTCTCAAATTGTGGTCCGTCCAAATCATACAGCCAATTATGGCGGTTGTGCACACTAGTCTGTTTGTGGTCAGGCAATGTAAAGTGGGGTACAACCTCATTATTAATCAGTAGCCGGAAGTGGTGTGGTCCAAGGTTTCCTATTAATCCTCTATTGAAACAGAAGATGATGTTCATGGGCCTATACCCTCCTAAAGGGTTTACTCGAGAGGGACGTGTCCTAAATCCCATGGCGTCAGCAATTTTGGTCACTAGGCCACCTATTAAAATGGGACCATGATCAGCTTGAGCAATCCTATGGAGGTTGTCAAGCATAAAGGTAGCCCCATTAACAGGTCGAGATTGAAACACACAGAACAAGATAAAGAGCTCATCTCTGGATACTAGGGTGTCATTCTCAAATTTTCCAAAAAGGGTAAAGGCTAAGATCGTATGGAAATATCTGATGGCCAGATTATGAATATCAGTGGACACCATAGGGTGCGGGTCATGATGTGGTCGTCCTGAAATACTACCCCAGAAAAAGTTAAGTTCATTTTCCATAAGCAAATCTTCTTGTGCCATAGAGAAAACGTCGGGGCCATTGGGAAAATCCAACAGTTCCGCGAATTCTCGGTTGTTAAAACGGCAAGTGTATCCAAACAGCCTGAAGGTTATCTTACCCCTATTAAATCCCATGCCATAGTTAGAGTCATAGGACAGTGAGCTCAAAAATTCAAGAGTTAACCTATGGTAAGTCGAGTGCTTCTTCCTAGCAAAACCCTCCCAACCTATTTGGTTAAACATAAAATCTATACTGTCACCTATTCCTAGAGCAGTCATGGTAGGTCCATGGGGGAATTTGGTTAAAGCCATAGGTCTAAGAGAAAGAGCCTCGTAACGGTGCCATTGGGCAGCGTCCTTGAATAGCACAACCATGGTATCTTCATTATCCATCTTTTAAAGTTAGTAGAAAGAATGAAATCAGTGGAGAAGGAAGAAGGTAGAAAAAATAAAGTCCTGGAAACATAAAGTAAGACAATCAGCACTGATTTTTAAAATAATTGAAAATACCGCATTTGTTAGTGGAGTAAATTTGGAAAATGAAAATAAAAAAGAAAAATTGAAAATAAAATAAGGTAAATGATTAAAATAAAGAAAAACGAAGTAATAAACAAAAGAAATTTCGTGGGTTGCCTCCCACGCAGCGCTTCATTTAATGTCGGGAGCTCGACATAGTTTATCTGGAATATCAGCTTAAGGGTACTGCAGGTATTTCTGTCAGTTTTAGACCAGTCGAAAAATCTCTATTGTCTACGCAATGATAGTGTTTCGAACGTTGCCAATTTACGATAAACGGTTCACTAGATCTACCTTTTATTTCAACGACACCGCTTAACAGGACTTTAGTTACCTCAAAGGGACCAGACCACCTAGAACGGAGTTTGCCTGGGAAGAATTTAAGTCTAGAATTAAACAAAAGTACAATGTCTCCTACATTAAATTCTTCCCTTGCTATACGTTTGTCATGCCATTTTTTTGTTCTTTCTTTGTATATTCGGGCATTCTCGTAAGCGTCTAATCTAAGTTCTTCTAGCTCATGTAAATCTAGAATTCTCTTTTCTCCCACAGCGGTATAATTTAAATTAATGGTTTTGATAGCCCAATAGGCCTTATGTTCTATTTCTACCGGCAGGTGACAAGATTTTCCATAAACTAGCTTAAATGGTGTGGTTCCTATGGGAGTTTTATAAGCTGTCCTATAAGCCCACAAAGCTTCGTGTAGTTTTGAAGACCAATCTTTCCTATAGGTGGCAACGGTCTTTTCTAAGATCTGTTTAATTTCTCTATTTGAGACCTCTACTTTCCCACTCGTTTGGGGGTGGTAAGGTGTCGCTACACGGTGTTTGACTCCATATTTAGATAGAAGTTTCTCAAAGATTTTTGAGATAAAGTGGGAACCTCCATCACTGATTACCAGTCTCGAAACACCGAATCTAGGAAAAATTATATTCTTAAAAAGCTTAGTCACTACTCGTGCGTCGTTTGTTGGGGCAGCTACAGCCTCGATCCATTTTGAAACATAATCAACCGCAACGAGTATGTATTTATTACCAAAAGAGGACGGAAATGGTCCCATGAAGTCTATTCCCCACACGTCAAAGACTTCTACTTCTAGAATGCCCTTTTGAGGCATTTCATCGCGTCTAGAGATATTGCCAGTGCGTTGGCACCGGTCGCAATTTATAACTGTGATATGGACGTCTTTCCATAGAGTAGGCCAAAAGAGGCCAGCTTGCAAGATCTTAGCACAAGTCTTTGAAGTGCTCGCGTGCCCACCATAGGGGGCGAAATGACAGTGAGAAATTATATCTTCCACCTCATCTTCGGGTACACAACGACGGAAAATACCATCGGCGCCCCTCTTGAAGAGCAGTGGTTCGTCCCAATAATAGTGTTTAAGGTCATGGAAGAATTCCTTCTTTTGTTGATAGGTTAGATCAGGCGGTAGTACTCCAGCTGCTAGATGGTTAACAAAATCATCATACCATGGCAGCGTGGTTTTAGTGTAAACAGAGTCTTTAACTTCATTGGTTTCTGTATCATTATAAGTTAGAGATTATTCAATTGTATTACTCTCTAACTGGGCTAAGAGTCTTTCATAAGGGAAATCGTCATTAATAGGTACTTGTTCAGGTTGGATATTTTCCATTCTCGACAGGTGGTCAGCTACTACATTTTCTGTACCCTTCTTGTCTTTGATTTCCAAATCAAATTCTTATAGGAGCAGAATCCACCTCAGAAGCCTTGGTTTGGCGTCCTTTTTACTTAATAGGTACCTAATTGCGGCGTGATCAGTATAGATAATTATTTTCGCTCCTACTAGGTAGGAACGAAATTTATCCAGAGTGAACACGACAGCCAAAAGTTCCTTCTCTGTGGTAGCGTAGTTCATTTATGCATGATCTAAGGTTCTACTAGTGTAGTAAATTGCGTGAAGCTTTTTATCTTTTCTTTGTCCTAAGACTGCACCTACAGCGTAATCACTCGCGTCGCACATAATCTCGAATGGTTCATTCCAATCTGGGGGTTGCATAATGGGCGCTGATATTAATGCTTGCTTAAGCGTTCGAAATACGTCTAAGCATTTATCATCAAAGACGAATTCAGCGTCTTTCATCAATAGCTCAGTTAGAGGCTTGGTTATCTTAGAGAAATCTTTAATGAAACGTCGATAAAAACCGGCGTGTCCTAGAAAGCTTCTTATTTCTCTAACAGTTTTCGGCGGTTGGAGATTTTCTATTACTTCGATTTTTGCCTTATCGACTTCAATCCCCTTATTGGATACTATATGTCCAAGTACAATTCCTTGTCGGACCATGAAATGGTATTTTTCCCAATTGAGCACTAGGTTAACACTTACGCATCGTTCAAGCACCATTTCGAGGTTTAATAGACATCCTTCAAAACTTTCTCCACAGACAGAGAAATCGTCCATAAAGACTTCCATCATACCATCTAAGAAATCGGAGAAGATAAACATCATGCATCTCTGGAATGTTGCAGGTGCGTTACATAATCTGAAAGGCATTCGCTGGTAGACAAAAGTACCATAGGGACATGTGAAAGTAGTCTTTTCTTGGTCATCGGGATGGATAGGAATTTGTAATAATCCTGAATATCCGTCTAAATAGCAAAAATGGGAGTGCTTAGCCAGACGTTCAAGCATTTGATCTATAAAGGGTAAAGGGAAATGATCTTTACGAGTGGCTTTATTTAGTTTCCTATAGTTGATACACATTCTCCATCCGGTTTAAGTACGTTGTGCTACGGATTCGCCTTTTTCATTATTGATGACTGTAACACCTCCTTTCTTGGGTACAACATGAACTGGGCTAACCCATTCACTATCGGATATTGGGTATATGATTCATGCTTCTAACAGCTTTTGCACTTCTCTCTTAACGACATCACTCAAAATGGGATTGATTCTCCTTTGATGTTCTCTAGAGGTCTTACAGTCTTCCTCAAGCATGATGCGATGCATACAGATAGAGGGACTTATTCCTTTTAAATCTGAGATGTTATAGCCTAAGGCAGTTGGGTATTTTCTCAGGACATGTAATAATTTTTCAGTTTCTATTTGTCCTAAATCTGCGTTGACTATAACTGGTCGTTCGAGTTCCGTATCTAGGAATTCATACCTTAAATCTTTGGGTAGTGTTTTCAGTTCTACAGCTGGTTTCTTTGGGCAAGGCATAGGGTCAGGAGTGAGTGCGAGACATTCACTTAGATTATTATCTTGGTATTCCCCACGCCAATTATCATCTTCAAAAATTCGTGGCATTGGAATTCTCAGCACTTCAGAATACGTATTTTGTTGTTTCTCCATTTCTTTAACGCATTCATCAATAACATCCAAGAAACAGCACGAATCCTCTATAGCAGGTGCTTTGAAGAATTCTGAGAGGATAAATTCTACCTTTTCTTCACCAACCTCAAAAGTTAGTTTTCCTTTTTTCACATCTATGATGGCTCCGACTGTGGCTAGGAATGGTCTTCCTAGTATGATAGGGATGTTTGAGTCTTCCTTAATGTCCACAATTATGAAATCTGTAGGGATATAGAATTTTCCTATACGTACTGGAACGTTTTCTAACATACCTAAAGGAAATTTCACCGAACGATCAGCTAGTTGTACAGACATTTTTGTTGGTCTCAGTTCTCCCATGTTGAGCCTTTTACAAATAGATAAGGGCATTAAGCTAATACTGGCTCCTAAGTCACACATGGCTTTGTCTATAACAAACTTTCCAATCACACATGGTATAGAAAAACTACCAGGGTCTTTTAGCTTAGGAGGCATGTTGTTTTGGATTATAACGCTACACTCTGCAGTAAGCATAACGGTTTCAGTATCCTCAAGCTTTTTCTTATTAGATAAATTTTCTTTTAAGAACTTAGCATAGGAGGGAATTTGTGTGATTGCTTCTGTAAAGGGTATTGTAACGTTCAATTGTTTCAGAAGTTCAACGAATTTCTTAAACTGCCCTATGTTTTTAGATTTAGCGAATCTTTGAGGATACGGGATAGGTGGTTTATAAGGTGGTGGAGGCACATATGGTTCTTCTTTCTCTTCGGCCTCTTTACCATCATTCTCTTTTTTGTTTTCCTTTGGTTTGTCTTCCTTTTCAGACTCCTTACTAGGCTTTTGATACATGGCTGGATTTTTGATCCTTGGGTCAGTAGGCTCTTCTAGTTCTGTTCCACTCCGAAGTGTTATAGCATTTGCATGTCCCTTCGGATTAGGTTGAGTTTTTCCTGGAAGATTACCAGCTGGGGCAGCGGTAACTGCTTGTTGTTGAGCCACTTGTGAGATTTGTGTTTCTAACATTTTGTTCTAAGTGGCTAGAGCGTCAACCTTGTTGGCTAATTGTTTAATTTGCTCACTGGTGTGAACATTTTGGTTAAGGAACTCCTTGTTTTGTTGAGCTTGTGCAGCAATGAAGTTCTCCATCATTGTTTCAAGGTTGGACTTTCTAGGAACATTAGGAGCAGCTACGACAGCCTTCTGATAACCCGACGGTACAGCTGGTGCTTGTCCAGGCGCATACAAAGCGTTGTTGTTTTTGTACGAAAGGTTCGGATGGTTTCTCCAACCTGGGTTGTAGGTGTTTGAGTAAGGGTTTCCTTGAGCATAATTCACTTGGTCCGTGGAAACTCCTGTTAAAATTTGACATTCAGGGGCAGCATGCCCAGGAACTCTGCATAACTCGCAATTTGGAGCTACGGCAGCCACGGTGGCTGTAGGTGTTAGGGTCAAACTTTCCATCTTTTGAGTAAGAGCATCTACCTTAGCATTCACTTGGTCAAGACCACTTATTTCGTACATCCCGCCTTTCGTCGGAGGTTTCTCTACGGAGGTTCTTTCACTTCCCCACTAATAGTGATTTTGAGCCATACTTTCGATAAGTGCATGAGCCTCTGCGTAGGGTTTATCCATTAGTGCGCCACCCGCGACAGCTCCTATTGTCATTCTTGTATTATACAAGAGACCATTGTAAAAGGTATGGATGATCAACCATTCTTCTAGACCATGATGTGGACAAAGCCTCATCATGTCCTTGTATCTTTCCCATGCTTTGAAAAGAGATTCGTTGTCCTTTTGTTTAAATCTATTGATTTGGGCTCTTAGCATTGTCGTCTTGCTTAGTAGGCAATATCGTGCTAAGAATACCTTCTTCAACTCATCCCATGTAGTGACAGAGTTGGACGGTAGAGACTGGAGCCAAGCTCTAGCTCTATCTCTTAATGAGAAAGGGAAAAGACGTAGTCTTATTGCTTCGGGGCTGACACCATTTACTTTTACTGTGTCTGCATATTGCAAGAACACTGACAAATGTAAGTTTGGGTCCTCCGTGGGACCACCAGAAAATTGGTTATGTTGTACAGCTGACAACAACGAAGGTTTTAGCTCAAAGTTATTTGCCTCGATGGCAGGTGCAGCGATGCTGTTATGTGGTTCAGCTTGTGAAGGAATGGCATAGTACTTAAGAGGACGGTTCTGAGGTCCGTCGACCATGTCTGGTTTAGTTTCAGGTTTAGATTCAGATTCTGAGTCAGGAAAAGGAATTTCGTGTTCTAAACAGTATTCTCTAATTCGTTGTCTTACCCTGAGAAGACGTTCAGGTTCGTCTGTCGATTGCGTTAGGTCTTCGCCTTTTGAGCGAGTACTTGGCATACAACCGGCAAATTAGGGTATTTGTTGCCTTAGTCTATATGACACAACAAAGGAATCACACTATTGACTAAATCAGTCCCCGACAACGCCGCCAAAAACTTGATCGCGACTTTATGAGTCTATCGGATTTACTAATTGCAAGCGCACAGTCTAATCGCGTAGTTTTAAAAGATATCGAACCCATAGGGACCGATAATCAAACTAGTGTTATCGGGTTGTTACTATGTTTAGCTAAGGCGGATGATTCTTTGATTAAGGTGCAAACGGGAAACTAAAAGTAAACGAAAACTGGGATTTAAACAAGATATGACAGAATATCGGTGCGTAACTCATCAATCATCGGGGATCCTACAGATCATCGGCTTATCAGTCAAAATAGTTTTCAGTAGAAAAATACCAATTTAAAAGTCTTTACCTCACACTCTCGTGTTATTGACTCTGACTATACTCCTAAATCAGAATGTCTACTCTCGCTAGCCCATTTGAATTTAAAAATACTTTTTGAAAATTAATAAGTCCTAATTGATTTTAAAGCGCTCTCGCTGTATTTAAAATCAATGCCCAGTTTCAGCTATCCGGTTAAAATCTCAAACTCCCGTTTTATTGATCGTAACCTTCGTTACTTTCTTACTCTCGTAACAAAAGTCAATTAAAATAAGAAATTGGAACCAAAAAATTAAAGTGTAAAAGTTTACCTACGATCGATCGAACCCCTTTCCGATCGACTTAATTACATACCGATATAAATAGTTTAGCCGGACATTTTAACAGACATACACAAACATAAACAATAAAACATTAATGCAGACATGATATTTAAAAGTAAAGGGCAATTATATTAATTGAGTAAAAACCTGAAAACAATGAATCTTGATTACACGATCCTCCACAAGCCGGCAGGATTCGCTTGGTCGAATAATAAAACTTAAAGTGAAATAACTACTAACTAATGTGCAATAGCCCCCGGTGTAGGAAGCTATTGCTTTTTAAGTACTGAGAAAACAAAAAGTTGAAGAACAAAGGAAAGGGAATCAAAAGCTTCGACTACAGAAAATGGCATAAACTAGGTATCCAGAGACGTGACGGAGACCCCTTGTGTAGAAAAAATGCCTTCATATATAACCTTCAGTAGTTGTCGTGAAACAAGGAGAAAATATCTCCAGGTGGGTGTTAGTGGCCGATACTTTCTGAAGACTTGTTAAACGTGGTTTGAGTTGAATTGATACCGTTGAGTGATCCACGTAACTTAAACTTGAATTCTGGGAATTATGCTTGTGCCGGTCGCCATAGTCATGTCACTTGAGATAAAATACTTGGAAATAAGCTTAACACTTGCGAAATAACATGTAAATAAACGAAAATGATTAAATAATTCAATGTATATTGAGCCAAATATGTAGTTTAAAATTGTATTATCAATGATCTAGAGGATAAAAAGATTCATGAAGAACTGAATATTGTCTTCTTGGTAAGTTATGCAGAAAATTGATAGAATATTCAGGTAGAAGAATTTCAAAGATTCATCAAGCACTTGATCAAGTATGAACTCTTAAGTTTTGACTGAACCAGCACAACTATGTTCTGATTACTTGAGACTATCTCTCAGTTGAATCAAACGTTATTGATCAGATCTCTAACTGATAAGTTTCTCAGAACTTCCTTAGTCCAGAATCAGAAAGTGTTAGTCAAAACACTTAAGTATTCTTCTCAAAAAGATTTTAGTTGCTGATGTTGTCAGAATGAAGAAATCAGTTGACATTCTTTCATAAGTAAATATGCTGTTTTAAGCTGGATCAGCAGTGTGAGACCAAAGTGTATCATGCAAACTATGTTTCATGTTGTACACATGCCGGATGATAGTCAACTCTGAAATTGATCTGCATCAGTTTGAAGAAACAATGTCAGAAGATGTTGTGGAAATCAATTCTAGAAGCACATAATCTTAAGGGGTCGATGATTATATATTGATGATCTTCTAGAGAGCTTGATGAAAGCTTGTAGTTCTGACTAAGCAGATTCAAAGTCTCTGATTGGTTATTCTCAGAAGCCAGATGAACAGCTCTGAACAAGAAAAGAATGGATCATCTGAAATATGATTCTTATGATCAAAATGTAGGAGATGTCTACATTGTTCAAACTCAGAGTTTTACATAATTCAGCAATATCCGGTAGCTCTCTCTGAAGGAAGTTGAAGATAAAAGATGATGATCAGGTGGCTCAAAATTGGAATGCACTCAATTGCAGCAGGCAATAAAGTCGACATATTTTCCAAGAAAGGAAGATCAGAGTCAGAGTGAAAAAGCACTTAGATAGTCTGAAATGATCTCTGTATCCTTAAGGAACCTGATGAGTATGGTTGAACAAGAAAAAGGAAAGGATTTTTCGTAAGAATGATTCCAACTCTCTACCTAGAATCTGAACTCAGAAAATGATCACGTTCTTCAGGAACCAGAATACAGAGAACCTTGAAGAATCCAAGAACCCACAACAGTTCACTCAGAAAAAGAAAGATCGGAGTCAAAATGGAAAGCACTCAGATAAGTCTGTAAAGATCTCAGTATCTTTAAGCAACAACGTCAGACCACTCTGAAGGAAGCAGAAGCGAATAAATGATGATCAGAAATCCAGAATCAGAATTGAATGCAAAATATGAAAATAAAAGAATTCAGACTATGTAAGGTATGATCTTCTCTATCTTAAATAGTTAAACACTAATGCATGAATGTGGAAATAAATAATCTGAAATATTGTTTATAAGAAAAATCTTTTAACAAAATTTACACTCAAAGTAACATCAACAATAACTGTGAATATTTGGAAATTATAACATATCTCTGGCAACATAATCTATTCTGAAATCTTATTAAAATCCTTTTGTATTTATCTATGATTTTCCTAGACTAGGTACAACTCATCCTACCCAATTACGTGTATAAAATCGCATCTCCCTATCAAATAACCTCATACTCAAAGTTCTCTATTTTAAAGCCTTAAGTGTCAAAACTTTGTCGTTCATCTATCGTCATGCCTCCACTCACTTTCCTTGGTAACCAAGATCTTCTTGAAATCATTCCTGAAAAACAATTTGTAATCAATACCCCTCCTTTCTCGAGTTGCATTGCTTGCAGTCTTGTAGATGTGCTCTACACTCAACAATGGACTAGGTACTCCATGATGCTAGAAAAGCCTATCTATGTAAATCTAGTCAAGGATTTCTAGAAACATGCTGATCTTGATCTTGAAAGCAAGTGCATCACCTCCTTTGTTTTTGAAGTCCCAATCATTATCAACCTGTTCTCAGTCACTCTTACAACTAGGTGTGAGGATGTTGGAATTCCTGTTGATTTTGACAAAAACAAACTCTTTGCTGCCAAAATTTTTGCATCCCTTCATGACCTAACTTTAGGATACATACCCTTCAATCCTGAAAATCTCCCACCCATTCCCAAAGCTTGGTACAAGCTCATGTTGTCCAATTTTCTTCCCAGAGGAGAAAGTCATGACTTACTTAGATTTCATTACCATGAATTCATTTATTTACTAATGAATGAATTTCAAATAAATTTACCACACACTATCTTCAACTGTCTCTGGAAAACCATCTCTGAGTCCAGAAACCTCACAAAGTCCTACATTCCTTATGGAAGAGTTTTGTCTGAGATTTTCTTTAGAGATGGAATTGTGGACACGATCAAAGAGAAAATTAAAGAAGATGGTCCTGAAAGCCTTCCAGATAACTACTTGTTGAAGACTAAATGTGAAATCTTTAGCAACTAGAAAAACAAATTATCTTATCTCTGTTTAATTTATGTCTGGATTTTATTATGTATTGGTTTAAATCGTATTTGGTCTAGGTAGTTGTATTTGCATCAGGTTATTTCTAAACTATTTATGGTAAATGAAATGTCTAACCAATATCATCTAAATCAATATCTCTTCTTTGTTATTCTAAGAATATGAGATTCTCTCGCTCATGACTAACCATAAATTGGAATTAAGAAAATTAAGTATCTGACAAAGCATTAACTGATATTATCTATTGAAAGATATTTGGAGGATTTTTTAGTGGCTCAAGAAACCATCATTATTAATATAGCAGCCCCAGTGGCCACTCACTGCAAAGCAGTTGTTAACACATTAATCCTTCCCAAATAAATTAGTAACTGCTCGGCTTTCTTTTCCCACACGGTTACATCTTTTGGTATACCCTAAGTAATCATTCCTTGCCAAGAAAATAGTGAACCAAATCCTTTGCACCAAACCAGTCACTCTCTTCACTCTAACTCGCCTATAAATAGTTGTGCTTTTCCTTTGCATAACTCATCCTCAAATCTAAACTCTTATTCTGATAAAACTCTCATTTCAACAAGATGATGATCTCTCAGAGAACCGGTCCAACCTTTCTAGGAAGAAAAGAAAACTTAGATATCATTGCTAAGAAAAGGCCAAACCTTGCTCGTCTCAGAAACGATGGTTTGGAAATAATCAGAAGCATGCAAGCTCAGTCTTGGCAGTGCTATTACTCTCTCCTGTATGGTCCCATCTTTAAAAACCTAGTTAAAGAATTCTCGAACTACGCAAGAGTCAGCAATGACGGAAAAACTATCTGGTCTGAAGTCCACTATCAACCCATCGCTATCTCTGTCGCCTCGATAGAGAGAATCACGGGATGTGTCTCCTCCGAAGCCACAAATGATGACTATCAATCAGACTTAAGCATGGTTTAAGGATGCAGAATTCTGTTTGATGATTCAATTCCTTATGAACCAAACAACCCAGAGAAGCTTCTCCCTTCTCCAAAAACCTGGTTCAAGTTTTCCTTAACCAACCTTCGTCCGCGTGCTTCTGCAAGAAGCACTATGACTCATGACGACAGAATCTTCATCTTCCTCTTAACGTATCACGTTACCATAGACCTTCCTAAGACCATCTTTAACCACACGAGACATTCTATTAGAGTCTCACGAAACAAGATGCATGCCTTTATTCCATATGCAAGAATAATATCTGAAATACTTCTAAAAGAAAAGGCTTGGGGACTGATCAGCAGGCTTGAACCAGGATCTTCGCCATGCAAGATCTTCGCCAGGGGACTGATCACTTGGTTCAGAAGCTGTAAGCTGACTGAGAATATGAAATTCAGAACGTAAGAATCAGAAGAAGAAAACGCTGAAAGCAGTCAAGACAAAGTCTACATCTCAAGATGCTTATTCAGAAGAATTGTGCAAATCAGAAGTCAAGAACTGTCTGAAGATTCGGATTGAAGATCCAAGAAGAAGTAGTTCTGATGTCTACCAAGAACCAATTAAGAAGAAAATGATTTGGTTTCAAACTAAATCAACATTTGGTAATCAGACTAAGTATACATAAAGATTGGTATCAGACTCAGTCTGCAGTAATATCAATCAGAGCAAAGCTGTGAAATTATTATGAAAATACCTTCATTGATATCAATTTCAGCACTCTAAGGAAATACTCTTCAAGTGGTATAAGAAGAATACATTCAGTTGGTATCAGACTCAACATGCTCTGGTATCTGACTCTGCACATATTTTGGTATCAGATAAAAGTCAGATCACACATATACCAAATTCAGAATCAAGCGTTGATTGATCACATAAATTAACCTTCAATTGGTATCTGATAAAAAATCAAGCTTTGATGAACCACTGAGTTGTGACAGTAACAAGGTTCTGAGATGAAGACCTGTGTTCAGAAGTCAAACTCTGAAAAGTCATGTTCCATATTGGTGATTAAAAACTTATATTTCTGAATTACGATTCTGAAGATCCCAATATCTGACTTATGGAAATTAGGGGGAGACTACCCTGAAGATCCAACTACAAAATCCAAAATCTTCACATAGTCTGAAACTCAGGGGGAGTTTCTTAAAAGACAGTGTCTGTTTATGATAAATAGCGAGGCTATGTTATTAGATAAGAACTGTTATGTTCTTGTGCTTAAATGATTCTGCTAAAAAGTAGAAAATGCTTCAGCTGTCTCTGAAGATTATAAGCTCTGATATGACATTTTAAAAAAAGGAACTAAGTTCTGAAGATCTGAAGATGGAAGTTCTGATGAACTAGTCCAGATGCTGAAGATTTTTGTCTCCTTAAAGACAAGATGGAGAAGTAGTTCTTTTCTATTCTTTGTTCTGGCAACTCAAGTTGTTATTCTGTATATCTTTGGATCATATAAGGTTCTAGATGATCACAGATAAAACTTTGAGGATAACACATTCAGGGGGAGCTGTTGCTCCAGACTCTGAATATGTTTGTTTTGGTGATTACCTTGTATAAAATGTTCAATCAAAACACTTGGTTTTGTCATCATCAAAAAGGGGGAGATTGTGAGAGCAAGAGTTGCCTCTACAAGTCAATCTATATTTTGATGATAACAATACGTATTTGTGAAAGAACCATTTTATGTACTAACGTGTGTTGTGTGCAGATCATATTCATAGAAGTTATCAGATCCAACAAGCACCAGCCAGATGAGCATAAATGATTATATGCAAAGTTACTATGTGTGACACAAGTCGCAAAAAGCAAGAATGCTTCAGTATCTGATCATGATCAGTCAGATCCAAGGATGCCGATATTGCTGTTGCAATGCTCTTGTGGATGCTCTCTGAAAGTGGTCGAGATTCTGAAGATGGCGAAGCTTCTGAAGAAGAGAACCGAAGTGCTGAAGACTCTCATAAGAGGTTCAGAAGTTGGATATGGAGGATTAGATTGTTGAATTAAGGATTCAGTAATAGTTTTATGAGGAAGAGCATACGACTTCAGTGAGACAGGCATATCTGGTTGGATGATTGAGGTGATAGTTGATGAAGTGTATGTAGGAATTGCTATAGATTGGATAGGTGCACTGATTGATGGAGAGGGAATTTGTGGAGTTGCAGGAGTAGATATTGGTGGTGGTGGATTTGAACAAGATGGTGGCTTGGAACTGACTGGTGGATATGAAGTGGGAATGGAGATAGTTTGTTGTGAAGATGAAATAGAAACTGATTTAACTCTAGAAACAGATAGAGCAGAGTCAGACTTACTGTTTTTCTCTAATGCAGAGGTTAGAGTAGCAGTCTTGGAGGATTTTGTTTTATTCCTTTTCTGAGGCTCAGAATTAACAGTTGCTTGCTTTATTTTTCTTCTGAGGGACTCTGCAAGAGTTGGTTCAGGAGCAGATTCATCAGCCTCTTTAGTTTGCTCCCACTCTTCTTTGTCAAGTTCAACTTCTTCATTCTTGACCTCAGATACATCATATCCTCGTGCCTTCATTGCATCTACAAATGCAGCAACTTCTTCAATGAGGTTACTTCTATAGTAGGAAGGATAATCTGGCACTGTGATCCTGTGTTTGATTAAATCCTTAGAGATAGAAAAAGGTTACACTCTTACTTTATTAATTATTCTCACGTGCTTAAGTGTTGTGGCGTTGACTAATTCTCCAAGTGTTGCAGTCAGATCTTCTGTGTGTTGAAATTTTGTAACCAGAGTCTCCACTATACCACTTTCATATAATATGTCTGAAAGCATTCTTCCAAAAGGAATGTACTTAGGCATATCACCTTTTGATCCACGTGTTGTTCTTGTCTTCTTCACCATATCTCTAAGATAGTAAAATAAGATGGAAGGTAAACACATTATTTCCTTGGTGAACAAATAATATAACATATACTTCTGGTTAGCGTTGAAGTAATCAGCAGCATATGATGAGGGTCTTGGATTGATGCAACCAAGAATGATCTTGTGCCAGATTTTCAGATTTACATGCAGGTCTTCTCTTCTGTATTCTGTTTTACTTGGTTGATGGTTGGTGTAGATAGTTGGGTTGATAATCTTTTTCACAAACAGAGATTTATTGACCCTTCCATAGACTCTCTTGTTCTTATGAAATTCCAGTTTGTAAAGTCCAGCAATTGATTTTTCTGTGATGACAATTTTTCTTGCCAAGACATAAGAGACTACATGAAGTTTATCACAGACAACTTGTCTCCAGAAATCTTTTACGAGTGCTTCAAAAACTGGACCTTTAATTCTATCAAAGAAATTATTCCAACCTTGAGCTTTCACATCATTGATCAGATTAAATCCATTTTCAGCAAGATTTTTGAAATCTACATGTAGTTCCTTGAGTACAAGTAGATTCTCAAGAGTACAGGTAACTGTGGCTTCTCTTTGAGTTACATGATCTTTATCTATCTTAGAAGACTGAGATGAAGAAGGAGTAACTGTCACGGTTGTTGTAGACATTGTTGAAGTAATGGACGATGCTACTGATGAGGATGATGACCCTTTTGAGGGGTTCAAAGATGCTTCTATTTCTTTGAAGAAATTGACAGTTTCTTGTTGAATGTGATTCATCATGATGATAGTTAAAATCAGAGAGGATGAGAACAGAGAGTGAGTTGGTTTGAAGGAGATACAGAAAGAAAAGCGATTAGGGTTTTTAGGGTTTTCATTTGAGTGAGAGTGGGAATATGAGTGGTTTTTGAAAATTAAAGAGATAGACACCGTACAGGGGATAAATAAGTGAATGTAATGAAGTTTTAAGTCAATCCCAAGAAAATTACTGTTCGTTTGATTTGAATAAATATAGTGATTTAGATATAATCTAATCACATGCAAAAATTATTTTCTAATTAAATGACACGTCAGAACTGACTTAGAATAAAAAATTTATCATAACTGAGACACATCTCACAAAAGTGATTCTGATGATTTTAAAAATGCTTATTTACTTTGACAAAACACATTTGGTTCTGAAATACTTTCACTCTGGACAGTAGTCCATTTTCAGATGCTTTAGAATAATTTGAAATCTATCTTCAGCTAAGGGTTTTGTAAAAATATCAGCCCATTGATGGTCTGTATAAATGAATTTTAAGCATAAGGTTCCCTTCTGAACATAGTCTCTGATAAAATGATGTTTTATTTCAATGTGTTTAGCCCTAGAATGTAAAATTGGATTTTTACTTAAACAAATAGCAGCAGTATTATCACAGAAGATAGGGATGTTACTCTCATATATCTAATAGTCCTCCAGCTGATTTTTCATCCAAAGCATTTGTGTACTGCATAGAGAAGCGGAGATGTATTCAGCTTCTGCTGTAGAGAGAGCAATTTAGACTGCCTCTTGCTTGACCATGAGATTAAGTTGTTCCCTAGGAACTGACAGTTTCCAGATGTGCTCTTTTTTTCCAATCTGTCTTCAGCATAGTCTGCATCGCAGTAATCAGAAAGAGTGTACTCTAATGTTTTGTCATACATCAAGCCAATGTTAATTGTTCATTTCAAATACCTTAGAATTGGTTTAACAGCAGTTAAATGAGATTCTCTTGGATCTAATTGGAATCTAGCACATAAATGTACACTAAGTAATATATCAGGTCTAGAGGCAGTTAGATATAAGAGAGAGCCTATCATACCACGATAGAGCTTCTGACAAACCTTAACTCCTATTTCTTCTTTTCCCATGATACATGTTGGATGCATTAGTGTTTTAGCTGTATTACAATCCATCATGTTGAACTTCTTCAGAAGTTCTTTTGTGTACTTACTTTGATGAATGTAAGTGGCCTCTGGTTTCTGATCAATTTGAATACCCAGGAAGAACCTTAACTCACCCATCAGACTCATTTCAAATTCTGCTTGCATTAACTTTGAAAATTCTTCACATAAAGAGGGGTTAGCAGAACCAAAAATAATATCATCAACATAGATTTGAACTATAAGAATATCATTCTTATATGTTTTACAGAAGAGAGTTGTGTCAACCTTTCCTCTGGTGAAATTATTTTCTAAAAGAAATTTACTCAATCTATCGTACCAAGCTCTGGGAGCTTGCTTTAAACCATAGAGAGACTTTTTGAGTTTAAAAACAATATTTGATTTTTCTGAAATTTCAAAACCAGGAGGTTGTTTGACATAGACTTCTTCTGATATATAACCATTTAAGAATACACTCTTAACATCCATCTGATATAGGGTGATGTTATGATTTACTGAAAAGGAAATTAATAATCGTATTGCTTCAAGTCTGGCGATCGGAGCAAAGGTTTCATTGTAATCAATTTCTTCTTGTTGGCTGTATCCTTGGGCAACAAGTCGTGCCTTGTTTCTGACAACTTCTCCCTTCTCATTTAGCTTGTTCGTGAATACCCACTTGGTTCCAATTACATGAACATTCTTAGGTTTTGGAACTAAATCCCAAACATCATTCTTTGAGAACTGATTAAGTTCTTCTTCCATGGCCAAAACCCATTCCTTGTCCATAAGAGCTTCTTCAATTGTGACTGGTTGGATTAGTGACACTAATCCTAAGAGTGTTTCTTCTGATGGTTTGAAGGCTGATCTGGTTCTGATTGGAGCATCCTTGCTACCCAGAATTAGTTCCTCAGGATGAAAAGTAGCCATTCTTCTTTTCTTTTGATGTGGAGTATTCAGAGTTACATCAGTGGTATCCGGCGTAGGATCTTGCTGGTCTTTAACTTCATCTGCCTTCTCTTTAGGTTATGAGAAGCTAATTTCCAAATCTGCAAGTTTTTCAACTAGCTCTGACTTTTTAGAGTCAGGCTTGTCATTGAATCTAACATGAATTGACTCTTCCATAATCCGTGATTCTGTGTTATAAACTCTGTAGCCTTTTGAGCATTCAGAGTATCCTAACAGCAGACACTTCTGTGCTTTGGAATCAAACTTGCTAAGATTCTCTTTTGTGTTTAATATAAAACAAGTACATCCAAACGGATGAAAGTAGGAAATATTGGGAATCTTATTCTTCCACAATTCATAAGGAGTTTTATTCAAGATAGGTCTAATAGAGGTTCTATTTTGAATATAACATGTTATGTTAATTGCTTCTGCCCAAAAGTGCTTAGCCATGTCAGTCTCTTGGATCATGGTGCGAGCCATTTCTTGTAAAGTTCTGTTTTTTCTTTCTACAACTCCATTTTATTGTGGAGTTCTAGGACAAGAAAAATCATGGGATATCCCATGTGAATCAAAAAAGGTTTTCAAAGTCTTTGTTTTCAAATTCTCCACCATGATCACTTCTGACTTTAATGATTTTGCAATTTTTCTCATTTTGTACTTGAGTACAGAAGGAAGCAAACATAGAATGTGACTCATTCTTGTGTTTTAAGAATTTCACCCATGTCCAACGATTGTAATCATCAACGATGACTAGTTTGTATTTCTTACCATTAATTGAGGCCATTTTTACCGGTCCAAAGAGATCAATGTGAAGAAGTTCTAATGGTCTAGAGGTGGAAACAATATTCTTTGCTCTAAAAGAAGTTTTTGAAAACTTGCCTTTCTGACATGCTTCGCAAAGAGCATCTGAAGAGTACTTCAGATTTGGCAAGCCTCTGACAAGACCTAGCTTATTCAGCTGAGAAATTCTTCTCAAGCTAACATGACCAAGACGTCTGTGCCAGACCCATTGCTCTTCATTTACATAAAGAAAACATTTTACATTTTGATGTTTTAAATCTAATAATTTAATTTTGTAAGTATTGTTCTTCCTCTTTCCGTTGAACATGACATATCCATCCTTTTGACTTACAGCTTTACAGTCACTAAGTTGACTAATTGACAATAGATTATGCATTAGACCTTTAACTAACAAAACATTATTAATAGAAGGAAGCTTACCATTTCCAATAGTTCCGGAGCCAATAATTCTTCCTTTCTGATTTCCTCCGAAACCGACGACACCTCCGAGCTAAAGTTTCAGATCTTGGAACATATGCCTTTCTCCCGTCATGTGTCGCGAGCATCCACTGTCCAGGTACCATGACTGGTGTTTCAATGGTGCCATTAAGTATGTCTGCAACATAAATTATCTTATTCTTAGGTACCCATTTTGTGGGTCCTTTCACATTAGCTTTTCCAGAGGTTCTGACACCTTGGACTTCCTTACATTGGAATAATAGTGTGGAATTCGTGCATAGTGTTTAAGTTTAGGAGTTTTCTTTAGTGTCTGTGTTTGTGTAGTGATAGGTTTTGAACCTTTTTGTTCAGAACATTTCAAGATAGTGCCAGAGGGCACAAAATGTTTAGACAGAGGTATTATCTTGATACTCTTGGTCTCATCATATGGTTGTGATGGTCCTGAGTATCCCAGACCTCTATTGCCATTCTTGCTGACTCCATAGATCATTGAAGCCATTTTACTTCTATTTATGCTTTTAGCAAGGAAGTGTTGAAAGGATTTATCATATCTGATTACTTCATTAGTGTTAGTTGTGTTGGAAGTGATTTCTTCTTCTAACTTGGAGACTTTATTTTTTCAAACAACATTTGAATTTTCCAAAACAAATAATTTTTCATTTAATTCTGAGATGGTTTGTTTGCTTTTAGTAAGATCTTCTGAAGGAACCACAAACGTCTTTTTCAGAGTTTTGTGTTTTCTTAGAAGGATTTGATATCTTTCCATAAGTTCATATAATCCTATTTCAAGTTCAGAACGAGATAAGGAAGAAAGTACCTCTCTTTCATCGTCAGAGTCTGATAGTTCTTCTTCTGATAAAGCATCTTTGGTTTTCGCCATGAATGCCATGTTGACACGTTCTTCATCGACGTCATCCTCAGATTCTGAATCATCCCAAGTTGCCATAAGACCCTTTTTGGCTTTCTTAGGTCTCTCCTCTTTCTTAAATTTTGGACAATCATTTTTTATATGTCCAGGTTCCTTGCATTCAAAGCATGTAACATCTCTTCCATAATTTCTCCTTTGACCATATGTAGACTCAGATCTTCTTCTTGGTCCTCTGAACTTATTCTTCCTGTATTTCCATAATTGACTTATTTTCCTTTATATGAGGGATATATCATCTTCATCTGTATCTTCTTCAGATTTTTCCACTTCTTCCTCTACCTGATACGCTTCTTTCTTCTCAGACTTGGCTTTTAGGGCAATGGATTTATTTTTCTTCTGAGGTTCATCTCCTTAAAGTTCTATTTCATGACTTCTTAAAGAACTGATAAGTTCCTCAAGACTTATACTATTCATATCCTTTGCCAATTTCAAAGCAGTCACCATTGGTCTCCATTTGACAGGCAGACTTCTGATGATTTTCTTGACATGATCAGCAGTAGAATATCCTTTGTCCAGAACTCTAAGTCCTGCAACAAGCATTTGAAACCTTGAGAACATGGTTTCCACAGATTCATCTTCTTCCATTTTGAAGACCTCATATTTTTGAATTAGTGCAAGAGCCTTCGTCTCCTTGACTTGAGCGTTGCCTTCGTGAGTCATACGAAGAGAGTCAAAAATAGACTTTGCAGTTTCCCTGTTTGTAATTTTTTCATATTCTGTATATGAAATCACATTTAATAGAATAGTTCTTGCTTTGTGATTATTCTTGTAGTTTTTTCTTTGTATATCTGTAAAAGCACTTCTTTCAATCTTTTTGCCTGCCGAATCTACAAGGTGACTGTAGCCATCAACTATTAGATCCCATAGATCTAAGTCAAACGACAAAAAGTAACTTTAAATTCTATCTTTCCAATAGTCAAATTTTCCTCCATCAAAGATATGAGGTTTTGCAGTATAAGAATCTCTTTCATTTATAATGACACTTGACTCAGGAGTTGGTGCAGCCATTGTTTTTCACACTTGGATCGGTACTGAACATTGTTAAGTGCTTGATAAAAATTCAACCTTTTTATCACCTCAGAACCGGAGCTCTGATACCAATTGAAGGTGTGAAAAACACAAGAAAGGGGGGTTTGAATTGGTTTTTCAAAATAAAATTGTTTCTTTTAAAATAAGTTCCTTTTATAAAACTCTTTCTTTTAACGATAATGACCTTTGTTGAGAACCAAGTGATGAACACGTTATGTTTATACTAGTTCACTTGAGAAATACTCAAGTTAATCTAGTCCACCCGCCAAGGTGATTTTGCCTCTCTCAACGAGGTCTTAATCCACTATTCAGTCAAATCAGTACAATGCACTAGCCAAAATGCTGGTGACTAACACAACCTCTAAAACTCTCAAGTTTTAGACTTCTCAAGTAATACAACCTCACAGGTCTTACTCAAGGAACAACCTCTAAGACTGCACGTCCTAGACTTCTCAAGAAATACAACCACACTGTCTTTCTCAAGGAAAACAAACCTGAGTTTGAGTAAATTTCATTTACAGACAAGTGCTTCTTATACAAGCTGAAAATGTAAACAAGTTTCGACCAGAATGAATTAAGAAAGATTTCAGTTAGAAAGAATATTGCAGTAGCGTTCGTGTGTATCTTTCTTCAAGTATTTTGCTTCCTTTTATAGCAGTGTAGAAAATAGCCGTTGAAATGTAATCATGATAGCTAACTAGGCTGGCGGCTAGAAGCGTGAGGATAGATAAAAACATTTGCGTGCTGCGAGTCCTGTTTTGTCAGAATATCTTCATTTGTACCGTTGCACTGTTACCAAGATATTTTCACATTGTATTATGGTACAGTTGTACTATGTAGCTTTGTCTTCTTGGCTTCTCAACTTCAGAGGCTATTTACGAGCATGAGTAAAAAGGGAAAACATAGCTTGGTTCTTAAGATTATCAAGTCTTCGAATCTTCAGAGCAGCGTCTTTAGAGTCTTCAGCACTTGGCCTTCAGAACCTTGTTCGCTTGGTGCGTTGTCTTCAAATCTTCAGAGGCTTCTGATAGTATCTTGTTGAAGCATGAGTAGAGACTTGATTTAGGTATTCAGAACCTTGATTAGAGAGCTTAAGTCTTCAGCATCTGGACTTCGTTCAATCAGAACCTTTGTCTTCAGATCTTCAGAACACGTTCTCTTTTCCTTTTGTATCAGAGTCTTGTGAACTTTACTTTTCAAGTGTATGGGCGAAGTATTTTCCTCTAAGCATTGTGTTCGCGCCAATTTACGGAAGCATAACCAGTTTGTTAAGTTCTCACAAATAACAAACATTAGTTGTACAAAATTGTTCATGCAGAAATACTCATTTGATATCATCAAAACTTAGAGATAATATTGCAGAATCAAATCTTGTTCTCACAAAAATATTATCTTCAATGGTGAAGAGTGACGTTTGTCGAATGTCTTCTTGCCCTTTAGAGGTTCAAGTTATCAAAGTGGTCTAGGATCGTCTCCAATCCAGAAATAAACTGGGGAGAAATTGCTCAGACGATACGTCTCCTGACGAGGAAAGAACTTGACAACTCGATTGATAAGAGGATTTTATAACTTGGACGGGATAAGACTGATCAGAGTGATAGTAATGCATTATGAATATAAATTTGAATCAATTATGCATGATGTATGTATGTTTATGCTGACAAAACTGATGCGACATACAGACTAATAGATGAACACGAGGATACTCGGCCACTGTGGGGAATGAAAAGTATCACTTGTTAAAAATATAAATTTTGCCTTGCTTAGGAGAAGTAGACCCTGTAGGGGTGAAGAATTGTCAATCGATCTTAAGAGGTACAAACTCTGCCGGGGATGTCAGATGAAACATGGTATCTGACACAATTGATCCTTCATGCAGGCGTACTGGTTTAGAAGGATTACTTTGATTCTGCACTTTGAGGTTCAATCACTTTTGGAGAAGCTATCAATGTTCTTTTTGAAATTCACAGTAAAAAGGAATTGCCATCTTTATTTTAAAAGCAGAAAAATTTTGACAAGTAAATTTATTTTTGTTTTATTTCAAGAATCGTTGATCATGTTAAAATGTTATTATGTAAAGCTAAAACAAATGAGAATTGCAAACAAAAGCACTAGGGCTCAAATTTTATTGATAGAATGGAAATCAGCCAAGCGCGAGATTCCATAGAGTATATACAAAGTTTAGAAAATGGTAATTTAAGGGAAAAAGGGCTACATTGAAACATAATGACCGTTATCCTTCTACCCTCTTTAAATTCTGGACATCCTGAGTTTCTTGTCGAAGATGACCTTGACTGAAGTTTTCTTGATGGATGGCATGACTGTTGAGGAGTTGAACTGATCAGATGTAGTTACTTTCCATTAATCCCTAACTTTTGCCTGGATTGTACTTTGAGATTTCCAATCCATCGGGATGATTTTTGCTTATGTCTCTAATTTTTGCCTGGACCGCCCTTTCGGGTTTTCAATCCACCGAGACGTTTTTTTATTTAGGCAAAGTATTTCTTGACTACATCAACATTCGTGGGGTAGGAAAATTCCTCTCCATCCATGGTTGCGAGTCTCAAGGCGCCGCCTGAGAAGGCTTTCTTGACCACATAGGGGCCGTCATAATTCGGAGTCCATTTGCCCTTGGAATCAGTGAGGAAAGATTGTATCTTCTTGAGCACAAGGTCTCCTTTTCTGAAGACGCGAGGTCAGACCTTTTTGTCAAACGTGTTCTTCATTCTTTGCTGATACAACTGACCATGGCATAATGCAGTTATTCGTTTTTCTTCAATTAGGTTTAGTTTGTCGTGTCGGCTTTGACACCATTCAGCTTCTGTTAGCTTAGCTTCCATCAATACCCAGATTAATGGGATCTCTACTTCTATGGGAAGCATTTCTTTCATGCCATATACTAGAGAGAAAGGGGTCGCCCCTGTTGAAGTGCGGACAGATGTGCGATAACTGTGAAGAGCAAAGGGTAGCATCTCGTGCCAGTCTTTGTAGGTTACAACCATCTTTTGAATAATCTTCTTGATGTTCTTGTTAGCCGCTTCTACCACTTCATTCATCTTCGGTCGGTAGGGAGACGAGTCATGATGTTCAATCTTGAACCTAGCACACAAGTCTTTCATCATCTTGTTGTTCAAGTTAGATCCATTATCAGTAATGATTTGGCTGGGAACACCATAACGACAGATGATATTGTTCTTGATAAAGCGGACCACCACTTGTCTGGTCACATTGGTGTATGACGCTGCTTCGACCCACTTGGTGAAGTAGTCAATGGCTACCAGGATGAACCGATGTCCGTTTGAAGCTTTGGGTTCAATCATGCCAATCATGTCGATTCCCCATATAGAAAAAGGCTATAGAGAAGAAAGAACTTTGAGATGCGTTGGCGGTACATGGATTTTGTCAACGTATATCTGACACTTGTGACACCTCCTCATGTACTTGCAGCAATCGGATTCCAGGGTCAACCAATAGTACCCTGCTCTCATAATTTTTCTGGCCATTGTGTGTCCATTGGCATGGGTGCCAAAGGATCCTTCATGAATCTCTTTTATCAACATGTTTGCTTCTAGTCTGTCTACGCATCGGAGCAAGACCATGTCGAAATTTCTCTTATAGAGTGTATCACTGCTTAGGAAGAAGCTGCCAGACAGTCTCCTGATGGTTTTCCTGTCTTTCCTGGATGCCCCTGGTGGATACTCTTGTTTATAGAAGCATTTGATATCGTGATACCAAGGTTTGTCGTCTATGACTGCTTCAATCGTGAGGATGTAGGCAGGCCATTCTAGGCGCATTATGTCAATCTTAGGTACGTCGTTCCATTGACCTACACAGAGGTGAGAATGGCTAATGCATCAGCCATGTGATTATCTTCTCGAGGGATATGACGAAACTCGATTCTGTTGAAGAATGTTAACAACCTTCTCGCGTAATCTTTGTAAGAAATCAATCCTGATTGGTATGTGTTCCAATCTCCTTTGATCTGATTGATAACCAGGGTTGAGTCTCCATACACATCCAAGTTCTTAATCCTTAAATCAATTGCTTCTTTGAGTCCCATGATACAAGCTTCGTATTCGACCTCGTTGTTTGTACATTTGAAAGTCAATCTGGAAGTGAAAGGAATGTGCGTACCCTGAGGTGTTATGATGATTACCCCAATTCCGTTTCCATAATTGTTGACAGCTCCGTCAAAGATTAGTCCCCATTAGGAACCTGGTTCTGGCCCTTCACTGGGTAGCGGTTCATCGCAATCTTTCATTTTTAGGTACATGACATCTTCGTCTGGGAAGTCAAACCCGACTGATTCCTAATCGTCAATCGGTTAATGAGCCAAATGATCGGCTAAAATACTTCCATTGACGGCTTTCTGAGTGTGGTACTCGATGTCGTATTTTGATAACAACATCTGCCACCGGGAAATCCTCCCTGTTAAAGCAGGCTTTTCAAAGACGTACTTGATCGGATCCATTTCGGAGATTAACCAAGTAGTGTGACAAATCATGTACTGGCAAAAATGTTTGGCTGCCCAAGCCAGAGCTCAACAAGTTTTTTCGAGCATAATGTACCGAGTTTCACAGTCGGTAAACTTCTTGCTCAAATAGTAGATGACAGACTCTTTTCTTTTTGTTCTGTCTTGTTGGCCAAGTATACAACCCATTGAGTCTTCCAAGACTGTTAGGTATATGATCAATGGTCTTCCCTCTACTGGAGGTGACAGGATTGGTGGATTCAACAGACATTCTTTGATACTGTCGAAAGCTTTTTGGCAATCTTCCGTCCATACACAACTTTGATTCTTTCTGAGTAGTTTGAAGATTGGCGCGCATGTCGCGGTCATGAGGAATATGAATCTGGAAATGTAATTTAGATGTCCCAGAAATCCTCTGACATGTTTTTCAGTCTTTGGAGAAGGCATTTCTTGAATGGCCTTCACCTTGTCAGGATCAACCTCAATTCCTTTCTGGCTGACGATGAACCCTAAAAGTTTTCCGGAGCGGACACCAAACGTATATTTGTTGGGATTCAAGTTGAGTTTGTACTTTCTCAGATGCTCGAATAACTTTGACAAGTGGGTCACATGTTCCTCCTCTGTTCTAGCTTTGGCAATCATGCCATCGACGTACACTTCGATTTCTTTGTGCATCATGTCGTGAAACAGAGTAGTCATGCCCCTTTGATAGGTTGCCCCGACGTTCTTCAAACCGAACGACATTACCCTGTAACAAAAGGTGCCCCATGGGGTGATAAATGAAGTTTTCTCCATATCTTCCGACGCCATTTTGATTTGATTATAGCCCGAGAATTCATCCATGAAGGAGAAGACTTTGAACTTTGTTGTACTGTCTACCAACATGTCTATGTGTGGTAAGGGAAAGTTATCCTTTGGACTGACTTTGTTCAGATCCCTGTAGTCTACACACATTCTGACTTTTCCGTCCTTTTTTGGAACTGGCACTATGTTGGCTAGCCATTGAGGATATTCTGAGGTGGCGAGGAAACCCGCGTCAATTTGTTTCTGCACTTCCTCCTTGATTTTGATAGCCATATCCAGGTGAGTCCGTCTTAGTCTTTGTTTTACCAGCGGTCATTCTGATTTTAACGGTAAATGATGCTCCACGATGCTGGTATCCAACCCTGGTATGTCCTGATAGGACCAAGTGAACACATCTGGAAACTCTTTGAGAAGTTCTATCAAGCTTTCTTTGACAGTCGGACTGAGCAGTGCCCCAATCTTGACTTCTTTTCTCTCTTATTCTGAACCCAAGTTGATTATTTCCAACGACTCTTTGTGAGGCTCAATGAACCTTTCCTCTTGTTTGAGTAATCGGGAGATCTCCTCTGGAATTTCTTCGTTCTCTTCTTCTTCAGCTTCAAATACCGGGAATTCAAAGTTGGGAGAAGGCATTGGATCGTATGCTTCAACGGGGTTTAAAATAAGCAATCTGCATGGTGTGATGATTCATTTTTAGAAGAGATGGAGAGAATGCAAGAGTATGTGCAGTGTATTTTCTGAAAAATGATTTTTTTTTTGTTGTTTTAGGATTACCATTTTCTGAAAAGTGAAAAGTGAAAACAGCAATAACTGCGGAAATTACAGAATGAGGTTATTTATTTATGATTTTGTCGATTCTTGAAACTACAACCCTATAAAACAAAACTCTGTCGCTTCGGGCAAAGCGAAGAGGGACATTTACAGAAAGGTGAGCCCTATAAAAACATCTGTTTCACCTGGGCAGGATGAAAGGTTAAAACAAAGATGGCAATTACTTAGTCTTGTGGACGACTTTTGGGACATCGACAGCAACCCATTAGCGGTGAACTCCTTGGTGAATCACAAAGTCTAGTACCTTCTTTCTTAGTTTGTCCTCAGAAATGACACTGATTTCTGGCGGAGCAGGATCATTGGAGTCTTCCTCCTAGGCAGAGTTATCGTAGACGAACTCTTCTGTTATATCTTGCACAATGTTTTCACTCTCAGGCGGATCTTCCCATCCAGTTGATTGGATGTCTTCGAACCTGATACGAGAGCTTTCAGGAGCGGTGTACTTGACCAGGAATTCGTACTTGCCACTCGGCTGTCTTAAGGTGTCCCACACTTCGGTGGGAGAAGAGGAGTTATCCTTCTCGATGACGTTGACCTCGGGAAAAGCATAGTTGACGAACTGTTGTTCTGCAATCTTTGTAGATTCATCATTCTGCTGGATATCTTCAGAATGTCCTGAGTGACAATCCCATGACTCGATAGGGACACATGTATTCTTTTCAATATTACTCAGCTGATAAGCATCGTTTGGCTGACTCTTTTGCCCCAAGTCTTCTGGGTACGGCTGCCAGATAGGCAAGTCATCCAGAGGATCAAAATAGTCATAGTCGAAGTTGTTCTTCATTAGAGTGTCCTCCTCTAATGAGTTTGGGTGAGCACGACATTCCTCTAGATTACAATCTCCGTACATCATCTTGACGTCTGATCTTGGTATATATCTCGGACTCTGCGTGGGATAGAAAAATGGCGTATGCATTTCTCCCTGAGACATATAACCGTCCTTGTTGAGATACCACTTCCACTCTTCATCTATATCGGAGGAGTCACCCTCATTGATGGTGTGTACTTCTTGAGACACTGGGTGGAGAAAGCTTCCACTGCGGTAGCAGTCCTGAATGGGATGAAAACTTTCATCTTTAGTAGTATAGGCACAGGTTGAAGAGAATTCAAGACCTTTCTTTGTCTTGTTATCAGTAGGAATTACAAGCTCTCCCCATCCTTTTACGTCGTTACCCTTGACCACTTCGAGAGCATCTTTGTAGAAGGAAATCGATGTCCCTTTTTCTGATCGATTCTCATTGCTTATCGAGAGTACTTGAAACTGAGTTCCAACGAACTCCTCGGGTTCTACACAGGAAAATGATGATAAGTTGCTCACGATTAAGGCCTGCTCTCCACATACTGTGACTAACTTGTCATTCTTGACGAACTTCAGCTTTTGGTGAAATGTCGAAGTGACTGCCCCAGCTTCGTGTATCCAAGGTCTTTCTAATAAACAACTGTATGCTGCCCAGATGTCCATGACCTGGAAAGTGACTTGGAAAGTGTGAGGACCGATAGTTATGGGAAGATCAACTTCGCCGATAACTGTTTTTCTGGATCCGTCAAAGGCTTTGACGATGACCTCGCTACCTCTCATCGGGGCTCCTTGAAATGATAGTCGCATTAGGGTAGATTTTGGCATAACATTCAGAGATGATCCTGTGTCTACCAGTATGCTGGCTAAAGCATCATCCTGGAAGTTGGCTGTAATGTTAAGCACCATATTGTGATTTTTGCCTTCTTCTGGCAGTTCTTCATCACTGAATCCTAAGTTATTGCAGGAAGTGATGTTGGAAATAATGTTGTCAAACTATTTTATCGTCACATCTTGTTCTACGAAAGCTTGCTCCAAGACTTTCTGCAGAGCTTCCCTGTGAGCTTCGGAACTGAGCAAGAGAGATAACACAGAGATTCTCGAAGGAGTTTGCAACAGTTGGTCTACAATGTTGTACTCACTTTCTGGATGAGCTTCAGCATCTCATCGTTGTTCTTTGAAAGGTCGGGATTACTGGATTGCCCGACTGGTTGATTAGGAACTTCTGTTTGAGGTTCCTTTTCCTTGGTGGATTCTCCAACTCCTCGATTGAAGATCCGACCGCTCCGTGCTCTTCGACTGATGTTAGCAATGTTCACGATGGAGGGTAATGGAGTTTCCTTTCCATTTTCGATTGTTGTTGCACCGTACTTGTAAGGAATAGCTTTATCGGATTTGTACGGTATTGGTCCTTGCAGATAGATAACCACATGAGCCTTTTGAATTTTCTGACCATCGTAGCCGGCCTTAATTGGTTCGAGGTTGAGAATCTTTCTACTATCAAGAGGAACTCTTGATTCATGGAGTAGAGGGATTATGGCACATACGTCTTTGGCCATTTCATGATTAGAGATTAAGACAATGTCTCTGCTTTGATCAGGGAGATAGTCGGGTATCACGTTAATCGAACCAGAACTTAAACATGGTCGGATCTCTTTCTGGTCCAACTGATTTTGAAGAGCTGACCGCACGAGGTAGCATCCTTCGTTGTTCTCTGAGCAAACTCTACAGCGCTCATAATTATGTGGTGGCACCCGGCCATGTCCGCTTTGTATGCAGTGCAACTTCACTAGGTCTGTTTCTGTCATACCCCAAATTTTGACCACCAAGATTTCCCATCATTGTGAAGATCATCACCACAATATGGATGTACCTTCATGCCTCATCAATCTCCTCAAAGATGGTTGAGCATTCACCACAATCAAGAATTAGGGTTTTGAGCCCTCTCAGAGCACTTAGACAAAGGATAAATCAAGGAATGACATGATCTTCAACTTGTCTAACCTCTCAAACACCTATAAAGGATCAAGAGGACTCCCACATCAAGAATCAAGCAAAAGGTTGCAACATTCCAAGTGGAACAAGCCTCAAGATCGCCATTGTCACCAAATTAGGGTTTTGGTCGACCAAGGCCTCCAGGTGGAAATTTTCCTCTAGACATGAACCAATGATTCAAAGCACAACCCAAGATACTCCAAGGGACCTCACGGGCCCAATCATCAAGTCAATTTAGCCTCAGGGGAACCATTCATCAAAAATCAGGAATTAGGGTTTCTTGACCTAATTCACCCCTAAGTTGACTTTTGGAGCAAAGCATGAGCCAAGACCTCAAGACATGATTTGAGGACCTCAAATACACCACATTGATCAATTTGCAACAATGGATTGATCCAAGAAGCTTGATTCAGAAGTTTCAATTTCATCTGGACCACAATTAGGGCTTTGAAGGAAAAGTCAACTGTACCTTTGACTTTTGACCAAGACATGCTCCCAAACCTTGGGACATGATTCAATACACCCTATAACACCTATGGCACCCATCCATTAGGTTTGAATTAGGTCAAGGACTTGATTTCACAAAGGATCGCACAGTTTGGATTTCATCCGATAAAAAGTCAACTGTGCACAAAATCAAGTTTGACTTTTTGGAATTTTTCACAAATATGGTTCCCCTAAGTTAAAAATAATGTTAATGTATGGTATTGATCATCATTCATTAAGAAAAATAAAGAAAAGTGAGGTTTCTTGAAAAAGGGGCAACCATAAGAAACCAAAAAATTTCTAAGTTATGGAACAAAAGTGATTTTGGTACCAACTTCCAAGGATCATAACTTGAGATCCAAGCAGCCATTTTGGGTGATCCAAAGCCTGATTTGTAGGTCTTCCTACATTATACAAAAGCTTCAACTACAAGAAACTCCAATTCTTCATGGATTTTAAGTTATGGAGTGATCAAAATGACAAAAATGAAGAAAATGGCACTTTTCCAACACTTAGTGAAAATCTGCCTAAGTTACCAGCCTTGGACATCAATGTTCATGAGGATTTTTCAATGGGATCCAAATATTTTCAAAACAAACTATAATCACACATGTTTTGTATCATATGAGGGCTTTATAAAAAGCACAAGAGCCTTCCATAACTCAACCTGAGCAGGGAGATATGATCCCCTCAAAATCACCATTTCCAACTGTCTTGTACAAGGCAGATTTTGGCATTTTGCTCGATTTGGAAAATTTGGATAACTCCTAGCCTTGTCATCCATTTGGACACATCAGAGGATAAAATCCAAAGGGAATGATCTGATCCCCAAGCCTCCCAAGTCCAAGAATCTACACATAGCCATAACAAACCTAAAAAGGCTAAAAAGTGCAAAAGACTCCAATTTTGTTTCCAAGCATTTAATGGATGCATCAAGGTGGAATGGACTGCACATTCCTAACTGAATGAGTCAAGATTAAGCTCTGAATCAAAGGACCATATGCCTGTGCCCTAACCTCAAGTCAATGCCTAGAGGAGACTTGAGATTCCATTTGGTCCACATTGGCCAAAGGCCTGTACCAGCTGTCATTCATTATTGCCTGCAAAACAAACTTGTTGCACTATAAATAGAGCTCATTTGTGCTCAGTTTGAGTACACCAGAGCACTACAACTGATGCTTTCCTCAAAATCTTTTTCTCTAGGCCAAAATGTCTTCTTTTGCAAGTAATCTTTGAGTTTTTGAGTTAGAGAGCAATTCCACCATAGCTCATGATCTAAACACATCTAATATGTCATATCCAAGCTGTCTAAACACTCACCTTTGATCTGAAACACCAAAATCAGAAAGTCAACCTCCAAAACCTCAAAAATTGACTTTTCTGCATTTTTCAAGCCATGTATTGATTCAGTCACTTCCAAAACCAAACCAGACCTCAAACACACTCCAAATATCATCCTCAAACTGTCCCAATTGGTTTCCTTCATCTAGAACACCATTTGAGAGAGTTGTTATATTGGTCACTTTTGCCACTTTTGCAAGAAAGAGCCTATTCTTGTTCCTGAGGATTCCAGCTAGTTCTGATCATCCTAAAAGCTTCTAAGGGATCAATCAAGAGTGTTCAAAGCATTGAATTACTTCTGGCACAAGGAACTTGGCAGATAGCACAAGAAGCTTCAAGAGGTAAATGCATCACAACTTGAACTCTCTAAATCATGCATTGCTTTGAGATCCATTGATCATGGACCTCTCATACATATCATATGTGTTGTGTTTGAACCAATTTATCATGCTATTATTGGCTGTACCATGTGATAGCATAGAACATGCAAAATTTGGCCTATTTTGAAATCACTATCGGATTTTAAAATGGAAACATTTTCTGAAAATTCCAAGGGCACCATTGGATTCCTCATGAAATTCTAGGCAAGATACACCTAAATTTTGTCCCAATCCATGGAGAAATGAGAAAGTTAGAGGTTTCACGCAAATTGCCAAAGCTAGGCCTTGCCTTGGGCAAGGGCCAGCCATGGCGCCTTGGCCAGGCCTAAAACATGGCACCCCATATATGTTCGTGGGGTGGTTTTGATACACGGATGTATCACCACCCCAGTGGTAGCGCGCATGTGTGTTTGGCTTGATGGTCGTGGGTTCAACACCCACCCAGACCATTTTTTCACTTTGCCATATTTTGATATTTTTGCTATTTTTTATGGTTTTTATTAATTAATTCCAAAATTAATTTCTCTCACAATTTTAATTATTTTTTATTATTTTTTTTTTGAAAATTCCCAAAAATGTTAAAATATTTTATTCCATAAAAATTTCACAAAAATATTATTTATTTCATATATTTGGTATTTTTGTAAAGAATTATGTTTTATTTATTGTTTTAACACTTAAAATATTTCTTTCTCTTGATTTTTTCAACTTCAAATGGTTTTCAAATCATTATATGAATGAAACATGATTTTTCAAACATTAATCCAAGATCACAACTTGTTTTTTTTACACATGTTTGATAATTTTGATCATTTTAATTGAATTTTTAATCAATTAAAATACATTTTAAAATCAAAATAGGGTTTTGATTATTTTCACCCTCACAAATCTCTTTCAAAACACTCATGGGCCTCTAATAGAGTTTAAGACCCATCCCTTGTAAATGAAAACCTTTTTGGGCCTCAGTCATTGTATAAGTCCCAATACGTTAAAAAACTGTGGCACGATCGTTGCCTTTTAAACAAAAACCATCTGGGCTTACCCTTGTGTTGTAAGTCCCATTTTTCTTCTTTTTCAAACACCTTTGGGCCTCTCCTTAAGTTGTAAGACCCATCCTTGTTGTACATAAACCTTTTTGGGCCTTAGTCGCTGTATAAGTCCCGATATAATTTTCAAATCAACGGTACAATTGCTGTTTTTCATCTGGGCCTCTCCTTGAGTATAAGCCCCATTCTTTTCAAAACAACTTTCCCTTTTGATTTAGATTCAAATCCATAGTTGTTATCAAAACTTTCTTTAATTTCTTGAACAACTAACCATACAGCTGTTACAATGGAAGCTTGCTCACCTGTAAGTTTTATCAGCTTTCTTTTACATACTTGCACACATATATATATATATATATATATATATATATATATATATATATATATATATAATTGTTTGTGTTGGAAGCTTGCTCACCTGTAAGTCCTCCTACCCTTCTTTACATACAGTATATATTTCATCTGTATATATATATATATATGCCTGTATATTATCTGCTTAGAGTTTTCCCCGACAATTAAGTATAGAATTAGATAGAGCTAATGGTCACTCTTTCAACAGTCAAAACTAGTTCCCCATAGGAATTCCAGATACAGTCTTGCCTTCTCTTGGGCTTATACAATATAGAACAAAGACAAAGACATTATTCCCGGTGAAACTTTTCTCAGACTGTCACTATTAGAAATTGTCAAAGAAATTCATTTCCCCCAGAGAGGATTAATTCCCGGTGAAACCTCTCTTGAATTTCTTCAAACCCTATAACTGTTCACTAAAGAAAAGATTATTCCCAGTGAAACTTTTCTTAAACTCTTCTTAAGTTTGGACCCACAGGCTTCCTAAAAGCATCCCAGCCTCCTCTTGGGCTTTGTACAAGGACCCTCCGGCTTCTTAGAAGTTCTCATGCCTTCTCTTGGGATTAATACAAGGACCTTGAAGACCTCTTAATGGTATAAGACAGAACTTAGTCATCCTTTGTTAGAGTAGTCTTTCTAAAGAGTCAAAACCTTGGACAATTTATGGTTGATTCTCATCCCTTAAAGCACCAGCATCCTCTTGGGCATCATACAAAGATAAACTCTTCCATACCAGTAGACTTGGACAGTCTAATCCCCCCTTGGATCTCAAAGACATTCTCAAGTTCCCTACAAACACAGGAAGAAACCCTGGTCATTTAACCAATCTCCAGTAGAGTTAAAACCTCTATAGGTTTTTAAAACTCAATCTTTAAACTCTCACTTTAAATTTCCCCAGCCAGGGTCAGCTTATCATAAGTATAACACTATCCCAAATTAGAACCTCAAGGCATCTGATACCTCAACTCTTCTGTAACCCTCAGCAAGAGTTGATCCCCCGACTTGGACCTGCCTCTCTGGATCTCAATAATCCTCAGTAGAAGCCAGCCTCCTCTTAGGCTTTGTATAATGATTTTCCTCAGCAGAATTAGCCCCAACAACACCCTTTTGTTGAGTCCATCTTCTTTCTTAAAACACTTTCTTGTTGAGTTAACCCTTTTTCAGCCTCAATCTTGGGCTTTGTACAAGACAAAAAAAGTACTCTCTTGTTGAGTCAATCACCTTTCCACACTCTCTTGTTGAGTGAATGGTACAAAACATAAACACTCTCTTGTTGAGTCAAATAAAAAAGACTCTCTTATTGAGTCAAATCTTTTCAGCCTCAATCTTGGGTTTTGTAGAAGACACCATATAAACACTCTCTTGTTGAGTCAGTCATTTTTTTAGCCTCAATCTTGGGCTTTGTACAAGACATATATAAACTTTCTCCCGTAAAGTCAAAATCTTCATAACCTTCTCTTAAGCTCTGGATAAATACCTTCCCCAATGAAGTCAATTCCTCCCAGCCTTCTTTTAGGCTTTAGGAATTAATATCCCTAAGCAGAGTCAAATATCTTCCAGCCTCAATCTTGGGCTTTGTACAAGACACCCATAAATATCCTCTCACTAGTAGAGTCAACATCGTTCAGCCTTAATCTTGGGCTTTGTACAAGACACCCATAAATATCCTCTCACTAGTAGAGTCAACATCGTTCAGCCTTAATCTTGGGCATTGTACAAGACACCAAATAAAACACTCTCTTGTTGAGTCAGTCTCATTTCAGCCTCAATCTTAAGCTTTTTACAAGACACCGTATAAATCTCTCCAGCAGAGTCAGTTTCCCTTTTTAGCCTCAATCTTGGCCTTTGTACAAGACAGATAAAACCTCTCACTAGTAGAGTCAGTTTCCCCTTTTAGCCTCAATCTTGGGCTTTGTACAAGGCACATACAAATATTCCCCAGTGGAATCGAAAACCCTTTTTAGCCTCATTCTTGGGCTTTGTACAAGACATACAAAATATTTTCCCGGAAAAGTCAACTTTCAGCCTCCTCTTAGGCTTTGTATAATGATGTCCCCTAAAGAGTCAGTCTCTTTTTAGCCTCGATCTTGGGCTTTGTACAAGACAGATAAACACTCTCTTGTTGAGTCAACCTTTTCCAGCCTCCTCTTAGGCTTTGTATAAGGACTTCCCCAGTAGAGTCAATCAATCTCTTAGCTTCAACCTTGGGCTTTGATCAAGGCACACAATAAAATCAACATCCCCTCAGAGAAAATCAAAAGCCTCTCTGTAGGAAGATATCTCTCTGTATACCACACATTCAAAACAAACCTTAATCCCAGATAACTGCTGTAAGTGGCACACTTGTTGATTCAAAAATCCAAGTTGTAGTCCATCTCTTATCCTGGTAAATCCCCTCTTTCATCTAATTGCTGTAAGTGGCAAGCCTCGGTATTATTTACATCCACGCCATTGTCCTTCTCTTAGCATGGAAAACTCCTAAGGAAAAATGGCATTGCTCAATACTGAGTTAAAGTTTTCTCCTTCAGGATAAATCTCCTATAAAGGAAATTATGGCATTGTTGGATTCACATATCCCAGTTAAAGTAATTCTCCTTTATAATCAGTCACCCAATAGTTGTGATAAACAGACGAGATGTCTCCCTTTAGAGATGACAAATTCTCTCTCAGTCAAACCTTTTAGCTTCAATCTTGGGCTTTGAACAAGACACAAATATAACCTTTAGCTTCAATCTTGGGCTTTGAACAAGACACCAAAACATCTTTTCCTCCCATAAAATAGGAGGAACTACGATTGCTCTGATTTCCCGAGTATCTTAACGGGAATACGTAGGCATAAGATTGTGAAATCTTAGCGAGCACGCCAATAAAAAACTCTAGGTCCGGTACCTTCACATACTAATCAAAACTTAGGTCCAGTACCTTACCAAACTCATAAAAAAACTCTCTCTCAAAAACCTCCCAAAGGAGAAACTTTCCCAACCCACGACAGATAAACACCATCAAGTATAAAAGCAGAACCTATTGCTAACAACCTGTGGATAACCATATATAGGATGGGTAATTGACAACTCCCCATTGTATAACCTGACCCCGAACTCCCTGAATCTCTTAAGCGTTTGTTCAGTTAAACATTCGTGTGCAAGGTTAGTTTTAGATAACTTCCCTTTCCCTTCCAGCTTCACGGGTTAAATAAGAAATCAAAAAGTAGAACCCCACTCCTACCATTGCGGTGAGGAGGAACCCATGGTGATAAGCTGGTCGCGTCACCGACAAAAATCGCACGCTACAGTTTCCATAGAGCAGACATCCTGACTTTGATACCTATCAGGATTCTCGTCAGTCATACTGATCTGTTGTGTAGTTTCATCCAAGTATATTGGAAGCCACCAGTGGCCCAACAAGTGTTGAAGTGTTCTTTGGACAAGTGCACACCCTTGGTCGTCTTTACGACACACTTTACAGTCTTGATAATCATGTGAAGCCAGAAAGTCGAGCCTGACTTGCTTAGCATGTAGTTCTACTAGACTGGTATATTCATCAAGCGAATATCAAATATCTGAATTATATTGACTTGATGGTTATTTCTCTCCTGATAGTCCTGAATCCATCCAAGAACCATCTGATGCTGGAGGGCCTCTTGTACAAAAGAGCATCCCTGAATGCTTATTGAGCAGATCGGACAGGAATTGTAATCGTGTCGTGGCAGATCATGGTATTGACTTTGCCTTGAGTGAATTGCCACCTAGTTGACGTTCATCGTTAGAATGTTGTGGTTCTGAACAATGTTGGGATTTGTGTGAGCCATATTGACTTCACGGATTCGATGATCTTGAATCCATCTGAGATTCATTTGTTCATGTAGAGCTGATTGCACTACAGAACATCCTTGATTATTCGTTGAGCAGATATCACACTGATGATAATTGTGAGGCGGTACATGACCGTACCCGCTCTATCTACAATGCATCTTGACCAGATTGGTTCCTAATAGGAGTACATTAAGAATTTGATAAGTGCGGTTAAATTCTTCCTCTATCAAATTTACTGCAGTCTTCTCATGTTGAGGCAACGGGTTCGTCTGAACATTTGGATTAGTATCTTTGAAAGATAGGACCCCGTTCCTGACAAGCTTCTGTACATCAGATTTGAAGCTGAGACAGTTTTCAATGTTGTGCCCCGGTCCTCCTTGATGATAAGGGTAAGTTTGATCCGCTTTGAACTAAAAAGGCATATTTTATGGTACTGTAAGATGAGACCTTGTTTGGACGTGCCCCTTGACCAGTAAGAGTGGAAACAGTTCTGGGTACAACATCGGTATAGGTTCGAACCCTGGTGGTCGTGTCGTACGATTGTTATTGTTGTACTGAGGACGAGCCTGCTGAAGAGGCTGTTGTGTCCTTTGCTGATACTGTTGTTGATTTAGTTGGCTCTGAGCAACCTGAGGTTGATACGTTGAAGCCGGCATAGGGTTGATAGCAGGAGTTACCGCTACTACTGGTTGATACCTTCGTCTTTGCTTTCCGAGAGAAATATTACCGATATCTTGCTCTTTTTTCTTTGGGAAAGCACCACCGTATCTTTTGGTACTGCTCGATGGTTCTGTGTTTTTGATCAAACGTCCCTCTCGAACTGCTTCCTCAAGGTGCACTCCCATGTTCACCATTTCAGTGAAGTCACTGGGCACACTGGCGACCATTCGGTCATAGCAGAATGAGCTCAAGGTTTTCAAAAAGATCTTAGCCATCTCTTCTTCCTCAAGAGGGGGACAGATCTGAGCGGCAATTTCACGCCATCTCTGAGCATATTCTTTGAAATTTTCTTTGTCCTTTTGGGACATCGCTCTGAGCTAATCCCTATCTGGTGCCATGTCCAAATTATACTTATACTGCTAAATGAAAGTTGCGCCAAGATCTGTGAAAGTGTTGATCTTGGTGTGGTTTAAACCCATGTACCATTTGAGTGTGGCACCGGTTAAACTGTCTTAGAAATAATGGATCAGTAGCTGTTGATTTTCTGTCTGAGTTGACATCTTTCGAGCGTACATCACCAAATGACTTTGAGGGCAAGAATTGCCCTTGTATTTTTCAAAGTCAGGAACCTTGAATTTGTGCGGTATTTTCACATTAGGGACCAGATAGAGATCTGCGGCATCCTTTCCGAATAAATCATGATCGTGAATGGCATGCAGTTCCTTCTGCATCTCCAGGAATTGCTCCTGGAACTCATTCATTCTTTCGTACATGTCTTCGTTTCCACCAGAAATTACTTGTGGAATCTGTCCTTCCAGGACAGTGTGTACCACTGGTTATGGTATAGTCATTACGGCGGTGACTTTTGGTGCTTCCATGCCCCGAAGTTTGTAACCTTCAGTAGTTGCTGTCATAACTCTTGTATCTTCGCTTTCCCGAAGTTTGTAACCTTCAGGCCCAGCGGTTCCTGTTGTAGTTTCTGGGTCATCAGTGACCGGCGGGATATATCCTTCAGGGACAAAGTTGATAGGCATGCCCCAGGGGCGATCTTTAGGCATGTTGTACCGAGGATCATGTGTCTCCATTATGGGCGTAGATGTGATCTCCGATATCACAGTCCTTTGTTGTTGCCTCTGAGCTGCTGCCAGGGATTGCATGTCATTGTGAAGTTTTTTTCAAATCTTCCTTTAGAGCGTCAACTTCTTCTCTCAGCTCTCTGTTATCTTCCTCGAGATCGTCCACTTTCTTTTGTCGATTGGCCCGAGTATTGTACGAATGAGACAGATTGACTCTAGAATCGTGACACATATGTGAGATTCGAAGATAAGAAAAACGCGTTATGTGAGAATGATGAATGCAATGATATATATTTTTGTTTTTTGCTTTATAAAAAAGAAACTTCAACAAATAGATTTCAAATATCGTACAGTGGGAATACCCTTTTTTTATTGAATTTGAAAGATTGCAGAAAGGGAAAATATAGTATTTTACAAAATGTTGTAAAAGGAAATGTCTAAGTTCAAGGATCCTGAGTCCTTTCTAAAGAGAACTCAGATGCTAGTTCTGGTATTTTCCTTTTCTTTGACCGGGGCTCTTTAGCCGTTGTCGGGTCGTCAGTCATTTGCCAAGTGAAAGGAGTGAGCAAATTTCTTCGGTCTTCTTGATTTTCTACAACATGCTGCTCTAGTATCTTAATCAGAGCATCATTTTCCTTTAGCAGTTCCTGAATCTTAGTACATTCCACATTGAGGATTCGATACTTGTTTTTCCAAGAGCTTTTCTCCCGTTGAACTTTGTTGAGAGCGACCTGGAGTTTTTCCGTATCAGTCATAAAATAAAGGACAAATTCCTTTAACGGAAGAACCTCTTGACGGGGGTAAGGCATCCTCAGCTTGAGGGCTCTATTTTGTACCCAGTGGAGATAGGGTTCCAGGGAGATACAGTCTGGTGTTCCTAGAGACTCTATTCCTTTATTGTGAACATGTTTCCAGGCATGCACTATTTCCTTCTTTAGTGCTCTGTCATTTTCTCCTTCCTTGAAGAAAAGATCTTCCAGATGAACATTATGTGGGATATTCTTCATCAGGTATCCAAGTTAACGGCGAACTAAAATTAGATGATAGTTGATTCCTCCTTTAGTTCCTATGAGGGGTACATTAGGGAAGTTTCCACATCTGTCAATGATCCTTATCCCTTTGTAAATCTTACTGTACTAATCTATGTCAGAGTTGGTAAGAGACATGATTCTCTGTGACCAACGTAGAGTACTCTTACGGTCCCAAAAAGCAGCAAACTTGGGTAAATGGGAAGTGAACCATTTGTAAAGCAGGGGTACACATCATGTGATTGTTTCTCCACTGTACAAATTCCTTAAGTGTACAGAAGCATCTGTGAGCAAGGTTGGTACGGGGTTTCCAATCAGAAATATCTTAATAGCGTTGGTATTAACGAAGTTATCGATGTTGGGAAAAAGGGATAACCCATATGTGAGTAGAACAAAGATATCTTCAGAAGCAATTATGTTTCCTATACTAGCAAAGTATAGGGCTTTCTCCGTCAGGAATTTAGCTGGTAAACCCTGGATTTCTTCCTTAGTGGTCATGTGAGTCCTGACTTCTGACTCGTCCAAATAGATCGCTCTTGCAATGGTTTGATCTTTTGGAATTTCTTCCAGTCCAGAAAAGGGAGCTTGGTCAGTGATGGGTAAATCAGTCAGGTGAGAGTACTCCTCCAGTGTTGGTGCTAGTTGATAATCCGGGAATATGAAACAGTGATAAACCGGATCGTAAAACTGAATTAACGTAGACATGATTCCTTCAACTACATGGACCCTTAACATAGACACCAATCCTCCATGCTTAGCTCTGAAAGCATCAGGGTTGGTAATCATCCTTGCCAACCTTCTTAAATCCTCTAGTTTTGGAGCCTTGAAGGTGTACTTGTGCATCTTTCTTCTACCGAAATCCATAACACAATCTTTCTCTCTGATATTTGCAATTATTGTTTTAGTTTATTTTGAAAAATAAAGAGGAAAGAAAAAAGAAGATTTTTTTCTTTGTTTAAGAATTTTTTAAATGAATGCATGAATGCAGCACACAAAAACATTGAAAAAACATGGGTTCAAGGGTTCAACGTCACGAGCATGGAGTCATGGCTCTACCCATCCCCAAAGGTTGTATTCTGGTCAATTTTTGTACCTGTAGAACGGGTTAAAGGTTCCCAAAATCATTGACCCCCTAGGGATAACAACAACAAGCTGGTTCACCCGAGTGAGCTATAGCATCCTAGAGTAATCTCAATTTGGGTGTAATATCGCGTATCAACTATTCCCGATAGCTACCGCACTACCAAATGGTCACATGGTTAATGTCTACTAAATCCTCAGGATCACGGGTGCCGCACTGGGATATCGTCTATTTTCACGATGTTATTCGTTCAACATAGTATCCACACGGGCCCTCACCTGATTTGATGGTCTACCAGGATCGCATATTCTGGAATCACTCCCTGTAAGTCCACCCGCCTATGCCATCACCTATCTTAGGGTTCTCTTAAACTTTCCACATGCGTATAAATCGCATTCCCATAGACAGAAAATAAACACGGATATTAAGTAGGAAAAGAAATATATAGTATGTAGTATGATTGTTAACAACCTAAACCTCTTAGGAATTCTAATCCTAGTCCTAGACAGACAGATAAAATGACTCCCCAACAGAATCGCCATTTTACTGTAGCGTGCAATTTTTTTCGGTGACGCGACCACCTTATCACCATGGGTTTCTCCTCACCGCAATGGTAGGAGTGGGGTGCTACTTTCTGATTTTTTATTTATCCTGTGAAGTTGGAAAGGAAAGGGAAGCTATCTAAAACTAACCTTGCACACAAATGTTCAACTGAACAAATGCTTAAAGAGATTGGGGAGTTCGGGGTCAGGTTATACAATGGGGAGTTGTCAATTACCCATCTTATATGTGGTTATCCACAGGTTGTTAGAAATCATCCTTATTGCTTTCTACTAACTGGTGTTTGTCTGTTGTGGGCTGGGAAAGTTTCTCCTTTTGGAGGTTTTTGAGAGAGAGAGAGAGTTTTTATTGATTCCGGGTTTGTTCCGACGTCTTTGGTAAGTGAAGGTACTGGACCTAAAGTTTTTGTTATGTATGAAGGTACTAGACCTAAAGTTTTTGATTGGTGTGCTCGCTAAGATTTTGCAATCTTATGCCTACGTATTCCCGTTAAAGAAAACAGGGAAATCAGAGCAATCGTATTTACTCATATTCTATGGGAGGAAAAAATATTTGGTGTCTTGTTTGAAGCCCAAGATTGAAGCTAAAAGGTTGAGTATTTGTGTCTTGTTCAAAGCCCAAGATTGAAGCTAAAGGTTTGACTGAGAGAGAATTTGTCATCTCTAAAGGGAGACATCTCGTCTGTTTATCATAACTGTTGGGTGACTAATTATAAAGGAGAATTACTTTAACTGGGATATGTGAATCCAGCAATGCCATAATTTCCTTTGTAGGGGTGTTGTCCTGAAGGAGAAAACTTTAACTCAGTGTTGAGCAATGCCATTTTTCCTTAGGAGTCTTTCATGCTAAGAGAGGGACAGTGACATGGATGTAAATAATCCAGAGGCTTGCCACTTACATCAATTAGATGAAAGAGGGAGTTTACCAAGATAAGAGATGGACTACAACTTGGATTTTTGAATCAATAAGTGTGCCACTTATAGCAGTTATCTGGGATTAAGGTTTGTTTTGATTTTCTATTTTGATGTGTGATTGTACAGAGAAGTATCTTCCTACAGAGAGATTTTGATTTGCTCTGAGGGGATTTTGGTTTTCTTTGTGTGTACCTTGATCAAAGCCCAAGGTTGAAGCTAAGAGATTGATTGACTCCACTGGGGAAGTCCTTATACAAAGCCTAGGAGGAGGCTGGAAAAGATTGACACAACAAGAAAGCGTTTATCTGTCTTGTACAAAGCCCAAGATTGAGGCTGAAAGGGTTTTGACTCTTTTGAGGATATCATTATACAAAGCCTAAGAGGAGGCTGAAAGGAGATTTTTGACTCAACTAGGGAATATTTGTAGGTGTCTTGTACAAAGCCCAAGATTGAGGCTAAAAGGGGAAACTGACTCTACTGGTGAGAGGTTTTATCTGTCTTGTACAAAGCCCAAGATTGAGGCTAAAAGATGATTGACTCTGCTGGAGAGTATGATTTGTTTTGTACAAAGCCCAAGATTGAGGCTAAAAGAGATTGACTCTGCCTAGGGAAATTTTATATGTCTCGTACAAAGCCCAAGATTGAGGCTAAAAAGATGATTGACTCAACAAGAGAGTGTTTTTTATCTGTCTTGTACAAAGCCCAAGATTGAGGCTGAAAAGGGTTGACTCAATAAGAGAGTGTTTTTTAGGAGATTGACTCAACAAAAGAGTGCTGAAAATGTGATTCACTCAACAAGAGAGTGCTGAAAAGGTGATTGACTCAACAAGAGAGTGTTTTTGAAGCTAAATCTGTTGAGGAAAATCATTATACAAAGCCTAAGAGGAGGCTGGCTTCTGCTGAGGATTATTGAGATCCAGAGGCAGGTCCAAAATGGGGAATCAACTCTTGCTGAGGATTAGAGAAGAGTTGAGGTATCAGATGCCTTGAGGTTCTGATTTGGGATAATGTTATACTGATGATAAGCTGACCCTAGCTGGGGAAACTTAGGATGAAGATTAAATTTTAGAACCGATGAGGGTTTTAACTCTACTAGACGTTGATTAAATGATCAGGTTTTTTTTCTATGTTTGTAGGGAACTTGAGAATGTCTTTGAGATCCAAGAGGAGATTAAACTGTCTGAGTCTACTGGTATGGAAGAGTTTATCTTTGTATGATGTCCAAGAGGAGGCTGGTGTTTTAAGGGATGAGTGTCAACCCTAAAATTGGTCTGAGATTTTGACTCTTCGGAAAGACTGCTCTAGCAAAGGATGACTAAGTTCTGTCCTATACTTTTAAGAGGTCTTTAGGGTCCTTGTATTAAGCCCAAGAGAAGGCATGAGAACTTCAAAGAAGTCGGAGGGTCCTTGTACAAAGCTCAAGAAGAGGCTGGGATGCTTTTAGGAAGCTTGTGGGTCCAAACCTAAGAAAAGTTCAAGAAAGGTTTCACCGGGAGTAATCCTTTCTTTAGTGAACAGTTCTAGGGTTTGAAGAAATTCAAGAGAGGTTTCACCGGGAATTAATCCTCTTTGGGGAAATGAACTTTTTTAACAATTTTCTAATAGTGACAGTCTGAGAAAAGTTTCACCGAGAATAATGCTTTTCTCTTTGTTCCATATTGTATAAGCCCAAGAGAAGGCAAGACTGTATCTGGAATTCCTATGGGGAACTAGTTTTGACTGTGTTGAAAGAGTAACCACTGGCTTTATCTAGTTCTAGACCTAATTGCCAGGGAAAACTCTAAGTAGATGATATACAGGTATATATATAGATGAAATATATACTGTATGTAAAAGAGGGTAGGAGGACTTACAGGTGAGCAAGCTTCTAGCACAAACAAATATATATATATATATATATATATATATATATATATATATATATATACATGTGCAAGTATGTAAAAGAAAGATGTTTAAAACTTACAGGCGAGCAAGTTTCCATTGTAACAGCTGTATGGTTAGTTGTTCAAGAAATTAAAGAAAGTTTTGATAACAACTATGTTTGAACCTAAATCAAAAGGGAAAGTTTTTTTGAAAAGATTATTGGGGGCTTATACTTAAGGAGAGGCCCAAAAATAACAGTAATCGTACCGTTGATCTGAAAATTGTATCGGGACTTATACAATAACTGAGGCCCAAAAAGGTTTATTTACAAAGAGGGTTGGGTCTTACAACTCAAGGAGAGGCCCAAAGTGTTTGAAAAAGAAAAGAAATGGGACTTACAACACAAGGATAGACCCAGATGATAATGTTTTGAAAAACGACGATCGCGCCGAGATTTTGAAAACACAGTGGGACTTATACAATGACTGAGGCCCAAATTATTTATGTACAACAAGGATTGAGTCTTACACTCTATTAGAGGCCCAAAAGTGTTTTGAAAAAGATTTGTGAGGGTGAAAATAATCAAAACCCTAATTTGATTTTTAAATGCATTTTAATTGAATAAAAATTCAATTAAAATGATCAAAAATATCAAACATGTGTGAAAAACAAGTTGTTACCTTGGATCAATATTTGAAAAATCAAGTTTCATTCATAGAATGATTTGAAAATCATTTGAATTTGCAAAATCAAGAGAAAGAAATATTTTTAAATGTTTAAAACAAATAAAAACATAATTCTTTACAAAAATACCAAATATATGAAATAAATAATATTTTTGTGAAATTTTTGTAGAATAAAATATTTTAACATTTTAGGGAATTTTCAAAAAAAGAACCAATAAAAAATAATTAAAATTGAGGGAGAAATTAATTTTGGAATTAATTAATAAAAACCATTAAAATATGAAAAAAAAAGCAAAAATAGTGAAAACGGCAAAATGGTCTAGGTGGGTGTTGAACCCACGACCTCTTGGCCAAACACACATGCGCGCTACCACTGGGAAGGTGATACATCCTGTGGGGAACTAGTTTTGACTGTGTTGAAAGAGTGACCACTGACTTTATCTAGTTCTAGACTTAATTGCCAGGGAAAACTCTAAGTAGATGATATACAGGTATATATATAGATGAAATATATACTGTATGTAAAAGAGGGTAGGAGGACTTACAGGTGAGCAAACTTCTAGCACAAACAAATATATATATATATATATATATATATATGTGCAAGTATGTAAAAGAAAGATGTTTAAAACTTACAGGCGAGCAAGTTTCCATTGTAACAGCTGTATGGTTAGTTGTTCAAGAAATTAAAGAAAGTTTTGATAACAACTATGTTTGAACCTAAATCAAAAGGGAAAGTTGTTTTGAAAAGATTATTGGGGGCTTATACTTAAGGAGAGGCCCAAAAATAACAGTAATCGTACCGTTGATCTGAAAATTGTATCGGGACTTATACAATAACTGAGGCCCAAAAAGGTTTATTTACAAAGAGGGTTGGGTCTTACAACTCAAGGAGAGGCCCAAAGTGTTTGAAAAAGAAAAGAAATGGGACTTACAACACAAGGGTAGACCCAGATGATAATGTTTTGAAAAACGACGATCGCGCCGAGATTTTGAAAACACAGTGGGACTTATACAATGACTGAGGCCCAAATTATTTATGTACAACAAGGATTGAGTCTTACACTCTATTAGAGGCCCAAAAGTGTTTTGAAAAAGATTTGTGAGGGTGAAAATAATCAAAACCCTAATTTGATTTTTAAATGCATTTTAATTGAATAAAAATTCAATTAAAATGATAAAAAATATCAAACATGTGTGAAAAACAAGTTATTACCTTGGATCAATATTTGAAAAATCAAGTTTCATTCATAGAATGATTTGAAAATCATTTGAATTTGCAAAATCAAGAGAAAGAAATATTTTTAAATGTTTAAAACAAATAAAAACATAATTCTTTACAAAAATACCAAATATATGAAATAAATAATATTTTTGAGAAATTTTTGTAGAATAAAATATTTTAACATTTTAGAGAATTTTCAAAAAAAGAACCAATAAAAAATAATTAAAATTGAGAGAGAAATTAATTTTGGAATTAATTAATAAAAACCATGAAAATATGAAAAAAAAAATAGCAAAAATAGTGAAAACGGCAAAATGGTCTAGGTGGGTGTTGAACCCACGACCTCTTGGCCAAACACACATGCGCGCTACCACTGGGGTGGTGATACATCCTATGGGGAACTAGTTTTGACTGTGTTGAAAGAGTGACCACTGGCTTTATCTAGTTCTAGACCTAATTGCCAGGGAAAACTCTAAGTAGATGATATACATGTATATATATAGATGAAATATATACTGTACGTAAAAGAGGGTAGGAGGACTTACAGGTGAGCAAGCTTCTAGCACAAACAAATATATATATATATATATATATATATATATATATATATATATATATATATATGCAAGTATGTAAAAGAAAGATGTTTAAAACTTACAGGCGAGCAAGTTTCCATTGTAACAGCTGTATGATTAGTTGTTCAAGAAATTAAAGAAAGTTTTGATAACAACTATGTTTGAACCTAAATCAAAAGGGAAAGTTGTTTTGAAAAGATTATTGAGGGCTTATACTTAAGGAGAGGCCCAAAAATAACAGTAATCGTACCGTTGATCTGAAAATTGTATCGGGACTTATACAATAACTGAGGCCCAAAAAGGTTTATTTACAAAGAGGGTTGGGTCTTACAACTCAAGGAGAGGCCCAAAGTGTTTGAAAAAGAAAAGAAATGGGACTTACAACACAAGGGTAGACCCAGATGATAATGTTTTGAAAAATGACGATCGCGCCGAGATTTTGAAAACACAGTGGGACTTATACAATGACTGATGCCCAAATTATTTATGTACAACAAGGATTGAGTCTTACACTCTATTAGAGGCCCAAAAGTGTTTTGAAAAAGATTTGTGAGGGTGAAAATAATCAAAACCCTAATTTGATTTTTAAATGCATTTTAATTGAATAAAAATTCAATTAAAATGATCAAAAATATCAAACATGTGTGAAAAACAAGTTGTTACATTGGATCAATATTTGAAAAATCAAGTTTCATTCAAAACCCACGACCTCTTGGCCAAACACACATGCGCGCTACCACTGGGGTGGTGATACATCCTGTATCAAAACCACCCCATAAATACATATGGGTAACTTGTTTCTAGGCCTGGCCTGGCCCTTGCCCAAGGCAAGACCTAGTTTTGGCAATTTGTATGAAGCCTCTAACTTTCTCATTTCTCCATGGATTGGGACAAAATTTAGGCGTATCCTGCTTAGAATTTCATGAGGAATCCAATGGTGCCCTTGGAATTTTAAGAAAATGTCTCCATTTTAAAATCCGATAGTGATTTCAAAATAGGCCTAAATTTGCATGTTCTATGCTATCTCATCATACAGGCAGCAATAGCATGGTAAATTAGTTCAAACACAATATATATGATATGTATGAGAGGTCTGTGATCAATAGACCTCAAAGCAATGCATGATTTAAAGAGTTCAAGTTGTGATGCACTTACCTCTTGAAGCTTCTTGTGCTATCTGTCAAGTTCCTTGTGCCACAAGTAATTTAATTCTTTGAACACTTTTCATTGATCCCTTAGAAGCTTTTAGGATGATCAAAACCAGCTGGAATCCCCAGGAACACGAATAGCCTTTTTCTTGCAAAAGGGGCAAAAATGACCAAGATAGTAACTCTCTCAAATGGTGTTCCAGATGAGGGAAACCAATTGGGATTGTTTGAGGATGATATTTGGGGTGTGTTTGAGGTCTGGTTTGGTTTTGGAAGTGACTGAATCAAGACATTGCTTGAAAAATGCAGAAAAGTCAAAATTTAAGGTTTTGGAGGTTGACTTTCTGATTTTGGTGTTTCAGATCAAAGGTGAGTGTTTGGACAACTTGGATATGATATATGGGATGTATTTGGATCATGAGCTATGGTGGAATTGTTCTCTAACTCAAAAACTCAGAGATGACTTACAAAAGAATGCATTTTGGCCTAGAGAGAGATTTTGAGGAAAGAATCAGTTGTAGTGCTTTGGTGTACTCAAACTGATCACAAATGAGCTCTATTTGTAGTAGAGCAAGTTTTTTTTCAAGCAATAGTGAATGGCAGCTGGTACAGGCCTTTGGCCAATGGTGATCCAAGGGAATCTTTAGTCTTCTATAGCCATTGACTTGAGGTTAGGGTACATGACTATGATCCTTTGATTCAGAGCTGAATCTTGACTCATTCAGTTAGGAATATCTCAGTCCATGCCACCTTGATGCATCCATTGAATGCTTGGAAACAAAATTGGAGTCTTAAAGCTTTTTAGCCTTTTTAGGGAACTCATGGCTACATGTAGTTCCTTGGATTTGGGAGGCTTGTGGATCAGATCTTTTCACTTAGATGTTATCCTCTGATGTGTCCAAATGGATGACAAGGCTTGGAGTTGTCCAATTTTGCCAAATCGAGCAAAATGCCAAATTCTGCCTTGTACAAGACAGTTGGAAATGGTGATTTTGAGGGGATCATATCTCCTTGCTCAGGTTGAGTTATGGGAGGCTCTTGTGCTTTTTAGAATGCCCTCATATGATACAATATATGTGTGATCATAGTTTATCTTGAAACTATTTGAATCCAACTGAAAAATCCTCATGAACATTGATGTCCAAGGCTGGTAACTTAGGCAGATTTTCACTAAGTGTTGGAAAAGTGTCATTTTCTTCATTTTTGTCATTTTGATCAATCCATAACTCAAAATCCATGAGGATTTGGAATCTCTTGTAGTTGACACTTTTAAAGTATGTCAGATGGACTTTCATTTGAGCTTTGAATGGGAGAAAAAGGCCTTGTGGTTTAGGAGTTATGACCTTGCAAAGTTGGTACAAAATCACTTTTGTTCCATAACTTAGAAAAATTATGGTTTCTTAGGGTTGCCCCTTTTGCAAGAAACCTCACTTTTCTTGATTTTTCTTAATGGATGATGATCAATACCATACATTAACATTATTTTTTACTTAGGGGAACCATATTTGTGAAAAATTCAAAAAAGTCAAACTTGATTTTGTGCACAGTTGACTTTTTATCGGATGAAATCCAAACTGTGCGATCCTTTGTGCAATCAAGTCCTTGACCTAATTCAAACCTAATGGATGGATTCCATATGTGTTTTAGGGTGTCTTGAATCATGTCCCAAGGTTCGAGAGCATGTCTTGGTCAAAAGTCAAAGATACAGTTGACTTTTTCCTTAAAACCCTAATCGTGGCCCAGATGAAATTGAAACTTGTGAATCAAGCTTCTTGGATCAATCCATTGTTGTAAATGGATCAATGTGGTGTATTTGAGGTCCTCAAATAATGTCTTGAGGTCTTGGTTCATGTCTTGCCTCAAAAGTCAACTTAGGGGTGAATTAGGTCAAGAAACCCTAATTCCTGATTTTTTTTTGAATGCATCCCCTGAGGTTATTTTGACTTGATGAGTAGGTCCATGAGGTCCCTTGGGGTATCTTGGGTTATGATTTGAAGCATTGGCTCTTGCCCAGAAGAAAATTTTCATCTGGATGCCTTGGTCGACCAAAACCGTAACTTGGTGACATTGGCGATCTTGAGGCTTGATCCACTTGGAATGTTGCAACTTTGTGCTTGATTCTTGATGTGGGAGTCCTCTTGATCCTTTATGGGTGTTTGAGAGGTTAGACAAGTTGAAAATCATGTCATTTCTTGATTGATCTTTTGCCCAAATGCTCAGAGAGGGCCTAAACCCTAATTCTTGGTAGTAGTGAAAGCTCAACAATCCTTGAGGAAATTGATGAGGCATGATGGTACATCCATATTGTGGTAATGATCTTCACAATGATGGGAAATCATGGTAGTCAAAATTTGGGGTATGATAGTGTGCCCCCTCCTCAGCTGGCTTCGGGGAGCTCCTCGCCCATTCCTTCATCTTCTCAGGGTTCCCCGGTGCCTGAGACAACAAGGTTCAAGCGGATCCGTCAGAACGAGGTGGTGGATCTCAGCCTGGCAGGCGAGAAGAGCAAATTTGAGCTTCCTCCCTGCCTTCACGACAGAAGGTTCTTCGAGGGTTTATCCCTGACGGTTCCTCTGGAAGAGTCCCTAAAGCTCGAGGGCATGGATCACCCGAGCAAGAGGGCAATGCTGGCGCATGATGCCTCTGCGTTGATCCGGGTACTGGAGATGGCGGCGGTCTACCACTACAAGAAAAAATGAGATTTAGGACACTTGATTTGTGACAGTTATCACAAAATCGTCCTTATTCCTGGATTGCGACGGTTGTCACGACAGTTAGGGTCAACTGTCGCAGATTTTTTGCGATAGTTATCACAAAACCGTCCTAATTCCTGGATTGCGACGGTTGTCACGACAGTTAGAGAATAGACTGCGAGATTATTCACGACAGTTATCACAAAACTGTCCTTATTATATTTTTTACTTAACTTTTTATTTTATAAAATAAGTTTTTTGATTAAGCGCTAAATGAAAAGGGAAAATTTGTTCCCCCAATTCATAAAAAATCCTTATCGACTCCTCAACAGGAAATTCATTCCCTCTCAAATAATCAAAAACCCCTCAACGAGAAATTAAAAAAAGGTGTAAATTTTAAAAGAAAAAAATTATGCCCCAATAACATTTCCATACATTCTTATTTATTAATTGTTTTTTTATAAAATGTAAATTTAAATATTAACCTATAATAATTTCAAACCTATAATTATAAAATGAGTGTAAAGTTTAAAACACAAAACATATAGTTATTGATAATAAACCAAAATAACTTTAACACAATATTACTATTTAACCTAAATAAATTTAACACTCTCACTCTAAGCTCACTACAACAAAGCTGTCATATACCTACGGAAGGCTTCAGTAACAACACTAAAATACCGTATGTACATGCTATATAGTGGTGGACAAGAACCGTTCACCCGGTCCAACCCACCAATAACCGGAAAAAAAGCCGAAACGGGCGGGTCCAAACGGTCCAACGGACCTAATGGTTTAATACAACAGTTTTAAGTGGGTTGACATGGGCAGACCGAGTACCCAATTATGAACCGCGGGTACCTTGACCCGCCCGACTGAGATGCTTAGGGTTAGTAATTCTAATCATTTTATTTTACAACCGCACCACAAGCATTCTCCTGCTGTAGCATTCTCTTATTCTCTAACACAGCCGTACCACCGATCAACCATGAAAACCTCCAAGCTTTAACTTTCACCACCGGTCCGCCACCATCATTCACCACTCCGCCACCTTCAACTTTCACCACCACCATGAAACCCTAGATTTAACGCTCACCACCCATCAACGGTCCACCACCATCAAAAAGTTGTGCCTTTCATTCACCATTTACTTCAGTTTATTGTTTTCTTCGTAGAACTTGGCATCAAAGGTATTTCATCTACTTTCTTTTTTTCTTTTTATTTAATCATAATAATTAGGGTTAATTGTGATTTACCCCTGACATATGAGCGAGTTTTGATTTACCCCCCTACATGCCTTTAGGCAACGGTTTTTTTGAAAAAATCGTTGCCAAAATCTGCCTATGGCAACGGTGGGGGGTAAACCAAAACACGCTCATATGTCAGGGGGGTAAATCACAATTAACCCTAATAATTATAAACCTTTTCATTTCTATGGGTTGCTTTCACTCCGAAATTGCCCATCTTCACTTTCCCGAAGACCCTCCTACTGATTTAACCGACTCAATAAAACCTGATCCAGGTACTCACTTTTCAACCTACTTCTCTTCTTTCCTTTTTCTTTTCATTTTACCTTTTTTAGGGTTTTTATTAAATTTTATGTTGTGTATATATTTGCAACTACCATGATGTGTTTTGTTTGTTTGTTGTTTCTTATTATTGCTGAGTTTATGTTGTTGCTACTAAAAATTTGTTCTAAAGCCAAATGGGGATGTTTGGTTTGAAAAAGTTTGATTTTTTAATTTGGGTTTTCAAGTCTGAACTATTATTTTCTGATACTTATGTGTTTATTTGGGCAGATGGAGCATAGTGATAGTAGCAGTTAAAGAACTCAAAGAACCATAGAGCAAGATCCACTAAATTGTAAGTGTGTTCAACTTGTTCTATATTGTGTTTGAAAGTTATGAGTTGTTTCTATGTTCTATATTATGTATGAGAAAGAGTTACTTACAGTTTGTATGCAAATGCCATGATCTATTCCATTACAGTTTGTATGTAATGTTTATTGTCTAAGCTTTCCTAAAAACCATGCCAACTGTTTGAACTATGTGACAAAGAGGTTCAAGTGAAACATCTAGTGTTTCAAACTGATTTTCAAAATGTCAATCTTCTATAAATGTATGTGAACCACAAACTGTAATGTATGTTTCTATTCCTTGTCAAATTGTTTTTATGTTTGTACGTGAACCACAAAATGTTTGAATGTTTGTCTATGAACCACAACTTGTGTATTCTAATTGTTCAAGCAACATATGTTCTAATATCTACATGTATATTCTAAGATATACATTTTGACAGCAAATTATTTTCATGCATATTTTCATAGCTTTTTTATATGAAGTGAAAAACTAAGATTATCTAAATGAAGTAGCATATTATTTTGACAGCAGATTGTTAATCAAAATGAAGTGAAAAACTAAGATTATCTCATACATATTTTCATTTCTTATGAGAGCAGATAAAATGTTTGGTGGCTACTTCATTTTCTGATACACATGACAGTATGAGAATAAATGAATCCAAAATATATCTATCCATTTATTGAAGAATAGAATAAAAAGTAATAAAGTATATCATGTCAAAGCAAATTTCAATAGGAAGTGAATAATAATAGTATTGATTTATCAAAGTGAACACTCATTTTAAGTTCTATCAAAACTAAACACAATATTTTTTTTCTTTAAATCTATATGTTTATGAATAAATTAAAGTTTCCTTCTTCGAATTTTCAGTATATTATAGTTAAAAAAGTTTGAAGATTTGTTCAAATACATGAACATAGTTTATTTAATCTCTTAGAGTTATTTTAATTTAGTATATTGTGATAAATTTATTGCTGTTATTTTTTTTCAAATTATACCTTTTTACAATTTTATTAAGGTTGGTTTTGTTGAAATTTCAGGTCTACTGCTAATCACTTTTTGAAGAGCTAATGGATATACATTTGTGTGAACACTTGTTAAACTTATAGGTGTTAACACTTGTTGAACTAATAGGTATAATTGGCCAACTTGTATGCATAGGCAAATCTGAAATAAAATATTTTTTTAATTAATTGGTTCAAAATGTATTAAGTATTTTATTTAAAAGTTCAAAAACTTTATTGGGCCTTAACATTGTAGTTAGCCCAATAACTTTACTATCAAGTCATGATCATTATATTGAGAAAGATATTTATTTTTTAATGATATTTTGTTTTGATTGTACTGACTTAAGTATCAATGCTTTTGTTATGTGTACCATTTTTATTCTAAGGTAAATGGCCAGAATTTGACCTAATACAAAGAGAAATAGCTTCATATAAATTGGCTCCTTTACTCTGTTGGGACTTGGGAACTTATTGTAAGTAGCTAGCAAGCGCGTGAAATATATTTGGAATTCTTTGATTGAGTTTCTCATATAACATTGAATCTGATTTGATATTTTTATTTGTACTTTTACTGTCAGAATAAAAAATCACATGCCATGGATGCCTTCTGGAAACAATCTAGCATGCAAAGAGACCAAATTTCCAAACAACAAAAGGTTTGAGTTAATGCTTCCATTGCCAACCCAATTCACAAGTTTGCCTTTTTCTTTCTTAGAACTTTAAGCAACTTAATTTTCTTCAAAATTCCGCATTTGGGTAGGTGAAAATTTCCAAAATTTATTTAGATTTACATTGTAATTCATTGTTCTTAAATGCATTGTGAAATTGTTTTTATTGGTGCTGTCGGAGATTGATTTAGGTTCATCAAGATGTGGTGCTTCTATTTTATTCAACTGAATTATTGTATTTTTGTTGTTGCAGAGACATCAACATATGGAGAAGTTATACAGGGCTACCCGTGTTGGAAGGGTATACATATTTTGTTCTTATCTAGATTGATCATTAGCTTTTTATGTTTGAGTTACAAATAGTTTTCTTCTAAGCTTTTAAATAGTGTGTTATGGGTATATTCGGAAACTCTATTCAATATTCATGGTGAGTGACATTATTGTGGCTGTTAGATTGAGGTTATGAACTCATATCTATATCTATATTTATACGTGTGCATATCTAAATCTATAATGCGTCCTTGATTTTTCTGCATCCTTTTAATTTTATATATTTATCTTTTATCAAATTATTCCTGCAAGAGAAAATTTGATTGTGCATAATTTAAATGAATATATATTAGTCACCCAAATTTCCCTGTTGTGATGATAACTTTGTACTAAATTCATCTTCGAATGAATGTACTTTTTCTCAATCACATAATTAATCCATTTCATTTTATGCAACTGAACGAGAAACACTCATGCATTACCATTGTAAAAAATATGCCACTCTGGCTATAGTTAGCCAGTAATAGACATACCAAATTTGTCAAATTTCTATGTAAGTCCATCACTAGTATGGTCTTTGAAGCCAAGTTGTTGTATTGAAAAATAGAAACCAACTATACTTAAGATTCAGAGACATGAATAGTACCTCGTATGAATTGCTAGAATTGATGCAGAGAAATTAATTATTTTGTTTGATATATTCTAATTATTGTTAATTATGTCATGTCTTTTCACGACTGATGTGAAGTAAGAAAGTATACAAGATTAGTATTTTCTTAGCCTCACTCTGAGGAGCACATTCAAAATCTTTCTAATGATAGTAGAACTAAGTACTTTGAAACTTATGGACGTTAGCTAAAAATGAACTTTGCAATGAGAATGTGCAGCTTGTCGGTTTGGCTTGTCTCAATCAAGGTTTCTTAATATTTTCTTAGACTCATGTCGTCTTTTTTTTCCCTATTTCTTGTTACTGAATTTGATCGATATTAAATGTTATGTATACAGGAACTTGAGCCAGAACCATCTTGATGGTCCATTGTCTGCCGAATTTGGGAATCTCAGAAGCATACAGAACCATCTTGAATCGTAATGATTTATTCCTCGTCTAGTGATATGTCCTTCAACAATCTATCGGGTAGCATTCCTCCAGAAATTGGACAGCTGCAGAACCTTGCCTCTCTATATGTTTAGTTATGTAGTGTTTTGAGTTTGATATTTTTTGTTTATCTCTTGCTTGTCATTGATATGCCACTACTTTAACTTTATGGTAGGATTTTGAAAAGGTTATGATTTTCTAATTTCATTAGGTACTGTTTCGATCAAACATGGATCATTTTAACAACTTCGATTTTGATTTAGGTTTAATGACCTTAAATTTTTGTCAATTTTGTAGACCTTACTCATATGGAGCCAACTTTTCTATTATGAGGTTCAAGTGGTAGATAATGGTCAAGGTTCAAGTATACATTTTTGTTTTATACACCAAGTAGTATTTATTTTACAATGCAAGTTAGTGAGGTGAATGGTAATGATGTAACTTGTCTCTTCAAAATTTTATCATGGTGAATTTAAATAGGTTCTTGACCTTATTCTGGATATTGATAATTTTTTTTTGTTTAATAAAATTATAATTTTTCATGGTATTTTGTATTGATTGAATTGAATGTTGTAATAGTATTGGTATTATATTAACATGAAGAGAGGAGATAATGTAGCAAATTTTAATTTTTTTTAAAATAATAAAATTACGGCGGTTCTAAACCGTCACTATTTTAAATGAAATACATAATATATAATTATGGTGGTTACAATCGTCGTTATTTTCAATGAAATATATATTATATAATTATGGCGGTTACAACCTTCGTAATAATATATTGGAGGCTGTTTCAAAACCATCGCAGAATGTTACGGCAGTTGGAGCGACAATTTTACAAACCGTCGTAAAACAGCCTCGCGACACATGTTTTTACAATAGAATAGGAACCGTCGTGAATTGCAATTTGCGTCGGTTGTAACTTACATAATCTACCAAAATTAACCGTCGTAATTTTTCAATTTTCTTGTAGTGTACGTTGAGGAAGACTCCCCCTCCAAAACAGAGCTAAAGAAGGCCCATGCGACGATATCAACCTTGGAAGAAAAGGTGAAGAAGGCCAAGGAGGAGGCCAAGACTGTTGAAGACGTGAGGCGGAAGTCCCAGGAGGAGGTTGCTAAATTGAAAGGGGAGAATGAGACCTTGGTTGCTTAGAAGAAGGTTGGTGAAGACCTGGTCGAGCAGATGAGGTCTGCGGCGGCTCCGGCTGAAGATGAGCCTGACGAGGTAAAGGCGCTAAAAACTCGGGCCGAGCTGGTTGCTCGCATTGTGGGGGCGGAGGACGATGTTTGCGCCATCGGGGAGGAGTCCTTCAACAATGTTGTGGCCCAACTTAAACTTATGAATCCAAGGGTTCAGCTGTCTACGGAGGGGACCAATTTTCTGAGCCATGTTGAAGATGGCAAGATTGTTAATCCCGATTTCCTCCAGATTGGCGATGAGCATGCCCATATCCTTGACGAGAAGTCTCAGCCGACGCAGCCTATCCCTGAGGAGGTCGGGCAGATGGAGGAATAATGGCTCCTTTTTGTTGTTGTGATATTTCTGACCTGCGTGCCATGTTTTATGTAATTTTATTATTCTGTATGGGGCGTTGCCCCTTTATCATGTAAGAAGCACAATTGTGGCCTTCGTGGCCACTAATTATTTTGATATGTATGTGTTCGGCCGTCCTGGTCGGTTTTGTATGTTTTATACTCGTGCATGGTTTTGTTTGTTTTTATTTTTGCTAAGTGTAGTAACTTTGCTCGCTATGTGTGTGTGCCCGTAATAAGGGTAACTTCGAATGATTTGTTGTTTTGGGGTTTGCTCGACTTAGATGTGTTCGGCAGTGAGGGGGACTGGTCGAACGACCCGGGTAGCTTCCGGGCATGAGAGCGGAGCTCAGGTCGCGTTTGAGGCTTGAGTTCGCGGCGTGAACCTCCCATCGCGAGCTGGGTGTTCTTTATACCATGGTACTTTGACGACGGCGGGCTCAGTTGAGGAACCGCCGTCAGGCAAGGGTCCTGCTCGTTCTTGAGCGGGATCATGCCTTAGGTGATATGCGACGCTTGTACCTGGGAGTGCATCGTAGTCGGGATGTTATGTTCGAAGCAAACTGACGATCAGGGCCTTAGCTATAATATTGTTTTAGCTTTTCGGCGTTTCATGGTCAAGCAAGTTCTTCCCCGTTGAGGTATTTCAGTTAGTAGGCTCCATTCTGCGTCTTTGCTCGGACGCGATAAGGGCCCTCCTAGTTTGCGGCGAGTTTGCCTTCTCGAGAATTCTTGTGGTTCCTTCTTAAGACGAGACTGCCCACTTGGAATTCCCGCCGAATAACCTTGGCGTTGTGCCTGATCGCAATTTTTTGTTTTAATGAGGCTTCGCGGAGGGCTGCTCCTGATCGGACCTCTTCGACGAGGTCGAGCTCTTCTCTCAGTGCCTCGTCGTTTGTCTCCTCGTCCAGGGGTAATTCAGTCCTTCTGGATGACACGTGTGCGCCGTAGTCCCATAAGCTAGGCGGAAATGAGTTTCCTCGGTCGAAGAGTAGGGTGTAATGCAGTAGGCCCAGAGTACGCTGTGCAGTTTCTCGACCCAGGTTTTCTTTGTTTCGTCCAGCCTTCGTTTGAGGCCTTGCAGGATTACTCTGTTTTCCGCTTCGGCCTGCCCGTTGGTTTGGGGATGTTCGATGGACGCAAAATGTTGTTTTGTGCCTAATTGGGCGATGAAGTCCTGAAACTTTATGTCTGTGAACTGTGTCCTGTTGTCGGTGACTATTGCTTGTGGGATGCCGAAGCGGGGAAGGATAGTTTGCTTATAGAAGCGAAGTATGTTGTGGGCCGTTATTTTGGTCAGAGCCTCTGCTTCTATCCACTTTGTGAAGTAGTCAATGCCCACTATCAAGTATTTGTTCTGGTTTGACCCTACGACGAATGGTCCCAAGATGTCCAGGCCCCACCATGCAAAGGGCCACGGGGAGGACATAACTTTGAGCTCGTTAGGTGGAGTTAGGTTCATGTCCCCGTGTCTTTGGCATTTGTCGCACTTCTTCACGTGTTCTTTTGCATCATGCTACATGGTGGCCAGTAGTACCCCGCTCGAAGGGCCTTCCTAGCGAGGGATCTCCCCCCGAGGTGTTGGGTGTTGATTCCCTCGTGGATCTCGCGCAAGACGTGGGCGACCATCTCTTCCTTGACGCACTTGAGTAAAGGGATGGAGAATTCTCGCCTGTAGAGCTTGTTTTCGACTAGGACGTAGGAGTAGGCTCTACGCCTGACTATGCTAGCCTCTTTGGGGTCGGATGGAAGTTCATCCTTAGCGAGGTAATTATAAACGAGGGTCATCCAGCAGTTGTTGTCGCCGATGACTTGCACGTCGAGGATCGTGGGGGGTTTTCTCGATGCTGGGTCGAGGGAGCACCTCATGGATGAAGGATTTGTTTCCGCCCTTTTTCTTTGTGCTCGCCAGTTTGGACAACACGTCTGCTCAGACGTTATGTTCGCGGGGAACATGTTTTACTTCTACTGTAGTGAACTTAGTCATTTTTTCTTTGACCAGGGACAAGTATTCGGACAGGTTGTCGTTCTTGGCCTGATATTCTCCTCGAACTTGAGCGGTCACGAGCTGAGAATCTGTGCGGATGACGACCTCTTCGGTCCCCAGGTCCTCGGCTAGGCGTAGGCCCGCGAGGAAGGCTTCATACTCAGGTGAGTGAGACTTCGACGATGATTCCCTCGTCATTTTCCAAGATGATACCTGCCCTGCTTCCTGCTGAGCTGGATGCCCCGTCGTCGAAGATGGTCCATTTGCGCTCCCCGTAAGTGGGGGAGTCTGTGAACGTCATTTGGGCAACGAAGTCGGCTAGCGCCTGGGCCTTGAGGGCCTTTCTTCTCTCATATTGAATGTCGAACTCGGATAGTTCCAACGACCACTTAAGCATTCTGCCGGCCATATCTAGTCATCCTAACAGTTGCTTTACGGATTGATCTGTTCGGACCATGATCGTGTGGGTCAGAAAGTAGTGCTTCAGTCTTCGCGCAACGTTAATGAGGGACATAGCTACCTCATCTATTTGCTGGTATCTCAGCTCTGGTCCCTGCAATGCTTTGTTTGTGAAGTATATAGGCTTTTGCCCATCAAGCGTTTCGCGGATGAGGGTGGCGCTAACTGTCTCGATTGCTACGGCAAGGTAAAGGTACAAAGCTTCGTCGTTATCTGGTCGAGAGAGAATTGGAGGTTCTGATAGTGCTCGTTTTAGATGGAGGAGAGCCTGGTCGCATTCCTCCATCCATTCAAACGCTGCCTCCTTGCAGAGGAGTTTTAAGAAGGGCAGAGCATGCTGGGCAGACTTGGCCACGAAACGAGATAATGAAGTGAGCATCCCGTTGAGGGATTGGATGGATTTCTTTGAGCTGGGCATTGGAAATTCGGAGAATGCCCTGCATTTGTCGGTGTTGGCTTCGATTCCTTGTTCCGTCAGGTAGAAGTCGAGGAACTTGCCTGCCCGCACCCTGAAAGTGCATTTCTCCGGGTTGAAATGCATCCGGTATTTCCTGGCTTGCTCGAAGACCTTTCTTAAATGGGCTGTGTGATTGGTTTCCTCGTGGGATTTCACGACCATATCGTCCATATAGACCTCGAGCATGTCGCTGATTTCTCCTCGGAAGACCTTGTTCATCATCCTTTGATAGGTCACACCAGCATTTTTCAAGTCGAAGGGCATTACGTTGTAGTAATAGTTGCCCGACTCGGTCATGAAGGCCGTGTATTTTTTGTCACCTTTCACCATTGGTATTTGATTGTAGCCCGAATAGACATCCATGAATGATAACAGTTTAAACCTGGCAGAATTATCAACAAGTTTATCAATATTGGGGAGGGGGTAAGCATCTTTAGGGCATGCTCTATTGAGATCAGTATAATCAACACACATACGCCACTTTCCATTAGATTTTTTGACGAGTACATCGTTGGACAGCCAAGTGGTGTACTTGGCTTCCGAAATAAAGTTTGCCTCGAGGAGGTCTTTTACAGCATGTTCTGCAACCTCCGTTTTCTTCGGAGACTGCTTTCTCCTACGTTGTGCTATAACCTTGACGGTGGGGTCAATTGTGAGTTGATGGCAGGTGACAACAGGATCTAAGTCGGGCATTTCCGCGACGCTCTAAGCGAACAAGTCTGCATTTTCTCAGAGGCAAGCTTTGAGTTGTTTCCTCGCTATGCCGGGGAGCCCGATCCCTATCTTTACTCCTCGCCGAGGGTCGTCGCTGAGCAGGACGAGTTCGAACTAGCCATCCGGAATCGGGCGCATCGGATGGGAGCCATTGCTGGTGCTGGTCCCAGTGGATGAGCTGGTTGGGCAAGTCTAGGTCTCCTTCTGATCATCTTTGGAGAAGCGGTTGTCGAGGTCGATAGAGTCGACGCGTGGCAGTGGCTTGGCTTCCTTGGAGCTGCTGGGAAAGGCTGGCTTGTTGGACGTCTTCGGCTTGGCGGCGATGGTGTTGAGTCCTTTGGTGGCCGCTTCGAAGCATCTTCTGGCAGCCTCGATGTCCCCGTGTAAGGTGGCGATCATACCCTTCGAAGTGTAGTACTTCATTTTGAGATGAACACTTGACGGTACAACCACCAATTTGGCCAAGGTTGGCTGCCCTAATATGCACTGATAGAGAGACGAGCAGTCGATAACCAGGAATTAGACTTTGATAGATTTGGCCGTCTCTGCAGATCCAAAAGTCACGATCAACTCGACATATCCCTAGGGCTTTGTCACCGACCTGTTGAAGCCCTGCAGATCAGAGCCCACATAGGGAGTGAGGTGCAATTCATCTAGCTGGAGGGTTGAAAACAGATGCGAGTACATGATGTCGACTGAGCTGCCTTGGTCACCTAAGATTCGACGAACATCAAAATTTGCCATCTGGGCTCTTACGAGCAGTGGAATGCTTGAGTTTGGGCCCCCCCGAGGAGTTCCTCTCGGTAGAAAGAGATGGGGACCGATTTTCCCCGGACCTTGTCAAGTGTTGTACTCTTGTTGGAGCTCGTGCTGAGTAGGCGCTCGAACTTTCTTTTCAAGGAGCCCACGGTGACTTTGTTGAAGCCCCCTCCGGAAATGACCATGGAGGAGGGGAAAGTTTCCCACGGGCTGTGGGCTGCGAATTAGAGGGGAGCGCTGAGCTCTTTAGGAACATAGAAGTCCTCAGGCCGCGATATGCTCATGGCGACCTGGAGGTTTATCTCTTTTGAGAAAGGCACCTCTTCCTCGACTTTCTTCGACTCTTGGGCTTCTTGTCGGAGAGTTTTCTTCTGCTTCGTGAACTGATTCAGGTGGACGTCCCTGATCAGTATCTCTATGGCATCCTTTAGGTGGGTGCAGTCGTCAGTAGTGTGGCAGTGACTTTTGTGGAAACAACAGTATTTTGACTTGTCAGCGTTCGGCTTAGCCGGTATCTGCTTAGGGAATCGAACCCCTGCTTGTTTGAACTTCGAGTTGGCGCATTCGAAGAGGATTTTCTCCCTGAAGACGGTCAGGGGAGTATAATCATGAAAGTGGCCGAAGGGCCCTTTGTTGTCCCGTGATTCCCGGGGACGATCTTCACGTCTTCTATCTCCCCGACGGGATGTCGAGGGTTCATTGCTTTTGGAGGTCCGAGCATTTTCTTGGTGGCGTGATACCCGGGCGGAGCTGGCCGCCTCTTTCTCCTCATACTGGATATATGCTTGTGCCTTGAGGAGGAAGGCATCCAGAGTCCTGGGAGGAGAAATACCAACGGGTTTGACGAACTCTGTGCAGGGACAAAGCCCTCGCTCGAGCAAGAACTTCTTCATGTCATCGGTGGTGGGGACCTGCACGACTTCTTATTGAACCTCTCAATGTACGCTCGGAGAAGCTCATCTTTCCCTTGAATTATGGCCTCAAGGGAGGCTTCGGTCTTTGGGTGGCGGCGAGATTCCCTGAAGTATCTGGAAAACATTCTCCCCAGTTATCTCCACGAGGTGATGGACTCGTCGGGCAGTTGTTTATACCAGGTCATTGCTCCCTTCCGGAGCGTGGTAGGGAACATACAACATTTGACGGCGCCCCGGACGCCACGATAGTCAAGCAGTGCTTTAATATTTTTGATGTGCTCGTCAGGGTCTGTCGTACTATCGTAAGTGCCCAAAGACGGTGGTTTCTCCAAGCCCTTGGGGAGGCGCATAGCCATGATCTCCTGAGACAATGGGCCGTGAGGCTCGTCGCCGCTGCTGGAACTGGTCCATGATGGGGAGCGGGTGCTTCGCTCGGGGACAACACAGTGTATTCTGCGGGGAGACGGTATTCGTGCCCGACCCTTCGATCTGATAGGGGGTGAGCGTTGGTCTCTCGTGGTCCTCTTGTTGCTTGGGGAGTACTAGTTTCGCAAGGAAACATGTTCACGTTTCTGGAAGGCGTGGGACTCTGGCTCCTGGCGCACTCGACGATCACCTTCGCGTCAAAGAGGTGTACTTCCGAATCGTCGACAATCTTTCCTCGGCTGAGGGGATCTTGGTCGGGCAGATTCTTCCAAGGCCCCAATCCTCTCGTTTTGTTGGAGGACTAAGAGGTTGGTTTTGTTGAGAGCTTCAAGAAGTGCCGCCATGGTCGGATTGGTGTTGGGCGGAATTGGAACGGCCTGAAGGTCCAGGGAGGGCTGGTCTTCAACACGATTAGTGCGAGTGAGGGAGGGAAACATGGTGGCCCCATATCTCAGATGGTGGGCGTCGCCTCCGAAGAAAGGAGCAGTCCCGTCAGTATCGGTCTTATTGACGGAGAGAAAAGCAGGGTTGCGAGCCTCACGAACGTGATCTTGGCTTGGCATGATCGGAGTCTTGGACAGAGAGTTGTTTTGGTCTTGAATCTGAGGTGGATGGTAAGACGGGGATAACAAGTTTCCCACAGACGGTGCCACTGATCTTGGCGGTTGATCAGAACCTGAAGTGGGCCAAGAAAGACGTCTGTGATGCTGGGTGTGTGAGATTAGGAGGGGGTGTACCTGCAAGGCACTCCGATGCTAAAGTAAGAGTCAGGAGAGGAAAAAGGCAAGTACAAAGTATGTGTTTCTTAGGATGATTTTGAATACCTGACCCTCTCAAATGAGAGGGTTTTTATAGTGCCCTCAGCACGTAACGGTCTCTATTTTCGGGGCGAAATAATCATTTCCCGAAGAATAGGTCATTTCCAAAAACTAGCCGTTAGGATGGGCAGAGGTGCCCGAAACTAGCCGTTGACACGGGCAAAGTCGCTGTTGCGGGCACGGGCGTCGTGACTGTTTCTGGATGGTAGAGCCGTGCGTGACGGGCAGGAATGCCGAGGAGGAGCAGGTGACCCTGTGGGCCCTCTGACCATATGTGCCCGGCAGAGGGGCAGAAAGGTAAATGCTGCCCCATATTGGCTGGACATAGGCAATTGGGTTGTTCTGGGAGCAGAAGTGGATTGGATCATGCCTAGTCATTGGTCCAGTCTGGAACAAACAACAACAATAACGAGGCAGCAACCTCAACGACAACCACAATACCACCACCACCACCACCACCACCACCACGAACAACAACAACAAACAACAACATTAATGGAGAATTAGTACATGTTGAAAATGTGATGAGAGACTCAAAGAAAAGTGTTGGTTTGAGGTTCAAGCTTCCTTCCTCCTTGGAGAATAATGGTGTTTCATTTTCGTTCGCTAGAGAGGAATACTGTTTCAGTTTCGTTCGCTAGCTAGGGTACAAAAAATGAATGAGACTTAACATTAACATTAAAACTAAAGGAATAAAAAAATGGTTAGAGAGTTTTTATCTCGGTTTTCATAAAATACGAGGGAACATATCCGCCGTAAAAACTATAAAAATTAAAGGCGCCTTTATAGTTCTAAATAACACACAAAATTGCATGCGCTGGGAATCGAAGCTCAAACTCTGAGCAAATTGTTATGTTGGTTTTTGGAAAAACCGAGATAAAAGATTAAGTTTTTAAAAAATATAACTGACGCATTTTAGATCTTTTGACCTCGGTTTTTCAATAGTTGAGGTGGAATTTTCGTCATGAAATATATTATTTGTAATAGTGTTTGATGTAATATAATTTTGAATGTCATTTAATTAATATTGTTTCAATATCAAAATTTTAATATTTTATGAAGTACGATTCTATATAATATTAGGTGGAGTGTTGCGTATTTTTTATTTAAAAGATAAAATAGTCATTTTAAACGTGCCAAGTAAATTTTCTTTTACAACCCAATAAAATTTGAATATAAAATTTTCCTAGTATCATTTGTGTTGTGAATTGATGTCATCAAGAAAAGAACAAACCAAAAATGAGAAAAAGATTGAGTTTCTTGAACAAACACAAGAAACCCTATTAGGTTTTACAAAAGGGAGAGAAGAAGAAAGAAGAAGAATAAGAATTGGTTAAATATGTTTTTCTATTCACTTTCTCAACAAGGGTTCAAAGATTACAAGTGAATATTGTCGCATCTCGAAAAATACATAATCGAAAATACGATCCTCCCGCAAAAGGCGCGGAAGAAAATGCGATTCGACAGAGTCGCCACCGAACTTTATTTATCCCAAAATGTCGAGAAAATCTTTAAAGAGATAAGAACATGGTCATCGCAACTACATTCTGGGTTCGGAAGTCGGTTACGTAAGAGGAAGGTATTAGCACCCCCTACGTCCGTTGTACTCAACGGGAACGTCTTAATTCGAATTGTGATGAACGTTAGCTAAACTTATTTGTTTTCTTCTAAATGAGTAAATGCGAAAAGGTAAGATAAAAGGAATCGATGCTAGGGGAGATGAATGGTTTTAGGATAGGGTGCTCGCCAAGGATTGAGGCCCCTGTGCCTACGTATGCTCATTCGGACGAGAATGAGGAATCAGAGCAATCGTAGTTCAACTACGTGAAAAGGTTTGGACGAAAAAGGTGGAAAACAGAAAGGTAGAAAAATGGAAGGTAGACACAAACGGAGGAAAAAGAAAAAGGTAGCTCGCCAAGGATTAGGGCCCTTGTGCCTACGTATCTTCATTCGGACGAGAATGAAGAATCAGAGCGTTTGTAGTTCGTGGAACTACGATTTGTTGGGTTTGGGTTAGAGATACGAAAGATTGAATGACAAACAACCCAAGGGGCAATGCCTCGAGAGCAGTCACTCAAGAATCTAAGAAATGAAAAACTCCAAGAACTCAGTTCTTTCGTAATTTGATTGGAAAGGTTTTGAGAAAGGTTGAAAGTTTTAAAGTCAAAATATTAAATGAACAACAACCCAAGGTGTGCGCCCCAAGATCCATTCATTCGAATATCCAAGGAATGCTAGACTCCAAGAACCTCCTTATTTCGTAAGTTGATTGAGAAAAAGTTTGAGAAAATTGAATCGGATTAGGGTACGCGAGGAGTTCGTTTGCATGAGAGCGAGGAGATGAGGTTTGATTTGTTAAGTGGTTTAGGGTGACTGACGATTATTCGATAAATGAGACGTTGGTCTCGCAACCAATTAATTTGGGCATTACTGGGATGCTAGATCCCAACGACACCTTTTTCATTCGGTTAATTTATGAAATATCATTTGATGAACAATGAAGGTACCATATGGAATGCTAGACTCCAATGGCGTACCTTTGTCCAAATAATTAGGGCGAGTGTTTAGAAATGAAAGGTTGAATGATCACAACCCAAGGCTTGCGCCCCAAGAGTAGTCATTCAAGAACCCAATAAGTGCTAGACATCAAGAATTCAATTCCTTCGCGATTTAATTAAGAAAAAACGATTTGATTATGTGGTTTGAGTATTTTAATCGAATTAAATAATTAGAAGTTTTGATTATATTAAGTGAAAATTAATTGTTTTTTTTAGAAAACGAAAGACGGAACGATCACAACCCAAGGCGTGCGCCCCAAGAGCGATCGTTCAAGGATCCAAGAAGTGCTAGACCTCAATAACCCACTACTTTCGTAATTGAATAAGAAGATATTTTGAGAAATAGAAGATTTAAATTGTGTCAATTCGATTTTAATCGATTAAAGAAAAAAAGATACTTAGTGTCAAATTAAGGTTTTGATTAATTGGACAAATAAAATAAATTGATCATTAATAAATTTTAATTATAAGTAATTACCAAATTCAAATAATAAAAACTAGATGGAGGATATAATAGCAATGCTGCTGCCAAGGCTCCACACCGATTGGGCTTTCGAAGGCCCAATTCAAAAATAAGCTTGGTCCAAACCCTACTAGGAATTGAAACAATGAGGGGAAAAATAAAACATACGACCGTTCCATCCCATCCACTGGCCATACGTACAACCTTTGAATGGCTAAGAAAAAAACTAAAAAAACTGACAATCAATGCTATTAATGATGAAAATAAATGATACTCCCTCTGTCCCACAATGAATGACCCAGTTGACATTTCACACATATTAAGAAAAGTGTAATGATTAAAGAGATAGGATGAATTTTTTACTAAAAAACCCTTTATCATGTATTGGGAGTGATGAAAGTGGTAATGATTAAAGGGTAAAATTGGAAAAAAAGAATTAATTTGTATTGTAAATTGTAATGGGTCATTCATTTTAGGACACCATATTATTCTAAATGGGTCACTCATTGCGAGACGGAGGGAGTACAAAAAATGGGAAGATAAGTAGGTCAGTGCCCCTACCTATAGTCAGAACAAGGAAAAGAGATTAAATGAAGACAAACATTATGATGTGTCATCCATTAAAATCGGCTAATCGTGTGATTTAATTGGGAATTTCCACCAATTTCTATTCAATACTTATTACAACTATTGAATTTCCAATGAATTAAGAAACCAACAGAACCCAAATACTCTCTCTCCTGGGAAGCTTAAGCGAGTATCTCATCTCCCCTTACTCTCTCTCTCTTTTAAACGTAAACAAACCATAAACCTAATGGAAAACCAAAATCAACTCTAGGACGGTTTCTGAAGAACACGATGGTGTTTGTCAGCGCACAACCTAAATTCACATTTCACAAGCTAAATGCACATACCACCAACATGAAAATTGTCATACATATCATTCTAAAACCCAATCTAAGACCAATTTCATTAAACAAGCATCATGTACACAGATCAACCATAAATACCAAATTGAAACCCTAAAGTGAAACCACCTTAAGTATACCATAAGCACACAATCCAGTAGCATACCATCATGGAGGTACACAATAACGATTCGTATGGCTTGGAATCAACATAAAAGAGGCTCGCCAGAGCTTTTCAACTCCTGCGAGATTTCGGTGATAGTGAAGTTACCTCAGGTATGTGGTCTGTAACACCCCAAAATAATTATAATATTTATTTAATTGATTTATTAAGATTATTAAGTGTTTTCGGTGAGTTTTGATGAAAGATAGTTGTTAGAGTAAGAGTTGTCTCTGTAAGTCATCTCTATGTTTTGATGATAACAATGAGTATTTGGGAAAGAACTATTTTATGTTCTAATGTGTGTTGTGTGCAAATCATAATCATAGAAGATATCAGATCCAACAAACACTAGCAAGATGTGCGTAAATGATCATATGCGAGTTACTATGTGTAACACAAGTCGCAAGAAGCAAGTATGCTTCTGTATCTGATCATAATCAGATAGATCTAAGGATGCCGATATTGCTGTTGCAATGCTCTTATGGATGATACTCTGAGAGTGGTTATGATTCTGAAGATAGCGAAGCTTATGAAGAGATAATCTTGTGGAGAACCAAAGTGCTGAAGATTCTCATGACTTGAAGTTCTGAAGGCTAAAGGCTCTGAAGACCAAGTGCAGAAAGACTCTGAAGACTGAAGTGTTCTGAAGATTATGGTTCTAAAGGTCAAGTGCTGAAGACTCTGAATACAACGTTCTGAGTGAACAAGGTTCTGAAGATTCTGAAGACTTGAAGCAGTGAAGATAACGGGTTTCAAGACAAGTGCTGAAGCTCTGAAGACAGATTCATAATGGACAAGTTCTGAATACAGAAGACTTGAAAGTTCTGAAGACCTAGTTATAAAGTCTCTACTCATGCTTCAATTAATTACCATCAAAAGCCTCTGAAGATTTGAAGACAAATGTTACCGTTGGCAATGATTGTACACCGAACTAAAAGATCTATCCCATCACTTCTTCTACAGTAAAAAGAATATATGGCAGTACAACTTTAATCATTACATAACGACTCTTTTTAAACAGCCAAAAGCTCTTCAACGGCTATAATTTACTTGGCTATTTAAAGGAAAGTAGAATGCGCTTCTGAGGTGTCGATGTGATGATAGTCGCAACGATGAGTTATCGTTGTTACACTAAACATTTAAAGCTATCACCATTAACACACGACCATTGTTGTTGAAGCTAAAAGATCATCATTCAACACAACAACAATCAATTGGAACAGAAGCTGTTGATGAACAAGACAACATTGCAAATTAATCAAGTCATCAACCAAACTGCATCATTTGAGCTATATTGAAGATCTGAAGCAAGGAGTTGTTGCTCGAAGCTTGCTCAACAAAGAAGATGAAGAAGATATACAAAATGTCATTCAACTGTCAAATCAACAAACATCTTTGTAGAATAAAAAGATAGCAAGGAGCTGTTACTCATATCTTTCTAGAACACTGAGTGTTCGTTTGTACTTAAACTTAGGAGTTATCTACTTATTAAGAAGCATCGTTGTAATCTCCAGAACAACTAATTCTACGTGAATTAGGATTTCTCAAGTGATCAGTGTGATCGGAGACTTAAGAAGACAATGGCTTGGTGTCGTTGTGGAAATTCTGAAATATGGTCAATGATAGTCATATCTCAAAGAGGATCAAGTGTGAATCAGACTCTTGTGAGATCACTGATGGAACTCATTAAAAATCCTGGAAGAATGGTCAGTAAACGTTATATCTGTGAATCGGATCCCTGGATGTTTAGCTGTGAAATCCTGATAGTAGATCTTGCGAGATTGGAACCTATTAGATCAATGTTCGTTATATTCATTAAGTTGAATCCCTGAACGGTTCATTGTGGGTTAGTCACAGATGCGGTTATGTAGGATGTTAGTCACCGGCTGTTGCCCGTGCATCTGTAATCTGTGTTGATTATAGTGGATTAAGTCCTTGTGTTCAAGTAAAGGGCGAAATCACCTTGGAAGGGAGGACTGGATTAGCTTGAGAATGGCTCAAGTGAACCAGGATATATCGTGTGTTCTTTACTCTTGTTTATGCTTATTTCATTGTTTACGTTTCTGTATCAATTATCATAACCTTGCATTAGCAAGTCAGAACCTTGCAACTAACTCTGATAAGCTTCCGCATTGCAAGTCTGATTCAAGCATCGCTAATTCAGATTCTCCTTGTCACTTATACTTCATGCATCGCATAATCTGAATGACGCTTCACAAGTCAGAGTCTCTCGACACAACTCTGATATACTCTCAAGACGTTAACAAAAAGAGGCAAAAATTATTAACGAGTTAAAACATAATTCAAACCCCCATTTCTTGTGTCTTTCTCACACCTTAAATTGGTATCAGAGCCCCGGTTCTGCTATTGATGGATATCAAACACTTAACAGTTTCAGAAAAAGATCTAGATATGGTGTGTAGAAATACTCTGGGTAAGATTTCAATCCACTTACAATTCCAGTATCAGTTCAGAAGATGATTGTGTACTAAATTGTAATCAAACGAATTACAGGGGCAAGTCACTGATTATTGAAGTTTTGTTGTCGTCAACAAAGTAATCTTCCTCTCTAAAACTTAGAGAGAAGATTGAAGAATCAACTAACAAGATAGATTCATCAGATAAGTAGTAATATCTGTTGAATGCCTATCTTAGAAGATACGTTTGGATAAACAACGTATTTGCTCAAGATTGAATCATCAGAAAACAAGAAATCTTGTTTACTGAAGTTTATTTCCTTATGAGTTTTTGAGATGTTTTCAAGAAACAGATTAGTCCACCCTTGATTTTCTCATTTAAAGCTCATTAAGAATTTCTTTATGTAAAGAAGAAAGATTGTTGTTCTATGATTCTGAACTTCAGAATTAAGTCTGCAAAAGAAACCTTGCAGAAAACTGAAGAAACTTCAGAAAGAGGAAATCTAGAGATTCATTTGGAATCTAATTATGAATAATGTCTGAGTTAAAATAACATAGACGACTGAGTTGCTGTCAATCCCTGATGGACTAACTCTAAACAAGTTAGATCAGCACTGCTAGAACAAGAGTGTCATGCAAGATATGTCATGTGTTACTCACAGGTTTTGATGATACTTGTATCTGAACAAGCTCTGCATCTGCTCGAAGAAACAGAGTCAGAAGATGTTATGAAATGTCAATCAATTTTCTCGATTACATAACCTCTCAGTAGTTTATGTTTAAGTAAAGAAACCAATGGCCTTCTGAAAACAAGGAAGCTTGATGAAAGATGGACATTCTGATAATAAAGATCAGAATCTATGAGGGTTGCTCTCAGAAATCAAATGAATGTGTCAAACGGAAAAAGGAAAAGATCATCTGAAGAGAAGATTGATTCTAGTTTTCAGACTAAAGATTCTAGTTTAGAGGATATCTATATTCTTCAACGACAGATTTCAACGTCAGATCACTCTGAAGGAAGCAGAAGCTGAAAGACGACGATCAGAAGCTCAGAGTCAGGATGGAAAGTACTCACATGAAGTATCGCAGTAAAGATTTCATACTCTCTAAGGTATGACTCTTCTTATCAATGACTAATTAAATATTACTGCAAGTTCAGATTGAAAATTAAATGGTAATTAAAAACATTAATGATATTCTCTTTTTCCAAGAAAAATCTTTTGATTAAATCTCTGGATAATGTGTTCACTCATTATAACATCTGTCATAATTACATATCTTGAGTAATCATGATATATTCCTGAGAACACAAGTCTTATAAAAAATAAGCTAACAATCTTTTGTATAACATAAGTAATTCTATTCAATATCCTTAAGTCAAAATTCTGCTTTACTGTTTCTACCTGCCCATTATTTTCAAAATCTTATAGTACTTCCCTTTGAATCAAGACTGTTCACGATATCTCATTAAATCAAAACTCCTATCACGTGATATGTACTTGATCTACGTCATCTCTAGGTTAGGTACAACTCATCATGCCTATTTAGATGTATATAAGATACCTCTCCATATCAAAAGATATCACATTTAAATTCTTCTATCACATAAAACATTAGTGTCAAAACTCTGTCCTCCATTTACCATAATGCCTCCAATAACCTTTTTAGGAAATGAAGACCTGCTTGAAATTATTTCTGAAAAACAATTTGTAATTAATGTTCCTCCTCTTATGAGTAACATAGCTAGCAGCCTGGTAGATGCGTTTTATGATCAACAGTGGACGAGATACTCCACCATGTTGGAAAAACCAATTTACGTGAATCTAGTTAAGGACTTCTGGAAGCATGCATTCCTTGATCATGAAAGTGATCGTATCACTTCTTATGTGTTTGAAGTCCCCATCTATATCAATCCCTTTTCAATAACTCTCGCAACTGGTTGTGAAAACGTTCTTTCCTGCAAATAAATTTGCCTTTCTTCATGACCTGTCATCAGAATATAAACCTTCCAATCCTGAAAATCTTCTACCCATTCCCAAAGCCTGGTACAAGCTTGTGCTGTCCAATTTTCTTCCCAGAGAAGAAAACCATGACAAACTGCGATATCATGACCATGCATTTATTTATTTTCTGATGAGGGATATTCAGATAAACCTTCCATACACAATCTTCAACTGTCTCTGGACATCCATCTCTGAGTCCAGAAATCGCACAAAGTCTTACATTCCTTATGCAAGAGTTTTGTCTGAGATTTTCTTCAGAGAAGGAATAGTGAATCTAATCAAAGAGAAAATAGCAGAAGATGGTTCTGAAAACTTTCCAGAAGATTGCTTGTTGAAGACTAAATGTGAAGTCTTTTGTGGTTAGGAGAACATGGCCTGTTCTGATGAGTTAATCATGTCTTGTGTCCTTGTTGTTGTACTCTTGTCTGATTAATAGTTTAATTAATCATCTTATTATGTGTCATATTGTCTATGTATTAATGAAACATCTCCTTTGGAGTAAATAACTTATCTCTTCTAAAAACTCCTTAAAATATTTAAATAATTACGATTAGAAGTATTATTATCAAATGGAAACCCTCTGGTTTCCAGACTCTAAAGACGTGAACGTGACATCTAATTAGAAAATGTTCAATGTGTTCAACCTTGTTATATCTTAAATCATTATATCTACTTAAAGAATGCATAGTGAGCAGTAAAATTCTTGGAAATGATCAAACCATGATTATCCTCATTTAATATTTCTTACAGTAGGGTAGTAGTTTCGTGCCTTCCCCCTCGATGTCATTATTATGTGACCGTTATTTTTAGCCACTAAGTGGAGGGCAGTTACTTATTTCTGATCGATTGATATTCACTCATTAAAGAAATTAACTGCTCCCTGCCTTTTTAAATTCTTATGTCTCGTAGTATACTTTAGGCACTCATAACCTGCCTAGAACATAATTAATGCCAACGATCGAGTTCATAATTCCATTCTTCTATAAATACTAGGAACCGATCCTTCAACCTTTATTCCATTCTCAATCTAAACTGATATTCATTTAAACCCTCCTGTGTGCTAAAACAATGGCCTCCCCAACATTTAGAGGAAATGTAGAAACCCTAGAAGTTATCTCAGAGAAAAGACCAAACCTAGCTCGACTCCAAAATGATGGTCTGGAAATTGTAAGGAGCATGCAGATCCAATCTTGGCATGGTTACTATTCCCTGCTAAACGGTCCCGTCTTTCCAGCTCTTGTGAAGGAAATATGGAAATTTGCCAAGATTGGTAATGATGGAAATACCATCTGGTCTGAAGTTTATCAACTCCCAATTGCTATCTCTATTTCCTCATTAGAGAAGATCACTAAATGTGCAGCTTCTGGAGTCACTACTGATGACTTTCAATCTGATTTGGGCTTGGTGGAGAGATGCAAGATTTTATTTGAAGATTCAGTTCCTTATGAACCAAACAACCCCGAGAAGTTTCTTCCTTCTCCCAGAACATGGTTCAGATTCTCTCTAACCAACCTTCGCCCTCGTGCAACTGCAAGAAGCACGCTGTCCCATGATGACAGAGTCTTTGTCTTCCTCCTGTCGCATCACTTTAGGATCGACCTTCCCAAAACCATCTTCAATCACCTGAAATACTCCATTAGAGTGTCAAGAACTCAGATGAACTCTTACGTTCCTTACGGTAGGATACTATCTTAGATAATGCTGAAAGAAAAGTTATGGGGATAGTTAAGCAGACTCGGACCACAACCTTCAGTGACTGAAACAAGATGTGCCAGAGTAGACAATGGTGAAGACTTTGATGATTAAAATCTTACTAGTCTTTGCCATCTCATGTAGTTTAGATCTAAGTTTTTGTTTGTGATAATGTTTATACTATATTCTCTGCTTACTGAATGATTCTCAAATAATCAATCAATGAAATTTCATTAGCACTATTCCTGAATAACATACATGTATTATTATTATTTCTAATTCTGATATATTATTCATTATCATATTGATCACATTTAAATGCTTAAAATTCATTAACTTTTTTATGATGTCAAAAAGGGGGAGGAAAAGAGATATAATTTTGATAGAATGCAAAACTCAAACAAGTAACATAATGATATAAAATACGTTAACCACTAACGATTGTTTAATGTTTAACCGAGGAACTTTGAACAAGTTCACTAGGCATTCTTAGAACAGGTTAAGCTGAAAGAACTCTGATAAAAGTTCTTATGAAATGGTTATTCATATTATCGAAGTTGTACACTTCGTGAACATGTGTTCAGAATCAGATTAACCCAATACTATTCAGAAGTTGAGAACTTTCTGAAAGTCAAAGTTATCCTGATTCTTGTTTCACCTTGTTCAGAAGCTGTAAGCTGTCTAAGAATATGATATTCAGAACATAAGAATCAGAAGAAGAAATCTTCCTGAAAGCAATCAAGACAAAGTCTACAATTCAAGATGCTTTTCAGAAGAGCTAAGCAATTCAGAAGTCGAAAACTGTCTGAGGATCTAGATAGAAGATCCAAGAAGAAATAGTTCTGATAAACCAAGATTTCAATTCAGAAGAAAATGATTTAGCATCAGACTAAATCTACAAATTGGTATCAAACTCAGCAGACTAAGAATCAAAAGTACGATGGTATCAGATTCAAAATCAAGCTTCGATTGATCACAAAAATATTTCAATCAGATCTAGAATCAAGCTGTGATCCTCCAACGAGTTCTGATAGCAACAAGGTTCAGAGATGAAGGCTTGTGTTCAAGTCAAACTCTGAAATGTCAAAGATCTTAAAAGATGATCAGAACCAGTATGACCAAATCAAGAATCTGAAGATCATCAAGTCTAAAACTCAGGGGGAGTTTCTTAAGTCAAAAGACAAGTTCAATTATGATAAATAGCGTGGCTAAGTTATTAGAAGAGAATTGTTCTTTCTTTGTGCTAAAATGATTCTGCTGAAAAGTAGAAATTGCTTCAGAAGACTCTGAAGATTACGAGCTCTAATACAATGACCAAAGGAACTAAGTTCTAAAGATCTGAAGACAGAGGTTCTGATGAACAAGTCCAGATGCTGAAGACTTTTGTCTCCTAAAGACAAGATATGGAAGTATTCCTTCTCTATTCTATGTTCTGACAACTCAAATTGTTATTCTGTGAGTCTTTGGATCACATAAGATTCTAGATGATCACAAATAAAATTTTGGGGTTAACATATTCAGGGGAAGCTGTTGTTCCAGACTCTAAATATGTTTATTTTGGTGATTACCTTGTATAAAATGTTCAATCAAAATACATGGTTTTGTCATCATAAAAAAGGGGGAGATTATTAGAGCAAGAGTTGTCTCTGCAAGTTATCTCTATGTTTTGATGATAACAATGGGTATTTGTGAAAGAACTATTTTATGTTCTAATATGTGTTGTGTGCAGATCATAATCATAGAAGATATCAGATCCAACAAACACTAGCAAGATGTGCGTAAATGATCATATGCGAGTTACTATGTGTAACACAAGTCGCAAGAAGCAAGTATGATTCTGTATCTGATCATAATCAGATAGATCCAAGGATACCGATATTGCCATTGAAATGCTCTTGTGGATGCTACTCTGAGAGTGGTTATGATTCTGAAGATAACGAAGCTTCTGAAGAGATAATCTTGTGGAGAACCAAAGTGCTGAAGATTCTCATGACTTGAAGTTCTGAAGGCTGAAGGCTCTGAAGACCAAGTGCAGAAAGACTCTGAAGACTGAAGTGTTCTGAAGATTATGGTTCTAAAGGTCAAGTGCTGAAGACTCTGAAGACAGCGTTCTGAGTGAACAAGGTTCTGAAGATTTTGAAGACTTGAAGCAGTGAAGATAACGGGTTTCAAGATAAATGCTGAAGCTCTGAAGACAGATTCCTAATGGACAAGTTCTGAAGACGGAAGACTTGAAAGTTCTGAAGACCCAGCTATAAAGTCTCTACTCATGCTTCAATTAATTACCATCAGAAGCCTCTGAAGATTTGAAGACAAATGTTACCGTTGGAAATGACTATACACCGAACTAAAAGACCTATCCCATCACTTCTTCTACAGTAAAAAGAATATATGGCAGTACAACTTTAATCATTGCATAACGACTCTTTTCAAACAGCCAAAAGCTCTTCAACGACTATAATTTACTTGGCTATTTAAAGGAAAGTAGAATGCGCTTCTGAGGTGTCGATGTGATGATAGTCGCAACGATGAGTTATCGTTGTTACACTAAACATTTAAAACTATCACCATTAACACACGACCATTGTTGTTGAAGCTAAAAGATCATCATTCAACACAACAACAATCAATTGGAACAGAAGCTATTGATGAACAAGACAACATTGCAAATTAGTCAAGTCATCAACCAAACTTCATCATCTGAGCTATATTGAAGATCTGAAGCAAGGAGTTATTGCTCGAAGCTTGCTCAACAAAGAAGATGAAGAAGATCTACAAGATGTCATTCAACTGTCAAATCAACAAACATCTTTGTAGAATAAAAAGATAGCAAGGAGCTGTTGCTCATATCTTGCTAGAACACTGAGTGTTCGTTTGTACTTAAACTTAGGAGTTATCTGCTTATTAAGAAGCATAATTGTAATCTCCAGAATAACTAATTCTATGTGAATTAGGATTCCTCAAGTGATCAGTGTGATCGGAGACTTGAGAAGACAATGGCTTGGTGTCGTTGTGGAAATCCTGAAATATGGTCAATGATAGTCATATCTTAAAGACGATCAAGTCTGAATCAGACTCTTGTGAGATCACTGATGGAACTCATTGAAAATCCTAGAAGAATGGTCAGTAAACATTATATCTATGAATCGGATCCCTGAATGTTTAGCTGTGAAATCCTGATAGTAGATCTTGCGAGATTGGAACCTATTAGGTCAATGTTCGTTATATTCATTAAGTTGAATCCCTGAACGGTTCATTGTAGGTTAGTCACAGCTGCGGTTGTGCAGGATGTTAGTCACCGGCTGTTGCCCGTGCATTTGTAATTTGTGTTGATTATAGTGGATTAAGTCCTTGTGTTCAAGGCGAAATCACCTTGGAAGGGTGGACTGGATTATCTTGAGAATGACTCAAGTGAACCAGGATATATCGTGTGTTCTTTACTCTTGTTTATGCTTGTTTCATTGTTTACGTTTCTGTATCAATTATCAGAACCTTGCATTAGCAAGTCAGAACCTTGCAACCTAACTCTGATAAGCTTCCGCATTGCAAGTCTGATTTAAGCATCGCTAATTCAGATTCTCCTTGTCACTTATACTTCATGCATCACATAATTTGAATGACGCTTCACAAGTCAGAGTCTCTCAACACAACTCTGATATACACTCAACACGTTAACAAAAAGAGGCAAAAATTATTAAAGAGTTAAAACATAATTCAAACCCCCCTTTCTTGTGTCTTTCTCATACCTTCAATTGTGACGCGTTGCATATTTGTATTATGTTGTGGGATATTATTTAGCTAAGTGAATATTGAGAACATTTTAGAAATTAAGTGATTAATTAGAAATATTTTATTAGTAATAATAATAGAATAATTGAATGATATTATTTAGATTATTATTATTATTTAAAATAAATTGAGAGGAACACTAAGGGTAAGATGGTAAAGTTAGATGGAATAGTGAGGGTAAGATAGGAAGATCATAATTGGGGTCCAAGGGGTAAGAATGACAAAAAGAAAAATGGGAATTAGGGAAGTTTATTATGTGCGATCGTGAAAGTGAAGAGAATTGAGATAAGAGAACCAGGGCACAGAGAGCAGAAGAAAAATCATCCGTAGAACGCTGAGAAAGGATCAATTACTAAGAAATTCGAGGTATGAGGGGTAATCCGGGTTATTATATTTGAAGCGGGTTTAAGGTAGACGTAGGTTCTGTGTGCTGTGTGTCAATTGATGAAATTATGACAAATTGTATGATGAAATTTTTGTGAATCTGTGTGTATATGAGATCTGCTGTGAATTTCATGTTGAATGTTGTCATTAATGTTGAATTCGTATGAGTTTTGTTGTTGCTGTGATGAACACAAACCAGATATGAAGTTGTGGGTTTAGGATTAACGAAAAACTAGATTCTAATGGTAGAAAATTGATGAAAACAATGAAGTAGATTAGACCATTGAAACTGTAATGAGTCGAAGTAGTTTTGGATCTGATTTAGAAGTTTGAAGGTGCTGTAATGGAGGAATTTTTGTTCTGATGTGAAAATCTGGGGTTTTGAGTGCGTCTGGTCATACGCGTAAGGGAGGGGGCCTTACGCGTATGAGGGGGACTTCCCAGGGTAATACGCATATGGTACGCACCCGTCCCCAGAGCCAACACAACCCTCTGCTCATACGCGTAGGGTACACGTAAGGTAGAGAGGCCATACGTGTATAGCAAGGCCATTACGCATAGGGGAAGCCTGTGGAAAGGGGAATACGCGTATGGACTAGCCATTACGCGTATGGAAAGTTGAAGAGATTTAGAGAGGGAAATCCTCTCTGGTCATACGCGTAAGACTCAGGGTGATATGCGTATGAATGGCTTGGGCAAATGGCCCTACGCGTAGGATATGCAGGCCAGAGGGTGGGGGAAGCGGGCCATACGCGTATGGGCAGAGCTATGGTCAGAATTCATTGTTTTCATGATTTTTGTCCCGATTTCGCGTGTAATGCAGTTTCCCTTGATTCGTAAGACTAATACAATGTAAGTGAACATGGGGAAAACTAGTAACAATGATAAATGGGATAAAATAGGAGAATTGTGCTATGACGATTAGAATAGGAGGAATTGTGAAGTATCGTGATGAATTGTGACGAATGTGATTGATGCTATATTATGATGTTTGATGAGTACTCATGAATGATGATGCAATTTTGACGATTCTGTGATAGTGATTATTATGACGCTTGCATCATGCATTCATGGCATATTTAGGACTCTGGTCCAGTGGTGGCTTTAATACCATTGTGTGGATTGAAGTGTTTTGTGACGTGCTTCAGTTCTTGTGTAGAATCGATCCTATTGGTGGGGATCTTTGGAGGGTGATGGCCCAATGTCCATCAATATGACGAATTGGTACCACATGCATGAGTCCATGTTGTTGCATTTTCCATACTATGTGACATTGCATAATTATTGAGTAATTGGCGTGTTGACGATGTTGTGACTTGAGTGGTATTTTGTGACGATTGTGACTTGAAAATATGATGACATTTATGAATGAATTAATGATGATATGTGTGGCTATTACATCTTTTACCTTGTATCTTATATAATGATTTGTGATTACTCACCCTGCCTGTTTGAATGTTGCCTCCACGTGGGTAACGTGAAGGTGATCAGGATTAGCTCTTTCGACGCGCGAAGTTTAGCTCGGAGTATGTTGGTTATTTCTGTCGATTAGTGGGTCTTGCTCTGATATGTAATATTCTAGAAACTCAAAGGGGTCCTACTTAATCCTCACTTGTTTTTCAATGCCCTGAAACGTGTAAGTTTACTGTTGTATCCTTATTTTCTCCCATTCAAACTTGTTCAAATAAATGTCCCGACTCTGTTTTCTATTCTTCATTTTGGTTGTGTATAAACTTTACTCATATTTCCTTTTTCGTATATTGTCTTACCATGTTTGTGGTTTATATTTGTAAGAAAATGTGTTATGTTGTGATACTTTTATAGACCTGTTTGTATTGCGTGACATTATTTCGTTAACTGCGTGTGTATGGCTGCAGGGTGGAGTGCGTTGTTATGGCATTGTGGGTTTTGTTTTGTGTAGGTTTTATGTGTTACGGTTAACAAAATGTTGAGTTGTTGTTTGTATCGTTGTGTTGCAGGTATAGGTTACACGAGAGTGTCTTGGTTGCGTTGCGGAGGATTTCACTGCGTGGTTGTGTCCTGTGTGAGTCTTGGCATATATGTGTGTGGTATATACATAAATCATGGTTTGAGGTTTGTTGCTATGTGAAGCATGATGTGACACGACTTAGGAGTTATGAAGGCTTAGGGTGTACGTATGATTGACATGACTTTATGTTTGACTGATGAGGATATTGTTATTATTGCTGATGGCTTTGTGCAAAATGAGTATTGCTGCAATTGTTTCTTTTTGTAACTTTGTATGAAATGTACTCATGAATATGGTTGATGTGAGGGTGCCTTTATTAGTGTAGTTTCCATGAATTCTTTGATTATGCTAACATCCATTTTCACCTTCTCTTTTCATGTGTTGGATGATTTTGGCATGAGGGTGGTTCGAAGAATAATGACAGCTTGAATTCTTGGAGGTGGGAGCACTTGGAAACTAGGCATGAAGGGCAAGGAGAAAGATATCTTGCAGACTTGGTATGAGGAGAAAGACTTGGTCAGTGGTAACTCGGACATGAAGGCTTGATGAGAATTTGACAAGAACTCAAGACTTGGTTTGGAGGCATCTTTGTGAGATTATTGATTATAGGTTCAAGTGTTGTAATTTTAGGTCAAGTAACTTGTAATTTTGTATCATGTGTTTGCAATTTTGGTGAAGTTTGGATCACTGGACGTGACTTTGACTCGTAATGTAATTTAGAACTTTAGGAATTCTAAATTGTAATGTGAATGGTGATGTGAATTGGTTTCGTGTAGTTGCTTGTGAAATGGCTTTAAAGTCTGACCATACATCCTGCCATAACTTGATCATGAATTGACATAGATTGTAGCACATCTTGTAAACATTTTTCATGGTTTGGCTAAATCATACAAAACAACTCCCACAATTTGGTTCACCCTTGAACATGATTGAACCGTAGCTTTACAAAAAGAAATTGATGATCTCATGGTTTATGCAAACAATTCAAATGGTGGCCTAAAACCATAACTTGGCCTTCATGGCTTGAACACCAATTAACTCTATCTTGAAAATGAATGACCTTATGGGTGAGGCTAATCTTGAAACAATCCACCCATGGTTTAAGAAAATTAATTCCAATCATGACATTGGATTAACTTAAAACATGACAGAGAATCATTTTGAAGCAAATTGAAAAATAACTTGGAAGCAAACTTGAAACAAGTTGAATCAAGGCTTGAGAAATTAACGGCACAAGATCTATTTGAAATATGACCTATAACAAATTGGATCATAACACTTGAACCAAATTAAATCATGTCTTGAATTTAGAAAACAAAGTTTTGACATGCTTTGCACTTTGTGACAATCTTTGCAATTGAACTTTGTACTTCATGTACCTTGAAATCCCATCCATTTGTACCCGTAGTTTGTAATTTAAGCTTGTGACAATTTGGCCTTTTTCAGTTCATTCTTGTACCAATTAAGGATCTTCATGGCCTCTTGAACTTAATCACCTTGCAAATATGATACCATTCTTCTTTAAGGTGCCATATCCTCCAAAATAAAACTCAAAACCATGTCATATTCATTCTTTGTCATTTGGCATACTGAATTCAACCCACTTGTAAGAGCCTGTAATCACAATGAGCACAAACAAGATCTCCATGACCTAAATTTTAGAGGATCATGGCCAAGGGCCAGGTGATCATCTAGTAAAAAAGTAGGATAAATTTGGGGTATGACAAATATCAACAATTAACCTATCTCAACAACTTGAGAGAACTAGTCTATTTATAGATTACTAAGCTAACTTAGGATACAAGCTAACTTAACAATTGGGCTTAAAAGCAAGGTCTAATTCGACATACTAACTTAAATTACAAGTTAATATATGTCGACATTATGCCCGAACAGACTTCGACTACAACATACATAACTCATGTCGAACCATGAGGCTACCCTTGTCGACACTAAAGTTCGGTCCAAATACCACAAATCTCCACCTTTGAACAAACTCTATAACAAGGGAACATACTAGCTTTCTTCATCCATGACTTTCAACCATTCAGTCTTATTTTGAATTCTCATTACTTCCTTATAGTCTCTAGGTTCTTCGTCAAGAACCTCACTTGAAAAAATTAAGGCATAAGCTATGAGATCTGCATAACTAAGTCTCTGAGGTGGCATGATGACTCTTCTTGACCTGTCTCTTGCCAACAGGTAGTCATTGTCAGCCTCCTCATCTTCATCAGCAACTTGAGATTCTTCTTTGACTTCATCTTGGTTATGTAATTTAGCATCACTATGCTTTACCTCAACAGGAATCTATTCTTGTTCCAGCTCTTCTTCAGAGATCTTTGAACTTCGACCAATGTCATTCATTTTCTTGAAAGCCATCTCAGCTTCATTGAAAACTACATCTCGACTTGCGATACACCTCCTTTGACCTGACTTTAGGCACCATAGCCTATAAGCTTTGACTCCTGTAAGGTATACAAGGAACATAGATCTCAGAGCTCTAGGTTTGCCTGTGTCTTGCCTAATATAAGCATAGGTTAAACAACCAAATAATAAATGTCTGTCGATACTAGGTGGATGTCCCGACCAGACGTCTTTAGGTGTCTCCATTCCCAAGCTGTCAAGGGACACATATTTATCAAGTATGCTGGAGTCGCAGTAGCTTCTGCCCAAAACACCTTCTTTAATCCTACACTTACCAACATGCACCACACCCTTTACAAAATAGTTTGATTAAACCTTTCAGCCAAACCATTTTGTTGGGGAGCCCCTGCATTAGTTTTGTGTCTTGCAATACCATACGCAACACAATAGCTGTCGATATCCTCATTGCGAAAGTCAAGACCATTGTCGATCCTCAACCTCTTTACCTTCGTGCCAGTATAGTTTTCGACCAGAGTCTTCCAACTTTTGAACTTTTCAAAAGTTTCATCTTTAGTCTTTTGGATGAATACCCATAACTTTCAAGAGTAATCATCAACTATGGATAAAAAATACTTTGCACCTGAGTGTGAAGGATTCCTTGTAGGCCCCCAAAGATCAGCATGAATGTAATCAAGGGATACATGTGTTCTTTGTTTACCTTTGTTAAACTTCATTCTACAAGATTTACCAAATACATAAGGTTCACAAAACTTCAGTTTTTCAACCTTGACACTGCCTAGCAGATTTTGTTTCGAAAATTGACCAGGCCTATTTCACTAACATGGCCAAGCCTCTTGTGCCACAACTCAGTCTTCGACACATGTTTCGTGGATGCACGACTACGTAAAACCCATTTAACAACTGTTGAAAAATACATGTAATAATGCAGATCAAGATGTTGTTATGTAGAGTGTTGTGGTGTAGAGTGTTGTGGTAAATCCACTACTTATAATCACGGTCCTGGGACCGTTGTTGTATTCTGAAAAGCGCGCGGTATATCACAACGGTTATTGTTAACAACCGTTGTGATACATAGGGTACTGGGTTCGAAACCCAGCAGAAAATTAATTATATTAGATGACGGTTGTTGTAGACAACCGTCGTGGAAAGCACCCATAGTTTATTATATACAAATGTATATTGCTTGGTTTACCATACACATATTTAAAGAAATACAACCATTCAGATTGGCAAAGAAATATACAATCTGAAAATTAAAATATTCTTGAAAACCAACTTAAACACACCAAATTTTTTTGAATTGCATCTATCTCATTCATCACATTTTATGGTCTTTAACACATAATATATGATTCAATGGTCTGATTCCCTTTACTCATCGATATCTTTTATTATAGTTTACCTCATCATTGTTGCTTATCAACACGATTGTAAATTATATCGATGAATTGAAGCAAAAAGACCATTAAACCATATATTATGTGTTAAGGAACATAAAATATGCTGAATGAGACGAATGCGATTTGAAAAACATTAGTTGATATAGGTTGGTTTTCAAATACATCTTAATTTTCAGAATATAAGTTTCTATGTCAATATAAATGATTGCATTTTCATTAAAAGGTAAGTGAAACAAACAATATACATAGTATATAATAAACTAAACTTCTCAACCTGTATAAGAATTTAAAGAACAAAACATTGCTAAGTCACAAGAAGCCTCTATTATGTGACTTAGCAATGTTTTATTCTTGTTTTAAGAACATTTGTCAACAACAACAACATACAACAAAACAACATGCAACACAATAAAAAAACATACATTATTTAAGTAATAAAACCCCAAGTGGGACTGTAAAAAACCAACATACATTGAGTCAATAACGCACCTCTTATTGAAAATAATTGTGGAACTGTAGCAAATCAAGATATATATCAAGTTCATCCAGTTTTTGATGCAATGAAGAAGAAACATAAGGTGGATAAAGTTTATACAACAACTTCATACTTCTTATATTTTTCTTCATTGCTTCAAAAACCATATGAAATTTCACCATAGTATATGCTTGCTACCACCATCATCACCGTGTATCTACAAGGAAACATAACAAAAATGAAACTTAACCCTAAAACATCATTAACATAATGTTTTCCACAACATCCTAAAACCAAAACCTAAAACAATAATGTTAGAAAGAAGAGAGCAGGAGAACATACCATCTTCGTCGCCATAGGATATTGGTTAAGACTCATGAGATGAGAGGGTTGTGGTGGGGTTTTCTTTAGAGAGAAACGACAGATATGAAGTAGGTCACATATAGTTTCGTTTATATATTAAAAACTATCACTTTTCGTTACGGTTGTTAACTATAACCGTAATTATAATTTATATTTTAAATTAATAGCACCACGGTTTTGGTAGAACCGTGGTGACTTGGGTTCATATATTTTTCATTTAAGGTTACGTGATGAGTTTGCCACATATGTGATAAAGTTTTCATTCAAGTTCATATATTCAAGGTTATGTAATGAGTTTGCCACATATGTAAATATTTTTAATAAGTATAAGACAACAAAATGCAAGTTTCATATAAAGTAAACTCCAACAAAATGCAAGTTTATATTTAAAATAACAAAATTAAAATCTTGAATATTGAAGATAACAAAGACACTTTTAACTTTTAAATATCAAATCTAAATGCCCTAGCTGACATAAAATTACTCCAACCAAACGGTGCTTCGTCCTCATCATCTAAATCAAAAATAGTTGCCCTTCTTCTCTTTCTTCTTAATCTCCTTCTTCTCCTACTGGCTCGTATTTCTTACAAGGCGACCGCCTGTTGGGTCTGTACAGCTTGTTCGGGCTGGAAAATCGGTTGGGCCTCTGAAGCCTCTACGACCTGGACAACTTCTTGGACATCTACAATCTTGGCAACTTCTTGAACATCTACAACATCTTTAACCACACGCGCAGTTTGTTGGACTTCTTGGACAACTTCTTTTGAACATCTACAGTTTGTTGGACTTCTTGGACTGCATTGTTAGAATTCATTTTGATTAATTCTCTTCAATGATGTTGCTTGTGTGATGGTAAGAAGAGGAATAACGTATTTATAATGATTTCTCTGATTCTTCATCTTCTCTTTACATTGAAAATCTAATCGTTTTAGTTGAAAGTCATTATTATTTCTTTAATTCAAAAACCATTGCTGATTCTTCATCTTCCTCATTCATTTTTTATTATATTCTTATTTCTTTAAAGCATATGAATCATGCACTCTCATACTGACTTGAGCCTATAGAACATACACAAAGAAAAAAAAGAATGAAGATGTTGATGAATATCGTACTCTCATACTTTGAAGAATGAAAATTTTACAACATAGCTGAAGGAAGAATATTTGAGCATATACTTCATCTCTGGCTTGCTTGTTCGCCTAGGGCGTCTTATGAAAGAAATACAAATTAATTTTTGTTTTTAATTTATCAGTAAACCATTAAATCTCGGTTGTGTTACTTAACGTTATTGGAAATGTGACTCTTCTAACAACGGTTGACTTTCTTCAGCGTTGTAAAATAATTTAAAATTTTATTTTTTTAATAATTCACATAAGTGACACAAGCGTATAACAACAGTTGTTTAAACTAACCGTTGTAAAATAATATACACTTATTTTTTATTTAAAGGACTTAAGTGACACACGCTTAATGTACTCTAAAAAAATGGAAAAAATAATGTTGTTGAGAATCGAAGCTTGTCACACATCATTTATTACCACGGTTTTTAATGACAACCGTCATTAAATCACTGTTTTTATATCCAGCTACTCACTGGGCGCAAAAATTTAATTTATTACAACGTTGTATATTTCTTCTGTGGTGAACCTGGCGTTGTTGTTTACGCGTTTTGTAGTAGTGATGCCACATCTGTTGAACCACTTACAACCTCATCCTCAAGGGTATACAAGCCTTGTTTCTTCACGCCTCTCAAGACTTCCTATGACCCCTTCATTACCGTTAGGATGATTTGTTCTCCTTTAAAAACATATCATTTCTTGTCGAATTCACCAAGAGAAATTAAATTCCTCTTAAGATCGGGTACATACCTAACATCAATCAATAGCCTTATTGACTCATCAAGGAGCTTGAATCTCACAGATCCAATACCTGAAATTTTCAAGCTTTGTTGTTTCCAACAACACTGATCCATCATTTTGATCACCCAATTCCTCAAACACATCTTTTGTTTGTAGAACTTTACCTTTCTTCTTCTCAAAACTACCACCTTTCTTCAAGAATTTTCCCTTAACGGACAAACCTTCACCAACAGAAGATGGTTTGTGGTCCTTTTGTTCATTCAAACCCTTAGAGTACAAGGCAGATTGAACATCTTTAAAGGTCAACAACTCTCTTCCATAGAAGAGAGTTTCTTTGAAGTTAGCATGAAACTTAGGTAAAGAACACAACAAAAACAACACTCGATCTTCATCATCAATCTTGACCTCGATGTTCTCAAGACCAAGAATCAACTTGTTAAACATATCCATCTGCTCAGCCAAGGTTTTGTCTTCACTCGTCTTGAACGAATACAAAGCTTGCTTTAGGTAGAGATGATTAACCAATGATTTTATCATATACAAACCTTCATGTTTCATCCACACACCAACATGCAATTTTCTCCTTTGAAACCTGTCGGAGAACCTTATCACCAAGGCTCAACACAATGACACTGTGGGCTTTTTCGACCATCGTTGTCTTCTTCTTCTCCGATAGGGCAGCATCCATTTTCTCTTATTCTTTCAATGTTTCTAACAAACCCTGCTGAGCAAGAAGGACTTGCATCTTCATGCGCCACAAACTGAAATCATTCACACTGATGAATTTCTCAATCTCATACTTTGTTGACGACATCTTCTCCTTCACGCTCACCGCACCAGTTTGTTGTGGATTGATGTTCTCAGGAACAAAGCAAAATATGAGAAAAATATTGAATTTCTTGAACAAACACAAGAAACCCTATTAGGTTTTACAAAAGGGAGAGAAGAAGGAAGAAGAAGAATAAGAATTGGTTAAATCTATTTTTCTATTCACTTGGGTTCAAAGATTACAAGTGAATATCAACAATTAACCTCTCTTAACAACCTGAGAGAACTAGTCTATTTATAGACTACTAAGCTAACTTAAGATACAAGCTAACTTAACAATTGGGCTTAGAGAAGCAAGACCCAATTCGACATACTAACTTAAATTACAAGTTAATATATGTCGACATTATGCCTGAACTGATGGGTCATCATGAGGGGGAAACATTCACATTGGGTCAAACATTAACCTAAAGGTCAAAGACTCACCCAAACAAGTGAGAGAAACACCACATATTCACCTAAAACCTTAAGGTGATAGGTGTATAGGTCATCTCACTTATAAAGTGCTCAACCTTCACTTTTCTAAACAATGTGGGACTTAGAACTCACACTTATTTCTCAACAACTCATTTTTTTTACAACACAACTCACTTCTCAACAATCTCCCCCTTAAGTGTGAGTCCATCCACTATGCTCTCCCTCAATCGAAAGTTCTTTCATCCACATACTTGTACCGCCGTTGAGAGACACCCTTATCTCGTCATGGGCACTTCAACAGAACACGCCGCCTGACCATAGTGTCAGGAAGACTTTCGACACAAGGAGCCGGTCCCTTACTCGAACCAGGCTCTGATACCACTGATGGGTCATCATAAGGGGGAAACATTCACATTGGGTTAAACATTAACCTAAAGGTCAAAGACTCACCCAAACAAGTGAGAGAGACACCACATATTCACCCAAAACCTTAAGGTGATAGATGTATGGGTCCTCTCACTTATAAAGTGCTCAACCTCCACTTTTCTAAGCAATGTAGGACTTAAAACTCACACTTGTTTCTCAACAACTCAATTTTTTTTCAACACAACTCACTTCTCAACACGAACATACTTCAACTACATCATACATAACTCCTGTCTAACCATGAAGCTACCCTTGTCGACACTAAAGTTTGATCAAAATACCACAATTTGTAAACAACCCAAAATAGATATTTTGAAAATTTTCGATTGATAGTATTGTTGGTTTTATTTTTTTTATAAAAGAAAACATTTTTTTATCTCTCTTCGTATCAAGTCTACTTACTAGCTATTACTTTTTTTTTTAATTTTTTTTTTCATTCCATCTCAAAGTCGTCTCAAACTTTTGAGAGACTCTATGTGAGAAGTTGAAGTTATCTTTAGTTGTATTGTGAAATTTTATCATGAGGGTCTATTTAAGCATTTAACCGTAAATTAATCATAAAATATGTGTACGGAGGCCTATTTTTTTTCATAGTTTAATCATGAAAAAATGTAAAATCCTTTGCTGTAAGTCGTCTTGCACACCCTTAAAGACGACCTTCTTCCCTCTCAAAGTCTATATACACCAAACGTGGGTATATTAGGTGCAACACTATTTAGAGTCGGAAATTCAGAAATATTTTATTGGGGAAATAAAATAATAATCTAACATATTTTTAAAATATATTTTAAATTTGTCTAGAATACATTATTTTATAAACACATTTTTTCATAATATTCTATAATATTTAGCTCGATATTTCATTTCAAAATATAATTTATTTTATATAAAATTTTATATGCTTAAAATCAAATAAAAAATTAAAATTAAAATGTTAATTATTTAAAACAAAGTCAATTTCATTAGAAACACTACTAGTGCATCCGCCAGTGGGTCACACATGGTAGCTGATGGAAGAGGATCCGGTAACTTTGGCTTTCCTACCTTTCCCTGACTTTTGGCAGTTTTATTGCAATATTTATAAAAAATTAAATAAAAAATGAAATAGAATCAAGATGAGAGAGAGAGAGAGTTGTACGTGAGAGAAAGAGAGAAAGTTATGGTGCAATTGACGCCCTAAAGGTAGCCAATCCGGGTCCGTAGCTGATATACACATATACTAAGAAATGGCAGTGATATCAGCTTTTTAGCTCATACCACAACAGAGTGAAAGTTACTTGTCTTAAAGTCTCTCCAACTATATCCCACTTTCCAAATACTAGTTATTCAACGTGAACTCACTCATTCTGCATTTGTTCCATTTTGAACAAATAAGACTGTAACTAACTAACTAGCCATAGCCATGTCGTCGACGGTTGAAGCAAAAGGTCGAACAGTTGGTGGCACAGAATATAGCTGGTGCAAAGCGATTCGCGGCGGCACCGGCATTGCAGTTCTATCACTCCTCCTCACAAAACCCATCGACATTTCCCGTTTACAAACATCCCTCCACAAACTGCAAAATTCCCATTCTATCCTCCGATCAAAACTCCACCATTCGAACACAACAGACACAGCATTCTCCTTCGTCACCTCTCCCACTCCATTAATCAAAATCGAATCCCACAGCCTCACCGCCACCTCTGAGATTCTCAATAACAACAAAAACGACACCGTTTCTGTTTCTCCGTTGCAAAAAATCCTCGAACACGAACTCAACCGTAACACGTGGCAAGAGCAAGACCGTAGCACCACCGGCTCCGACATGCTGTTTGCGACGGTTTACGCTATGCCTGATGCGAAAACTTCGGTGGTGGTTATGAGGCTACACGTTGCAGCGTGTGATAGAACGACCGCGGTGTCGCTGTTGAGAGAGTTGCTTGTGTTGATGAAGGAAGATGAAAAAGAGACTAATGGTGTTGAGATTGAGAATGTTGTTCCTTTGGCGATTGAGGATCTTGTTCCTGGTCGGAAAGCGAAGAAGAATATTTGGGCGCGTGGATTAGACGTGCTTAGTTATTCTGTTAATTCGTTTAGGTTTACTAATTTGAAATTTAATGATACAAAGAATGCTAGGTTTTCACAAGTGGTTAGAATGGAACTGAATCAAAATGATACCAAGAGGGTTTTAGATGTAAGCATGCACTAAACATTTGCTTAATTATTTTGTTTAATTATTTGATGATTGATGAAAGATTAATTGATTATTTCAGGGTTGTAAGCAGAGTAAGATTAAAGTGTGTGGAGCAATATCAGCCGCAGGATTAATGGCAGCACATAGTAACAAGAATAGTGGTAAGAAGTATGGGATTATTACCCTTACCGACTGCCGGTCCACGCTCGACCCACATCTCTCAACTCACCATTTTGGTACGTATCTTAGATGCATTTCAGACTTAATCTTAAACACGCAACAATATTAAATTTTTTTGTTTTGAGAGATTAATCTTTATAGTTGCGTGTACTTTAATTTTTCTATAAAAATATAATAGTACGTGATTGAGAGTACAAAGTTGATAAAACTATTAATGCTAGATGGATATGGAATTACTATACAACTGACTGTTCAACGTTAATTCCTCCTTTGTGAAAGGAAAGAAAGAGGAAAAACTGACATTGTAGCTTGCAGCATGCCATTTGTAGTAAGCTGAACATTAATATTAATAGAGCCCAGAAGGTTCAATAAATTTGAATTTTTAATTAACCTACAAAAATAAATGTTGCTTTTAAAACAAATAAAACTAATTTTATGATAATTAAAAAATTAATTGAATTATATTTGAATGTGTAGGGTTTTATCACGCTGCCATCCTGAACAACCATGTGATGAAAGGTGGTGAAAGTCTTTGGGAGCTAGCCAAGAGGACTTATGGAGCATTTTCCAGCTCTAAGAACAATGACAAGCATTTTTCAGACATGGCTGACATGAACTTTCTCATGTGCAAGGCTATAGAGAATCCTAGTTTGACATCATCGTCAAGAACATCGATAATGTCGGTGTTTGAGGACACCGTGTTTGACGACGGTGGCGAGATGCAACGAGAGGATGGGGTTGATGACTACATGGGGTGTGCTTCGGTTCATGGTTTGGGACCGTCTATGGCTGTTTTTGATACCATAAGAGATGGAAAGCTGGATTGTGTGTGCGTGTATCCAGCACCGTTGCATTCTAGGGAACAAATGCAAGAGCTTATTAATAAGATGAAGGCTATTCTCATTGAAGGTGGAAAAACATACGAGGAATATTGAGGATTCATGTGTGTGGTGCTTTCACATGAATTAATTATGACTTTTGGTCAATTTCTATTTCACTTTCATTACCCTCCTTACTATGTAGTATAATTTGCGGAACTTACTATTATTTGATCTTTAGAAAATATTATGTCTATGATAATGAGAAAGCGCCTATATTGTTTATGTTATGGTTTTTTAAATATAGATTTTTTTATAAAAAATATCAATTTATAAAATTTTTTTTTTATCAATTGTATTAATGTGGACTTGACATGTTAAAAAAAAGTGATTTAAAACACGGAGAAACATCAATGTTAAAAATAGTTATACTTTTCTTAGTCACATCGTCGATAATCGGTCGGTTTCGAACCTAAAATTTAAATCTGATATAAATCACGATTTTATTTTTATTGCCCAATTTTTATCGATAAAATTTCAATTTTTATCGGATTCGATTAAGTCGATTTGAGAATTAAGTTGGGTCGGTTAGTCGATTTAATATTTATTAGAACAAATTTATAAAAATTACCCGTTAAATTTTTTTTATTATTAAAACAATTATTATTATGTGATAATATTTTTCAATATTATTTCACATTAATTTTGATAATTATTCTACTTTAAATCATAAACTAAATAATATTCAAAATTTTATATTATATATCTTATATTTTTGAAAATATACAATGTCACTGTTAAATTATAAAAATGATAATATTCTGCAATATAAATTTCATTTTTATAGTTAATAAATTATATAGTAATAAAAATAAATAAAATATATATTAATTAAATTTAGTCGATTTTGTTTTTGATGAGTTTAAAATAAATATTTGAGTTTGACCGAAACAATTCTATACTATTCAAATTAAACAATCAAATAAATCCGACATCCGATTTAATCCGATCCATTTAACATAAAAAACAAATTAGTCAATTTTAATAAGAGGGGTCAAATTTGTCCATCCAAATTCGTCTCACGATAATGTTTTGAAAGTTTCTTATGTCCAATCAAGCTATTCACATCCGAAATATTCTTAATGTGAATAGTGTATTTCAAATCACCCAAAGTTAACTTCTTCGTAGAGCATAAATATCACCTGTCTTTGCAACATTTCTACATAGTATTTAAAGCTCCTATGTCAGAAACTTAATTTGGATGTTTGATGAAAAAGAATGTTCCTATATACACACATTCTTTAATTGGAATGCGTGAATTTTTTACCTATATACTCATGTTTTCAAGCCTAATATTCCAATCAACCCATGTTTTTATCAATTATACTAAAATACCCAAATTTCAAAAAAAAAACGTGAGTTTAAAGGGGGGCGCCGTTTGCTTTGGAGGCACCCTTATATTTAAAAGGGGGGCACCGTTTGCTTTGGAGTCACCCTTATATTTAAAGGAGGCGTCATTCCATTTGGAGTCACCCTTATATATAAAGGGGGGCGCCATTGGGCTTGAAGTCCTCTTAGACGACGGTTTTTTTTATTTTTTAAATAAAGTAACAATAAATACATAAATAATAATAATACATAAATAATATTTAATATTTTTAATAAATAATTCTCATACTAAATATTTTTTTTTAATAAATAAAAATTACATAGGCGAAAAAATAACATAGTACTTTAATTTTGTCGACGAGGTCGAGGCAAATTTCCGCCCGTACCACATCCTCGATGACGTACTTGTCTTCGTTCACTTCGCGGTTGTGGTGGCGTTGGGTCCATAGGGACAGAAGTGTTCTACAATCCTTCTCAACAAATGAAAGGTGTCTTAAAGGTGGGGAACCAGTACCGCACAAAAGAAGACTGCATGCAATTTATAATAAAGTTTCACATGGAAAATTTTGTCGATTTTCATGTAAACCGCAACGACTCAAATCGATATATCGTAGTCTGTCGAAACAAACTTTGCAAGTTTCGATTAGCAGCGTCCTATCGGAAGAGAAGTGGTACTTGGGAGATATGTTCAATTGATCCACCCCACAGATGTACAACTAACATTAATCGGCAACAACACTTAATCCATTAAACATAACAACATTAATACAACATAAACTAAGAAATTACAACAATCAAAACAATATCATCAGTTCCAAACATCATAGACCTAACGTCGTTGTCATTTCTAATTCGGAGCCACTCACGTCAAATATTGCCATCTTCGATCGAGAAGTAAGAATGTAGTCTTTCAATACTTCTAATTCTTTCACCATCTGCAATGTCTCCTTCTAACCATCGATTCAAATTCCTTGTTAGTTGCTCTAAGCTTTGAATGTTCCAGAACAACATCCTTATCGGCGGCTAGGGATGGCAGGCAGACCCAAACCCGCGGGGCCCACCCGCAGCCGAACCCGAGTCAACGGGTGAAAACCTGAGTTGACTGGGTTCGGGTGCCACCCGATATTTCGGGTGCGGGTTTGGGTAGTGTAAAACTCGTGCCCGAAACCCGAAACCACACCCGCTATATATATATATATATATATATATTTTTTTTTTTTTTTTATTTTATTTTATTTTTTTGAGTGTTTGCTACGGGTTCGGGTTTTGGTGAAAAAACCCGAACCCAACGGGTTTGAGTTTTTTTGAGTAAGAATGTAGCCTTTCAATACTTCTAATTCTTTCACCATCTGCAATGTCTCCTTCTAACCATCGATTCAAATTCCTTGTTAGTTGCTCTAAGCTTTGAATGTTCCAGAACAGCATCCTTATCGGCGGCTAGGGATGGCAGGCAGACCCAAACCCGCGGGGCCCACCCGCACCCGAACCCGAGTCAACGGGTGAAAACCCGAGTTGACTGGGTTCGGGTTCGGGTGCCACCCGATATTTCGGGTGCGGGTTTGGGTAGTGTAAAACTCGTGCCCGAAACCACACCCGCTATATATATATATATATATATATATATATATATATATATATATATATATATATATATATATATATATATTTTTTTTTTTTTTTTGAGTTTTTGCTACGGGTTCGGGTTTGGGTGAAAAAACCCGAACCCAACGGGTGTGGGCGTGGGCGTTATTTTACCACCCGAATAGCCTTTGGGTTCGGGTTCGGGTGGTGATTTCGGGTGCGGGTTTGAGTAGTGTGAAACCCGACCCGACCCGACCCATTGTCATCCCTATCGGCGGCTTCGTTCTTGAAAAAATAACATGACCGTATCTTCTGAGAAACATGATTGAATCTGCTAAAATTTTAAGACAGAAAATTTTGTGGTGAATGAATGTACAAGAATGTCATCTATTTATATAAGAGTTGTATGAAATAAATTAATATTTCATAAAAAATTAATATATTAAATATTATTAAAGAAAAATCGTTTTATAAGGGGACTCCAAGCCCAATGGCGCCCCCCTTTATATTTAAAGGGTGACTCCAAATTGAATGACGCCCCCCTTTAAATATAAAGGTGACTCCAACAGCAATGGCGACATATCACAATTTTATAGGGTGACTCCATTGGCTTTGGCGCCCCCCTTTAAACTCACGGTTTTTTTTTTAAACTTGGGTATTTTGATATAATTGATGGAAACATGGGTAGATTGGAATATTAGGCTTGAAAACTTGGATATATAGGTAAAAAATTCGGAATGCGTTTCTTTTAAGTGTCCCCTACTAATTATTTATATATTTATGTATTTATTTATTCAGTAACAATAGATATGGAATGCTACAACAACAAGAAAATGTAATATTGAGAGATTAGGGGAACTCGTTTTAAAGTTTTTAATAGAAGTATGAATATTTAAAAAAAAATTAATTGAGTTGTTTGAATAATTTAAAAATATAAGATGATATAAAAAATGATTTGGGTCGATTAAAGAACTCAAGTAAAAATGATAGATCTGGGCGTTCTTAAGAACTCTATTAATTCAATTGATTGACTCATGTTTCAAGATTATGCTTTTAGAGACCATAAAAAATCTTTAGGTTAAAATATAGAAATAACTTTCTTGGAATGGTCAAAATCTTAACATCAATGATAAACTTGCAAAAATATTACTATCAAATGCTCATTTAGTTCCTATGCCTAAGTTAAGGCACACTAGTCACTTGTGTCCAAGTAGAGCTACATTCATAGGAGCTGCATATAAGCATGTATCTCCAAGCTCTATGTTAGAAAACACGGAGACCATTATAACCTCCCATCCTATATATGTGTGACTGCGAGTCACACTCATACGTACAAGTCAACTTATACTTACAAGTTATTGGAGAACTCTCACCATTGCATGTGAAGCTTCTTTATAGTGATCGTTTTTAACCTATCACAAATTCTCTCTTCGAATATGGAATATTAGCGCCATCACCAAGAATCATTTTTTCTCTCAAATTCTTATGATTCTCACATTTCCTTAGTTGCACCATTGCAATCATTTTCCAATTACATTTTCGAACAATCTGTTGGACAAGTGACTTTAAGCATAAGAGGTACTATAAAAAACGCCTTTTATTTCAGTTTCACATGCGAGGTAACGAAGGGCGTAATGAAAAATAGATATTTTACCTCTCGGTTTTTAAAAATCCGACAGATATGTCTAAAGGTCATGAGTTCGATCCAGTTGAAAATGAGTATTTATTATTCTTCCCCATTTGACAAGTTTCACATACTCCATTTGGAATATTCACAACAAGCAAACTAGAAATATATTCTTTTCTCGACAAGTAATTCAAGTCAGAAAAAATGAAATGACCAAATCTCATGTTCCACAACCAATCATCATTTGTAATGATAGAACTCAAGCAAGGAAATTTTTCATGTTGATTTTTCAAAGGAAATAGACAGTTCAGTGTCATTCTTAACTTTGTGATAAATCAGCCATTTATGCCAATCAACATGCATATGTGAGGGCAATGTATCTCTCATTTGAGCTTTATTTTAATGATGTCAAAAAGTATACTAGCTGGTAGTTTGTAATTTGGACTGTGTCATCTCATTGGTGTCGGCATTCTAATTTTGCATTGCATAATCATGAGTCTAAACAAATGGTGGAGTCTTGCATATCCCTTAAATGTGGGTGATCATGGTATTAGTATTAGACGTGCATAAACTGTGCCTAAATAGATGAAAACGTGTCGAAAAATCAATTTTTGAGTGTTTTTGAAGCTTGAGTCGACCTAAGCTGAGGTTCAGTCGACTCATGATGTGTTGACATTGTGTGCGTTTCGCTCGGGTAAGCGCACGCCGACCCTGCGGTCGACGCATGCTACTGGCATTTCTGATTGTGCATTTTTCTCAGCCATGCGTCGACGCATGGCCCCGGTAGCGGTCGACGCATGGTCTTCCAACATGCGTAGATTGCTCCACGGGTCAGCGCAGGCTGACCCTCTTTAATGGGTGGTCGACCGCTCGCCGTTAGTAACCAATTTTTTTAATTTTCTCTTTGTTCAAAATGTTGTTATTATTTTCTGTTGGTCCTTACTTCACATATATAGATGGTTCCTCATTTTTTACACAAAAAAAAAAACAAGAACAAGTGAAATAAATACATTGAAAATTTTTCTCATCACCTTCATCTTCATCTTTCATCTTTTTCAACAAATACACATAACCATTTTTGTTGATTTTCTGCATCATGAAGTGATAACGTCCAAAGCATAGAGTTGTATCTTGGTTTGGGTGAGTGTTTCAGTGGGTTTCTTCTTGAATAAAACCTCTAGGGTTTTGTCCTCCAAGATCAATTGGATTTGGGGGTTTTTGGATCGGATCTTGTGTGCATTGAATTCAGTCAAGTGAAGGTGATCGAAGAATGGAGGGTTTTGTCGATCTAGTAGCGGTAACTGGAGGATTGTGCAACAAGGTTTGAGGATCGAACTGTATGTGGATCCGAATCAGCCGAGTAAAGGTGATTGAAGACCTGTGTGTTCTTGCAATCTAGTAACGGTAAACGGAGGTTCTTCCAACAAGTTCGAGGCACTTGATTCGACTCGAATCAAGGGAAGAGAAGACAAAGTATCTGCATCAACGAAGTTTCTTGAGTGTGGGATAGCTAAGTTTTCTCTTGTAAAAACATTTGCAAACAAGTTATAGATATCTCAATTCTAGTTTTAGAATTGGGGGCAGACGTACCCGAAGGGAGAACGAAGGGGGAACTGTCTAAACAAACCTGGTGCCGTTTCCTTTTCCTGATCTCGTTTATATTTTAAACTGTTTACGCTTGTGATTGTTCAATCGATCGAAAAATTCTGGTATAGTTTAGTGCAGAAAATTAATTTGAAAAACCTCTGCACAATCATTTTGGATTGTGCTTTGTGAAAATTCTGCATGAACTAGTATAGAAGGTTAAGCTTGGATTTTTATGCACTCCAAGTGCTTGATAGATTGAACGCTTGCAAGGTGTTTGATATATTGTCAAGTTTGGTTTAATTTTTGATTGCTCATTGGAGATTGCACCATATTAAGTGCTTTTGGAAAATTGATTAAGTGTTAAGTTGCGATTCTATTTTTCTCTTCGAGCCTATCGTTCCATTTGGCTTACGTATATCCGATCCTCTCAGTAACTCGGTTCGTGTAGACAAATTATCCTCGGCCGCTTCCGCAAAATAATTTTAAAATCAAATTTTAGCGTCGACTCGCATTTAAAAAGAAGTGATCTATTCAACCCCCCTTCTAGATCAGTTGCCTTCGTCTAACAAGTGGTATCAGGAGCACCGGTTAATTCTAGTGCTTCAAGTATAACTTTTTTAGAAAATGGCAAACGAACCGAAAGGGGCTTATAATATAGCACCTGTTTTTAATGGTGAGAATTATAGTTACTAGAAGGATTGTATGCATGTTCACATCAATTCTATTGATAGGAAAGTATGGAGAGTTATCCAAAACGGTCCAATGGAAATAACCATGACCGATGCGAATAACGTGGTAGTACCTAAGCCTGAAGCACAATGGAATGAAGAAGATGAGAAAAAGTACAACTACGATTGGAAGGCTAGAAATATTCTGATCTCTTCATTAGGAGTTGACGAATATTATAGAGTTTCACATTGTACGAATGCAAAAGCTATGAGGGACGCGTTACAAGTTGCCCATGAGGGTACTAACGACGTCAAGATAGCTAGAATCAATACATTAACTCAAGAGTTCGACCTATTTCACATGAAGCAAGGGGAAACCATTGCTGACATGCAAAAGAGGTTCACTCATTTAATCAATAGACTTAACTCACTTGGTAGGCCAATTTCCAATGACGTTGCTATAAACAAAATCTTGAGGTGTTTGACTAGGGATTGGCAACCGAAGGTGACCGCCATCAAAGAAGCCAACGACCTAATGACGTTAGACATCACAACATTGTTTGGGAAGCTCGAGGAACATGAGCAAATGCTCATAAGCTTAGACCAATTTGAGAAAAGAGAGAAGAAGGAAAAGAACAAGACCAAAGAAGCGAAAAAGAAGTCGATAGCTCTAAAGACTTTTAGTTCAAAGTCCTCCGCATACGAGCTAAGCGAGAGTGAATCCAGTGATGACGAGGAAGAGGATTCGAATGAAGACATGAGAATATTTGTGAAGCGATACAATCGCTATATCAAGAAAAATGGTATCCAACATTCGGAGAAAAACCTCGTCAACTTTCGTAAACAATCAAAGTCTTCCAAGAATGAAGACACAAAGAGTGGAAAAACTAAGGGTTCTTGCTATAACTATGGGAAAGTCGGCCACTATAAGCCGGATTGTCCATTGTTGAAGAAGGACAAAGGTAAGGACAAAAGTTGTCACAGGAAGAAACAATCAAAACTTAGAAGAGCCTATATCGCTTGGGAAAGGGATAGTGAATCATCTAGTGCTGAAAGTTCAAGTGACGAAGGAGAATCCGTCAACCTTTGCCTTTCCGCTCACCAAAGGAAAAAGAACAAAAAGGTAAGTCACTCTAAGTACGATAACTCTAATTCAATGTCTTATTCTAAACTACAACGTGCGTTTGATACTCTACACCATGAGGCCAAGGAAGCCTTTAAACGGTTAGCTTCAAATAAACAAATATTTTCTCATTTGGAGCAAAAGATCTCCGATTCCGAAAAGGAATTAGAGGCTCTCAAAAAGTCCATGGTGGAAGTAACAAAGATAGATGTTGTGGAAGACAAAAGTAAGTGGTTAAATTTTGGTTGAGATACTTGTCACATTTGGAAAAAAGAGGTTAGAACTCTTAAGGCCAAGCTTAACAAGGATCTAGAACTAAAAATGACTTTTGCTATTGATAAATCACACTTTAAGAAAAGCATGATTAATCCAGATCAAAAATATACTTATGTGATTAGAAATAAACCTAGCAAAAGTGATTCTCATGTTAACCTCACTTGCTTATATTGTTGCAAAAGAGGTCATACCATTGCTAAGTGTCGCTTTAGGAGGTATTTGGTTCCTAAAGGCGTTTATGAATGGTTGCCCAAATGCAATCCTATTTTCACTCACAACCAAGAACCCAATAAGAATTGGGTACCTATTTCCCTTGATTGACTATGTAGGTACAACGCCTTAAGACCACGAAAAGAAAATGGGTTCTAGATAGTAGTTGCTCAAGACATATGACATGAGACATATCTCTTTTCATCGACTTTGTGGCAAAGAAAATGGGGTTTGTTACCTACGGAGACAACAACAAGGGGCAAATACTTGGCAAAGGTAGTGTTGGTAACCCCTCATCTACTACTATCTCTGATGTGCTTCTTGTCGAGGGCCTTAAACATAACCTTTTAAGCATTAGTCAATCATGTGACATGGACTATAAAGTATCTTTTTCAAAGGATTGTTGCATAATTGAGAATAGTGATAAAAAGGATGTGTTTAAAGGCTTGAGGGTGAATAACGTCTATATGCTAGACTTGAATGAGGTATCGTTGAGTAGCGACAAGTGTCTAGTCACCATGAGTGAAGATTCATGGTTTTGGCATAGACGGTTGGCGTATGTCAATTTTGATTTGCTTAATAAAATAGTTTCTAAAGACCTAGTGATCGGCTTGCCCAAAATCAAATTCACAAAGGATCACTTATGTGATGCATGTCAAATGGAGAAGCAAACAATGATCTCGTTTAAATCTAAAATCATTGTTTCAACTACGAGACCCCTTGAGCTCCTCCATATGGACCTCTTTGGACCATCTAGAATTAAAAGCCTAGGTGGTAACTATTATGGTTTTGTGATAGTCGATGGCTTTTCTAGGTTTTGCTGGACTATTTTCTTAGCAAGCAAGAGCGGTACTTTTTTGGCTTTTGAAGGATTTGCCAAGTTATCCCAAAATAAATTGAACACAAACATTATATCAATTAGAAGTGATCATGGGGGTGAGTTCGAAAATCATCTTTTTGAAGCATTTTGTGAAAGCCATGGGATTGATCATAATTTTTCCGCACCACGTACCCCTCAACAAAACGGGGTTGTGGAACGTAAAAACAGAATTTTGGAAGAATTAGGAAGGACTATGATCAATGAGAGTGGACTTCCAAAATACTTTTGGGCCGACGCCATAAGTACGGCTTGTTACGTTTTGAATAGGGTGCTCATCCGTCCTATTCTAAACAAGACACCGTATGAGCTTTTAAAAGGGAGAAAGCCCAATGTATCTCACCTTCACGTTTTTGGTTGTAAGTATTTCGTGTTGAATAATGGTAAAGAGACACTTGGTAAGTTTGATGCTAAGGCTGACGAGGGTATTTTTCTTGGATATTCTCAGTCTAGTAAGGCATATAGGGTTTACAATAAGAGGTTACTTACTGTTGAGGAGTCGGTTCATGTTACTTTTGATGAGTCTTATCCAAAAAATGTTGAAAAAGGTAGTTCTTTTCATGGTGCAGGTGTATCTTCTGAAGACATACTCAAGGACACTGGTAAAGGGACTGATCAAGCTGAAGCAGTGCATGTTGAGGAGGAAAAGGATCACCAACCAGTGAAGAGTGAGGAGGATCATCCGTCTAATAAAGATGACCTTCCTCCAGCTTGGAAGTCTTCCAAAGACCATCCCATCGACAAAATTCTCGGTGACATCTCAAAGGGAGTAACAACTCGTTCCAAGCTAAGTAACTTCTGTTATTACTCCGCTTTCGTTTCGTAAGTTGAGCCTAAAAACTCAAAAGAGGCCTTACTCGATGAACATTGGCTTTTGTCAATGCAAGCTGAGTTAAATCAATTTAAAAGAAATAAGGTTTGGGACCTTGTCCCTCCTCCGCGAGGACATCGAGTAATCGGCACCCGATGGGTGTTTAGGAACAAGCTCGACGAAAATGGAGTTATAACGAGAAATAAAGTGCGCTTGGTTGCGCAAGGGTATAACCAAGAGGAAGGCATAGACTATGAGGAAACTTATGTGCCTGTTGCCCGACTCGAGGCTATACGCCTGTTGCTTACCTATGCATGTGCGAAAAACTTCAAATTATTTCAAATAGATGTAAAAAGTGCATTCTTTAACGGTTATATTAATGAAGAGGTTTATGTTACCCAACCTCCTGGATTTGAGTCCCATGAGTATCCCGATCACGTTTACAAATTAAAATGTGCTTTGTACGGTCTCAAACAAGCTCATACGGCTTGGTATGAGCGTCTTAGAAATTTCTACTTGATCAAGGGTACTCTAGAGGAAAAGTTGACACAACTTTTTTCATTAAACGTCAAGAAAAACACCAAATTTTGGTACAAGTATATGTAGACGATATTATATTTGGTTCTACTAACACAAATATGGTCAAGGAGTTTTCTAAGTTAATGCAGACAGAGTTCGAGATGAGCATGATGGGGGAGCTAAATTATTTCCTCGGATTTCAAATTAAGCAACCCGATGAAGGGACGTTCGTGAGCCAGACGAAGTATTGTCTTGAGTTACTCAAGCGCTTCGACATGGCTAGCTCAAAGGCGATTGACACTCCGATGCCTACGTGTGTCAACTTGAGTCGAGATGAAAATGGTAAGGATGTAGATATCAAGAGATATAGAGGTATGATTGGCTCTCTACTCTATCTTACCACATCACGACCAGATATCATGTTTAGTGCCTGCATGTGTGTGTTAGCTCCTAATTTCGACGCTACATGATTTCAGACAATGGCTTTAAAAGAAGTTATTCTTTAAAATAATAATCCTAGAAAAAGAAGGCTTCGACTAAGAAGGCCTTCGACCATGTTTGTGCAATGCCTGAGTCGAATAGAAGGATTTCAAAACTTCAAATCTTGCTAAGTCCAAGGAGTCAAGTCTACACGGTGAAGTGGATATGGACAATGCGCTGCAGTTACAACTGAATAGTGGAGGGAAGTTCCACTATTTGAATTTGAAAAGAGGACAGGCGGTGAAGATCCAGATCGTGAAGACATGCAAAGTTCCAAGTGGCGTAATCTAAGAATAAAACCATCAAAGGGTGGTTACATTAGAGTATTATAAATAAGTTAGTCTTAGAGTTAGAAGGGGTGAAAAAATCAAATTGTACAAGTAACTCTATATTCACTCAAAGTATCCAGTGTGTCGAGAAACCAGTGAAGTGAGAATGTACGTGATTGTAATCACCATTACCTTTTATTGCAATGCAATTTACTTTGAAGTTTCTGTTTCAGATTCGTTACTTTGAAATCTCTTTTCATGAACTTTTACCTTTCAAGTCATTTACATTACCCAGTCTTTACTTTACAGTTTTACATTAAAAGTCTTTATTTTCAAGCATTTACCTTTTCTGCATTTTATGATCTTTATGCAATTCTTTCCAACATTTAACTCCAGTTTTTTTTATCAAACCTTTTACATTCAGCCCTTTTGCTTTTCTTTTATGTATTGTTCGACTTAGTCATTTCTTTTATCTTTATCGCTTCCCTTTACACTTCAAACACCCCTTTTTATTTATGTGCATTGTCGAAAGGCATCGTTTATCAAATTGCGAAATATTCTAAATACACATACAACACATGTCCTAGGATCAATCTGATCGATCCTGTAAGTTACTAGAACTTTATAGTTTTAGAAGATCAGCGGTTGTTTACCAATTGTCAAGGTAAACAAATTGGCACACCTGGTGGGACAGTGCTAAACGTGGATTTGGAAGTTTGTAACTTTTAAATAACTGCCAAAAAGAAGTTTTATAACTATCTTCTTAAGTATTTGTTGTTTCATTGGTCGAGTTTGTGGAAAATTAGCGTATGCACCTGAGAAGTGGAAAGGTAGCCAGTTCAAGCGAATATAGACCAAAGAGAAGAAACGTGGGGAGAATGGCATCTGGCCAAGGAAATTCAAATCCCAGTTCTGCTGGGACCAATACTCAACCAAGCAGTTTAAGTGTTCAGAACAGCACCATCAATCCTCAAGAATTACCAAGAAGTACTGTGGCGCCAACTCCAGTTCCTTCGACAGGAGGGTCGACAGTGTTAACCATGGTGACAGAGCCATCGTCTTCGACAGCGGGACCAGGGGCGACATACGTGAGGCCTTACACTCAGCCAATTTTGGAGTACATTGGCCCATCAATGACAAATCCTCAGACTCCACCAGGAGGAGGTTCAACGTACAGGCAGTTTCCTCCCCCAGGATTTTCACAGTCTTTGCCTAGGAACCCAATCTATGGCATGCCAACGACAATGATGCAAAATCTGCGTATTGCACCCCCAGTATATTTAGAAAATGTGATATCTTCCCCTTTGCAGGAGTCAGGTTCTGGAATTAACATGGGTCGAAACAGCCAGTCCATAGGTTTGGGTTATTCTGCTCACGGGCCCAACTTAACAAATGAGTCTGCAGCATATTTGAGGCAACAGATGGATGAGAGCAATATGCAAATGGTACATACTTTGTCTCAAACGATGGGAGAAATTTTCCAGCCATTGATCCAGAATACTACTCAAATCAATCAAATGATGACAACCCAGATGGCACGAATAACAGAGTTCATGGGAATGCCAGCTCCTGTTCAACACCAAACTCAAGGAGTCGAGACAAGGGAGATTGCTCAACAAGTTAACCCAGTGAATCCAGGGTTGGTCGAACCACCTAGGGAGGAGCCTCCTAGAAATCAAATACCAATACTTGAAGAGGAGGAACCAAGGATGGTGCTAGTGAACAGAAATTAAGATGCTGATCGTGTGGTGAATCAGGTTCGACGCAACAATGTAGCGGCAGAGAACAATTTGGCAGCCTTGGTCGAAAGAATAATGGCTCGAAATGGCCTGAGTATGGGTTTTTCTAGGCCAAACTTTACTTCGCCTATAGTAGACTATATACTCCAAGCCGAATTGCCTCCAAGGACAAAAGTACCAAAGTTTACTAAGTTCTCAGGAGATACTACAGAATCTACCATCGAACATGTGGCGCGCTACCTGATCGAAGCCGGTGAGATTGCAAATGATGAGAGTCTATGGGTAAAGTATTTCCCTAGTTCCCTCACTAAAAATGCATTCATGTGGTTCACCACGTTACCATCTGGTTCGATTTGTAATTGGACCCAGTTGGAACGTTTGTTCCATGAGCAATTTTACATGGGTCAGACGAAGATTAGTTTGAAAGAATTGGCTAGTGTGAAACGAAAGTTCAATGAGCCAATAGATGATTACTTGAATAGGTTTTGACTACTCAAGGCTAGATGTTTTACACAAGTGCCTGAGCACGAGCTTGTCGAAATGGCCGCTGGTGGCCTTGATTACTCTATCAGGAAAAAACTGGACACCCAGTATTTAAGGGATATGGCCCAGTTGGCTGACAGAGTTCGACAGCCAGAGCGTCTCAAAGATGAGAAAGCTAGGGTGAATAAGAACAAGAAGGTAGCTTACGTCGAATACCAGGAGGGCATCGAAGAACTATATGACGAGTCCGTTAGGTTCGATGAAAATGAGATAGACATTGTTGAACTTAAGAAGGGCCCCCCTTATTCTTGTAAATTATTAGTTCCTTCGAATGGAAAAAACCCTGTCGAAACCGAAAAGAATGATAGGTTCCCAAAGAAAACATACACTTTCGACATCACTAAATGTGATGAAATTTTTGATTTGTTAGTTAAGGATGGTCAAATATTAGTGCCTCCCGATGCTAAAATACCACCTTTAGAGCAAAGAAAAAAGAGAGGTTTTTGTAAATACCATAATTACTTGGGTCATAAGATGTCTCAATGTTTTCTTTTCAGGGATTTGGTGCAGAATGCTATTCAGGAGGGAAGGCTCAAATTTGGGGAGAAGACTAAGACCCAGATGAAGATTGATACCAGCCCCCTTGATGTAGCGGAAGCAAATTATGCAGAGCCTGAGGAGGTCAACATGGTCGAACTGGTTGAATTGTCTGACAGCAGTTCGGGTAGTGTTAGTACCAACAAAGCTCTTGGCAGAAATGCCACGGTGGTGGAGGTTACTGAGCACCTTACCAATGATGTTGTGTTTATCAGAGAGGCTGAAGAGATGGATGGCTATCAGCTAGAGCATTTGATATGTATGGCTGCTGAACATTACTTTAGTACCTCTTCTGAAGTTCAAAGGTTCGACACTTAAACTATAGTCGAGACCCGTGCTGAAGTTGAAGCACCAAAGTTGCAGATGGTGACAAGAGAGATTGTTGATCATTTTAGACAAATGGACGAGGCTGCTGCAGGCCTTGATATTGACTTTTCTAAAATGCGTGTAAAAGATGAAGTTAACGTGAACATGGTCGAAGTTACTGACAAACAGGCCATGGATATTGATGACCAAGAGGATTGTGACAAACTGGCTTATCCCAGAGAGGATGAGACCATCATTGATTTTCTCCACAGGTGCCAGGGGAAGAATTCTGAAGTCATGTTGTGCCCTCGATGCAGTGCTATCTTCGACAAAGAAGCTGCTCATGGCCTCCAAGCGGGGAAAGAGGCCAAATCTGGACGTGGGAGGAAAGATGCTCAAAAGCCAGGGCGTTTCAACCCAAGGAAAGCTACTCAGAGACAATATGGCCCAAGGCCACAAATTCCAAGGGCCAAGCAAGCTACTTTCAAACCCAGTGGCGAAGTACCAACTGGGTGGTGGGTTAAACCCGTCGAAGCAGCTGGAAAAGGGAAGCAAGGATGGAAAAGTTTTGATGTGGCTAGAGGTTCTTCACTTGAGTATAGGAAAGAATTCAAGTCTTCCAAAAAAGCTGGCTATGTGTCTGAGAATTACAAAGGAAAAAATCCCATGTCGAGGTCCCAATGGAGGAGAGAGCAGAGACGAAGGAAAGCTTTAAGAGAAGCTCAGGCTAGAGACTCGACGGAGACCAGCACTAATGTCCTGCCATCTAGCAACAAAGGTGTTGGCATGAGAACAACAAACCAGCTGCCGGTGGGTCGAAAGTTGTTTACTTCCAAGAAGGAAGCTGAGAAATTTGTGGTCGAAACAGTTGAAGACGATGCGTCGACCCACAACTTTGATTCAGACTCTGATGCTTCTTTGAACATCATTGTCAACGTAGTGTCAGTAATGCCAAGGGAGTATGACAGAGTAACTGAAGTGGAGAATTTGGATGCCAACGCTGAGGCAGAAATGGCAGCACACCAACCTGTGTGATATTATGTAATGAACAATGGCTGTGTCGAAGAACAAAATGCTTTCTTTGAGCGACCAACTGAAGCCATGAAGGGACACTTGAAACCTCTGTATATTACAGGGAAAGTAGAGAGCGTGGCTGTTAACAAGATCTTGGTGGACTGTGGGGCTACTGTCAACTTAATGCCACATTTTCTGCTAAGTAAAATTGGTAAATTCGACACTGATCTTAAACCCCACAACATGGTCCTCTCTAACTATGAAGGGAAGATTGGGACCACTTTAGGTGTCTTACAGGTTGACTTGACTGTGGGTACAGTGATAAGACCCACCTTGTTCATGGTGGTCGAAAGTAAAGCTAACTACAACCTTCTACTAGGAAGGGAATGGATTCATGGCATTGGGGCAGTACCTTCATCAATGCACCAACGCATAACAATCTGGAGGCCTGATGGAATAGTAGAAAACATTGAGGCTCATAAAGGCTACTTTAAGGTGCTTGTTAATCATGTTGATGGTTCTGAGTTCGACAAAAATTTGCCGCATATTGCGCCTTGTACTCCAGCAGAATTCGATCTCTCCCCAGATGATCACGCATTCTGTTCATTGCACTTGCACCCACTGAAGGGGTTTCGATGGAACAGAGAAGTCGTAAGAGAAGAAGGCAATGTCCCATACTATGGGCTGCCTAAGGTTGACCCCACAGGCTGGGGGAGTGAATTTAGTAACAATGACTGAATTCGACGCATTACAAAGAATTTCGGCCTATGTGGCCGAATCCAAGTTACAAGCGGCTTTAAAGGCTGCACACAACCACATGGCTGTCGAAGCCAAAACTCAAATTTGTGAAGTAGGCCCTAGTAAGGACTTTGAACCTGAGCCACCTGATGGGCCTCAAATTGAAGACCAAGACCAAAGTCTTGATGCTGTGTATGATGGTGAGCCTTTAGGTTTTGAAAAGGATCCACTGTCAGATAATATTAAAATGCTGGCGCAGGATCCTTTGGAAGAAATTGACTTGGGTGAAGGGGGAGTGAAAAGGCCTACTTATATTAGCGCTAATCTCGACCCACTACTCAAAGTCGAAATAGTCCAATTATTGAGGGAATTCAAGGATTGCTTCGCTTGGGACTATGATAAAATGGCTGGTTTGAGGAGAGAGCTTGTTGAACATAAGTTGCCAATCATACCTGGGAAAAAGCCAGTCAAGCAAAATCCAAGACGGTTTGCCCCAACAATCCTTTCCAAGATCAAAGAGGAAATCGAAAGGCTACTTAGGTGCAAGTTCATCCGTACAGCTAGGTATGTCGAATGGCTAGCTAATATTGTACCAGTCATTAAAAAGAATGGTTCTTTAAGGGTTTGTATAGATTTTAGAGATCTAAATTCTGCAACCCCTAAAGATGAATATTCTATGTCTGTGGCAGAAATGCTGATTGATTCTGCTGCAGGACATGAATATTTGAGCATGTTGGATGGTTATTCTGGTTATAACCAAGTATTCATTGCTGAGGAAGATGTCCCAAAAATTGCTTTTCGATGTCCAGGGGCATTAGGTACTTACGAATGGGTAGTGATGCCTTTCGGTCTAAAAAATGCTGGGGCAACTTACCAGAGAGCAATGAATTCGATCTTTCATGATTTTATTGAGACTTTTATGCAAATATATATTGATGATATTGTTGTTAAGTCCTTTTCAGGAAAAGATCATATAAGCCATCTTCGACATTCCTTTGAAAGGATAAGAAAGCATGGTCTGAAAATGAATCCTCTCAAATGTGCTTTTTGTGTGCAGGCATGGGATTTCTTAGGCTTTGTGGTCCACAAGAAGGGGATCAAAATCAACCAGAATAAAACCAAAGCCATTATGGAAGCAAAAGTGCCATCAACAAAGAAGGAATTGCAGTCTCTCTTGGGCAAAATAAATTTCTTGAGGAGATTTATATGTAACTTAAGTGGGAAAACGTAAGCCTTTTCACCATTGCTTCGAGCTAGCAAGGATGGGTTCGACTGGGGGCAAGATCAACAGGAAGCCTTCGACAAAATCAAAGAGTACCTGAGTCACCCCCCTATTCTCTCACTACCTCGTGGTAATAAGTGTATGTGATTGTACATAGTTGCGTCAGATAGAACCTTAGGGAGCATGTTAGCTCAAGAGGATGATGATGGCGTCGAAAGAGCCGTTTATTACCTTAGTAGAGTTTTAAATGATGCAGAAACTAGATATAGCATGATTGAAAAATTATGTTTATGTTTGTATTACTCTTGTACCAAATTGAAGCATTATATAAAACCAGTTGATGTGTATGTTTCTTCTCGTTATGACGTTATTAAACATATGTTGTACAAACCTATCTTGCATAGTCGAATTGGAAAATGGGCATTAGCATTAACTGAATATTCTTTAACTTATAAGCCTTTAAAAGCTGTTAAAGGACAAATAGTGGCAGACTTTATAGCTGACCATTTTACAAATGAGACCCCCCTGAACTATCTTGATGTGGAGCCTTGGAAGTTATATTTCGACGGGTCAAGCCACAAAGATGGGACAGGCATAGGAGTACTTGTTATTTCTCCTAGTAAAATTCCAACAACACTTAAGTATAAAATTGAAGGCCGTTGTTCTAACAACGAGGCTGAATATGAAGCTTTAATTGCTGGACTTGAAGTATTGTTGGAATTGGGGGCAACTCACGTCGAAATAATGGGAGATTCAGAACTGGTCATAAAACAAGTGACCAAAGAGTACAAGTGCATAAAAGAAAATTTGATTATGTACTTTGTAGTTGTGAATCGACTGTTGAAAAAGTTCGACGCAGTTAGTTTTCGACACATCCCTAGACTGGAAAACCAGGTAGCTAATGACTTGGCTCAGATTGCATCAGGGTATAAAGTTTCGAAAGATAAATTACAAGATGCAACCGAAGTCGAAGTCAGAGGAAGGGTGGTGTTAGTAGGATTAGCCCCATCAGATTTGGAAGAAACTAAGCTTGGATATGTTGACGAAGACAATTTCGCAATTCTGGAAGTTGATAGTATAACTGACAAGGATTGGAGGAAACCTATAATGGATTACCTGAAAAATCCAATAGCTTCGACAGAAAGGAAAATCAAGTATCAAGCTTTAAGTTACGTCTTGTTGGGTAATGAATTATTCAAAAAGACTCTTGAGGGAGTATTGCTTAAGTGCCTCAGTGAGGCAGAAGCATACTTAGCCCTTTCGACTGTCCATAGTGGGGCATGTGGGGCACATCAGGTAGGCAATAAAATGAAATGGTTGTTGTTTCGACAAGGCATGTATTGGCCTACCATGTTAAAAGATTGTATTGAATTTACTAAGGGTTGTCAGGAATGTCAAGTTCATGCTGGCATTCAACATGTCCATGCGAGTGAATTACATTCTATAGTGAAACCTTGGCCTTTTAGAGGATGGGCTTTGGATTTGGTCGGAGAGATTCGACCAGCATCATCTAAAAATCATAAGTACATTTTGGTAGGTATTGATTATTTTACTAAGTGGGTCGAAGCTATCCCATTACCAAATGTTGATCAGGAAGATGTGATTGAATTTATCCAGAAGCACATCATCTATAGGTTTGGAATCCCAGAGACAATTACAACAGACCAAGGATCAGTCTTCACTGGTCGAAAGATGCAAGAGTTTTCTAAAGAAATGGGATTCAAGCTTGTAACCTCCACACCTTATTATGCTCAAGCTAATGGCCAAGTCGAAGCAGCAAATAAAGTAGTTATTGGGTTGATAAAAAAACATGTGGGGAAAAAGCCAAGAAATTGGCATAGGACATTGGACCAAATACTCTGGGCATGTCGAACGTCCCCTAAAGAGGCAACTAATACTACCCCATTTTGACTGACTTTTGGTCATGATGCAGTTTTGCCTGTGGAGATTTATCTTCAATCAGTAAGGATTCAAAGGCATCATGAGATTCTATCTGAGTCTTATTGGAGTATGATGTTTGATGAATTAGTATACCTAGATGAAGAAAGGCTCCATGCTTTAGAGTTGCTGAAAAGGCAAAAGAAAAGGGTGGAGAAGTCTTATACAAAAAGGTCAAGATTAAAACCTTTTCAACTGGAGATCTAGTGTGGAAAGTGATCTTACCTATGGATCGAAAGACCAAAACTTTGGGGAAGTGGTCTCCTAAGTGGGAAGGTCCTTTTCAAATTATTAAGGCATTTAGTAATAATGCTTATGAGATTCAAGAGATGGAGGGTGATTTAAGAGTCTTAAGGGTAAATGGGAAATATTTGAAAAAATATAAGCCTATTTTACAAGAAATCCATATTAAGACGTAAATTTTATTCAAATTATAAAAGCCAAAATAGGCCATGTGAGGCCAAAATGGCATACAAAAAAAAAACAAGTACAATAACATAAAACCCAGGAGAAAGATTATTCATAGTCTCTCCAATTAATAGAGTTGAGGAAGGCAACATAATCTTCGTCAGCTTCATCATCAGAGTTTTGTGCTTTGGAATGTCCTTTCTTGGGTACCTTCATCTTGGTTTCTTTCTTCTTGGCGCAAGATGTTGCTCCAGTTGAAGTGTCTTTGAGGGCAGTAGCTGTGGCCTCAGCTTTCCTTGTCTCTCCAGCCACCTTCTTGGTCATTGCCTTCTTTGAAGAGGTACTCATACTTGCTGTAGTAGGTGCAAGATATCCCAAGAGGGAAGAGGGTTTTATAGAGGCAAGGCTTTATAAGGATTGGCCAGTCAACGATGGAAATACGTAAAATGACCCTTGGGAATAGACCCTAGGGTTGCGCTATTAATATTCCTTTATGGAATAGAAACTTGTGCCGTTGGAACACTAAGCTTTTAAAAGTTGCGCTATTTTTATGATTTCCAAGAAAAGAGGCAGAATACTTTAATTACTCAATTAGCAAAGTAAAAAATATGTTTTGCAAGTCGAAGAGTTGATAGTAAATAGAAGAATTTAGATAAAGGCCATAGGGCATTAAGATTGTCTGTAAATAGGGCCTTAAAAGGACCATAAAATATGATGAACAAAAGTGGAACTACAAACAAGAAATCACATGACAATCAGAAAGGGAGCTTCGACTTCAACTCGAGGAAGGTGACCTTGTGATTCTGAAGGCGTTTTTCACATAGAGCATTGGTGAGTTTGGCTGCTGAAAGTTCTTTTTCAAACGTTTGGGCCTTGTCAAGGAAGTCTATGGTGCGCTTCAGCTCTCTGGCCATTTCAGTATCATCGAACTCTCCTAGCTCAAGGTTGCGTTTTTCATCCTTAGAAATCTTGTTCTGCAGCTCTTCAATTTGCTGCTTCCAGTCATCAATATTCTTCTGGTTCGACTCCACTTCTGCCTGCCTTTTCTGTTGTTCAGTCTCTAGGCTTTTGACCATAGCTTCTGATGCATGCGCATCATAACAAGCTGAAGCTTCCAATCCAGTTGTGATTTCAATGTTGTGTTGGATCTTGGGGAGGGACTTGAAGTCCTCAGACATTTGATTCACTAAAGCAGTTAGTTCCAACAGGAATTCAGAAACACCTTGGCTAAGGGTCGAAAGGTCCAACTTCTGAAGGCTATCTTTCAGAAAGAGAGAAGCAGTTGGATCTGAAAGTAGGACATTGTGGATGTCTCCCTTGAAGAATTTGTCCTTAATTTTTTGAAGGATAGGACTGGCGAAATCATCTGGAGTTGGACCCCCAGAGCTGGTCGAAGTACTAAGACTAGTGCCTGAAGAACTGTACTTCTTCCCAAGTATCAATCTGGCATATTCTCGAGGATTTGACCATTTGAGAGTAGCCAGTGGGTCTCCAGCAGGGGATCCTCCAGTAGTTGAAGCGACTATAGGCTTAGGAGTTGGATTGTTGACAGGATCTGCCTCAGCCACAGTCGAAGGGGTGTGATCTTGCTCAGTCTTCTCCCTCTCTTCTTCTTGTTCTTCGTCTTCTTCGACTTCCTCCTCTACTGCTTCAGTGGGTCTTTCTTCTGTGTCCATACCAATAGCCTCTGTTTGGTCGAAAGGTTGTTGATGAGAAACATCATCCTCTTCATGATCAGAACCATCGGTATGGGATTGTTGAGTAGTGGTCCTAGCAAGAGAACTTTGGTTTGTTTCATCTGCTGCAGAAGGAGGAACTGTAAGAGGGATAAGTTGGTTAATTTTGCTGATTGATATATATCCAGAACCAAGGTCAGAGGTAGGGTGATAAGTTGGCTCACCTTGGCTATTCAGCAGAGTTGTTGTAAAGCTGAAGGAAGGTTGTGGTGGGTTAGAACCACCTACATTAGCCTGAAAAACCACAAGTAAAAGGAATAAGATTGAGAGAAGTCTGAGTAGGGAATCCAAATACTGAATGAAGATAGTACGCATACCTGTACAGCCGCAACATTAGGCCTTGAGTTCGCACTCTCAGGATCGCCAGCAGTCGTTTTTGACGCAACCTTGGAGAGTTGTTTCTTGACATCACTACCAGCAGGTGTCTTCTCAAGGATTCTTGCCGCCTTTGAGGGAGATTGGGTGGTAGTTCCAGAAGCTTTGACAAGCTTCCTTTTCTTCTTAACTACTATCTCCTCAGGGGACTCATCATCAGTATCTGGAGGAACAACTGCTTGAGCACCTTTCTTGCCCTTTTTTGAAGGCGTTGGAGGTTTTCGAGCAGCCTGAAAGGTGACGCAAATATTAGAGAATTGGTTACACAAAAAGACTTAGGCAAGGGATATAAAGTACCTTTATGCCTTCAGTGTCCTTTTCGACCTTCGCAGCACCCTTCGACGAGCTGGTCTTTCTGGCCATGACTAAAAGACAGACGATTATTACAAGGTTTATAATTGAGTGGTTAGTTAAAAAATCACAAATCAAGGGCCTCAAACCTTCATATATTTCAGATTCAACACGGACATCCTCGACCCCTATATGAAGGTGTCCTTTGAAATTATCCAGCGTATGTTTAGTCACAACCACCCGTTGGGCTTTCGGTTGAGACTGTTGTCGAAGGAGTTTTAAGTGCTCACCACAGACAAACCAGTCTGGAAATAGGGGGGCAAGTGCCAATCTAAAATCAGCATTAGGCAGTCGAGGGAGCTTTGGAGGAAAGAGTTCAAAAGCTACCTTATAACGTTTCTCAACAGGAACGTTTGAAGGGATTTTTAACTGATCCATTTTTTATAGAAATTTTTCCTTCAAAGTGACAGCAGCCTCACGAACGGTTCGACTAATATCATCTGGTCGATAGACAGTTTCAAAGTACTTTTGAAAGGCTTGAATTTCTTTGACATGAATGAACTTACTCTTCTTGGTCTTCTCCTGCACATCATGAAAAGCTTGGTCAAATAAGGAAGAGAAAGCAGCAACATCAAGAAATTGCTCACTGTAGTACTTCGACCACTAGTTATGGAAGGGTTTGGTACACAAGAAGGTGGGCTGGAAATGCACAGGGGAAAGGGTTGCTTTCCTAGCGTTCCACCGGTCGAAAGTGACTGCAGCACTTCCTTCATCAAAACTGGCTGTGTGAAGGACCACATGGCCTTTCTTCCCATATAGACACTTGGGGAAGATCTGAGCCAACCCAAATTGTCGAGAGACAAGATTTGGTTGGTAAGCAATTAAGGCTGCCAGGTCTCTCCCAAGATTCAGCCTTTCAACAATAAATCTAGGAATCAAGAAGGATTCCCAGATCAAAACAGATTCAGCGTCGAGGTTGGTGGATGGATTAGGGAATGGCCTTGTGAACCATTCAGGCCCACACTTTCTCTCAGCAAAGGGAGCCATGCTAGGTGTGAACTCATACCTTTTTGCAAACATTATAATATAACTGGAGAAGGCTCTCTTGAGAGTTTCCCCACCATCATTTGGCGTAAGTTTCACCAGGCGGGTACCTTCGACCCTCCTCTCTTTGATTTCAGCAGAATCTTCATCGACCTGCCCTTTCTCGGGAAGGCTAGCTTCAAAGGTTGCATTGAGCCACAACTGAAGTAGCCATAAGAGGGTCATTCAAGTGAACAGTACCTTGGCTCTCCAAGTCTTTGAGTCGAGCCGCCCCTTCACTGAGAGACTCGTAGAGGTTCGCCAGGATCAATCCACTTAGGCAAACTCCTCTATTGTTGTGAAGCTGGTTGGCCAGAGTGAGATACTTCTTGGCCACCTGCAGGGATTTTGAACAAAATACATACCTCGACAGCCAAACTGTCAGAAAGGCAATGTGTTCCTTATCAGTGATTTCTGCAGTATCACGTTTGTAGTGGTTGATAAAGTGGGTATATGTGAGTTTGGAGTTAGAAATCCCTATGGTATCCTCTGCATCAGTATCAGGGTCATAGGAAATACCATCTGGTCGAAGACCTGCAATGGCAGCAAGGTCGAAGAGTGTGGGAGTAACCATCCCACAAGGAAGATGAAAGGTGTAGTGGGTGCTATCCCAAAAATAGAGTGATGCTGCCAACAGGTTCAAATAATAAGGAATGTTGGTTTTCGACAGCATCAGCAGATCATAGATTCCTATGGTTTTCCAGTGATCAGCTTTGACCCTTTCCATTCTGGTCATCCAAAGGTCAAAATCCTTTAAAGGATTGACAGCTCTTACCAGCCTCGTACCATCATGAAGGTACCTCAGATCCATTTTTGTCATAGTGGGTGTATTAGGGGAGGTTCCTTCCTCATTAGGCTTGCTTTTTTTCCCTAAAGGTCTAGACTTACGGTAAGAAGGAAAGAACTCAGCCAGTTTTTCATTGTTGGGTTTTACATCAGCTAGGGGGCCACCTAAAGCATAGGGTTTATCAGAGATAAGGAGAGGGATCATTACCTGGGATTCGTAAATCTTCTTTGTTTCTTCAAGAAGAGGTTCCGCCAAGAACTGTTGGTTCTTTACCACCTTTGGTCCAAGGATGTTTGAAAATGGCGGGAGAGTTTGCTCGAACGGAGTGGTTTTACCCTTTTGGTTTTCCGTTGCTTGGGGAACTGTTTGAGAAGACGCCATTGATGGAGGTTGAAGAGAAAACGAGAGTGTGTTATGAGTTTTCTTGACAGTTTAGAGAGCAAGAGAAATAAGTTGCAGAAAGTTTGAAAATGCGAAAGTTCGTAAAATTGGGGGAAAATAGTATTTATAGATGTGTGGAAGACGAGGGGACTGTGAATCCACCGTTAAAATGGATACGATAGTGGGACGCGTGTCCTCTTTGGAGATCGTTGGATGGTGGTGGTTGTGGTCAGATTGTAAATGCTTAATCCCAAGAAAAGTGATGATGAAAACTGTTCACGAATACGGCTGAAAAGACGTTTGGAGATTTGCCATCATGACATGACGTCACAAGCATGGTTGAAAGAAACTGAATAGTTTCTAAATCGTGGGTTGGTCAGTTGAGACCATGTTTTCCATAATCGAATGAGCAGGTGTCGAAAATTTTTGTTATCAAAAAATGACCTTCCTACCAATACTGGCGAAAGGGCATTTTTGGGGGGCAATTTGTTAGCTCCTAATTTTGACGCTACATGATTTCAGACAATGGCTTTAAAAGAAGTTATTCTTTAAAATAATAATCCTAGAAAAATAAAGGCTTCGACTAAGAAGGCCTTCGACCATGTTTGTGCAATGCCTGTGTCGAATGGAAGGATTTCAAGACTTCAAATCTTGCTAAGTCCAAGGAGTCAAGTCGACACGGTGAAGTGGATATGGACAATGCGCTGCAGTTACAACTGAATAGTGGAGGGAAGTTCCACTATTTGAATTTGAAAAGAGGAAAGGTGGCGAAGATCCAGATCGTGAAGACATGCAAAGTGCCAAGTGGCGCAATCTAAGAATAAAACCGTCAAAGGGTGGTTATGTTAGAGTATTATAAATAGATTAGTCTTAGAGTTAGAAGGGGTGAAAAAATAAAATTGTACAAGTAACTCTATATTCACTCAAAGTATCCAGTGTGTCGAGAAACCAGTCAAGTGAGAATGTACGTGATTGTAATCACCATTACCTTTTATTGCAATGCAATTTACTTTGAAGTTTCTGTTTCAGATTCGTTACTTTGAAATCTCTTTTCATGAACTTTTACCTTTCAAGTCAATTACATTACCCAGTCTTTACTTTACAGTTTTACATTAAAAGCCTTTATTTTCAAGCATTTACCTTTTCTGCATTTTATGATCTTTATGCATTTCTTTCCAACATTTAACTCCAGTTTTTTTTATCAAACCTTTTACATTCAGCCCTTTTGCTTTTCTTTTATGTATTGTTCGACTTAGTCATTTCTTTTATCTTTATCGCTTCCCTTTACACTTCAAACACCCCTTTTTATTTATGTCCATTGTCGAAAGGCATCCTTTATCAAATTGCGAAATATTCTAAATACACATACAACACATGTCTTAGGATCAATCTGATCGATCCTGTAAGTTACTAGAACTTTATAGTTTTAGAAGATCAGCGGTTGTTTACCAATTTTCAAGGTAAACAGTGTGCTAGGTACCAATCGTGTCCTAAGGAGTCGCATTTAAAAGCTGTGAAGCGCATACTTAGGTACCTATGCGGTACTCCAAAGTATGGGCTTTGGTACTCCAAAGGAAGTGATTGCTCTTTGGTTGGCTATTCCGATTCGGACTTTGGCGGTTGCAAATCGGATAGGAAAAGTACTAGTGGTACTTCTCACTTTTTCTCAAATTCCTTAGTGAGTTGGCATAGAAAAAAGCAAGTTTTCATTGCTTTGTCAACAGGCGAGGCGGAATACGTTGCGGCCGGTAGTTGTTGCACTCAAGTCTTGTGGCTTAAGCAATAATTACTTGACTATAATGTTCAACTTGAACGTATTCCTATTTTGTGTGATAATACATGTGCCATTAACCTAACCAAAAACTCTGTATTACATTCTTGCACAAAACATATAGAAGTAAGGCATCATTTTCTTAGGGATCATGTAGAGAAAGGTGACGTGGTATTTGAGCATGTTGATTCTAAAAATCAACTTGCGGATATTTTCACTAAATCTCTTGGGACAGAGCCTTTCTTTAATATTCGTAGGGAACTTGGTGTTCTCGATATCTCGGATCGAGTTTGAATATATGATTGCATGCTCTATTCCTTTGCTTGTCTTTATGTCTTTTAACTAATAATAAGTGATAAGATTAAGCTATATGTGAGGGCATCCATCATCAATCATCGGAGGTAATATTGTTCCTTTCTTAGAAATACTATTCTTGATCAATTATGTTTGTGAACTATTATGGCAAAAAATGTGGTTTGAAATGATGTTTAATTCATGATTAAATGTATTTTTTTGATCTATTTTTAGTATTGGCATGTGTATGGTGTGTTATTTATTATTACTTGTTGCACAAGTAGCTCAAAATATACATTTTTCCATGTTATGCTGGTTTGAGTCGACCAAAACATGGCATGGGTCGACTTAAGAAATTTCATTTTTTTATATGTGGGAACGGGTCAGCGCAGGCCGACCTATGGTCGACGCATCGCGTTAAACTTTTGAAAGTGTCAAAATTCGTTCAGCGTGCGCTGACGCATGACCTATTTCGGTCGACGCATCACTGACGAACTCTGATTCTCTTTTCCCCGGGAAGACGCGCGCTGCTTCATTGTTGAGAAAATTGACTACATTAATTTTCTTTGTTTCATTTTCCAATTGTATGTCATAACACATTGATTCTATTGTCTCCTCATCTCTCTCCTCTCCTCTCCTTCAAAACTCTCAAACCCTAAAAACCCATTGCCACTCCTCTCTTCAAATCCAATAAATTTCACAATCCAAGAGGTGTTCAAAGGGTTTTATCTACATAAGAACCAAGGTTTTTCAGTCCATTCATCTTAATCATCAAGAGTCAGTACTGTTCATCTTCATCTACAAGGTGAGTACTGTTCATCGGAGTTTACAGATTATTCTTCAATGGCTTCACAAAGGGTTACCAGAAAGAAGACCTCTAGAGCATCAACTTCAAGGGCAGGTACATCGACAATGCTGGTAAATGCGCTTTCCTTACTGTCTGATGATTTATCTTAGACATTCAACAAATATTTTTGAAACCGTTTTGTGATTAAGCAATTTGTGTATTATCCATTGAGGGTTGAAGATTATCATCTATCTGAAATTATTGAAATTCTAAATGTTTAAAAGTTTGATGAATTTCTGGAATGTGATACCAAGTATAATGAACACTTGGTCAAGTTGTTTTACACTGGGATTCTGGGCAAGTTTGAAGGTACTGACTTTCAATACATGATTGGTGGTAAAAAGTACTCTGTCAATGCATCTGTTTGGAACAGTTTGGTTAAACTAGATACAACAGGTCTTACTAAGGTCACATACACTGTATTTGTTGACGATTATGAGTTTAAGGCTGCTTTGAACTCAATGTTACGAGACCCTTTCTCGGAGAGCATTGTGAATAGTAACCTATTTCCTAAAACAGTCACAACAGGATTATTGAAACCCGTTGATAGAATTCTTCAATGGATTGTTGCTCACATCTTGCGACCTAAGAAAGGAGGGTACTCTCGAGTCGATCTAGCAGAAGTTCATTTGATATATCTGCTGAAAAACAAAAAGCGCATTAACTAGCCGCATTACTTTACAAGTCGGATGTTTGCACTGCGCGAATCTACTAGAGGTATGGCTCTATGTTATGCCTCTTTTATTCAGTGTCTCTTAAAAAAGGCCAAGGTAACGGTCCCAGACATTCCTTACGTGACATTTACTACTGATCAAAAGTTTACTCAGAAGGCTCTTACTATGATGTGTTACTTTTGGGACTCTGAAGACGAGGAATACAAATTTAGGCACCGAACAACATATCAAGATACTCAATATGATGTTCCAAATGAAGAAAAGGATGCAAAAGAGAATGCACAAGAAGGACAAACTGGTAACAACATGCAAACTGAGGTGAATACGGTGGAAGATGACAATGTTGAATGGTTGGGATAATCTCCACCTTAAGATCCATATGAAAATCAGGGATGGGTGAATGGAAGCACACCGGATGGACCTCACTTGGTTCATTTTATGTTCCTCCAAATCATGGCTGGCGACAACATGAAGAATATGAATGGCACCAGCCCAAATATTCTATTCCTACACCTACACAGCCACCGTAATAAAACAACGAGGAAATCCTCAACATGTTACGATTAATGCAGCTTCAGCAAGAAAGTTTCATGACCACACAAGAAGAGAGGTATGCGGCTCTCTCAAACCAGATGGAGGCACAAAATCAGACCTTCAACAGGTTTGCTACTGCTGTCATGACTCGTTTTAACAATTTAGATACTGCTGCTGAAGGCCAGACACGTTGTGTGACGAATGGTATCAACACACTCAACAGGGTTGTATTGGAACTGAATGAGCGGTTGAAAGAACAACCTCTTCCTCCACCTCAAGACCAGTATTTCAGAGGACGAGGTCACCAATTTAGGGGGAGGAGACCATGAGAGATAGGATCATAGTTTGATGCATGTTATATCTAGTTTTTGATTGTATGACTTGTTATTTGCTGTATTTTGATTATGTACTTGGTTTGATTTTGCAATATGTTGACATTTGATATATTATGCAATGTATTTGAAGTCTATATGTATGCATTTCTTGTGCCTTATTTATCCATCTAATTTTTCGCAATATCATCATTCTATGTGAATGTTTGTTGATGTATCTTGTTTGTAAGATGTTGAGTGTATCCATAAGTATATGATATGTTTCTTTGACCATCGTATTTTTCACTTTTTGATGTTGTCAAAGGGGGAGAAGGACATTTACAAGCAACAAATATTGAATCTTAGAGGAATTCACACAGTTAGGGGGATGATGAGATTCAAATTACAAAACAAGCTGAAGATTTTGCCATCATCAAAAAGCGAGAGTATGTGAGGGCAAGTTCTCTCTCATTTGAGCTTTATTTTAATGATGTCAAAATGTATACTAGCTGGTAGTTTGTAATTTGGACGGTGTTATCTCATTGGTGTCGGCATTCTAATTTTGCATTGCAAAATCATGAGTCAAAACATATGGTGGAGTCTTGCATATCCCTTAAATTTGGGTGATCATGGTATTAGTATTAGGCATGCATAAATTGTACCTAAATAGATGAAAACGTGTCAAAAAATCAATTTTTGAGTGTTTTTGAAGCTTGAGTCGACCTAAGATGAGGTCCGGTCGACTCATGATGTGTTGACATTGTGTGCGTTTCGCTCGGGTAAGCGCACGCCTACCCTGAGGTCGACACATGCTACTGGCATTTCTGATTGTGCATTTTTCTCAGTCATGCGTCGACGCATGGCCCCTGTAGCGGTCGACGCATGGTCTTCCAACATGTGCAGATTGCTCCTTGGGTCAGTGCAGGCTGACCCTCTTTAATGGGTGGTCGACTGCTCACCGTTAGTAACCCATTTTTCTGATTTTCTCTTTGTTCAAAATGCTGTTATTATTTTCTGTTGGTCCTTGCATTATATATATAGATGGTTCCTCATCTTTTACACAAAAAAAAAACAAGAACAAGTGAAAGAAATACATTGAAACTTTTCTCTCATCACCTTCATCTTCATCTTGCATCTTTTTCAACAAATACACATAATCATTTTTGTTGATTTTCTGCATCATGAAGTGATAACGTCCAAAGCATAAAGTTGTATCTTGGTGTGGGGTGAGTGTTTCAGTGGGTTTGTTCTTGAATAAAACCTCTAGGGTTTTGTCCTCCAAGATCAATTAGATTTGGGGGTTTTTGGATCAGATCTTGTGTGCATTGAATTCAGGTGAGCGAAGGTGATCAAAGAACGGAGGGTTTTTTCGATCTAGTAGCGGTAACTAGAAGATTGTGCAACAAGGTTTGAGGATCGAACTGTGTGTGGATCAGAATCAGCCGGGTGAATGTGATTGAAGACCTATGTGTTCTTGCAATCTAGTAACGGTAAACGGAGGTTCTTCCAACAAGTTTGAGGCACTTGATTCTACTCGAATCAACGGAAGAGAAGACAAAGTATATGCATCAACGAAGTTTCTTGAGTGTTGGATAACTAAGTTTTCTCTTGTAAAAATATTTGCAAACAAGTTTTCTCTAGTTTTAGAATTGGGGGCAGACGTACCCGAAGCGAGGACGAAAGGGGAACTGCCTAAACAAACCTGGTGTCGTTTCCTTTTCCTTATCTCATTTAAATTTCAAACTGTTTACGCTTGTGATTGTTCAATCGATCGAAAAATTCTGGTATAGTTTAGTGCAGAAAATTAATTTGAAAAACCTCTGCACAATCATTTTGGATTGTGCTTTGTGAAAATTCTGCATCAACTAGTATAGAAGGTTAAGCTTGGAGTTTTATACACTCCAAGTGCTCGATAGATTGAATGCTTGCAAGGTGTTTGATATATTGTCAAGTTTGGTTTAATTTTTGACTTCTCATTGGAGATTGCACCATATTAAGTGCTTTTGGAAAATTGATTAAGTGTTAAGTTGCGATTCTATTTTTCTCTTCGAGCCTATCGTTCCATTTGGCTTACGTATATCCGATCCTCTCAGTAACTCGGTTCGTGTAGATGAATTATCCTCGGCCGCTTCCACAAAATAATTTTAAAATCAAATTTTAGCGCCGACTCGCATTTAAAAAGAAGTGATCTATGCAACCCCCTTCTAGATCAATTGCCTTCGTCTAACAGCATAAACCATTGTAAATTTGCATGTTGTAACCTTTCTCTGACAATTGTCCCATACTTTATAAATTGTGATGAAGACTAGGAGCATAGAAAACATCACCAATAAAATTTTGAGATCCATCTTTCAACTTGATAAAAATTTGACCTTTTCCCAAAATAGGAATATTTGAATCGTTTCCAAACTTTACAGTAGATTATACCATTTCGTTTAGAGAAGAAAATAATTGTCTTTTCCCACACATATGATTACTACACCCAGTATCCAGATACCAAATATCCTCTTCTTTAGAAAATGTATTACTTGCCAAAAAGAAATTTTGTGGATTTTCACAATACTCACCGGTATTCTGATACGAGCTTTCTGCCACATTTGCCCGATGTTTGTATCTGCAATCAGCTGCTTTGTGTCCAAACTTTTCACAGTGATAACAACTGTAATTTGTCCTTTCTTGATTGTAATTACCTCTTCCTCAATAATGATTGTTAAATCCAAAATTGTTTCCTCGGCCACGATTGTTTAATCCAAAATTATTTCCACCTCTTCCTTGATTGGATGGATTGGAATTATTGTCTCTCCATTGGTTGAAGTTGCCACGTCATCTTCCTCCATAATTTCTTCTACCTCTACCTCTATAATTTCCTCTTCCTCTGTTGTTGTAATTATTTTGATATCTTTCTTCTCCAGTAAGACTTGATTCAACAATGTTGAAATTTAACTGACTCTTGAGAGCTTATTCTTTTACTACTTTCTCAGTCTTTTCTAATATTCTGTTGACATAACTTTCAATGCTTCCCTGTAACTATGCTACAGACAAAGTGTCTATGTCATGGGACTCAATTATTATAGTCACCACATGGTTAAACTTCATCGGCATCGTACGTAGTTTTTTTATTACCACTTTGCTATCAGAAATATCTTCTCCATATATTCTCATCTAGTTGACAAGATTTATAACACTAGAAAAATATTGTTCTACCGTTTCTGAATTAGATATTTCGTACATTTCATATTCTCTACGCAACAATTACAATTTGGACTTCTGAGCCTTGTCTACTCCTTTATATGATAACTTTAATATGTCCCACGCTTCTTTAACAGTCTTGAAATTTGCTATTTTGCCAAATATTAAGTAATCAACTCCTTGATGAATTTGTGAAAGTGCCAACTGGTCCCTTGTATGAACGACTTCATCAGCTCTTTGTTGTAAATCGGGATCCACTAGGCATGGCAATATAACCCATACCTGTGGGTACCCACCCGAACCCGCCCCGAAGTTGACAGGGAAAACCCGCTTTGACTAGGTTTGGGTTCGGGTTTGGGTTTTCCCCAAATAAAAAATTTGGGGACGGGTCTGTTTACTGGGAAAAATAGTAAACAACCTCTGGTCTATCAATTTTATATAAAAAAATGAGTGACTTGCAGGATCGACCAAACTAAATCCTAGGATATGTGCTAAAACGATTTAAAAAGATACAGAAATAATGTTGAACATTTCGACTACATTCATATTTGGAAACACAGGCATTTCGACAGTACTTGAAAGGAAGGTAATACGAGGAAATAATTAAAAGTGCATTGGAAAGTAACTTAACAAAATAAAGGAAAGAAGGTAAACTTCTGAGTGAAAATTAATTGGATTGCATTGAATAAGAAAAATGGTGTTACCTAACACGTACATTTCTTCAGAAAACTCTTTTCTCACTACACACGGGTACTTTGAGTAATTTTGAGAAATTTGTACAACTTTCACACACCAATCCTAATACTAAGACTTGCTATTTATAATGGTAAAAAACAACTACCCACTAACGGCCTACTAATCAGAGCGAAACACATGGCATTCTGCATGTCTTCATTCTTTAGATGTTCACCACGTGTCCCTTTCTTCAAATGGATAAGGACAAAGTTCCCTCCATTATTTAAATTTGAATCCCTGAATCGAACGACACCCATCAACCTTTTGTCGAAGAACGTCTCCAAATTGTTAGAAATATTTCTAAGTCCCTAAAATACTTCCCTCTTGCATGAAGACGTCTTCGACTAAATCTTCTAGGAGTACCATTCCCGTCGAAGTCTCCAAAACTTTAGAAATCATATTTCTTAGAATGAAATTCTTAATCCAATATCAGGCGTCGAAATTAGGATCTAAAAAATTGCCCCCCAAAAATGTCATTTTTGACATTATTGAAGAAAAAGGCATTTTTTGAGAATGTCATTCGACGCCTCATTCAAACCCTGCATGGCATCGACGCTTACTCGTGGTTCCAACTGTTCACTTTCCTTTCAGCAGACTTATGACGTCATAGCCATTATTGCTACCTCTGACATGTCTTTTCAAATCACACAAAAATCTCCATCATCATTACCTTTTCCTAGGGTCTAGGAGATCATGGGGAAGTAGGCACTTATTACCACTGTTTCATCAAGAATCGTGGGGGAAACACATGTCCCACTATCAGTCCAAACATTTCAAAAAAATTTCAAACCGTTTCCACTTCCCAACTTATAAATACCCTTTCCAACAATTATTTTCACTTTTCCGCTTCCTTACTATCAAATTTCTCTAGAAACCTTTGCATCTCAAAACTCAGTCTTCTTCATTTTTCAACAATGGCTTCCTTCACACGCTCTACCAAAGACGCTACCAAGGTCACCAAGGATGCTGGCAAACCTGCGAGAGCTCAAAAGAAGATTTCTCAACTTGCTCCGTTTGATTCTGTTTCTGGACCTACCATGGTGGGCAACCAGTAATATCTACCTGAGCCTCTTGAAGAAGAGAAAAGGAGAATTTACGCCTCTCAGGTACTTATTCCTTTAACCGTCTCTGACAAGCCATTGGCTTTATTTGGTCATTTGTCTGATTTAACTGTAGATCCTGCTAGGCTTAAGGAATACTTCCCCTCTTACCACAAATACAAACCTGTAGGACAATGTAGGAAGCCTAAGGCTAGTATTGAAAACCTGCTAATCCAAATGATCCTCCAACTGAAGAGGCTATTGACCTTAGATACATGAACAATTTTAGGGTTTTTAGAGCAAGCCCGACCTTTAAGGATCCCTATGATTATTTAGGGTGGTTGAACAAATTGGGAAAAATAAAATCTGATGTTTGGAAGAAAATGGGTATTTATGACCTGATTATGTTATCGAAAGTAGGACCTGATTACTGCTCGAATATGCTGATTTCGTCCTTATACTTCTGGGACAGCACCCACTACACTCTTCATCTCCCGTGTGGCATGATGACACCCACTCTTTTTGATATAGCCGCTATCACATGGCTCTAACCTACTGGGAATACTTACGATTCTGACTTTATAGATGAGGATAGCATAGGTTTTACTACCTCTAAAGCAACTTAATTATTCGACCCACAAAGCTCATTATCACGATAAGAGCAGAGAGGAAGTGTCGGACGTCGAACATATAGCTTTCCTAGCTCTGTGGCTGTCACGCTGTGTCTTCTGCTCGAAGTCACTGCAAGTTGCTAGAAAGTTTTTGACCATGGCGAATCAATTACACTCTGGCCATAACTTATGTTTGAGCGAATTGATCTTAGCCAGCCTCTACGAGTCCATGAGTGAAGGAGTCACCCAACTCAAAAGCCTTAGTGACAAGGGAAGTTTACTACTCTCTGGACCCTTCTGGCTTCTTCAGTTGTGGTTGAATGCTTCATTCGAAGCTTGTCTTCCCCAAAAGAATCAGATTAATGAAGATGCTGATGATGTGAAGAATCAAAGAGTAGAAGGCCCTCGTTTGGTGAAATTGGCACCTGCTGATGATGGTCGACCTGCCCAACAGGCTTTCACCAACTTCATCATGATGTTCGCCAAGCGTTATGATTTTACACCCAACATGGCTCCTTTTGCGGCAAGGAAGTGTGGTCCTGAGTGGTTTACCAGGCCATTCCCAGCGCCATCAAAAGCCCAAGCAGCAGAATCCACAGCGATTTGGGAAGCCTTCTTAACTCCTAGGGTCTTAACCCTCAGATTTAACTCCAAAAGCCAAGTCACATTAATTACTTACCAACCAAATCTTGTCGCTCGACAATCTGGATTGGTTCAAGTCTTACCCCGACCGATCTATGATAAGAAAAGTGCTCTCCTTCTTTACAACGCCAATCATAGTGAAGAAATGGCCATTAAGCAAATTGCACGATATGCTGGTGGAACGTAACTTCTTCCAGTAGCTTTCAAACCAAGCTTCCTTTGTACTCAACAATTTGATGACTGGTGGAAGGCTTATTATGCTAAAGAATTTTTCAACGTGGCTGCATTTACCTACCACATTAACAAGGCTTTCCTCTCTGTGCAGGGAAGAGTGAAGAAAGGTACTTCGACGCACATTAAAGAAATCCAAGCCTTCCAAAAATACTTTGAAATTGTTTATTGAACAAATGACCTTGGTCGAACCGTCAGCGACGCAACTGTTACTCTGAAGGATTTTTTTAAAGAAAATGGAGAACTTAAAGATCCCTTCGTATGTTCCTCCTGAGAAACGATACGAAACGGCTTTCAATATGTTTCCTCCCAAATTCCCTCGACTGCCAAGCGCTGATTTTGGAGTTGCCCTTGCTCCTCCATTTCCAGACTGGTTTGTCTGTGGGGATTCTATCAAAATCCTTCGCCAACAATTAAAACCGAAAGCACAGCGGGTGGTTCCGACCAAACATACACTAGACAGTTTCAAAGGGCATCTTCATATTGGGATCGAAGATGTTCGCATCGAATCTGAAATATATGAAGGTGTGGAACGGGAGGATTTCGACCCAACATTTCCCTGTCTATTTATTTTCACATATAATGACTTATTTTCTGTTTATCTTAGCCGTGAAGATTCCTCCAAAGAAACCACCAATTAGAAAACCTGCTGAAGTGAAAGAAGAGGAAGGGAGCAAGACAACAACAACAATAAAGGTATTTTCACGCCCTTTATTAAGTTTGTTACTTTATGTTCACTATTTTCTAACGTTTTCCTCTTCAAGGCGCTCGACAGCAACCCCTGGCTCCCCAGAAAAGGAAGGCCAAGGATGACACATTAGTGATAGTCGAATATGATGATGAGGACTTATATCTGACTGCTGAACAACCTCTGAAGAAGAAGATAAGGAAACCGAAGATAAGCGAAGCCATTGCTGAATCTCAGGCGAAAGGCGTGAAGGTCTTAATAAAAAAACCCACCAAACTAACCATCTTGGAGCCAACTCCTGAAGAGATGTCGAAAAAGACTGCAGAGCATCCTAAAGGTGACAAAGGAAGCCCTGGGACAAAAGCTCCTAAGGTACCAAAATGATTCGTCTATATACCTCATTGTCCTTAGTCTTTCTGTTCGACCCCTAACTTCATTTATGCTTTTCAGGATGACGCAGGAATTTCGACTCAACCGGCCGCCGAATCAACCAACCCAAAAATCCTCAGTAGTGAAGGCGAACCAACATATCACCCTACCTCAGCAAAGGACTCTGAGAAGAGCTCACTGAGCAAAATCAACCAAGTAGTTGAGAAACAACGTGAAACTTCTCCACCCAAGACTACCACTCAAGCTTCTCACACCAGTGAATCCAATCACGAAGATGATCAAGACAAAGACACATAGGCTGAAACAACTAGGGCTGATATGGAGGTGGAAACCCCTGAGGTGCAAGTCGAAGACGAAGCTGATGATAGGTCCCCAAGAGTCGAAACCTTAGATGCCGTCCAAGATGATGTTATGGGAGAGGGAGGTAAACATTTTATGTTCCCCAATCAATGCCTATTGAGGAGTTTATGGATGACGATGAAAACGTCGAAGGGGGTAGTGACCAAGATGAAGAAGAGGAAGAAGACATTCATGAAGAGATAATTTCTGAAATAACTCCTAACCCTAACCTGTCAACTACGAAGGATTCGAGCAAAGCCTCCATGACCCTTTCTGCAGAAGAACTAGAGGCTCTGAAAAAGAACAACTCCCGTGAGTACTTAAAAATTTTACTTGGTTCTAGGGGAAGTTCGTCTGACAAAAACCTCAGTTTGCCCTCTGTATCTGGCGGTTAATCCACTGCTGATCCTTCTAACCAGATATTGTCAAAGATCAAAGAAAAGGTTTTTAAGGGTGACTTGTTTCGACTCATTGAGTCTGACCCCACTTCTCCAATTGCTTTGAAGAATCTTCTCAAGGAGGTTGATATTCTATCTGCTTCTCCAGAAATTGCCAATATTATCTTGGAGTAAATGCGGTAAAAATAAAACATAACAAATAAAGCAAAACAAAAACAAAAACACCCAAAGAGAACAAAGACAAGCAAGCGCTAGGATTGACACGCTTAGGGATGGACCAGCATAGGTCAACTAGAGTCCCCAGCAGAGTTGCCAGCTGTCGCTCCCAGGATTTTCATCCAGGTACAAACGCAAGAGTGGCGCGGAAAACAGAGTCGCCAGCCGTGTAAATTTATCCCAAGAGAGGGAAAGGGAACACCGCATAAACCTGAGGAAGAGGGAAAGGAATGGTCATCGCAACCATAGCCTGGGTTCGGGAGTCGGTTACGCGAGGGGAAGGTGCTAGCACCCCACGCGTCCATCGTACTCGATGGGATCCACGCTTGTTGTCTATTCTAAGGGTGAGTTATCCTAACATCTAGGGCTGCACTAAAATGGGGAAGGGGAAGACAAAGACAGACTCGGTAGGACGTCGACGTCCTAGGCCTACGTACTCCCTTTGTGGAATGGGAAATTTAGAGTCAACGTAGTTCAGACCAAGTTCTTTTTGTGTTTTTTATGAGCGACGTTAAGCTCGCGTCCGGCAGTTAGGGTCGATGTCTGTTTGCGACTCAGACGGAAGGTAACGTGCCCTTTTTGAAAATAGCCTTTAGTTTGACAATCCCGCAGGATAAAAAGGTTTGAAGTTCGTTTGTATTTTTTAGGACAGAAGTGACTTGAGTTAGTTAGTAACTCAACTTGAACCAAATTCTATGATACGGGAACGAATGCGTCGCATGGTCGTCCCCAATGAGACGTATGCTCAACACCCTAGAAGAGAGAAGGGGGACCCCTCAATCTTCATTTCCTATGTTTAAGGCTTGTGTGCAAGGCCAGTTGACTTTATTAAGTGTCTTAGAGATGTTATGAGATGAGAAGAGGGACTCAAAAGAAAAGAAAAACACTACGGGGGGAATCTATCCTAATGTTATCATGCAAAAATGGCCCTAAGGGGAGGTTTGACAACAACCTAAGCCTAAAGAACAGAAAAGATGAGAGGAAGAAAGAGTGAGAGTGGACATGGATACTTATCCACACCCTTAAATAACTTACCTCAGCCCCTGCATAAAAGGTTAGTACAAAACAGACATAAGTAATAATAAGACTAATGAAACCCAAGCAATGACATGTAATGGTAATCAAGTGACCTATAACAATTCAAACATGGTTTATGAAGTCAAAGAAGCAATCTCAAACAACGGCACAAGTGCCTTCTCAAACAAGTAACCAGACATGATCATATATGTGCATACAAGAAGATCTTAAACAAAGAGCAAACACATAATTGGCAAAACATCTTCTAAAATCACCAAATTAAAACCCAAAACACCTCAACCAGTGGCAAACAACATGTCAAAAGCTCATGCCAAAATTCACAAGATAGGTCACTCAAACAATTATGCAAAGTTCAGACAAGACACATGACTCAATATGCAAAAGAGGAGGACTAAAATGCAATATGAAATGATTTTAAAAATGATAGAAAAATATTTTAATGCAATTCAATGTGTTGGTGAAACAATGCAAAAAGAATGAGTTCAAAAAGTTTTATGGATGATGGGAAATAAAATAAACAAGTTAGAGTATGCATGTAAGGAATAAATTCACAAGAAAATACATTAAATATTTATTTCAGATGCTAAAAAAAATAAAAATAAAAAATATAATTTGAGAAAATTTTATAAAACTATAAATATGATTCATGAATTATATAGGAATTTTTTAATGCAATTATCTATTTTTAAAAATTAAAATGCAAAATGATGCAATAAATAAAATAAACAAATTGGAATAAACATGGGGTGTGCAATCAGCAATAGAAACACATTGGAAATAGTAAAGGGCCCAAAGGAGGGGGTGGAAATAGCAAGTCCAAACCACAAAGCCCAACAAGCGAAAGTCAAAGAGGCTCACATGGAATCAGTCAACTCTGTAGACTCAAACACACCACACGATCAATCATACGCTCACCAATCAGTCAATGCAGTCAACAAGTATTCAAGATGAAGGGCCAGGATTAAGAGTTCACAATAACAAACGTAAGCGCGCACACACCAAGATCTGTTTGGACAAAATAAAACTCACGTGAGATGCACCTTACCATTTTAATGCGCTGTCACAATCCCAAACACACGATCTGAGGTCGTGCAGACCGTATCCTTGCTGTTAGCTGCGAATGGTGAGTGCTTCATGCTCTATGGAACCCAGGGATGAAGATTGTGAAAGTGGATTGTGAAAAACTCTTGAGGATGATGAGATTCCAAGAAAAAAAGATTAGGGTTGAAAGCTTTGTTCTCCTCCAATAACATGTGTCCCCTCCCAACTAGTGCATGAGTTAACTTAAATACTTAGGGTTAATCCACTGATAATTATTTGGGCCTTGTTAATTCCACACTTAATGAGTTTTGGATGATTTTGGAAAATTGCATTATGTGAAATACACCCTCTTCCATGCATGTACACCTAAATATTTCATGATGGATCATTTATTTAACAATTTCTAATCACACCTGAATTTGATTTGGGCCTTGAGATGTCTTGGTTCATGAGTTTAGAATGATCTTGCAATTTTGTATAATGGAAAATAAGTGATGAATAAGCCATGGATTCACTTTATTCAAAGGCAAAAAATGGTCCTTATGGATTTTTCTTTGATGTTAAAATGTGGCTTGAAACAAAGGAATCAATTATAGGTCATTATGTCCCAAAATGCAAAAGTTGTGAAAATGGAACCCTAAAAACCACCTTGCCTTCTTTTGGTCATAACTTGAGTTTCACAAATGATATGGAGACCATCTAGTACTTGTTGGAAAGGGGAGAAAAATATCTTCAACTTTCATGTTTGAGGAAAATTCATTTGAAGCTTTCTTGATGATTAAAAGTCAAGTTGAATGCAGTGTAAGAACTTGCCCAAAAAGGAAACTTTCAAATTATAGGTCATTTCCATATTTAGTAACTTTTGTACCAACCCTTGATTCTTGATAAATGGTATGGAACTTGCCCTTGGAAGACCATATGAGGATGTGAGACCTTGAAAACCTTGAAGAGACCCTCAAGCTTTCACAGTTGACTTCCCCTTGACTTTTATCTAATTCTCCTGATTCCCAATCCATTGGCTAATTGAACCTCTCCTGAACCAAACTGATGGACAATCTTCCATTCCTAGATACTCAGGGACCCAAGGAATACCATGGAATTAAGTCTTGCCCAAAAAATCAGAAATAAACTGACTTTATAGCAAACCCTGATCTTGGTACCCTCAGTCTAGGAGGAAATAGAACAGTCTCCAAATCCAAATTCCTCTGAATATGATGTGTATCCTCTCCACCAAAGATAAGATATGCCATTTGGTGATGATAAAAACCCAAGAAGCTTGCCCATTGGAGCAATAAACCCAATAATCTCAAAACTCTAATCTCTGCAGTGGTTAGGAGAGAGTGATCCACTTGAGCTCTCTTGAACAATATAAGGACTCTTGCTTGAAGAACATCTTCTCCTCTTGAACTGCCTCAGGCACCTTGACCCCATGCTAAGAACCAATGATATGCACACATGATAATGCAAAAATGAAGTGAAACATAAGCCAGTTAGTACTAAAGTAAGGAGAGCAAATTTTGGGGTGCTACACCACTTAGGAGAAAATTTTCCCAAAGATCTATCCTTTCGATCCATAGGCAAAACTACTTTCCAAACCAATTCTTCAGGCGAAAAAGTCTTAACTTTAACTTTCTTATTATAAGACTGTTCCACTCTCTTCTTCTGCCTTTTCAACAACTCTAAAGTATTAAGCCTTTCCTCATCTAAGTCCACCAATTCGTCTAACATCATATTCTAATATGACTCAGATGGGATCTCATTATGCCTCTGGATTCTTGCCGACTGAAGATAGATTTCAACTGGTAATACTGCATCATGGCCAAAGGTCAATCAAAAAGGCGTGGAATTAGTCGCCTCTTTGGGGGAGGTTTGACATGCGCAAAGAACTTGGTCCAACGTTTTGTGCCAATTTCTAGGCTTCTTTCCCACATGCTTCTTAATTAGGCTAATCACCACTTTATTTGCTGCTTCGACCTGACCATTAGCCTGAGCGTAATAAGGCGTAGAGGTTAAGAGTTTGAAACCCACTTCTTTAGCAAATTCTTGCATTTTCTAACCAGTAAACACTGATCCTTGATCTGTCGTAATGGTTTATGGGATTCCAAACCTATAAATAATGTGTTTTTTAATAAACTCGATCAGGTTTTCTTGGTCAACATTTGGTAATGGCACAACTTCGATCCATTTTGTAAAATAATCAATGCCTACCAAAATGTTCCTTTGATTTTTAGATGACGCTGGTCGAATCTCACCAACCAAATCCAAAGCCCAACCTCTAAAGGGCCATGGTTTGACTATGGAGTGTAGTTCGCTTGCAGGGACATATTGTACACCTGCATGTACTTGGCACTCTTGGCATCCCTTAGCGAATTCGATGCAATCCTTTAATATAGTAGGCCAGTACATCCCTTGTCGGAATAAAAGCCATTTCATCTTGTGGCCTACATGATGAGCACCACATGCCCCACTATGAACAGTCGACAGGGCTATGTACGCTTCTGACTCACTAAGGCACTTAAGCAAAACTCCCTCAGGAGTCTTTTTAAATGATTCATTACCCAAAAGAACGTAACTTAAAGCTCGATACTTTATTTTTCGACCAGTGGAGGCCGTTGGGTTCTGCAGATATTCAACTATTGGTTTTCTCCAATCTTCATCCGTCAGGCTATCTACCGCTAAAATTTCAAAATTTTCTTAATCTGCGTATCCAAGCTTCGTTGTTTCCAAATCTGATGGGGACAATCTGGCTGATACAACCCTTCCTCTGACTTCGATTGCATCCTCTAACTTTTCCTTCGACACCTTATATCCAGAAGCAATCTGAGCCAGGTCATTTGCCACTTGATTTTCCAATCGAGGTATGTGTCGAATATTCACTACTTCGAACTTTTTCAGTAATCGATTGGCAATTATGAAGTACATAATGAGATTCTCCTTAACACATTTGTACTCCCTCATAATTTTTTTTATGACTAGCTCTGAATCTCCCATTATTTCGACTCGAGTTGCCCCCAATTCCAACAATATCTCAAGTCCGACTATTAAGGCCTCATATTCAGCCTCATTATTCGAACAAATCCCTTCGACTTTATACTTGAATTTTGTTGGAATTCTATTAGGAGAAATGATCAGGATTCCTACACTGGTACCATATTTATGACTAGAACCGTAGAAATACAATTTCCAAGGTTCAAGCTCAAGATAATTCGACACGTTTTTGTTTATAGGGTGGTCTACAATGAAGTCAGCTACACTTGTCCCTTAACAGCCTTTAAAGGCATGTACGTTAAGGAATACTCAGTTAAAGCCAATGCCCATTTACCAATTCGACTATGCAAAATTGGCTTAGACAACATGTGTTTAATGATATCGAAATGAGATGAAACATAAACATCAACTGGTTTTATATAATGCTTTAACTTTGTACAAGAAAAATACAAGCATAAACATAATTTTTCAACTATGCTATACCTAGTTTCTGCATCATTCAAAACCCTCTAAGGTAGTAAATGGCTCTTTCGACGCCATTTTCATCCTCTTGAGCCAACATGCTCCCTAAAGTTTTGTCCGACGCAGATATGTACAGTCTCATGCTCATTTTTCTACAAGGTGGTGCCAGAATTGGAGGATGACTCAAATACTCTTTAATTTTGTCGAAAGCTTCCTGTTGAGTTTGCCCCAATTCGAATCCCTCCTTGTTTAGCCGGAGTAGAGGTGAGAAGGCTTGAGTTTTCCCGCTGAGGTTCGAGATAAATCTCCTTAAGAAATTGATTTTTCCCAATAGTGATTGCAGTTCCTTCTTTGCTGATGGCACTTTCGCCTCCATAATGGCCTTGGTCTTATTCTTATTTATTTCGATTCCCTTCTTATGGACCACAAAGCCTAAGAAATCCCCCGCCTGCACACAAAAACCACATTTGAGAGGATTCATTTTGAGACCATGTCTTCGCATCCTTTCGAATGATTGTCGAAGATGGTCAATATGATTCTTCCTTGAAACAGACTTTACAACAATATCGTCAATGTAAATTTGCATAAAAGTCTCTATGTAATCATGGAAGATTGTATTCATTGCTCTTTGATATGTTACCCCAGCATTTTTTAGGCCAAAAGGCATAACTACCCACTCGTACGTGCCTAAGGCCCCAAGGCATCGAAACGCCATTTTAGGGACATCCTCTTCAGCAATGGATATTTGGTTATACCCAGAATACCCGTCGAGCATGCTAAGGTATTCATGACCAGTGGCAGAGTCGACTAGCATTTCCGCCACAGGCATTGAGTATTCGTCCTTTGGGGTCGCAACATTTAGATCTCTTAAGTCTATGCAAACCCTCAAAGTACCATTCTTTTTTATAACAGGCACAATGTTTGCTAGCCATTCGACATACTTGGCCGTTCGAATAAATTTGCAACGAAGAAGCCTTTCGACTTCCTCCTTGATCTTTGAGAGAATTGTTGGTGCAAACCGCCTTGGATTTTGCTTGATTGGCTTCTTTCCAGATTTAATTGCCAGCTTCAGTTCGACCAGATCTCTGCTCATTCCAGGCATCTCATCATAATCCCATGCAAAGCAGTCTTTAAACTCCTTCAACAACTGGATCACTTCGACCTTGAGTTGTGGGCTGATATTTGCACTGATATATATTGGTCTTTTCGTTGCCCCTTCTCCTAAGTCGATTTCTTCTAAAGGATCTTGCGCTAGCATTATGATGTTGGCTGCCAACGGATCCTTCTCGAAACTCAAAGGCTCGTCATCATAGATGGCGTCGAGCCTCTGGCTTTGCATTTCGTCCTGAACCTTGTCAGGTGGTTCTGGATCGAAGTCCTTACCAGGACCTTCTTGATTTACTTCTTTGTTGGCTTTAATAGCCATATGTTTAACTTCGGCCTCCAGGGCCGCTTGCAACTTGTTTTCGGCTATGTAATCCGAAATCCTTTCGAGCACCTCAAACTCAGGCATCATCATCGAATTCACTTCCCCAACCTGTGGGGCTAACTCCGGATGTCCCTTCATAAGCGAAGTCATCTTCTCTTACAACTTCTCGGTTCCACTGAAACCCATTTGTTGGATGTAGGTACAGTGAACATTACGCATTGTTGTTTGGAGTGAATGCAAAATTGGCTGGGTTACATGGAGCGATGTTGGTTAGCTGAAGCCAAGAAATAGCTCTGGTTGGCTTTAATGTTCTCAACAATACCATCTGTTCGCCAAATGGCGATTCTCTGGTGCATCGAAGATGGCACGACTCCTATTCCGTGGATCCATTTTCGTCCCAATAATAGGTTGTAGTTTGCCTTTGTCTCTACAACCATAAACATGGTTGACCTTGTGATTGTCTCTACCGTCAGATAAACTTAGATTACCCCTAACGTGTTGCCAACCTTCCCTTCGTAATTGGATAACACCATGTTGTGGGGTTTGGTGTCAGTATCGAACTTTCATATCTTCCTCAAGATAAAGTACAACATCAAGTTTACGGTAGCACCACTATCCACCAGAATTTTGTTAACTGGTACATCTTTAATCTTCTCAGTGATGAAGAGAAGTTTCAGATGGCTTTTCATAGCTTCACTAGGCCTTTCAAAGAATGTATTTTGCTCTTCGACATACCCGTTATTCATCACATAATAGCAAACTGGCCTATGTGTGGCCATTTCTATGTCAATGTTATCCGCCGTATCTTCGACCTCACATACCTGGTCGAACTCCCTCGGTAGAACAAATATCATGTTGACCAAAATATCGAGAGACAGCTCTGATCTTGAATCAAAATTATCAGTGAACGATTCATTCTCAGCAACCTTTCGACCATGCTCTTCCTTGCCTGCTCGTTCTGGTGTAGCGGGAGGCGCTTTTTCGATAGGTTTTGGCTCTTTCCTGTCGACTGGCATGTTGGTGCTGTATTCTGCTTTCACCCCAGCTTCTCTCTGGGCTTTCGTTCGTCTTTGTTCCCTCCTTCATTGGGACCTAGACATGGGGGTTTTCCCTTTGTAGTTCTCTGGGACGTAAGCTGGTTTCTTTGAGGCCATCGAAGTGCCTCTTTCTACATCAAAACTCTGCCATTTCTGTTGGCTCTTTTCCTTATTTTCATTCGGTTTTACCCACTTGCCGTTGGAAAGTTCTGTAAATGGTTTAAAAGTAACGGGCCTTTCCCCTGGAACTCTAGTCTTCGGCTGTTCTTGCTTCGAAGTAGACTTCCTTTGGTCGAAACCCCGCTGGCCATGAATGGCTTTCTCCTCACGCCTTTGTTTGGCCTTTCGAACTCCTTCGAGATTTTGCGCTGCCTTCTTGTCAAATACAGCGCTACATCTGGGACACAACATGACTTCTGACCTCTTCTTTTGACACCTGTGTATAAAGTCAATCAGATTTTCCTCCTTTTTTGGGAAGGTCAACTTGTTGTATTCTTCTTGTCGACGTTCATCATCGACCTCCATGGGTGTCTCTTGTGAAATCTCCACCATGTTGATTTCCATTTTGACATCCTCAGTGATATCAAGCTTACACAATTCCATCTGAAGGCCCTCAGCAGCCTTGTCCATCTGAACGAAACCATCAGCGGTTTCTTAGGTTACTATCATCCACTGGGAATCCTCAGTGATTTCTTCGTCGGCGTCTTCAGTAACCCCTACGTCGACACCATCAGTAATGTCTTTGGTGAAACTTTCGACAGCCTCGCTAGCAAAACACTTTATAAATTCTTGGTCGAGACCTTCAGTGATCCTGACCATGACTACTCCATTATTGAAGTCATCAGCGACTTCAACCATGTTGATATTGTAGTCGAGACCTTCAACGACCTCGATCATGTTAACCTCTGATGGCTCTGCGTAGTGAGCATCAGCCACCGGTAAGGGATCAACATCAATCTTCATTTGGCCTTTAGATTTCTCACCAAACTTGAGCCTTCCTTCTTGGATAGCATTCTGGACAAGATCCCTGAAAAGAAAACATTGAGAAGTCTTATGGCCCAAGAAATTGTGATACTTACAAAAACCTCTCTTTTTTCTATGTTCTAAAGGAGGCATTTTAGCACCAGGAGGCACTATCATTTGACCATCCTTAACTAACAAATCAAAAATTTCGTCACACTTAGTAACGTCGAAAGTGTAAGTTTTCTTAGGAAATTTATCATTCTTTTCTGGTTCGACAGGATTTTTCCCATTTGAATGGGCCACCAGCTTACAAGAATAAGGTGGCCCTTGTTTCAACTCAGCAAGATCAATCTCGCCTTTGTCGAAACTTACTGGGTCATCATAATATTTTTCGTCTTCGTCATTGACTTCGACGTAGGCTACCCTTTTATTTTTATTTACCCTAGCCTTCTCTTCCTTTAGGGGTTCTAGTTGTCGAACTCTATCAGCCAATTGAGCCATATCTCTTAAATATTAGGTATCCAATTTCTTCCTAATGGAATAATCGAGGCCTCTAGCGGCCATTTCGATTAACTCAAGTTCCGAAACTTGTGTAAAGCATCTAGCCTTGAGCAGTCAGAATCTGTTCAAGTAGTCATCTATTGGCTCAGTGAATTTTCGTTTTATACTAGCCAACTTCTTCAGACTGATCTTCGTTTATCCCATATAGAACTGCTCATGAAATAGCCATTCCAACTGGGTCCAATTGTGGATCGAATTTGGTGGCAAAGTTGTGAACCACGTGAAGGCATTCTTCGTCAGAAAACTTGGGAAGTATTTTTTTATCCTAAGATTCTCATTATTCACAATTTCTCCAGCCTCTATCACATATTTGGCCACGTGTTCGACAGTGGACTCAGTGGTGTCCCCAGAAAACATAGTGAACTTAGAGACTTTTGTTCTAGGAGAATATATTCTGACAATGGAGATGTATAATTTGGCATCCGAAGGCCAAAGTTTACTCCATTTTGGACCATAATCCTTTCGACCATGGCTGCCAAATTATTATCTGCTACCACGTCATGACGTCGAACCTGTTGTATAACTTTGTCAGCATCCTGGTTCCTATTCACCAAAACCATCCTTGGTTGTTCTCCTACAGGAATTTGTGGTTGATTCCTAGGTGGTTCGACTACTCCCTGGTTTGCTAAATTTGCCTGAGGTATGTTTCCTGGGTTTTGTTGGTCCTGGTTAATAGTGGGGTCCTCCTCGGACACTGCCCATTGGTTTCCTGTGATATACTCTCTCTGAGGGTGTCGAGGAGGGTTAGGTACACCAAAGAAATCTGCAAGGCGCGTCATCTGTGCAACCATTTGCTGATTAGTCTAGGTGGTATTTTAGATTAAAGGCTGAAAGATTTCTCCCATAGTTTGGGACATCATTTGGACCATTTGACGGTTACTTTCATCCATTTGTTGCCTTAAATATGCTGCAGTAGTATATTTCAAACCTGGCATTTAGGTTGAATATCCCATTCCTAAGGACTGGTTATTTCGACTCATGTTAACCCCGGATTCTGAACCTTGTAAAGGTGAAGTCACTATGGGTTCTGTAAATACTGGGGGAGCATTCTGTAAATTTGCCATCATTGAAGTTGGCATCCCATAAGGCGGGTCTCGACTGGGCAAAGGCATAGAAAATCCAGGGGAAAAAATGGCTGGTAGTTAGCATTTCCCACTGGGGGGAGTCCTTGGTGGACCCCTTGATCCAACATAACTCAGAATGGGTTGAGTATGAGCGATCAAATGCGTAGGGATCGAACTTGCCATAGATGGTATGGCTTCGGATACGGGCGCAGAAATCGTGGGTTCTCCAGTCGAAGACCCAAGGATTGGTTCTACATTGATACTAGACATAGTTTAAGGATTCGAACTATTTGGCTGATTAGTACTTGCCATTTTCCTCGTATATCTCCTCCTTGGTCTATCTTCGTTTGTGGTGGCTACTTTACCACTTCTTAATAGCATACAACGCAGTTTTCGATAGAGAAGAGATAATCAAAATGCAGAATTTTAAATATCTTTTAAAACACAAGAAATTCGCTTAGCACTGTCCCACTGGGAGTGCCAATTTGTTTACTGGGAAAAATAGTAAATAACCTCTGGTCTATCAATTTTATATTAAAAAATGAGTGACTTGCAAGACCGACCAAACTAAATCCTAGGACATGTGCTAAAATGATTTAAAAAGATACAGAAATAATGTTGAACATTTCGACTACATTCATATTTGGAAACACAAACATTTCGACAATACTTGAAAGGAAGGTAATACGAGGAAATAATTAAAAGTGCATTGGAAAGTAACTTAACAAAATAAAGGAAAGAAGGTAAACTTCTGAGCAAAAATTAATTGGATTGCATTGAATAAGAAAAATGGTGTTACATAACACATACATTTCTTCATAAAACTCTTTTCTCGCTACACACGGATACTTTGAGTAATTTTGAGAAATTTGTACAACTTTCACACACCAATCCTAATACTAAGACTTGCTATTTATAATGGTAAAAAATAACTACCCACTAACGGCCTACTGATCAGAGCGAAACACATGGCATTCTGCATGTCTTCATTCTTTAGATTTTCACCACGTGTCCCTTTCTTCAAATGGATAAGGACAAACTTCCCTCCATTATTTAAATTTGAATCCCTGAATCGAACGACACCCATCAACCTTTTGTTGAAGAACATCTCCAAATTGTTAGAAATATTTCTAAGTCCCTAAAATACTTCCCTCTTGCATGAAGACGTCTTCGACTAAATCTTCTAGGAGTACCATTCCCATCGAAGTCTCCAAAATTTTAGAAATCCTATTTCTTAGAATGAAATTCTTAATCCAATATCAGGCGTCGAAATTAGGAGCTAACAGGGTCGGATAATGGGGACACTAGTACCCACCCTGAACCCGCCCCGTTTATTTCATTAAAAACATTATTATTTAGTTTTGTTAATTTAGAATATCAAATGTGTGGCCAGTGTTTTAATATTTTGATTTGTATTAATTATTTAAAATATTTGAAATGTATGTATGAAATTTTTTGAGATTGCTTTAGTTTATTATTTGTAATGTAATTTGATTTTGGAAAAAATAAATATTTCTATTAAAAAATTGATTTTACTAAATGGATGGTGGTAGGACGGGGATACCCGAACCCGTTTGGGACATGTTTGAGTTTTAATTCTCCATCCCCGTTTGGGTTTGGGGTGGGGAACGAGGATTGTTTAGAGGTTTGCGTTTGGGTTTGGGGCAGGTAAAAACCGTCCCCGACCCGCCCCGTTGCCATGCCTAGGATCCACAAAACTCTAAACATTGTGAGCTTTTATATGTGTTATCATTAAAAGTTTCCAATAACTAAAATCTAATTCAAATGATTTTAGTTAGATGAACAATATTTACTTATGAGATCAATGTTACGAACTTCAAAAGATTACTTATGAGATCATCCCCGAAGGCATGTATTTAGATGAACAATTTCAAATTGCTTTTACTACTGACAAACGACCCCCTAGTTTGAAGGTTTTAAAAAAATTGTTTCAACAAAAAACAAAAGAATGTTTAATTGAGACTATGATTATTCGCGTTCAAATTGAAGAAGAGTCTCAGTGACAAGATCAAAAATAATTTTTTTTTGTTGTTTCAAACAACAAAAAGAATTCTGGTGTAGTTCTGAAGCTATTTGGAAAATGATTCAAGAATCAGAACCACAATGTTGTGAACCGAATTATGAATGAGAACCCTTCAAGGGCCCCAATTACTCCAATTGATAGGCAACAACCTTGTACTTCCCCAAATGCACATGCTAACCTTGCCGATGAGAAATTAATTGCTTTGATCACTAAAATCAACATGATTGGAAAATCTGATGGTTAGTGGATAGACATTGGTTCATCTAGTCACGTCTGTTATGATCGTGAAATGTTCAAAACATACACAAAGAAGAAAGTGCTATTGGAAGTTTCCCACATCACTAATGCTTGCGATATTGGAGAAATGGAGTTGAAGTCCACTTATGTAAAGAATTTAATCTCGAAGGATGTCATGCATACTCCTGAGATTATAAAGAATCTTTTTTTGGATTCGCTTTTGAATAAGGCAGATTTTAGTCAGTCAATTGGGGTAGATTTGAACACGAACACTAAGAATGATATTTTTGTGAATGAAGTTGATATGTTTAAGATTTTTATTAATGGAATTGAAAATCAATATGCCAAGAAGATTAAGAGACTTCGTAGTGATAGAAGAATGTAATATGATTCCAATTTATTTAATGATTTTTAAAACAAAATGGAATGGACATGAAATAACTGCACCATACTCTCCTTAATTGAATGGCAAGACAGAAAGAAAAAATATAACTCTTACTGAACTAGTCCTTACTATTATGTTGAATTCTAGTGCTGCATCTCAATAATGGGGGGAATTTTATTGACGGTTTTCTATGTCTTGAATAGAGTTTCCAAGTCTAAAAATAAGATATCTCTTTATGAGATATTTAAGAAAAGATAGTCAAACTTTTCTTACTTTAGAACTTGGGAATGCCTGGCTTATGTCAAAATTCCGGATTCGAAGTGAGTTAAACTCGCTAGCAGAGCTTATGAATGTGTATTCATTGAGAAAGTAATAGACAAAAAGGAATATAGGTGATATGACCTAAATGCTAGAGTGATCACAAAATAAAATGATGTTGACAATACCATACACATCATGTCGATCAATTTCCTCAATCAAATTGTTGACATTTTCACTAAAGTCTTGCATCTTGGACGATTTTTCTCTTTGGTTGCCATACTAAAAATGATCAACATCCATTCTAATTTGAAGGATGTTAAAATATTACACTTAATATATATTTACCGCTACTGCTTACATTAGAATATTATAGTCAGGTACCACCTTTTTTTCCCTTGATCCGTTATATAACAAACCTATATAATACTACATCCGGTCCTTTTTATAAAGAACATTTCACTTTTTAGATTCATTAAATAATTAATATATCTGGTCTATAATGCAGACCAGATACATTAATTATTTAATGAATCTAAAAAAGTGAAGTGTTCCTTATAAAAAGGACCGGAGAAAATATAAAGTATTAAAGGTTGTAGACTTAATTTTTATAAATAATAAAATTTCATTCTATTCCTTTTTTGTATTTCTTGAATACTCTGTATTTAGACTATTGTGAGAAATATATTCACAAGGTCGGTAAAAAAAAAAACATATATTCACAAGGTCGGTCAAAAAAACCTTTACCTTGACTAGAGAAATACTACCTCTGTCCCTAATTATAAGACCCTGTTGAGTTTTTTTTTGTCCCTTTTTATAAGACCCTCTTCAAATTTCAAAGTGTATTAATTACTTTTTTCCACACATACCCCTAATTATATTACATCTTTTTTGCACTCTGTAATAAATATAGTTACATACACATTAACTATTTCTTTCTCCTAAGGATAAACTTGTAAAATTATACAAAATAGTCAATAAATTTAATACTCTAACCAACTTTCTTAATTCCCGTAATTTTCTCAACAGGGTCTTACATTTAGGGACGGAGGTAGTAAGACCTCAACCCAAATTTCATTAAACATTTTCTCCCTTAGGCTTTGTTTGGTTAAGAGGAGAAGTTGTAAAGAGAGAAAGATGTGAGAAAGAGTATGAAAAGAGAGAGTATGGTGAGAAATAGAATAGATTTGTTGTATTGTTTGTTATAAAAGAAAAAGAGAAGAAATAGAAAAGAAAGAAGTGTGTTATTTTTTGAAAAGACAGAAATACCCTTAAATTGATTTATTTGTAAAATTATTATTATTAAATTTTAATTTCTAAATTTTAATATGTGCAAATCATTAATACACACTAATCAAATTTATTTTATAAATTAGTTTAATTTTATAATTTAATTTTTATTATTAATTATTATTATACGTTAATAAAGTATGTATTTACATAAAATATAATTAATTGTAAGCATTATTTACCTATAATGATATAAAGGATATATTTGAAAAAATAAATAAAACAATGGCTACTGTTGAGTTTCTTCTCATGTGTGAAGAGAAAACAAAAAGGCATGGGACCCACCAATTTTTATCACTCGTCTCTATTTCATCTATCAACCAAGTAGGAAAAGTTCAGTATTTCTCATGGTACTCTCTCTCCTTTACTTCTCTCACATGTAAATCACTTCAAACAAACACACTGTTAATTATCATACCCGTGAACTAAAGAATTAAAACAATATCATGAATTAAATTAATGGGACTAATGAGACCTATTTTACACAATCCCAAAAATTAAAACTAATTGCTATACATGAACTCAACTATTGTGATACAAAACAAAGAAGAACATGTTTAACAAATTCAACATACACAACACCACCCTCAATCATTATTGATAAACCAACTTGAAACCTCATCAAATCACTAATCTATAAGGTCAGATAAACTAAAGTAAATGCTAGCTTAGCTCTATTGCACATATGCTATCTAACTATGAAGATATAAATGTAATATATGCACTTACTTCAAATCAATTCATCGAAAATATTTGCCATGTCAAACTTACCATTCTTACATTCAATAGCATTAACTATCTCATGAAATGCTGAAACACTGCATGGAACTACCAAACCATTTCTCTCTTGAAACCCAAATTCATTGTATGCTTTCTCCAACAACATCTTGAACAATGGATGTCCAAGGTAACTAATTGGAACCACGTATCTCTTTCGTTCTTCCCCAACATATAGTGCAAAAACACCTCTTTTTTTGGATCTCTTTTTCTTTGCTTTTGCCTTTTTTTTCTCTTCATATTCCTTCAATTTCTTATGAGTAGGGTCATGGTCAACTCTACCTACAACCTTCACCTTTTTTACTAGTTTCTTAAGTGATACCATCTTTTTCCCTGTCATCTTCTTCAATCTAAATACTTTCAATTCAAAGAGATGAAATGACTATTGTGCATGAAGTGATAATGACTTATAACAGTATCATGACATAGAAATAATAATTAAAGAGTCAGTTTCTAGAACACTCTTTGATTTAAAAAAAAAACACATATTTTCAAAGAAACTAAGAAAGTTAGTCAATGTTACATTAATAATATACTAAATATAAGTCTTTGGTCAAATTACAATATTAAATTTTTTTATTGTAATATTGTTAAATTTGTTAGTAGTTACTGTAATATTATTTTTAATCATAAAAGACATTTTATTTTTTTAAATTCATTAAATACTTGATGTATTTGATGTATAATACATATCAGATATATTAATTATTTAATAAATTTAAAAAGTGAAGTGTTTTTTATAAAAAGAATCGTATAGAGTATTTTTTAAAAAATAGATAATATTTATTTATTTTTTGACGGAAAATAGATAATATTTATTGTTGATTCATTGATTGTAAAAAAAGTAAAGTAAATAAATTTACAAAAATAATTAATGGATTAAATGAATAATTTAGATGTAGTGATAAAGAGTGAGAACATATATTTCACGTGTATTTTCTTAATAAGATACTAGTTAGAATCTATCTATACTATTCTATAATCCTATAACTTCTCCTACTAATTTTCTCTCCAAAACCAATAATAATAATAATAATAATAATAATAATAATAATAAATACAAAAAATAATAAATAATATTTTATGTAACTAACTAGCCATAATAATAATTAATTTTTTTCCATATATGAGTTTTTTTCTTTGCCTATTAATCACTATTTCATTAACTCATTTCATTAGATATTACACATGCAATCAATCAAAATATTTACAATTACCATGTAATATTAGTATTTTTAAAATAATTTGTAGAATGTTTAACTATTATCCACTTTTTTAAATTTTATATTCTTTTCTCTAATTAACTTTACATTCTATTTCTAATAATAACTATATCAAATCTTAATTTTTAATTAAAATGTGAATTCTTTTTCTTTCTTAGAACTAATGGGTTTTAAGAAGAATAAATAATATTTAAATCCAAATTTATCTATACTATTCTATAAGCCTATAACTTCTCCCACTAACTTTCCGTCCAAAACCTCTAATAATAATAATAATAATAATAATAATAATAATAACCTCTCTCTCTTCCTTTCAAAATTTTCAGTCTCTCACCACTTTCTAACCATAATAATAATAATAATAATAATAATAATAATAATAATAATAAATACAAAAAATAATAAATAATATTTTATGTAATTTACTAGCTATAATAATAATTAATTTTTTTTCCATACATGAGTTTTTTCATTGCCTATTAATCACTATTTCATTAACTCATTTCATTAGATATTATATTAGTAGTTAATTTTACTATATCTCTATAAATTCATGCGAACCATTCAAAATTTTTAATTATGATAGTTTCTATAAATTTTGAATTATTATTTTAAAATTTAGTGTTTATTTAATTATCCATATTTGATAGACGTGGGCTATATATTTTTATCAACTGATCCACTTAGAAAACTATCTAATGCTCCGTGATTTAATGTGGTTGGAACGTGGGATGAATTTTTTTCTTTATGAATGATGAACATCCTCTAATTGTCATTTCACCTAATTTTGATCCATTATCTCTAATTATTTGCAATATCATCATTTGCACCTTAATGACTTATACTAAGAACAAAAAACATCTGATTTACTCAAAATTAGAGCATAAAAAAGACACTGCTCATCATAAACGTATACTCAAACTTGGAGTATCAACAACCCAATTCATTATAAACCTGATCCACCAAGGAGGTGTAAACTCTTTACCACAACGCACCCAGTAGAAAACTCAGACTTTGTTTGGATAGATAGAATTGAATGGGACAGAGTGGGATGAGATGGAATAAAATGATATTCCATTTGTTTGGATCATTTGAAATTCGATGGAGCAGAGCGAAATGGAGCGATATGGATTTCATTCCATTCCATCACTTACCATTATATTTCTCCCACTCCGATTTGGGCGGAATGAACAATTTGTTTTATTTTGTTCTAAAATTTCCAAACAATAGAATGGGACATTCGTTCCGCTCCGCTCCATTCCGCTTCGTCCCACTCCGCTCCACTCTATTCCACTCTGTTCATTTTATGATATCCAAATATAGCCTCAGATAGATTGCACTCCAATAAGCATAGACAACTTAGCTGAGCCACCAGTCAGCCGCTGCATACAAATTACACCAACAAACTCTAGCAAGTTGTTTCAACCACTTTTTTCTTTTTCCTATTTTCTAATTTATTGTTAATTACTTATTAATGGAAGTAACTTTTTTATTCTCTATTTCTAATATTAAATATTTTTTTAATAATGAAATTTCATATATAGTCTTTTTCTCACTATCTCTATTCACCACTATTTCTATTAACCATTATCCCACTAACACATTTCATTAGACATTATACAAAAAAATTATTTAATAAATTTTAAAAAAAAAATTTAGAGAATGTGGGACTATTTGTAGAATGTGTAACTATTATCCACTTTATTAAATTTTATATTCTTTTCTCTAATTAACTTTACATTCTATCTCTAATAATATGCACCATGTTATTGCCATCCAAATCACTCATTCCCTGTTATGAGCTACCTTCCCAAGCAATTGTGCAGAAAATTGGCTAAAATATTGACGGCAATTTTTCACCTCTACCCACTCAATTTTGGCCCATAACATAATTTTCTTCCAAATATCAATCGAAACTGGACACCCAAACAATAAGTGATTGATGTTTTTAGCATGACTAGAACACAACAGACAATTTATATCATCAATTGATTGAATAACACCTCTCTTGTGCAATTGCTCTCTTGTTGAAAGTCTTTCAATAAGAAACCACCATTCAAACACTTTCACTTTAGACGAAACTTTGGCTTTTCATACCGCCTTCAACACCTGCCTTGGAACATTACACTATGTGTCATCCCCTGAATCCTGCATTTGCTTCAAGTAACACGTCCTCACCAAAAACAGCTTATCAGGCGGCGCAGTCCACAACTGCATGATTCCACTTTTGTTAGAATTTGACTCAAAGTTTGTATTTCCTCCGCCGTTTGCACATCCAGTTGCATAGTATTCCACCCAAGACTCCACTGCCACTCCCTACCACACCATACACCCATCTCTACTACACAACCTATATGATTTGATGAAATTTCGTATAGGTTAGGAAATCCCACAGTTAACAGTGTCGCTCCAATCCACCTCACTTCCTAAAACAGAATTTCATCCCCAACACCCAACCTGCAAGAAATGTGCTTCATAATACATGCATAAAAAATAGACTAACAACCTCCAACTTTCATCAAATCCTTCCACCAAATTGACTCCTTACTTTTCGGCCTATTTTCTCCATTAAACCAAAATCTTTTCTTCAAATTGCCATACTTATGTTAAAGTATACCTCCCCAAATCGCTCAATCTTCATTCAAAAATCTCCATATCCATTTGCCTAATAGTGCCTTGTTGAAAGTTGTCACATTTTTTACTCTGAGCCCTCCTTCTTCCTTTTCTTTACACATTTTTCCAGGTAACCCATCAAATACATTTCTTTTCCACCTCCCCATTCCACAATAAGTTCTTTTAAAGTTTGGTGATTTCTTCCACAATTTTTACCGGTGCTTTGAAAAAAGATAAATGGTACATTGACAGATTGGATAACACTGAGTTGATAAGTAAAACTCTTCCTCCTATCAATAAGAGTCTTTATTTCCAAGTATCCATTCTTCTTGAATAATACCCCACATTAATCCCCAAGAACATGAATGATATTATGTACAACCGGTACATAAGAAAGTGGGATGACATTTGCATAAAGTGATCAGAAATACCCACTTTTAGGGGTGGCAAAGTAGGCGGCCCACCCTGTTTAGTTTCACCCCCATTTAAGCCCATCCAAAAGAGGAGCAGGGTGGGGCGAACCAACTTAGGCGTCCGAGCTCAAAAGTTAAGCCTGCCCCGTTTACTAACGAGTTGGCAAGTTGGAGGGCCGACCCACTAATTTTTTTATTTTTAATTTTACAATTTGATTTACTACATAATTTTTTTTTAAAAATTATTTATTACCAAAGAGTCAACAAAAGATTTTTTTTAACAACGCATAATAGAACTTTAACATGTCTTAAGTCCAAACAGTTCAAAAAATAAAATATATAAAGACCAATTACAACAACAAAAAAATAATGAAATAAACTCAAGCACAATAAAAATGTATCAAAATAATTAAATAAATAAACAATACATATCATCCTAATTCTATTTAAAAACTAACTAATAAAAGAACCCAATTAAGAATTTACAAACAACAAACAATGATAACAATAGACAAACAATAATAACAATTACACTGCATAAAACATCACAGTGCATAAAATATCAACACTTGATGTTTTCACTGTTTACATCATATAGACTCTTATATTGACTGGTTCCTTTATAGTTAAATCCTAAATCTATCACACGTATACACTAATCAAATCCTTCCTTTACTTAAAATCAACATCTATTTCTAATGAAAACAAGAAAACATGTGAGCTAACGTTTGACAACTTAATAATTCAGCATGCCATACAATTGTTCTTTTATTTCAAGTTTTTTCGATCAACACATGTATTAGAAAGTTATAGAAAGAATGTTACAATTATAGTTCAATTTGTTTGTATAATAATTTATAATACAATTCAATCAACATAATGCTAAAAGAAAAATGTTGTTTTTATAGTTAAAGTTGTTTTAATTCTAAGTAGAAAAAATAAAAAAGTTTTAACAAAAAGTCCGCAGGCAAAACCCGCTCCGTCCCGCTTTTTCAAGCGGGTTAGGCGGGGCGGGCCAACTTAAAGTACCGAGCCGAAAACCTCAGCCCGTTTTGCCACCCTACCCACTTCATATAATTTACTTTTCCACATGTTTGTTCTCAATCGAGACACAATCTCAAATCCCCTTAAAATTGCTTTCATCGATGTGAGATTTGGGTCGAACTCATGCTGTGTCGAAGGAGAAGCTTTCATGTGTATTTCGACAGGAGGCAAGCATGTAGTCGGAGCTTGTTCACATGCTGATGCCTTATTGTTACATACTATAGTCGAAGTTTGTCCTAGTATGTATGTAGTGTCGAAAATGTTATTCTGTCGAATTGGGTCTTGTGTTAAGGATCCAATTGTTTAGGTTTCTTGGGCTTCAAGTTACCTAGTTAGTCTATAAATAGGCTAGTACACTCAGTTTGTTGAGTGGGGCAAATTATGATATTCACTTGTAATCATTTGTGTCTTTAATGAGAAAGTGAATAGTAAATAGATTTTATATTTGTCCAATCCTTGTTGTTTTCTTCTTCTTCTTCTTCTTGTGTTTTCTTTCTTGGTTTTCCGTTAACCCTTGTTTGGTTCTTGATCATCAAGAAACCATTTTATACTTTGCTTAAAGATATCGTTTTTCCACAACAAATTGGTGCGTTGAGCGTGGAGAAGATGTCTTCAACAAAGTATGAGATTGAAAAGTTCACCGGAGTGAACGATTTCGGTCTGTGGCGCTTGAAGATTAAAGCCCTACTGGTGCAGCAGGGATGTTTGGAAGCATTGAAGGGAATGGCAGTCATGGATGCTGCGTTGACGGAAAGAGAAAAGACGACAATGATCGAGAAAGAACACAGGGCAATATTGTTGAGCCTTGGTGATAAGGTTCTACGGCAGGTATCAAAAGAGGCGACGGTGTCGGGATTATGGGTGAAGCTTGAAAGCTTGTACATGACCAAATTGTTGGTAAATCGTTTGTACCTGAAGCAAGCTTTGTATTCATTCAAGAAGAGTGAAGACAAAGCTTTGGCTGAGCAGATGGATATGTTCAACAAGCTGATTCTTGATCTTGAAAATATTGATGTGAAGATTGATGACGAAGATCAAGCGTTGTTGTTGTTGTTGTGTACTTTGCCCAGATCGCATGCTCACTTCAAAGAAACTCTCTTGTATGGAAGAGAGTCCCTGACCTTTGAAGAAGTTCAAGCAGACTTGTATTCGAAGGACTTGAATGAAAGAAAGGAGCAGAAACCTTCATCACTTGGCGAAGGGTTGTCCGTGAAAAGAAGATCGTCGAAGAAAGATGGTAGGTTTGACAAGAAGAAATGAAAGGTTCAGCAGAAGTCTTATGGTGGTGATATGTCTGGTATCAAATGTTATCACTGTAAGAAAGAGGTCACACAAGAAAGGTGTGCCCTGAGCGCCTGAATAATCATGGAGGTAAGGACAATGGGAATACAGCTATTGTGCAAGATGGTTATGAATCATCTGATGTCCTTGTGGTGTCGAGCAGCAACTCTTGCGAAGAGTGGATTTTGGATTCTGGATGTACTTGGCATATGACTCCAAACAAGAATGTGTTTAAAGATTTGTGTGATCAAGATGGTGGATCAGTGCTGCTGGGGAACAATAAAGCTTGTAAGATTGCAGGTATTGGATCTATTAGATTCAAGCTCCATGATGAGTCAATAAAGCTATTGACCGGGGTTAGGTATGTACCTGACCTTAAGAGAAATTTAATTTCTCTTGGTGAATTCGACAAGAAAGGATATGTCTTCAAAAGAGAGCAAGGTATCCTGAAAGTCATGAAAGGGTCGAAGGAAGTCTTGAGAGGCGTGAAAAACCAAGGCTTGTATACCCTTGAGGCTGAGGTTGTAAGTGGTTCGACAAATGTTGTATCCACGAAACCTGTGTCGAAGACAGATTTATGGCACATGAGATTAGGCCATGTCAGCGAAAGAGGCCTGGTCGAATTGGGGAAGCAGAACCTACTAGGAGGTGACAAAATCGAAAAGTTGGAGTTTTGTGAATCTTGTGTATTTGGTAAATTCTGTAGGGCAAAGATCAACAAAGGCAAGCAAAGAACACATGGATCCCTTGATTACATTCATGCTGATCTTTGGGGGCCTGCAAGGAACCCTTCACACTCAGGTGCAAGGTATTTTCTATCCATTGTTGATGACTATTCCAGAAAGTTATGGGTACTCATTTAGAAGACGAAGGATAAAACTTTTGAGAATTTCAAAAGTTAGAAGGTTCTGGTTGAAACTCAAACTGGCAGAAAGGTTAAGAGGTTGAGAACCGACAATGGCCTTGAGTTCTGCAACGAAGTGTTCGACAGTTACTATGTTGAGTCTGGGATTGCAAGGCATAAGACTGTAGCAGGTACTCCTCAACAAAATGGCTTAGCTGAGAGATTCAATCGAATAATCCTTGAAAGGGTTAGATACATGTTGGTTAGTGCTGGATTGAAGAAGGTGTTCTGGGCAGAGGCTGTTTCGACAGCAGCCTATCTGATAAATAGATGTCCCTCGACTGCGCTGGGAATGAAGACACCTGAAGAAGTTTGGTCGAATCATCCACCAGATCTCGACAAACTGAGAGTATTTGGCTGTTTAGCCTATGCTCACATTAGGCAAGACAAGGTCGAACCTAGAGCTCTGAGATGCATATTCCTTGGATATCCTGAGGGATTCAAGGGTTATAGGCTGTGGTGCCTAGAACCAGGTCATAGAAGATGTATCACAAGTCGTGATGTAGTTTTCAATGAGGTCGAAATGGCTTTCAAGAAAACTGGTGATGTTGGTCGAAGTGCAGAAATCTCTGAAGAGGAGCTGGAATAGGTAGAAATGCCTGTTGAGGTGGAGCATAGTGATGCTGAAGTGCATAGCCCTGATGAAGTCGAAGAGCAAGATGCTGAAGAGGCTGAGGAAACTGTCGATGACTACCTACTGGCAAGAGATAGGTCGAGAAGAGTCATCAAGCCACCTCAGAGACTTGGTTATGCAGATCTTATAGTGTTTGCTTTAATCTCTGCAAGTGAGGTACTTGATGAAGAACCTAGAGATTACAAGGGAGCTATAAGGAGTCGAAACAAGACTGAATAGCGAAAAGCCATGGATAATGAGATGAAATCTCTTCATGATAATAACACTTGGGAGCTGATTGAGAAACCTGCAGGAGCCAGGTTAGTCAGTTGTAAGTGGATTTTCAAGGTCAAGGAAGGAATCGAAGGAGTGATGTCGAAGTGCTTTAAGGCGAGGCTGGTTGCTAGGGGGTTCACTCAGAAAGAAGGAGTCGACTTCAATGATGTGTTCTCACCTGTTGTAAAGCATAGATCCATTCGAATGCTGTTGGCCATGGTGGCAAAGTTCGACTTGGAACTTAAGCAAATGGATGTGAAGACAGCATTTCTGTATGGTAATCTAGATGAAACGATCCTGATGCGTCAACCTGAAGGGTATGCAGAAAAGGGTAAAGAAGATTATGTGTGCAAGCTAAATAGGTCTTTGTATGGCCTGAAACAATCTCCTCGGCAGTGGAACAGGAGATTCGACAAGTTCATGGCACACATTGGTTTCACTAGAAGTCAGTTCGATCACTGTGTTTACTTCAGATTTCGACCTAGAAACTCACTTGTTATGTTGCTGCTGTATGTGCATGATATCCTCATAGCTAGCAACAGTGTTGAGGATGTAACAAAGGTGAAGGCTGAACTCAGTAAGGAGTTCGAAATGAAGGATCTGGAAGCTGCAGCCAGGATTCTTGGGATTGACATCCGGAGAGATAGAAAGCAGTCGAAGTTGTGCTTATCTCAAGAGACATACCTAAGGAAGCTTCTCGACAAGTTTGGTATGTCGAATTCAAAGCCTGTTGTGACACCTACAAATCCTCAGTTTAAGCTTAGTACTACTCAAAGTCCGAGTACTGAAGCTGAAAGAATCTATATGAGTAGCATTCCATATGCTAGTGTAGTGGGTTCTTTGATGTATGTTATGGTATGTACGAGGCCAGACATAGCATATGGGGTGAGCCTTGTGAGCAGGTATATGGCCAATCCTGGAAAGGCACACTGGCAAGCTGTAAAGTGGACTCTTAGGTACATAAATGGGTCTCTGAAAAGAGTCTTGATTTATGGTGGAGCCTGTGATGGTGATAGCATAGTTGAAATCAAAGGATTTGTTGACTCTGATTATGCAGGTTGTATGGATTCCAGAAAGTCTATTTCTGGATATGTTTTCACAATGTTTGGCACAACAATCAGTTGGAAAACGATGCTTCAGAAGGTTGTTGCCTTATCAACCACTGAAGCTGAATATATTGCTCTCACTGAAGCTGTGAAAGAAGCATTGTGGCTTGAAGGTTTTGCAAAGGAGCTGAAACTTCAAGGTCGAAGTATCACTGTTAAATGTGATAGTCAAAGTGCAATACACCTGTCGAAGAATTCAGCCTATCATGAGCGAACTAAGCACATTGATGTGAGGCTGCACTTCGTCAGAGAGATAATCGAGCATGGTGAAGTCCAGGTGCTGAAGGTTTCGACTGAAGATAATGCTGCTGATATATCACCAAAACGTTGCCAAGTTGCAAGTTCTTCCACTGTATGCAGTTGATAAAGCTGCATGATGAAAGCTAGTTGATTCTCTTGTTGCTGAGTTAGATCCAAGGTGGAGATTTATGAGATTTGGGTCGAACTCATGCTGTGTTGAAGGAGAAGCTTTCATGTGTATTTCGACAGGAGGCAAGCATGCAGTCGAAGCTTGTTCACATGCTGATGCCTTATTGTTACATACTATAGTCGAAGTCTGTTCTAGTATGTATGTAGTGTCGAAAATGTTATTCTGTCGAATTGGGCCTTGTGTTAAGGATCCAATTGTTTAGGTTTCTTGGGCTTCAAGTTACCTAGTTAGTCTATAAATAGGCTAGTACACTCAGTTTGTTGAGTGTGGAAAATTGTGATATTCACTTGTAATCATTTGTGACTTTAATGAGAAAGTGAATAGTAAATAGATTTTATATTTGCCCAATCCTTGTTGTTTTCTTCTTCTTCTTGTGTTTTCTTTCTTGGTTTTCCGTTAACCCTTGTTTGGTCCTTGATCATCAAGAAACCGTTTTATACTTTGCTTAAAGATATCGTTTTTCCACAACAATCGACTTAAGTTGTTCCAATTACCCTCCATCAATAGTATAGTGTCGGTTGTAAGTGATTTAATGAATTTGAACTTTATACCTATCTTTGAAATCCATTTTTTTATAACAACCTTAAACTCAATAGCAAAACTCTTAAATTAGGATAAACATTAGGTGTGACTTTTGTTATCAAGAATTTTATTATTTTTTTAGTAACAATTAGCATCTCTCGAAATTGTAATCCGGTTCTTTTGTAATCCGGTTCTAATGAAGGCTACATCTGCCTCCTTCATCTCATTGGTGTCAAAAATCAAGAATCCTCAATCTCTTGTGAATTATAGGTCGATTTGCTTGATGAATTGTTATCAAAAAATCCTATCTAAAATTCTGGCTAGTCGTCTCAAGTTGGTTGTGGGTTCTCTTGTTTCGTCAGAGCAAACAACTTTTGTTCCTGGTAGGAGTATCTTTGACGGTGTGTTAGTTACTAATGAAGTCATTAACTTGGCCAAAAGGAGTAAACGGGACTGTATGGTGATGAAAATAGATTTTGAAAGGGGGTATGATTGTGTGTCGTGTGGGTTTTTGCGAGCCTTGCTTGTGAAGATGAATTTTATGGCCAAGTGGTTAAAGTGGATAGACTATTTGGTTTGTAATGGTACTATGTTTGTTCTAATTAATGGTAGTGCTTCTGGAGACTTTAAGGTCAACAATGGTCTCCGGCAAGGCGATCTGCTGTCACCTTTCCTCTTCATTCTTGTGATGGAGATTCTTACTCAACTATTGAAGAAAGCGAAGGCTAGTGGCTTATATAAAGGATTCAAGGTCAGCTCAAACGTCTCGTATAATCTAACTCAATTTGCAGATGACACTCTTTTGATAAGGGAGACAAAGTGGAGCAATCTATTGTGTATTAAAGCGGTGCTTTGTGGCTTCAAAATGCTAACGGGTCTCAAAGTCAATATCTTCAAGAATAGAATAGGAGGGGTGAATATTAGATCAGAATTCTTGGAGTCTGCTTCTACTTTCCTTCACTGTGATGTACTGAATATTCCTTGTAAATTTCTTGGAGTGTTTATTGGTGATAGTCCTAGGAAGATCTACTTGTGGAAGGATGTAATCGATAAAGTGAGGATAAGACTTACATAATGGAAAGGCAAGAAATTGTCAATCGGAGGGAGAGTTGTTTTGATCAATGATGTTATTAATTTCTTGTCGTTACATGCCTTTTTGTTTTACAAAGTCCGAATAGGTGTAATCAAAATTCTTCAAGGTATACAAAGTAATTTCTTATAGGGTGGTGGTGATAGTAGGAGGAAACTACACTAGGTTGATTGGAAATCGGTTTATATACCTAAAGCTAAGGGAGGTCTAGGCATAAAGGAAATTACGTTATTTAATAGATCTCTTCTTCTGAAATGGAAGTGGAGGTTCTTGAATCCTGAAGAATTTGTGTGGAAGAGCCTCATTGAGTTTAGATACGCAAAGAATGGTCTTGCTTTGGCAATTTCAAGCTACGAAGATAAGAAAGGAAATCGCTCAGACTCAATTTGGTGGTGAGATATTATGGCGATTAGTTACGATAGTGGAATAGAATCATATATGTTTGTCGATAATATTAAGTGTTCGTTGGGGAATGGGAAGAGAGTGTCGTTCTGGCACTGCAAGTGGCTCATTGATGTTCCTCTTAAGGTGATGTTTCCAAACTTATTCCTTTTTTATGTCAATACTAGTGAATCTGTTGCAGGGATGGGAGTGTGGATAGGGGAGGAGTGGGAATGGAAACTGTGTTTTCTTGATTTTCCTTCTGACTCAATAATGGAAAGGGAGAGGGAGGACTTGTTGGACCTTCTGGTTATTGTGAGGCCGAAAGAAGACGGTGAGGATATCTTCCTATGGGATCCTGTTTTTCCCTTCTCCTCTTCAGCTTCTTTTTCTGTTTCTTCATGTTATGAGTGCTTGATTCAGGATAGGTTGATTAGTGGTGTAGGGGAGGATGTTTTAGGTGGGCTCGAGAAGTTGTGGGAGGTGAAAATCCCCTCTAAAGTACAGATTCTTGTTTGGAGATTGTTCAGAAATAGGATAGCTACGAAGGATCAGTTGGCACGTAAGAACATTACGATTAGAGGGGGGATTTGAGATGTCTATTTTGTACGTCATCAGTCGAAAACAGTCAGCATCTTTTTCTGGAGTGTGATTATGTAGGTAAAATTTGGAATGGGATCGAAAAATGGTTTGGTATCTTGGTCTGAAGAGGTGGGAGTTGCATCGATTCTTTCATGTCTTTTGATTGTTCATTAAAAGAAGCTACGGGTAGTTCTTTGGGTATTGTCGTCTGGACTGTTATGAAGTAACGGTTCGCCCGGTGAGCAAAGGCGGCATTTTCATCTGCTTCTGGAACTTCTGGCTCGCGTCTAGCTCGCCCGTCGATCTCGGGGCGAGAGCTGACAGTAACAGAAAAATTTAGCATCTTGTTTTCTTCATAACTTTCGAACCGTAACTCCGTTTGAGGCCTAGTCGGAAGCGTCAGAAAGCTTATTCAATGCTCTATCTAACAATGACTAAATATCAATGCTTAAATACCTACAAAAATGAGACAAAAACAATTAAACTCAATGATATTTACACTAGAATACAAGTATACACTAAATATACACTTTTACAAACAAAGTGGGGTTTTATTCAAAGAATTCAATACAAATGAATCGATAAGTGCCTCAAAACTACTACTCAAAACACGACATTTTGGCACTTATCAAACTCTCCCCAACTTAAAACATTATTTGTCCTCAAACAAAGTCAAACAACTTAAACAAACAAAAGACGATAATCCAAGAATCACGAATCAACACGTTTTAAAAATGGAAAACAAATGTATGGTTCAAATAAAAAACGTACAAGCAAAGTAAACACCTACCACCATCCTACAATGACAACATGAAAACGAAACAAATCCTAAGTACAAAAATCATGCCAAACAATCTAAAACAATACAAGCTAAATCATGAATCACACCTAGCAAAAATTCATCGAGGGATTAAAAACGTACAAAGGTGAGAATTTGACACTCACCCAACAATCTTGCAAACAAAAGACTAAATTATGCATTCATCAGAAAATTCACATTGAACATACAAAGGCAAGAACCGCAAGGGCTTTTCAAGGTTGTAATGTGGCTTGGTTAACAAACAAGAGGTAATTCCTAAAGCTAATCGAAACAAAAACTTGCCTAAACCTAAGGGAGTGATCAACCCACAAAAGTTCAAACACAAAATTTCAATCAAACTTCTTCTTTCATCCTAAGTGTTACACTAAACACCCCTTACTTATTAGCACAACTATTTGATACTCTTTTTGTTTTTCTTTTTTCAAAACTTTTCTCTGTTTTTTTTCTTTTTCTTTTCTTTCTTTTTCTCTTTTTTCTTTCTTTTTCTTTTCTTTTTCACAACCGCATAGCAACCAACAACATAAGTGAGTAAACATTGCTCTCCCCAACTTGAATTTAACCAACATCAATGTGTGAATACTCCCTACTTTCTAAGACAAGGTAAAAATTCAAACAACAACACATGGTTGAGAGTTCAAGAAAACAAATAATCAACATCCATTCAAAAAGGTGAACTAATACTCATAGACAAGCATCAAGTTCAAAAACAACATGAACATTGACAAAAAGGCTCAAAAGGGGTTAACAAAAGTTCACACACTCACAAGGTGAATTGACTATTTGATTAGGTAGTTGTGCTCAATAATCAAACAAAATGCCTTAATCATTTTCATGCTTTCATACAATCAATACAAAAAAAAAAGATTAAACATAATAAAATCTAGTTAAAACAAGAATTGTGGCCTCCAGCATATATGAATAATGGAAAGCTTCCTCACATTTGGAGGTAAAAAGGGAACTAAAGTGATTCAATCAAACAAACAAGTAATTTAAAAGAATGAATGGCATGGAATTTGTACGAATGAAAAGTTTCCTAAACATCTTATGCTATAGAAAGCGGTAAACGAGTACTTGGCGTGTACCAACTTCAAAACAATATCATTACCATACATCCGCAAGTTAAAATGGTCAACTTGGAAAATTACCTCAAACTTCCTCAAGATACTCAAAACAAGCTCTTGGACAAACATAAAAATAACAAATTAAAACAAACTACTATAAACATACTAAAAGATCGGGTGAAATTGAATTAAACAAGTTGAAAAGTGAAGATTTGAGAATTTTAAGAACAGGTCAAATTTCAACTTGTTTAACCAATTCCCCACACTACCTATACTAATACAATAAAAACAATAAAGAAACTAAAAACAATACAACATGCTTGTTTTACGTCGTAAGCTCGACACCTATTATTTACAAACCAACATGTTGCTTCGGAAGAGCCAAATGCTTTCACTCCCGCCTTTGCTCTCTTCTCTTCGAGCTCTAATCGGAACTACACATCTAACCACACTTTTGGCAAACGTGAAGAGAAACAAATATATACACTATATTCACAAGTATGCAAAACATGTAAAATTCACAAATATGGTAAACATATACAAGTATCAATATAAACAAGTGAAAATAGAAAATATATACGATATCTACAAAACTCAAAAACAAAGAAACTATCACAATGCGATCCAATAAAAACACCAATCCCCGGCAACGGCACCATTCATTTTGGTGGTGCGATCCAATAAAAACACCAATCTCTAACAACGACGCTATTTTGTTGGTGCGGTAAAGCAGCAAGCAACAAAAGTTTTTGGAAGTATTTATCCGAGAAATTATCGTGTCTACAGAGATTAGTGTTATTGAACTGACGTTCTGCAATTTAAATGTTATTGAGTTTGGGTTTAAAATTGGTTTAAATTAAATGCGGGAAATAAAACTTATGAACAGAAAAAGAATTCATTCTTTGGAGAGTAGAGAACTCTCAGGTTTACATTTCATCTACCCTATCAAATACTTAAACTTAATACCCAGTTGTACGCAACCTAAATCACTCGTCAACATTATCACGTATCTTTCACACAGACGGTATCTCTAACAAAGAGTGAGACAACGATCATATTACTCGCGTCAGCGATCTCTCAGTGCAACACAAACAACACAGAAGTATTAAGTTTCGTTACCCAAGTGAATAGTAAGCCTAAATCTATCTCTAGAATCTAGAACCTAATAGATGTTCATCCTAAATCCGGATTCAACCCGTCCATGTCCGCAACAAATCAAACCCAAATAAAGAAAGCAATCATCATCATTAATTTGTAAAATGAGTTTAATACAACACCATGAGCAATAAATATACATATAATCAAGGTAAACTTACATACAAACTCACAACAAATGGAAACTAAAAAGGGAAGAGAGAAGAGGAATCAAAATCTCTCGCGGTGTCAATCACGATCCAAGAATCATCCACCCCCAATCGTCAATTTGCAACCTCCATTGATGCTTTTCTAAGCTCTAAACTATAAAAAATGAAGGTTTGATGAATTGGGAACAAATACCCCAAAACATAACCTAAAAAAATGTGTTTTTACCCCTTTAAATGTGTTTCTGCCCAGACTAATTCGCCAGGCGAAGTAACGGTTCGCCTGGCAAGCAAAGGAGTAATTTTCTACTGCTTCTGGAACTTCTGGCTCACGTCTGGCTCGCCCAGCAAGCTCGGGGCGAGAGCTGACAATAACAGAAAAATTCAGCATCTTGTTTTCTTCATAACTTTCAAACCGTAACTCCGTTTGAGGCCCGATCGAAAGCGTCGAAAAGCTTATTCAATGCTCTATCTAACAATGACTAAATATAAATGCTTGAATACCTACAAAAATGAGATAAAAATAATTAAACTCAATGATATTTACACGAAAATACTAGTATACACTAAATATACATTTTTACAAACAAAGTGGGGTTTTATTCAAAGAATTAAATACAAATGAATCGATAAGTGCCGCAAAGCTGCTACTCAAAACACGGAATTTTGGCACTTATCATCCAGCTCGACATATATCGTGTGGGCTGGTCGACCTCTGAACGCTGACGACCTCCTAGCCTGTCTCAAATTCCACAAGGCTCAACACCTTGAGCTTCCTGCATTTAAGTTTCATAAATGTTTCTTCACCGCCAAGGAATTCGACACGTGGTGGTCCTGCTACTAGTGTCAGTACTTCGACAGATCCGTCTTTCTCCAAAAACTACATGATACCTTCGTTGTTTTGGGAGGCAAACTCCCAGCTTCAAAGCCAGCCAAAGATGCTCCTGTCGACACAGTCCAAATTTATGCTGTTAAGGGTACTCCACAGAACAAGGTAACCTCTTTTCCTCGAATTCTTTTTGTTTGAGGATTCACCAAGTTAATTGCTTTGTATATTTGCTCTACAGGGTCGGAAGCTTACTTCGACCACTGGAGCGACTCCAAGCAAACCTCCAAAGAAGACGAAAGTGTCTTCTACTTCGAAACCACAGGTATGCCAAGTGTCTCAGTGTTTTATGAATTATTAGTTCGACGGGTTTTGACGTTTCTTACTGCTTAGGTTGCTGAAGAGGCTCCTTCTGAAGATGAAGCTTCTAAGAGTAGTACTCACTCTCGAGTCTTTCCTTCTATTTTCGACGCCTGCTGCAGTAGCTCCAACGAAGAAAAAACCAATTATCTTGTCAAGAAGACAGCCTCGAAAACCATTTCTTCGAGTGACCAAGCCTCTGGCCCTCTTACCTCGACTCCCCAACTTGCTGGTCATGAGGGCTTGGCTCCGACTCCTCCTCCCCAGCTAACAACACCAGAGGTAACGAACATTTCTGTCGCTTAGTTTTGTAATCCTTTCTTGATATTGACTTAGGGCTTCTTTAGCAGGGACCTTCGCTAATGATTTGAAGAAATCTTCCACCCGTCTGAGTCCCCAAAAACAGGATGAGTTTCAAGGCTTCTCAGTTGAAGACAATCAGGATCACGACACTCAGAATGATGCAGATTGTGAGCCTTCGATGGTTGCTGCTGTCAATCCCAAATCCCAGGCTGAAGTGGCTTAGGAGACTTCAACGGTCGCTGTTGGCAACATGCCTAGGGAAGACGATCCAATCCTACGATTCTCTGTTGGTGGTTCCTTCGACCAAACCTTGCAAGACGTTGTCTCCAATAACTCTCTTAGTCCTGGTGAAATTCTGGCCATGAGGGAAAAGAATCCAATCGAGACTCTGAGAAGGCTTCAAAAGCTTTGACAGGTATCTGTTGATTTTGGACCTTTTTCCTCAGCTTCCATTCCTCCGTCGGAAACAGACGCCTCTATTGCCCTCAAACTCCAACAACTTAGGTCTTATTTGTTTGAGGATGAATTCTTAATTGTGGTTGAAGAAGAAGTTGCTCTAGGAACTGACGTGATCTCCCAATATTCCATTCCTAATTCATTGGCACAATACTTGATTGAGTTTGAGGCTTTCTTCAGTCAACTCAACAAGGATCTCGCTCTTCAATGACATACTGATTTCCCAATCAAAACAAAGCGGAATGAGATAAGGATGGAGTGGGATCGCAGTGAGCTTTGTGAGCAGAAGCTGACCGATTTTGAGACTGAAAGCTCAAATAATTTGGATAAAATTTTGGTAAAACTCAGTGCTGAAGAAGATGTTCTAACATGAAGACTAAAGTTGAAGAATTCTGCCAAAGAACAAAGATATGGAAGAAGATGCCTCAACTTGAAGACTCAACATCCTGGACTGCTATAACAGATTGTTTTAAATCTGTTTCAAATTTGTTCCAAAATCCTAGGCGCGCTCAGCAGTGGATCAAGGAAAGATTTGAAGCCCAACTGAAGAATATAAAAGAAGACTTAGTCCTAGGGTTTATGTACCTTGAATATACCTTTTGTAACCTAGTTCTCTTGTGTAAAAATAAGGGTTTAGGGTTTTGAGAGTCGTTGGCTCTTTAGGTTTGTAAGTCTTCCTTTGTATCATTTGATGCACTGTGGCAGACATATGTATCGCACAGATCCATAAGCCTTTAGGTATTGGATTGTGTATTGTTTTTGGATGAAGCTTTGAAGAAAATCCAAGTTAGCTTGTTGGTCAAGTATGCTTGACAGAGTTCTATATTGACAAGGATGGTTTATATATCATAGATTGTGATTAAGGGAAGTGAGTGGGGAATCTCATATCAAAAAGGGTGTTCTTTGGTAAAGATTTCATTGGGTAGTACTTAGGAGTTAAAGTTGTAAACAGGGAAGTTTAACTTTATAATTTTACTACATATAGTAGAGTCTTCTTCCTGGATTGGTATCCCCCAGATGTAGGTGAATTTCACCGAACTAGGTTAATAATTGCTGTGTTCTTTTATCATTCTGCAGATTTACATATTCTGTTATTGGTCTTGATAAACATGTTGGAACAGATGTCGTAACATCTGTGATTCTGCAGTTACAGATATTCAAGGTATCAGTCTGCTGTTCAATTCTTGTTAAAATAATTTGCAGAACAATGTCTTGACATGCGTTAGGACATCTGATGTCTGCTATGCCAGAATTTCAATTGGTATCAGAGCAGGCATCTTGTCTGGTTCTGGATGAGAACTTTGGGAAGTACTTTCTGGCGTTTAAACAAGGAGGAGTTTTAAAGATCAGATTAATCAACTCAGACATACTCCAGGGTATTAATGGATGGGATGGATATTCTAGATCGAAGGTAACAACCTGGTGGTTGTTCATATTGCTGAGGAGGTTCTACAACAACTGCAGGAGAAGTGGCTAGTTCTCTTGTTGGGGTGTCTTATAAGATGTTCTAACATCTTATTAGGGCAAGTTGAATTTGTTCCTTGGTGGTTCCGCTGCATATGTTTCTGATGGAAGAGCTCTGGAATTATGGGATTCTGGAGTTGTTGCTGAAGACAGATGGTGGAAGATCTTAATCGTCGGCCTCTATATGTGAAGATATCTATAACTTTTTATGCCAAAGTCGGGAGCGATGGAATGGAGAGAGTTGTTGGTAGATGTATGTTATAGTGACTTGGTACTTGGAAGCTTGGTTCCATGGTGCAGTTTGAAGTCAATTGAAGAGGAGGGGAGTTAAGTTTAGGTTTATCAAGTTCTCGCTCTAGGAGTTTGATAAATCATTGATCGGAAAAGTTGTCAAAGATACTTAAGAATTCTCTCAAATCCACTCATAACGGCGTCTCAGTCATGCATCTGGAGTGTTCTAGTTATTCTTCTGACTAGAGGGTGTTTCTGTGAAACACAAACCTAAAGAAAGTGAAGGTGATTTATTTTCACCATCCAAAACAGCAAGGAAGGATTCATCTCTCTTAATCCTAAGGGTGGATCCAATCTGAATGGAGTTTTTAGAACTGTTGAGGTAAATAGGGTTCGTTCAGAGAGAATCTTAGTTACTTGAGTCAAGGGTGGCAGCCTTGGTATCTCAACACTTTGTTTGTCAAAGAAGATACTTGCAAAAGATTGAATACTTGATAATTATTCATGGAGTGATCTGTTGGAGTATAGTTTCAACAGTGAAACATGATTATTGAACAAGGATTTAAGATCAATTGCTATTTGTGGTACTCACAAGTATTTAATTGATTATCCTTGAATGTGAAGTTCAAGATTGCTGATGTTCAACATGATGTTGGAACATCTCTTCATCTGGTTTGTGTAGAATCATGGGAGGGGTACTGCATAAGATTTTGGATCTATTGGGTGTTGACCTAAGAATCTGTTTCAGTTTAGTGTGGCAGAAGCATCTGATCTCTAGAGAGTTTCCTGGAAAGAAACTGGTTTTGACAATGGTGATGTGGAAGATGAAGAAGAAGACATCATAATCTTGATGGATAGTTCTTGGATCAGTTTATTCCTGATCTAGGAGTATTGGAGTGCAATAGGTGTGTTCAAGTTATTACTAAAAGCATCTGGTGTTTATCTGGAAATTGTCCTGGCAAGAGACTTGTCCAGAATGGAGTGCTGGTGATGGCACATCTTGGATCAGTTTATTTCTGATTTAGGTACTTAGGAGCATAGGATCTTGCTCATCTTGGAGGTCAAGGTTAAGTGGCAGTTATCTCTGACTTTCTACAGACTGATCTACTAAGAAAAGTGGCATTCTTTGGTATTGCTATGGTGTAGTCTATGACTACTTCTCTTTTGAAGAATCAGACGTGGCAGGTGTGAATTCTTTGGAGCTTTAAAGCAGTTATTCATCAAGGTGTGAGCTTGAATGGAATATTTGTGATAAGATTAAGCAGGATGGAGGTTGTCTACTCAAACTTGGTTGTTGAATCAAGTTTATGAGAGCATGGAACTCTTGTTCTGTAATAGGGAGGAGGTTCTTTTAAGTGGCAGAAAGAGGAGCTGAATTCAGCAGCTGGATGTTGTATCAAAATGTTCTGACATCAAGCTTAACATCAGGATCTCAGCTGGTGATGTGGCATATCAGCTTAAGATAAGTTGATCTACATGAGAATGGAAGTTATGGATGCTTCAAAAAAGTCTATCTCATGCAGTTTGCGGGAGCTGTGGATTGATAAGATGTTGCATGTCTAAGGCTTGGTGGATCCAAGATATCTTGCTATGGAGCAAGTAGTTCATGTAACTTGAAGATCAAATTTCATTGGTGGATCAGTGTATCTTGTAGGAGTTCTGAAGAAGGATGAGGAAATCAAAAGTGGAATTTGGTAGTTCTCATATATGGATTTGAGAAATCAAGATAATCAAACAGTGGCATTTGACTACTCTTGAGAAGTGTTTTGGAACAAATTACTCTTGGGCAGATGGGTGATTGGTTGAAGACTTAAGGAGGTATTGACTCTTTTTTATCTTGGAGCTTGTGGCAAAAGTTCTTAGTTCATGGAAGATTACTTCTTTTGGTGGATGAGAGTCTATTTCTCTCTTTGGTTACTGGAGTTCTTATTGATCAAGCTGGTGGTGCAGTGTTGTTTGAAGATCTTCAGTTGGATTACTATGCAGATAGTAAGTCCAGTGATGGAGCATATCTAGAACTATGTTGATTGGTGTCTATGATATATGAAGGATGTCCTAACTGATGTTAGAACATTTTATGGGTTAGTTATGCTTGGAGTAGGATTCTTAGTTCACATCTTGTCTAAGAGGTATTTATCTTATCGTACGGGAGAATGATGGGTAAAGGATTGTCTTGGAAGTTTGATGTGAATGAGACATGCTAGAAGTGGATCAGTTTGGTGCTTGTGGAGCAAATGGGCTGAGGATTTCTAGAGCATGTGTTTGATGTCTTCAAGTGTGAAGAATATCTGGGCGAGCTAGCAAACTAAGGGGCCATGTGTGTCTCTTTGAGGAATGTGAAGCATTCAGATTTAATTGGGTTGTATCTTAGGGAACAAGGAGATCTATACATGAGAATTCAGAAGGAATTCATGTGGTGTATAAATGGTTTATGGACGAGAGGGATCAATGGAGCTTTGGTCTCAGTCGAAGAGTGTGTTAGTTATGGTGCAAGGATGCATTCCTGGTACTCACACTATATGATCATGAAGGTGTCATGGGATATCATGTGGTGATTTTGAGGGTGTTTCTTGCTAAAGAAGCATCTGTTGAGAAAGATATGGGGAGAGCTTCTGTCTCTAAAATGTACTGGTGTGGTACATGGATTGCTTGAGGGCCAAGCATTAGGTGAATGCGTTCAGCAAGTGTGTTGAACAGAGGGTGCGCTCTTGAAGACATGAAGATGCGTCTTATGTTTTCCTTTCATCAACATAAGTGTTCATTGGAAAAGCACTGGTTATCTTAGATAGGGGGAGGTGCTTCTTGATCTAAGATGTATTACTGCAGGGGTGCAGTTCAGAATCAATATTGTTTGGAGGACAAGCAAACTATGATTATTTTGAAGATGAGATGTCAAGAAGGATGTCTTGACATTATACTGTTGTTGCAAGCGTGGGGGACTTCACAGTTCAAGGTGGATTCTACCAGTATTAGTTAGTTGTGACGTGAAGCCCTGATAAAATCAAAAGAAGAGTGTCTCTGATGTCAGGACATTGTTTAGGACATGCTCTCTATTGGGTCATATAGACGGTGTACCTTGGATAGTGGAAAACTTGGGCGTGCAAAACATGCTCTTCGGTTTTTGCAAAATCTTTGGACGGTGTTCTTTATAGGAGAAACAGTCAAAGCATTCTTGGCTGGTGCACTCTCGTTGTTGGAGAAGTCTCATTCGCTATAAATGTCCTTATTGAATTGACCCGTGGTTCGTTAATTCCTATGAAGACCGCTCGGGTATGTATAGGAAAGCCCTGGTCACTTCTGTCTCAAGATGTGTATCTATTATGTGTTTTCATGGCATTATTCAGAACTATTCCTTGGTTGTGGTGTATTTAGGTTGGCTTGGGACATTTTTTTATCAATTTTTGGAAAAAAAATGGGAAGAAAGGTTCTAGCCTCAGTCTCTTTCTCTTTTGTGTCTTGTGTCCTGAGTTAAGATATATACCTAGGAATTTCAGGAGTCTCTAATCTCTTGGGTGTGTATGTGGATGTGTACTTCTAGATACCTCATTGTTTGAGGGGGAGTCATATCAGTACTCTAATCATAGCTGAAACTCAGGGTGAAGAGACGTTAGGAACATCCTGGTCTTAGGGTACAAAGAGTTTTAGCCAAAATTTTCCAAAAAGGGGAGATTGAAAGCTCAAATAATTTGGACAAAATTTTGGTAAAACTCAGTGTTGAAGAAGATGTTCTAACATGAAAGCCAAAGCTGAAGAATTCTGCCAAAGAATAAAGATGTCGAATAAGATGCCTCAACTTGAAGCCTCAACATCCTGGACTGCTATAACATATTATTTTAAATTTGTTTCAAATCTATTCCAAAATCCTAGGCGCGCTCAGCAGTGGATCAAGGAAAGATTTGAAGCCCAACTGAAGACTATAAAAGAAGACTTAGTCCTTGGGTTTATGTACCTTAAATATACCTTTTGTAACCTAGTTCTCTTGTGTAAAAATAAGGGTTTAGGGTTTTGAGAGTCGTTGGCTCTCTAGGTTTGTAAGTCTCCCTTTGTATCGTTTGATGCATTGTGGCATACATATGTATCGCACAGATCCATAAGCCTTTAGGTATTGGATTATGTATTGTTCTTGGATGAAGCTTTGAAGCAAATCCAAGTTAGATTGTTGGTCAAGTATGCTTGACAGAGTTCTGTTTTGACAGGGATGGTTTAGATATCACAGATTGTGATTAAGGGAAGTGAGTGGGGAATCTCATATCAAAGAGGGCGTTCTTTGGTAAAGATTTCATTGGGTAGTACTTAGGAGATAAAGTTGTAAACGGGGGAGTTTAACTTTATAATTTTACTACAGATAATGGAGTCTTCTTCCTGGATTGGTATCCCCCAGATATAGGTGAATTGCACCGAACTGGGTTAACAATTGTTGTGTTCTTTTATCATTCTACAGATTTACATATTCTGTTATTGGTCTTGATAAACATGTTGAAACAAATGTCCTAACATCTGTGATTCTACAGTTACTGATATTTAATGTATCAGTCTACTGTTCTATTCTTGTTTAAATAATTATGCAGAACAATGTCTTGACATGTGTTAAGACATCTGATGTCTTCTATGCCAAAATTTCAGAGACCAAACGTCAAGAGCGTCTTGACAAACATCAGGCCTTTGACCAGCAAATATCGACCTATCAAGCCCAAATAGACGAGCTCAATAAAAAGATTACCGAAGTCCAATAACAAAAGGTTGTTCTGGATTCGTCTGAAGCCCTTCCACCTCAGGACGTCGTTGACCAGGAACTCCTCAAAGGGATTGCCCATGGTGAGAAGGTCCTACAAATCAAGGAACGGATTACCCAGTTGGCATAGAAGAAGGCTCGTCTAGACAACCGGATTTCATATGAAACGACTCTCTTGGAAGACATTAAGTCTAGATTCCCAACTTAATTATTTGTCTTGTCGAAATGATGTAACTTCCACACTTTTGCTTGCATTTTGTACGTCGTTTTTGGAATTCTATTAATGAAATGTTTCATTTTCCTTTGATTTGAACCTCTTGGAGCATAGGTTTATATTTTTTCAAATACTTTCCATTTACTCTTAAGATTCGTCGATCAACGCCTAACTTTTTAATTTCATTGGCATTATTTATGAATGTTTGGACCACTTGGAATGGTCCCTCCCAATTTGGTGACCATTTCCCTAACACTCGGTCCTTTCGATCCATAAACAGGATCAATTTCCATACATAATCATTTACTGCAAAGGTTTTTACCTTAACCTTTTTATTGTATGCCCTGGCCACTCACGCCTTTTGTTGTATCAGCACGTCCAAAGCGGCTAACCTTTCTTCGTCTAAGTCGACCGTCTCATCGAGCATCATGCTCCAATATTGTTCTGAAGGAATTTCGTTTTGCCACTACACCCTTACGGACTGCAAACAAATTTCTACAGGCAACACAACGTCATGGCCAAACGCTAGACGAAAAGGCATTGAACCTGTCGCCTCCTTGGGGGATGTTCGACAAGCCCATAGAACCTAATCTAGTGTTTTGTGCCAATTCTTAGGTTTCTTAGAAATGTGTTTCTTGATCAGCGCAATGACTACTTTGTTAGCAGCTCTGACTTGCCCGTTCGCTTGGGTGTAGTAAGGTGTAGAGGTGACTAATTTGAAACATGTTTCGGCTGTGAACTCCTGCATTTTCTGTCCCACGAAAAACTGATCCTTAGTCTGTCATAATGGTTTCTGGAATTCCAAACTTATAAATAATATTTTTTTGAATGAACTCCATCACGACCTCTTGGTTGACCTTGACCAACGGTACAACCTCTATCCATTTCGTGAAGAAATCTATCCCTACCAGGATAAATCTTTGTTGTTTCGATGACGTTGGTCGAATCTCACCTATAATGTCCAACGCCCACCCTCAAAACGGCCAGGGTTTAATGATCGCATGTAATTCGCTCGCTAGGACATGCTAAATGTTCGCATGCTTCTGACACTCCTGACACCCTTTGGCGAAGTCGATGCAGACTTTTAACATGCTTAGCCAATAGACACCTTGTCTGAATAATAGCTAATTCATTTTCTGGCCGACTTGGTGCGCTCCACAGGTGCCACTGTGTACCTCTGATATCGCTAGGTATGCCTATGTATCACCCAGACACTTGAGTAGCACACCTTCAGGCATCTTTTTTAGCAATTCATTGCCCGTACGAACATAACTTAAAGCCCTATACTTAACTTTCCTGTCGGTGGTTCCAACCGAATTTTATAAGTATTCCATGATCGGCCTTTGCCAATCTGATTTTGCTAAATTATCGATGCCGAACTCTTCCACATGGTCACGGACCTCGTCTGAAACTCTCGCTCCATTATCCTTCGAGGTCAATACCTTAGGTGAAGGAGAAAGGTTCGACGCCATCTTTCCCCTGACTTCTACAAAGTCTCTCAGCTTGTCGCTCGACACTTTATACCCAGACGCAACTTGGGCTAACTCGTTAGCCTCTTGATTTTCTATTCTAGGCACATGGGTGATGCAGACTATCTCAAAGTGTTCCAACAACCGACTTGCCATTGCGAAGTATACTAACAAATGCCCTTTAATGCACTTCTATTCTCGTGTGATTTGTTTAATTACTAGCTCTGAGTCACCCTTTATTTCAACCTTTTTCGCCCTTATGTCCTTCAAAATATCAAGGCCAGTGATTAGGGCTTCGCATTCTGCTTCATTATTGGAACATTTCCCGTCTACCTGACATTTAAACTTAGTTGGAATCCCTTTTGGGGATAATATTAGGACCCCAACGCCATTTATATTCTTATGACTCGACCCATCGAAATATAACTTCCAAGGCTCTGTGTCGACCATGTTTAGTGATGGCTCGACTATTGCATGATCTACAATGAAATCCACCACAATTTGGCCTTTCATGGCCCTCAAAGGCACGTAAGTCAAAGAGAACTCAGTTAATGCAAGTGCCCATTTCCCAATTCGAATGTAGAATGGGTTTAGACAACATATGTTTAATAATATAAAAATGGGACGAAACATAAACATCAACTGGTTTTATATATTGCTTTAATTTCATACATGAGAAGTACATGCATAAGCATAATTTCTCAATCATTGTGTACCTAGTTTCAGCATCTAACAAGATTCTACTGAGGTAGTAAATGGGTCTTTCGACTCCACTGTCATCCTCTTGAGCTAACATACTTCCTATGGTTGAATCAGACACAATAATATATAATTTCATACTATTATTTCTACTAGGGGCAATAAAATGGGAGGCTTTGTAAGATATTCCTTGATAGCGTCGAAATCCTCTTGTTGCTCTTGTCCTCAATGAAACTCACTTTCCTTCTTGATTCTGAGCAATGGCGAGAAAGCCTTCGTCCTGGTAATTAGATTCGAGATGAACCTTCTCAAGAAGTTTATTTTCCCCAACAAAGACTGCAATTGCTTCTTTTTTGAAGGAGGCTTGAGATCCAATATTTCCTTTGTTTTGTTCTGGTTGGTCACAATTCCTTTTTTGTGCGCCATGAAACCCAAAAGTCTCCTGCATATACACAGAAGGCACGCTTCAGTGGATTCATTTTTAATCCACATTCCCTCATTCTTTCGAAGGAGCGTCGAAGATGGTCCAAATGACCATTTTCAGATGAAGATTTTATCACAATATCATCAATGTAAATCTACATAAAGTTTTCTATAAAATCATGGAACATAGCATTCATAGATCTTTGATAGGTTGCTCCGGCGTTTTTTAAACCAAACAACATCACAACCCATTCATACGTTCCCAAGGCCCCTGGGCATCTAAATTCCATTTTGGGCACATCGTCTTCTGCTAGGAAAATCTAGTTATAGCCAGAATATCCGTCAAGCAGACTGAGGTATGAAAATCCGGTTACATCGTCTTCGACTAACATTTTTGCCACTAGCATCAAATACTCATCTTTTGGAGTCGCGCTGTACAAATCTCTAAAATTTATATAGACTCAAAGCATTCCGTTTTTCTTAACGACAGGTACAATATTAGATAACCATTCAACGTACCTTGCAGTTCTAATGAACTGACTTTTTAGTAACCTTTCGATCTCTTGCTTAATCTTCGATGTGATCTTTGGAGAAAACCTTCGGGTATCTAGCTTTACTGGCCTTTTCCCCGGTTGAATAGGTAGGCGATGTTCTACCACGCCTCGACTCAGATCAGGCATCTCACCATAACCTACGCAAAGCAATTTTTGTACTCCTTCAACAATTTCACTAGCTTCACCTTCATTTTTTACCCGACTTTGGTGCTTATATACGTCGGTCTCTGTGTAACCCCATCTCCAAGATCTATCTCCTTGAGTGGATCTTGTGCTTGCATCCTCTGCAACTCATTCAATAGGTCTTTTTCGAACCCCAAAGGCTCATCATCGTAGATACAATCGAGCCTCCGGCTTTCTGAAGCTGTTGTCTGGCCTTGTCGGCCATCTTCAAACTTTTTGTCTTTGGCCTCGACGGTCAAATTTTGTAGTCTCTTGACTTCTAGTACTGATTTTCTCTTATTTTCATCCAGATAGGCCAAAATTCGAGTCAGGCTTTCCGACTCAGTGTTCATCTTTATTGACCTCATGCCACCCCGTAGGTGGATTCACCTTCTTAGGCTCCATTGCCTCTTCAGTGTCCCTGATAAATCCATAGTCTGGATCTAAACACAGGAAACAGTTTGGATTTTTGACAGAGGTGTAAACTTTTGACTTGTCGTCACATCGTGCGACATTTGCTAAATGATGGTCGAAAGATTTCTTTGTGGCCTTTGATTCGTCGAATCTATAGTAGCTCTGATCAGCTTCGATATTTTCCACAATTCAATCTTTCCTCCAAATAGTTAACCTTTGGTGTAAGGTTGATGGCACAACCCTTATTCCATGGATCCATTCTCATCCCAGTAGCAAGTAAAAGTTGGCTTTGGAATTTATTACCATAAACAACATCGATCGCGTGGTTGTTCCAATAGCCAGTTTGACCTGGATCACTCCTAATATATTAGTGGGTTTCCCTTCATAGTTGGACAAAACCATATTGTGCTGTTGAAGATCAGTATCACACTTTCCCATCTTTTTGAAAAGAGTATGAGGCATCAGATTGACAGATGCTCCACCATCAACGAATACTTTGTTCACCGGCATCCCATTCACTTTTGCTCTTATGAATAACAGCTTCAAATGATACATCATTCCTGGACTAGGCTTCTCAAAAGTGGCCTTCTGCTCCTCCACCACACTGTTGTTCATAACATAATAACACAATGGTTTGTCTTCACCATTCTTCGTCAGCCTCGGAAACCTCCGACACTCTATCATATTCTACAGGTAATACTGACACGATCCCGCATTTGATAATAAAGTCTTCGCCGTAGGTGTCGTCCACCATCTCATCTTCCGGTGAAGGGGTGTATTCGGGTTCTTCATCCGACTGAGGAGTGTACTCTGGTTCTTTGTCTGACTAGGGGGTGTATTCTGGTTCCTCCTCTTCGATCACCAGAGTGTACTCCATCTTTTGGGTTGACACTACTTCTTTTCCTCTCGAGGGATCAACAGTCATGACGAGTGTCTAACTTGCCACGATCTTTTCTTTCTCGACCAGCTTTCCCTTGGGATAGTCTCTCTTCTGTCCCGAAGTTTCAACGAGTTTTAGCTGCGACGTCGAAGCCATCTTCCCTGCTTTTTTGTTTCTCTGATACCACCTCTACTGTGTTCTGGTCATGGGTTTTTTCCCTTTGTAGTTAGGAGAAACCACATAGCCTCAGGGTTCAATTCTTCCTTGAGGGTTCCTGGCATCTGCCCCTAGGTTAAACACTCTCCATTTTGGCCTTTTTCCCCCTTTCCGATTCACTGGTTCCACCGACTTCTCTTGTGGAGTATTCGACGGGGGAATAAAGGTCTTGGGTCGAGGGTGTTGGGATTGTCTCCTAAACTCTTCATTTCGTTGAGGATCTCCCATTTTTTCGAACATAAATCTTAGGATGGAGGTCTCTTGCCCCTTCTTCACCTTCTTCATGTCAGCCTCGTACTTTTCAGCAGCTTTTTCGTCAAAAACCACATGGCACCATGGGCATAGCACAACTTTCGACCCTCTCACCCTGCACTTTTCCTGGAAATCGCTTAACCCCTCTCCAGGTTATGGGTACACTACTTTCAATGCCTCTTCATCCTTCGCGTCGAAACCATCAATAGTTTCAACCATCATGCATTCTGGAGGTTCAGCAGACATGACCTTGTCGGAACCCTCAGTAGTCTCGACCACCATCCATTCAAAAGGTTCAGCATACAGAGCTTCATCGGCCTTCAAGGGATTCGTATCCACCAGTATCTTTGTTTTCTTTCCAAATTGAAGTCCACCATCTTTCAAAGCCTTTTGCACCAAATCCTTGAAAAGAACACATTGAGAGGTTTTTTGACCAAGAAAATTATGAAATTTACATAATCCCCTTTTTTCTTTTGCTCTAACGGGGAATTCTTCAGGCCTTAAGGCATAATAATTTGCCCTTCTTTGGCCAATAAATCAAATATTTCATCATATTTGGTTATATCGAAAGTATAAGTTTTCGCAACGAGTTTATATGTTTTTTCAATTTCGACAGGATTCTTCCCATTCAATGGTTTCAATAATTTACAAGTGTAGGGAGGTACTGGCTTAAGCTCAACCACGTTGACCTCACTCTCATCGACGAGCTCTTCGTCGTCAGAAGAGTACAAATCTGCCACGACGTAAGACATTTTCTCCTTTTTGTGGTATTTACCAGTTCTGGCCTTTTCAGATTTCAACCTTTCGAGTTGTCGAACTCTATCAGCCAATTGGACCATGTCTCTAAGATACTGAGTGTCTAACTTTTTCCTAATGGAATAATCTAATCCCCCTGCAGCTATTTCGACTAGCTCGTGTTCAGGGACTTGAGTAAAGCATCTTGCTTTCAAAAGTCTAAACCTGTTTAGATACTGGTCGATAGACTCAGAGGCCTTTCGTTTGACGTTGACCAACTCTTTCAAACTTATTTTCGATTGTCCCATGTAGAACTGTTCATGAAACAGGCTCTCCAACTGTGCCCATGTATGGACGAACTGTAGAGGCAGCGTCGTGAACCAAGTGAACGCATTTTTTGGGAGGGAACTTGGGAAATATTTCATATTTAAATCCTCATTATTTGCTATGCCGCCAGCTTTAGTTTGATATCTGGAAACGTATTTGACGGTTGACTCCTCAGTGTCCCCATCGAACTTGGTAAACTTTGGAACCTTCCATCCCCTTAGCAGTTTCGTTTGTAAAACAAAATCTGGCAACAGGGACAAATATGTTGGACTTTGCAGGCCAAGGTTCACACCATTTCACACCATAATTCGCTCGCCAATGACCTCTAGGTTTTGTTTTCAAGCCATTGCATTCTGTCGAACCTGTCTAACTACTTGGTCAGAGTCTTGGTTTTTATTAATCAATACGACGGGAGGCTGTTGGACCACCCTAGGCATTGACTTGATCACATGGGGTTCTTGATCGATTGTCTCGTCGAACCTCTCTTCGTGTTGTACCGGTGTCTCCGATTGATGTGGGGTCTTTTGTCTAACTTGTGCCCTAAGAGCACCAAAGAAGTCACCTATTCTAGTCATCTGAGTCGCCAGTTATTAGTAACTCTGAGTCGAGTCTTGAATTAACGGTATTAAAATGGTTCCCATTTGCTGAGTCAACATATGGACCATTTCGTGGTTACTTTCGTCCATCTGTTGTCTCATGACCACGACATAACTTGACGTAAAAGTTGGGATTTTCCGGGGGTGTAAAACCCAAGCTTGTGGTTCGACCAAGTGGGTTCCCCAAAGGTCCCAATCCATGGTAAGGTGAGAATGCTGAGGATGAACTTTCACCAAACGTCGTACCACTCCCATGCATACTTGCTATCAATTTAGTTGGCATTACAAAGTTTTGGTCTCTACCGTATATGGGTAAAGTGAAACTGGGCATTAATGGCCTTAAAGTTCCAACCACCGTTGGTCTTATCACTTCAGCCCAACGTGGTGACTGCATCGATCCACTGTGAGCAATCGACACGGCAGTCGTAGTGTGAGCGCTAACATTAGTTGCTTCAGACACGACTGCATTTCCTTTGGAGGATTGCTCCTCATTTGGACTGGCATTTCGTGGAACTACCATTTTTTTACCACTATGTAACTGCATATATTTAACATAACATGTCCCACCGGGTGTGCCAATTTGTTCTCCAGCATTCTCTGGCGAATAACCTCCAGCCTCTTATTGAAGTTTACTTGCAGGATCGGCTACAGAAATCCTAGACTACGTGTTAAGTATAGGCTGGTTACTTTGAGTCCTAGGGGTTTAAAGTGGTAGATGAAATGATAATACTGCAGTGATTAAATTAACTCAACTAAAAATGTAAGACAAAATTGTACGGAGAAACAAACAAAAGAAACAAAGTTTATAAAAACAAATTGCTTAAGTACACGAAAGGACGCGGACATACATTTGCATAGAATTTGACTCGTTTCTCTCACGCGATGGAACTTTAGGTATATTCTTCTTAAATTTTTACAAAATGCGACCCCTAAAAATGAAATTGAAACTTCCTTAAATAAGCCTAAAAAGTGACGGTTACTCTACTGTCCACCGCCCTTAGTCTGCCATGTGTCTACCCACGTACGTCCATTATCTGTGTAACTTCCCACGTTTTTGTCCGCTGCAAGCTTGTCTGTTCGCCTGAAACCTTTGGCCTTCCTTCGACTTCGACTGGGATAGCCATATGTTGAGCCTGCCTCAATTTTCTCCGACGGGGTAGGCTGTCGAGGTTTCTTCGACCTGATTTTGCAAGATATATCGTCGATCCTATTTTTGCTTTCTTGGTCGAAATTTTCCAGCTAATACACTTTCAACAATCACCTTCGACGAGCAGCCAATTATTAGTCGTTAAGAGCAGTTAACAATGTGAGATATTTGTTTTCAGCAGTTTGTAAGTTCTAACAACGTGGCAATGCTTCAGAGGACTAAGTTACATGTTCTTAAACGCGTTTATTTTTTCGGAATAAGTTGTCAGAGGTCTCAAAATGGTTTTCAACAGTCTATTTTCAGCAATTCTTAAGTTCTAACAACGTGGGATAATGATTTTCAACAATTTATTAGTATATATAGCATATTCATACATTGTAATCGATGTCGTAAAATTCATATATTTTCTCTATAGAACTCTAGTACCCAAGTCAAAAAGCGAAACAGTTTGTGAGTGACATGTGAGTTTGCGTCCCTTTTCTTTATTTGTCTTAATATTTCCTTAATTGAAACACCTTATTTTAGTATTGTCATTTACTATTATTGTCATTTACCGTGTTTCGTTTAATATCATTTATTGCAATTTACTTTTGCTTTAACTTAAAATTTTGCGTTTATAAAGTTTGTATTCACTTTTTTTGCATACAGACATTCACGGTCACTTCACACACATACTTTCTTGTACACGCATTTTGCACAAATTGATTCAGAGATTTTTTCAAGTTAATCTCACAGACTTTTTTAAACTCGCGATAATTCGCAAAAAACACTTGTAAATAGTTTCCCAAGACATTTGTCATTTAAAAATGAAAACATCATTAATTTTAAGTGTAAAATTATGAGAGATAGATTAAAATTGTTTAAATTTAAAATAAAAAATTAATTTTATGAAATAGATAAAATAAGGTGACGAAAACTACAATTAAAATTAATATTGAACATATAAAAAAGGCAAAAATATTGTTTAGGTCCTTTAAGTTATTTTATAATAACAAGTCAGTCCTTTATGTTTTTTTTGCTACAATTTGATCCTTTATTTTAACTAGCGTGTTCACCGTTGACCTTTTTCGCAAACTCTGTTCCAAAAACGCTTATGTGGCACAAACGGCGCTGACGTGTCATGTTAGGAGCTGATGAAGAACATGTTGAAGATGTTGAAGATTCTAGTCTACGTCATAATGGTGTTAGTTTTGATTTTTGTAGTGTTGATGTGTATTTTGGTTCGAAAGTGGTGATCATTGTTAATTTTGATGTTAGTGTCGTAAGACATGACTTTTGGTACCTTCATGTAACACTTGTCGTAAGACATGACTTTTGCTACCTTCATGTAACACTTGTTGCAATTCTATACCAGTTTTGTTACAGTAAGGTCGTAATTTGTACAACAGACAAAACTTGAAGGACCTGGTTGTTACAATTTAAAAACAAATGGGACCTGTTTGTAGCAAAAAAAAATTAAAGGACTGACTTGTAATAATAAAATAACTTAAAGGACCCAGACTGTATTTTTGCCTATAAAAAAATATGTTAATAAATTTAAATATTATTTATTTTTATTTGACTTTTTTTCTTACAATAAACTGTCTATTTTTGTTACTATGCCATTCTTTTTTTAGTTAACTAATTCACGAGACCATAGTTTTAAAAATTGGATCGGATCGGTTGAACTGCAAATCAGAGAGGTTATCGATCTAGTTCAATCGTTGGATCGGGTTTGTAATTGAAACGATAAGAAATAGTAAAAATCGGTATAGACTGGTAAAAACTAGAAAATTGACGATTTTGGAAATTCGGCGGTTTAAGTGTTTTTTTAAAATTAAAACGACGTCGTTTTTCATTATTTTAAAAAAATAATATAAATAAAAATATAAGAGAAAGTTAGTATTCTTTCCTTTAAAAATTGGTGACAACAATGTTAAATATAGTAAATAGAGACTATTGTAGTATTATAGCATTGATAGGTTGCGGAATTTGAACATACTCTATTTTCTCTCCTATGTGATTGATATCATTGGTTTCTATTAGTTGGGCTGAGGTAGTGCTTAAAGTAAATGGTAATGCATGTTTGATAGACAACAAACATAAGTTTATATTTAAGATTGATACTTTGATTAAATTTTTTAAATCAATTACTTGACTCAAATTTATAATTGACTCAAATTTGAATTTAAATTATGAACTTCTGAAATTATGATATTTTTAAATTTTTTAGGTGTTAGTAATTTTGGTTAGACACTGAGTCATCTGGTTCGACCGGTTTAATACCTATATAATTTTGTTATAATGATAGGTTTATTCAACCGAGTTATCCGGTTTTATTCGGTTTAGTCATACGTTTCGACCAGTGACCCAGTGGTTCGAACAATGAATCAGTGACCTAATACCCCGTTTTTTAAAACATTACATGAGACTCTAAGTTTAATTGCTTAAAATATATTTAAAATTAAATATACATATTTTTCTCATTATTATAATTTTTAATAAATTTTTAAAAAACAATATTTCTTATAAAAAAAAAGAAATGATATTATTAGAATAATAATAATAATAATATAAGAAAAAAATATTGAATCTTGTTACTTTAAACCAACTCATGTATATATTCTTAATTATTTTTAAATTGACAATTATTACCTTTATGCCATTAATGAAAAGCTGCATCTTTCTCTGTGTTTTTCAAAACTAAAAAGTAAAATTGAAAACAAAAACTAGTTTTTCATGTTTCTGTATTTTAGTTTTAAAAACAACAAAATTGAACAGTTTTTGAAAACTATTTTATAAAATCATATATTCAAACAATTTTTTAATTTTTTAATTTTTTAAACTAAAAGACTGTTTTTAAAAAGAGAATCAAACAAGCTCTTAAAATGCAGGCCCATAGAAATAGGCAGACATCACACCAACCATATCATTTAAATACAATCTCATTAATTAATTGGGCTAGGAAAAACAAGCAACACAAGAGGGATACAAATCTGACTAGTTCTTATTTAATTGTTACGAATAACATTTCTTAATTATTATTTGTTGTGTCTGTGTTCTGATATCAGTGTTGGTTATACGAGCTTCTCCCTACCATCTATGATAGAAGGGTGCATCATTTCCCATCATTAATGACATGTCGCCGCCACCGCCACTTTCAGCTGATGCAAATGATCAGCAGCACCTCTAGATGATTGCAGTTATTATGGATAACCTCATGGGTTTGGTAAACCCAGATGGCGAGATTTTTACTGGATTATCTCGGGCTGCACACATAGCCCGTGGGGGACCTATTTAGACATTATTGTTATTTTTATGTATTACTTGTATATTACATGTAACATTACTCAGACATCTTCATCAGAACTTTTTATTAGATAATATTTTTTATCTTCTTGATGCAACATGAACATAAATTAACATTTGACAATGGACTACATAACTTAAACATAACTTATGAAAACGATAATAAATAAGAAAACCTAGACACTACCAAATGATTCTGGACGTTTCATCATCTTAATTATGTCGCCGACAGACCTTGAAATCTTTGCATCTAACTAGATCGGCCCCTTTGTTAACCTATGAGGAAATGATCTCCACATATCCTTCACGTCTTCATCAGTCTTCAACTCAATAAGGTTGTCTTTCACCCTTCCATCAGTATCAATCCAATCTTCACGAAACTCGATCTTTCTCACATTTTTGTTATCAGTATCAGGCAACAATTCATTCAACTTAGATGTCAAGGCAGCGAGAGATGTGGTGTCATCTGGAAGCCGCAACTCTACGGGAGGTGAAGCTCCGTTGAAGTACACTTCTACCTTAATAAAAGATTAAGGAAGAGGCATTTTGAGATGTTTTTATCAAACAACAGGTGACCCCTATTTATACAACTTTGTATTTATACTGGACCACACAAAACTGTCGGTGCAATCACAACCGTCCTAAACTGTTGGCAAAATCCTTACCATTTAAAATTTCAAACAAATTAAACTACCGGAAATTTCACTTTGGTTGAAATTTTCGGTATAACACGGTACTTTTAACATTTCCAATAATATTCCAAATTCACGGAAATTTAAGAATTTTGGGTATACCAGAAATTACAAATACACTATCGAAAATTTAGTTTGTACCAGAAACTTTTATTTGTATACCAGAAATTTTGTACGGAAATGTGTTTCAAATTTTTGTTAGAGGCAATTATGAAATTATGAAACTATGAGGGGTGCCAGATACAAGTGTGGGAGTGACAAGTTAAAACCTCAAACTATTTCAATGTTTAGTAGATGAACTTTCAATTTATTGGATTATAGCCATAGTTTTTTTCTCTCTAAAAACTTAACAACAAATTTTACAAACACTTTAGTGGTATTGGTATAGATTCCAACTCTTTGGCTTAATAGATCAAATTTCACTACATTATTTTATCATCTGAGTCGTGAGACTATAACTAGAGATGTCGAAATGGGCTCGGCCCCTTTGGCCGACCCATCATCCATATATGTTAGAGTGGGTTGGACCGCAAAAAGCCTTTAAAAACATAACCCTATCTTTTTAGTCCATCTTATCGAGCTTATGTTTTTCATGGGTCGGGATGGCCAAAGCGGACTTCAGGCTGTCCCATTAAAAATAAACTTATAAAATAATTTTAGTTAATTTTTGGAAGAAAATATTGAGGTAAGATATGATTGCATAATTGTGTTTTCATGTGAAAAAAAATTTAAAAAGGATGAGGATCTGTTTAACTGTTTTCAAGATGATTTGATCAAAAAAATTGATTGCAAAATGAGTATTGGAGATAATATTTAGCTAATCTCTACTTAATTTGGTATCATATATGAATGTTGATTTGATTAATATTTTAAGCATCACTTAATTAATTTTATGATTACTCTCTGTTTATATTAGCCCATTAAATAATTGGACCGATCCACTTTAGCCTATTTATATGTTTTGCCTCCCCATACGCAGGCTGGTAGGGCCGGCCCATTTAATAAATCTAACTATAACTAGTTGTATTTTACATTGACACATGATTTATAACTAATTCGTAACTGTAAAAACTTCATCAAATTATTAATCTAACAAATCAATTACAATTTAAAATCATTTGTAGCAACAACTCAATCAAATTGTCCAAGGCGATTGTGTCCTCCTTTTTTACTTTGATTCTGAAGTGTGAGAGTCCTATGGGTTTGGATGACTTTAGACATATTTGCTTGGTTGGGTGCTTGTACAAAGCTTTATCCAAGCTTTTGGCGGGAAGGTTAAAGATGGTCTTGCATTTTTTGATATCCCCGTGTCAAAGTGCTTTTGTTCCGGGGAGACAATTACTCGATGGTGTTTTGGTTACTAATGAGGTGGTGGACTATGCTTGCAAGGAAAAAAAGGAGTGCACTCTCTTCAAGGTAGATTTTGAGAAAGCTTATGATAAAGTTAGTTGGGATTTTCTTAGGTATGGGGAGAGTTGGATAAAGTGGATGGAGGCTACCATTTTCTCTAGTAAGATTTCCGTGTTGGTCAATGGTAGTCCGACTAGTGAGTTTGTGGTGGAAAGAGGTTTAAGACAAGGTGACCCCCTATCGCTGTTTCTCTTTGTTATAGTGGCAGAGGGATTGACGGGCTTGGTAAAGAGATCGGTGTTGAATGGTGACTTCTCCGGGTTTGGTGTTAATGGGAAATGCTTCATTGATATTCTTCAATTTGCGGATGATACCCTCTTGTTGGGTGATGGTAGTTGGAAGCATCTTTGGACTCTTAAAGCGGTTCTCCGCTGTTTTGAGTTAGTTTCGGGTCTAGGCATTAATTTTCATAAGAGCAAATTAATTGGAATTAATGTTCCTCCAAACTTTCTTGAAGCGGGAACTTTATTCCTTTCTTGTAGATCGGAATCGAGATATTTTACTTTTCTTGGTATTTCTATTGGATCTAATCCGAGGAGGATTTCTTCTTGGGCCTCTTTGGTTAAAAATATGGAAAAGAGGTTATCTTGTTGGCATGGTATATTCTTGAGTTTCGGAGGTAGAATTACCCTTCTTAAATCGGTGCTCAATAGTTTGTCGATTTTTCAAATTTCTTTTTATAAAGCACCGATTAAGATTCGGAAACAGATTATCAAAATTCAAAGTGGTTTCCTTTGGGGTAGCTCGGATGGAAAGAGAAAAACTCATTGGATCAATTGGGATTCTCTTTGCTTGCCTTTTGAAAAAGGAGGGCTCAATTTGAAAAGGATTGGTGATTTTAATACGGCACTCCTCAACAAGTGGAGATGGAGATTTCTTGTTGGATCGGATAATTTGTGGTTCAAAATATTGCAAGCTCGGTACGGGGACATGAAATGTTTTTGTCAAATTGGGATTTTGTTTTGCCCCGTGGAAGGTCTTGCTCAACTTGGTGGAAGGATATTTTATCTCTTTCTAAGTATTATCCGGAAGATGTTTTCATTAACAACTGTGCGTACAAAGTTGGAGATGGTTTCTCTACTTCCTTTTGGTGTGTTAGGTGGATTGGTCAGGACTGTTTTAAAACCACTTACCCCCGGCTTTACGAAGCATCGAGTCTTAAGAATGTGGCAGTGGTGACTTTAGGAGGTTGGGTGGAAGGAAATTGGGAGTGGGGGGATTACGGTATTAAAGGAGTAAGCGGAAGTATTGATGATGATAGTGTTGGCTTCAACACCACTCAATCTTTTGGGCTGGGGACTTTTTCTGCTGTGGCCAATGCTTTTTTGTCTAACCATTTGCTTGCAGGTACTGCTGTTAATACTGTTGTTGATGAAGCGAACAACAGCGCACATTTCCATGGGGTTGCTTACAACGTTGATGTTGCTGACCATGAGGTTGGTTCAGCCCATGCTGTTTTTTAGGCGGGTTTATCCCAGCTCAATGGGAGTACTTTAGCTGCTTTGGATAAGGAAGTTTTTTGACCTGCTATGGAAGATGATGCTTATATCAGCAACGTCCAGTTTAATGCTACTTTGAGCAACTTTCCTCCTGTAAGCAACATTTCAATTAATGCTTCATCCAACAGCATTGTTGCGTCAAGTCTGAACGTGGGATTAACGCAAGGCCCTAGGGGGCTTTTTTCTGATGGTGATGCAGAGCCTAGTTCAACAACGCTGCAGAATGATTTGGATTCTTTGGTTTTGGTTCTTAGCACTGCTAAGTTGGATCGGAATTCGAAAGACCGAATTAGGTGGCTGCAGGGAAGTGAGGATACTTTTTCTGTTAATTCTTTCTATCGATTAACCAATGGTTTCCGTATTCCGTTTGGTCCGGCGAATAGGGACGATAAGGCGGTGGCTTTGGTTTGGAAGGTGAATGCTCCTCAAAAGATTAAGGCGTTTGGGTGGAGATGCCTCCTCAATAAATTACTGACGAAAGATTTGTTGGAGTTTAGAGGTATTTTACCTTCATCTAGTGATTTTAATTGTGTTTTCTGCAATTCCTTCACTGAAACGTTGTTTCACGCCTTTTTCACTTGTCCGGTAGCTCTTTTGGTGTGGAGGGAGGTGGCGGATTGGATTGGAATGTCGGAGTTTGGTTGTATTAATACAAAGAGTAGTTTTTTGGAATGGTATGCTTATTGTAAATCAAAGCGTGTCAGGATAGGGAGAGAATGATGTATTTGGTTAGCAGTTTGCTGGAATTTGTGAACTCTTAGAAACAGAATAATTTTCAGCAATCTCAGATGGAATGTCGTAGATACAGTTTGGTCGATTAAGTATACAGTATGGCGTTGGTCTTTTATAGGAGATATTACCCATTCCAATTGTAATTTGTTTGAGTTTGACAAAGATCCTTTGTTTTATATGTCTTAAGCTACAATTGGTTGGTAATCTCTTTGTTTTATCGAACTGTGTTTCGATCTTATGTAATCAGGTTCGAGTACCCTTTGTACTCGCTTTGAATATATAACTTGCTTACAAAAAAAAAAAAAAAACTCAATCAAATTGAAAGTCATCTCAGAGCACTTAGATGAGATGGTAAGGATCTCTTCCAACTTAATTATAGTTTTAGATTCGAATTCAACTCTAAACATGCCGCCATGTTAAATTATCTTCGTGTTGAAGATATCTGTGGTATCTATAAAAAAAAATCTAATTGAAAGCTAGCTCTATTAAACTTTGGAAATATGTATGCATTACAACATCTATATCTGTCTATGATACAAGCACATACTTCAAATCAATTCATCACAAATATTTGCCATGTCAAACTTACAATTGTTACATTCTATAGCATTAACCACTTCATGAAAAACTGAAACACTACATGGAACAACCAAACCATTCCTTTGTTGAAATCCAAATTCATTGTATGCTTTCTCCAACAACATCTTGAATAAGGGATGACAAAGGTAACCCGTTGGAACCTCATATCTCTCTCGTTCCTCCCCAACATATAGTGCAAAAACACCACTTTTTTTGGACCCAATATTCTTACCAATTGGGTGTTTTTCTTCTTCATTTTCCTTCAACAACTCGTATTGAGCAAGGTCAGAGTCAACTCTACCTACAAGTTTCACCTTTTTGGCTAGTTTCTTGATTGATACAATCTTTTTCCCTAGCATCTTGTTGATTTTCAATCAAAATCACCGTCAAAGAAATTTTAATTTTAGGAAGATATGAATGAGAGATATAGATAAATGTTGTGTTGAGGAATTGACTATTGTTGTGCAAGGAAGTGATAATGACTTGTAGCATTATCTTTGGGTAAGATAATAGAATGACAAAAAAAAAATTAAGGAGTCACTTTCTTAGTTCTGAATACATGAATGGGGAGTTATTTAATTCATTTCAAATATACAATGAAACATTAATCTTATTTTTTAATAACAAGTAGGTTTTGACTGCTTGAGTACTTCTAGAGTACTTTTCTTTTTGGTGAAAAAAAAAAACTAACAAATGAGTATCTTCAAAGAAACAAAGAAAGTAATTCCATGTTATAGTTAGTATTATTATATAGTTGTGATTTGTAAAATCGAATTCCGTAACATGTGGCTCACTTTGACAATCCGTAACACGGGGTGTCCTTATAGTGTTTGAAATTTTTGGTGTTGGCGTATCATAACTCATTTATTAACTAGAAGTAGCTTTGGTGGCTTAGAAAAAAGCCCAAGTGCCAATGAAATGGTGACACAAATCATTTGGTCGGTTAAGAATCTTGGATTTAATATTGTTGATAGTGACATTTAATTACATCTCTAACTATTTCACACTAGTACAGAGCAAGTCTAAAGGCAAAAGATAAAAAAAAAATGATGGATATGAAGATGTGAAGTCTATTAGAATGACGGCGAATGTTTTTTGATGTGGCAAATATTTTTCGATGTGACGGAATGAGGTGAACTTGTAAGTTTAGTATTTTAATGAGGCGAGCATTTTAACAGCTCAAGTCACTTGACACAACTTCAAGACATTTTTGAAGATTTCTCTTTGATAAAACAGTTTGAAAAATGTTTTAGTGTGCGTGTGGTTTTAGTCATTTATTTTTATGATAAAGTCATTTTGCCTTACAATCATTCACTCATTACTAAAATAGGAGATCACTAATACTAAGTTAGGAGATCACCATATATTGTTTCAAGTTTTTGTTGAAATATTCCTTTTTATGTTGACACATGCTTGAGTGGTTTTAGATGAGGCTTTAGTTGTAATATTTGTTTGCCATCATCAGATAGTCAAATTTATCAAACCCTAAAGATAGGTTAGAATCATTATCCGTTTAATTGTTCATGCTTGACTTATCATTAGTTGTCATCATCAAAAGTTGATATCCTTGTTAAACGCATATCACCTACAAAACAAGGTTCCGCATTCTCTCGTTTTTTGATGATGACAACACATATTTCAGGGGAGGTGGTCAAAGAAACAATATAGATATATTTTGAGTGATAACTCCCCCTGAGTTAGATAGAGAGTATACCCTACTCCCCTTAAGAGTATACTTCTCCCCTTTGTCAAAATCAAAAAGGCGGGTAAAGGTGCATTTCTAGGAAATAAATATGCAAACAAAGGCATTTTAGACCAAATGAAAGCATCACACTTATATTATTAATTGAGAATCGAAAATACAAAAGGGAAAATATGAATTCAAAGTGCAAGTACAAGAAGGAAAATCTCATAAAAATGCAAAACAAGATAATTTAGAAACACTTTAATTCAACTCATCATCATCCTCGCTAGATTCGGTTGGGGAGATAAGGTTTTTCCTCGCTATTTTCTCAATGAGCCTATTAATTTTAGCATTCATATTCCTTTACTCGTCACAGATTTCATTGAGCGTGTTAGATGAAGGTGTGTTTCTATGTTCCCTTGCTCTTCTAGGTTGTTGCGGGACAAATTCTCCTTATTGAATTGTGTAGCCCATTTTCTTATCACATCTTGTCCTATCTTGGTGTGCTCGAATAAATATTCTTCTTCTCCAAAGGGATAAACGGTGTTGAAATTCTGTCATAGCAGATAGCAGATGTCCTAACACATGTCACGACATTGTTCGCTGCATAACTTTAAAAACAATGACAGAATAAACAAGTTGATATTCTGGATATCAGCAACAACAGCAAGACAGGTGTTTCGACATATGTTACAACATGTTAATCAGAACTGAATTGTAAATTGCAGAATGATAAACAACACAGAATATGATGACCCAGTTCGGTGCAAATCACCTACATCATGGGGCTACCAAGACAAGAAGAAGAATCCATTATCAGTAGTATAGTTTTATGTAAACAACCTCTAGTTTACAATAAACAACCTCTGGTTTACATATCACTACCCAATGAAAATTTTATCATTAGAAGTCTCATCTAATTGATAAGAGAAACCCATCTCACTCCCTAAATCACAACCTGTTATTATCTAACAGTTATAATCACAATAACTGTATCATCCTACTTGAAAGACACCTCTTTCAATACAAAGTTCAGCCAAACATTCTTGACTAACAAGTTAACTCAGATTTGCTTAAAAGCTTCATCCAAGAACAATATAAAATTCATTACCTAAAGGATTCTGAATCTGTATACAACCTATGTCTGCCACAGTGTATCAAACCGATACAAAGAGAGACTTACAACACAAGAAAGCCTACGACTCTCAAAACCCTAAACCCTTATTTCCCTTTACAAAAGTGTTACAAGAGTTTGGTTTTTCTGTCCTAGATCTTGGTCTTCTTTTATAGTCTTCTGCTTCCTTGGGTTTCAAATCTTCTTTCCTTGATCCACTGCTAATCGCGCCTTGAATCTTGGAACAAATTTAAAAGCAAAACATGTTGTGACAGTCATGATGTCGAGTCTTCATGCTGGGACATTTCATTCGACATCTTTGGTCTGGAGCATAAATCTTCATGTTGGAACAACTTTCACAACATTATGTTTTACTAAAATATAGTCAAATTCTTGGAGCTTTTAATCTCCCCCTTTTGAGAAATTTTGGCTAAAACATTCTTCAGTTTGATGGTGCATGCAGTGGGAAATCCTGAAGCAAGTGTTAAGGAAGAGGGAGATGATAATTTCTAGACCCTCTCCTCATTCATGTGGGAGAGCGTAGGCTCCTAATTTCGACGCCTGGATTTTATTTGTAAAGGAGGTGAAAGATTAAGACTTTCCAGAATATTTTCGACGGAAAGTTGTTTCTTGTGAAGATCAGTCGAAAAAAGGATTATTTGGAATAGAGGAGTTGGAGATTTTTCTAAGTGTTGGAAACATTTCGACACAATTATATGGAGGTCTCTTTTTATTTTGTATTTTGAAATTCAAATAAAGGAGGGAATTTTGTTTTTGAAAAGGAGACACGTGGAGTATATCTAAGAGGCGAAGGCATGCCGAATGCCATTTGTCTTCGTTACGGGAAATGATCGTTGCTGACGGTTATTTCGATTATGTATATAAATAGGGAGTCATAGTGTTAGATTTCTGTGTGTGTATTCAAATTCTGTACAAGTTACTCAAAAAACGCTCAAAGTACCCGTGTGAGAGAAAAGAGTTATAATTGAGAAAATGTACGTTTGGAAAAACACCAGTTTTATCTTTTACATTTCAATGAAATTTTAAGTTATTTATATACAGTTTATTCTACATTTCTGCAATTCATTTCTGCACTTTTATTACGTTTTTTGTTACTTCTTTAAAGAATAAAGTTTTACCATTTTCATCCAAATCATATTACTTTATAAGAGTGATGATGAACACAATAAATAAAGGATTTGGTTTTCGTACGTGTTGTCGAAATTATTAAAGCACATTCGTCCTAGGATTTATATGGTCGGTCCTGCAAGTAAACTAATTTTTATAAATTAGGAGACCAGAGATTGTTTGCTAATTTTCAAGGCAAACAAATTGGCACACCTGGTGGGACTTTGTGCTATTGACAACATAAAACCTTTATTTTTACATTACTCTTACGAAACCTTCTTCACTTCGTTGTATGAGATTAAGAAGTGGTAAGATAGCCATAAATAACGAAGAAAGACCTAGAAGAAGACGAGTAAGGAGAATGGCAAATCCAAATCCTCCAAACAATCAGAATTCTATAAATGATGGAGCGCCACCCCCTATTCCTTCGACTGGGGGCAGTACGGCCTTAATGCCAGTATCAAAGGCCATGCCATCAACAGCGGGTTCGACACCAGCGCATTCAATTCCCCAGAGTGCGCCTAATTTCTCTACCATAGGACCCCAAATTTCTCAAATGACCCCTTCTCCATCAGGGAATATGTTCAGGCCTTACATACCCGGCTTTTCCATGCCTGCACTAAATCGAAAACAACCATATGGAATGCCAACATCAATGATAGCAAGTTTACATAATGCGTCATTAGCATTTACAGATCCAACGGTAAATGTAACTTCGCCTTTACAAGGATCTGGTTCTGGTATAAACCATATGGGTAGGGTTAGCCAACCTTTAGGAACGGGATGTCAAACATATATGCCAAACATTACTAATAATTCTGCAGCATTAATAAGGTAACAAATCGATGAAAGCAACCATGATATGGTTTAGATGCTAGCCCAACTGATGGGGGTTATATTTAACCCCTTGATTCAAAACACTACACAAACAAACCAGCCAGCGCAAATGACGCGTATCACCGATTTCTTTGGTGTCCCTCAACCTCTTCAAAGGGAACGTGTAATTCAAAATGCAGGAGTAGCCGTCGAAGAAGATCCCACCATAAATCAAAGACAACCAGACATCCCTCAGGCGAACGTGTTGAACCAAGGAGGAGTAGTCGAATAACCAGGAGTCAAAATTCCTATTCAACAAGAGCCAAGGGTAGTATAAGTTAATAGAAACCAAAATGCTGATAATATTATACAATAAATGCAATGTAACGATATGCCACCAGAAAATAATTTGGCAGCCATGGTCGAAAGGATTATGGAACGAAATGGAATAAATGTGGGCCTACAAAGGCCCAGTTATACTTCCCCTTTATCTGAATATATCTTGCAGGCAGATTTACCCCCAAGATGGAAGGTTCCCAAGTTTACGAAATTTTCAGGGGATACTAGTGAATCGACTGTCGAACACGTGGCACGGTATTTGATTGAAGCGGGCGAAATAGCAAATAATGAGAATTTGAAAGTGAAATATTTCCCAAGTTCGTTAATGAAAAACGCTTTTACTTGGTTTACCACACTACCTGCAAATTCGGTACATACATGGACCCAGTTGGAGATATTGTTCCATGAACAATTCTACATGGGGCAAACAAAGATAAGTTTGAAGGAATTGGCTAGCATCAAGAGAAAGTTCTCAGAGCCAATTGATGACTACCTAAATAGATTTAGGTTGCTCAAAGCAAGGTGTTTTACACAGGTGCCTGAACATGAGTTAGTCGAAATGGTCGCGGGTGGCCTCGACTACTCAATTAGAAACAAATTAGATACCTAGTACTTAAGAGAAATGGCCCAATTGGATGATAGGGTTAGACAGGTCGAACGACTAAAAGCCGAAAAAGCTAGGACTAACAAGAATAAAAAAGAAAGGGTAGCCTATGTCAGAGTGTGTGAGGATGATGACGAAGACGAATCATTGAATTTCGACGAACATGAGGTTGATCTGGCGGAATTAAAACAGGGTCTGCCATATGCTTGCAAAGTCTTGGCTCCGTCGAATGGGAAAAACCCAATCGAATTGGAAAAGAACGACAAGTTCCTCAAAAGAACTTATACGTTTGACGTCACAAAATGTGATGAAATATTTGATTTGTTAGTTAAGGATGGCCAAATGATAGTACCACCTGGTGTTAAAACACATCCTTTAGAACAGCAGAAAAAAGATAGGTTTTTGCAAATACCATAATTTTTTGGGTCATAAAATGTCTCAATGTTTCCTTTTCAGGGATCTAGTACAAAATACAATCAGAGAAGGAAGGCTCAAATTCGGGGACAAGTCGAAGCCCCAGATGAAGATCGATTCGGACCCTTTGCAAGTGGCGGAAGCCCACTACGCTGAGCCATCCATGGTGAACATGGTCGAAGTTGCTGAAGGCTTCGACAACAACATAGATATGATCAAGGTTGCTCATAGCTTCGACAGTAATGTGAACATGGTGGAGGTTACTGAGGATTCCACTGACAAAAGTAACATGGTCAAAATTACTGATGACTTTGTGAACTAGGTTGTGATGGTTAAGGTCACTGAAGATCTTAACGGAAAAATTATTGAGAATTACATTGGTGAGGCCACTGATGGCGTCAACCACGAAGCTACTGAGGGCTTCGCCAGAATCAACAACGAAACCACTGAAGGTTTCGCTAAAACCAACAATGAAACTACTGATGGTTTCGCCCAAGTCAATAACGGGACCACTGATGGTTTCGTCTAGGTTAATAAAGGAACTACTGAAGGTTCCTACAAACAGGCTGTTGTTGGCCTTCTCCGGAGAACCATGGAGGATCCAAAGGAGAGGGTTGTCGGATTCATTAGCCAACAGGTTACCAAGGGTCGGCATCCAAAGGTACCAACAAATGAAACCACTGAGGGTTTCAACCGTGTCGATAAAGATCACGATGTCAATGAAGGCCTCAGTGTGAAGTTAAATAAATTGAGCATTGCCACAGAGACAGCTGCCAATGTGAACATGGTGGAGGTGTCCAAAATGTTTCGATGCAAGTCGATGAAGAGCGTCGACGTGAGGAATACCACAAATTAGTATACCCTAAATAAGAGGAAAACTTGGCAGATTACATCCACAGATGCCAGAAAAAAAGGTCTGAAGTAATGCTCTGTCCTCGTTGTAGTGCCGTCTTCGACAAAAAGGCAGCACAGAACCTAGAAGGAATAGATAGGGCAAAAAGAAGAGGAAATTGGAAGCCTTCTCAACCAGCAGGAGGAGAAAGATTTGACCCCAGAAGAGGAGACCAAAATAGGCAGAAGTTAGGAGGAAGGTACCCTAACACATTCAAGCCTACGAATAAGGCTCCAGATGACAAATGGGTCAATCCAATCCGGCAAGCCCAAGGCCAAGGGAAGTGGAAAGATTTCAAAGTACAAAGGGGATCTTCCTTATCATATAGGAAAGAATTCCAAAAATCTAAGAGGATGACTTACCCATCTGAAAACTACAAGGATAAGAACCCTATGACGAAATCACAATGGAGAAGGTATCAGTGTTGAAAGAAAGCATAAAGGGAGGCTGCAGGAATGGCTAAACCAAAAACTAGCAGTAATATTTAAGCCTCGAATCAGAAAGAGGAATCGAAGGATAGAAAGTTGTTCATTGCTCCAGAACAAGTGTCCTCGAAGGAGGACGCAACCAGAGATAATGAAATGACGGATGATTTCAACTCAGGGTCGGAAGCATCTTTCGACGTGAAGTGTAACGTTGTGTCAGTACTCCCCAGGGAATATGACCAGGTAATGGAGTTCGAAGATGAGGAAGAGACCATGGAAGTCGAAACGGCCAGGCACAGGCCTGTTTGTTATTACATTATGAACAACAGATGCATGGAAGAACAAAACGCATTCTTTGAAAGACCAGATGATTCGATGAGGAGTCACTTAAAACCCCTGCTCATTAAAGGAAAGGTGGGCAACATAGGGGTAAATAAGATTCTGGTTGACGGAGGCGCGGCAGTTAATTTGATGTCGCACTACATGCTCAAGAAGATTGGAAAGGATGATTCTGACACCAAGCCTCATAATATGGTGTTGTCGAATTACGAGGGTAAGGTGGGAACCACCATGGGAGTAATCCAGGTGGATCTAACAGTCTGGACCATCACAAGGCCGACAATGTTTATGGTAATTGCCTCGAAGGCAAATTACAACCTATTGTTAGGCAGGGAATAGATACACGGCATAGGAGTCGTCCCTTCGTCGATGCACCAAAGAATAACGATATGGCGTACCGACGGGATTGTCAAAAATATCGAGGCGGACCAGAGCTACTTTCTGCCCAAAATAAATTAGGTCGACAGGTGAAGCTCTGATAGAAATTTGGCTCATATTGCTCCTTGTAGCCCTGGAATGTTCGACATGACGCCAACAGACAACGTCTTCTGCTCCCTATACCTTCATCCCACCCACGGGTTTCAGTGGGATAGAGAGGTAGTTGGCAAAGAGAATTATATTTTTGGAACCTCACACATCCAGCCAACTGGCTGGGGGAGCGAATTTAGTGACAATGAGTGAGCCACTAGTTCTTGAGAAATTGCGGCTTATATAGCCGAGAACAAGCTCAAAGCGGCCTTAGAGGCCGAAGTAAAGTATATGGCTGTCGAAGCCAACGAGATCGAAGCAGATCAACAAGGTCCTGGAAAGGACTTTGATCCAGATCCACCTGACAAAGATCTGGGAGAATTGCAAAACCAGAGGCTCGACGCAATCTATGGTGATGAGCCTTTGGGCTTTGAGAAGGATCCATTAGCAGCAAACGCCAAGATGATGGTGCAGGATCCACTCAAAGAAATCGACTTGGGGTCGGGGGAAGAAAAAAGACCGACCTATATCAGTGCAAAAGTCAGCCCCCAACTCAAGGTCGAAATAGTCTAGTTGCTGAAGGAATTCAAGGATTATTTCGCGTGGGACTATGACGAAATGCCTGGTCTGGATTGGAATCTGGTCGAACTAAAGCTGCCAATAAAGCCTGGGAGGAAACCTATTAAGCAAACTCCAAGGCGATTCGCGCTAGAGATCCTTACAAAGATTAAAGAAGAAGTCGAAAGGCTCCTCAGATGCAAGCTCATCCGCGACCAGGTATGTCGAATGGATTGCCAATATAGTTCCAGTGATAAAGAAAAATGGCAAACTAAGGGTATGCATAGATTTTCGAGACTTGAACTCTGCTACCCCAAAGGATGAATATCCTATGCCAGTGGTGGAAATGCTTGTCGATTCTGCTGCAGACCATGAGTACCTTAGTATGTTTAAGGAATATGTTCCTAAAACAGCATTTCGATGCCCTGGAGCCTTAGGCACCTACGAATGGGTGGTGATACCTTTTGGCTTAAAAAATGCTGGGGCAACATACCAGCGAACAATGAATTCGATCTTCCACGATTTCATTGAGACTTTCATGCAGATTTATATTGATGATATTGTTGTTAAGTCTATTTCAAGAAAAAGTCATATATACCATCTTCGACAGTCCTTTGAAAGGATGAGGAAGTTTGGCTTGAAGATGAACCCTCTCAAATGTGTGTTTTGTGTGCAGGCGGGAGATTTCCTAGGCTTTATGGTCCACAAGAAAGGGATCAAAATAAATCAAAACAAGGCCAAGGGAATAATGGAGGCGAAAACACCATCTACAAAGAAGGAATTGCAGTCTCTACTTGGCAAGATTAACTTTCTTAGGAGGTTTATCTCCAATCTCAGTGGCAAGACGCAAGCCTTCTCCCCTCTACTTCGACTGAAAAAAGAAGACTTCGAATGGGGGCAAGCCCAGCAGGATGCCTTCGACAAAATCAAGGAATACCTGACGTATCCTTCAATTTTGATGTCACCCTGTAGAAGTAAGAGCATGAGGCTATACATATCTGCGTCGGACAAGACATTAGGGAGCATGTTGGCTCAAGAGGATGAGAATGGTGTCGAAAAAGCCATTTATTACCTCAGTAGGGTCTTGAACGATGCGGAAACTAGATATAATTTAGTCAAAAAATTGTGTTTACGTTTATACTTTTCATGTATGAAATTGAAGCACTATATAAAACCAGTGGATGTTTTCGTTTCTTCTCATTTCAAAGTTATAAAATACATGTTATCCAAACCAATTTTATACAGTCGAATTGAAAAGTGGGCGTTAGCACTAACTGAGTATTCTTTGACATACTTACCTCTAAAAACTATCAAAGGACAAGTTGTGGCTGATTTCATAGTCGACCACACTATAAATGAAAAGTCTTTGGACTACATTGAACTAGAACCATGGAAGTTATACTTCGACGACTCTAGTCATAAAAATGGAACTAGTATAGGAGTTCTAATTATTTCTCCTAATAAAATTCCAACAAAATTCAAGTATAAAGTCGAAGGCCTATGTTCAAATAATGAGGCAGAATATGAGGCTTTAATAGCCTGACTTGAAATTTTATTGGAATTGGGGGCAACTCGAGTCGAAATAATGGGCGACTCAGAGTTAGTCATAAAACAAATAACAAAGGAGTACAAATGTGTCAAAGAAAATTTGATCATGTATTTTGTAATAGCCAATCGACTCTTGAAAAGATTCAATATGGTAACGATTTGACATATCCCTTGAATAGAGAACCAGGAGGCAAATGACTTAGCACAAATTGCTTCTGGCTACAAAATATCAATGGAAAGTCTACAAAAAGCCGTTGAGGTTAGGGGAAGAGTCGTGTCAGCCAGATTATCCCCATCAGATTTGGAAACAATAAAGCTAGGATACGCTGACGAAGAAAATTTTGAAATTTTTAACATAAATAGTTTGACAATTGAAGACTGGAGGAAGCCCATAATAGAGTATCTACAAAATCCGATAGGAACAATCGAATGGAAAATTAGGTATCGAGCTTTGAGTTATGTTATTTTGAGTAATGAATTATTTAAGAAAACTCCTGAGGGGATATTACTCAAGTGCCTGAGTGAATCTGAGGCATACATAGCCCTGTCGAATATACACAGTGGGGCATGCGGTGCGCATCAGGTAGGCCATAAAATGAATTGGTTGTTGTTTCGACAAGGAATGTATTGGTCAACCATGTTGAAAGATTGCGTCAAATTCACGAAAGGATGTCAAGAATGTCATATGCACGCAGGGATACAACACATTCCTGCAAGCGAGTTGCATTCTATAGTAAAGCCTTGGCCCTTTAGGGGTTGGGCTTTAGATTTGATTGGAGAAATTCGACCAGCATCATCAAAAAATCAGAAGTTTATTTTAGTGGGTGTTGATTATTTCACAAAATGGATCGAAGCCATACCTTTAGTAAATGTGGATCAAGAGGCTGTGATCGAATTTATTCAAAAACACATTATTTATAGGTTCGGGATCCCAGAGACTATAACAACAGATCAATGATCTGTTTTTACTGGTAAAAATATGCAAGCTTTTGCGAAAGAAATGGGGTTCAAACTTCTCACATCGACGCCTTACTATGCTCAAGCCAATGGACAAGTTGAAGCAGCGAATAAGGCTATAATTGGTTTTATAAAGAAACATGTGGGAAGGAAGCCAAAGAGTTGGCACAAAACTTTGGACCAAATTATGTGGGCCTGTCGAACCTCTCCTAAGGAAGCTACAAATGCTACGCCTTTTCGATTAACATACGGTCATGATGCAGTTCTACCGGTCGAGATATATTTACACTCGACAAGGGTCCAAAGGCATCATGAGATTCCATCAGACTCGTATTGGAATATGATGATAGATGAACTGGTGGATTTAGACGAAGAAAGGTTAAATGCGCTAGAATTATTAAAGAGGCGGAAAGAAAGGGTGGAAAAATCCTATAATAAAAGAGTGAAAAGCAAGATATTTTCGATTGGTGATCTCGTTTGGAAAGTTATTATTCCCATGGATCGAAAAGACAGATTTATAGGGAAATGGTCCCCTAAATAGGAAGGGCCCTTTCAAATTATTAAAGTGTTTTCAAACGGTGCATATGAAGTTGAAGAATTAGATAAAGATAAGTGAATGCTAAAAATAAACGAGAAATATTTGAAAAATATAAGCCTGCATTGTAAGAGGTAAAGATAGGAGTCGAATAATCATGCAAAGGAAACAACCGACTTGGTGAATTAAAATTATTTTCGCCAAAAATATGGCTTAAAGTCATTATAAAATTAGGCCTCAAGGGGCCAAATAAAATTACAAGTGTTTCAAACAGGGAAAAACTTCTTCAGTTTCTCGAACTTGGACTTCTTCAATTTCTTTGCCAAGCTTTTGAGCTCTTTCGACGTGATGCATCCCAACTTCAAGCTCTTTAGCCATTTCTTCTTGGTTGAGTTTTTGCAGTTCTTCTTTGCGCTTTTTGGCCTGAGAAATTTTTCCTTGAAGGATTGTGATTTGATTCTCCCATTTACGAATGTTTTCATCGTAGCTTGTTGCCTCTTTCTTGTTCTGTTCAGAAGTCTTCTCCAGTTCAGTCACCTTGATGGTAGAATTTGAGGCGACATCCCATTCAGCAAGTTGAGTAATCGACTTATTTTCAAGTTTTGTCGAGTATTCTCGAAGTCGGTTAAAATCTGCCACCACAAGGTCAATCAGTGTGGTCAGATCTACAACAACGTCAGTCGCTTCAGGGGGAGCTTCCAGAACATTAACTTGTTTTAAGAGCTTTTTCAGGTTAAATTGGGCAGAGGAATCCTTCACTAGGAGTTGAAACAAGTCTATGTTGAGGATTTTTTCTCGAATCTGGGTTAGCACTTGATCCATGGATTTTTTGCCAGAAAGAGTCCCTGAGGTGGTCGAACCGCTGGTGGTGGTGTCACAGAAATTGTAGCGTGTACTAAGCATAGCCTTCATATACTCCAGTGGGTTTTGTACCTTCAAGTTTTCAAGTTCTTCATGAGATAAACTGGTCGAAGTAGTGTTTGTTGAGGCATCTTTGGGACGATCATCAAGGTTTTCCTTGTCCTTTCTCCCTTCTTCACCAGCGGCAGCCTTTGGAGTTGTTTGCCTTTCGCCATATTTTTCTTCTTCTTTTTCGTCATCAGCTTCAACATCCCCATCTTTCTCTTCATTATCATCTTCTGGGTTGATAGGGGAGTTATCTTCAGGATTGTCTTCCATAGTGAGTTCTGCATTAGGCATCACAATGTCCCCACCAACATCAACTAAAATATCTTCCTCAGGACCAGTTTCCTCTTCGATCACGTCAGGAGATGGGATTGTGGTGATGATCTTGGGAAGTTTCTCAGAAGCGTTGGTGGGCTGATTCACTTCAGTAGCAGACTCTTTGGTCGAATCCTTTGGGGAAGGCTTAGAGAGGCTTGTTGGAGCGTAGGTTGGATCGCTGCTTGTTTTGGTAAGAACTTGGACGAGAGGATTTCCATGAGTATCAACGATAACCTGAAAAGTTAATAAGTTAAAATTTTATTATGAGTGAAAGTGGCTGTAAATGTCGAAATTCGAAAAAAGAACATACCTTTGGAATTTCAGTCTTAAGACTAGAGTTTTCACTTTATGCTGGGGCTGGAGTGGTTTTTTCGACAGGCTTTTTGTGAGGGGTAGGAGCACTTATTTCCAATACTCTGGAAGCAGAAGGTTTGGGTTGTTGGATTTTCTTCTTCAAAGGTTTAGCTTGGTAAGGCGAATTCTCACCATCGTCAGATTCAATAACGTGAAGCTCAGGCTCCACTTCTTTTCTTTTCTTTGGTGTCGAAGAAGGTTTCAGACTTCCCTGCAAAAAGGATTTCGCTAATACATTTTAGATGGAAAAAATAAAAAAGTATATATAACAATAAGGGAAAAGGAGAAACCATACCTTCGCCACGGGTTTCTTGGTTATGTCCTTTTGGTCTTCTTCGTCTTCTGCAGTTGACCTTTCGACGGTAGCAGATTTCTTAGCAAGAATTTTTGTAGCTAAGAAAAAGAGAGGAAAAAAGGGAAAAGTTAAATATGAGCTAAGAAGAAGAAAACATATATAAGTAAAAGGAAGTAGTGTTGAATATCTTCCCATTCCACACCTTCATATATAGGAGATTCCACGCGAACGTGTTCTATGCCAATATGAAGGTGACCTTTGAAATTGTCCAAAGTGTACTTAGTCGGAGCCACTCGCTTAGCACGTTTTTGGTAGTCTTGGCGAAGATTTTTCATAAAATTCCCACAGACGAACCAGTCTGGAAATGGAGGGCTAAAAGCCACACCAAATTCAGAAGACGGTAGAGGAGGGAACTTTGGTGGATAGAGATTAAAAGCTAACTTATAACGTTGATCTGGTCGAACGTATGAAGGTAGTTTTAACTCATCCAGTTTCCTTGTAAATTTTTCTTTCAAAGTAACGGCTGTTTTGCTAATGGTTCGACTAAGTTCGTTGGGCCTATAGGCAGTTTCAAAGTACTTCTGGAATGCTTGGATTTCTTTGATGTGTCGTCTTGAAGTACCTTTTTTTAATTTTTCCTGTACAAGGGAGAAAGCTTTGGTCAGTTGAAGAGTAAAAGAAGACACTTCGAAGAATTGTGAATTATAGTAATCCCTCCACCAGTCATCAAACTCTTTAGTATAGAGGAAGCTGGGTTTGAAAGCCACCGGTTGGATTTCGACCAAGTCTGAGTATTTCGCTCGCAGTTTTGTACACTCAGCTTCATTATGGGTCATGTTGTAGTGTATCAGCGAACCTTTCTTTGAAAAAAGAGGTTTGGGTTTTATTTGAATTAATCTAAACTGTCGAGAGACCATATTGGGTTGGTAGTTGACAAGTGAGATTTTTAGTTTTGATGGGTTGATCCTGGAGGCTAGAAGCCTGAGGGTTAGAAAGGATTCCCAGACATTGAGAAATTCCGCCTCTTGTGCTTTCGACTCAAGGGGGAACTTCCTAGTGAACCATTCTAGTCCAACATTTCTGCTTGCAAAAGGGGTCATATTAGGTGTGAAGTTATGACGTTTGGCAAACATCATAACATAACCAGTGAATGTTTACTGGAGGCTTATACCTTCATCATTGGGTGTCAGCAGTGCCAGCCTAGTTCCTTCAACCCTTCTATCTTTTAGAGCAGCTTCATCTACATGGTTTTTATTAGAAAGAGAAGCTTTGAATGTGGCATTTAGCCACATGTGTAGGAGCTAGAATGGTCCAGACAACAAAAGACTTCCCTTCGTCTTAATATTCTTCAATAAAGTGACTCCTTCGCCAAGGGATTCATACAGGTTGGCTAGGATGATTTTGCTAAGGCATAGTTTGTGTCCAGCATGGAGTTGATTCGCCATAGTGATGTATCTTTTCGCCACCTGGAAAGACCTAGAGCAGAAGACGCACCTCGACAGCCAGAGAGCTAGGAAGGCCACATGCTCTTGGTCAGAGACTTCAACAGTTTCCTTGTCATGATAGTACGCGATGTAGGAAGTAAAGGTAGCTTTACTAATGTCGAAACCTATGGAATCGTCATCTAGGAGGTTGGGATCATAATCCACCCCGAGAGGACTAAGGCCAGTTATGGCAGCTATGTCGAAGAGGGTTGGGGTGACCATTCCACAAGGAAGGTGAAAGTTGTTGTAGGTACTATCCCAAAAGTAAAGGGAAGCTAAAAGCATGGATGGACAATATCCAGGTCCTACTTTCGACAACTGGATAAGGTCAAAAATGCCAATGGATTTCTAATCCTCAGATTTGACTGCTTCTATTTTTGCTAACCAAGATAAGTAGTCGGATGGGTCTTTCGATAGGGGGCAAGACCTAAAAATCCTAAAGTTGTTCATATACTCTAGATTTATGGCATCCCTAGAGACTACAGTTGAAGGTGACCCTTGACCATCTACCTTAGATTTTTCATCTATGATTATTTCTTGTTCAATCCTAGGCCTAACTCCATTAGCTATTGGTTTATAACGATGATAAGCTGGGAAAAATTCTTTTAATTTTAAAAGATCTAAACTTAAGTCAGGCAAAGGTCCTAGGATTGCATGGGATTTACCAGAAATGAGGATGGGGATTAATACCTGTGATTGATAAATACGTCTTTTTTCTTCTTCATTGGGAGGTTCTGGTACGTATTGTTGATTCCCCGCGACACTTGGACCAAGGATTCTGTGAACGAGGGCAAACTTTTGGATTTCTGGGAGTCTTTGTTCTTGGTGCTGGTTCCTTGAGGAGCTGTGGAAGAAGACATGGTTACTTGCAGATAATTTAGAGAAGAAATGAAGAAGATAAAGTTGTATAAAATAAGTGGTTTTCCAAAAGACAAAAGAACGGAAAAAAGTGAATTGAGGAGAAGATTTCACTTATTTATAAGTGGAAAAGGAAACTGAATCGATTACTATTCAAAAGGGTTACTATTTAATCGTGGGACATGTGTTAGCCATGAATGGACTGATTGGACGGTGGTAGTTATTTTTTGACTCACGATCTCCTAGGGACTAGGATCGTGATGATTGAAAAGATTTCAGAACATGGGCTGAGAAGATGTTTCAGAGAAAGTGTAATGATGATTCTGAATTCACAGAATTTCAAGTCATATGAACAGTCATTTTTTCGAATCAGTCAAGGCGTCGAATTATGTTGTCAAAAAATGCATTTTCTCCTTTGTCAAAATATGCATTTTTGGGGGGCAATTTGTAGGCTCCTAATTTCGACGCGTGGATTTTATTTGTAAAAGAGGTGAAAGATTAAGACTTTCTAGAATATTTTTGACGGAAAGTTGTTTCTTGTGAAGATCAGTCGAAAAATGATTATTTGGAATATAGGAGTTGGAGATTTTTCTAAGTGTTGGAAACATTTCGACACATTTATATGGAGGTCTCTTTTCATTTTGTATTTTGAAATTCAAATAAAGGAGGGAATTTTGTTTTGAAAAGGAGACACGTGGAGTGTATCTAAGAGGCGAAGGCATGCCGAATGCCATTTGTCTTCGTTACGGGAAATGATCGTTGCTGACGGTTATTTCGATTATGTATATAAATAGGGAGTCATAGTATTAGATTTCCGTGTATGTATTCAAATTCTGTACAAGTTACTCAAAAAACGGTCAAAGTACCCGTGTGAGAGAAAAGAGTTATCATTGAGAAAATGTACGTTTGGAAAAACACCAGTTTTATATTTTACATTTCAATGAAATTTTAAGTTATTTATATACAGTTTATTCTACATTTCTGCAATTCATTTCTGCACTTTTATTACGTTTTTCGTTACTTCTTTAAAGAACAAATTTTTATCATTTTCATCCAAATCATATTAATTTATAAGAATGATGATGAACATAATAAATAAAGGATTTGATTTTCATACGTGTTGTCGGAATTATTAAAGCACATTCGTCCTAGGATTTGTATGGTCGGTCCTGCAAGTAAACTAATTTTTATAAATTAGGAGACCAGAGATTGTTTGCTAATTTTCAAGCCAAACAGAGAGAGAAGATAATTTCAAGACCTCCTCCTCATGAATAAGAGAGTGAGAAGATAATTTCCAGTTACCCTCCTCATTCACCTTGTGATACAGAGTACATAGAGAATGTAACTCAGATCACAAAACACAACTTGCTTCCTAACTCTAATCACAAAACACAAGCTCCCAAGATGTTTATAACCCAGAACGTTAGAACATCTTTTGAGACATTGCAGACCAGCAACACAAATGCACACATACACCTCACAGCAGTAAGCAAGTAGCCATTCTCCCTTTTTTAGCCAAAAGTTGGTAAAAAATGACCCATACAGACCCATACCCAGACTGTGCTCACCTAAACATAGATAAAACCCATTTGCTCACAACTTAACAAGAAAGATGTTATGCAACTCAAGCACCATGACTCTCCTTAAATATTGAAGAAGCTACATAGGCAGTGACAATCCATTTGGAAGAACCAAAAGACTAGTCAAAGGATGAGATAATCACTGGCCAAGTTAGTTTCGAAAGATTCCACTTTTTCTGACTTGTCCTTGAAACCGCCGTCCCTTTGATTGTCTTTATCTGAAACAGATTCTGAGCAATGTCCTGATACCTAATCTGACTTTATCAGATTTCTCAAGAATGACCCAAGGACCTTCATTGACCAGGACCCCACAACATAAACAAAACTAATTTACAAAGATAATCATAGTCTTCTTCTCTTTATTCTAAATCTATTCCTTAATCCAGAATTAGCATACTTGATCAAGACATCTTTGACAAATCAACAGAATGCTTCCATCGATCTTCCAATCTGCAGAGAAAAATAAATTATCCCATACATAAACAAGGACTCTCATGACACCCCCAAGAAGCCTGTATAACTCTGATTCAAACCATTGACACCCAATGACTGAATCAAAATCAACCAGTTAAGTTCACCCAGAACTAAACCAGTAACACAATGTCATGACATCTCGTCTGACATTACACCCTCACCGGAGGTATTCTATCACAGACTGGTTGAAACCACAAATAATCTTGATAAACAACTGCACTACTGCAGCAACAGATCCTAGATAGAAGTCCAACTCCCCCTATCAAGGATAACCAGTGCTCCTTTGCAAGAAGAACACCTTAAAGTGAATGGAAAACATAAGACTCATCTTCATGTCTTCAAGAATGCACCCCCTGTTCAACACACCTGCTGAACACATTCACTCAAAGCTTGATCCTCAAGCAATATATGCACCACACTAGTACATTTATCAAACAGAAGTTCTCCCCTATCTTTTGTAAATGATGCTCCTTCCAACAAGAAACGCCCCAAAATCACCACATGATATCCCATGACAAACTTCATGATCATATAGTGAAAGAGTACCAGGATCACATCCTTGTACCACAACCAACAAACTCTTGGATTGAGACCAAAATCACCATTAATCCGTCTCATCCAGAAACCATCCATACCCTGTACAAATCCACCTTAAATTTTACAGCCATAGATATCCTTGTTCCTTGAGATACAATCCAATTGAATCTGGAATGCTTCACATTCCTCAAAGAGACATACAGAGTCCCATAGTTTGTTAGCTCGCCCAGATGTAATTCACACTTGAAATACATCAAATCCATGCTCCAGAAATTCTCAGCTTACTTTCTTCACAAGCACCAAACTGATCCACTTTTTTCTAGAGTTACTTGCAGCAGAAGAAACCACCTCTCCACAAGCATTCTGGCCCCAGCAAGAGCCAGCCTTCCAGATAATCACCCCATGATTCAAGACAGTCTTCACTTCATCATTCTCCCATATGATAAGTTAGAACACTTCTGATTCAACTGTCGAATATCATCTTCCATAATCTGAACTTCAAGTTCAAAAAGCATGATGATGTTCTAACATCAGTTAGAACATCTAGATCATATCACAAACACCATACACTATGGTTCTTGATACAATTACCACTAGACTTACTATCTGCATAGTAATCCAACTGAAGATCTTCAGAGAACACAACTCCACCAGCTTGATCAATAAGAACTCCAGACAACCTAAGAGAGAAATAAACTCTCATACATCTCCCAAAAGAATGTAATCTTCCATAAGCAACTTAGGGCTTCTACCACAAGCTCCAAGATATGAACAGAACCAGAACCTCGTTTGATTTTCAACCAACTACCCTTCTGCACAAGAGTAATTAGTTCCAAGCACACTGCATGAATTCACAATCAAGATCAACCAAATGCCATTGTTTGGTTAATCTCAGCTTTCTTCAGAGCTCCAGAAAATCTTCTGATCCACCAATGAAACCTAATCTTCAAGTTACATGTTCCACCTACTCCATAGCAAGTCGTATTAGATACACCAAGACTCAGACATGTAACATCTACTCCTTCTTCCAGCTCCCGCAAACTGCATGAGATGGACCTTTTTGAAGCATTAATTCCATTTAATTCTGAGAAGATCAACTTATCTTACGGTGATGCACTGATTGGTCACCAATTCTATGAGTTTTTCATCTATTCATTCGGTATAAAGTCAAGAAATTGGTAACATTTCATTTAGTATTTCTATTGTTTCTTCGCTCTTTTGCAAATTTAGTTAATGGTTTAATTTTTAGTAGTTTTCATTGTTTTGTGCATTTTATGCTTGTTTTGGTAGTTTGGGTTGGTTTTAGATCACAATGTGGAAGCTCCGGAGGACTTACGCGAAGAATGGAAAAGTTCAGAGTGTTTCGAAAGCTTTTTGGAAGAAGCCAGAAGCCTGACACGGGCCCCCGTGTTACCTGACACGGGCCGTGTCAGGAGAAGTGAAGAAAAGAAGAATTTGGACAAGAGTCAGAGAGCTGACACGGGTGCCCGTGTCAGCATTCCTGGAGTGGAAAAGTTTTGCGCAGAGAGTCACAGGGCTGACATGGGTGCCCGTGTCAGCTGACACGGCCCGTGTCAGCAAGCCTGGGAGAGACAACTTTGTGATTTTTTCATATTTTCTGAGTTAAGTGCCCTGAGGGGTATTCTGGGAATTTCGCACTGTTATGATTGATTTGGAACTACTTAGGCTAGGTTGAGAGAAAAAAAAAGACACTTTTACTTTGACGAATAATTTACAATAGAGTTTATGCGATCAAGGAGATTTGGAGAAGACGACCGTTCATGAGCGGAAGCGATTGAAGAATTAGTTTTCCTCCGATCAAATTGTAATGTCTACCTTTAATTTTCTTATTGTTTTTATTTTGAATACTATGAGAGGCTAAACCCCCCAATGCTATGGGTGTCCCTGAATTGTTATGTAATGAATACCTTTAGAATTATTCGATGAGACTATGCATTTTTACCTTAATCTTTTGTTATGCAATGTGCTTAACGCTTTTTCGATCGGACAAATTGGGAATGATTCACGATTAGGGATTAGGCTTGAAAAACCAACCTAATGCTTTTGCGTAATAACATTACGGTAGATATTGCCTAGGAATGGGGATATCCTGTAGTGACTGATAAAATCTTGTTAGAACTATTGCTTGATGTTCTTCCTTGACTGCTGAAGAATTAGGGTCAAGGGAGAATCTCAAAGGATTTTCTGTTAAGGAATTAAAGACAAATATTATTGAGATTCAGTCAAATTAAGGTTTTGAGGCATGTCTCTTTGATAATGATTTAGGGATCTTACAGAGCAATTCATACACCCTTCCCTAGCATATTTTCTCATAATTGTTAAAGTCATTTTTATTATTCTGCTTATTTCATACTGTCATTATAATTATTTTCAAAACCACCAAACAAAACCCCCAAAGGATATTTTTGTTTAATTGAAATAACATTTGTACTTACAATTGCACGAAGTCCTCGAGAGATTGATTCTGGGGATTGTCATACCCCAAATTTTGACCACTAAGATTTCCCATCATTGTGCAAATCATTATCACAATATGGATGAACCATCATGCCTCATCAATCTCCTCAAGAATTGTTGAGCATTTCCTACAACTAAGAATTAGGGTTTCAAGCCCTCTCAGAGCTCTTAGACAAGGGATCAATCAAGGAATGACATGATTTTCAACTTGTCTAAACCTCTCAAACATCCACAATGGATCAATAGGACTCCCACATCAAGGATCAAGCACAAGGCTGCAACATTCCAAGTGGATTAACCCTCAAGATCGCCAGTGTCATCAAATTAGGTTTTTGGTCGACCAGGGCCTCCAGATGGAATTTTTCCTCTGAGCATGAGCCAATACTTTAAAGCATAACCCAAGATACTCCAAGGGACCTCATGGACCCCATCATCAAGTCAATTTAGCCTCAGGGAATGCATTCACCAAAAAAATCAGGGCTTAGGGTTTCTTGACCTAATTCACCCCTAAGTTGACTTTTGGAACAAAGCATGAGCCAAAATCTCAAGACATGATTTGAGGGTCCCTAATACACTACATTGATCCATTTTCAACAATGGATTGATCCAAGAAGCTTGATTCACAAGTTTCAAGTTCATCAGAACCACGGTTAGGGTTTCGCGGAAAAAAGTCAACTGTGCCTTTGACTTTTGACCAGGACATGCTCCCAAACCTTGGGACATGATTCAATACACCCTATAACACCTATGAAATCAATCCATCAAGTTTGATTTAGGTCAAGGACTTGATTTCATAGAGGATCGCACAGTTTGGAATTCATCTGATAAAAAGTCAAATGTGCCCAAAAGTCAAAGTTTGACTTTTTGTTTTTTTTAATCAATTATGGTTCCCTAACCCTAAAATAATGTTAATGTGTGATTGGAATCATCATTCATCAAGAAAAATCAAGAAAAGTGGGATAACTTGTAAAAGGGGTAACCATAAAAAACTTAGAAATTTTCTAAGTTATGGAACAAAGTGGCTAGGGTACCAACTTCCAAGGATCATAACTTGTGATCCAAGCAACCATTTTGGCTGATCCAAAAATGGATTTGTAGCTCTCATGGCATACTTCAAAAGTGTCAACTACACCTCATTCCAATTCCTCATGGATTTTAAGTTATGGAATGATCAAAATGACAAAAACATGAAAATGCAACTTTTTCCAACACTTAGTAAATTTTCACTAAGCCAGAATCTGTTTCACTTTTTTCAAAATGTAGGGGAATTTTTCACTTGGATCCAAAAAGTTTCAAGACAAACTATAATCGCACATATGTTGTATCATATGAGAGCTTTCCAAAATGGCCAAGAACTCCATCAAATTCCATTTGAGCTAAGAGTTATAACAATGGCAATATGCCTTGCTGCAATTGTCATGGCAAGCCAGATTTGAGCATTTTGCTCGATTTTATCAAATTGTACAAATGACAAACAAGTTTATCCATCTGAACACCTCAGGGGGGGACCAAGGAGGAACAAACACTGATCCATAAGCCTCCCAAGTCTTTGGAACTAAAAGTAGCATACCAAACCTAAAAATGCCTAAAAAGGGGACAAAACTCCAATTTTATTTTGGAGCATTCAATGGATGCACCAAGGTGGCATGAACTGAGCCTTTTCCAACTGAATGAGTTAAGGATGATCTCTGAACTAGGGAACCAAAGGCCTGTGCTCTAACCTCTAGTCAATGGCTAGAGGAGACTTAAGATTCCAAAGTGATGCAATTGGACAATGAGCTGCTGCAGTTGCCATTCACTATTGCTTGCAAAACAAACTTGCTCTATTATAAATAGAGCTCATTTGTGCTCAGTTTAAGTACACCAAAGGCCTACAACACTTGCCTTTCTCAAAATCATCTTCTCACTCTCAAAAATGCCTTTCATAGCAAGTCACTATCGAGTTTTTCAGTAGAGAGCAATTCCACCCAAACCAATTGCTCTAACACCTCATAAACATCATATGTGAGTTGATCAAACACTAAACACACAACTGTAACACTGATTTCTTAGAATCACCAGCCAGTTGCTCAAGTTTTTAACCAAGTTGCAGTTGAGATGCCATGAAGTGATCCAGCCATTTCCAATCAGGTCCAAGCATTCAAACACACTCTATATGGTGTGGGGAAGCTGTTCAGATCATCACAACTCATCTGTAACACCTCCAACTAAAAAATCACATTGCTCTTATTGTCACGACCTTCAAGTAAGCCTAAACTTGGTCATCTCTTAATCTATGCATATTTCCTCACACAATACTTTTGCCAAATGTTCATAATCATGCATAGAATGTTTCCCCTCAATTAATTGCTTTGTTTGAATCGTGTATCAAAATTCTCAGCCTTCATGGAAATTTTAGGGTTCTTGAGGTTTTGTCTTGATTTCTTATTCCATGCTTAAAATAAATGAAATTAAAGACCATAGACATGATCGTGAGGTGAAAACGAGCAGATTGATATGTGTATTGTGTGATTTCATCAAGTACTCAGTGAGATTGGATAGAAAACGCAAATCTGAGCAAAACTCCCTTCGCGCGTGTTCTTGGCCCATGTTCTTGGCGCCTTTTTCACAAATTTGAATATTTGAATTTTGTGATTTTATTTAATTAATTTAAAAATTAATTTCTCTTTGAGTTTTAATGATTTTGAGTTGATTCTTTTTCTAATAATTCACAAAAATTTTAAAATATTTTATTTTGCCAAAAATTCCAAAAAATATTATTTATTTCATATACTTGATATTTTTGCAAAGAATTAATCTTTTATTTGTTTTTTAACATTTAAAATATTTTTTCCTCCTTGATTTTCCAAATTTAATTGGTTTCCAATCATTTTGTGGATATAAACATGATTTTTAAAACATTGATCCAAGATCACCACTCATTTTTTACATGTTTTCAATACTTTTTATTAATTTTTTAACAAAATTAATTCCTTTTTAAAACAAAATTAGGGTTTTGATTAATTCAACCCTCATCAATCATTTTCAAACACTCATGGGCCTCTAATAAAGTGTAAGACCTAACCCCTTTGTAAATAAAACTTTTTAGGCCTCAAACATTGTATAAGTCCCTCTGTATATTTTCAAACGTCCGGCGCGATCGTCGCCTTTTTAACAAAATCAACTGGGCTTCTCCTTGAGTAATAAGACCTATCTTTATTCATTTTCAAACTCTTTGTGCCTCTAATAGAGTATAATACCCAACCAATTTTTGAAACCAAAATGATTTGGGCCTCAGATGTTGTATAAGACCCACTGTGTTTTCAAAAACCTCGGCGCGATTGCCGTTTTCAAACAAATAACCTTGGGCCTCTCCTTGAATTGTAATTCCCATCTCTTGTACAAAAATAAATCTTTGGGCCTCTAATAGAGTGTAAGACCCATCCCCTTGTACATAAAAACTTTTTGGGCCTCACATATTGTATAAGCCCCTCTGTACAGTTTTCAAGACAACTGTGCGATCATCGTTAAAACTTGGGCCTCTCCTTGAGCTGTAAGCCCCAACAATCTTTTCAAGCACTTTCTCCTTTGATTTTGAATTCAAATATATGTTGTTATCAAAACTTCCTTTAATTTCTTTGTTGAACAACTAACAAAACAACATGGAAGCTCTACAACGGGTAAGTGTTTATCCGGTTTCATTTACCGCTTTCATATGTATATAACTGTATTGTGGGGCTGTTTCACTGTAAGTCTTCTTTCACATCCTTTTATATACATGTCACATATCAGCTGTGCAATACTAGTATAGTTATTTAGAGTTTTCCCCTGCAACTACGTCTAGAACTTGGTAAAGCCAGTTGGTCACTCTCGAATACAAACAGAACTAGATCCCCATAGGATTCCAGATACAGTTTTCCCTTCTCTTGGGGTTAAACAATATGGAACAAAGAGAAAGGCAGTATTCTCGGTGAACCTTTTCTCAGACTGTCACCCTTAGAAATTGTCAAAGAAACTCTACTCCCCAGAGTTGATCTATTCTCCGTGAATAGCATCTCTTGAGTTTCTTCCAAATTCTCGAACTTTCCTGGAATGATCTCTTCTCTGTGAATTGCATTTCTTGAACTTCTCTTGGTTTGGGGACCTACATGCTTCCTAAAAGCATCCCCGCCTCCTCTTGGGCGTTGTACAAGGACCCTTCGGCTTCTTAAAAGTTCTCATGCCTTCTCTTAGGCTTCGTACAAGGACCTTCACGACCTCCTAAAGGTATAGGACAAAACTTAGTCATCCTTCATTAGAGCTGTCTTTCTAAAAGGAGTCAAAACCTTCAGACTAATTTTAGGGTTGATACTCATCCTTTAAACGAGTCGGCCTCCTCTTGGGCATCATACAAAAGATAAAACTCTACCGGTAGACTTGGACAATCTAATTCCCTTGAGTCTCGAAGACATTCTCAAGCACCTTTCAAACATAGGAGAAACCCTGGATTCTGGATTAATCTCCATCCGAGTTAGAACTTTGCGAGTTCTAAAACCCCGTCATTCTCCCAAATTTCCCCAACCCGGGTCAGATAACACTATCTCAAACCAGAGCCTCAAGGTTTCTTATCTATCAATTCCTTTTTCATTCCCCTGTAAGGATCGATTCCCTTCTTGGACCTGCCTCGGGATCTCAAGAATCTCCGGCAGAAGTATAGCCTCCTCTTAGGCTTTGTATAAGGACATTTCCTCAGCGGAAAGTTAGCCTCCTCTTAGGCTTTGTATAATGATCCTTCCTCAGCAAAGTCAGCCTCCTCTTAGGCTTTGTACAATGATTCCCCATAGCGGAGTTAACCTTTTTAGATTCTCTTGTTGAGTCCATCACTTTTCAAGACTCTCTTGTTGAGTCACTTTCCTTTTGGCCTCTATCTCGGGCTTCGTACGAGACAGCAAATCACTCTCTTGTTGAGTATAAAAGACTCTCTTGTTAAGTCAATCAACTTGTCATACTCTCTTGTTGAGTCAACCTTTTAGCCTCCGTCTTAGGCTTCGTATAAGATAGATAAAAGTACTCTCCTGTTGAGTCAACCCTTTTAGCCTCTATCTCAGGCATCTTACGAGACAAATAATAAACACCCCCTTGTTGGGTCAATAGCCTCCTCTTAGGCTTTGTATAGAGAAATCCTCGGTTGAGTCAATCAACCTTTTAGCATCAAACTTGTGCTTTAATCAATGCATACGAACATCAACAGTTCCTCTTTAGAGATGACAAGTTCTCTCTCAGCCAAAACCCTTTAGCTTCATATCTTGGGCTTTGAACAAGATACAAATCACCTTTAGCTTCAATCTTGGGCTTTGAACAAGACACCAAAACATCTTTTTCCTCCCTTAGAATAGGAGGAACTATGATCGCTCTGATTTCCCTGTTTCGTTAAACGGGAATACGTAGGCATAAGATTGTGAAATCTTAGCGAGCATACTAATCAAAAACTCAAAGTCTAGTACCTCCATACATCAATCAAAAAGCATCAGCCCTAATACCTCACCAAAAGCCTCGTAAATAGTTCAGACACGGTATTCTTAAGCAAAATAACCTAAGACAGACCCCCCTTTTTTGATAGCATCTGTAAACCAACAGTCATCTGTTTAAGCTCAGTATGCAAGCAGGGTTAATTGGAGACATCTATTTCCCTTCCTTAATCAGCTTCACAGGATAAAAAATGAACCGAACTATAGTACCAAAGCTATAGTGATTCGAAACCACAAAAATCGTGCTACAGATGAATGGCGACCACCGTGGGAGGCATTTCTCTCTCACATTCTTAGGTAGAAAGCCTTAAATTCACCAGGTACCACAGAAATGGCGACTCTGCTGGAGAGTCATTGTCTATATAGGATCATAGGACTAGAGATCTAGGATGTTAGGACAAATATATATACTGCTTTTCCTAATTGATATCCGTGTTTATTTTTCTGCTAATGGGAATGCATGTGATACCGCATCTGGAAAGATTGAGTATACACCTAAGATAAGTGATGGCACTAGACGGGTAATCTTACAGGGAGTGACTCCCAAATAAGAGGTCCCGGTCGACCATCGAATCAGTGGAGATGCCCTTTGCGGATTCAATGCCTATACGACTTTGGTTGTTGAAAGCAGATTGTTCGATTGGGTTATCTGAGAAGCTGAGGATTTTAGTAGGCTGAAACCATTTTGTAGTGCGGAAGCTATCGGAAATAGTTGTCACGCGATACTACCCTCATTTGAGATTACTCTAAGATACTACAGCTCGCTGGGTGATCCGCTTGCTGTCGTTATCCCAAGAGGGGTCAGTGATTTTGAGGACAGGTACAAAAATCACCAGTATAACCTTTGGGGATGGGTAGAGCCTTGACTTCATGACGCCGACCCTTTGACCCCATGTTTTTTCTATGTTTTTGTGTGCTGCATTCATACATTCATTTAAAAAACATTAAAACAAAGAAAAAATTTCTCTTCTAGTCTATCCTTTTTCAAATTAAACTAAGACAATGATTGCAAATGTCAGAGAAAAAGATTGCACTATGGATTTCGGTAGAAGGAGGACTTAAAAGTACACCTTCAAGGTTCCAAAACTAGAGGATTTAAGGGGGTTGGCAAGGATGATAACCAACCCTAAAGCTTTCAGAGCTAAGTATGGAGGATTGCTGTCTCTGTTAAGGGTCTATGTAATTGAAGGAATCTTATCCACGCTAATCCAGTTCTACGATCTGGTCTATCACTGTTTCACATTCCCGAATTATCAGCTAGCACCAACACTGGAGGAGTACTCTCACCTAACTGATTTAGCTATCACTGATCAAGCTCCCTTTTCTGGACTGGAAGAAATTCCAAAGGATCAAACCATTGCAAGAGCAATCAATTTGGACGAATCAGAATTCAGGACTCACATGATCATTAAGGGTGGTATCCAGGGTTTGCTAGCCCAGTTTTTGATAAAAAAGGCTTTGTACTTTGCTGGTATAGGGAACGTGGCCACTTTCGAAAGCATCTTTATTTTGCTTACCTACGGGTTATTTCTGTTTCCCAACATTGATAACTTCATCGATATCAATGCCATTAAGATTTTTCTAATTGGAAACCCTATACCGACCCTGCTCGCAGATGCTTATCATTCTGTACACTTAAGGAATTTGTACAGCGGAGAAATGATCACATGTTGTGTACCCCTGCTATACAAATGGCTCATTTCCCATTTGCCAAAGTCGACTGCATTTTGGGATTAAAAGAGTACTTTACGTTGGTCGTAGAGAATCATGTCTCTTACCAACTCTGACATCGATTGGTACAATCGAATCTATGACGGGATCAGAATCATTGACCGTTGTGGAAACTTCCCAAATATACCCCTCATAGGAACTAAGGGAGGAATCAATTATCATCCAGTTTTAGTTCGTCGTCAACTCGGATACCCGATAAGGCATGTCCCGCGTAATGCTCATCCGGAAGGTCTTTTCTTCAAGGAAGGAGAAAACGACAAAGCACTAAAGACAAAAATAGTGCATGCTTGGAAACATGTTCACAAGAAAGGAAGAGAGTCTCTAGGAAAACCAGATTGTGTCTCAGTGGAACCTTATCTCCACTGGGTACAAACTAGAGTTCTCAAGCTGAGGATGCCTTACCCTCGTCAGGAAGTTCTTCTGTTAAGGGACCCTGTCCTTTATTTTATGTCTGATACGGAAAAACTTCAGGTTACTCTCAACAAAGTTCAACAGGAGAAGAAGTCTTGGAAGAACAAGTACCATATTCTCAATGTGGAGTGTAAGAAAATACAGCAACTATTGAAAGATAAAGATGCTCTGATCGAGATTTTAGAGCAACATACTGTAGAGAATCAAGAAGACCAAAGGAATCTGCCGCTCCTTTCACTTGGCAAAGGAATGACAATCCGACAATGGCTCAAGAGCCCTGGTCAAAGAAAAGGAAAGTACCAGAACCAGCACCTGAGCTCTCCTCAGAGAGGACTCGGGACCCATAAGTTTAGATTTCCTTTTACAGCACTATGTAAATTACTGTATTTCTATTTCCGCAATCTTTGAATTCAATAAAACGGGGTTTCCCCACTGTTTGATATTTGCAATCTAATTGTCGAAGTTTACTTTGAATAACAAAAAAAAGGTTGAATATTATCATTGCATATCATTCATCATTCTCGCATAAACGCATTCTTCTTCCCTGCGAATCTCACATCTGTGTCTTGATTCTAGCGTCAAACTGTCTCATTCGTACAATACTCGGGCCAACATTCAAAAGAAAATGGATAATCTCGAGGAAGAGAACAGAGAGCTGAGAGAAGAAATCGACGCTCTGAGAGAGGATCTGAGAAAACTTCCTGGTGACATGCAAGCTCTGGCAACAGCTCAGAGGCAACAACAACAGACTGTGATCTCAGAGATCACATCGACGCCCATAGTGGAAAAGTATGACCCTCGGTATACCATGCCTAAATATCGTCCCTGGGGCATGCCACTCAACTATATCCCGGAAGGATATATTCTGTCGATCACTGAAGATCCGGAAACTGCAGCAGGAACAGCTTGGCCTGAAGGTTACAAACTTCGGGAAAGCGAAGATGCCAGGGGCATGACGACAACTCCTGAAGGTTACAAACTTCGGGAGCCGCCAAGAGTCTCTGCCGTAATGACTATACCACCACTCGTGGCACACACTATTCCGGAAGGACAGATTCCACAGATACCTTCTGGTGGAAACGAAAGTATGGATAATAGAATGAAAGAGTTCCAGGAACAATTCCTGGAAATGCAGAAGGAACTGCAAGCCATTTGCGGTCAGGGTCTATTTGGAAAAGACGCCGCAGACCTTTGTCTGGTCCCCAATGTGAAAGTTCCGCACAAGTTCAAAGTGCCCGAATTTGAAAAGTACAAGGGTAACTCTTGCCCTCAAAGCCATTTGGTGATGTACGCTCGGAGGATGTCAACACAGACAGAAAGCCACCAGCTACTGATCCACTATTTCCAGGATAGTTTAACCGGTGCCGCACTCAAGTGGTACATGGGTTTAAATCGCACTAAGATCGCTACTTTCAGAGATCTCGGCGCTGCCTTCGTTCAACAATATAAGTATAACCTGGACATGGCACCAGACAGAGATCAACTCAGAGCCATGTCACAGAAGGATAAGGAAACCTTTAAGGAGTATGCTCTGAGATGGGGTGAAATTGCCACCTAGATTTGTCCACCTCTTGAGGAAAAAGCGATGACGAAAATCTTCCTGAAAACTTTGAGCTCATTTTACTACGACAGAATGGTCGCCAGTGCGCCCAGTGACTTCACCGAGATGGTGGGCATGAGAGTTCGTCTTGAGGAAGCAGTCCGAGAAGGACGTTTAGTTAAAGATGTTGGATCATCAAGTAGTACAAAACGATACGGTAGTGCTCTCCCTAAGAAAAAAGAGCAGGATATTGGGAATATCTCTTTCGAAAAGCAAAGGCGACGATACCAACCAGTAGCAGCTGTAACTCCTGCTATCAATCTTGCGCCTGTTCCAACGTATTAACCTCAGGTTGCACAGAGCCAACCGAATCAACAGCAATATCAACAAAGAACACAACAGCCTCTTCAGTAGGCTCGTCCTCCATATAACAACAACCGTACAACGCGACCACCAGGGTTCGACCCTATACCGATGTTGTACGCAGAATTATTTCCATTCTTACTGGTCAAGGGACACGTCCAAACCAGGTATCCTCTTACAGTACCAAAAAATCTGCCTTTTTGGTTTAAAGCAGATCACACTTGCCCTTATCATCAAGGAGAACCAGGGCATAACATAGAAACTGTCTCAGTTTCAAATTCGATGTGCAAAAGCTTGTTAGGAGCGGGGTCTTATCTTTCAAAGATACGAATTCGAATGTTCTCACGAACCCGTTGCCTCAACATGAGAAAGCTGCAGTAAATTTGATAGAAGAAGAGTCTAACAACAGCTATCAAATTCATGATGTACTCTTATTGAGGACCAATCCGGTCAAGATGCATCGCAGACAGAGCGGGTATGGCCATATACCACCTCACAATTATCACCAGTGTGATATCTGCCCTAAAGACAATCAAGGATGTTCTGTGGTGCAATCAGCTCTACAGGAACAATTGGATCTCGGGTGGATCCAAGAGCATTGAGTTCGTGGAGTTAACATGACTTATGCAAATTCCAACATCATTCATAACCACAACATCCGTGCGATGAATGTCAACTTAGTGGAAATGCACTCAAGGCAAAGCCAGTATCATAATCTACTACGGCATGATTACAATTCCTATCTGATTTGCTCGGTAAACAATCAGGGATGCTCTTTTATCCAAGAGGCCCTCCAGCGTCAGATGGATCTTGGATGGTCCAGGACTACCATGATAAAAATCCTTATCAAATCAACATGATTCAGATCTTCGATATTCGCTTGATGAATACCAGCTTGGTAGAATTACACGCTAAGCAAGTCCAACTCGGTTTTCTGACTTTGCATGAGTATCGGAACTGTACAGTATGCTGCGAGAGTGACCAAGGATGTGCTCTCATTCAAAGAACTTTGCAACACTTGTTAAATCATTGGTGGCTTCCGATTTATCTAGACGAAGACACGCAACAAGTCAGCATGATTAATGGGAACCCCATTAGGCATCAAAGTCAGGATGTCCGATCTATGGAAATAGACCTAGTAAGGTTACACTGCATTCAAAGCGAACGTGGCCAGGTGCCACCACATAACTACAAGCGCTGTAGAGTCTTCTCGGAAAATAACCAAGGATGTTACCTCGTGCGAGAAGCCCTTCAGAGCCAGTTAGATCGCGAAGAGATTCAACCATGTCCAGTTTCGGGGTCCATCAACTTGATGCCCGACTATTTCGCTGACCAGATCAAGGATGTTGTTGTAATCTCTGATCACGAGAGGACCAAAGACGTTTGTACCATCATCCCTCTACTTGACGAATCGAAGGTTCTTAACCAAGAACTGATTGAAGTTACTTACGATAGTCAGAGAAATCAGAAGGCTCCTGTAGTTATCTATCTGCCGGGACCAGTGTCGTACAAGTCTGATAAAGCTACCCCTTACAAATACGGTGCAACAACAGTTGAGAATGGGAAGGAAATTCCATTACCCTCTGTCGTGAATATTGCAGACATCAATCGAGTAACACGGAGCAGTCGAATCTTCAATAGAGGAGTTGGAGAACCTAACAGAGAAAAGGAACTTCAGACAGAAGCTCCCAATCCACCAGTCGGTCAATCCAGTGATCCCGAACTTTCAAAGAACGATGATGAGATGCTGAAGCTCATCTAAAGGAGTGAATACAACATTGTTGATCAGCTGTTACAAACTCCTTCAAAGATCTCTATGTTATCTCTTTTACTCAGTTCCGAAGCCCACAGAGAGGCTCTACAGAAAGTCTTAGAACAGGCCTTTGTCGAACAGGATGTGTCAATAAGACAATTCGACAACATCATCGCCAACATCACTTCCTGCAACAACTTGGGGTTTAGTGATGAGGAATTGCCAGAAGAAGGAAAAAGTCACAACATGGTGCTCAATATCACAGTTAACTGCCAAGACGATGCCTTAGCCAGGTTACTGGTAGATACTGGATCGGCTCTCAACGTTATGCCGAAGTCCACTCTAATGCGACTATCATTCAAAGGATCTCCGATGAGAGGCAGTGAGGTCATCGTCAAAGCATTTGACGGATCCCGAAAAATAGTTATCGGCGAAGTCGACCTTCCCATAACTATCGGTCCTCACACTTTCCAAGTCACTTTCCAGATCATGGACATCCGAGCAACATACAGCTGTTTGTTAGGAAGACCTTGGATACACCAGGCTAGGGTAGTCACTTCGACACTTCACCAGAAGCTGAAGTTTGTCAAGAATGACCAACTCATCACGGTCTGTGGAGAAAAAGCCTTGATCATGAGTAACCTTTCTTGTCCACTTGTGTAAAACCCGAGGAGGTTGTTGGAACTCAGTTCCAGGCACTTTCGGTAAGCAATGAGAATCAATTAGAGAAAGGAACATCGATTTCCTCGTACAAAGATGCTCTCAAAGTAATCAAAAGTAACAATGCAAAGGGATGGGGACAGCTTGTCATTCCTACTGATAACAAAACAAAGAAGGGTCTTGGTTTTTCTTCAACCTGTACCCAGACTGCTACTAACGATGAAAATCTTCATCCCATTCAAAACTTCTTCCGCGGTGGAGGTTTCCTTCACCCAGTGTCTCAAGAAGTACATACCATCAACAAGGGAGATTCCTCCGATGCTGATGAAGAATGGAAGTCCTATCTTAATGAAGACGGTTATATGTCTCAGGAAGAGGTGCCTATGCCATTTTGCTATCCCGCACAAAGTCCGAGATTTATACCAAGGTCAGATGTCAAAATGATATACGGAGATTGCGACCCGGAAGGATGTCGTGCTCCACCAAATTCATTAGAGGAAGACACTCCGATGAAATACAACTTTGACCACGATTATTATGGCCCGATGGATGGCCTGCCTATCTGGCAGCCGTACCCCGGAGACTCGGGGCAAGAAAATCAGCCGAACAATGAAAATCAGTTGAGCATCATTGAAAAGAATACCTGCGTCCCCACCATGTCATGGGATCAACACTCGGGGCATTCAGAAAATATCCAGCACGACGATGAATTCGCAAAGCTTGCAGGACTATAATTCATCAACTATGCTTTTCCTAAGGTCAACGTCATCGAGAGAGATGACTCCTCCAGTTCCAAGGAAATATGGGACACCCTATGACAATCGAGTGGCAAGTACGACTTCTTGGTCAAGTACACCGCTCCCGAAAGCTCTCGTATTAGACTCGAAGACATCCAGCCAACTGGATAGGGAGATATACCTGAGAGTGCAAACATTGCGCAAAATACAACAGAGGAATCCTCCTACGACAACTCTGCTTGGGAGACAGATTCCAATGATCCTGCTCCACCAGAAATCAGCGTTATTTCTGAAGACAAATCAAGAAGGAAAGTACCAGACTTTGTGATTCACCGAGGAGTTCGCCGCCAATGGGTTGCTGTAGATGTCCCAAAAGTTGTTCATAAGTCAAAGTAATGGCCATATTTGTTTTAACCTTTCACCCTGCCCAGGTGAAATGGATGTTTTGATAGGGCTCACTTTCTGTAAATATCCCTCTTCGCTTCGCCCAAAGCAACAGAGTTTTGTTTATAGAGCTGTAGTTTCAAGAATCGACAAGTTCATAAATAAAATAACGTCGTTCTGTTATTTCCGCATTAATTGTTGTTTTCTCTTTTCGCTTTTTCAGAAAATGGTAATCCTAAAAAATATTTCGAATAATAAAAACAAGCATTTTTCAGAAAATACACTGCACGCACTCTTGCATTCTCTCTATCTCTTCTAAAAACAAATCATAACGTCATACAGATTGCTTATTTTAAACCCCATTGAAACGTACGATCCAATGCCTTCTCCCAACTTTGAATTCTCGATATTTGAGGCTGAAAAAGAAGATGACGAAGAAATTCCAGAAGAGATCTCCCGATTACTCAGACAAGAGGAAAGGTCCATCAAACCTCACAAAGAGCCGTTGGAAACGGTCAACTTGGGTTCAGAAGAAGAGAGAAAGAAAGTCAAGATTGGGGCACTGCTCAATCCAACTGTCAAAGAAAGTTTGACAAAGCTTCTCAAAGAGTTTCCCGATGTATTCGCTTGGTCCTATCAGGAATATACCAGGGTTGGATACCAGCATCGTGGAACATCATCTACCATTAAGATCAGAATGTCCGCCGGTAAAACAAAGACTAAGACGGACTCATCCAGACATGGCCATCAAAATCAAAGAGGAAGTACAGAAACAGATTGACGCGGGTTTCCTCGCCACATCAGAATATCCTCAATGGTTAGCCAACATCGTACCAGTTCTGAAAAAGGACGGAAAGGTCAGAATGTGGGAGGATTACAGAGATCTAAACAAGGCTAGTCCAAAGGACGACTTTCCTCTACCACACATTGACATGCTGGTTGACAGTACAACAAAGTTCAAAGTCTTCTCTTTCATGGATGGATTCTCGGGCTATAACCAGATAAAAATGGCACCAAAATACATGGAGAAAACTTCGTTCATCACCCCATGGGGTACCTTTTGTTACAAGGTAATGTCGTTCGATTTGAAGAACGCCTGGGCAACCTATCAAAGGGCCATGACTACTCTTTTTCATGATATGATACACAAAGAAATCGAGGTATATGTCAATGACATGATTGCCAAATCTAAAACAGAGGAGGAGCATGTGACCCACCTGCCAAAACTATTTGAGCGGTTGAGAAAGTACAAACTCCGCTTGAATCCTAATAAGTGCACATTTGGTGTCCGTTCGGGGAAACTGCTAGGGTTCATCGTCAGCCAGAAAGGAATTGAGGTCGATCCTGACAAGGTTAAGGCCATTCAAGAAATGCCTTCTCCAAAGACTGAAAATAAGTCAGAGGATTCCTGGGACGTCTGAACTATATTTCCCGATTTATATTCCTCATGACCGCGACATGCGCGCCAATCTTCAAATTATTCAAAAAGAATCAGGACTGCGTTTGGACAGAAGACTGCCAAATCGCCTTCGACAGTGTCAAGGAATACCTGTTGAATCCATCGATTCTATCACCTCCAGTGGAAGGAAGGCCAGTGATCATCTACTTAACAATCTTGGAAGACTCGATGGGTTGTGTACTTGGCCAACAAGACGAAACCAAAAGGAAAGAGTCTGCCATTTACTATTTGAGCAAGAAATTCACTAACTGTGAAACTCGGTACACTATGCTTGAGAAAACTTGTTGTGCTCTGGCTTGGGCAGCCAAACGTCTGCGCCAGTACATGATTCGTCACACTACTTGGTTAATCTTCGAAATGGATCCAATCAAGTATGTCTTTGAAAAGCCTGCTCTCACGGGAAGGATAGCCCGTTGGCAGATGTTGTTATCGGAATACGACATCGAGTACCATGCTCAGAAAGTCGTTAAAGGAAGTATTTTAGCCGATCATTTGGCTCATCAACTGATTAACGATCAAGAATTAGTCGGGTTCGACTTCCCAGACGAAGATGTCATGTATTTAAAGATGAAAGACTGCGATGAACCGCTACCCAATGAAGGGCCAGAACCAGGTTCCCAATGAGGACTAATCTTTGACGGAGCTGTCAACAATTATGGAAACGGAATTGGGGCAATCATCATAACACCTCAGGGTACCCATATTCCTTTCACCACCAGACTGACATTCAAGTGTATAAACAACGAGACCGAATACGAAGCTTGTATCATGGGTCTCGAAGAGGCGATTGACTTAAGGATTAAGAACCTAGATGTATATGGCAATTTAGCCCTGGTTATCAATCAGATCAAAGGAGATTGGAACATATACCAATCAGGACTGATCCCTTACAAAGACTACGCGAGAAGGTTGTTACCATTCTTCAACAGAATTGAGTTCCACCACATCCCTCGTGAAGAGAATCACATGGCTGATGCATTAGCCACTCTCTTTTCCATGATTAGTGTAGGTCAATGGAATGACATACCTAAGATTGACATAATGCGCCTTGAACGGCCCACTTACATCTTCACAATTGAAGTAGTCATGGACGACAAACCTTGGTATCACGATATCAAATACTTCCTTCAGAAACAAGAGTACCCACCTGGGGCATCCAGGAAAGACGGGAAAACCCTCAGAAGGCTAGCAGGCAACTTCTTCCTGAGCGGTGATACTCTCTATAAGAGAAACTTTGACATGGTCTTGCTCTGATGTGTACACAGACCAGAAGCCGACATGTTAATCCGAGAAATTCACGAAGGATCCTTTGGTACTCATGCCAACGGACACACAATGGCGAGAAAAATTCTGAGAGCATGGTACTATTGGCTGACCATGGAATCCGATTGCTACAAGTACATGAGGAGATGACACAAGTGTCAAATATACTCAGACAAAATCCATGTACCGCCAACACCTCTCAAAGTTCTTTCTTCCCCATGGCCTTTTTCCATATGGGGATTCGACATGATTGGCATGATCGAACCCAAGGCTTCGAACGAACATCGGTTCATTCTAGTAGAGTATGCATTGATTACTTTAGCAAGTGGGTCGAAGCAGCGTCATACGCTAATGTAACCCGACAAGTAGTGGTCTGATTTATCAAAAACAATATCATCTGCCATTATAGTGTTCCGAACCAGATCATTACTGATAATGGATCTAACTTGAACAACAAGATGATGAAAGAGTTATATGCTGAGTTCAAAATCAAGCACCATAACTCATCTCCATACCGGCCTAAGATGAATGGAGCAGTAGAAGCGGCTAACAAGAACATCAAAAAGATTGTTCAAAATATGGTTGTAACCTACAAGGATTGGCATGAGATGCTACCCTTTGCTCTTCACGGTTATCGCACATTTGTCCGCACTTCAACAGGGGCAACCCCTTACTCTCTAGTATATGGCATGGAAGCAGTGCTCCCCATAGAATTAGAGATACCATCAATCAGGGTATTGATAGAAGCTAAGCTAACAGAAGCTGAATGGTGTTAAAGTCGACACGATGAACTGAACCTAATCGAAGAAAAGAGAATGACGACTTTATGTCACGGTCAGCTATATCAATAAACAATGAAGAAAACGTTCGACAAAAAAGTCTGACCTCGTGTCTTCAGGAAAGGAGACCTTGTGCCCAAGAAGATACAATCATTTCTCACTGTTTCTCGGGGCAAATGGACTCCGAATTATGACGGCCCCTATGTGGTCAAGAAAGCTTTCTCAGGCGGTTCCCTGAGACTTGCAACCATGGACGGAGAGGAGTTTGCCTACCCCACGAATGTTGACGTAGTCAATAAATACTTCGCCTAAAAAAAACGTCTCGGTGGATTGAATACCCGAAAGGGCGGTCCAGGCAAAAATTAGAGACATAATAAAAAATCATCCCGATGGATTGGAAATCTCAAAAGTACAATCCAAGCAAAAATTAGGGATTAATGGCAAGTAACTACGTCCAGCAAAGGGGTAAATCCCCCAGCAGCAGTCATGTCGTTCATCAGAAAACTCCAGTCAAGGTCATCTTCGACGGAAGCTCAGGATGCCCAGAATTCAAAGTTGGTATAAGGATAGCGGTCATTATGTTTCAATGTAGCCTGTTTCCCTTAAATTACCATTTTCTAACTTTGTAAATACTCCATGGAATCACACGTTTGGCTGATTTTCATCCTACCAATAAAATTTGAGCCCTAGTGCTTTTGTTTGTAAATCTTATTTGTTTTAGCTTTATAGAATGACATTTTTAACATGATCAACGATTCTTGAAATAAAACAAAAATGAATTTAATTGTCAAACTTTTCTGCTTTTAAATAAAGATGGCAATTTCTTTTGACTGTTGAACATCGATCGCTTCTCCAGAAGCAATTGAACTTCAAAGTGCAGAATCAAAGTACTCCTTCTAAACCGGTACGCCTGAACGAAGGATCAACTGTGTCGGATGTGAATATTCTGTCCGACGCCCCCGACAGAGTTCTTATCTCCTAAGCCCGACCAACGGTTGTTCCCCGTAGGGACTATCTCTCCTAAGCAAGGCTGAATTGCTATCTTGAATAAATGGTGCTTCTTCGTCCCCAGCAGTGGCCGAGTATCCAGTCATGTTCATCCACTAGTCTATATGTCGCGTCAGTTTTGTTAGCATATACATACATACATCATGCATTATTGATTTACATTCATATTCATATTGCATAGAGCTGTCAAAAAAGCCCTATTTAACAAAGCCCCAATAATTAGCCCCCTACTTGGCCCCTATTTTTTAGGCCCCCTATTAAATGAATATTTTTTGGCGCCCTTATTTTTAAGCCCACTCATATTTTTGTTTTATATGGGGCCTAAGTGAGGGGCTCAAAATCTAATTTGTTTGAAAAAAATTAGTTTTTTTTTAAATTAAAAAAGTTGATTTTTTTCGGAAAAAAAAGTAGTTTTTTTTCGAAGATAAAAAAAATCTGATTTTTTCCAAAAAAAAAAAAAAAAACCGATTTTTTTCGAAAATACAAAAAAATCGATTTTTTTCGAAAATGAAAAAACCGATTTTTTTTCGTAAATAAAAAAAATCGATCCGAAAATAAAAAACCCGATTTTTTTTCCGAAAAAATAAAAAAACCGATTTTTTCCGATAATTAAGAAAAACGATTTTTTTCAGAAAATAAAAAACAAACTGATTTTTTCCAAAAAAAAAAAACTGATTTTTTCCGAAAATACAAAAAAAAAATGATTTTTTCCGAAAATGAAAAAACCCGATTTTTTTTAAATTAAAAAACTCGATTTTTTCCGAATATAAAAAAAACCGATTTTTTCCGAAAATAAAAAAAATCGATTTTTTTCGAAAATTAAAAAAATTAATTTTTTTTTGAAAAAAAAATGATTTTTTTTCAAAAATTAAAAAAAAAATGATTTTAAAAAAAATTGATTGCAAAAATCTATTTTAAAAAATAAAAAGTCAAATTTTGAAAATGTTGAGGCTTTGAAGCCCTACTTGAATTTTAGGGGCCCTTAACTTAGGGGGCCTATATATTTTGGGGCTCATTTATTTTTAAAATTTTGGGCCCTTCTATTTTTTGGGGCCTTGAAATTTAGGCCCCAGCCCCCTAAATTGACACCTCTAATATTGCATCACTATCACTCCGGTCGCTCTTATCCCTTAGTGATAAAAGTCCTCTCAATCGAGTTGTCAGTTCTTTCCTCGTCAGGAAGTGAATCATCTAAGCAATCTCTCTCCAGTTTATCTCTGGATTAGAGACGGTCTTCGACCACTTTGATAACTTAAACCTCTGAAGAGCAAGAAAACTTTCGACAAACATCACTCTTCACCATTGAAGATGATATCTTCGCTTTCTCGGATTAAGGAAAATCCCCAGAGAAAGCCTCTTAATCAAAGATTCGGCAATACGGCAGTTTTTCTCCGAAAGATCCGCTGACGAAGAGGTCATCAGCACCTCCAAATTGGATTACATCACATGGCATTTCTTCGAGAAGATCTCGAGAAAAAGTATGATGTAATATCCCCAAACAGAAAACACTCTTTCAAGAGACTCGTTTTCCCCAGTAGAGTCAACAAATGGAGTCTCCAACAGAGAAGTTTGTACACCTCTATAGCTTAGATGAATGGGTTCCCCAGCCAGTCTGACATCAAAACTATTCCCCATCAAATGGCATCTCCCCAGGAAAATTCGGCGAGAAGTTTGAGGAAAACCGCTACAAACAGCGTCCCTTGTCAAGAAAGTTTATTGACAAAAGAAACTGAGACCAGTTCCTTGGTAGGAAACCAGGATCGAGGGGAAGTTTATTACAGAAACCAAGACCAGTTCCTTGGTAGGAAACCAAGATCGAGGGGAAGTTTATTACAGAAACTAAGACCAGTTCCTTGGTAGGAAACCAGGATCGAGGGAAAGTTTACATCAAAAACTGAGACCAGTTCCTTGGTAGGAAACCAGGATCGAGGGGAAGTTTATTTTAGAAACTAAGACCAGTTCCTTGGTAGGAAACCAGGATCGAGGGGAAGTTTATTTCAGAAACTGAGACCAGTTCCTTGGTAGGAAACCAGGATCGAGGGGAAGTTTATCGACAAAGGAAACTTAGACCAGTTCCTTGACTGAAAACCAGGATCGGGGGGAAGTTTTAACCTTTTCTAAGCATTATGGCTTAGCAAAAGAAGATGAATGTGTAAGCTACCATTCATAACCACCATCAAAATTTCAGGTATTCCGATATTTAATCATCTTGCACCCCGAATGCCCGAATACCTTCGCCATTCACACCTTCGGGTCCAAGAAGATTAAATAGGGGCATCTGTCATACCCCAAATTTTGACCACTAAGATTTCCCATCATTGTGCAAATCATCATCATAATATGGATAAACCATCATGCCTCATCAATCTCCTCAAGAATTGTTGAGCATTTCCTACAACTAAGAATTAGGGTTTCAAGCCCTCTCAAAGCTCTTAGTCAAGGGATCAATCAAGGAATGACATGATCTTCAACTTGTCTAAACCTCTCAAACATCCACAATGGATCAAGAGGACTCCCACATCAAGGATCAAGCACAAGGCTGCAACATTCCAAGTGGATTAAGCCTCAAGATCGCCAGTGTCACCAAATTAGGGTTTTGGTCGACTAGGGCCTCCAGATGGAATTTTTCCTCTGGGCATGAGCCAATGCTTAAAAGCATAACCCAAGATACTCCAAGGGACCTCATGGACCCCATCATCAAGTCAATTTAGCCTCAGGGGATGCATTCACCAAAAAAATCAGGGATTAGGGTTTCTTGACCTAATTCACCCCTAAGTTGACTTTTGGGACAAAGCACGAGCCAAAACCTCAAGACATGATTTGACGGTCCCTAATACACTACATTGATCCATTTGCAACAATGGATTGATCCAAGAAGCTTGATTCACAAGTTTTAAGTTCATCAGAACCACAGTTAGGGTTTCGCGGAAAAAAGTCACCTGTGCCTTTGACTTTTGACCAGGACATGATTCAATACACCCTATAAAACCTATGAAATCAATCCATCAAGTTTGATTTAGGTCAAGGACTTGATTTCATAGAGGATCGCACAGTTTGGAATTCATCTGATAAAAAGTCAAATGTGCCCAAAAGTCAAAGTTTGACTTTTTGTTTTTTTTAATCAATTATGGTTCCCTAACCCTAAAATAATGTTAATGTGTGATTGGAATCATCATTCATCAAGAAAAATCAATAAAAGTGGGATAACTTGTAAAAGGGGTAACCATAAAAAACTTAGAAATTTTCTAAGTTATGGAACAAAGTGGTTAGGGTACCAACTTCCAAGGATCATAACTTGTGATCCAAGCAACCATTTTGGCTGATCCAAAAATGGATTTGTAGCTCTCATGGCATACTTCAAAAGTTTCAACTACACCTCATTCCAATTCCTCATGGATTTTAAGTTATGGAATGATCAAAATGACAAAAACATGAAAATGCCACTTTTTCCAACACTTAGTAAATTTTCACTAAGCTAGAATCTGTTTCACTTTTTTCAAAATGTAGGGGCATTTTTCACTTGGATCCAAAAAGTGTCAAGACAAACTATGATCACACATATGTTGTATCATATGAGAGCTTTCCAAAATGGCCAAGAACTCCATCAAATTCCATTTGAGCTAAGAGTTATAACAGTGGCAATATGCCTTGCTGCAACTGTCATGGCAAGCCAGATTTGAGCATTTTGCTCGATTTGATCAAATTGTGCAAATGACAAACAAGTTTATCCATCTGAACACCTCAGGGGGAGACCAAGGAGGAACAAACACTGATCCATAAGCCTCCCAAGTCTTTGGAACTAAAAGTAGCATGTCAAACCTAAAAATGCCTAAAAAGGGGACAAGACTCCAATTTTATTTTAGAGCATTCAATGGATGCACCAAGGTGGCATGAACTGAGCCTTTTCCAACTGAATGAGTTAAGGATGATCTCTTAACTAGGGAACCAAAGGCCTCTTCTCTAACCTCTAGTCAATGGCTAGAGGAGACTTAAGATTCCAAAGTGATGCAATTGGACAATGAGCTGCTGCAGTTGCCATTCACTATTGCTTGCAAAACAAACTTGCTCTACTATAAATAGAGCTCATTTGTGCTCAGTTTAAGTACACCAAAGGCCTACAACACTTGCCTTTCTCAAAATCATCTTCTCACTCTCAAAAATGCCTTTCTTAGAAAGTCACTATCGAGTTTTTCAGTGGAGAGCAATTCCACCCAAACTAATTGCTCTAACACCTCATAAACATCATATGTGAGCTGATCAAACACTAAACACACAACTGTAACATTGATTTCTCAAAATCACCAACCAGTTGCTCAAGTTTTCAACCAAGTTGCAGTTGAGATGCCATGAAGTGATCCAGCCATTTCCAATCAGGTCCAAGCATTCAAACACACTCCATATGGTGTGGGGAAGCTGTTCAGATCATCACAACTCATCTGTAACACCTCTAACTCAAAAATCACATTGCTTTTGCTGTCACGACCTTCAAGTAAGCCTAAACTTAGTCATCTCTTAATCTATGCATATTTCCTCGCACAATACTTTTTCCAAATGTTCATAATCATGCATAGAATGTTTCCCCTCAATTAATTGCTTTGTTTGAATCATGTATCAAAATTTTCAGCCTTCATGCAAATTTTAGGGTTCTTGAGGTTTTGTCTTGATTTCTTTTTCCATGCTTAAAATAAATGAAATTAAAGACCATAGACATGACTGTGAGGGGAAAACGAGCAGATTGATATGTGGATTGTGTGATTTCATCAAGTATTCAGTGAGATTGGATAGAAAACGCAAATTTGAGCAAAACTCCCTTCGCGCGTGTTCTTGGCCCATGTTCTTGGCGCCTTTTTCACAAATTTGAATATTTGAATTTTGTGATATTATTTAATTGATTCAAAAATTAATTTCTCTCTGAGTTTTAATGATTTTGAGTTGATTCTAATTCACAAAAATGTTAAAATATTTTATTTTGCCAAACATTCCCAAAAATATTATTTATTTCATATACTTGATATTTTTGCAAAAAATTAATCTTTTATTTGTTTTTTAACATTTAAAATATTTTTTCCTCCTTGATTTTCCAAATTTAATTGGTTTCCAATCATTTTGTGGATATAAACATGATTTTTGAAACATTGATCCAAGATCACCACTCATTTTTCACATGTTTTCAATACATTTTATTAATTTTTTAACAAAATTAATTCCTTTTTAAAACAAAATTAGGGTTTTGATTAATTCAACCCTCATCAATCATTTTCAAACACTCATGGGCCTCTAATAGAGTGTAAGACCCAACCCCTTTGTAAATAAAACTTTTTGGGCCTCAGACATTGTATAAGTCCCTCTGTATATTTTCAAACGTCCGGCGCGATCGTCGCCTTTTTAACAAAATCAACTGGGCTTCTACTTGAGCAATAAGACCCATCTTTATTCATTTTCAAACTCTTTGAGCCTCTAATAGAGTGTAAGAACCAACCCCTTTTTGAAACCAAAATGATTTGGGCCTTAGATGTTGTATAAGACCCACTGTGTTTTCAAAAACCTCGGCGCGATCGCCGTTTTTAAACAAATTACCCTGGGCCTCTCCTTGAGTTGTAAGTCCCATATCTTGTACAAAAATAAATCGTTGGGCCTCTAATAGAGTGTAAGACCCATCCCCTTGTGCATAAAAACTTTTTGGGCCTCACATATTGTATAAGCCCCTCTATACAGTTTTCAAGACAACGTGCGATCATCGTTAAAACTTGGGCCTCTCCTTGAGCTGTAAGCCCCAACAATCTTTTCAAAGCACTTTCTCCTTTGATTTTGAATTCAAATATATGTTGTTATCAAAAATTTCTTTAATTTCTTTGTTGAACAACTAACAAAACAGCATGGAAGCTCTACAACGGGTAAGTGTTTATCCGCTTTCATTTACCGCTTTCATATGTATATAACTGTATTGTGGGGCTGTTTCATTGTAAGTCTTCTTTCACATCCTTTTATATACTTGTCACATATCAACTGTGTAATACTAGTATAGCTATTTAGAGTTTTCCCCGGCAACTACGTCTAGAACTAGGTAAAGCCTGTTAGTCACTCTCGAATACAAACAAAACTAGATCCCCATAGGATTCCAGATACAGTCTTCCTTTCTCTTGGGGTTAAACAATATAGAACAAAGAGAAAGGCAGTATTTTCGGTGAACCTTTTCTCAGACTGTCACCCTTAGAAATTGTCAAAGAAACTCTACACCCCAGAGTTGATCTATTCTCCGTGAATAACATCTCTTGAGTTTCTTCCAAATTCTCGAACTTTCCTAGAATGATATCTTCTCTGTGAATTGTGTTTCTTAAACTTCTCTTGGTTTGGGGACCCACAGGCTTCCTAAAAGCATCCCTGCCTCCTCTTGGGCGTTGTACAAGGACCCTTCGGCTTCTTAAAAGTTCTCATGTCTTCTCTTGGGCTTCGTACAAGGACCTTCACGACCTCCTAAAGGTATAGGACAGAACTTAGTCATCCTTCGTTAGAGCTGTCTTTCTAAAAGGAGTCAAAACCTTCAGACCAATTTTAGGGTTGATGCTCATCCCTTAAACGAGTCGGCCTCCTCTTGGGCATCATACAAAAGATAAAACTCTACCAGTATACTTGGACAGTCTAATTCCCTTGCGTCTCGAAGACATTCTCAAGCACCTTTCAAACATAGGAGAAACCCCGGATTCTGGATTAATCTCCAGCCGAGTTAGAACTTTGCGGGTTCTAAAACCCCGTCCTTCTCCCAAAATTCCCCAACCCGGGTCTGATAACACTATCTCAAACCAGGGCCTCAAGGTTTCTGATCTATCAATTCCTTTTGCATTCCCCTGCAAGGATCGATTCCCTTCTTGGACCTGCCTCGGGATCTCAAGAATCCCCGACAGAAGTATAGCCTCCTCTTAGGCTTTGTATATGGACCTTTCCTCAGCGGAAAGTTTGCCTCCTCTTAGGCTTTGTATAATGATCCTTCCTCGGAAAATTCATCCTCCTCTTGGGCTTTGTACAATGATTCCCCCAAGCGGAGTTAACCTTTTCAGACTCTCTTGTTGAGTCCATCACTTTTCAAGACTCTCTTGTTGAGTCACTTTCCTTTTGGCCTCTATCCCGGGCTTCGAACGAGACAAGAAATCACTCTCTTGTTGAGTATAAAAGACTCTCTTGTTGAGTCAATCAACTTGTCAGATTCTCTTGTTGAGTCAACCTTTTAGCCTTCGTATTAGGCTTCGTATAAGACAGATAAAAGTATTCTCTTGTTGAGTCAACCCTTTTAGCCTCTATCTCGGGCTTCGTACGAGACAAATAATAAACACCCCCTTGTTGGATCAATAGCATCCTCTTAGGCTTTGTATAGAGAAATCCCCGGTTGATTCAATCAACCTTTTAGCATCAAACTTGTGCTTTAATCAATGCATACGAACATCAACAGTTCCTCTTTAGAGATGACAAGTTCTCTCTCAGCCAAAACCCTTTAGCTTCATATCTTGGGCTTTGAACAAGATACAAATCACCTTTAGCTTCAATCTTGGGCTTTGAACAAGACACCAAAACATCTTTTTCCTCCCTTAGAATAGGAGGAACTACGATCGCTCTGATTTCCCTGTTTCGTTAAACGGGAATACGTAGGCATAAGATTGTGAAATCTTAGCGAGCATACTAATAAAAAACTCAAAGTCCAGTACCTCCATACATCAATCAAAAAGCATCAGCCCTAATACCTCACCAAAAGCCTTGCAAATAGTCCGGACACGGTATTCTTAAGCAAAATAACCTAAGACAGACCCCCCTTTTTTGATAGAATCTGTAAACCAACAGTCATCTGTTTAAGCTCAGTATGCAAGCAGGGTTAATTAGAGACATCTCTTTCCCTTCCTTAATCAGCTTCACAGGATAAAAAATGAATTGAACTGTAGTACCAAAGCGATAGTGATTCGAAATCACAAAAATCGCGCTATAGGGATAACCCCAACTATTACTACAACGGTAAAAATAGTACACTTGCTATTTTTTCGATCAAGTTTTTGGCGTCGTTGTCGGGGACTGCCAAATTTTAAATACTTGTGTTAATTCAATTGGAATTTTGTCACTCTGTGACTAAAATTTTTAATTTTATTTGTATGTTATTTTTATTATTTTTATAATTACTAATAATTTTCTAACCTTTGTATGCGAGGTAAGACCTTAGTTGTATTTTCTTTTGACGCAAAACCCGAGAGATCTTTGCACACTAGACGCTGTCAATCCAAGCAAGAAAGACTGGCAGCGTCAGGTTCAGAACTAATTATTTTTGAGCAAGAAAAAGAAGAAGCAGTTTCAGTCCACTCCGAGCACACAGATTCTGGCACAGACTCAGAGCCGAAAACTCTTATCATGGCTGCCGACCCACCAGCAGAAAGACTTCTCGGTGACTATGGAAGAGCAAATGCTCCAACAGTGCGGTTGACAATAGTAAATCAACCAGTCACTGTCGCGCAATTCCAGCTGCACCCGTCCACTATCCGACAGCTTCAGAGTAGGCCTTTTTCAGGAAGGATTAATGAACATGCAAATAAGCATCTACAGAGGTTCCTTACTATGAGTACGTCATTAAAAATTGAGGGACACTCTGAAGAAGCGAAGAAGTTGGTTATGTTTCCGTTTACTCTATCTGATGAAGCCGAAGAGTGGTTTTACTCATTACCTGTTGGGAGTATTACTACTTGGCAAGAGATGGAAACGACATTTCTAAATGAATATTTCCCTGCTTCTGTGTACATCCGAAAGCGGTACGACATCGTGAACTTCAAACAGAAAGAGGGGGAGTCACTTAGAGATGCGTATAAGAGGTTTAAGAGGTGTTTGGTTACGTGTCCCACTCATAACATGGACGCAACCGAACAAATGCAAAATTTTGTGAATGGTCTCAAGATGAAGACTAAGCAGCTTATCCATACAGCTGTCGGTGGCTCAACCCACTTTACAACAGCCACTGGCATTAAAAAAATAATTGTAACTATTACAGCAAATGAAAACTTGGAGTTGTATGATCGCAGTGTAAGCCAACCTGAAAAGATTATTGATATGAAGCTTACGGAGCAAGTGGTAAAAATGGAAGAGCAGATTGCGGCTGAGGTAGAAAGGAGGATTAAAAAGATGAATCTTGATACTCAAACCGTGGCACAGGTTTAACCAGTTCAAGCGGTTAATTGTGAAATCTGTGGGGGACCACATTTTACTGTGCATTGTGTTGCTACTGCGCAACAAGTGGAAGCAATCAACTTTTTGAAGCAGAATAACCCTTATTCCAACACCTATAATCCGGGGTGGAGGAATCATCCGAATTTCTCATGGAAAGATCAGCAAGGGAATGTTCCAAAGCAAGGGGTTGCTCCACTTCCGAACCAACCGCAACAACAATAGTACCGTCCTCAACAACAACAACCTCAGCAGCCGTACCCTCAACAATTTCAGCAACAGTTTCAACAATACCCACAACAGTTTTAGCAGCAAGCACCACGAAAAGCTGATTGGGAAATTGCCATTGAAAAAATGGCCGCTCTCAGAGCTCCCAATTCCAAGAAGAGACAAGAAGCAATCTTAGGAATACAGGTGCTTCGATAAAAAACCTTGAAGTCTAGATGAGCCAAATAGCACAACAACTAGCAAGTTCTCAAGAACCGGGTGCTCTACCTAGTGCCACTGTGCCCAACCCACGGGATCATAATAATGTTAGTGCTATGATCACAAGGAGTGGTAAATCTCTTGATGTTCCTGAAAAAAAATTAGTCCAACTGCTTGAGGTCGATCTAGAGATCAAAGAAAATGAAGTAGTTGTTGAAAAGGTGGTGTCACCGGAACAAGTGGTGAAAGAGAAAGTTATTGAGCCCAAACCGGTTATTAAACTTCCTTATCCTCAAAGGAAAAAGAAGAAGGGGCAGCAAGAGAAGAACTTTGAAAAATTCTTGGAGATGTTCAAAAAGCTTGAGCTCAATATTCTATTTTTGGAGGCACTCGAGCAAATGCCTACCTATGCGAAGTTCATGAAGGATATCATTTCAAAGAAGCGAACCGTTGACATGGATCCAATTATTCTAACCGAAACTTATAGTGTTATTTTGCAGGGCATGAAGATTCCGGTAAAGAAGAAAGATCGAGGTGTCGTCACTATTCCTTGTACAATTGGGGATAGATCATTCAAGAAAGCTCTTATTGACTTGGGTGCTAGTGTAAGCCTAATGCCCTTATCCATCTACCAAAAGTTGGGTATAGGTGCGGTGCAAGACACTAGGATGACACTTTAATTCGCGGATCATTCGGTAAAGAGACCTTATGGGGTTGTAGAAGATGTTCTAGTGAAAGTTGACAAGTTTGTGTTCTCGGTGGATTTTGTTATTCTTGAAATGTCGGAAGATGAAGAGATCCCTCTTATTCTTGGAAGATCGTTTTTGGAAACCGGGAGATACTTGATTGATATAGAGGGGGGAACCATGACTATGAAGGTTTATGATGAAGAGGTGAATATTGATGTGAGGAGTACAATGAAGCACAAAAATGATCTTGGCACAAGCAATAATATTGGGGTGATTGACCAAGTTGTTGCAAATGAAAATCTTGAAAGTGCAGCCCAATTGCCTCTAGAAAAAGTGTTAAGTTTGTCAATTTTTGAAAATAATGAAGAAGTGGGTGAAGGAGAGTTGGAAGTATTAGCCATGATGGAAGCTCTACCTCCTTGGAAGGGATCTCGACCACACCGGTGGAAGGATCTAAGACAACCTCTATCGATGGAGGGGAGTGAAGAGACCAAAAAGAGTACGGAATTGAAACAACTTCCGGAAAACCTCAAGTATGTCTTCCTCGACACCGAAGGTAAATGTCCAGCCATCATAAGTGCTAGCCTCAAAACTATCCAAGAAGATAAGTTGATTGAAGTTCTCAAAAGGTACAAGGGGGCTATAGGTTGGAAGATTGAGGATTTGAAAGGTATTAGTCCCACTGTCTGTATGCATAAAATTCTCATGGAGGATGATCATAAACCAGTTGTCCAACCTCAAAGAAGGCTTAATCCAGCTATGAAAGAAGTTGTAAGGAAAGAAGTGGTGAAGTTGCTAGATGCGGGTCTGATTTACCCGATATCTAACAGCTCATGGGTGAGTCCAGTCCATGTAGTGCCCAAGAAGGGGGGAACCACCGTCATCAAAAATGAGAAATATGAGTTGATTCCTACAAGGATGATTACAGGGTGACGGGTGTGTATTGACTACAGAAGATTAAATCTTGCCAGAAGGAAGGACCACTTCCCACTACCGTTCATTGATCAGATGTTAGAACAGCTAGCGGGTCATGATTACTATTGTTTCCTAGACAGGTACTCCAGTTACAATCAAATTGCGGTTGCACCGGAAGATCAAGAGAAGACGGCTTTTATGTGCCCATATGGTGTTTTTGCTTACAAAAGGATGCCATTCGGGTTATGTAATGCCCCTGCTACATTTCAGAGATGCATGACTTCCATCTTTGCGTATATGCTTGAAAAGCATATGGAAGTCTTCATGGATGACTTCTCGGTATTTGGGTCTTCTTTTGATAATTGTTTAACTAACATTTCTCTTGTTTTAGAAAGATGTCAGGAGAGCAACTTAATCCTCAACTGGGAGAAGTGCCATTTCATGGTCCGTGAAGGTATAGTGTTGGGTCACAAAATTTCCCACAAGGAGATTGAAGTAGACCAAGCCAAAGTGGAGGTAATCTCAAAGCTTCCGCCTCCGGTGAATAAAAAAGGTATACGAAGTTTCTTAGGCCATGCGGGTTTCTACCGCCGGTTCATAAGAGACTTCTCTAAAATAGCCAAGCCTCTAACTACTCTTTTGGTTAAGGATATGGCTTTTTTTTTATAAGGAGCGTGTCGATGCATTTGAGACATTGAAAAATAAATTAGTGTCAGCACCTATTGTTATTGCCCCCGATTGGTCTCTACCGTTTGAGATCATATGCGATGCTAGCGACATTGCAGTAAGGGTTGTTCTTGGACGGCGAAGAGATAAGTTATTGCATGTTATTTACTACGCTAGTCATGTGTTGAACCTTGCACAAATGAACTACGCAACTACCAAAAAGGAGTTGCTAGCTGTTGTGTATGCCTTTGATAAATTTAGGCAATATCAGTTGGGTTCGAGAGTCATTGTTTATACTGGCCATGCTGCTTTGAAGTATCTATTTACTAAGCAGGATTCTAAGCCAAGACTCTTGAGATGGATTCTACTCCTTCAGGAGTTCGATGTTGAGATACGTGACAAGAGAGGGTGTGAAAATACTGTTGTTGATCACCTCTCTCGAATGTCACCGATTGAAGAAACAGAAGATAAGCTACCAATAAAGGATGAGTTTGCTAATGAATACATCCTTGCTGTTATTGGTGTGTTGTGGTTCACAGACTATGCGAATTATCTAGTAGGTGGAATTATCCCTGATTATTTTTATTCTAACCGGAAGAAAAAGTTTTTACAAGATTGCAGGTTTTATTTATGGGATGATCCATTCTTGTACAAAAGAGGAGTTGATGGGTTGGCAAGAAGATGTGTGCCTGAAGAAGAACAGAGGGATGTGTTGAAAGCTTGTCATGACTCAGATTACGGAGGGCATTTCAGTGGTGATAGAACTGCAGCCAAAGTCCTTCAGTCAGGGTTATATTGGCCCTCATTGTTCAAAGATGCCCAAGAGATGGTGAAAGAGTGCGACAAATGTCAGAGAACTGGGAATATATCCAAGAGGAATCAGATGCCCCAGAATTCCATGTTAGAAGTTGAGTTGTTTGATGTTTGGGGCATAGACTTTATGGGGCCATTTCCACCGTCCTTCGGGAAAAACTATATCTTAGTGACAGTGGGCTGTGTTTCTAAATGGGTGGAAGTCGTGGCCTTGCCTACTAATGATGCTAAGGTAGTGGTGAAGTTCTTGAAAGAGAACATTTTTACTAGGTTTGTAGTACCGAGAGTGCTTATAAGTGATGAAGGAACACATTTCCTAAATCACCTCATGGAAAGGTTACTCCAGAAGTATAATGTGAAGCATCGGATAACCACTCCATACCATCCTCAAACCAGTGGCCAGGTAGAAGTGTCTAATAGGAAACTCAAGCCGATTCTTGAAAACACAGTTAGTTCCTCTCGAAAGGATTGGGCGACTAAGTTGGATGATGCACTTTGGGCGTATCGAACGACATTCAAGACGCCGATCGGTATGTCTCCGTACCAACTGGTATATGGAAAGGCATGTCATTTACCTTTGGAGTTGGAACACAAGGCTTTATGTGCCTCTAAGTTCCTTAATTTGGACCTCGCGAAAGCAGGAGATTCTAGGATCCTTCAACTCCATGAGCTAGAGGAATTTCGGAATCGGGCGTATGAGAATGCCAAAGTCTATAAAGATCAAACAAAAAAATGGCATGATAGAAGGATTCAAAAGAAAGAGTTTCGGGAAGGCCAGCTGGTCCTTTTATACAATTCCCGGTTGAAACTATTCCCTGGAAAGCTGAGGTCTAAATGGTTAGGACCATTTACTATTCACAAAGTATTTCCCCATGGAGCGATTGAATTAAAAAATCAAGCAAATGGAGATACTTTTAAAGTGAATGGGCAACGATTGAAGCCTTATTTTCAAGGACAATCCAGTGATCAACCAGATGTCGTTCGTCTTACGGGGTAGGATGGACGACCGTCAAGCCATGCGACGTTAAACGAAGCGCTTCGTGGGAGGCAACCCACGCGTTTTTTTTAATCGTTGTGTTTTTGTGTGTTTGTCTATTTTGTTTTGTGTAGGTACTCACATATGCTGCACTAGTACAGAGGAGGAATCAAAGAAAGGAAAAACGAAGAAAAAGCAACAAAAGTGGCAAAAAATAAGGAAAACATGGGCCTGACACGGCCGCCCGTGTCACCGGACATGGCCCGTGTCAGGGAGGCGAGCAAGGACTTGGAAAAAGAAAAAAAAATTGAGTTCCAGGGGCCTGACACGGCCCATGTCAGGAAGTCTGAAGGGTGAAAGTTATTTTACGTTGGGAAAATGCAAGTCAGTGGCCTGACACGGCCGTCCGTGTCATCGACACGGCCCGTGTCAGGCAGCGCGACACCCCACTTGTGCTTAAAAAATTTTGAATCTCATTTTCTCTGGTGGGGCCCATGTGTTTTTTAATTGTTTTTATTTTTCTTTAATCATTCTTTACCACTCATCACTCCATCTTACTTACATTATCTTTCATCTTCACAACTCTCATTCTCTTCTCTTTCCCTAAAAAAATCTAAAACCTCCATTGTTACACCACTTAAACCTTCAATTTGTCACATACCCACTCGCCAAAACCATCATCCCGCTTCACAAAAGTTACTCCCCTCGCCCTCCTCTACCTTTCTTCGGTAGCATTTTCTACTAATTTTCTTTTTTAGTTTCTGTGATTTTTCAGGTTGCCCATTATGCCCCCAAAGCGTGTGGACATAGGCAAATAGCCGGCTGGTGAGCCATCCCGAACCAGGAAGCAAACTATCCGCCGACCAAATGCTCACGAGATCATTTTCGACAATGACGAGCATGAGAGGAGGTACTCTATGCATGTGAAGCAAAAAATCATGCCTATGAGGTATTTGTGTTCTGAAACTTTATCTCAGTTGGGTCTGTCTAGAGAGGTAAATAGGATGTTCCATTCTTTAGGGATGCTTAAATTCATAATGTTTGAGGCGCCGACTTATGAGCGCATTACTCTAGAATTTCTGAGCACGGTCGAATTTAAGCTTAAAAAGAAATGGACAGGTACTGCTTACTATTTTTATGGTGCGATGAGTTTCAGGTTGACAATGATCACAAGTTGACTGTGGAACAACTGGGGAGCATTCTCGACCTCCCAATTGATGGTCCTGGAGTCGTCCCGAAGTCTTTTGATGCTAAAGCTTTCTGGACGGAAATCACATGCCACTCGGAGTATGTGGCTAAAGGAGCCAAAGCCTCGGGGATTCAAAATCCTTATTTTAGATATGCACAGAAAGTTTAAGCCTACACACTATTCGGTAGAGGCGACAGCACCAGGGTGGCTTCCTAGAGGGAGCTATTTTTCTTGTATGCCATGGCGAACTGGATGTCAATCAATGTGGCTTCCTTTGCAGCTGATTATCTGGGGAGAGTCGGCCGAGCCAATTCAGGTGGTATTTCTGTTGGGGGTATGATTACCCAAATTGCTGAGCATTTTGGCTATGATCTGGCTGCACACAATGACACGCCGGTCTTAGGTAAGACCCATCTGGACATGAATGCTCTAGTCCAGCAAAGGATGATTGCTTATGTTGATGGTTGCTATGGTTTATTATGTTCTGAGTAATTCGTTATGACACTTCCTAATCTTAATAGAATAAGGATTGATGATACTGATTACTGGCTCTATGGGAGTGCCGTCCTCGATGTGGTGGACGAGCAGGATGATGAAAATTTGAATGCAGGTGAAAAAGAGTTCCATACAGAGCCAGAACCGCAACGAACTGTTCCTCCTCATACGGGAACCTCGACCGCGGGTACGGGGTCATTCTCCATGGAACCGGACCAATGGTCGTGGATTAAAACTGAAATTGGTGAAATCAGGGATGAACAGGTGCGCCAAGGACGTGAGCAGACCCGAGAGGGCAACATCTTGGATGAGATGCAGATAATGATGCAGCAAATGATGCTGCACTTTCCTCATCCTCCTCAGTGAGGCTACGTGAGTCCCCTCTCATGTTTGTTCTAAACTAGTGAGGTCACTGTTTGGTTCAAGTGTGGGGGGGGGGGTTATTTTATTTGCTTTTTGTGTGATTTATTTTTCTGTTATTTCACTTCTGTTTAAGTCATTTTGTTTATTTTGGTGTGTTTAATGTTGTGTGTTACAGATTGAGGACTTTGGTGCCGGATGAATGTGAAACTCTTAGTAAGTGGATGAAAAGACACGACCCAAGCATGATCTTAAGGAAACCCCTGGAAGTTGATATTGCTAAGTTGATGACTGGACGCGGCTTTCCAACGTGGGACTGATACGGGAATACTGTGCACCCGAGATGGAAATGATACCACATCTCACGGGAGAGACCTAGGAAACTGTCAGCGTACTAAACATGGTGAGATTCTAAAGAGCTAAACACTTTTGTATCATGAAAGTATCAGGTATGTCTTTGTCACTCTGAGTTTGCGTATTCGTCTGTTGGATTTTAAATGCACACATCTACACACTGAAGCACTTGTTTTTGTTTAACCCTGAGCATTTTAGCCAACCATTGTAATTTATCCTTTGCTAACTCCGTTGAGCCATATTCCCCTTTGTTTGTTTTAACCATATCATGTTAACCGTAGCCCAAACACTTCCTTACCCTGCTCGGACAAGTGTTATCAATTTCTAACCTGTGTGAAAATCTAGGTTTGGGGTTGAAACACTCACAATCAAAGTAAGTGCGTTCGAAAAAATAATAATAAAAAAAAAGAAAAAGACAATGAAAAAGTCTTGAAAAAAAAGAGAAGAAAGAATGCACTTACCTCTTGGAGGATCCAGTTCAAAAAAAAATCAAAAAATAACCTCAAAGCTTCATTAGAGGAGAGAACTGGAGAATCCTAATTAAGTTGTGTTCAATCCCGTCGAGTGTGAAAAGTGCAACAATTTACACAGTGACGAAAGAGATAACACTGCGTCTGAGCCTAAAAACCGTTTGTTTTCCCTTTTTGTTTGTTTATCACACCTTGTCCCTCAGCCCCGTTACAACCTGAAAGTCCTCAAGTAGTGTGTGTTGTGTGTGATATGAAGATAGATGATATTCAAACTTATGAGTCGGCATTGCATACTGTGATTTTTGAGCATAAACACTTTAACCCGAGAGATGCGGTTAGATTATGAAAAGCTGACAGGTGAAAAGGAACTCGGATGTGGAAATGTGGTGAACTCTCAAAAGTCGGGTAAGAAGGAAACCGTTGAAAGGAAAGTGGGAAGTGAGTTGCGAAAAGTCTTGGCAATATTGTGGTAAGTGGTAATTTGGGGGTGACCGACTTGTTGTCTCTAGCATCACTTGAGGACAAGTAATGAGATAAGTTTGGGGTTGTGATCGGTCACCAATTCTATGAGTTTTTCATCTATTCATTCAATATAAAGTCAAGAAATCGGTAACATTTCATTTAGTATTTCTATTGTTTCTTCGCTCTTTTACAAATTTAGTTAATGGTTTAATTTTTAGTAGTTTTCATTGTTTTGTGCATTTTATGCGTGTTTTGGTAGTTTGGGTTGGTTTTAGATCACAACGTGGAAGCCCCGGAGGACTTACGCGAAGAATGGAAAAGTTCGGAGTGTTTCGAAAGCATTTTGGAAGAAGCCAGAAGCCTGACACGGGCCCCCGTGTACCTGACACGGGCCCCCGTGTTACCTGACACGGGCCGTGTCAGGAGAAGTGATGAAAAGAAGAATTTGGGCAAGAGTCAGAGAGCTGACACGGGTGCTCGTGTCAGCAAGTCTGGGAGAGACAACTTTGTGATTTTTTCATATTTTCTGAGTTAAGTGCCCTGAGGGGTATTCTGGGAATTTTGCACTATTATGATTGATTTGGAACTACTTAGGCTAGGTTGAGAGAAAAAAAAAGACACTTTTAATTTGACGAATAATTTACAATAGAGTTTATGCGATCAAGGAGATTTGGAGAAGACGATCGTTCATGAGCGGAAGCGATTGAAGAATTAGTTTTCCTCCGATCAAATTGTAATGTATACCTTTAATTTTCTTATTGTTTTTGTTTTGAATACTATGAGAGGCTAAACCCCCCAATGCTAGGGGGTGTCCCTGAATTGTTATGTAATTAATACCTTTTGAATTATTCGATGAGACTATGCATTTTTACCTTAATCTTTTGTTATGCAATGTGTTTAACGCTTTTTCGATCGGACAAATTGGGAATGATTCACGATTAGGGATTAGGCCTGAAAAACCAACCTAATGCTTTTGCATAATAACATTGCGGTAGATATTGCCTAGGAATGGGGATATCCTGTAGTGACTGATAAAATCTTGTTAGAACTATTGCTTGATGTTCTTCCTTGACTGCTGAGGAATTAGGTTCAAGGGAGAATCTCAAAGGTTTTTCTGTTAAGGAATTAAAGAAAAATATTATTGAGATTCAGTAAAATTAAGGTTTTGAGGCATGTCTCTTTGATAATGATTTAGGGTTCTTACAGAGCAATTCATACACCCTTCCCTAGCATATTTTCTCATAATTGTTAAAGTCATTTTTATTATTCTGCTTATTTCATACTGTCATTATAATTATTTTTAACATTTTACCTTGTGATCAAAATCCAACTTACTTGGCGCCTACTAAAACTTTTACCTGCCTTTTCATTCAGTGTCATTCCTGAATGTTGTTGTTTACCTGTCTTCTTTCATTCCAGTACTATTCCTGGATCTTTGTTTTCCTTTCACTCTAGTGCCATTCCTGGATGTATGCCTCTTGTTTCTCCAGTGCCATTCCTGGAAGTTTGTCTCTTTTGATCTCCAGTGCCATTCATGGATACCTTGTTCCTCTTGTTTCTCCCAGTGCTATTCCTGAAACTCTTTTCTCTTTTCTGTAATACCCATTATATTTCTTTTGGATATCTTTCAGTGCCATTCCTGAAAGTTTTATATGTTCATTCAGTGTCATTCCTGAATGAGTTTTCTCCTTTACATTCAGTGTCATTCCTAGATGTCTTTCTCACTATCATTCAGTGCCATTCCTGAACGTAGTGATTTACCTTTACTTTCAGTGCCATTCCTGAAAGTTCTTTTCTCACTTCATCCAATGCCATTCTTGGATATTGAGATTCTTCTGTCTAATGCCATTCTTGGACACCTTATCCCCAGCCAAATGCAATGTTATTCTCGGATATCTCTGATTGTTTAACCTTGCCAACCAATGCCATTCTTGGATGTCCCCAGTGAAGTTTCAAATGGAAGTTTTGTTGCCCCATTCAATGCCATTCTTGAATGTTGTAGTTCCTTTCATCCAATACCATTCTTGGATATTTTACCCCCAATAGAGTGTTTTTCACCTCCATCCAATGCTATTCTTAGATGACGTTGTTGTTTTTACCAGAAATTTTCTTGTTGTTGTCCAATGCCATTCTTGGATAACTTTTGGCATACCTTTTGTCTCGTTCGTAGTTTCCATCCAACGTTATTCTTGGATGTCACTACTTGTCTTCCCAGGGTCTTGTCCCTCTCTTTCCAACTATTGATGGATACTTCTTGTCACCTTGACAGATACCCAGAGATAGCTTGTGTTCCCCGACGTGTCTTTTCGCGTCTTCTCTCTCAATTTATCGTAACTCTCTTGTTTCAAGTTTCCCCGCAGAGTGTTTTATCCTTTGCATTCATCTTGTGGCATCTTAGGGCTAAAAAATATAGCCTTTTGTATTTAAGTATCTTCATATCTCCCGATAGAAGAGACTTAAATAGGGGCAGCTGTAAGACCCTAATTTTTGACCCCCTAAGATTCCACATATCATTCACATCTCATTTTGCATCTTTACCATAAACAAGATCACACATAGGTTCCCTTGTCCCTCTCATTCTTTGGGTTTATGCCTTGCAGGGATCGCCGAGCATCTGTGTGTTTCTTATTTGCCTTTATTTGTTTATGTTTACTAACCTTTAATTAAAATCCAAAAATATGTTTGTTTCTCTTTTACTAACTTTTTCAGGAAGGGAATCAAGGATATCAAACAGTCCCTTAGCTCGAATGAATTTCATCTGATAAAGTCAAAGTTGATACGCGAACAATTCAAAATCATCTGATCAAGAGTTCTCAAGTTTTTGATTGATTATTATTCCAAAGACTCCAAGGTTCATGTGTTTATTTCCATGCCTTCTTTGACTAGCAAAAGAATCGAGCCGAACCACAGCAGTGCACTCAAAAAGGGCATTTTTTCAAAATTTTCACTGAGTAACCGGTTACCCTATATAGAGTAATCGGTTACCCTCATGAAAATTTGAAAAATGGAAGCAAATTCAAATTCAGCAATTTTCACACCAATTTTCATCATTTTGATCACATGTGCAATATTCTAGACCATCCCATTTTAATTCCCTACATCATCATAATTAATTCCTACCATAAACCTCCACTAATCACCACTCTTTTGATAATTTCCCTCCAAATTCAAATTTCAAGCCTAATTTTCATTTCCAAACCAAATTCCAAACCACCAATTTTCCCAAGCCTAAATTCTATAAATAGAGGCTTCATTTCATTCATTTCACAAGCTTTTGATAGCCAAAAAAACCTCTTGCAATTTCTCTCCCCAACCACAAATTTCACTAAAGCTCACTTTTCATCTTTTGAAAGTTAACAAGAATTCACATTGAATCTTGTTCAACTTTGAGCTAAACCTTCATCCAAACTTGTTTTCTTTATCAATTCTCACAGATCAAGGCTTTGGTGTTTGGATCTTGAAGCAATTTGAAGGAATTTTCAGATTTGAAGTGGTAATTCATTTTTCACCATTGTTGAAGCTTCATCTTCATCTTCCATAATATAGATCTTTGGAGATCTTTGTTACTTGATCTTTTGGATCTTGTAATTGTGTTTAATTGCTGGTCTTTGTTGTTATTTTACTTAAAATTTCATGCAATTTCAGTTCCATGATCACAAGGTGTTTGTAAAAAGGTTTGAAAGTTGATCATGCTGAATTTTGCACTATTTTTTGCTGTTGCGTGCAGAGTAACCGGTTACCCTATATAGATTATAGAGTAATCGATTACTTCAAAACAAAATGCATATTTTGCCTTGTTTTAGGGACTGTTTTGGTTCCTTTTCCATTTTCTTCCCTTTCCTTTTGTTCTTAGCCTTAGATCACATAATTTTGTGGTTTAATTTGGCTTTCTCTTCATCTATTTCTCTTTTCTTTTGATCAATGAAAGTATTATGGATCTTAGAATTCCTTTGTTGAATTTTGATCAAGACTAGATCGCTACCTTCTTTTCTTTTCGTTCGGTATTTGTTAGACTATGGCTATGGATCTAGAAGGGGGGTTGAATAGATCCTTCAAGTCTTACACGCAAAATTGAATTTTTAAAAAAAATTGTTTGAATGGAAGCTACCACTGGATTAAAAGTCTACAACGAACCTTCTACCAAAAGGATCGGATATGTGCGTATATATTGCGAATGAGTATGGAAGAGAAAAATTCAGTTTTATTAATGTAATCAAACGCAATCAACAAATTATAGCGTGTTTATGTATAATCCAAACCAATGAGGCAAACAATGAAACACAAACAGTGTTTGAATTTGCTTTGAGCCAAATTATCAAACACTTGGTGTGTACAAACACACTAAGTGCAGAATTTCTATGGTTAGTAATTTCAAGCTGCTCCTAGATACAATTCAAGGAATTGTATCACTTTAACCAAACAATTTTTCAGCTCTAGATTACAACACCTCAAAAATTTAGACAACTTGAAAACTTGGCAAATTCAAACAATGCAGAAAAAGATAAAGAGTTAAAGGAGAAAAAGAACAAACGCGATTTGATTAGGCAGTTCCCCAATCGTCCTCGCTATGGGTACCTCTGCCCCCAATTCCGAACATGGAATTGAGATATATATATTATCGTTGCAATTGTGTGTTTATACAAGAGAAAACTTATGAACAATCAAATCTTCGAACGTCTTCGAATTGTTGATGTAGAGCCTTCTCTTCCCTTGATTCAAGACGAATCAAGTGCTTCGAATATGGTTGATTCAATTATCGTCCCACGCTACTAAACCGAAAGACAACACCGTTCTTCAGTTACCTTTACTCGATCAATTGCAATCTACCAAAGATTCGAACCCAAACCTCTCTTCTGCGATCCTCCGATTACAGCTACTAAACCGATCTCTTCGGTTACCTTCGCCCGGATGAATCCTTGTAGAACGAAACGGCTTGTGCAAAACCCCCAAAATCCCTTTGGTTCTTGGAGGAGAAAACCCTAAGGTTTTATTCAAGAAACACCTACCACAAATCTCAACTCAGAAATGAAGATAACACTTCCTAAAATCTGAACCTTATCACTTCAAATCAATGAACACAACAAACAAAAATGGTTATGTGTAGTTGTTTGAATACTCAAAGAAGAAGATGAAGTTGATGAGAGAAATGGCCTAAAATCTTTCACGTTTCTTGTTGCAGTTAAAAAATGAACTAACATGATATATATACTATCCTAGGTGATGTGGAGATAACAAAATTTTAAGATGAAAATACAAGTGAAAATATTGGCAGGAATCAGCGAGCGGTCGACCTATACAGAAGGTATAGGCAACTTGTGCAAGGCAGCGCACACAGCTACGCAAAAATGCATACCATGCGTCGACCGGAACAGGGAGTGCATCGACGCATACCTCCCAGTTTTCTACACTATCAAACGCAGACTGCATAGGTCGACCTAAGCAGGGTGATGAGTCGACTCATACCCTAGAAACATGCAAAAATCATGATTTTGAAATTCCTAAGGTGTTGGGACATCTCTAATGAACCTAGATCATTTCTAATCATAATCAAACATATGTGCAATACTTAACCACTATTTCAAATTGACTTTTTCATATAAATCACTGTGTTCTAATCATGAAAGTTTTGACATCATTAAAAATAAAGTACATAGAGAGAATCTTCCCTCACATACTCCCCCTTTTTTATGATGGCAAAACACTCGATGTGAGATGGTATCCTCCCCCTGACTTTATGCATCCACTATTGTTTGATTATCTCAATACCTGTTATTATTTCCAATATCCTCTCCCCCTTTGACAACATCAAAAAGAAAGAGAGAGAAAATAGCATGAATAGAAAATATCAATGGAAAGTGCATCTTCTAACAAATTACAACGATAAGCATTAACAAACATTCACACATAATGGATGTTAACGAATCATAGTGAAAATGAAATTAAGATAAGTTAACGGATATCCAAATCATACAACTTAACAACCACAAAGTTGAAATTGAAACATTGTCAAGAGAACTAAAAACATAACAATCTAATGTCAAGTAGAATCATAAACAAAACATGAGATAGCAAGTGAAACACAAAATGACATGATGCAAGATGCAATGTTGTTCCTCATGGCCTCCTCCCCCTAAATGAATGGCCTCTTCCGCGAAACGGTTGAGTATGATGAGGTGGTGGAGGTTGCACATCCAACTGCTCGGTCATCTCCAACACTGTACGATTCAGAATGTTGAAGCTGTTTGTAAGAGCACGGTGCTGATTAGCAGAAGTTTCGGCCATTGTGTTGAATCTTCCCATCACATTAGTGGCAAAAGATTCAAAGTTTTTGGCATGAGTTTGAATTTCTTCTTGCAAAGACTTGAACCGTTCCTCTTGAGATGTGGCAAACCGCTGTTGATCAAGTTGCATCGTCCTCATAAGTTCAAGAATGTCTTCATTGTTTTGTTGAGGACGCGGAGGTGAAGGAGGAGTGTAATATGACTCTTGGTTATTCAGCTCGTGAGTTGATGGCCTATAGTTGGAACCAAGATTGGTCCAACAATTATATTGCCATTGACCCCATCCTTGGTCAACTTCAGTTTCCATTGGAGATTGCCATGAATTCCATCCTTGATTTTCTTCAGTTCCTTGATACATCCATGCAGCATTATCATCAGCCCCCGTATCCATTTGGTGCCATTGAGCATTGTCATTTTGATTCTCATTAGCATCATTCTGTTCATTCTCGCCTTCTTCATTTTCCCTTTCTTCTTCTTCATCTTCATCATCTTCTTCACTAGAATCTTCTATAACAGCCGTGTTGGCTTTCATAATATACTTATACTTTTTCTCTACAACATCCCACATATGGCCCATTATAGTCATAGTTTTCTGGCAGAACTCTTGATTTATAGTAATGGACTTATAAGAAATACCAGGAACAACTATTGTAGTATCATTAAAAAACTTTTGAATAACGGATGCATACCCAAGTGCAGTCCCTCTACCAGATTCACGAAGAGCATACACCCTACTTGCAAAGTAATAAGGCCAACTGGTTTTTACCTTATTCATCAAAATGTAGATTAACTGAACCTCAGGTTGATCCACCCTAGAATAACCGCCTAGCTTGGGTCTAAGAATATGAGCAACGACCCACTGCAAAATTCTAGGGATAGGAGCCAGTTTTCCCGTTGTTATTGCCCTAGGGAAGAGATTACTCGCCACAACTTCATCAGAGTATGGTCTCCTGAGCATAGAATTTAAAGCCTTCTTATACTCATAACCATTTACATGCATAGTATCAGTTATGTGCTGGATAGGCCCCTCATTAGTCACAGACAAATTGAATAAATCTCGCCACGTGGTGTTTTGGACAGTAAGAACCTTATTTCCTAGTTTGCAGTTGAACATAAAATCATCAAATTTTCCAACGAGACCCGTATAGAAAAGCCTTACCAGATCCTCATTATATTTGACGTCACATTCCAAAAAGCCATTTACATTCTGAAAATCCAATAACTCTATGATTTCGTCCAAGTGCATGCGTTGAACCGTAAGACGATAATACACATATTGTTTGATCACAGTTCTTTTCTTCATACTCTTAAACAAGTCAAGATTTTCAGGAGAAATTAGAGAGGGAAGAGTTACCGGCGAATCTTGTGGAGGTTGAGAAGGACCGGCTTGAGCAGGGGTTTCTCTTGAGGCCCTTTTACGGGTGACTCTCCGTGTAGCCATTGATGATTGATGTTGAAAGAGGATGAATAGTGAAGAACTTCCCAAAATAGTTGTGGAGCCCAAGGTTTGTGGATGAGATTGATGAAGTTGGGGTTTTGGTGGAGATAAGATTAGGGAAGAGGAGGAGATGATGCAATGAGGTAATGATGCAAAGAAAACCTAAAATGTTTTAACAGTAACTCGAGAACAAAAACATTTATAGCAGAAATCGAGCGAACGGTCGACCTAAGACCTTTACGCGTCGACGCATACTGAAGAAAAATGTATAATTTTGAAAGTTGAAGCTATGCGTCGACCTACTTAGTCGACTTGTTCAGACCCGCGCTTGCTAGTTAATTAATGCACCAACTATGAGTCGACCTAAAGCCTATATGAGTCGACGCAAACCATGAACTTGTTGAAAAATCATAAAAAAAAAATTGTGACACTTAAGCTGTAGTGTTGGCTAAATAGAAAGCTAACATGCACACCAAACATACAAATGAAGAAAGTGAACATATTATGGGCAATAAACAACAACAATATTACTCAATCATAGTACATTTAATTTCTAATGAAAGAGAACGATATTACCTTGATCGTTTTGATGATGCAAGACCTTACATATATGATAATAGCTTTTGGAATTGTTAGTGACAAAAGTATAAATGTGCATATAGATAAAGTAAGGATACAACATCTTATAGAGAAATTAAGCACGATCCGAAATGTCGAGAATGCCAAGTTCCCTACGGATATGAAAGAAAGGCTCAGTGGCTAAAGGTTTTGTGAAAATGTCAGCAAGTTGATTTTTTGAATCAACATGCTCAAAAATCACATCACCTTTCTCAACATGATCCCTAAGGAAGTGATGACGTATTTCGATATGCTTGGTACGTGAATGTAATACAGGGTTCTTAGTTAGATTTATTGCACTAGTGTTATCGCACAAAATTGGAATATGCTCAAGTTTTAAATTAAAATCAAGCAATTGTTGTTTAAGCCATAGGACTTGAGCACAACAACTACCGGCGGCAACGTATTCCGCCTCGGCTGTTGACAAAGCAACGGAAACCTGTTTCTTGCTATGCCAACTCACCAAGGAATTTGCGAAAAGATGACACGTGCCACTAGTACTTTTCCTATCCAACTTGCACCCGGAAAAGTCGGAATCGGAATAACCAACTAAGGAACAAGCACTACCTTTGGAATACCACAGACCATACTTTGGAGTACCAGAGAGATACCTAAGTATGCGTTTAACAGCTTTTAGGTGGGATTCCTTGGGATGTGCCTGATACCTCGCACACATGCATACACTAAACATTATATCGGGACGTGATGCGGTAAGATAAAGAAGAGACCCTATCATACCTCGATACATCTTTACCTCAATATCCTTACTCTTTTCGTCACGATCAAGATTAACACTCGTAGGCATAGGAGTATCTATTGCTTTGCAGTTCAGCATATCAAAACATTTTAGTAACTCAAGACAATATTTCGTTTGACTCACGAATGTGCCCTCTTCAAGTTGTTTGATTTGCAATCCGAGGAAATAGTTGAGTTCCCCCATCATGCTCATTTCAAACTCCCCCTGCATCAAACTAGAAAACTCCTTGACCAAAGTCATGTTAGTAGACCCAAATATAATATCGTCAACATAAATTTGTACCAAAATTAAGTGTTTTCCTTGACGTTTAATGAAGAGAGTTGTGTCAACCTTCCCTCTTGAATACCCTTGATCAAGTAGAAATTTGCTTAGACATTCATACCAAGCCCTAGGGGCTTGTTTAAGTCCGTACAAAGCGCGTTTAAGTTTATAGACATGATCAGGATGTTCGTGGGATTCAAAACCCGGAGGTTGGGCTACATAAACCTCTTCATTTATGTATCCATTAAGGAACGCACTTTTAACATCCATTTGGAATAGTTTAAAGTTCTTTGTGTAAGCATAGGCAAGTAGAAGGCATATAGCCTCGAGTCGGGCAACCGGCGCATAAGTTTCCTCATAGTCGATTCCTTCCTCTTGGTTATAGCCTTGCGCTACCAGCCGCGCTTTGTTACGCGTTATTACTCTATTTTCATCAAGTTTATTCCTAAACACCCATCTGATGCCGATTACTCAATGATCTCGCGGAGGGGGGACAAGGTCTCAAACCTCATTTCTCCTGAATTGGTTTAGTTCATCTTGCATTGATAGAAACCAATGTTCATCGAGTAACGCCTCCTTAGAGTTTTTAGGTTCAACTTGTGACACAAAAGCAGAGTAATAGCAAAAGTTACTAAGTTTAGAGCGAGTAGTTACTCCCTTAGAGATATCACCGAGAATGTTGTCAATTGGATGGTCTTTTGAAGACTTCCAAGCTGGAGGAAGTTCATCTTTATCATCATGATTATCATCTTCATTTTTCACTGGTTGGTGATCCTTTTCCTCCTCAATACGCACTGCTTCAGGCTGATCAATTCCCTTATCAGTGTCCTTGAGTATGTCTTCAGTACGTACACCTGCACCATGAAAATAACTACCTTCTCCGACATTTCTCAGATAAGACTCATCAAAAGTAACATGAACTGACTCTTCAACTATGCGTAACCTCTTATTATAAATTCTATATGCTTTAATTGACTGAGAGTATCCAAGAAAAATACCCTCGTCGGCCTTGGCATCAAATTTACCAAGAGACTCTTTCCCATTGTTTAACACAAAACATTTGCAACCGAATACATGAAGGTGAGATATGTTTGGCTTACGCCCTTTCAAAAGCTCATACGGTGTCTTGTTTAGAATAGGCCGGATGAGCACCCTATTCAAAACATAACAAACCGTACTTATGGCATCGGCCCAAAAGTATTTTGGTAATCCACTATCATTGATCATAGTCCTTCCAAAACTCTATTTTTACATTCCACTACCCCATTTTGTTGAGGGGTACGTGGTGCGGAAAAATTATGATCAATTCTGTTGGAATCACAAAATGCTTCAAATAAATGATTTTCAAACTCACCCCCATGATGACTTCTGATTGACCCAATATTTGTGTTTAACTTGTTCTGAGATAACTTAGCAAACCGTTCAAAGGCCGAAAAGGTATCACTCTTATTTGCTAAGAAAATTGTCCAGCAAAACCTAGAAAAATCATCGACTATAACAAACCCATAATAGTTACCACCTAGGCTTTTAACCCTAGATGGTCCAAAGAGGTCCATATGGAGGAGCTCAAGGGGTCTCATAGTTGAAACAATGTTTTTGAATTTAAAAGAGATCCTTGTTTGCTTCCCCATTTGGCACGCATCACAAAGATGATCCTTTGTGAATTTAATTTTGGGCAAACCGATGACTAGGTCTTTAGAGACAATTTTATTAAGCAAATCAAAGTTGATATGAGCCAAGCGTCTATGCCACAACCATGAATCTTCATTCATAGTGACTAAACACTTATCTCCATCCAATGATACCTCGTTTAAGTCTAGCATATAGACGTTGTTCACCCTCAAGCCCTTAAACACATTCTTTTTGTCACTATCTTCAACTACACAACAATCCTTTGAAAAAGAGACTTTATAATTCTTGTCACATAGTTGACTAATGCTTAAAAGGTTGTGTCTAAGGCCTTCCACAAGTAGTACATCAGAGATAGTAGCAGATTAGGGGTTACCTATACTACCTTTACCGAGAATTTGTCCCTTGTTATTATCTCCGTAGGTGACAAACCCCTTTTTCTTTGCCACAAAGTTGATGAAAAGAGATATGTCTCCGGTCATGTGTCTTGAGCAGCCACTATCCAGAACCCATCTTCCTTTGGTGGTCTCAAGACTTTGTACCTACAAAAATAATCAAGGGAGAGTAGGTACCCAATTCTCATTGGGTCATTTATGGTAAGTGACACCAAGATTGCCCTTAGGCAACCATTGATAAATTACGTTTGGAACAAGAAATCTTCGAAAGCGGCACTTAGCTATAGTATGACCGGGCTTACAACAGTATAAGCAATCACGATTTATTTGGAGTTTACCTTTGCTATCACTATCTCGAATCACATACGTGCATTGTTGATACAGATTATTCATTGTTTCACGATAATGTGATCGATCAATAGCAAATGTAATCTTAGGCTTGAGAGCCTTGTCTAACTTGGCTTTGAGGATTCTCACCTCTCTTTGCCAAATATGACAAGTATCACAGCCCCCAAACTTAAACCATGGATATTTATTCTCATCAATCTTAGTTTTTGATACATTCACCATGGAGTTTTTAAGCGCTTCCAATTCCTTTTCGGAATCGGAAACCTTTTTCTCCAAATAAGAAAAAATCTTTTTATTTGAAGCTAAGCGTTGAAATGCTTCCTTAGCTTCATGGTGCAATGTATCAAAAGCTTCTTTTAATTCAGCATGAGACATACTTTGAGAATTTTCATATTTAGAGTGTTTTACCTCTTTTGCTTTGTTGTGGCGTGCCATAAGACAAAAGTTGACAGATTCACTTTCGTCACTCGAGGAGTCATCTTTCTCCGACTCACTATCGTTTTCCCAAGCGATGTATGCTCGCCGAGACTTGTTGGATTTTTGTTTGAGCGACTCTTGTCTTTATCCTTATCTTTGTCTTTCTTTAGGGATGGACAATCCGGCTTGTAGTGCCCGGATTTTCCACAGTTGTAGCACGTCCCTTTTACCTTGCCATTTCGATTTCCTTCGCTTCTAGATTGCTTCCTGAACTTGACTAGATTTCTATCCGAGTGTTGAATATCGTTCTTACAAACATATCTATTGTACCTCTTCACAAATAGGCCCATATCATCACCGGATTCTTCATCTTTGTCATCTTTGGCTTTATCATCACTTAGCTCTTGATGTGTGGACTTTGAACAAGAAGCCTTAAGAGCTATCGACTTCTTCTCCGTATCTTTTGCCTTCTCTTTCTTTATACTCTTTTCATGTTTATCCAAGCTAATTAGCACTTGCTTATGCTCACCGAGTTTACCAAAGAGTGTTGTGAGGTCTAGTGTAGCAAGATCATTGGCCTCCTTGATAGCGGTGACCTTCGGTTGCCATTCCCTGTTAAGACACCTCAGAATTTTGTTAGTAGAAACCTCATTTGGAATTGGTTTACCAAGAACATGCAATTTGTTGATGATGTGAGTAAATCGTTTTTGCATATCCGCAATGGTTTCCCCTTGCTTCATGTAAAACAAATCGAACTCTTGCATTAGTGTATTAATACGAGCCATCTTAACATCATTAGTGCCTTCGTGGGCTACTTGTAAAGCATCCCACGTTTCACAATGGGAGACTCGATAATACTCATCAACTCCCAAGGAGGAGATGATCATATTACGAGCCTTCCAATCATAGCTGTACTTTTTCTCGTCCTCCTCAGTCCATTGAGCTTCGGGTTTAGGAACAACAACGCCTTCCGCGTTAGTCATAGTAATTTCCATGGGACCGTTTAAAATAACGTTCCAAACCTTCCGATCTATGGAATTAATATGGACGTGCATACAATCCTTCCAGTAGCTATAGTTTTCACCTGTAAAAACTGGAGCTCAATTATAAGCCCCCTTAGGTTCGTTCGCCATGATCCAAGTAGTTTTACCGAAGCACCAGAATTAACCAGGCTCTGATACCACTTGTTAGACTATGGCTATGGATCTAGAAGGGGGTTGAATAGATCCTTCGAGTTTTACACGCAAAATTGAATTTTAAAAAAAAATTGTTTGAATGGAAGCTACCACTGGATTAAAAGTCTACAACGAACCTTCTACCAAAAGGATCGGATATGTGCGTATATATTGCGAATGAGTATGGAAGAGAAAATTTTAGTTTTATTAATGTAATTAAACGCAATCAACAAATTATAGCGTGTTTATGTATAATCCAAACCAATGAGGCAAACAATGAAACACAAACAGTGTTTGAATTTGCTTTGAGACAAATTATCAAACACTTGGTGTGTACAAACACACTAAGTGCAGAATTTCTATGGTTAGTAATTTCAAGCTGCTCCTAGATACAATTCAAGGAATTGTATCACTTTAACCAAACGATTTTTCAGCTCTAGATTACAACACCTCAGAAATTTAGACAACTTGAAAACTTGGCAAATTCAAACAATGCAGAAAAAGATAAAGAGTTAAAGGAGAAAGAGAACAAATGCGATTTGATTAGGCAGTTCCCCAATCGTCCTCGCTATGGGTACCTCTGCCCCCAATTCCGAACATGGAATTGAGATATATATATATATTATCATTGCAATTGTGTGTTTATACAAGAGAAAACTTATGAACAATTAAATCTTCGAACGTCTTCGAATTGTTGATGTAGAGCCTTATCTTCCCTTGATTCAAGACGAATCAAGTGCTTCGAATATGGTTGATTCAATTATCGTCCCACGCTACTAAACCGAAAGACAACACCGTTCTTCGGTTACCTTCACTCGATCAATTGCAATCTACCAAAGATTCGAACCCAGACCTCTCTTCTACGATCCTCCGATTACAGCTACTAAACCGATCTCTTCGGTTACCTTCGCCCGGATGAATCCTTGTAGAACGAAATGGCTTGTGCAAAACCCCCAAAATCCCTTTGGTTCTTGGAGGAGAAAACCCTAAGGTTTTATTCAAGAAACACCTACCACAAATCTCAACTCAGAAATGAAGATAACACTTCCTGAAATCTGAACCTTATCACTTCAAATCAATGAACACAACAAACAAAAATGGTTATGTGTAGTTGTTTGAATACTCAAAGAAGAAGATGAAGTTGATGAGAGAAATGGAATAAAATCTTCCACGTTTCTTGTTGCAGTTAAAAAATGAACTAACATGATATATATACTATCCTAGGTAATGATGTGGAGATAACCGAATTTTAAGATGAAAATACAAGTGAAAATATTGGCAGGAATCAGCGAGCGGTTGACCTATACAGAAGGTATAGGCGACCTGTGCAAGGCAGCGCGCACAGCTACGCAAAAATGCATACCATGCGTCGACCGGAACAGGGAGTGCGTCGACGCATACCTCCCAGTTTTCTACACTATCAAACGCAGACTGCATAGGTCGACCTAAGCAGGGTGATGAGTCGACTCATACCCTAGAAACATGCAAAAATCAGGATTTTGAAATTCCTAAGGTGTTGGGACATGTCTAATGAACCTAGATCATTTCTAATCATAATCAAACATATGTGCAATACTTAACCACTATTTCAAATTGAGTTTTTCATATAAATCACTATGTTCTAATCATGAAAGTTTTGACATCATTAAAAATAAAGTACATAGAGAGAATCTTCCTCACAGTATTGCTTTCGGATGACGATCTACATATCGTTCATCTAGCATACATTAGCACAAAGATCTATTGACCGGCCTCATTGTAGGGTAATTACTCCGTAAATTACTCGGAGATTGCTTAACATAGCGCAACATATGTCCCGTATCGAAAAACAATCAAGGATGGTTGATTATTTGTCTTTTGGTTCAAAACTTATGAAACTTGTTGTTAGGAGGCTTTGGTCTTATCAATCCTCTAATGAGTTTTCATTAACCTTGACCTAAGTGCATTATTCAATCATTATTGATCACTAACTTCTAACTTTTACTTTTACAATTCCTTCTCGCTCCCTATCTCTCTTTACTTTTATGCTCCATTATTATCATTATCATATCATGTTTATGCTTCCGCAATTTTTCCTTTGTTCGTTGGACACATGTTTATGCTTCCACAATTTTTCCTTTGTCCGTTGGACACATGTTTATGCTTCCGCAATTTTTCCTTTGTCCTTTGGACACATGTTTATGCTTATGCCTTTTTCTCTTTGTCCAATTGGACCAAAAAATTAATAAAGGCCAAAACCTCTAAAAAACTTGTGCTTCTAATCTTGGACTATGGTTACTATCCTTTGCAATGGACATGGAGTTTTGCACCTAGACCTTGGACTTCAATGTTATTCTTGGATCCTTGGACTTAGAACTAGGACCTTCTCCCTTTGCTTTGGAATTATGTTTCGAAGACTTTGAAGACTTGTGCTTTTGCTTGGTTTATGGTGAAGATAACTACATTTGTGGTTAGATCTTTCTTATCCTTAGCTTTTACTTTATGCACTAGGATAGTCACTTCTTCTCCTCCCCATTCTTCAATTTTCAAAACTCTCTCCCTTTTTCAAAACTTTCTTGATTTCAAACTATCACCTTTTTTCATAATCAAACCTTGACTTTGTCAAGTGATTTTACTCTTTTCCTTTCATTTCTTAACAAATGCTAAACTACATAAGCATATTGACACATTTTTCAAAAGACTTTAAAAAACATCAAACTCATCAAACTCTCTTTTTGTGCCCTTGTGCACCTTTCTCTTTCAAAACTTTTTCATAAGTTTAGACATGATTCATTTCTTTAAGCGAAATTATTCGTTTGGAAATGACGACTTGTCTTTACATTTTAAAATCAACCAAAACAAACAAATTTCATTCTTTGTACCACGAACTACGAGGTTTTTATCCTACATGCACTTCGTGGGTACGTAGGCATGAGGCGATAAGTCTCTCCAAACACAAAAATCTTAAAAACAATTTCTCTTCTCATCTCCTCAATCTCTTTTCAAACGAACTTTTTCAAACCAAACGCGGTAGATATTTCAAAAGGGTTCCTATAGAGTACTATAGACGTTTTGGGTAATAATACCTTCCCTTAACGTAACCAACCCCCCTTACCTAGACTCTGTTCACTTGTTCTTGTTTTAGAGCTTGTGTAGGTTTTGTTCGCTCTTTTTCTTTTCCTTTTTGGATAAAATAAAAGTGTGGTGGTGACTCTTGCTTTTTGAGTTAAGTTAATCAATAGCTTACACTCACGATTTTGCCGCTACAGAAAAAGTGGCGACTCTGCTAGGGAGAGAATCTCCCTTGAGGGGTTTAGCCCACTTTGATTTATTTACTGCTTTTTGTCTGATTTGTTTGTTACCTGTTTGTTCTGTTTGGGAGTACCTCTGTGTGTGTGAGATAGGTCCTATACCCGGACCAAAGTGTACTTTGAGATAGGAGGATGGTATAGTCAAGGGAGCTTTGAGGGAGTCGAATCTCGAAAAAGCAGAACTTGAGAATCTATCCACTCGGTGGTTGCCTCTTTGGAATTACTGATGTCGATCGAGCTATCGTTGAAGGCATTACTTTTTCCATAGAAGCCTATAACACTGAGGACCATAGTAACCTTTAACCCATCTTAGCCTTTTTAGGATCGTGGCGCGGAAGCTATGAGGATGCAAATCTGACTTAGCTGTTACGCGATGCCACACTCAGGTTAGATTCTCTTGAGGATAACTACCAACCTCCGAGTAAATCGGCGCGTTGGTGTGTCTGATAGTGGATTGTGGACCCTGGGCACTCTGTTAGAACCACTATTTTCTGCAGGTACAATGAAGACAAACCTTAGTACATACCTTTGTGGGTTGGTTTCTTAACCTTGACTCCATGCTCGTGACTCGAACCTTTGAACCCGTGTGCTTTGAGTGATCTTGTTTGTGGTTGTTGCATCCATGCACTCTTGCATCCATGAGCATACATATGCATTCTTCCAAGTCGACTCAGAAACTCATTTCAACTGTCTCTTTCTTCAGTTATCTGTTCACCATCAAGTTGTTTCCTCAACACAACTACGGAACTAGAGCTGTCGTCATATTGAGAATGGAAAACCAAGAACAACACAATGCCGAAGTCAGAATGGAAATTGATGAGTTGAAGGCCGGCATGACCAAACTCACAGAAATGATGCAAGTTCTGATTGCTAGAGGTGAACCACCTTAGAGGACTGTGATCTCTAAAATCTTACCTGCTGCTGTTGACCCTCCAGTGACTCAGCAACCAGCTTCTACTTGGCCAGAATTTGGGTTACCTCCGAATTACTCGCCACCCTTTGCAACTACTCTTGTGTTTGTCCCGTCTGTACTGCCAGTATCTTTGGCTCCATTGTTCACTGAACCTCAACCTGTTGTGCATTCTGTTGCTCAAGTTATTCCTGGGAATCCTCCTTTCGTGTACCATGCTGCTGGTCCACAATCTGAAAGTCAGGAAGAACCTGGATACACTGGAGAAGTCAGAGAGCAATGGCAAACTCTAGACAAAAGGATAAGAGTCATGGAAGGAAGTGATGTCTTTAGTGCTACCGCAATGGACATGTGTTTGGTTTCAGACTTGGTTATGCCTACAAAATTCAAAACTCCTGATTTTGATAAGTACAAGGGACACACTTGTCTCATAAGCCACTTGGTGATGTACTGCAGCAAGATGGCTGCTTATACCAAAAATGACAAACTGCTCATTCACTGTTTCCAAGACAGGCTGAGTGGGGCTTCACTGAAATGGTATATGGGACTTGAGAAGAATCGTATCCAAAGCTGGAAGGACTTAGCTGATGCTTTCTTAAAGCAATATAAGTACAATCTGGACATGGCACCTGATCGTCGTCAATTGCAAAATATGTCTCAGAAAGAAAAAGAATCCTTTAAGGAGTACGCTCAGCACTGGAGAGAGCTAGCTGCTCAGGTGGAGCCACCCTTGGCTGAAAAGGAATTGGCTGGATTGTTCATGGACACTCTTCAACCACTCTTTTGGGAAAAGATGATAGACAGTGTATCATTTGGTTTTGCTGACCTAGTCACTATTGGAGAAAGACTAGAAGAAGGTATCAAGAAAGGAAAGATTACTAATGCTAAAGCCTTTAGTGGTGCTAAAAAGTATGCTGGGAATTTTCAAAAGAAAAAGGATGGTGATACCCATGCTGTTTCAGTTGAAGGTAAACCTCATCGTAGGCAACAACAATATGTAGCTGCAGTTGCTCCTGTTGTCATTGATCAACCAGTTCAAGCTCCTTGTCAGGCTGTTAGACAGAATCAGAATCGCAATAAGGTTAACTTTGATCCTATCCTGATGTCTTACACTGAGTTGTATCCATGTCTTGTAAAGAAAGGTTTGATTACAATGAGGGATCTACCTCCTCCTCCAAATCCTCTCTCAGTCGGCTATAGGGTTGATCTTCACTGGGAGTTCCATCGAGGTGGGGTAGGCCATAACTTGGAAGGTTGCTATGCATTGAAAGCTAGAGTACAAGAATTGGTGAATTCAAAGATTCTGACTTTTCTTGATGACAATCCCAATGTTGTCAACAATCCTTTGCCAGAGCATGCCAAGTGAAGTTTGAGTCAGTTCAGACAGATCATTTCCTAAAGCCAGTGTTTCAGACAGGACAGCTCATCCTTGTTGCTGATTAGTCACTAGGCCTTGTTTCTTTCTGTTTGCATTTTTCTTTGATTGTATTGTTTATTTGCTTTCGAACTTTATTTGTACTTTCATGGTAATTTCAATGAAATGAGCATTGCAATGTTTTGATTCAATTCATTTATATCCACTGTGTGCATCTTTATGCTTTCTTTTTCACAAAAAAAAATATATTTCCTGTTCACTCTCTTTATCAAGCTTTTGTTTATGCAAAGATTGGAGGGAGGATGATGAAAACGAAATACCTGAAATTGCTGGATTGTATGCTTTTAATTGAAACTTGGCTGATGATGTACAGGCATTATTTCAACTCCCAAATACTAGAGAAATAAGGAAGTTAACCCCTTGTCAATCCTTTGAACCTAGAAGCTGGAGTTTCTTTCTGTACGAAAAAAACCCGCAATCTTAACCGGGGGATGGGTAGTTCTCAGTTAATTTGACTGTGTATTCAAACACAAGAGAATCATTGCAATAAAAAATTTTCCTTCGCACACATCAAAGAAGTGTCGAAGATGTCTTTCAAATCAAAAGCCAATGATGGTTCACCGTAATCATTAAGTCAGGCAGTCACCATCTTTCAAAAAAAATGAAAAAAAAAATCAAAAGAAAAGCCCACTGATTCAAAACCTATGAAGGAGACTTAGGCAAAAATTGGGGCATTCCGCTGACTGTAAACTCAAATGATACAGTTCAGACAAAATATAGGGATAACAAAAGAAAAATCAAGAGGTTACCAAAGTCCTCAAAGACCAAAACGAGTTGACTGAGGTCCTCATAAAAAACAACAAAATGTTGTAAGAGAAGTGATTTCCATCTCAAAAATCTCTTGAGCCATCATCATAACAGTGTTGCAATTCCAAAATCACTTGGAACCTGAATGCATAGTTTGAATTAACTGAGCATATGACTGAAGATCATCATGAAGAATGGGTTGGGTACAAATTAACTCCGAGCCTATATCCTTTGTTTCAAAAACCGTGAAACAAACCACGTTACAACTTTCAAAAGACCTAATTGAAGTCAGGTTTCTTTTGAAAGCATACTACAGCAAGGTTGCGTAAATTGACTCCTATGTTTGTTGCCAATCATTTGCTTTGATGTCTTACCTTTGCTTTCTTTTTCATTTTGTATGGCTAAACCGTCGTGTTTTGACAAGTGTTTCATTTGCTTTACATCAATAATATCATTTCAAAAATGATTTTTGATTTCAAAAATGATTTTTGATTTCAAAAATTGCATGAGCTTTGCATTAAAATTACCATGTTTGAATAATTTTATTTGCAGGCAAACTTTCCTCATAAAAAAAAATTCAAACTGTTGAAAAACTTGGTCATTGATCCTATCAGGGGCACATTACTTCCAGATCCTGTTGTGAATCAATTCAAGATTTGTTGCTCAGTGCAAGTTATTCTAATATTTGGTTAACTAGAAGATCTATTTCAAGACCCATACTGAGTTTAGCCTTCTCAACATTTGTTTCAAGAACTGAAGCCATGACCAGTCCATCCCCAGCAACTGAAGCCATGATCAGTTTATTCTCAACAATCATTTCAAGAATTAAAGCCATGATCAGTTCATTTTCCCCTGCAGCAGTCAAACTGAAGCTATGATCAATTTATTTTCACCAGTCAATCAATATGGGGGCAATCTTCTTCAAGAATCCTCAAGATGTCTTTCCTCAAAAGACTATCATCCTGATACAATTCATAAGTGTGATAGAGATGTGTTCAACATCTTTTCTCCAAGCAGAGTGGGCAGTGTTCCCTGTGTTGAGGAATCAGAGTCCCCTTTCTTCCCTCACAAAAGAGTTTATCTCAGTTGTCCCAATCATCTGCATTGCATACATAAATCATTCATATATCATACATAGAATGATTTTCATAGCTCGAAGTGTGTTTCGTGCTCATATGCATTTCCCGAGGTCCTATTGCTTTCAACATTTTACCTTGTGATCAAAGTCCAACTTACTTGGCGCCTACTAAAACTTTTACCTGCCTTTTCATTCAGTGTCATTCCTGAATGTTGTCGTTTACCTGTCTTCTTTCATTCCAGTGCTATTCCTGGATCTTTGTTTTTCTTTCACCCCAGTGTCATTCCTGGATGTATGCCTCTTGTTTCTCCAGTGCCATTCCTGGATATCTGTCTCTTTTGATCTCCATTGCCATTCATGGATACCTTGTTCCTCTTGTTTCTCCCAGTGCTATTCCTGAAAGTCTTTTCTCTTTTCTGTAATCCCCATTATATTTCTCTTGGATATCTTTTAGTGCCATTCCTGAAAGTTTTATATGTTCATTCAGTGTCATTCCTGAATGAGTTTTCTCCTTTACATTCAGTGTCATTCCTGGATGTCTTTCTCACTATCATTCAGTGCCATTCCTGAACGTAGTGATTTACCTTTACTTTCAGTGCCATTCCTGAAAGTTCTTTTCTCACTTCATCCAATGCCATTCTTGGATGTTGAGATTCTTCTGTCTAATGCCATTCTTGGACACCTTATCCTCAGCCAAATCCAATGTTATTCTCGGATATCTCTGATTGTTTAACCTATCCATCCAATGCCATTCTTGGATGTCCCCAGTGAAGTTTCAAATGGAAGTTTTGTTGCCCCATTCAATGCCATTCTTGAATGTTATAGCTTCTTTCATCTAATGCCATTCTTGGATATTTTACCCCCAATAGAGTGTTTTTCACCTCCATCCAATGCTATTCTTGGATGACGCTGCTGTTTTTACCAAAAAATTCTTGTTGTTGTCCAATGCCATTCTTGGACATCTTTTGGCATACCTTTTGTCTCGTTCGTAGTTTCCATCCAACGTTATTCTTGGATGTCACTACTTGTCTTCCCAGGGTCTTGTCCCTCTCTTTCCAACTATTGATGGATACTTCTTGTCACCTTGACAGATATCCAGAGATAGCTTGTGTTCCCCGACGTGTCTTTTCGCATCTTTTCTCTCAATTTACCGTAACTCTCTTGTTTCAAGTTTCCCCGCAGAGTGTTTTATCCTTTGCATTCATCTTGTGGCATCTTAGGGCTAAAAAATATAGCCTTTTGTATTTAAGTATCTTCATATCTCCCGATAGAAGAGACTTAAATATGGGCAGCTGTAAGACCCTAATTTTTGACCCCCTAAGATTCCACATATCATTCACATCTCATTTTGCATCTTTACCACAAACAAGATCACACATAGGTTCCCTTGTCCCTCTCATTCTTTGGGTTTATGCCTTGCAGGGATCGCCAGCATCTGTGTGTTTCTTATTTGCCTTTATTTATTTATGTTTACTAACCTTTAATTAAAATCCAAAAATATGTTTGTTTCTCTTTTACTAACTTTTTCAGGAAGGGAATCAAGGATATCAAATAGTCCCTTAGCTCAAATGAATTTCATCTGATAAAGTCAAAGTTGATATGCGAACAATTCAAAATCATCTGATCAAGAGTTCTCAAGTTTTTGATTGATTATTATTCCAGAGACTCTAAGGTTCATGTGTTTATTTCCATGCCTTCTTTGACAAGCAAAAGAATCGAGCCGAACCACAGCAGTGCACTCAAAAAGGGCATTTTTTCAAAATTTGCACTAAGTAACCGGTTACCCTATATAGAGTAATCGGTTACCCTCGTGAAAATTTGAAAAATGGAAGCAAATTCAAATTCAGTAATTTTCACACCAATTTTTATCATTTTGATCACATGTGCAATATTCTAGACCATCCCATTTTAATTCCCTACATCATCATAATTAATTCCTCCCATACACCTCCACTAATCACCACTCTTTTGATAATTTACCTCCAAATTCAAATTCCAAGCCTAATTTTCATTTCCAAACCAAATTCCAAACCACCAATTTTCCTAAGCCTAAATTCTATAAATAGAGGCTTCATTTCATTCATTTCACAAGCTTTTGATAGCCAAAAAACCTCTTGTAATTTCTCTCCCCAACCACAAATTTCACTAAAGCTCACTTTTCTTCTTTTGAAAGTTAACAAGAATTCACATTGAATCTTGTTCAACTTTGAGCTAAACCTTCATCCAAACTTGTTTTCTTTATCAATTCTCATAGATCAAGGCTTTGGTGTTTGGATCTTGAAGCAATTTGAAGGAATTTTTAATTTGAAGTGGTAATTCATTTTTCACCATTGTTGAAGCTTCATCTTCATCTTCCATAATGTAGATCTTTGGAGATCTTTGTTACTTGATCTTTTGGATCTTGTAATTGTGTTTAATTGCTGGTTTTTGCTGTTATTTTACTTAAAATTTCGTGCAATTTCAGTTCCATGATCACAAGGTGTTTGTAAAAAGGTTTGGAAGTTGATCATGCTGAATTTTGCACTATTTTTTGCTGCTCGTGCAGAGTAACCGGTTACCCTATATAGATTATAGAGTAACCGGTTACTTCAAAACAAAATGCATATTTTGCCTTGTTTTGGGGACTGTTTTGGTTCCTTTTCCATTTTCTTCCCTTTCCTTTTGTTCTTAGCCTTAGATCACATAATTTTGTTGCTTAATTTGGCTTTCTCTTCATCTATTTCTCTTTTCTTTTGATCGATGAAAGTCTTATGGATCTTAGAATTCCTTTGTTGAATTTTGATCAAGACTAGATCGCTACCTTCTTTTCTTTTCGTACGGTATTGCTTTCGAATGACGATCTACATATCGTTTATCTAGCATACATTAGCACAAAGATCTATTGACCGACCTCATTGTAGGGTAATTACTCCGTAAATTACTCGGCGATTGCTAAACATAGCGCAACATATGTCCCGTATCAGAAAACAATCAAGGATGGTTGATTATTTGTCTTTTGGTTCAAAACTTATGAAACTTGTTGTTAGGAGGCTTTAGTCTTATCAATCCTCTAATGAGTTTTCATTAACCTTGACCTAAGTGCATTATTCAATCATTATTGATCACTTACTCTAACTACTAATCACTAACTTCTAACTCTTACTTTTACAATTCCTTCTCGCTCCCTATCTCTCTTTACTTTTATGCTCCATTATTATCATTATCATATCATGTTTATGATTCCGCAATTTTTCCTTTGTCCGTTGGACACATGTTTATGCTTCCGCAATTTTTCCTTTGTCCGTTGGACACATGTTTATACTTATGCCTTTTTCTCTTTGTCCAATTGGACCAAAAACATTAATAAAGGCCAAAACCTCTAAAAAAACTTGTGCTTCTAATCTTGGACTATGGTTACTATCCTTTGCAATGGACATGGAGTTTTGCACCTAGACCTTGGACTTCAATGCTATTCTTGGATCGTTGGACTTAGAACTAGGACCTTCTCCCTTTGTTTTGGAATTATGGTTCGAAGACTTTGAAGACTTGTGCTTTTGCTTGGTTTATGGTGAAGATAACTACATTTGTGGTTAGATCTTTCTTATCCTTAGCTTTTACTTTATGCACTAGGATAGTCACTTCTTCTCCTCCCCATTCTTCAATTTTCAAAACTCTCTCCCTTTTTCAAAACTTTCTTGATTTCAAACTATCACCTTTTTTCATAATCAAACCTTGACTTTGTCAAGTGATTTTACTCTTTTCCTTTCATTTCTTAACAAATACTAAACTACATAAGCATATTGACACATTTTTCAAAAGACTTTAAAAAACATCAAACTCATCAAACTCTCTTATTGTGCCCTTGTGCACCTTTCTCTTTCAAAACTTTTTCATAAGTTTAGACATGATTCATTTCTTTAAGCGGAATTATTCGTTTGGAAATGACGACTTGTCTTTACATTTTAAAATTAACCAAAACAAACAAATTTCATTCTTTGTACCACAAACTACGAGGTTTTGATCCTACATTGCACTTCGTGGGTACGTAGGCATGAGGCGATAAGTCTCTCCAAACACAAAAATCTTAAAAACAATTTCTCTTCTCATCTCCTCAATCTCTTTTCAAACAAACTTTTTCAAACCAAAAGCGGTAGATATTTCAAAAGGGTTCATATAGAGTACTATAGACGTTTTGGGTGCTAATACCTTCCCTTAACGTAACCAACCCCTTTAACTAGACTCTGTTCACTTGTTCTTGTTTTAGAGCTTGTGTAGGTTTTGTTCGCTCTTTTCCTTTCTTTTTCTGATAAAATAAAAGTGTGGAGGCGACTCTTGCTTTTTGAGTTAAGTTAATCAATAGCTTACACTCACGATTTTGCCGCTACACCTAAAGGCTTCTGAATCTATATACGACCTATGTCTACCACAGTGTATCAAACCAATACAAAGGGAGACTTACAACACAAGAAAGCCTACGACTCTCAAAACCCTAAACCCTTATTTTCCTTTACAAAAGTGTTACAAGAGATTGGTTTTTCTGTCCTAGGTCTTGGTCTTCTTTTATATTCTTATGCTTCCTTGGGCTTCAAATCTTCTTTCCTTGATCCACTGCTAATTATGCCTTGAATCTTGGAACAGATTTAAAAGCAAAACCTGATGTGACAGTCATGATGTCGAGTCTTTATGCTGGGACATTTCATTCGACATCTTTGGTCTGGGGCAGAAATCTTCATGTTGGAACATCTTTCACAATATTATGTGTTACCAAAATTTAGTTAAATTCTTGGAGCTTTCAGGTGTAATTTAGGATTTTGGTGATGAGTTCTGCATAGGATAGAGAGCCATTTTATCTTTTGCTATCTAGCATATGGCGAAGAATTGTATCTACATAATTTTTAGGGACTTGATTTTCTAAGAACCAGACAACAGAGATATCTGATTTTGAAAGGGTGCTGTAATTTCCTTTCCTAGGGTGTAACACATGGTTTATATTGTAGTGGATTAATCTTACGTTTAGGAGAATAAGTCCTACATTGAATGAAGATGGAATAGGAGAGGTGGGATTAATAAAGAGTGTGTAACCAAGAGAGTTGGGGTTAAATTTGTTACCTTCATAATCTAACTGATCAAAATCTTGCTCAATGAAAGGTAGGTTGCACACTAGAGCAAAGTCTTCAAGAGACAATGTTATGGGGTATTTCTTGACTTCAGAGGAGATGATGCCATTGTTGTAGGAGAGATTTTCATAGAACACACTCACTAATTTTGGGCACCTCTCTTGAGGTTTCTAAAAGAGAAAGTTTCTTAACCCTGCAACATTGAAGGCTTCCATGAAGGAGAAATTTTTGAAGAGATCCTTAAGTAGTAAGTGTTGAAGAGGTCTATATTGGAATAGTAGAGGTTATAATTTATTTCTTGTGCTTGAGTGGAAAAGTCTTCAGAGAAATAAGACGATGAAGGTTGGGAAAAGCAGGTTCTTTTTGGGGCCATTTATAGTGGTGATGATGAATGAGTGATCTTAATGTGTTTTAATGCAATGAAAATGTAATAGAAGGATGAAAATTACCTCCTTTTATATCTTCTGTCTAATCGATTATCTAATAGATCAGAAATGGTAATATTTTACTTTTTTCCGTTGCAAGTATCTGTTTTGGTAATAATTCACCCAACTAGTCGTTGTGGTGAGCTCCAACATTAAAATTTTTGAATTTTCAAAGCATCTAATCGATTAAGTTAGCCCAATTCAACTTATTTTTATTTTTGGGCCTTGTGTTTTGCACTCTTGCTGGGTTTTATTCACACCTCTTGCTACAAAATACTATAATACTATTTTTATGGGTTAGAAACATTTAATTTGATGAGTAAAATATTTATAAATATTATTTTAAGGGTTTAATCATATTTTTCTGATTATTTCAACCTTAAAATAATTTTACCTCTCTTATTAAGTTATCTTAATAAGTATTCCCAAATGGAAGAAACCAAATGGTGTATCCTCCTCTATACATCGTTGGATGCACAAGTCAGTAGAATTACAAAAAAAAGTCCATTATAGACATATTCATTCAACTGATCATAACAGGTCATATGTTTTAAGATAGTCTCAAAGAAATGCTTTAATCACAACTGTTGGCACTTGTCATCATCGTTCATCTTCGGGATCTGAGACTTTGTATACTTCGAAGGTATATTGTTACTTTGCATTGCATTCAATGATGATTGTCAATAATTCCGAGCAACAAATCTTACCTGCAAAACACTAAGGTTTCACCTCTGATGCCCATATCTTTTTGGGTCCAAGTGCATTGGTCACAGAAGATCTAAGGTAGTCACCTTTGATAGAGAGATGTTCTCCCTTCTCTCTAGAAATATCTCCCCCAACCCCCTAGGGTTTTGTGGCCTCCTCCCACCTCCATGGTGGCTTTCTCCTTCCACCTCTATTGTGGCTACATCCCTCTCTTTTGAGAGCACTTTTTTCTCCATCCATCTTCATTCTCATATCCTCACCATAACAAAGTCTCTCACCGGACACCCTTTCTCTCCACCACTACCAACCGCCAAGCTTCCTTCTCTGTTTTTGCAGCCACCACCGACAAGTAACGATGAGTTAGTTATGAGTTTCTTGCACATTTCTTCCTTGTAGTTGTCCATACAGTTTCACTATCGGCATTGTTTCAACCACCACCGAAGCTGCCATGGTTGTTCTACTGTATGAGGTTTCATATCTTAATAGTGTTGTTTAATTTCGGCCACATATTTTCTATTCTATTTTATGCTATGTGTGTTTGTGTTTTAGTGGTAAATGTTGAACTCTTGGTGTTTGATAAAATGCCTCAAAAGAGTTGTGTGTCCTATAGTTTTTTATGTGTGTTTATGGGCACTTCATAGTGATTGAGGAAGGTTATGAGTCTAACATCCATTCCAACATTACTTATAGTCATCTATTAATTTGTGAATACTCGAGAAGGTTGGGTAATTTTGAGACCAAAGGAAGTCGAAAAGTGCATACACAAGTCAAAGAAATCATCCGTAATTGGACTTGGAAAAAGACAATGGATTCTTACTCCCGCATTGCCATTGATGGTGTTAGCAAGAGAGTGGGTTACTGGTTGAAATGTTGTTGCTTATAGTTTAGTTGTGCCTTAGCTTCTGAAAAACCTGTGTTTAATGTCTCTTATGTAGTGTTTTTTCTTAAAAGTACTTCTAGGATATGTATAGAGTATGTTCCATATCATTTTCCTCATGTTATTTGTAATTCTGACTAGTTTTATTAATGAAGCTATGTTTTCTATCCAAAAAAAAGGTAGTCACCTTTGGATCTTTTCAATTAAAACAAAAAGATTTAAAAATCTATTCTCGTACATAATTGAATTTATATGAGATGATTCTTTCTAGTTTCTCTTCCTAACATTTATACTATTTATTTTTAAATAGAATCTTTGACTAGATAAAAATTAGGTGAAACATTTTTTACCTTGGATGAAATTTTCTAAGGTTTCTTGTAAGCCAACTACTTCTTTTATTATATCACTTACATTCTATAAGCTTAGTTATATTTATTTTTGAAGGAGTTGATGACCTTCTTAAGATGCCTTAGAGATTCCATAAGATTTATGGTATGCTCTCCTAGTTTTCCATTTTCTTAGATTAAGTGTTTGCTAGTCGCGACTTTGTGTAATGGTCGGATTACTGCTGCAAGTATACAGCTTATCGCGTAGTCTTAAAAAGGTTGTCGAACCCACAGGGGCTAATAATTAACCTAGAGTGATCGATTATTGCGGTGTAAAGCTAAGGCTAGATTTGGCGGTAAAAGAAATTTGGTTATTAACGGGATTTGAAAAACAATAGTAAAGATGAGACCGGAGAATGATTTCCGTGCTCTTTGGGACTCCGTAAGATCCAAGTGTTAACAAAGGTCTTGAAATTGGTCTGAAGGATATACCAATTTAAAGGCTCGATCTCACGCTCTCGCGGTCTTAACCAAGCCACGCCTAATGACCCCAAGATTTTGCTCTCGCTCGCTCGGTAGTTAAGAGGCGCTTTTTGAAAAGTAACATAAACTAAATGAGTCCCTAAAGAGCTCTCGCTGCATTTAGGCTCAATGTCCGATGCCTACTATCCGGCAATTACCTCACGCTCTCGCTCTGTTGGACACGCCTCGGTGTGTTTCTCACTCTCGTGACGAAACACTGTTAAACAACCCCTCGCTCTCATGACAAGGCTGTCTAAATTCAGATTAGACACCAAAACTAGAATTTTAAAAACAAAAGTTAAACACTGAAGGTTCTGCAGAGTCCCGTCGGAACGACGGTCCTCAATCTACGGACTCAAAGCAGTTCTACTCAGACATGATTAAATCTAACACTAATGCATTAACATTTCTGAATTTTAAAACATACATATTGGTTGGTTCTTAATTAAGATTAGATTTAGGGTTTTTTATGCGGAATATAAATTATGTTGCATACAATTACAAGTAAACAAAATGCAGTAAAATAGACAAATAGTAAATAACCTGAAATGCGAAGTAATTAAATGGAGAATGAAACTTGTATTAAGCAAATGATCCAAGTGTACATCAACAACAGTAGAAACGAAAAGTACAACAGATGTATCAATCTCTCGATGTGAGCGATTGATACTATGGAAAATGATATAAATGGTTAGGCTAGAAATTTCGGCAGCGCTTCCGCAAGGTTCTTGGATTCTCTAATACAGACCTCTGGTGCTCTATATATAGAAAAAATCTGGCTCCAAGCAGTTAAATTCGAAATTTGAAAACTAAACTTGCAACTGCCATAACTGCATCAAGGAAACTGCTCCCGCGTATAATGGTGGTTGCCTTTCCTTTAAGTGTTTGAATTTCCCTCCTTTCTGATATGGCGAGCGCCATTCAGTTGAACTGGGGGGAATGGCGAACGCCTTTCATCTGGAAGAGGCATAATCATGCAATTTCTCCACTTTTCTTCTCTTTTGAGCTCAAATCTTGGTATTTTCTTCTATGAGTTGATATAGGACCTGTAAATGGAAAAGAAACGAAAACATAAGCAAACAATACACGAAATGACAATGACTCGATAAAAATACGATAAAACATGCACGAATTGAATCGAATTAAATGATACGGAATCGAGTCATCAAACTCCCCCACACTAAGGCTTTTGCTTGTCCTCAAGCAAACTCCCAATGTAATAAAACAGTAAGCATTATGTTTCGACTCTTAGGCACGACAAAAATAATCTAAGCACAAGATTGCTAGGCTACAGTGAAACGGATAGGTACTGAATAGTGAAAACAAGGATACCGTTACTGCCAATGGTATGCAAACTCCCAATGGAAAACTAGGAGAGCATACCATAAATCTTATGGAATCTCCCAATGTATAGGCAGTATCATTACTGCCATTGCCACCTATTTAGACTTAGAGGCCGATTTAGAGAACGAAGAGAGCATGCCTTGTCTCTATGCAAACGCTTGACAAGCCGCGCATTACGGCAAAAGTCAATGTCGGCATAGAGACAAGGTATGCTCTCTTCGTTCTCTAAATCGGCCTCTAAGTCTAAGCAGGTGGCAATGGCAGTAATGATACTACCTATACAGATGGAACCGCCGACTCTGTTTGCTACACTAATGAAGTGGGCAAGAAGGAACGGTGTAGGATTTACACGGGTCTGGAAAAGTGCACAGTGGATAAAGAACAAATCCTTAGAATTCACGTTTCCTGGGTTTTCACGGCCGAAGATGGTGGAGGCGAGGGTGCGGTGAAAGTAGCGAATAGTAGGGTTATGGATGGTCGTGGCTTTCAAGCCCTCCCATTTGGTGGCTCTTGTGTTGGTTATTTGATGCCAGAATTGGAAGGCTTCTTCCTCCCAATCACTGTCCAAGGGTGCTTGAGTCGCAAAACCCTCACCGGTAGGAAAACCAAAGTATTCAGCTATCTGCTCATGAGTGAGCGAATAATCAACGTTAAACATCCTGAGGTAAATGGTTCTGGTAGTGCAGCTAAGGTCATGGACGTATCGGACTGAACTAAGAAACTCATAGGTAAGTCTAACGGAAGAAGGATTAAACATAGAGCAGAATCGGGTCATACCTAAGTTCATGAGCATCCACGAGACGCTATCATAAAGACCCAAGGTACGAAGAGTTTCGGGCTTTGGATACCTCGTGGCGTATATTGGCCTTTTGGATACTCGGTGGAAGTTGGAACGCATGGTGGCTCCAATTTCTCCGTCGGGGAACTCAATGCCCATGTAATCTATTTCTTGGTTAGCAGCCATGGTTGTTTCTTAGGAAGATAGTGGTTGTGGGAATTTTCTGAAGTGGGTAGAGAAATGGATAGTTGGTATGAGAAAGGTAAATGGTAATGTGTGGTTAGGGGTGTTTATATAAGGATTTAGTGGATGAATATGGATAGATGGAGTTAATGTGGGATGATGAAGGGTTTACTAGGTACTTAGGGGGTCTAGGAACATGCAAGAGTGTAATGAATGGCAGTAAAGGAGGCAAGGGCGCGTTTCACAAAGAAAAACGCGTGTTCTGCCAATTCGAATGCACGGTGAGCGCCTTTATGCATATGGCGACCGCCATTTACTTTCAGGCACGCCTTTTGGTTTTTGTTTTTCTTTTTGGCTTGCAAAATGCAAATTAGTCATTAATTTTTTTGGTTTTTGGTTTTTCTTGACAAACCTAGGTTTGCTAAACATTAATAACAAGTTAAGTAAGGATTTAAAACACTAAAAATAAGAATTTAAAGAGAAACTTACATTAAACGAAACTGAAATGTCTTACAATTACGCGTCGGCATCCCGACGGTACACAGTGGAATGGAAATTAACAATTCAAATGATACAAGAAGGGGAAACACCATACATGCAAACAAACTATCCTAAGAAAACAGGGAAATAGGTGCGGCTATGGATCATCCATGATGTTGTCTAAGGGAGTAGACAATTTGGAACATGTGGTCCAACTCCTCATGTACCATATCCATTAGTCCAATGAAGTCGACTCTGAGAGAGGAAATCTCATCTCGGAAGGAATTCACTTTAGCTTGGAGGGCATTAATAGCAGCAGCTACATTCAAAGGTGGTATATCAGGATCGACCTCGGAATCTTGAGTGGCCTCGGCAGACATAATGGTATCTCGGTTTTTGTAAGCCTGAGGAGAGTCGGGTGGAGTTAGAAACTCATTGACGACCTCCAAATCATAGAGCCAATTGTCCTTATTGTGCACACTGGTCTTTTCATGGTTGGGTATGGTGAAAGCATGGAATACAGCATTATCGATAAGTAACTCGAATTCAACCGGGCCAAGATTAGCAATAATGCCTCTGTTGAAACAAAAACTAATGTCCATCGGGCGGAAACCACCGAATGCAAAGGAACGGTTCAGATGGTACCTCATCCCAATTGCATCAGCAATCATAGTCACCAGCCCACCTATCAAGATTGGTTCAAAGGAATCACGGGCAATACGACTGAAATTAGCAAGCAAATACGGGGCTGCATTGACAGGCTTTCCCTGGGATGCGCAGAGCATGATATATAGCTCATCCCTCGACACAAATGTAATGTTATCTTCTTTGCCAAAGAAGGTGTGAGCAAGAACCTTATGGAAATATCTCCATCCAGGGTTGTGGATGCTTTCGGAGAACATAGCATCAGGTTTGGCATTACCGTTTTCGGTTATGGTACCCCAGAAATATTGAAGATCATAGCTAGTGAAGGCATCAGCAGGGGTTTTGGTCACAACATCGGGTTCATTAGGAAAACACAATAATTCAGCGAATTCATGGTGGGTGAATCTGTACTTGTTTCCAAATAACCTGAAGGTGGCCAATCCACGGCCAAATTCGAAACCACGGGTGGCATCATAATAGAGGAAGCTAAGGAACTCCAATTTCAGGCTACGGTAAGCTCTAAATCTCTTCTCTAAAGCAAAGTGAGATCAGCCTATCTGGCTCAGAAGGAAAACAACACTGTCTCGGATGCTAAGGGTTTGCATGGCCGAGTCGTCAGGATAGATGGACAGACCAAAGTCTCTTTGAGACAAAGCCTCAAATCGACGCCTCTAGACATCGTTCCTGAAAATAACGGCAAGGTTTTCAAAAGTCTGCATGGTAGCTGGTCAAAGGTTTCCTAGAGAAGGGTCTCCTGAAAATTGAAAAACATTACAATATTAGGGGAATAATACTATTAGCTACGCGTTAGTAAGATAAAAATATTAATAATAATCATAATAATAATAATAATGATAGAAGAAATAATGAGATGCAACAAACAGTGATGCATATTACATAGATTTTATACTAAACATGTATGCAGTGTCCTAAAACTAACAAAGTAAAATAGAGGATAAAATAAAAACTAAAGATCGTGGTTTAGCTTCCACAGAGCGCTTTGTTTAATGTCGGAAGCTCGATATTAGAATTGGAAAGGGCATAATTTGTCGGGAAGAGCGGGAAGTTCTTCCAACTTGTAATTATTGACGAATTCCTTGTTTTCTACTAAGTGGTAGTGCTTGAGTCTTTGGCCGTTCACAAAGAACGTCTCATTCGACTTTCCTCTAATTTTAACTGCTCCACTTGGTAGGACTTGTGTAACTTCGAAAGGACCAGACCATCTAGACCATAATTTTTCTGGAAAGATTTTAAGCCTAGAGTTAAAGAGAAGAACTATATCTCCTTTGTTAAACTCCTTCTTTGCTATTATTTTATCATGCCACTTCTTGGTTCTTTCTTTGTATATTCGGGCATTTTCATAGGCATCTAGTCTCAGTTCTTCTAGTTCATGGATATCGAGAATCCTTTTCTCGCCTGCTGCCTTATAATTCATATTCAGGGTTTTAATGGCCCAATAAGCTTTATGCTCAAGTTCCACATGCAGATGGCATGACTTTCCATAAACTAGTTTGTACGGTGTGGTTCCTATGGGGTTTTGTAGGCTGTTCTGTAAGCCCACAGAGCTTCATGAAGTTTAGTAGACCAATCCTTTCTAGAGGTTACAACGGTTTTTTCTAAGATTTGCTTAATTTCCCTATTCGACACTTCTACTTGTCCACTAGTTTGAGGGTGATAGGGTGTTGCTACTCGGTGTCGTACTCCGTATTTAAGCAATAGCCTCCCAAAAACATTCGAAATGAAATGGGATCTGCCATCACTAATGACAATTCTTGGTACACCGGATCTGGGAAAGATTATGTTCTTGAAAAGTTTTAACACCACTCGCGCGTCATTTGTAGGCGAAGCTATCGCCTCAATCCATTTTGATACGTAATCAACTGCGACGAGTATGTATTTGTTTCCAAAAGAAGATAGAAAAGGTCCCATGAAATCAATTCCCCATACATCAAAGACTTCGACTTCCAAAATTCCCCTTTGCGGCATCTCATCGCGTCTAGAAACATTTCCAGTGCGTTGGTTCCGGTCACAGTTCATAATGGCAATGTGAACGTCCTTCCAAAGGTTTGGCCAAAAGAGGTCAGATTTTAATATCTTTGTGCATGTTTTTGATGTACTGGCATGTCTTCCGTATGGTGCAGCATGGCATTGGGATATGACATCCTCTATTTTCGATTCAGGGACACATCGACGAAATATTCCATCGGCTCCTCTCTTGAATAATAGGGGTTCATCCCAGTAATATTGTTTAAGATCATGGAAAGTTTTCTTTTTCTGTTGCTATGTTAGATCTGGTGGAAGCACTTTGGCTGCTAGGTAGTTGACAAAGTCAGCATACCATGGTAATGTGGTTTTTGTATAGATTGCTTCTACTACTTCGCTTGTCTCTACATCGTTAAATAGCAAGGAACATTCTACAGTTTTGCTTTCCCTTTCCAACTGGGCTACTAGTCTGTCGTAAGGAAAATCATTGTTTATAGGCACTCCCTCGGGCTTTAGATCCTCAATCCTAGAGAGATGATCTGCTACCACGTTCTCTGTACCTTTCTTATCTTTTATGTCCAGATCAAATTCTTGCAAAAGTAAAATCCATCTCAAGAGTCTTGGTTTGGCATCCTTCTTAGTCAACAGGTACCTAATAGCGGCATGATCGGTATAGACAATAATTTTTGCTCCTACCAGATAGGAACGAAATTTATCTAAGGCGAACACAATAGCTAGGAGTTTCTTTTCTGTGGTCGCATAGTTCATCTGTGCGTTGTCCAAGGTCCTACTCGTGTAGTAAATAGCATGAAGCCTTTTAGCCTTTCTCTGTCCTAAGACAGCGCCTACAGCATAGTCGCTAGCGTCGCACATTATTTCAAATGGTAAACTCTAATCAGGTGGTTGCATTATTGGTACGGTAATGAGAGCATTCTTCAGATGTCCAAATGCTTTCAAGCATTCTCCATTGAATATAAATTCAGCTTCTTTCATCAGTAGTCCAGTCAATGGTTTTGTAATCTTAGAGAAGTCTTTAATGAACCGTCGGTAAAAACCAGCATGTCCTAAAAAGCTTCGTACTTCTCTAATTGTTTTTGGTGGTTGAAGGTTTTCTATGACTTCTATCTTTGCTTTATCTACTTCAATACCTCTATTGGATACTACATGTCCAAGAACTATACCTTGTCGCACCATGAAATGGCACTTCTCCCAATTTAACACAAGGTTCACTTTGACGCATCGTTCAAGTACCATCTCGAGGTTTGACAGACAGTGTTCAAAACTTCCTCCACATACAGAGAAATCGTCCATAAAGACTTCCATTATATCGTCTATGAAATCAGCAAAGATCGATATCATGCATCTCTGAAATGTTGCAGGAGCATTACACAGTCCAAATGGCATTCGACGATAGGCAAATGTGCCATAGGGGCAAGTAAATATGGTATTCTCTTGGTCATCAGGATGAATAGGTATTTGGAAAAATCCTGAGTATCCGTCTAAGTAACAAAAATATGAATGTTTAGCTAGCCGTTCAAGTATTTGGTCTATGAAGGGTAAAGGAAAATGGTCTTTTCGAGTAGCCTTATTCAGCTTTCTATAGTCTATGCACATCCTCCATCCAGTTTGAGTTCGTTTGGCTACGGACTCGCCTTTTTCGTTAGTTACTATCGTAACACCACCCTTCTTTGGTACGACATGCACTGGGCTGACCTATTTGCTGTCAGATATCGGATATATGATTCCTGCTTCCAATAGTTTTTGCACTTCTCTCTTCACTACATTGCTTAGGACAGGGTTCAACCATCTTTGATGCTTTCTGGATGTCTTACAGTCTTCCTCCATCATGATGCGATGCATACATATAGAGGGACTTATCCCTTTTAGATCGGAGATGTTATATCCGAGAGTTGTGGGATACTTCCTCAAGACTTCCAATAATTTCTCAGTTTCTATTTGTCCTAAATCAGCATTAACTATTACTGGTTTTTCAAGTTCAGTATCCAGGAATTCATATCTTAGATCTTTGGGTAATGTTTTGAGTTCTACAGATGGTTTCTTTGGGCAAGGCATTGGATCGGGTGTGAGTGCTAGGCATTCTCTTAGACTGTCATCTTCATACAAATCACGCCAGTTATCGTCTTCAAATATTGGAGGGGCTGGAATCTTTAGTACTTCCGTGTACCTCATCGGTTCCTTCTCCATTTCTCTGACGCATTCGTCGATGACGTATAGAAAACAGCATGAATCGTCTAAAGCAGGGGCTTTTAGGAATTAGGCTAAGATAAATTCGACTTTTTCTTCCCCTACTTCGAAATTTAACTTCCCCTTCTTTACATCTATTATAGCTCCAGCTGTTTCTAAGAACGGTCTACCTAAGATGATTGGTATATTAGAATCTTCCTTAATGTCCATTATCACGAAATCTGTTGGAATATAAAACTGACCTATGCGAACTGGCACATTTTCTAGCATACCTACTGGATATTTCACAGAACGGACTGCGAGTTGTAGCGACATCTTCGTTGGCCTCAAGTCTCCTAATTCAAGTTTCTTACATGTGAATAGGGGCATTAGGCAAAGACTGGCTCCTAAGTCGCATAACGCTTTGTCTATGACAGTCTTTCCGATTACACAAGGTATGGAAAAGCTACTTGGATTTTTTAGTTTAGGAGGCATGTTATTTTGAAGTATGGCACTACACTCAGCAGTGAGCATAACGGTTTCGTTATCTTCTAACTTTTTCTTGTTTGATAGGATCTCTTTAAGGAACTTGGCATATGAGGGCATTTGCGTAATAGCTTCTGTGAAAGGTATCGTTATATTCAGTTGCTTTAGAAGCTCTACGAATTTCTTAAACCGTCATTCGTTTTTGGATTTAGCTAGTCTTTGGGGATAAGGCACAGGTGGTTTATATGGTGGCGGAGGCATATAAGGTGTTTCTTTCTCTGTGGTCGTTCCGCTTTCATCTTCCTTCTCCATGTTAGGTTCTTTTATTTTCTCAGTTCCCTTTGGTAAATTTTGGTGCATGGCTGAATTTTGGAATCTCGGGTCAACAGGTCCATCGTACTCTGTTCCGCTTCGCAAAGTAATAGCATTAGCATGACCTTTTGGGTTTGGTTGTGGTTGGCCAGGAAATGCTCCAACTGGGGCTGCGTTAGTTGATTATTGTTGGGCTACCTGAGAAATTTGAGTTTCTAACATTTTGTTATGGGTAGCCATAGCATCAAGCTTGCTTGACAATTGTTTCATCAATTCACTCGTGTGAGCATTTTGATTCGCGAAATCCCTATTTTGCTGAGCCTGAGCATTCATAAAGTTTTCCATCATGATTTCCAGATTTGATTTTTTTGGTAGAGGTGGAGCGGGTTGCGCTCCTTTCTGAAATCCAGGTGGAATAGCAGGTGCTGGGTTAGGTGGATTCAAAGCATTGTTATTCTTATACAAAAAATTCAGGTGATTTCTCTAGCCTGGATTGTAAGTGTTTGAATACGGGTTCCCTTGAGCGTAGTTCACTTGGTCGGTAGGAGTACTAGCCAACACTTGACATTCAGCGTTTGTATACCCAGGGTTTCCGCATATTTCACAACTACGGTAGCTGCTGGAGGTGTTATTGCTAAACTTTCCATCTTTTGAGCAAGCGCGTCCACTTTAGCATTGACTCGGTCTATACCTTTAACTTCATGCATTCCTCCTTTCGGAGTAGGTTTCTCTATATCAGCGCGTTCACCTCCCCATTGGAAATGGTTTTGAGCCATAGTCTCTATGAGTTCATAAGCTTCTGCATACGGTTTATCCATTAGAGCACTGCCTGCAGCAGCGCACAGATTCATTTTGGTATTGTACAGTAGCCCGCCGTAAAAGGTATGTATTATCATCCATTCTTCAAGTCCATGGTGTGGGCATAACCTCAACATGTCCTTGTATCTCTCCCAAGCATCGAATTAAGACTCTTTATCCTTTTGCTTAAATCCGTTAATTTAGGCTCTCAGCATAGCGGTCTTGCTTGGTGGGAAATGTCTGGCTAAGAAGACTTTCTTCAACTCGTCTCATGTCGTCACTGAGTGGGATGGTAGAGACTGGAGCCAAGCCCTTGCTCTATCTCTCAATGAGAACGGAAAGAGTCTTAGTATGTTTGCTTCTTCACTAACTCCATTGGCTTTCACGGTGTCTGCATATTGTACGAATATTGATAAATGAAGGTTCGGGTCATTCGTAGCATTACCTGAGAATTGGTTTTGTTGAACTGCGGATATTAGCGAAGGTTTCAGCTCGAAATCATTACAGTTAATAGTTGGGGCAGTAATGTTATTATGTGGTTCATCTTGCGACGGAATAGCAAAATACTTTAGAGGACGTTTTTGTGGGCCATCTGCCATGTTTTGTTCTGGTTCTGATTCGGCTTCCGAATCTGAGTAGGGAATAAGAGGATCTGGGATGTTATATCTAAGAAGGAATTCGTTAATTCGGCTTCTCAGAAGTATGTAACGTTCGATTTCGTTGACTGGTTGCTCCAACTCTTCGCCTTGTGAGCGAGTGTTTGGCATACAATTAACGAATCGAAAAGGAAAAAAATAAAAAGTTGCCTTAGTCTATACTGTACAACAAAAGTATCACAATAATGACTAAATTGAGTCCCCGACAACGGCGCCAAAAACTTGGTCGCGACTTTGTGTAATGGTCGGATTACTGCTGCAAGTATACAGCTTATCGCGTAATCTTAAAAAGGTTGTCGAACCCACAGGGACTAATAATCAACCTAGAGTGATCGATTATTGCGGTGTAAAGCTAAGGCTAGATTTGGCGGTAAAAGAAATTTGGTTATTAACGGGATTTGAAAAACAATAGTAAAGATGAGACTGGAGAATGATTTTCGTGCTCTTTGGGACTCCGTAAGATCCAAGTGTTAACAAAGGTCTTGAAATTGGTCTGAAGGATATACCAGTTTAAAGGCTCGACCTCACGCTCTCGCAGTCTTAACCAAGCCACGCCTAATGACCCCAAGATTTTGCTCTCGCTCGCTCGGTAGTTAAGAGGTGCTTTTTGAAAACTAAGATAAACTAAATGAGTCCTTAAAGCATTCTCGCTGCATTTAGGCTCAATGTCTGATGCCTACTATCGGGCAATTACCTCACGCTCTCGCTCTGTTGGACATGCCTTGGTGTGTTTCTCACTTTCGTGACAAAACACTGTTAAACAACCCCTCGCTCTCACGACAAGGCTGCCTAAATTTAGATTAGACACCAAAACCAGAATTTTAAAAACAAAAGTTAAACACCGAAGGTTCTGCAGAGTCTCGTCGGAACGACGGTCCTCAATCTACGAACTCAAAGCAGTTCTACTCAGACATGATTAAATCTAACACTAATGCATTAACATTTCTGAATTTTAAAACATACATATTGGTTGGTTCTTAATTAAGATTAGATTTAGGGTTTTTTATGCGGAATATAAATTATGTTGCATACAATTACAAGTAAACAAAATGCAGTAAAATAGACAAATAGTAAATAACCTGAAATGCGAAGTAATTAAATGGAGAATGAAAGTTGTATTAAGCAAATGATCCAAGTGTACATCAGCAACAGTAGAAACGAAAAGTACAACAGATGTATCAATCTCTCGATGTGAGCGATTGATACTATGGCAAATGATATAAATGGTTAGGCTAGAAATTTCGGCAGCGCTTCCGCAAGGTTCTTGGATTCTCTAATGCAGACCTCTGGTGCTCTATATATATATAAAATCTGGCTCCAAGCAGTTAAATTTGAAATTTGAAAACTAAACTTGCAACTGCCAGAACTGCATCAAGGAAACTGCTCCCGCGCATAATGGATGTCGCCTTAGGGCAAACGGCGGTCGCTTTTCCTTTAAGTGTTTGAATTTCCCTTCTTTCTGATATGGCGAGCACCATTCAGTTGAACTGGGGGGAATGGCGAACGCCTTTCATCTGGAAGAGGCAGAATCATGCAATTTCTCCACTTTTCTTCTCTTTTGAGCTCAAATCTTGGTCTTTTCTTCTATGGAGCTGATATAGGACCTGTAAATGGAAAAGAAACGAAAACATAAGCAAACAATACACTAAATGACAATGACTCGATAAAAATACGATAAAACATGCACGAATTGAATTGAATTAAACGATACGGAATCGAGTCATTATTTGCACACATTTAACAGCTATGCATAGGAAAGTTTGATACCTGGAACAGTGTTTTCCTTGTATGATACCTTTAAGAATATTTCATCATCTTCGTTGTAAGATGGTTCTTTTAGATTTCTTCCCGAGGTTGATATTTCTTCTCCTCTTCTTTTTTCGGGTATTGAAGAAATTTCTTCATCTTCTTTGTCATTTCTTGAGCAAGAGGATCCCCCATTTGATGTTGAATTTTCTGAGGATCGTTCAACTACTGAGTGTGTTCTTTCGAAGGATTGCACATGAGTTTTTCGCATCTTCAAAAACACGATCCTTGAGGCATTCGTACGCTCATGGAAAATAAAAAGCAAAGGAGACTAAAAAATTTGCAGCAACACATTTTGACCCTATATCATATCACCATCTTCTTTTAGGCATATTTATATGTCAATCTCAAAGCTTCATGAAAAAGCACAAAATGTGACAAAAACAACTCTCAAACACATTCGTTATAAAAGCTCTCACTCACTGAAAATAGAAGGAGGTAAATTTTTTTTTTAGAACCAAACTCTTCCCATCATCAACAAAATAACATCACATCCTTTGTATTTTTTTAACTACTGATTCTTTCCAAAACTTCCTTTTCTTCTTTCTTCACTCCAACCACACTTCATCAACTCCAAACACCACCATCCTTCATTCCAAGCCACAATCTTATGTTTAAACATCACCAATAAAACTCTATCATCGCACCATCTCTTTCATCCCTCTAACAACCTATGTTCCGACGTGAAGTCGCCATCCTAAACACAATGCACACACATCTCCGCTCGCCACCACCATTAAACACAACCTCATGGCTGTTCCATCATCATAATCTCCAAAATACAAGTCATCGCCTTTCCCTCACGAGCTTCCTTCCACCATCCACCAAGAACTCCATCGAAACACTTCACAACACACCTTCAAACAGCTAACAACATTGCACCACCACCATTATCAGCCATCATCACCATCAACACACCATCATCACCACCTTGACCGATCCAGAACAACAACATCAACAAGAATACTAAACCTCACTCCCCACACGACGCACCACCAAACCGCTCCTCCACACAACAATCGTTGTGACGGAAACCACCATCAAAATATACCACCACGCGATCAGTTTTTCACAAATGCCTTGCAATTTCGGAGTTACAAATTTCAATTTAAACTTCAAAAATTGCTCAAGCGCATAAATTTATGTTGATCGGCCTCAGATAGGGTTGATTCCTACATGAATCGCCTTATAATTGTTTAATATAACGCTAAATTCTTTAATTTTTTTATTGTTTTGTTTATCTGTAAAAACATCTTTTGAAAGCCTTGGTTTTTCACAGATGTGATGCAATTTTGGAGTTAAAATTCAATTTAAACTTTAGAAATTTCTTAAGCGCATGAAGTTTTGTTGACCGACCTCAGATACGGTGATTCCTACATGAATTGCATTACGATTGCTTAACATATCGCTAAATTATATAGTTCAAATTTCTGATTTTTATTTCGAGTTCCTTGGCTTTCTCTTGGGCCTTCTTACAACAAGATTCTTTTATTTACAATTGTCTTTCAAAGCTTGCATTGTTAAATTACCACATTGTATATCCCCATTCGACAAAGTTGTACCCCCATTTCCACAAAGATGTAATAATTTTACCACTTTCTTTACTGTTTCATTATCTTGATTGATTGTTAATACAAAGATTAAAATCAACAACTTTCTAAAAAAAACAGATACTCAATCCAACGTCGAGTCTTTTTCCCAAATCAAAATCGTTTCCACCTCTCAAGCATTTTTTTGACCCTTCGATCATTTCATCCCATTTCATTTCAAACGCAAATAAATATCTTGATCCACATGTGGCTCTCGAATCTGCAAGTGTAAAGTACACATAGATGAATGTAAAAAACTGAAAGATCTTTGATGCCACACGCTCATCATAATCCTGACTAGTTGGAGGAACTCCTGACTGCTGCTGCGGTGGTACTGGCTGCTCTGGTGGTAGTGGTGGTTGTGGTTGTTGTGCACCAATTTTGGGCATGCAGTGGATCTGTATCCAAATATCAGTCATGACACCTTTAATGGTCTTGTGAACCACGTCAGGTATCAAGACACCTGCCTGAGTGCAAAGGCCCATAATCAAACCTGGAAAGACTAAAATAGAAGGAACCTTGGTACCCAAACGGTGACCACTAGAGGCAGTAGCTTGGATCTCATCAGAGATGATCCTTACTACATCAATCTGCCTCTCATCCAAAATGTAGTAAATCATGCATGCTATATCCAGAGGAATAGAAGAAGTGTGACTCCTAGGCCTTATGTTGTGAAGGACTAGAGTCATCAAGATCTGTGCAGGGTTGTTCATGTCACCTCTCTTCAGATGCTTCGGCCTACCTGTGGCGTTCAGCTCGAAACCCCTAACAGGATGAACTAATGCATCACTCACATTAGCAAAATTCCAGTTCTTCCTTGCTACCCTCTTATAATAAACACATTGCTCACCCTCAGCCAACACCAACGGGTTACCCAAATAAGCATCCATGGCAGCCTGTGAAAAAGAAACGTGCTTACCTCACACAAATGTCATGAAAGAGTATACTTGACCCTCAACCGGAATAGCATTCGCGTGGAATTCATGAATGATCTCATAATTCAGCCGGGTGGGTGGAGTAAGCAAGGTTTCCCAGCCATGATTCTTAATTATGTTGAGGCAGCCTCTGTAGTTACCCTGAGGGTTTATCCTAAAAATCCTTTCAGTCCATATACTATTTCGAGTCAGCTCAAGGTAACGAGCCTCTTACTCAGCTCCAAGGAACTTAATCGTGTCATACGCGGTTGGCTCTTGCCTCTGTTGTGGTCAACGGTGAAACAAGCACGTTTTGGAGCCATCTGCAAAATAAGTAGACCAAACAGCACCAAAAACATCAAACAACCAGCCCATAAATTCAGAATAATTCACATGCAACTGTACGTCATCACAAAACATGCAATCAGGCAAGGGATTAATTAAAAACAAGAATTCTGATCCCAAGGGAGTGCAGCTAGAGCGCGCTAAGAGCGGTTGCACATGCAGGCAAAAAAATGCCTCTGCAGCCAACCTGTTCCCTCACAATAAATATCCTAAACATTAATCAACTAAACAACAAATATGCACCAAAAAACAATATAAAAAAACAAGCAATAGACCAAAATAAAAAATATGGCATAGATGAGCGCGCTTAGCGAGCTCAAAGCGCGCTAAGCGTGGTTGCGAATATTTGGGAAAAAATCCCTCTGCAATCACCCCCAACCATTCTAATTAACACTTGGACAACATGCACACACAACATAATACTGAATCACAGATATCTTAACAACAATCAATTCCCACTACATTGTTTAAACTGAAAACCTAAAAAACAATACAATCCTATCATTTCTCCCTAAGATTTTACAAAATCAGTTCCACACAAACATACCCTATAATGTTATTTCCTACTCAATAACACCAAACCCTAACAGCATTTTTTGTCTAAGTAATAAAACAATGGAAATGAACAAACCTGGAAGTAGAGCAATGAGATGAAAAAGACAGAGAAACTGTTACTTCAGAAAAATGGTACAAGAGAGAGCTTGTGAGAAGTGCTTGTGCTAGGGTGAGAAGGAAATAAGGAAATGAGTGGGAGAATGAAAAGTCTGAGCTTTTAACTTTCAAAAACGCATTCTCCTACTTTCCCCAAAAGTCCCTTTAAAAACACACCCACTCAGGCCCACACTTGAGTTGGCTCATACACGTGACCGTGCTAAGCGACCTTAGTACCGTGCTAAGCGCGTACAGTGAAACAAGGCCACTCAAGTATGGTCTCAGATAGGGTTCTCCCGACTTTTAGTCACCCGATTAAATTCAAAATAACAAAAAAACAATAAATACTTACAATGTTGGGGTGCCTCCCAACAAGCGCTTTGTTTAACGTCGTTTGAGCTCGACGGTCCAACGCGACCTCACGGATCGCAAAAAGGAATGGTAGCTACATTCCTCTCGAAGTCTCCACCAAGACACACTTTCAATCTCTGACCATTAACAGTCCAGCTCTCATTTGTCAAGGTGTCTTCAAGAACAATTACTCCACAATGCTTGATCTCCTTAATCCGGGATGGACCAGACCATATGGATTTCAACTTACCTAGAAACGATTTCAATCTCAAATTAAATAATAAGACCAATTGCCTTTCTTTGAAGTCTTTGTTCACAATCTTCTTGTCATGGTAACTTTTCACTTTATCCTTGTCCAGTTTTTTGGAGTCATACGTTTAAAGACGTAATTCATCCATCTCATGCAGTTGTACTTTTCTCTTTTCACCGCTTAAAGTTGGATAAAATTCAAAAAATTTAAGGCCCAAAAAGCCTTATACTCCAACTCCACCTGCAAGTGACAGTTTTACCATAGATCATTTTGAAAGGTGTAAAACCAATTGGAGCTTTAAAAGCTGTCTGATAAGCCCACAATGCATCATCAAGCTTATTTGACCAATCTTTTCTAGAAGAAGACACAATTTTCTCAAGAATCCTCTTGATATCACGATTTTATACCCCCGCTTGACTATTTGCTTGCGGATGGTATGGTGTTGCAACTTTGTGCTTCACACCATATTGCTCCAATGCTTTTTCTAGCTGAAAGTTGCAAAAGTGGGATCCTCCGTCACTTATCAACACTCTCGGAGTACCAAATCGCGAAAAAATGTTCCTCTTCAAAAATTTTATCACAGTTTTTCCATCCGCTTTCGCACATGCTATCGTTTCTACCCACTTGGACACATAGTCCACTGCTACCAAAATGTATTCACAAGAAAACGATAATGGAAATGGGCCAACAAAGTCTATGCCCCAACAATCAAATACTTCAACCTCTAGCATGTTTTGCAATGGAATTTCATTCTGTTTTGTAATTCCCCCGCTCCTTTGACACTTGTAATAACTTTGTGTATGAGAATGCGCATCTTTAAACAAAGAAGGCTAATAAAAGCCCGATTGAAGGACTTTTGTTGCCCTTTTCAACCCATTAAAATGCCCCCCGTAAGGTGAGTTGTGACAATGCCAAAGAATTTTATTTGAATCTTCTTTCGAAACACACCTTCTCAAAATATTATCTACATCTAGTTTAAACAAATATGGTTCATCCCACATAAAGTACTTGGCATCCGGTAAAAAATTCTTTTTTCGGATTACGAGTTAGACCTTCCGGTATTAATCCGGTGGCTTTGTGATTTGCCATGTCGGCAAACAAAGGTCTAACTTGAACCATAAATAACTTTTCATCATGAAATTCTTCCTTAACCTCAATTTCATGCTTGGTCACCTCAATATTGACAAGATGGGACAAGTGATCCGCTACCAAATTCTCAGAACCCTTTTTGTCGTGAATTTCAAGATCAAATTCTTGCAACAAAAGGACCCATCGAATAAGCCTTTGCTTAAAATCCGACTTGGTTAGAAAATACTTTATCGCTGCATGGTCCGTGTAAACAACAACTTTAGACCCAATTAGGTAGAACCAAAATTATTCCAATGCATACACTATCGCAAGAAGCTCTTTTTCAGTTGTGGCATAATTTATTTGAGCTTCATTTAAAACTTTACTTGCATAGTGTATAGCATGAACAAATTTTGCTCTTCGTTGACCAAGTACTGCACCAACGGTATAATCACTCGCGTCACACATGAGTTCAAAATCAAGTTTCCAATTAGGAGCGACGATTATGAGTGCGGTAGTCATACTTTGTTTTAAAGAATTAAAAGCAATCATGCAAGAATCATCAAATTCAAAATACTCATCTTTGTTGAGCAAGTTGCTCAAAGGCTTTGCAATTTTGGCAAAATCTTTGATGAACCTCAAATAGAATCCTGCATGACCAAGAAAACTTCTTATTCCTTTCACATTCAAAGGTGATGGCAACTTTTCAATGACGTCCACCTTGGCTTGATCAACTTTAAGGCCTCTTGAAGAAACTTTGTGGTCGAGCACAATTCCCTCTGTAACCATAAAGTTGCATTTTTCCCAATTTAGCACCAAATTAGTTTCCACACACCTTTCCGAAACAACATCCAAATTTTTCAAGCAAAGATCAAACGACGGTCTAAAAACCGAGAAGTCATCCATAAAGACTTCAATGGACTTTTCAATCAAGTCCGAAAAGATTGCGTGCATACACCTTTGAAAAGTAGTTGGCGCATTACACAACCCAGAAGGCATCCTCCTACAAGCAAAGATTCTGAATAGGCATGTGAAAGCAGTTTTCTCATGGTCCTTCGGATTAACAATAATTTGATTGTAACCCGAATAACCATCTAGAAAGCAATAGAATTCTTGACCGGAAAGTCTCTCAAGCATTTGGTCCATGAAAAGAAGAGGGAATTAATCTTTCCTAGTAGCTTGATTTAGCCTACGGTAATTGATGCATATCCTCCATCCGATCATGGTTCTTGTAAGGATTACTTCATTCTTCTCATTCCGGATAACCGTCATTCCACCTTTCTTTGGTACCACTTGCACCGAACTAACCCAAGGACTATCAGAAATAGGATAGATCATTTCGGCATCTAACATTTTCACCACTTCTTTCCTAACCACTTCTTTCATGGTAGGATTCAAATGGCGTTGAGGTTGAGCTACCGGTTTGAAATCATCCTCCATTAATATCCTATGCATACAATAGGAAGGACTTATTCCTTTTAAATCGCAAAGAGTCTAACCCATAGAATCTTGATTCTCTTTCAACACACAAATCAACTTGTCCTCCTCCTTCTTGGTTAGCTCTTTGCTTATGATAACTGATTTATGCTCCTCATCATCAAGAAACACATATTTAAGATGGGAGGGCAATAACTTCAATTCAAGCTTGATTTCTTCATTATTTTCTTTTTTCAAAATTTCCACTCTTTCTTTCAATGGAGGAATCTCTTCCAATTCCTCAAGTTCTCGCAAACACTTCTCAATTTCTTTTTCTTCGTTCTCATTGAGACTTTGGAGAGCATTAGTAAGAACTTTCTGTAAGGGGGTAGAAACTTGTAATTTCCTTGTTATCTCTTCAATTACCTCTTTTGTTGCATCAATTATAAAACAATCACCCTTGTCGTTAGAATGTTTCATGGCTTCGAATAGATTAAAGCAAATCTCTTCATCTTGTACTCGCACTTTCATGAGACCATCATCCATATCTATGGTCATTCTTGCGATTTTCATGAAAGGTCTTTCAAGAATTAAAGGAGCGCCATCATCTTCTTCCATATCAATCACCACAAAGTCAATGGGGAACAAGAACTTATAAACCTTAACAAACACATCTTCCGTTACACCGTGAGGACAGATAGTAGATTTATCAGCTAGTTGCAAAGTCATTCTAGTAGCCCTCAAATCCATGTGTCCCAACGTTTTCACAATGGACAACAGTATCAAATTAATACTAGAGCCTAAATCAATCAACCCATTACCAACATAAATATTTCCTATGGTGACCGGTAAGGTAACTCTTCCCGAATCACTTTCTTTCCGCGGAAGAGTTCGTTGAATGATAACACCACAACTTGCATCACCCACTATCATTTCTTGATTTGTGTACCTTTTATTTTTGATGAGAATATCCTTCATGAATTTTGCATATTTTGGCATTTGCTCTAATGCCTCGGAAAATGGAATATTAATTTGTAATTGACTAAAAATATTCAAAAACTGAGCATAGTGCCTTGCACTGTCCTTTTTAGTCGGAGCATGAGGATAACGGAAATTTTGAATCGGAATAGTACTCACTTGTTCTTTCCCCTTCCTAATATTTTTATTTTTCTCTTCTCTCATTTTATTTTCTTCTTCCTCCTTTTTTTTCTTCTCATTTTCAACTAAATCTCCCTCAACATTTTTTTCTACTTCACTCTCATCAATTTCTTTTTCTTTTTCAACTACTCTCTCTTCTTCCACAACTTCCTCACTTATGCCCATATCAATTTTCCTACCACTTCTAGTAAGAATAACTTTGCAATGCTCTTTTGGATTCACTTGAGTATTCGCCGGAAAACTTCCTTTGTGTTGATCGGCCAATTGTTTAGACAATTGCCCAACTTGCGTCTCAAGGTTCTTTATAGCCACATCGGTGTTCTTTTGATTTGACATTGGCATTTGGATAAATTGGGTGAGTGTGTCTTCTATATTTGAATTTCCACTTGGAGCTTATGGAGGTTGAGTGTAGTTTTGGTATTGTTGTTGACGATTAGAAGTTTCGGCTTCTTGAGGCCTCCATTGTTGTTGATAATCTTGGTTACCTCTTGGTTGGTAACCTTGGTTGCCTTGTTGATAAGGTGGTCTAAGTTGATAACCTTGACATTGGTTTCCTGCATAGTTAGCTTCTTTAACCACCGGAGGACAATACCCGATAGGGTGATCACCTTTGCAAAGTTCATAACTTGCAATGTGTTGAGCTTTGTTGGGAACTTCTTGCATCCCTTTGATTTGTTGTGGAAGTTTTCACATTTGCTTTGTCAACAACTCCACTTATTGTGATAGTAATTTGTTTTGAGCAAGAATAGCATCATTCGTTCTCAACTCGATAATTCCTAGCTTTCTTTGCGGTGTACCACGATTGTGATTGCCTTGATGATCATTTATTGCCATCCTATCAATGATAGCAACTGCATTTTCTGCGCTCTTTGACATTAGAGAACCACCCGCCGTAGCATCCAACAAAGTCTTATGAACCGATTGGAGCCCATTCCAGAATATATGAACTTGAGTTAATTCATCAAAACCATGGCCTTTGCATTTTCGTAACATAGATTTGAACCTCTCCCAAGCTTCATTGAGAGATTCATTTCTACCTTGAGCAAACACCAAAATTGCCGTCTTCGCTTCCATGAATCTATTGTGAGGAAAAAGTCGTTCAAGGAACTTCTCCTCAAATACATTCCAATCCGTCATCACAAGAGTAGATTGGTCAAGATACCATTCCTTCGCCTTCCCAATTAAGGAATGCAGGAATAGTCTCTTAAACAAGGATTCCTCTTCCCCTTCCGGTGCTCCAGTTGCTCCCGCAATTTCATAGTTTAGTGAGATGTGTGAACGGATCCTCACGGTCCATACCGGTAAAAGGATTTTGATATAAAAGATAAAGGATTCCCATCTTCATCTCAGAATGCCTCCCATTATGGGCGTTGCGTGCAAACTAAGCATTGTGTCTTGGACTGTTAGTACATAGAGTTAAAGCAGGAGGCGGTGGTGGAGGATCTGCCATGTTTGGCGTAACAATGGGTGTAGATGAAAAAGTTTCTCCGCGCTCTTGTCTTTCTTTGGCAAGTTGCCTCCTCCGCCTAGTTCTGCTATTAAGCCTACGAGCGATTCTCTCAATCTCAGGATCAAAAAGAAGTTGGTCCGTAGGTACACTCTCTCGCATAAACAGAGTCTGCACACTAACCAAACAAATTAAACAACACAAGAAAAATAAACAGAGGTAAGAGATCACAATGCAAAATATTAAAATCAATAAACTATTGTAATGCTTGCAATATCAAACAACAATCCCTGATAACGGTGCCATTTTGTTGTAAATTATTTACGTGGGTTATTTTATCGTATCCATAAAGATTGTTCTGATATGGGATGTGTCATACCCCAAAGTTTACCCTTAGATTCTTTGACCTTTCACATGTCATTCTAGGTCAATCGTATTATATAGTTAACCAATTTGTCAGGTTTTGTTTTGTCTTGTTTCTTGTGAATTAGAGTTTATTTCAAAGGCTTCAAGGGTCGATTAATCAAGGTTTTGGATGGATCGCTAACCCAGCAAGTCCTCATACTCCTAAGAGGCCTCCCTTCCTCAATAATTCAATGTAATCTGGTTTCATCGCAAGCCCTTCAAGGCTCGGGTCTTGCAGGACTGAATCAAGGATCAAGCAAGGTTATCAGGTTGGGTGTGTGCGATGTGGTTTGAGATTCAGTGGAAATATATTTAGCCACCGAATTAGCGACTGATATTTTGTGACCATAATTTCCAGTCTCAAATAATCGTTTTTATATAAATTAATTCATAAAAAATTTCAGTGTCCGAAATTTCGGTCCCTAATTTCTTTCCATTATTAAGTTGTTTCCCTCCCAATTTTCTTCTTTTATTTATTTTTTAAATTTTTTAGTCAAAATTTTACATTTTTATTGTTTTAACAAATAAAATATATATTTATATAAATAATTAACTCATTCAAATTTATTAATTTAGATAAAATATAATTTTAATGACAATTAGTGTAAGAATCTTTTTAAATAATAATTGAAAGTTCTATTTCATTAATAATATATACAATTCAAATGTATATTGTACAATAAAAACCAATTGGCTTAGTGGACACCCGAAAGTCTCACAAAGGAAAGTGCATTGGTTTGATTCCTACTAGAGACAAAACTTTTGTTTTATTTTAAGTTTTTTAAACAATTAAAAATGGTCACTAAAATCAGTCACTAATTTTAGTTGCTAAAATCAGTCACTAATTTCGGTCACTAAATTCGTCTCTAAAGGTTAGCGACTATCACTTTTTCAACCGAAATTTTTTAGTCGCGTTATTGGTCGCTAAACGTTATAGTGACCGATTTTTAGTCTTTTTCGGTCACTAAATGCGAATTTTTTAGTAGTGGTCACACATGAAGATCATGCAAATAAAGCATTAATGGCATCACATTATTCAACTGATGAAGAATATGAGGTTAGTGAATATAAAATTTTTGATAAACTCTTCATATGATGAATTACAACGTGCTTTTAATGAGTTACATGATGAATTTTTGAGAATTTCTAGAAAATTTTCAAAACGAAATAAAACTATTTTAAATCTAAAAAGTGAGGCTAATATCACAAAAGTGGAGTTAGACGTAATAAAAAATTTAACATGCAATAGTTGTTCTTCTTTTGAGTCAAAAATTGTGAAATTAAACCAAGTCATTGCCAAATATGAAAAATGGGAAAATTGGCTTGGATAATGTGTTGAGTAGTTAAACATTTTCAAATAGTAAACATGGACTTGAATTTTCTAATTTTGATAAACCTAGTATGAGTCAAACTATCTTTGTAAAAGCTACTACCAAATTCAACAATAAGGAATCAAAGATAGAACATGTTGTAAATCATCATAAAAGGCTTTATGATAGAATTTTTTTTGTAAATAAAAGGAATCATGTTTTTAAATCTACTTGTTATTAATGTAATGCAAATGGTCATACTTCTGATGCTTGCTACATAAGAAATTATGATATCATTTATGGTGAGTATGTTTGGGTGAGAAAGAGATCTAACCTAAAAGGACCCAAAGAAAATTGGGTACCAAAGTACTATTAATTTTTTTGTAGGTGCTTGAAGATCATATGCTAGTATTGTCAAATCAAGATTGGTCTTTTAAGATACAAGACCATATGATATAATAGTTCCTAAAATTTCCTTGAATGAAAGATGTTTTGAAGAAGTCTCAACAATGATATCAACTTTGACTTCAAAGCATTGTGAAGAAGATAAACATTTTTATATCTTGATATCATTTCCATCATACTATTATACTCCTTTAGATTTTACTCTTTTTATTTTTGATAATGTAAAAAAGGGGGAGAAGATATTATATTTTTTATTGTTTTTCAGAATACCAGAGGCAGTGCATAAATTACAAAAATAGGGGAGATGCCCGAGATAGGGTGAGAAATCAAGTGTTATACAAAAACTTCACATCAAAAGGTTTTGTCATCATCAAAAAGGGGGAGATTGTGAAAAAGATGTGTTCATCCTTCTTAGCTTGGTTTTGATAAAGACAAAAAAAATATATTAGAAGAAATGTCAAAGAAGAAAAATATTGGAATCAAAATTTCATAAGCTTTGAAATTCAAAAGATTGGATGATTGATCAAGGTACTTTAATGGAAATTCATTGTTTATATAATCTTTAGATGCTCAAGAAACTTCATATAATCTTCTATAAATATTTCCCAATCACTCATATAGCATGCTCTTTATGCAAGCGGTTACACCTGACACTTTTTGAAAAATTTGAAACTTTTTATGATACCTCTTCAATGCAATGATTCATCATACATTTTCTAAATCATTACTACATGACTCATGATCATTTTAATTAAACATTTTCATTGTTTAAAGTGGTATTTCATCTTCTATTTAAATTACAATTTTCAAATTAAAATTAGTCTCTTCCACTCAAATTTTTACATCAATTCAAATCTATTTAACATGAAACTTTTTATGCATACCTTCCATATCGGTAAGAAACATTTATGAGCAATATATATATATATATATATATATATATATATATATATATATATATATATATTATTTGAATTGTTCATTGGAAGGGAAGATAAATCTCAATACAAAAATTGATTCAATTGCAACAACTCTTATCATATATTCATATTTATTCAAAAGTTATATTTGATCTCCAAGTGTGTGGTGGCTTATTTTGTAAACACAAAGTGGTGCACTTTCTAGTTTTTGTGATCATCATAGTATTTTTAGGATTATTGTAAAAGGTCATTTGAATTGGGTGATTCAAAGTCCACCATATGTTTGGTGTTTAGGAAATTAAGAAAGTGGTATGCTTCTTTGTTATTGTTAGAAGATTGTAGGAGGAGTCTTTGTGTGAGGCTTTTACAAAGATCTAACAATAGTGAAAATATTTCACAGAGTGTGAGGGGACTAGATGTACCCATGGTTGGTAAGGGGAACTAGTATACATCATTATGTTCTTTATTTTTTTGCATTTAAATTTTGAACTTTCATTCAAAGTTCATACACTTATTTCTAGAAAGATAAGAACATAAGAACCATCGCTTAAAAAGTATAAAATACCGGAAAATCTAATTCACCCCCTCTTAGATTACGCACTCAATACTTACAAAATCATCTGAAATTGTTAAGTTTTCCACTAATTGAAAATTTACACAATGTCCTTCTTCAGAACTGATAACCACACACAGACTAAAAACTTAGAACGAACTGCTAAGCAACATAAATCTAAAACTTAATTTTTCTGCAGCTGCACATAGTTCACTAAGCTATAAAAATTTCAAGATCTTCAATATTGAATTGAGCCACCTTCTCAGAACTAAAGCACTCATAGATCTTGTATACAATAATCATCATTCGATCCTACCAGGATTCCCTTGTTCGAGTCTTTGAACTATTGATAGGTGTTAGACACTATAAGACCTCTTGGAGAATAACCTCTTATTTTTCTTCACTAGATGTCAATCTCTAGAAATTCGCAATTTGATTCTTCTATCTAAGAAAATAATATTCACAAGAGAATTATAACACCTAATGAATCTTCTCACAACTATAACTCACACTAATTTCTTGAGTTAATCAACACCCATTCATGGTGAATTTAGTTTGAGGAAGAAGACGATGTTTTTCAGAAAAATCTCACACAACATCTTTTCAAATTAAAAAAACTAACTCAAAAATGTTATTTTTAAGGTTAATTTGAGAGAGAAGATTTAGGTGAATGAGAAACACCAAAGATTTTCAAATATTATTATGTGGATTAATGAGCTAGAGAGATAAAAAAAAAAAAAATTTAATATATGTGATATAGATAAAGCACTAAAATAGAGTAAAAATGAAACTTTGGTTCGAACAAAAGCAAAAATGGCGAGTCAAATCTAGTGAAAGAATGATTTGAATCAAGTTGTGAAAACTCAAATTTCGTGTGTTTGATTCAAGTCATGACTTGGGTTAAGTGATTTGAGTCAAGCCAAATAATGATTCAAGTCACATTTCTAGCGAGCATTTCAAAACCGAAAAATATCATTCATGATTTGAGTCATACCATATCATGATTGAGTCAAAGCAACTTATTTCAAGTCAAGATACGATGTGACTTGAGTCACATATCCAGTGCCAATTTCCAAGTTTCCAAACTTGCTCATGATACGAGTCAAGGTCTTTCCCGATTCGAGTCATGTTTCCCGAAGCAAACTTCTAGGAAGATAAATTTTTTCCAAGTTATGGATGTGCATTATTTGAATCATGCATGCACAAGTTTCTTGATTCAAATCACAAACTTTCTTAATTGAATTAATTTGCATTGACTTTTAATCAAAAGATTGATTTATACGTGCAAACGACATTTTAATAAAAAATGACAAATTATAAAAGATGTGCAAATGGACTTAATTACTAGAATAATAATTACAAGGATAAGCCACAAAACACAAAAACTTAGGGATATCCTAGGAGCAATTTTAGAATAGGTGTCGGGAGAGAAATTATATAGGTGGTATATAAAAAAACACTCTGACTTCTAAGTTAGTGATTGATTTAAGCATGGAAGAAATATCTTTAGGTTTCTATGAGTGTGTACCTAGTTTGATGCATGTAGCACGTCTTTATAGAAATTCTTCTAGGATTTCTCACCCCTCAGTATTTGTCTTGACCGTTCATCTTGCCAAGTGGAAGGATATAAATCATTATGTGATCTAACGGTCTACATTCTTCTTTGTATGTAGATTTGGTAGGATATATATTTCTTCATGTTTCTATGGTCCTCTCCTTATGGGACCGAGATCGGTCTAAGCTTTATCCATGATCCAGACCCATGGGCTTGTGAAGCGTTTGACTAATTTTACCTTGGACTTTATCCTAGTATGAACAAATGTCATAGTTTTAACAACCTTTCATTAAATAACTGTCCTGTTTTGAAGAGATCTTGAGACAAGTCAAAACTCGGCTCCATTGGTGTATGCTTGGGGGAGTATTGTTTTGATATAGGGAAAGACCCACTCCATAGAAAATTGGGTCACTCAAGTCTCAAAAAGCGATATGTACTAAGAGATGGACACAACCTTGAAGGTTCAAGAGATTTCTTACCCTAAAACCTAACTATAAAGTCTAATGAAAGACTCAAAGTACACACTATTTTAAAACCCTAAATCTCATGTTTAGAACTATCACTAATTTTATCGTCATAGTATTTGCAGATACACCTCCAGCACTAGATGAATTACAAAGACTGTTGTACCAGAGCTCATCAACAACAATTGAATAGAAGATCTTATCCTATTGAATTTAATGTGAACGAAAGTGACAAAATGTATCTATTATACGTTTGAAATGACATGTGTTAGTATATGCTTCCATACAAACGATTTACTCATATTTAGTTCGAATATCGTATCGTAAATGATGTGAAATCATTCTCGTGTAACAGTTTTAATATTAAATATTAAAAAAAACAAATGTTATCCTTAGAATTGAGATAAATATGTGATCAAATTATAGCTAGACTATAAAAATGTTCTAACCCCCTAAAAAATGAAGGACTATCAGTATATTGTATGATACATTCACTTAAATCAAATCAATTCATCAAAAACATTTTCCATGCTAAACTTACAATTGTTGCATTCTATAGCATTAACCACTTCTTGAAAAGCTAAAACACTACATGGAACAACCAAACCATTCCTTTGTTGAAACCCAAATTCATTGTATGCTTTCTCCAACAACATCTTGAATAAAGGATGACAAAGGTAATCAATTGGAACAACGTATCTCTGTCGTTCCTCTCCAACATATAGTGCAAAAACACCACTTTTTTTGGCAATTGGATGTTTTTCTTCTTCTTCATATTCCCTCAATAACTTCTTATGAGCAGGGTCTTGGTCAACTCTACCTACAACCTTCACCTTTTTGACTAGTTTCTTAAGTGATACAATCTTTTTCCCTAACATCTTGTTTAATTCCCAATCTAAGTCACCTTCAAAGGAGTTTGAATTTTAGGAAGATATGAGTGAGGATATGGATGTATTAAGAGCATTATATAGATTGAAATATTATTCATATTTTTTTATTACAACTAGGAACATGCGGTATTTTAGCACTTTAAAATATCAGTATAATAATAATAATGGTGATAAACTAATTATATTGTAGTTGGTGTGATGTGAGTTTCATTTTAGAGTCACATTTGTTGACTACAATATGTTATTAGTTGGTAAAAGCATAAGTGCCAATGAAATGGCGCAAACTAATTGGTAATTGATGTATTGTTAAGAGTGGCATCTAATACGAACGTATGATCTTCACACTACTGCAGGCGTATTATTCAATCACCATTGCACCAATTAAAATTTGAATAGTAGATAATCTACGTACTGCTACTATATTTTTTTAGTATTAAAATTAAAACTGCAAATGGCATATACTTTTGAATGTAAATTCTATATTCTATATGACTATTTCCATGATGCGTTCTTCGCAACTAATCTCAATCACTCAATGTAAGGAAAGTTTCATGTTAATGACTATTTAACTAATAGAATGGTTTATTGTAAAATGCATTGTTTCGGATTTGGAACTAGAAATAATTAATAATGGAGGGAAGTAGGGTTTAGGTGCACTAGAGTGAACTTTTGATGCAGTTGAGTAAATCAAATGAAGAGAAATAGTTGGAATAGTGATATTTTAGAACATAAATTAGATGCAGATGTATAATATCAAAGTAATATTATTACTAGCAAAATTTAAATTTATAACATGCTATGCTACAAATTTGTATAAAAAATACAAAAAGCAAATTGTTCTAAAAAAAATGTACGACACATTGTAGGTTGCTAATTTCGACGCCAGGGAAATTGTTCAAAAAGGAAAGTGGAGAATTCGACAGGTTATTTCGATTAAAAGGTTTTAATGAGAAAGGTAAGTCGAAGTCAAATGGTACTTAGGGAAAGCATTGGCAAATTTTTTTAAGTAAGAAGGATAATTTCGACGCAAGAGAACAGGCCCATTCGACGGGTGTTTGAAATTCAAATTTCAGGAGGGAATTTCACTTTTGAAATTGGACGCGTGGAACGCTTCTAGGAGACGAATGCATGCAGAATGTCATTTGTCGCCATTAGGAGAAATAGCTGTTATGGGTAGTTATTTCGTTTGTATATAAATAGGGGGTCTTAGCGTTGGATTGGGAGGTGTTCCAAACTTTGTACAAATTACCGCAAATACTCAAAGTAACCGTGTGAGAGAAACGAGTATTCTGGAAAATGTATGTATGGAAAACACCAGTTTACATTTATGCACTTTAATAAAATTCCCAGTTTTTCTTCATTTCTTTACATTCAAGTCATTTCCTTTACTTCAGCAATTTACTTTGTTTCCTGTTTAAATTTATCTTCAATTACTTTTTTCGCCATTATCGTGTCTTTGTTCTATCAGTCGAAAAAACTATTAAGAGAAACCTTAGAAAACACAAAACGAATACATTCCTTTTCAAATCAAAGACATTTTCAAAAGCACTTTGTCCTAGGATTTGTTTGGTTGGTCCTGTTAGTAAACTAATTTTCATAAATTAGGAAACCAGAGGTTGTTCGCCAAATTCACCAGCGAACAAATTGGCACGCCCAGTGGGACCTAGTGCATTTGTTTAGTTTGTCCTTTTGTTCTTATAGCAAATTCTTAGAAGAAAAGTTTTTATTTCGTTGTATGATTCTAAGGAGTGGCAAGTTAGCCGTGAACAACGAAGAAATACCAAAAAGAACAAGAACAAGAAGAATGGTGAATCAAAGCGCGCCTAATAATCCAAATGTTAACAACCCAACGCCTATTCCTTCGACAGGAGACAATACGGCGTCAGTTTCTGTATCAGAGGCGATACCATCATCAGCGGGGTCAATCCCAGCGTTTTCGGCATCCCAAAACGCGCCCAGTGTCTCTGCAGTGGGGCCCCAAATGCCTCATATAACCCTTCCTCCTTTAGGGAGTGTTCATAGGCCATTTGTGACGAATTTTTCCATGCCTCCACATAATAGAGAACAGCCTTACGGAATGCTAACAACGGTGATGGCAAGTTTGCACAATGCATCGTCATTATATTCTGATCCTTTGATTAATGTTACTTCGCCCCTACAAGGATCAGGGTCTGGTGCGAACCACATAGGCATAATGGGTCAGCCTGTGCCAACGGGATACCAAACTTATATGCCTGCAATCACTAACAATTCTTCACAAGTAATTAGGCAACAAATGAACGAAAGCAACCATGATATGGTGCAGATGCTAACGCAACAAATGGGGACTGTGTTTAATCCTTTAATCCAAAACACCACCCAAACGAACCAGTTATTAGCAGCGTAAATGACGCGCATTGCTGACTTCTTTGGTGTTTCTCAAACTCAACCAAGGGAACAAATAGTTCAGAATCCCAGAGTAGTTGTCGAAGAGGAAACCACAATAAACCAGAGGCCAGCGAATGTTCCTCAAGTAAACCCTAGAAACCAAGAGGTAGTGGTCGAACAGCCTCCTGTCAAAATTCCTGTCCAACAAGAGCCTAGGAGGGTGTTAGTCCATAGAGACCAAGATGCTGATGATGTTGTGCAACAATTGCGTCATAACAACATGCCAGCAGAAAACAATTTAGCAGCCATGGTCGAAAGGATTATGGCCAGAAATGGTGTGAATGTGGGGCTGCAAAGGCCTAGTTATACATCCCCATTGTCTGAGTATATTTTGCAACAAGAATTACCCCCAAGATGGAAAGTCCCCAAGTTTACCAAATTCTCAGGGGACACTAGCGAATCCACTATCGAACATGTGGCCCGTTACTTGATCGAAGCAGGAGAAATTGCACGCAATGAAAATTTAAAAATGAAATATTTTCCAAGTTCTTTAACGAAAAATGCTTTTACTTGGTTCACGTCTTTGCCTGCAAATTCGATCCATACTTGGGTCCAGTTAGAAAGGCTGTTCCGTGAACAATTTTATATGGGACAAACGAAAATAAGTTTGAAGGAGTTGGCTAGTGTCAAAAGAAAATTCTCTGAGCCAATTGATGATTATTTAAATAGGTTTAGATTACTTAAGGCGAGATGTTTCACGCAAGTGCCTGAGCACGAATTAGTCGAAATGGCAGCAGGTGGTCTTGACTATTCAATTAGAAAGAAATTAGACACTCAATACCTGAGGGATATGGCACAATTGGCGGATAGAGTGAGACAGGTCGAACGTTTAAAAGCCGAAAAAGCTAGAGTAACTAAAAATAAGAAAGAAAGAGTGGCTTATGTGCGGGTATGTCAAGAAGATGATGATGACGAGAGCGAATCATTTAGTTTCGACGAACAAGAAGTGGACTTAGCAGAATTGAAACAGGGTCCGCCATACTCCTGTAAAGTATTGGCTCCGTCGAATGGGAAAAACCCAGTCGAACCTGAGAAGAGTGATAAGTTTCCCAAAAGGACTTATACATTCGACGTCACTAAGTGTGACTAAATATTTGACTTGTTGGTTAAAGATGGCCAAATGATAGTGCCACCTGGCACTAAAGTGCCTCCTATAGAACAACAGAAAAAGCGAGGTTTTTGTAAGTACCATAATTTTTTAGGTCATAAAACATCTCAATGTTTCCTTTTCAGGGATCTGGTGCAAAATGCCATTCGTGACGGAAGATTGAAGTTCGGCGACAAGTCGAAGCCACCAATGAAGGTTGACTCAAATCCGATGCAGACGGTCGAAGCCCACTATGCCGAACCATCCACAGTGAACATGGTGGAGGTCGAAGAGGTTTCTGACTGCAGCTTTGAGATGATAGAAGCCACTGACGGTTTCGACACAAATGTGAACATGGTAGAGATCGCTGAGATCCCTGCGGACGAAAGTGATGTGGAGGAAATATCCGAAGATTTCGTCAATAAACCAGTGATGATCAAGGTTACTGAATACCTTGGCGAAGGAAGCTTGAAGAATTGCATCAACAAGGAGGCCACTGAAGGCCTCAACAATGTAAATAAGGATGAAACCACTGAGGGTTCCAACAATGCAAAGAATGACGAAACTACTGAAAGTTCCGTCGAGAAAGAGAATGAGGCCACTGAGGGTCTCAACTTTATGAAGAATGACGAAGCTACTGAGGGCTTTGTCGAAGACAAGAATAAGGCTACTGAGGGCTTTAATGGAGACAACATGGAGTTTGGTGTTACTGTCGACCAAGCCAACCAAGCCAATACTGAGATTAGCAAAGGTATCTCTAAGATAAACGCAGAGACTGCTGAGGGTCCTGCGAAGCCAACTATTTATGGGATTCTACGAAGAACAATTGAGGATCCCAGAGAGAAATATGTTGGTTTTTGTTGCCAACACGACATTAAGAAGCCATCGCCAGAAAGGGATTTCGACCTGGCAAAGAAGAAGCATGAGATTGAGGAGGGACTCACTCTGAAGATGAACAAGCTAAGTATTGGAGATGGGCAAACAACCAATGTTAATATGGTGGAGGTATCCCAGAAAGCTCCAATGCAGACTGACAAAGAGCGCCGTAGAGAGCAATATCAAAAGGTGGCGTATCCTAAAGAGGAAGAGAATCTGATTGAGTTCCTTCAAAGGTGTCAGAAGAAAAAATCCGAGGTTATGATGTGCCCCCGCTGTAGCGCTGTGTTCGACAAGAAAGCAGCAGACAACCTGGAGGGAATGGAAAAAGCAAAAAGGAAAGGAAACTGAGGGGCAGTTCCACCTGCGAGAACGGAGAGGTTCGACCCAAGGCGAAATGATCAAAACCAGCAAAGATTTGGGGGAAGGTACCCAAATACCTTCAAATCCACCAGCAAAGCTCCTAGTGACAAATGGGTTCAACCAATAAGGGAGGCCCAGGGACAGAAAAAATGGAAAAAATTTGAAGTTCAGAGGGGTTCTTCTATGGCTGGCAACAAGGAAGGCGAAAGGCCAAAACCAAGGCCTTATCCCTCAAAGAATTATAAAGGCAAGAATCCCTTGTCGAGGTCCCAATGGAGGCGATTCCAAAGACAAAAAAGGGTGGAAAAGGAAGCTACTGAGAAAGGGGTCGCTGAAGAAGTTTCTGTCGAAAGAAGCAAACCAGAGTCAAGTAGCAATGCCGAAGTAGTGAATCGAAAAGAGGCATCTTACAGCAATAATTCCTGCAATGCAATTGAACCAGTACCATCTAAAGAAAAAGTGGGAGAGGATGACGAAATGACTGACGACTTCAGGTCTGAGTCAGACGCGTCTCTCGACATTATATGCAACGTGGTCTCTGTCCTTCCAAAAGAATACGACCAAATCATGGAGGTCGAAGAAGAGGAGGATGTTATGGAGAGTGAAGTTATACGGCACAGGCCAGTAAGTTACTATATCATGAACAACGGTTGTGTCGAGGAACAAAATGCCTTTTTCGAAAGGCCAGATGACTCCATGCGTGGCCACCTCAAGCCTCTATTCATAAAAGGGAAAGTGGAGAACGTGGGAGTGAACAAAATCCTGGTCGATGGAGGGGCTGCAGTTAACTTAATGCCCCATTATATGTTGAAGAAAATTGGGAAAGATGAGTCTGATGCAAAACCCCACAACATGGTATTATCAAATTATGAAGGCAAAGTGGGAACCACTTTGGGTGTTATCCAAGTGGATTTAACTGCTGGGACTATAACTAGACCAACGATGTTCATGGTCATAGCCTCAAAAGCTAATTATAACTTACTTCTGGGTAGAGAATGGATCCATGGCGTGGGTGATGTGCCCTCGTCGATGCATCAGCGTATAGCTATTTGGCGATCTGATGGAATTGTCGAAAACATAGAGGCGGATCAAAGATATTTCATGGCTGAAGTAAACCATATGGATCGATGCAGCTTCGATAAACACTTGGCCCATATAGCTCCATGCCGTCCAGCAACCTTCGACCTGAAGGCTACTGATAATGCTTTATGTTCGCTGTATCTCCACCCCACATATGGTTTCCAGTGGGATATAAAAGTGGTCGACGAGGCAAACTATGTCTTTGGGACTGCACATATAGAGCCAACGGGCTGGGGAAGTGAGTTTGGTGATGATGAGTGAGTCATCAGCTCTCGAAAGGATTACGGCTTATATAGCCGAAAATAAACTCAAGGCAGCTCTTGAAGCCGGAGTAAAATACATGGCTGCCAAAGCCAATGGAAACGATTTCAACAAACAATGTCCTCAAAGGGACGTTGACGAGGATCTGCTCAACGCAGAAGTTGGCGAATGGTAACATCAAAAGTTAGACGCCATTTATGATGACGAACCATTGGGGTTCGAAAAGGATCCAGCTTCGACAGATATGAAGATGGTGGCGCATGATCCATTGGAAGAAGTCGATTTAGGACTGGGGGCAGAAAAAAGGCCAACCTACATAAGTGCCAAGATGGACCCTCAGTTAAAAGTCGAAATAGTCCAACTGCTGAAGGAGTTTAAATATTGTTTCGCGTGGGACTACGACGAAATGCCTGGGCTCGACAGGAGTTTGGTCGAATTGAAGTTGCGTATAATAGCAGGAAAAAAGCCTGTAAAGCAAACTCTCAGACGGTTCGCACCGGAGATTTTGTCGAAGATTAAAGAGGAGGTCGAAAGACTTCTGAAATGTAAGTTCATCCGTACAACGAGGTATGTCGAATGGATTGCAAATATTGTTCTTGTAATAAAGAAAAATGGCAAATTAAGGGTATGCATTGACTTTCGAGATTTGAATTCAGCTACCCCTAAGGACGAATATCCTATGCCAGTAGCAGAAATGCTTATAGATTCTGCTGCAGGCCATGAGTATCTGAGTATGTTAGATGGATACTCTGGCTATAATCAAATTTTTATTGCTGAAGAAGATGTCCCTAAGACAGCATTTCGTTGTCCTGGAGCCATAGGCACCTACGAATGGGTGGTAATGCCTTTTGGTTTAAAAAATGCTGGGGCAACTTATCAGTGAGCCATGAATTCGATTTTTCATGATTTTATCGAAACTTTTATGCAAATTTATATAGATGACATTGTAATTAAGTCTGTTTCAGGCGAAAATCATGTTGACCATCTTCGACAGTCATTCGAAAGGATGAGGAAGTTTGGTTTAAAAATGAACCCTCTTAAATGTGCGTTTGGTGTCCAGGCGGGAGATTTCCTTGGCTTTGTGGTCCACAAGAAGGGGATCGAAATCAATGAAAAGAAAGCCAAAGCAATAATGGAGGCGAAAGCGCCATCGACAAAGAAGGAGTTGCAGTCTCTGCTTGGGAAGATCAACTTTCTCAGAAGGTTCATCTTCAACCTTAGTGGAAAAACGCAAGCCTTCTCTCCTCTACTTCGACTGAAGAAGGAAGATTTTGTGTGGGGGCGGGATCAACAAGTTGCGTTCGACAAAATCAAGGAATACTTGACCCATCCCCCTATCTTGATGTCTCCTTGTAGAAGTAAAAGTATGAGGTTGTATATAGCGGCATCAGATAGGACATTAGGAAGTATGTTATGTCAAGAGGATGAGAATGGCGTCGAAAGAGCCATCTACTACCTCAGTAGAGTCTTAAATGACGCCGAAACTAGGTATAGTGTAATAGAAAAGCTATGTCTGTGTGTTTACATTTCGTGTATGAAGTTAAAACACTACATAAAGCCAGTCGATGTATATATTTCCTCTCATTTTGACGTAATAAAGCATATGTTATCAAAATCAATTTTACATAGTCGAATTGGGAAATGGGCTTTGGCATTGACTGAATATTCCTTAATGTATTTGCCTTTGAAGGTTGTTAAGGGGCAAGTGGTGGCTGACTTTATAGCTGACCACGCCATAAATGAAGATTATATTGAATATGTCGAAATAGCGCCATGGAAACTATACTTCGATGGTTCCAGTCATAAGAATGGAACTGGTATTGGGCTATTGATTATTTCTCCTAATAGAATTCCAACAAAATTCAAGTACAAAGTCGAAGGCTTATGTTCGAACAATGAAGCAGAATATGAAGCTTTGATAACTGGACTTGAAATTTTATTAGAATTGGGGGCAACTAGAGTCGAAATAATAGGAGACTCTGAGTTGGTAATAAAGCAAGTGACCAAGGAGTACAAGTGTGTTAAAGAAAATTTAATTATGTACTTCGTAATAGCTAACAGGCTCTTGAAGAAATTCAACAATGTAACTATCAGACATATTCCTCGAATGGAAAATCAAGTGGCGAATAATTTGGCACAACTCGCATCTGGTTATAAAGTGTCGAAAGAAAAGTTGGAAAAGGCCATTGAAGTAAGAGGAAGAGTTGTATCAACTAAGTTGTCCCCATCAGATTTGGAGACAATAAAGTTAGGGTATGGTGACGAAGAGAGTTTTGAGATATTTAATATAGAGGATTCAAGAGTCGAAGATTGGAGAAAGCCCATCAAGAATTATTTACAAGACCCAAGTCAGAAAGTCGAAAGAAAAGTTAAGTACAGAGCGTTAAATTATGTGCTTTTTGGAAAAGAGTTGTTTAAAAAGACTTCAGAGGGAGTTTTGTTAAAATGTTTGGGCGAGGATGAAGCTTTTATAGCTTTGTCGAATGTTCACAGCGGAGCATGTGGTGCGCACCAAGCAGGCCATAAAATGAAATGGTTGTTATTTCGACAAGGAATGTATTGGCCAACGATGTTGAAGGACTGTGTCGAATTTGCAAAAGGTTTCCAGGAATGTCAAGTACATGCAGGAATACCACACGTTCCTGCAAGTGAGTTACATTCTATTGTGAAGCCTTGGCCATTTAGGGGTTGTGCTTTAGACTTAATTGGAGAAATTCGACCAGCATCGTCGAAAGGCCAAAGATACATCTTGGTTGGAATAGATTACTTCACAAAATGGATAGAAGCCATACCTTTGGTAAATGTTGACCAAGAAGCAGTCATAGAGTTCATTCGAAAGCATATCATTTATAGATATGGGATACCTGAGACAATAACAACAGATCAACGATTTGTGTTTACTGGGAAGAATATGCAAACATTTGCAAAGGAGACGGGATTTAAGCTTCTCACTTCGACACCTTATTACGCTCAAGCAAATGGACAAGTCGAAGGAGCAAATAAGGTTGTCATAAGTTTGATTAATAAGCACGTGGGGACAAAGCCTAAGAGTTGGCATAAGACTTTGGATCAAATCTTGTGGGCTTGTCGAACGTCCCCTAAAGAAGCAACAAATACTACTCCATTTAGATTGACATATGGACATGATACAGTTTTGCCAGTTGAGATTTATTTACAATCGATTCGAATTCAGAGGCATCATGAGATCCCATCAGATACATATTGGAGTATGATGATGGATGAGTTAGTTGATTTGGACGAAGAAAGATTGAATGCGTTGGATTTATTGAAAAGACAAAAAGAAAGAGTCGAAAAGTTTTACAATAAGAAAGTGAAATGTAAGACTTTCCTTATTGGTGAGTTAGTTTGGAAAGTAATTCTCCCCATGGATCGAAAAGACAGACTTATGGGAAAATGGTCCCCTAAGTGGGAAGGACCTTTTCAAATTATACAAATATTTTCCAATGGCGCATATGAAGTCGAAGAAGTGGATAAAGATAAGCGTATATTAAAAATAAATGGGAAGTATCTGAAAAAATACAGGCCCACATTACAAGAAGTTAAAATAACAGTCAAATAATTATGCAGAGAAAAAGCAATATGGCGAATTAAAAATCTTTTCGCCAAATAATATAGATCCAATGTTATTACAAAAAGGCCTTAAAAAGCCAAACAAAAAATATTACAATTATTCAAACGGGGAAAGATTCTTTCAGCTTCTCAAATTTCGACCTCTGGATTTGGAGACGACGCTCACAAAGTGCCTTGCCTTTCGAAAGCTCCTCAATTTCCTCACCAAGCTTTCGGGCCCTGTCGACATGATGCACACCAACTTCCAGTTCTTTACGGATTTCCTCTTGGTCGATCTGTTGCAGTTCTGCTTGACGCTTTTTCGCCTGCGAAATATTGCTTTGGAGGGCAGCAATTTGCTTCTTCCACTTGAGGATGTTCTCACCACACAAAGTTGCTTCTTTCTTATTTAATTCAGACACTTTTTCTAGTTCAGTGACTTTGTTGGACGAATTGGAAGCAGCATCCCACTCAGCAAGTTGGGTTTCTGTCTTATTTTCGAGCTTCTTGGAATACTCTCGAAGCCGATTAAAGTCAGTCACCACAAGATCTATCAGGGTAGTAAGGTCCAACACCACATCAGTGACTTCAGCGGGAGCCTCTAGGACATTGATTTGCTTCAGGATTTTCTTTAGGTCGAATTGAGCAGATGAATCATTCTCCAGAAGTTGAAATAGGTCAATGTTGAGAACTTTCTGTCGAATATTTGCCAGCAATTCATCCACTGATTTGGCATCAGAAGTAGTCCCTGAGGTGGTCGAACTACTAATGGTAGTATCAGCAAAATTGTAGTGGGAACTAAGCATGGTCTTTAGGTACTCAAAAGGTCTTTGCACCTTCAGATTTTCAAGCTCCTCGTGAGAAAGTTGGGTCGAAGTTGTCGCGGTCGAAGCAGTTTTATTTGTTTTACCAAGGTCTTCTTTGTCGCTCTCTTTCTCTTCGTCCGTAGCAGCTGTGGGAGTTGGCGGCCTTTCGTTTTCTTTTCCTTCCTCCTCTTCAGCATCAGTTGCAACCTCCTCATCTTTCTCTTCGTCAGCAACTGGTGAGGTGGGGGGAGATTGGTCTTCAGGTTCATTACTTATGATAACCAATGCAGTAGGCATCACAATATCCCCACCAGTGTCGACTAATTCGCCAGTCTCAGGGCCAGTTTCTTCTTCCACTACGTCTGGAATTCGTGTAGAAATAACAGTGGGTTGATTTACTTCAGTAGCTGATTCCTTTGCCGAATTCTTAGGAGAAGATTTGGAGGCGCTGGTTGGTTTGTAGGTAGGGTCACTGCTGGTCTTTGGGAGAACTTGGACCATGGGATGCCCATGAGTATCGACAGGTACCTAAAAGATAAATAGATCAAGAAAGGTAACACAAGTAAACAGCCTTTTCAGCGTCGAAAGAGAAAAAGACCATACCTTTGGAATGTTAGTCTTCAGGCTAGAGCTTCCGCTTTCTGCTGGAGCAGGAGTAGTTTCCTCGCCTGGATTTTTGGGTAGAGTTTTATCTAAAATTCTGGGAGTAGGAGGTTTCTGTGGTGGAGGTTTGGTTGTTTTCTTCTTCTTCTTGGTAGGCTTCACTTGGTTTGGTGACTCATCACCATCATCAGTGTCGGCAGCTTTGACTTCATGTTCCTTCGCTTTTCTTTTCTTAGGCGTCGATGGCGGTCTTCGACTGCCCTGTGGATTAAGAGAAATATTATTAGTATTTCAGGAAATAAAACACTGGGTGACCTAAAAGAAAAGTAAAATAATACCTTCGCCAAAGGTGTCTTGGCAGTGTCTTTTTGGGGCTCTGCATCTCCAGCAGTTGTTGCTTCGCCTGTGGCGGGTTTTTTGGTCGAAATCTTAATAGCTAGAAAAGAAAAGAAGAAAAGCGTCAAGCGTCAAGCGTAAAGTAACACATATATGTTTGAGTAAATGAAAATTGAGATTGAACTTCTTCCCATGTTTCACACCTTCATATATAGGAGTTTCCACGCGAACGTGTTCTATGCCAATATGAAGGTGGCCTTTGAAATTGTCCAGGGTGTACTTAGTCGGAACCACTCGCTTGGCACGTTTCTGGTTTTCTTGGCGAAGAATTTTCAGAGAATCCCCACAAATGAACCAATCTGGAAATGGAGGGCTAAGAGCCACGCCAAATTCAGCAGATGGTAGAGGGGGAAATTTTGGGTGATAAAGTTTAAAAGCTACCTCATAACGTTGTTCTGGTCGAACATACGCAGGTAGTTTTAACTCACCAAGTTTTTCTGTAAATTTTTGTTTCAAAGTAACTGCTGCTTCGCTTATGGTTCGACTAAGTTCATTAGGCCTATAGGCAGTTTCAAAGTATTTCTGGAAAGCTTGGATTTCTTTGACGTGTCGAGAAGTACCTTTCTTTGTCTTGTCCTGCACAAGGGCAAAGGCTCTGGTCAGTTGAATGGTGAAAGAATCCACATTAAAAATTTGAGAATCATAATAAGCCCTCCATCATTCGTCAAACTCTTGAGTGCAAAGGAAGCTGGGTCGAAAGACCACTGGTTGGATTTCGACCAAATTCGAATACGTCGCCAGCAACTCAGAGCATTCATCTTCAGTGTGAGTCATATTATAGTGAATCAAAGAGCCTTTTCTGGAAAAGAGAGGTTTTGGTATTATTTGTATCAACCCAAACTGTCGAGAAACCAGATTGGGCTGATAATTGACAAGGGAAACTTTTAGTTTCGAAGGGCCAAGTTTGGAAACCAGAAGTCTAGGAGTAAGAAAAGATTCCCAGACATTGAGAAATTCGTCTTCCAGAGATTTCGACTCAAGGGGAAGTTTTCTGGTAAACCATGAGGGTCCAACCTTCCTCTCAGCAAAAGGAGCCATGTTGACATAGCTGGTAAAGGTTTGTTGGAGGCTCAGACCTTCGTCATGGGGTGTTAGTTGCGCCAAACGAAGACCTTCGACTCTTCTGTCCCCTAGAGCAGCTGCGTCCACAGTTGGCTTGTTGGGAAGGGAGGCTTCGAAAGTGGCATTGAGCCACAATTGTAAGAGCCAGAAGGGTCCTGATAACAACAGAGTTTTCTTCTCTTTAATGTTCTTCAAGATGGTAACCCCTTCGCCAAGGGATTCGTAGAGATTCGCCAAAATCATCTCGCTAAGACAAAGCCGGTGTCCAGCGTGAAGTTGATTTGCTATGGTGATGTAGCGCTTCGCCACTTGGAGAGATCTGGAGCAAAAGACGCATCTCGACAGCCAAAGGGCCAGGAAGGCTACATGCTCTTGGTCAAATACTTCTTTGGTCTCCTTATCATGATAGTTGGCAATGTAGGCTGTAAAGGTGGCTTTGTTGGTGTCGAAGCCTATTGAATCATCAGCTAACAAGTTTGGGTCATAATCGACTCCTAAGGGGCTTAAGACAGTAATGGCAGCTATGTCGAAAAGGATGGGAGTAATCATCCCACAAGGAATGTGAAAGTTGTTATAAGTGCTGTCCCAGAAATAGAGGGAAGCTAGAAGCATGGAAGGACAATATCCTGGCCCTACTTTCGACAGCTGAATAAGATCATAAATACCCATAGTTTTCCAATCATTACTTTTAACCTTTTCTATTTTTTCCAACTAAGCTAGGTAATCAGAGGGATCTTTCGACAGAGGGCAGGATCTAAAAATTCTAAAATTATTCATATACTCTAAGTTTATAACTTCTTCAGAAGGGGTCCCTTGGCCATCTACTTTGGACTTTTCGTCTATAATTTTTTCCTTATTCGTTCTAGGTCTAACCCCGTTCGCTATGGGTTTGTAACGATGATAGGTTGGAAAAAATTCTCGTACCTTAACTGGGTCTAATTTTAAATCAGGCAAAGGTCCTAACATGGCGTGGGATTTACCAGAAATCAAGATAGGAATGAGTACCTGGGATTGATAGATGCAGCATTTTTCCTCTTCATTGGGAGGTTCCGGAACATATTCTTGATTTCCCACCACCTTAGGACCAAAGATTCTTTCTACTGGTGCTAAGCTGTTGGATTTCCGAGAATCTTTACCTGTGACTTTTGGAGTAGCAGAAGACGCCATTGTTGATTACAAAGCAATAGAGAGAAGAATGGAGAAGATGAAGTTTGAAGAGAGTATTGTTTTGGAAAGAGGAAACGTAAAAGGTGAAAAAATGGAGTCTTTAACTTATATATAAGTGGAAGATTGGAAGCGGTTGGTATTCAGAAATTGAAATGGAAAAAAGTAATGGAAAGATTGTGGGACACGTGGAGAGTGTGAAGTGGATGGTTCAGACGGTGGCAGTTAGGGTTTTGACCCACGATGTGCTAGGGGTTAGAGTAGGGATGATGAAGATCTCAAAACGTGGGCTGAAAAGACGTTTGGGGAAAAGCGTAATGATGATTCTGACATTTCTAACGTCTAAATCACATGAACAGTCACTGGTCGAATTACAGGAAGGCATCGAATTGCATTGGCAAAAAATGTTTTTCTCCCTCGGTCGAAAATGCATTTTTTGGGGGGCAATTTGTAGGTTGCTAATTTCGACGCCAGGGAAATTGTTCAAAAAGGAAAGTGGAGAATTCGACAGGTTATTTCGATTAGAAGGTTTTAATGAGAAAGGCAAGTCGAAGTCAAATGGTACTTAGGGAAAGCATTGGCAGATTTTTCTAAGTAAGAAGGATAATTTCGACGCAAGAGAACAGGCTCATTCGACGGGTGTTTGAAATTCAAATTTCAGGAGGGAATTTCACTTTTGAAATTGGACGCGTGGAACGCTTCTAGGAGACGAATGCATGCAGAATGCCATTTGCCGCCATTAGGAGAAATAGCTGTTATGGGTAGTTATTTCGTTTGTATATAAATAGGGGGTCTTAGCGTTGGATTGGGAGGTGTTCCAAACTTTGTACAAATTACCGCAAATACTCAAAGTAACCGTGTGAGAGAAACGAGTGTTCTGGAAAATGTATGTATGGAAAACACCAGTTTACATTTATGCACTTTAATAAAATTCCCAGTTTTTCTTCATTTCTTTACATTCAAGTCATTTCCTTTACTTCAACAATTTACTTTGTTTCCTGTTTAAATTTATCTTCAATTACTTTTTCCGCCATTATCGTGTCTTTGTTCGATCAGTCGAAAAAATTATTAAGAGAAACCTTAGAAAACACAAAACGAATACATTCCTTTTCAAATCAAAGATATTTTCAAAAGCACTTTGTCCTAGGATTTGTTTGGTTGGTCCTGTTAGTAAACTAATTTTCATAAATTAGAAAACCAGAGGTTGTTCGCCAAATTCACCAGCGAACACACATATGGATGGAAATATGTCGGGCTGCTTGCTGGACAAGGATTGACTACCTTTGAAGGTTGCTACCTTTGTGCCTTTCTCTCTATCTCTCTCTAGCCATTTTTCCTCTCTCAACAAAATATATTATTTTAATTATTCATTTGTGTTTTAAATACACTAAAATACACCAAAGGCATCAAAGTCACCAATAACCAAAGGTATCAAATCCTCTTCTCTCCTTGCGAGAGGTCTATGACTTGACTTATTTAAAACTGCTAAAAAAAGCTTATTAGTTCTATTAGCTGGTCTATTTATGTGTAATGATGTGTATTATATTAATTTATTTATAAACTAAATGTACTAAAATCTCAAAAGATATATGAAAATTATAACTTATATTTATTATACATTAAGTATATTACAAAAAGTGAAAGAACAAAAATGTATAGCATCAAAAAAAATTATTAGTCTAAAAAAATTGAATATCCACACTCTACAAAATAGGTTTTTAAACATACTAATAAACAGTAAGCTTTCAAAAAGGTTAGGTTAAACTCAAAATAAAATCTTTGTTATATAATATGTCGAATTTAAACTTAATATTTTAATTAAATCTGACATGTTTAAGTAAAGTTTGTTTTGGTCCAACCAATTCCGGTTTCTAATTAGCATTATTTAAAACAACTTTGAAATGAATTGAGCTGTGGAATCAAATTATATTGAAGTTAAAATAACCAAATTATTATATTTAGTTAAAAAATCAATTCATATTATAGAAACAATTCTAGAATTGAACTATAGGATAAATAAATCGAATTGAAATTAAAAATAAAAAATACTAAAAACAAATTTTAAATTCTTTTATAAACTCTTTTAAATATTTTAACAATTCAAAATTTTAAAACAATATACCATATCAATAATTTTAATTTTAAATAAATTAGAGTAGTTTGCTTCGATTCAAATAAACTTTTACTATATTTTAATTCAATTCGGTTCGATTATCTAAACAAATTGTACCATAAACAACCCTTTCCCTAATAGCACACCTACCAATTGTTGACAAAGTAAGAGATATGACTGGGTTTTTTTTACGAGATAATCTAGGTCTTGATGGGCTTTAGTTATATTGGGCTAATACGTTTCTTGAACCGGGTCCAACATATCACTGCAGCAAAACCCTCGAAATTTAGGGTTTTGTGGTGAAGAACACTGCGATTCAGCCCCTTCTAATCATCGTCTTCCTTCTGCATCCTCTCATCTCCACTCTTCACCATGAGCAGGTCAGGCCAGCCACCGGATTTGAAGAAGTAAGTCTTGTTCTCGCTTTCAATTCCCTTCAATTCATCATTACAATTTTCGTTTCTTTTAATTTTCTGCTACATTTAATCGAAATTAATATGCACTTTTTGTTCGTTTTTTCTGCAGGTACATGGATAAACAGCTTCAAAGTAAGTTTCTCTCTCCTAATTGTTAGCATCTTCTTTGTTTTGGCATCAAATGGATTTTCATAGTTCATAGTTTATGAATCAATTAAGGGAAGTTTGTACCGAGTGAGAAAATAGAGGGGGTGTTGATTACATTTACCCATACCTCAGAGAAGGTCACTATAGTTTCCCTTTTTTAAATATAATTTTGGATCTGCGTCAGGTCGAGAGAAATGGAGATTTAACCTTTGTGCAGCTTTGTGACGCTTAAAGCCTTGTAGCAATTGGGAAAAATTTAGGTTTAAAATGAGAATAGGGCTTGATATGCCTTTTAGTGATTATTTTTTCAACCATGCATATAAATGTTATTCATAGCTCATTGGGATAAATTAGGTCTTTTCTCTATTTGAGTTTTGTTGTTTTCTTAGTTATGTACATCTTTGTTTATCACAAGGAATTTTGCTCTTGCCTGTTTTTTCTTGATATGAATCTATGAACGTGTAGTTTAAACACGTGTATCTATGGATTTTGGTGCTTTTTTGCTGAAAACAAGTTTTACAATTCTGTGAGGATTTTTACTGAAGTGTGTGTTATTATCTTGCAGTCAAGCTGAATGCAAATCGCATGATTGTTGGTACTCTCCGGGGCTTTGACCAGTTTATGAATTTGGTTGTTGACAATACTGTGGAGGTGAATGGCAATGAGAAAAATGACATAGGGATGGTGGTAAGTCCTCAAATTATGCATTTCCAATTTTATTTTAGTAGTTTAGGTGTAGCAGGCTTACAAAGATTGAACATGGTTATGTTCGTTGTTAATTTCACTCCCATTCTGTAGGTAATCCGAGGAAACAGTGTGGTAACCGTAGAGGCACTTGAACCGGTGAACAGGAGCATCTGATTTATGTTTCTTGTAAACATTTATAAGTAAATTGTAAGGTTTAAAGTTTCAACAGATACTGGTTACTACTGGGTGTAAAATGTAATTGGGAATCTTAGTATTGTCATTCTAGCGGCTAATATGAGGTTATGTTTCTGGTTTATTGTCAATCCAGGATACCCTTCAGTGGTTCAGTGGATGGTATTGGTTTAACTAAAATGATGTATAAGTCTTTTTCAGTTGAATTGATAGTTTTCTAAAATGATGTATAAGTCTTTTTCAGTTGAATTGATAGTTTTCTATTGCATATAACATTTTGGCAATTCTTGCTTTCTTTCTGTTCTCTTTAATCTAAAATATTGATTGTTGAACGAGCGTTTACAGTTTTCACTTCTCTTTTATTTTGCAGGAATTACTGTTTTATACTTAACTTTTTGTTTTAAGGATTTACAGTTTTCATTTCACTTTTTAAGGAATTACAGTTTTCAGTTCTCATTGCATCATGTAACTTACTGTACTACTAGCATTTCTGTTATGTTTGTTTAAATTATCATTGGAAAATTCTAGGGTGCAACTTCACATTGTTCATGAACTGGTGTCTGATTTGTGACGCCGGTTTCACTCAATATTTTTAGACTTAAGTATATATGTTTTTGGTTTCAAGGGTTCAATAGAACGGCCTTAAAATTGCTCAACCGATTTAATTCTTGCTTTAAAGTCAAAACAATTTGAAATGCATGGTGGGCAATGCACTATTGCAACAACTGAACATTGTTCAATGAAGAAACTGGACAAGTCATTATTTGTAATACAAGAATAAGAAGGCAGATAAGATTATTTTGGTCCTCGTGCACCTATTATTCGTATTTTTAAAATTAAAGGAACCAACTTTCAAGAGCTTGTAATATTGAAAATTCTGGTGAAGAAGAGATTTTTTGAAATACATGGCTAAAATCAAATGTATGTAATTGGGAAAACGATGGTGTAAGAATCTTCACTGAGATTTCTTCCAAATCACAAAAAACATAAATTTAAATTTAAACTAGAATTGTAGACCAGAACATGGGTCTTGAATGAATAAACTAGAAGCTTCAATGAAGATTTGCATCACTATATTTTTTATTTGAATTCAATTGAAATGCTTTTTTATTTGAATTTAATTGACTGTAAATCATAGTCATTAAATTTTTGTAGATGTTTGACTTTTTTTTAATCATATATGATGTATTATTCGTGAATGGTTGTGATGTATTGTTCGTATAAAATATTTTATGACACTGCATAACAATTATTCTCAAACAAACTTCAATCTTATGTATTATCTTTAGTTTTGTAATTAATTAATTTAGCTCTTCATCTGAGTATTTGAATGAATAAAAGGCAATATTTATCACTAGCGAAATATTTAAGTGGATAAGTTACAAATTTGTCAAAATAAAGGAGGTAAGAGCTCAAAAATTGGATTTTTTTAATAACCAATTTTTCAAATTAAATACTAGTACAATAATTATTTTTCCCACAATTAACCAAAACACTCATGTTTTAAAAAATAAAAAAAAATTATAGCAAAGACAAGACAATAGAGATAATGATGCATGCATTAAAAAAACATATAGAGCGTCTATCTCACTAGCATATGCATTGTCAATGTGCCAATAGAACTGACACAGGCATTGTTAGCTAAAAAGTTATGTGTATTGGATTTATATTTATTATTTTTAAATTAAATTTATAATTAATAAAAAAAAATTGTGAAATAAAAAAAATAAAATACTAATACTATTTAATTTAATAGAATTAAATGGGGAAAAATTTTGTAAATATATTTTAACGACCCGTTTGATCCTAACGGTCACCGATTTCTCGTCCTGGCGCTGTCCTTTACTATTAAGGCTTTCCATGATTCCCTTGAAGTGTTTGGTGCCTCCTAGGATTCACCTGAGGTGTTTGGTGCGATGTCTCTAAAATATTAGTGTTATCCATGAAAGCTAGTATCTCTTCTCAGAAGTTGTCGTAATTGAGTTCGATGCCCATGTCATCATAGTTTGGTTGTGTTGGTTGGGTAACGGGTTGATCGGTTGAATTGGGACATTTATTTGTTTTGGAAACGAAGCAGTAGTTGTCGTGGTGTTTGGTAGGCATGTGTTGGTTAGGTGCTTTGGTTGTGTGATGTTTGGGTGCTTTGGTGGTGTAATGTTTGAGTGTATGTTGGTTGGGTGCTATGGTAGGATGTGGTAGTATCATATGTCTCTTCAGTGTTATTGTAGGATGTGATGGCAACATATGTTTGTTGATGGTATGGGTCATGTTCTTGGTTTTGTGTTTGGGTGTGTGACATGAATTTGTCATGAGTTTAGGTGTATGTGGTTTAGTATCATGTTTGGTTGATTGTTGGGTGTATGTGGTTTGATAATGTTGTTGGGTTGGTTGTTGGTATAGATGTTGGTAATCATCTTTGGTTGATTGTTGGGTGTAGGTGGGTTGACAATTTTGTTGGATGTAGGTGTGTTGGTAATCATTTTTGGTTGATTGTTGGGTGTAGGTGGGTTGAGAATTTTGTTGGGTGTAGGTGTGTTGGTAATCATCATGTTGGGCATTTGATGACGAAGCTCGTAGGCGTGGGTCGATCAAATACCTCAGGTCAAATACCTCGAGTCAGACACAAACTGAGTTGTATGACATGACAACCTCGTTTATTAACCATTGATGACAATGCTTTCACTAACGACACACATCTTTAGCAAAGTCTCTCCAATCGATAAAATTTCATTGTCCCAAACACGTCGAGGAATCTGAGATTTGTTGATGCATACCGAACAATAATTTGACAGAATCACTATAGTGCATCTCCACGGTAGTTAACATACGGGCACCCCCTCTTTGACTAATAATGCATGCGCCAGCCCTATTGGTGCATTAGCAATGCATGCGCCAGCCCTATTGGTGCATTAGCAATGCATACGCCAGTGAGATAGGCGCATATGTTTTATTTTGAGTGCATGCACCATTACCAATGACGCTTCCTCTTTGTTGCGATTTTTTTTATTTAAACATGGATATTTTAATTAATTATAAAAAATATGATTATTACGATATTTAATTTGAAAAACATGGTTATTTTTAAAAAAATCCAAAAAATGCCATGAAATGATCCATGGATAAATTTCCAAAAATGGATGAGAATAAATTGGGGCAAATCTCTTTCATCAATTATCTATCCATTAAAATTAACTATCATCAAACTTTCTAACATATCATTTTTTTTTTTAAAAACTAGCAAGATACATGTGCATCCGCACAAGTAAATTTATTTAATACGGTATAAAATATATTTAGATACACGTGTAAATTTGATATGCAAATAAGAATTTGGAGAATTTTTTTTCACATTTGAAAATAAAGAATTTATCTCTTAATTAAAGGTAATTGTTGGTTAAAATAAAATAGATATCGTCTTGATAGTCACGCATGAAATACAAAGTTTGTGGTGTGCCCCATTTTTGAGAAATATTCAATTTGATACAATATAAAATGTTTTTAGATACACAAGTCAATTTATAATGTGTTAATTTTAAAATGAAACAATGATCATATAAACTAAATTGTATTAAATAATCATATAAAAAAAAAGAGAGATCCATGAGAAAGAGAAAGAAAAAAAAGTTCACATTTGAAAATAAAAAATTTGTCTCTCAAATAAAGACAATTGTTGATTAAAATAAAATAGATATTGTCATGATAGCAACCCGTGAAATGGAAAGTTAGTTGTGTGCATTGTTATTGAGTGTTATCCAATTTGATATATTATTAAATATATTTAGATTAAATGTACACTTAACTAACTATACTTTTTGCAGTCATTAATTTTCTGTATATTCTTTTTTTTTTTTCAAATTAAAATGCTACTAGTAGGATACCCGTGTGTTCGGACGGGTACTGACGTCATACGCACACTTGTTTTCAAAATGTAATAAAAATTAAAAAAAAAATAAAAAAGAAAAAATTATTTAATTTATAAGAAATTATTGTTTTTAAAAAAATATAAATGCAGAATTTATAATTTTTTTCTTATATAAAATTTTTTGGATCAGCATAATATTTTTCTCCGTATATAAATATTATTTTTAAATAAAATATAAATTTGAATTTATAATTTTTTTTGTATAATATATTTAGATCAACATAATATTTTTTTCGTATATAAATATTATTTTTGTATTGGTATTATTTATAAAAATAGTTATATTAATAGTAAAAAAAAAATTGTTTATAAAAATAACTATGTTTATAAAAACATTTGATTTGCATCATAATTTTTTTTACACGTATAAAAATATTTGTATCAACAATATTTTCATTAGCATATTTGTATTTATACATTATATGTTATTTTTTTATAAAACAAATTAAAATGCATACATTAAGATTTTTCCATAGCTAACAACTCTGCAACAAAATCATACATCGCATAAAAGAAACAGATCATCGCATGTGTGAAAAAAAATTAGATATGAGTGGCAAACTACAAACCGAACAAAATCTGTCATGGTGCACCTTAACTCCGACCTTCCATAGTTCTTTCGTATCGTTGATATCGTTAATCGTCTCAAAAGGTCGATCCATGAAGAAAGGAAAGAAGAAACAAAAAACAAAGGAACAGTTGAGTAGAAGGGATTTGTAAAGAAGGATGGAAAAAATCACACTGACTACAGAAACTAATTTTTTTATTAATAATTCTAAAACTTATTATTTCATTCCAAAACTAACCTTAAAAAAAAAAATCTCAGTCATTATTATTCTTTTTTCTTGTAATTATTAATAAACCATTATGCTTAATTCCAATACTATCTTTTCCTTTTCACAAGAATAATACTAATTCCAATGCTTAATTCACACCATTTCTACTCAAACTTCACACGTTGAATTCAGACTTAAGAAAAATAAAACTTTTACAAATTTGGTTTTCCCACCATTTTATACCAGCAATTTACCACCAAAATTTGAGAAATTTCAAATGTTAAATTTTGAATCATTAGCACAAAAAAACTCTATACATTCAATCATTTTCTATATAAAGATTGAGCTTTCTATATTTACTTTCATTCATGATAAAAAATGCCTCTTGACATAGACTTAAATGTTGCTTTAACTTTTACATATGAAGAATCATCTTCTAAATGTGAGACTATTGCACCATCAAATATAGAAACACATCAATTTGAGTTTGAGCAAAATCATCCATCACATCTTACTGTTGAAGATAACATGAACCAAGTTGTACCATCAAATATAGTAGCACCTGAATTTGAGTTTGAGTTAACTCATTTCCCATATCTCAATGTTGAAGGTAACACAAATCAAAACATTTCTCCTCAAGAAGAAATAAGCAACAATGATTCTTTCTCAATTGAAAATGGTGAGTAATTATTTCGTACAACAGCAGTGACACTGTCATTTTATTTTCTTTTCTTATATAAATTTCTATTCTTATTTGTTTCAATTACATATGTATTTTGTTTGAACTTTCCATCTACACATTTTGTATATTTCCTAAATGGTAAAGTAAATACAAGGAGTTTGTAAATCATGAAAGAAAAAACCTGACTAGTTATCATAATAGAGTCACTTTTATTTATATTAAACCATATCATGAAGTAATTTCTGTTGAGAATCAAGTGTGAGGAAGAAGTCTCACATTGATTAGAAAAGGGAAGATTGAACACCATATAAGTGAGAGAACCCACACACCTATCACCTTAAGGTTTTAGGTGGATATGTGGTGTGTCTCTCACAAAGGTGTGTCCCAAATAAGAAATGCTCCCTCGTTGACCACCTCGATTGTTCCGCCAGCAATGGTATCATAAGCCTTTGGTTCGAGAAAGGGACCGGCTTACTTGTATCGAAACACATCCCGCAGGTGTGGGTAGAAGGTGTTCTGTTGAGTTCAACGGTGATACAAGTGTATGTGGAAGAGAGAGCTTCCATATGAGGGGGAGCATTGTGTATAAACTCACACTTGAGAGGGAGTGTTGAGAATCAAGTGTGAGGAAGAAGTCCCACATTGATTAGAAAAGGGAAGATTGAACACTATATAAGTGAGAGAACCCACACACCAATCACCTTAAGGTTTTAGGTGAGTATGTGGTGTATCTCTCACAAAGGTGTGTCCCAAATAAGAAATGCTCCCTCGTTGACCCCCTCGATTGTTCCGCTAACAGTGGTATCATAAGCCTTTGGTTCGAGTGAAGGACCGACTCACTTGTATCGAAAGTATCTCACATGGGTAGGTGTCCCGGATGTGGTTGAGTGTCCCGTTGAAGAGTGTCAACGGCGGTACAAGTGTGTATGTGGAAGAGAGAGCTTCCACATAAGGGGAAGCATTGTGTATAAACTCACACTTGAGGGGGAGTGTTGAGAATCAAGTGTGAGGAAGAAGTCCCACATTGATTAGAAAAGGGAAGATTGAACACTATATAAGTGAGAGAACCCACACACCTATCACCTTAAGGTTTTACGTGGATATGTGGTGTGTCTCTCACAAAGGTGTGTCCCAAATAAGAAATGCTCCCTCGTTGACCCCCTCGATTATTCTGCCAACAATGGTATCATGAGCCTTTGGTTCGAGAAAGGGATCGGCTTACTTGTATCGAAACATATCCCGTAGGTGTGGGTAGAAGATGTTCCATTGAGTTCAACGGTGATACAAGTGTATGTGGAAAAAGAGACCTTCCACATGAGGGGGAGCATTGTGTATAAACTCACACTTGAGGGGGAGTGTTGAGAATCAAGTGTGAGGAAGAAGTCCCACATTGATTATAAAAGGGAAGATTAAACACTTTATAATTAGGAGAACCCACACACCTATCACCTTAAGGTTTTGGGTGAGTATGTGGTGTGTCTCTCACAAAGGTATTACTTTAAAAAAAATTCCACAATGTTCAATGCTCCCTAGTGAAAATCTCCCCAACAGTGGTATCAGAGCCTTTGGTTCGAGAAAGGGACCGGCTTACTTGTATCGAAACACATCCCGCAGGTGTGGGTAGAAGGTGTTTCGTTGAGTTCAACGATGATACAAGTGTATGTGGAAGAGAGAGCTTCCATATGAGGGGGAGCATTATGTATAAACTCACACTTGAGGGGGAGTGTTGAGAATCAAGTGTGAGGAAGAAGTCCCACATTGATTAGAAAAGGGAAGATTGAACACTATATAAGTGAGAGAACCCACACACCAATCACCTTAAGGTTTTAGGTGAGTATGTGGTGTGTCACTCACAAAGGTGTGTCCCAATTAAGAAATGCTCCCTCGTTGACCCCCTCGATTGTTCCGCTAACAGTTTCACCACTGTTAAAAGTGAAGATGTGAAATACATTCATGCATTGATATTATATTATCAGATCCATGAAATTATATACAGTGACATGAAATACATATATGCATTCAGAGGTGGGCCACTGTATGAACATTATCATGTTTATGGATGTAAAAACATGGATGCAATTATATTATTAGTGACAAAAGCACATAATGTCCCCTGTTCCGATATGCTATAGCTTGAAATTTTTGTCAGCAAACTTATCACCATAAATTAATTCTCAAACTCTTCCATTACATTTTTATTATTTATGCAGACTCATTGACAAGTGAAAGCAATTCAAAAAAGCGTAGATTTCTAACAAATGAAGAGAGGAAGGCTATATGTCATTTATTGTTGAGCTTGAGGGAGGATGAAAGGTCACATAGATATGGAGTAATACCATGAATAGCTAAACTATACAATATTCATAGAAGTGTCATTTACCGTATATGGAATCAAGTAAAGGAAATAGGTAATGTTTGTCATAGAAAAACACTATGTGGAAGGAAAAGGGTCCAATTGGACTTTGAGAGAATGCGTCAAGTACCGTTATCAAAAAGGTCAACCTATCAAGCTCTGTCTAATGCTCTTAACATTCCTAAGACGTTATTGATAAGGTTTCAAAAGTCGAGAGTTATAAGACGTCATTTAAGTACACTTAAGCCGTATTTAAAAGAGGATAACATGATTAATCGTTTAAGGTTTTGTAAGGATATGCTTGATAGTAACAACTTGCCTCATGATCCAAAGTTTATTTCTATGCATAATATTGTTTTCATCAATGAAAAATGGTTTTGTATTACTAAAACTAAAAACAATTATTACTTGCTTTGGGATGAAGATGAGCCATATAGAACTTGCAAAAGCAAAAACTTTATTGGTAAACTTATGTTCTTAGCTGTTGTGGCTAGACCCAGGTTTTACAATGAAAAAAATGTAACATTTTCAGGGAAGATTGGTATATTTTCATTTGTGTATGAGCAACCAGCTAGAAGAAGTAGTGTCAACAGAGTTGCGGGGACAATAGAAAGGAAACCTATAACTTTTGTGATAAGAGAGGTGAATAAAGCTTTCTTAATAAGTAAAGTACTACCAACCATTAAGAGTATGTGGCCAAGAGAAGATGTGGGGAAGACAATCTATATTCAACAAGATAATGCAAGGTCACATATTGTTACAAATGATCCAGATTTTTGTAGAGCAGCAAGTGAAGATGGGTTTGACATCCAAATGACTTGTCAACCTCCGAACTTGCCTGATTTGAATGTCTTGGATTTAGGATTTTTCAATGCCATCCAGTCTTTGCGGAAAAAAGAACCAATGAACTCAATTGATGAATTTATTGATGTAGTGCAAAGCGCATTCGATGAATTTTCCTGTCAACAATCTGATAATTTTTTTTTACTCTTCAATCATGCATGATTGAGATAATGAAGATAAAGGGATCAAACAAGTATAAAATTCCTCACATGAAGAAAGATATGTTATATAACCAAGGTTTTATACCTACTCAATTAAGTTGTGATTCTTCGTTAATTCAAGAAGTCACTGAATATCTTCAAAATTTTGATGATTAATTAGCAGGTGTTTGTTTTTTAAGTTTCAGAATTTGTTATTGCATGGACATGAAATGTTTGATTCATTATGTTGTTATTCTATAAACTTAGCCTTCTTGAGAGCTACTTTTAGAATATGATTTAGCATTTTCTATAATTTAAACTAACATTTTTTAAGTATTCTTTCATCTGGTTTAAAGTCACAAAATGGTTGCAGTAGCATAAAACTTTGAACTGCCAAAATGGTTTAAAGTCACAAAATTGTCTTAGCTATTTTAATCATTTTGTCAATTTCAAGCATAGCCAAAGTCCAAAATGGTTGCAGTAGCAGAAAATTTTTAGTACCAACATTTCTTAATATAGGCGGAATTTCAAGCTAAATGCTTCCTCCTTTACACTAGCATATTTCAATTATAGAGTTAAAAAGTTCCTACAAGCATATATTTCTTGTCTTCTTTTCGACTCTTCGCCATGTTTAAGAGTGATAACTTTTCCTTAGAGTATAATGTTACCGTCGCAGTAACGTCGAGGTCACGTAAAGACTTTCGCGATTTTGATTGATATAAGTGTTGCAACACTGGTTATGGTCGACGTGGTGTTAATTAATCACAACTTGTTTGTTATCATAAAAATAGTGCATAACGGTATCGGTATCGATAACTTCCAAATCTGTTTTGTCGCGGCCATTTTCGCAATAACGAGTTACTTTTTAAAAACCTTGCTTAAAACAAAAAATTCTTTTGGGTTACAATCAAAATGGTTACATAAGATTATTGAAATGACACGTTTATTTGAAAAAACAAGCCCTGCACGTTAGTGAAAAAAATATAAGCCGGTCATAAAAATGATGTATATCATTCTGTACAACGTAACATTGTAAACCAAATAACAAAACTGAATTTGAGCTTTAACCACAAAACAGTAGTACAATAAAAAGGATTTATCATTATCCATAACATTTCCCTATTTCAAAAACAAATATTCTTAACATTTCTATTGAACTAAACTCGATCAAAATAAATTCGCAGCATATTCGTAGCCTTATTCTTCACAGCTTCACGTTCATGGCTTAAAGGATCTTTTTCCTCTGCATCTTTGTTATGTTCATGAAGGTTCTCGTTCATGTCCAAGGCTTTGGAAGTTGAGTGAGCACAGTCTCTCAAATTCACCTTTGTATTTTTTTTTCCATCTTTCTCATTCCATATTTGCTTTTTCCTTCTAATGACTGTTTGTCTACCTTCTTACTTGATCAAATCAATATGAAATTTCAGTTTCCCAGCATAAGCCTTGAAGTCATCTTTACTAGAGTTATGAGGTTTCATGCCCATGTTAATGTGAGAAACTCGGTGAATAATGCAGAGAAGAAAAATGAAACCTAAATATATAATTTTAGGTACTGTCTGTTTGTGTGCTTGTAACTTTCCCTCCAATTTTTTGTATGGGAAATATGTCTATGTAACTAATGCACTTACATTGAAATAAGTTATTTGATTTTATTTAATAAGGGTACAAATGAAATTATGTATTGAATAAAATTTTAATTTAAAGAGTGTTTCTTATAAAAAGGATTAAATTTTTTTTGCAAAGTGTACCTTATAAAAATGATCAGAGGGAATAGTAAATATCAACACAGTAATCGAAGAAATGGCTAAAAGCTGAGTAGGAAAAACTTGAAAACAAAATTTGTGACAGCATTAAAAAGGAAGAAGGACATTTTTGTAGTTTCAAGAGGATACATTTTTCTTAAATGATAGATTATAAAACACATAAAGTGCAAAAATCATCGTGCCTAAAAGCGGTGAAGAAATTTTAAGAATTTTAAATATTATTTATGTAATTTAAAGTTTTTGGATCTTCATTTTATTTCTTCTTTTCTATCTTGAATGTATTTTTTTAATCTATTATCAGTAAAGTTTTTTTCACTAAAAATAAATAACTACCTTTCTATTAATTAGTATAATAATTATATCTTAATGTACCAATTATCAATAGGTTTATGCTTTATAATTCACCAAAAATAATTCTAACTTTTTACGGTTAAAGGCAAGAATTTATGGAATAGTTTAAAAAAATTGTCACACTTATTACAGTTACATAAATTAATGATTTATATTCTACTAACTGTCCTTTTTTTTTTTTTTGAAATCTTAGTATCTATCCATTTATTCCATAATCAACTATAATCAACTTACATGTATTTTGACATTGTTAATTTTTTGTTATTTTGTTTATTTTTTTGCCACAGTAAGTTTTTATGTGGTTAATTATTTTATTATCTTTATTTGTTTACACTCATTTTAATTTGGCATTTTTCTAAATAACACAACTTCTTAATGCTATGAGAAAAAAAAATGTAAATAAAGACTTCACAATGAAAGAAGGATACTCATGTTTATGTGTCTGTTTTTCCGCTTTTTTAATATGCAATTGAATTAAATCATAAATATATATTTTTATTTAACTTTAAAATTAATTTAAATTATTTATGTAATAAATTTTATAATATATAATAAATTTTATTATATAATAAATACGTGGTAAATATAACAAAATTAATACAGAATTTTGCTCTAGCTTTAAACAAGCTCCGCTAATGAACGGTGAAATTTATTCTCTTAAATTAGTCGATCGTAAGGCCGAATTCTAAAATTAAAAAAAATAAAAAACAAAATCAATACATAATCATATAAAATATACCATAAATGAAATAAATCAAAGAAATAAATAAACAGATTTCTCTCTCAAATCTTTGTGATGATTTTGAATCAACACTAACTCGAGAGAGATGTCGTACTTATTAATTTGAGATTTAAGTTGCCAATTACAAAATAAAAAAAACATTATTTTATAATTTGTTGCATGTGCGGTTTAGAAAAAACGGGATAAGTATGAGAAAGTATATAAAAAGTTTAATCCAAAATTAATTTATATTAAAAAAAATTAAATAAAAAACACATGTTTATATTATAGTGAATATCTGTTTGGACATTAGTCTTATATAAAAAAAATATAAAATATTTAAGAATAATACTAACTTTACACTAGTCAATAGCCATTCCATTATACCCTTTATTATCGTAAACAAAATAACAAAAATAGGCCAACTTAATAATTAAGTGTAACAAAAATAGGCAAACCTAAAAATAGCTCTAAGCATAATGCTAATTTTACACAAATCATTGCATATTTAAGAATAATTCTAACTTTACACTAATTATTGGGTCTCTTAAATTTTTCTTTTCTTTTTAAATTTTTTTTTTTCAATTCGATGCTATTTTTTCTTAGTTTAATATCATTGCATATGCATTGATTGTTGATTAAAAAAATATAAAAAATAATTTAAATTAAAATCAAAATTAAATAAAAAATATCTTTTATATATTGATCCGTGAATTCATTAAAAAAAACGGACAATCGGATACCCCCGTTTAGAACGAGGGAGTGAGCAAATTGGTAGATTCTTGAAAGAAAAAGGCGCGCTTTCTCCCTCTCTGGTTTCGTGTTCTTCTCAACTGACCCTCGTTTTTCAGCAATTCGCATCTGCACTCTGCAAATCGAATCAATCTGGTTACTAATCTTTCCATACTCTAACAAACCTTAACGTTCTTCTTCCTGTGTTTGAAATGGAAAATTATGCACAATCATCGATTATTCTTTGCTCTACGGTTAAACCCTAATTTCAAAATTGCTTAACATGATTGTTCTTGATTCAACAATTACTGCCATTATTGCATTGATCTGTGTTGTTCGTTTGTTTCAATTATTTACATAAAGAATTGTTTTCTGAATTGAATTTTTAGATGTAAACAAACTGCAAATGAAATGTGATAGTGATACAAGATATTTCAAACATTCTGATCTTCAAATCAAGTCACGCTGTTGTTGAATATTGCAGAATATGGATTCACTTTGCCCTGCCATCTTTGTCAACGCGGAACTGTTACCCTTCTGTGTTGGAAGAAGGGTTCGCACAGTGATACAAGTCGTGCGATCTGAGGGTGTAATTGTCGTTGGAAAATCACCAGATGAGAAGCAGATTATTGTAAAAACATCACCTGATTCACCCTTACCATCTCCTGTTACAGCTTTTGTACAAGTTATTGGTATTGTTAGCAGTGACAAGTCCATCAAAGCTGAGTTATGGACCAACTTTGGGGATGAAATTGGTATCTTTTCTCAAATTGGTTGTTGTGTTGATTTTGAGACATGACAATTAAACATAATGGAATCATTTTCTATTCACTAGTGAAATTTCAAATTTTTAAGCATGTAAATCTGTGGGTTTTGATTTTCTTTTACGTGTTGGCAGATATGTTCAGCTACCATAAGCTTTGTCAGCTTGCAAATGGAGAATTCAAACACTTGTTCCTGTGAGCTGAGTTACAACAAGCTTATCTGACTATACAAAGACCTCTCTATCAGATGCAAATGGACGATTTACACACTTGTTTTTGTTTTCATGGTAAATAATTTGTGCTTGTTATAATTGAAATCTATACAAAAATTGGGGGTCATACCTAATAGGAACCATATTCTGATGTTTATTATACTTGTTTGTTCTTGTTAGAGTTAAAAACTAGCGATAGCTTAGTTTTCTGCATTCTTTACATTCTGTTAGCATAGTGGAGTTAGTTAGGTTTTCTGTTAGCCTAACTCAACTATCTCTTGTAGTGTATATATAATGCTACAGCTGTTGTGAAATGGAATTCAATCATTTAGTAATAATAAAAATGCAGAGTGTATTTTCTTGTGATCAAGAAATAGATTTGTTGGTTTTATGTTGTGCATAATGTAGTGATGAGCATTGATATGCATGCAGATTGTGAAACACATGTAGCAGATCAATCACCACATTCATTCACATTATAAAGCCAACCCCACAATGCAACAACCTTATAACTTTTCAACCAAGAGATGGACAATATTTTAAACAACGGCCGTGTTGTAGAGTTTTTTTCTCGATTTTGATTGGTACTAGTGTTGCGATATTGATTGCTGTTGTTGTGGTGCAAATTAACCATAATTACGGTTGGTATCAGTATCTTCTGACACCGTTTTGTCGCAGTCCGCTTTTTTAAAACATGTAAGCCATGGTCAACATCCGAAGGAATTTGTCTGTCTGATGAACATGTATTCAAACACAGCATTTTCATCTACCACAAAGGTTTAGTGCAGAGTGTTGGTTATTTAAGTGTTCTAAATTTTGATACCTAGTTCGGTTTCTATTAATAAAAACTGAATATCTTTCTCCACCTGAACCATAACTCTAAGATTAAGACTAGTGGTGGCAAAATGGATCCAGCCTGTCAGTTATGTTTGTTTTGCCTGCAATTTAGTGCGGGACGGGTCAAGTGCTTAAGCCCACATCCTCTAATGTATATGTCCTACCCTGCCCCGTTTTTGTTTTGTTTTTTTTTTTGCTACTTTTTGTTGGTACGAATATTAACATAAATTTTGTATTTTTAGACTTAAAATATGCGGTGTCCGCAAATCCATCCGGTCCCGCCCTCATTTTTAGTGTAGTGATGGGTTAAAGTTTTAAATCCGCACTCTCAATTATGTCTGTCCTACACCGTTTTATTTTTTATTTTTTTGTGTGTTTTTGCAGAACGAGTCTAAACGGAACGTTACACCTACTTGTCACCCCTAATCTAAGATCATAACTTAATCCAAATTTTGATTAACACAACTCAAACTCAAATAATTTAAAAGTGGTCCTAACTTTTAAGAATATATTTTAAAGAATATAAAAATAGATAATTGTATTAAAAATTACAGTATTCAAACTTTTAAATTATTAAATATGCAGCTTTTGGAAAAATAATAATTCTATTTAAAATTGTTTAACTTGTGTTTTAAGAACACACATTTTGGATTTGAACCACCGTTTTGAAGTATTCGCCGACATTTTGAGAGAAGAAAATTAGGAATACTTTGACTAAAAATGAACCAAATTAGTATGGACAATTCTACTCTGACTAAGACTAACACCAATCGAGAGGCAAAAACACTCACCACAACCAATTATAATTAAACAATCTAAATGCTACTTACACATTAACCACACTAGAAGAATACTATTGGATAAATTTACCATCAATTTAAAAATAAGTTCTAAACACTTAATTTAAAATGTTAGGCTAGTTTTGCGTTTATGTGAAACACTTAATTTTTATCAAGCGAATTGATTCGTTGTCATGCCTGTTGTCATCTTTGCTAATGACAATGTTATCTTGCATGATCGAATTTTAGAACAAGCAAATTGGCGTCAGATGTGAGTATAATTATTAGAGATTGCATATTGTACACTATTAGAGATTGGATATTGTACATAGGTCACACCTTAGCTTATCATACATTGCATTATTTTGTATATAAACAAAAATGTAACCATTATTTTCTGTAATGAATGAAACAGTTCTTTCAATATTTCTTTCTTCTTCTTCTTGAATGTAACTAACTTCTTCTTCTTGATGAATACCTAACTGTATTTCATCTTCTCCAATGTTGAACATTCATCTCCTTGATATGGTATCAGAGCTAACCAAGCTCTGGTAGCCATTGTTTTCACTTTCGATTCTTCGTTCTTCGTCTAGATCCTTCGTTTTTCACCTAGACCTTCTCTTTGCTCTCTCTCTGCAACAATGGCTGCGCAGAGCTTTATGGATTTCGCTACCAACCCTGCTAATCCCTATTACCTGCATCCAAACGAGAATCCGGCTCTTGTTCTCGTTTCTCCGTCGCTCGATGACAAAAATTACCACACCTGGTCTCGTTCAATGCAAATTGCACTGATCTCCAAGAACAAAGACAAGTTTATCGACGGTACTCTTCCCAAACCTAATGTTTCAGACGTTCTTTATGCGCCGTGGATTCATTGCAACACGATGATTCTTGCGTGGATTCAACGCTCAATCTCTGCATCAACGATCAGTTCTATGGATTGACACAGCTGCTGGTGTGTGGAAGAATTTGCAGGTTAGGTTTTCTCATAGTGACATTTTCCGCATATCTGACATTCAAGAAGATCTTTACAAGTTTCGTCAAGGTACTTTAGATGTATCCAATTATTTTACTCATTTGAAAGTTCTGTGGGATGAATTGGAAACCTATCGTCCAATTCCAACTTGTTCGTGTGCTATTCCGTGCTCTTGTGGTGCTTCTGCATCGATTCGCCGTTATAGGGACCAAGATTATGTGATTCGATTTCTTAAGGGTTTAAATGAGAAATTCACTCATTCCAAGAGCCAAATCATGATGATGAACCCGCTACCTGATATTGATAAGACTTTCTCTTTGGTGATTCAACAAGAAAGAGAAATGAATAATGTTGTTTCTGCGGTTATCCCTGCTGTTGGCAACACTGATGAGAGCATAGCTTTGAATGTAACTCATGATGCTCAGCCAACCAAATCTAATTCGTATAAAGGCAAAAATCAGGGCAATGCTGGTTCCAGAGGTCAAAATCGCGTCTGTACCCACTGTGGAAGAACTAACCATACCATTGATACTTGTTTCATCAAGCATGGGTATCCACCAGGCTTCAAGAACAAGACCAAAGGCAATGGATCCAGTTCTCAACAGTCTGCAACAGCCAACAATGCATCAGAGACACCTGCATCAGGTTCAAGTTCTACTAATCCCTCTTATGGCTTGACTCAAGAGCAATACAACAACATTATGGCAATGCTTCAACATTCAAAACCTGTTTCCACAGCTAATTCAGTTTCTACTTCTCCTCTTGTGCTAAATTCTTTGTCTTCCACTGCCAATGGTAAGTCTTCTTCTTTGTGGATCCTAGATACAGGAGCTACAGACCATATATCCTTTAATCTTTAAGCTTTTACTAGTTATCACAACATTGTTCCAATCTCTATCACTTTACCTAATGGTTCCCAGTTATCTGCTTCAATCTCTGGCTCTGTCAAAATTACACCATCTTTAACACTGCATAATGTCCTTTACATTCCTTCTTTCAATGTAAATCTTATCTTTATAGCAAAATTGTCTAAAACCAATAATTGTTTTGTTCAATTCACTGCTAACTCTTGTTCCATTATGCAAAACCCTTCCATGGAAACGATTGGTATAGCTGACTTGTAATATGGCTTATATGTCCTTCATTCCACTGTTTCTCATGCTTCTTGTACTTCTGTTTCCAATAATGATTGTGACATATGGCATATGAGGCTAGGCCATCCCTCTCATAAAGGTTTACAAGCCATTACAAAAAAATTTCCTTTTGTTTCTTGTAAAGATAATGTTTCTCCTTGTGATTCTTGTCACTTTGCCAAGCAAAGAAAACTTCCTTTTCCTGAAAGTGTTACTTGCACTAATGATGTTTTTGAAATTCTTCATGCTGACTTATGGGGCCCTTTTTCTACTATCTCTTTGTTAGGACACAAGTATTTTCTCACTCTAGTTGATGATCATTCTAGGTTCACATGGGTGATTTTTCTTAAAACCAAAGATCAAACTAGAGATAGTCTCATAAATTTTGTAGCCTATGTTGAGAAGCAATTTAATAAAAACATCAAATGCTTGCGGTCTGATAATGGTACAGAATTTTTTGCCTTACACAATTTCCTATCCTCTAAGGGCATTCTACATAAAAAATCATGTGTTGAAACCCCTCAACAAAATGGGATTGTTGAGAGGAAACATCAACATATACTTAATGTAGCTAGGGCCCTACACTTTCAATCCAATGTACCTTTAACTATGTGGAATTTTTGTGTGCAGCAAGCTATCCACATTATTAATAGACTGCCTACCCCCTTGCTTAAACTAAAATGTCCTTATGAAATTCTATACCAAGAGCCTCATTCCCTTATTCACCTTAAAGTGTTTGGATGTCTAAGCTATGCCACCTCTCTTATGGCTTATAGGACCAAATTTGACTCTAGGGCACGCAAGGCTGTCTTTATAGGATATAAAGAAGGAACTAAGGGCTATATCCTATATGATTTGACTAATCACAATATCTTTGTATCAAGACATGTCATCTTTTATGAAAATACTTTTCCCTTCAAATCTCAACTTTATTCCCAAGATAGCCACAATTCTGCTCCTTTATGTGATGTTAGTACAAATCATGATGCTAGTATAGATTCTGACCCTCATTTATGTGCTGATACAACATCTATTGAACCTACCCAGTCCCCATCAGACAATAACTTGTCTGCTGTCTCTGATACTCCCAACCTGGGTCCCTCTCCGAACCTTCTCAATAATGATAATATTGGCCCTAGTTCTCCTACACATAATTCTCCTATTGCCCCTGAACTGCTATCACCATCTTCTTTATCCACCAGCCCCATCCATGATCTTGATAATAATAATGCTTCTCCTCATTGTGATCAGCCTCCTATAAGGCACTCTACTCGAGTTTCTCATCCTCCCTCATACCTTGCTGATTATCATTGCTTTTATGCTTCTGCCAACTCTCCCTCTTCTAAAGTTCTTTACCCTTTATCTCAAGTTTTCTCTTACAAAAATTGTTCTCCAGCTTTTCACCATTTTTGTTGCTCTATTTCTTCTAATCCTGAACCATCTAGTTTTCAACAGGCTAACAAATTTGAATGTAGGAAGCATGCTATGAATGTTGAATTGCAGGCTCTTGCTGATAATCATACTTGGACATTAGTGGATCTTCCACCTGGTAAGGTGCCTATTGGATGCATATGGGCCTATAAGGTGAAATATAGGGCAGATGGATCCATAGAAAGATATAAAGCTAGGCTTGTGGCAAAGGGCTATACACAGATGGAGGGTGTAGACTACTTTGATACCTTCTCTCCTGTGGCTAAGATTACCATAGTAAGAGTTCTTTTGTCTATAGCTTCAATCAAAGGTTGGCACCTAGAGCAATTGGATGTTAACAATGCCTTTTTGCATGGAGATTTACATGAAGAAGTGTATATGACATTACCTCCTGGCCTAGTTACTTCTAACTCCTCACAAGTCTGCAGGCTTCACAAATCTTTGTATGGCTTGAAGTAAGCTAGTAGGCAATGGTATGCTAAACTATCTTCATTTCTGATCTCTCTTGGCTATTCACAATCTCAAGCTGACTGCTCTTTATATGTTAAATCCACTTCCACCAGTTTCACAGATTTACTTGTGTATGTGGATGACATAGTTTTAGCTGGCAATTCTCTTACTGAAATTCATTCTGTTAAGCATCTTTTGGATCAACAGTTTAACATCAAATACCTGGGCCAGTTGAGGTACTTTTTAGGCTTTGAGATTGCTAGGTCAAATAAAGGTATTTTCATGAATCAAAGGAAATATACCCTACAGTTGCTTGAAGACACAGGTTTTTTGGCAGCCAAACCATCTTCTGTGCCTTTTGACCCTAATCTAAAGTTGTCTACTACAGATGGCCAACCCCTTAATGATCCTACCTTACAAATAGCAGGCCTGATATATCTTATGCTGTACAAAATTTAAGTCAGTATGTTTCAAAGCCACTTGTCCCTCAATATCAGGCTGCCACTAGAATTCTAAGATACCTCAAGTCTGCACCTGCTAAGGGAATTCTATTTTCTGCCACCAGTCCCCTCAAACTATTTGGTTTTGCAGATTCAGATTGGGCCAGATGCCCAGAGACTAGAAAATCAATTACAGGGTTTTGTGTCATCCTTGGTTCATCACTCATTTGCTGGAAATCTAAGAAACAGAACACTGTTTCTCGTTCCTCCACTGAAGCTGAATACAGAGTTTTGGCTTCCTTGTCTTGTGAACTCCAATGGCTTCAATACCTTTTTCGTGATTTCCTTATTGAATTTCCTCAGCCTGCTTTTGTATACTGTGACAGTAAATCAGCAGTGTACCTTGCTCACAATCCAACCTTTCATGAGAGGAGTAAACATATTGAGTTGGACTGCCATGTGATTAGAGAAAAGATTGTGTCCAAACTCATCCACTTGATGCCTATCTCTACTACAGAACAATTAGCAGATGTGTTCACTAAGCCTTTACATTCCCCTGCCTTTACTTCTATTTTATCCAAGCTTGGTCTTTGTAGCATCCAAAGTCCACCTTGAGTGGGGATATTAGAGATTGCATATTGTACACTATTAGAGATTGGATATTGTACATAGGTCACGCCTTAGCTTACCATACATAGCATTATTTTGTATATAAACAAAGATGTAACCATTATTTTCTGTAATGAATGAAACAGTTCTTTCAATATTTCTTTCTTCTTCTTCTTGAATGTAACTAACTTCTTCTTCTTGATGAATACCTAACTGTATTTCATCTTCTCCAATGTTGAACATTCATCTCCTTGATAATAATGACTTTTATTGTCTAAAAAATTCATAAACATGTTACTCCCTCCGTCTCAATAAATACATCTTTTTAACCTAAGATATTTGTTTTAAAATAGTAAGTGTTTTTTTTATTATACTTTTTTCAATACAATATTAATTAATTTTTATCAATTTTACCTTTAATAAATATTGTCCGCACTATTTTGAAGATATTAAATCATACTATGCATTTATGACAATGTATAACCATCAATAATAATGAATGATAATTTTGTAAATTTGTTATATTTATACATTCAATCATTATTTTTTTAATTTATGTATAACAACCTTAAAAAAAATTATTTTGAGACGAAGGTAATATATCATATTTTCTCCTCTAACCATACACACTTAATTGAGTCACTCTAGTCATCTTAAACTTTCAAAGTTGACACCAAACTTTTCTAAATTACCAGGTATGCGGTGTGAGTTATGTCAATCAAGAAAACACATTTTTGTCATTTGCATACTCGAGTCAATAAATGAGCTTCACTCCATTTCGCTTTAGTTCATTTGATCTTTGAAGTCTTTGAGTCCATGTGGTTTTTATTCTCTCACAGGGTCGGCCCAATTAACCAAAAGACTCCGTTCTAATTTAAAAAATGGGTCCATTTAAAAAAAATACAATTAAAATAATTAAAAATAACATATAAAAATATAATTATATATTAATTAAAAATAAATTTAAGTATGACTATTTTGACTTTTGATCCATCTCATTTTTTATGTATTGAGTCTTTATCATATTTTTTTTTGTTTTATTGAGTTTTTATTATAACATTTTTTTAGTTATTAATATTAATGAAAAAAATTGCACCTTTTAAAATTTGGGGCCCTGTGCTGTAGAGCTTGCTGCTCTTGCACAGGGCCGACCCTGTTCTCTCACTTTAAGAGAAATTTTTTATGTTAAAAATCTGGTGTTCTTGTTATTTAATTTTTCTGTTATTATTATTTTGCTCAAGAATTGTTTCTGCTGATTGTCTATTTAAACTGCACAGGTTTGGGAAAGTATTTCGTTTGAGAAAATATTATGATTATTTGATAATTTGCCAACAAAGTGGCATCCAGAGCTCTGATATCACTTGTTGGGAAGTTCTGGGAGCAAGGCCCTAAAGTGTCAATGGACTAAATGTCCGGGATCCAAGAGACCTTTATGCCACATCCACCTAAAACCTTAAGGCAATGGGGGTATGGGCCACCTCTCTTATAAACTCAACATTTCCTTCTTTCCTTGTCGATATGGGACTTTACCACTTTCACACTTGAAACCTAACATAAAGAAGTGAGGTAGATGAAGAAGACAACCAAGTTGCTGATGATATTGAGGTAAGTAAGGAGGATATTAGAAAGGATGCGAGTAAAGATGTCGATAACATTGAAGATGTAACTAAGCAGATTGAGGTAACAACTAATAAGGATGTCATTAATGATGTTAATAAAAATGATGAAAACATGTTGGAAACAGATATGCCTGCTGCTATTATTAGAATGGTATGGAGAAGGATATCAATGAAATTTTTGAAGGTCCAATTGATTTGAAGAATATGTAAGTGGTTATGATTAGAATAATGTAAGTCCCGATGTCAAAGACAATGTCATTGATGATATTAAAGGAGATATCCCTGCTGCTGAGGAAGTTATGACTGCTTAGAAGAATCTTAAAAAGACCAAGAGACTAGTCGTGAAGAAAATGTATGGTTTAAAGCCCAAAAAAACCACCACCACCAAAAAGTTTATTTTCTCAAGAAAAAAGAAAAAAGAACCAATAAAAGTTCAGAAGTTTTAAAAAAATAATAAATTCATTGAAAAATGAAAGAAGACTACAGACAAGAAACATGTTGCTGCAATAAGAAGAATGTTGTAGCAAAGAGAAATAAAGATCTCGAAAAACATATTGTCGTGGAGGTCGTTGCAGACATCCTATATGAAATTTTGAAATTTGTTACTAAAATAAGTAAGAAAGTAATAGGTGGAAAGAAGCTACCACAAAATGTTGTGTTGTTCCATTAGAAAATGTTTCCTTCCATTTTGAGGAGAGTGTTCTAAAACGGAAGCATGTCTTTCATAGACACGTATTCCATGAAAGAGAGTTATCTGAAAAAGATAAGAAGTGTTCTGAAATAATGGAGCTGCTTAATGACGAACAAGTCCCGAAGTCTGTGGTCAGTGTTGGTGTCTTATATCCAAGACTAGTGAAAGAGTTCCTAGTAAACCTTCCTAAAGGTTTCAATGATGTCAGAAGTATTTAGTAGATAAAAGTTTATGTTCGTGGATATTACTTTTATTTTTCTCCTTCCATCATTAACGAATACCTGAGAAGTAGAAAAATAATTATTGTTGGTTGTGTTCCTCCATTAAAGATCATTGCTCAAGAGATTACTGTATTGGGAAAAACCCAAGTCCCACATTGGTTAAAGATAGAACCCACAAAAAATTTATATAGAGTGACACCCTTCACTTTACAAGTCGGTTTTGTAAGGTCGAGTTAGGCCAAAATCTAATTCTATCATGGTATCACGAGCCTATCAATTTGGGCCACCCACCATTTATATATACGCATCAAGCCTAAAAAGTGATGGGCGCAAGAGGTGTATTGAAAAACCAAGTCTCATATATCTATAATTCAGGCAACCTACCATTTATATCCACGCACCAAATAAAATAGTGTTAGGCGTGAAGGGGTGTATTGGGAAAAACCCAAGTCTGAAATTAGTTAAAGATAGAACCACAAAGGGTTTATATAGAGTGACACCCCTCACCTTACAACCGGTTTTGTAAGGTTGAGTTATACCAAACTCTAATTCTATCAAACTGAAAACAACCATGAAAATTGGTAATTCAAAGGCTTAATGACTGCCTCAAACTTAAGCGTCAAATATGTTATTGTACAAGATCGGTGTTTCAAACTAGGAACCCTCTAATCATGATTCAAGTATACCCATACCCTTGCTAGCTTGCTGTATCAGATAAGAACTAGGGTTGCATTTGACTTTTGGGAGTATGTATTTGACCAAGTGGTTAAGCATGTTGAGTCCTATACTATTAAACTTCCAATTGGTTTTCCTTCTTTGATCTGTGGTATTTTGATTAATAAAAAACATGATATTCTGTCTGTTGAAGATGAAACAGTAGTCCCTCCTAATTTTTTGAATTTTTAGTTATAAGTTATTTGCTGAGAAACATATCCTAGACATTGTTCTTCCCAATATTCCACATTTTGACGAGTCTGGTATGGCTACTGATTAAAATTTTGTCGATGTCCCGCCCATGTTTAGGCATGTTAGAAGTCATATTCCTAAAGTTCTTATGCAGGAGTCTAAAGCTACTTCCACTACTAGAAATAGGGTGGTTGAATGGCTTATTGAAATAATGAATCCAAAAGTTGTTGGTTCATCATCCTCTCAAGTTGCAGTGCAAGATACTGAGAAATATGTTAGTCCATTAAGTGTGAATAAAGACCTAGCAAGTAATGATGGTGAAAAAGAGGTTGAGTACGAGACGAGTGACTCCTCCCAATGATATATTGTTTTTTCTGAGAAATTTTTTCTTTGTTCTTTTGGTGATTTATTCTAATGTTTTTATGATGTGTTCCATATGTATGGTTAAATAATTTGTTATGTACTTTTTACCCTATGTGGGTTGGATTCCATGTTCTGTGATGATGATGCTTATTTCCCCTGTGTGGGTCAAATATTCTGTTTTGTATGCCCTTAAGGGTCTGACAAGTATTCTCAACGTGTCCCTTTGATGCAAATAAGGGGAGTAAGCACATTCCTTTAGTTATTCTATGCAAGTTAGTTTTTCATACCTCCTATGATCTAATTAGCATAGGTGCATGTTTCTTTTTGCTCCGTTGTGATCTTATATAAGTTGCCAAAACATGCTCTATGTGTTATCTTTGAAGTTATTGTGATCAAGAAAAATAATATGAGAGATTGGCTGTAAGGATGTGCATAACATCTTGCATGTTGTTAATTTTCCTAAGAATTGGCAAAATGAGGAGTTTGTTATTACATGTGATTGGCAAAATTTTGTAACCAACATGTTAAGCAAAATGTTCTGACATTATACGAGACACTTTGTCTCAAGGTGCTTAATATCGCAACTGTTGTAAAAGACATGTTAATTAAGATGCTTTATCATTCTACGAGACATCTTGTCTCGAGTTGCTTACTAGGCGCGCAAGTTTTAATGGGTTGAATCTCGTGTTTTCAGGATTTATTTCCTTTTTTGTTCAATCAAAGATTTGATTTTAAAGCGCATTCTCCTTAGTAAAATATTTATTTTAAATCCTTTTCTTGCAAGATTGGAAATCTTATTCGTATCAATATCAGATAAAATTGGATTTGTTTTAACTAAGAATCATAATCATCATTATGAAGAATCTAGCCGTGTTCACGCCAAAACCCTATTGGGCTTAAATGTTGGGAAATTCTTGCTCTTTAAAGAGGTGTTCTCCTCATATGTTGATTCATAACTTTCATTCTAAAATTGGCATTTTAGTTGTTATTGAGTCTTTGTGTTTTGGGTCGTAATGCTCTATTCCTATGATATCTTTCTAAGTTAGGAGAATAAAGTATTTGTTTTCATAGTTGTGGTTCATCACTTCATATACTTTTGTAATTTTAATATCACTTGAGAGAGTGTTTGAGTGAAAGTGAGAGGAGTCTCAAATTTATGGGGAGTCTGGATCGAAGTTCACTGGTAGTATTAGAAAAAGAGCATTAAATTGAAAGAGTTCATATGAGACTATCGTATACTATTGAGTACTAAGAGTGAATTTCCTTTCATTGGGATGATGCTCTCTAGAATTAGGTGACTTTGCACCGAAATGGGTTAGCAATTACTTGTGTTATTTTTTTTTGCACATTTATTTCCTTTGTTAAAGAATCATGTTGTCACACACATTGTTCCAACATAGTGTTTGACATCTTACCATCGTTAGAACAAAATTTTAGGATAGAGCATCCATAAAAAAAGTTGCAGATCTTCTTGTCAGTATCGACATGCGAAATTGATCAATCAGATGAAAAACCCAATTCTACGCAAGCTTCCTCCACTCTATCTGCATTTTTAAATAAGAGATCATACCGTTTTAGGGTCCACCAAGTGGTACAAGAGAGCATCTGCTGACTTCATTAAACCTACATGTCCCCGTTGCCTCATGTCTGTCATGAAGAAGGTAATGTTGATAAGAGACTACATAGTGGCTCCGAAAGCATGGTAATCCATAATCTCTATGTACGACTCTAAATGTAATAGTGAAATAGTGAGCTCACCGCTCATTTTGAGCCGTTATATCAAACTCCAAATATGTGTGAGACCTGGTATAAGAAGAAAGATAGATAGTCATATTCCTCAAATTAATAATGTTAAAATTCCCCTATGCATCTTCTTTAGAAGATCTGTTAGTAATTTCCTTAGTATAAGCACTGAGGGGTCCATCACCAATTTCTATAGAATTCTCACTACGCCCAGAATTATCACTAAGCACAATAAGATTGATGTTGGGACAGTTAACCTCTAGAGAGTCATCGTTAGGAACATCTGGATTTTCTTATATTGCTAATTATGGAGAATCTCCACCATCAGGTTCATTTATCATGTTCTCAGGTATATTTTCTACGCTGGTCATAGTAAAAACAAGAAAACAAATCAACAAATGTAAGGAAATGGGCTAGAAATGGTACATGATTAAAGAAGCAAAGAAAAGAGACTAATAGAAGTAAGAGAAACTCGAAAATGAGGATGAGTAAGGAATAGTGTACCTAAATAGAAATTGGAAGTGGCAAAATTAAAAGCCACCGGAGCTTAGTGAAATTCTGGCACAGATATCAGATGTCCTACACAGATGTTAAGATACTGATATCCAACACAATGAACAAGTTAACAATAATAATAACAGTGCAGAAAGTAAAGAACACAGTGATATGTTTACCTAGTTCGGATCAACAATCCTACTCTGGGGGCTACCAAGCCAGGGACGAAATCAATATACGATAGTATCAATTCACAGATCATACAGCAACCACACCCGGTTACAATCCACTCACTTAATCACTACCCTTCCTATGACTTCTACCTAAGACTCACCTAGGTATGAGGCCCTCCTCAGATCCCTCTTCAATCACAAACCGTGACTGGTTCCTTTCAACACAAGTATCAAAACGAAAGCCACACTTTCAAAACACACAATTCTCAATATTTCAAAGCTTATGAGAATATGAGATTTGACACACAAGAAACTCAATGCTTAAAAGCTTATGAGTAACTGACAGAACTTACAACACAAAACTAGTCCTTGTACTGTTATCAGAATGATATCAGTTAGGCTCACAAATAACACTCGAAAGCCCTAACAAAACACACGTAAGTTCCACACCTAAACTAGGTTTACACCAGTCAATATATAGCATTAAATCTGGACTGGATTGGGCTTCAAAATGCAGCAAAGAGACTGCACACAATTCTGCAAAATAAACTCTAAGAAAATGGGTCTTCAATCTAAAGTTTCCTAATACGTCTCCATATTTAGAAAACGCTGAAAATTCGAAAACCAACACACAAAAACTCAACCCAAAATACTTTGGATGCCACATAGGATAACTAAATATTCACAGAATATTCAGTAACAAATACCAACAACAGAATCTTCCTTTTAATTTAATAACAGACGCGATGTCCTATGATCTAGGATGAGACATCTTTATACGACATGTTAAATGCAGAATATTAGAACATCTTGTTTCAACATCTTGCTGCTAGAATAGTTTTAGCAAAATAAATGCCAACCACAAAATCAAAGAAATAACAATCTCCCCCTTTGGCTTATTTTAGCTAAAACTACACACCGAACAATCTTGTAGAGATAACACCAGCAAAACAACAGTATCAGAGACAGCAGTGGAAAAAAACACACCATAACACCAACACAAACCATAGCATAGCAGAGAAAAAAATTCACACAAAAAAAAAACTCCCCCTCAACTGCAGTAACACAACAACATTCTCCCCCTCAACTGCAGCACACATAAACACACCAACATTCAACATTCTCCCCCTCAGCTGCAGCACCAGCACAAGCACAAGCACACCACTCCCCCTTTTTAGCCATAAATATGACAAAGGCAAGTAAAAAAGTTCAAAAGAAAAACATAATATAGCAAAAGATAAAGTTCAGAAGTAGAGACAGAGATACAGTTATCCTAGGTGTTCAGTCAAAACAACACCAACAACACCAAAACAAGCAAAAAAAACATCATCTTCTGCAGATATTCTGCAGCACCATCATCATCTTCATCTGACCCAGATTCCGCAATTTCTTCACCCTCTCCATCAGTCTCAGCATCAATATCACCACTCCCAGATACAGAGTCATCTGAACCCTGTTCACTCTCTCTATCAGATCCACCAGAGGCATCACCTTCAGCAGTTTATTGGTTTTTACCAACTGTTCCAGCAGAAACATTCTCTTTCTCCATGAAAGTTTTAATTAACTGTTCAAGTTTGGACTTCCTAGCAGTGTCTTTTCTGATGGAATCTTCCAGTTCCTTGCACGTCTCTTGTAGCTGTGCAATGACTTCATCATCAAAGGTAGCATGACTGGAAGTTTGAGAAGATGTCCCAACAATGTCTGAAGCATGTGCCCCACCAAGTAACTTGTAGTGTAGGGACATAAGAGGTTTTCTTTTGAGGGCACTGTCACTTCCTAACAAAAGGTTAGGAAACTGATCTAAAATAACACCACAGATCAGGGATGGAAAGCAAATAGGCATCTTGACAGCAGTTGGACTTGCTTGTTTCGGGATTTGTTCAAAGATGTATGTCCCAAAATCAAAAGAGACATTTTTCCCAATAGCATAAATGAACCTACCAAGTATGGAGGAAATAGTAGATGTATGATTGGTAGGTACCCAATTCACAACAGCAATCCTGTGGAGAATAACATATTTAACACTCAATTTTCCAGAGGACAACTTTTCTTCATTTGGCCAGTGTTTAATACAACCACCTGTAATCTCCTTACACACTTCATTGTCTGTGACCTCTAACTCAGGCTGAGGTTCTTCACACCTGCCCAGAAAGTTATTGATTACTTCAGGAGAAAAAATGACGACTTTTCCTCTCACAGACACTTTTCTGAAGTTGTTACTCCTGTTATCATCACAATCTTTAAGAATATTCACAACAAATTCCTTGACTAATTTCTCATAGCAAGGTCCTATCTTGGACATAGTTCTCATCAACCCAGCAGCTGCAATAAGATCCATGATTTCTTTGTATTTAATGAAATCCTTACCCAGCTCTCTCTCCAAGGCAATCCTCCTTTGATCCACAACTCTCCACCTATCTGCATTCCTTGTAGAACCATCAGCATAGGTCTTTTTGCATGTAGAGTTTTTCACACCAATGATGTCTTGAACATCTGTTGCATCCTCATATTCAGACTCACTGTGAGCAGTGATTTTTCTCTTCTTAGTTGGAACAACAACCTTACTCCATTGTTTAGGAGGCCCAGCTCCAACTTTTCCCTTGGTACTATCCACACCTCCAGACTTTCTATGCAATTTTGCAGACTTTGAACCTTCAATCATAACAGTTTTCTCTCTTCTTTTCTTAATTCTCCTTAACATCCCAGCAATGGGTTCCTCATCAGAAGTGAGATCATCAACATTAATAGCTACATCGACTTTCTTTTTACTCCTTCTTTCGTGACCCACATGAATGGGGACACCATCATCAGTCCTATCTGTAGGACTGCCATTGGCATTTCCTGTCAAGGATGTTGGAACATCAGACCCAACATCTGTATCAACTCCACTCAAAATCTTGGCAACAAACTTCCTAAGTTCCTTATCCTGTTTTACTACATCAACATCAGTAGGATTCTTGTTTATACCACATGATTAAGTAGCATTCTCCTTTTCAATCAAACCAGACTTAGACCCTTTTACAGACAAGTTTTTTCTAGGGCTTATTTGGTCTGCATATAAACTAGTCATCGAGTGAACTTTCTTCCTAGATGAAAAAGGTTTAGACTTCTTACCAGGAATATTGACATCCATTGAGTGAGGAACTTGTCGTTTTCCTTTAAGATCAGCCGGTACTACGTTCAATGGAGCAATATCAAGCACAAGATCTGAGAGGTTGATCATTCGAAGTGATTCATCATCTCCAGCATTGGTCCGAGGAAATCTTGAGTTATTAGAAGAGCCATGCATGGATTCTGATGCATGATGTTGAGACATTTTCGATTGATCACAAGGCACAATATTGAGGATGTTAAGAGAAAACCCTAAAGCCCGTGAACTTTGGAGAGAAAGGGCAAGAGGAATTTTTCTAAAATATGTTTGATGTAGGTAGAGTGTGTTTGCCCGCCTATTTATACTTTTGAGAAGTGGGCCCAGAAAAGCGCGGCAGTCACAAACTTTGAACACCCGATTCGCCTCAAATGTGCATCCCTCAAACTTTCCTTTTAAATTTTCCGTGATGACATACTTACTAAGTTTAATCTTATTATCACAGTTCACCATGCTAACATTTTGAGTTGCTTTAAAATTGATCAACACCTGTTCTAACTCAGTATTCTTTCCAATAGCTTTCTTAGTTTCCAAGCATATTGCAGTGCTCTCAGACCTCCACAAATAGCAATTATCTGATGCTCTCTCGCCTCTCATGACAACCTTACCCTTCTCATTTGTTATCAGACATTCAGAATTGGTAAAGTTGACCCTGAGACCCTGATCACATAGTTGACTTATGCTTATCAAGTTTGCATCTAAGCCTTCAACAAGTAATACCTCCTCCAGATTGGGTTGTCCTGTACAGTCCAATTTTCCAACACCCATTACTCTCCCTTTTGATCCATTACCAAAGGTCACATAGTTAATAGAATGAGACTTAACATCTGACAAACATCCCTTGACACCTGTCATGTGCCTAGAACATCCACTATCAAAGTACCACTTTTCCCTTGTAGAGACTCTAAAAGACTTATGAGCTATGTGTTCTTCCACAGTATTCTTGGGAGTCCACACCTTCTTTGCTCCAACCCAATCCTGTTCCCTACTAGACTGTAACCCATTTTTGGGGTAGCCATATAATCTGTAGCAAAAGGGTTTTATATGGCCAAACCTTCCACAATAGTGACATCTCCATCTTTGATTCTTTCTTCTTGTGCAATTCTTCTGATGTCTGTGAGGATGTTGCAACATGTTATATGGCGTCTTCAATTCTTTCTTAGATTGAGCAGGTGTCACTTCAGGCCATTTTCCCTTGTCTATCTCGCTTGAACTTTCAAACCCAAGACCACTAACATTTCCAACATCTCTCCCTGACTTCAGAATCTCATCAAGCACATCAGAGCTACTATTGAGCATTCTGACAGTCTTGATCACATTGTCCAGTTTTGAATTCAGAACAACCACTTCACTTTTTAGATCAGAGATAGTAGACAAATGCTCTACCTTTTCAGCTTTTAGATGAGCAATAACTCTCTTTTGTTCTTCTCTCTGCTGACATACTTCTTCAATTTTAATGCATAAATTCTTATAGGAAGCAGCCAGCTCTTCAAAGGTAAGTTCTTCACTGACTGACTCTTCATCAGACTCACACACATCTGTTAATGCTGTAACCGGCTTTCCAAACTTCTCATCAGTTTCAATTTCAGAGTCATCTTCTGACCATGAAACTGATAACCCCTTCTTTTACCACTTGAGATAAGTGGGGCACTCAGATTTTACGTGCCCAAAACCTTCACACTCATGACACTGAGCTCCTTTCCCTTGGTTGAAATTTTCTTCAGTACTGGCATTTCTCCCATCATTCTGGTTTTGCTGATGTCGAAAGGCTTGTCCCTAACATTTGATTTTGACTTCCAATCCATCTTTCTGAACACTTTGTTAAATTGTTTGCCAAGTAACACCAGGTCTTCTGAAAGGCCTTCATCTCTATCCAGATTACTTTCATCTTCTGAGTCACCTGCCTTTGACACAAAAGTTATACTCTTCTTCTTTTCAGACCTTTCACTGATCCCCAATTCAAATGTTTGAAGTGATCCCACAAGTTCATCCACTTTCATCTTATCTATGTCCCGAGCTTCCTCTATAGCAGTCACTTTCATGTCAAATCTCTTAGGTAGAGATCTGAGAATTTTTCTGACCAGTTTGCTATCAGACATCTTTTCACCTAGGGCACTTGAAGCATTAGCTATCTCAATAATGTTCATGTGAAAGTCAGGAATGCTCTCATCTTCCTTCATCTTCAAATTCTCAAACTTGGTAGTGAGAATCTGAAGTTTTGACATCTTCACCTTTGAAGTCCCTTCATGAGCAACCTTCAAGACCTGCCAAGCCTCTTTTGCAATGGTGCATTGTTCAATCAACCTGAAGACATTTTTGTTAACACCATTAAACAATGCATTCATGGCTTTGGAATTTCCCAAGGACCCTTTGTAGTCTGCATCATCCCAGTCTTCCTCTTCCTTCACCACATCAGTAGGATTACCTTCTCCATCTCTAACCTTTGGGGGGTTCCCATCCTTTGATAACAGCTTTCCATGCTTGATCATCCATGGATTTGATGAATGCAACCATCCTTGGTTTCCAGTAGTCATAGTTTGAACCATCAAGCAGAGGTGGTTTGTCCAAAAATCCTCCGTCCTTGTCCATTGCACCAGAAAGTACCTTCCCTGAATCTCACCCAGAACCAAACAAGGGTGCAAGCTCTTGATGCCAATTGAAATTCTGGCACAGATTTCAGATGTCCTACACAGATGTTGAGACACTGATATCCAACACAATGAACAAGTTAACAATAATAATAATAGTGCAGAAAGTAAAGAACACAGTGATATGTTTACCCAGTTCGGATCAACAATCCTACTCTAGGGGCTACCAAGCCAGGGACGAAATCAATATACGATAGTATTAATTCACAGATCATACAACAACCACACCCGATTACAATCTGCTCACTTAATCACTACCCTTCCTATGACTTCTACCTAAGACTCACCTAGGTATGAGGCCCTCCTCAAATCCCTCTTCAATCACAAACCGTGACTGGTTCCTTTCAACACAAGTATCAAAACGAAAGCCACACTTTCAAAACACACAATTCTCAATACTTCAAAGCTTATGAGAATTGACACACAAGAAACTCAATGCTTAAAAGCTTATGAGTAACTGACAGAACTTACAACACAAAACCAGTCCTTGTACTGTTATCAGAATGATACCAGTTAGGCTCACAAATAACACTCGAAAACCCTAACAAAACACACGTAAGTTCCACACCTAAACTAGGTTTACACCAGTCAATATATAGCATTAAATCTGGACTGGATTGGGCTTCAAAACGCAGCAAAGAGACTGCACACAATTCTGCAAAATAAACTCCAAGAAAATAAGTCTTCAATCTAAAGTTTCCTAATATGTCTCCATATTTAGAAAACGCTGAAAATCCGAAAACCAACACACAAAAACTCAACCCAAAATACTTTGGATGCCACATAGGATAACTAAATATTCACAGAATATTCAGTAACAAATACCAACAACAGAATCTTCCTTTTAATTCAATAACAGATGCGATGTCCTATGATCCAGGATGAGACATCTTTATCCGACATGTTAAATGCAAAATATTAGAACATCTTGTTTCAACATCTTGCTGCTAGAATAGTTTTAGCAAAATAAATGTCAACCACAAAATCAAAGAAATAACACTTAGGAAAGGAATAAATGGTTTACGAAGAAACAAAAGCCTCAGTTTAGAGAGGGAACGGAAATTGTTTGAAAGGCCAAAACAACATGTATATAACGAAGCAGGATGAATAAATCAATGATGGAGAATGAAAGAAAATAGGAAGACGGAAAAAACAATAGTCAGATTTCACTTCGAAAATATAGCGACACTTAAGAAAACTCAAGTACCCTAGGAGAAGCGCCACACCTTAACCTAAGAACCTATGACCACGTGTACGAAGAAACCTACAAAACGTCTCAATGACAAAACTATCATTTAATGCAATTGTCCCCAACTCTCTTCCACTTCTTAACATAAGATCCCGACTAAGGATATCCGGCCCCATTCCTTGAAAGGCTTCCCATATATACATCACACCACGACAAACCTTGGGGGAAGTGTTCAAGGTCTGCCACGTGACCAATAATGTGCAATCAAATGTATGATTCTATTCATAATGCACTCTATTTTTCTTTATTCACCGACTACCTTGAACGTTGGAATGTTAATTTTATAAACCCACCTCTGCGCAACTACGTCAAAATAGTCGGCACCACCCTACCAAAAATTTACCTTTAACACTTTTTTTTGTTTCATGGACGGAACAAGTGTAAATGTGAAAGCTTTTGCTGGTTGTAAACATTCATCGGGTGATATTGTGTGTAATTTCTATTTTACATGGCCATATGGATTATTGGGGACCATATTGTGTGTAATTTCTATTTAACATGGTCCCATATGGATTATTTGGGACCATAATTTCAATACAGTTCAGCCCATTCATCATTTTCCTATCCGTATATTTATTTACAAATTACAAGTTTACACTTATTAGTTAAATTAGTGATTGTGTCAACTACTCATACAACTCTTATTCATAACTCAAATTGGATCTTCTTTTCTATTTGATTGTATTTAATATTTGCCAATTTTGCAAGTTTCTTCAATAAAAAAGAGCAAGAAGTTCGCCCTTCGATATTACTTATTTAATACACTCTTAAAGTTTACTCCAGTTTTTAGCCCATACACAGAAGCTGGCGTAAAGATTCTGCAAAGTAACATATAGCCATGTTAGATCTTTGCTTTACCATGACACATAACCGTTGAGAGCAAAAAAGTTTATGAGGGGACCAAAACTGTAGCTCATTGCAATTTTTCCTTTTCTGTTACTTGAGCAATGTACTTTTCTTTATGACCTTTTCCCCCTCTTAAATCGTAGTCAATGTACTTTGTTGTAAGGATTAAATGGTAGATGTGTTTGGTTAGAATTGTTATTATTCTTCTAAGGAGATTTGTTTGGTATTGCCATTTTTGAACAGCCACATGCATGTGCACTATTTAGATCTCCATAAAAAATTATTTTAGGAATTGAATTTGATGTTGCTCCTTGAATATGAAACAAAAAGATAACTATTTAATTTGATTTGATTATGATTTATCAATTTTATAATTTAAATAAGCATTTGTATTGATTACTTTTATAATTTTTTCCGGTATTGTGAGACATTAAAATGTGTCATTCACGGTAGGAAGATTTTAACACTGAGACAATTTAAGCAACCATAGTTTTAGGATGTACCAAATACCAATAGCATATGAGTTAAAGGATGTTACGAGAACAAGATATATCTACATAAATTACTAGATCCTCTTAGGTCTTGCACTTATGTCTAATTGATAACAAAATCTTTATCTTCTTGTTATCTTAGTAACTACCAACTGTTATCTTGTAATAGGAGATCTGCGATAGCGGGTAAACTATTTACAAAAATTAGATTAAAAAAACTTTTATCTATGGTGTCAACAGATAGAACCATACATCATTGTGCATTATCTCATTATATTTGTAGTTTGCACTCGAATTTCTCCTCAATTTATAGATGAAGAGTCTCGTCATACCAGATTTGTTAACCTTGCGTATTTAGTGTGGTTTCAATGAGACCAAATGCTTTTGTCTAGGCTTCAATCAACGCTCTCTAGTGAGATTCTTTCACGTACTCTTGATTGCAGTCATGCTCATCAACCGTGGGATTGATTATTCAATTACTTTCAAAAGAAGACTCGTGTTAGAGCACACCATCTCAAGGGTTGAGTTTTGAGGAGTTATTTTCGAAAACTCTTCAATTCAAGGTTATCTTCTTAAGATTCGTACGATTGTTGATGCTCTATCCTAAATGTGAGAAAAACACAAGAAGAGGGTTGAACTGTGTTAGCTTTCTATTTTCTTTTCTGAAAAATCTCTTATTAAATTCTGGACGTAAGGTCTAAAATATAAATCAGAGTAAAGTGTTTAGCAGCAAATTAAAGCATTTCAAAGGTAGAAAAGAAAGCAAGAGAGACACAAGCAGTTATCCTGGTTTCTCTCACAAATCGAGAGTAGTTCATTCCCCTTGAACTTTCAAGGGATTTTCACTATAACCAAAACTTATTACAATTGATCATGCATAAAGCAAGGGACTTCCAATGCTCAAACACACAAGAGACTTATATGCTTAAACACACAAGCAAGAGACTTCCAATGCTCAAACACACAAATAAGATATTTTTATGCTCAAGCACACAAGAAAGAGACTTCAAATGCTCAAGAACTTAGCAAGAGACTTCTTAAACTCTAACTTACAGTTAAGAGATTGTGAAAAACTACACTTGATATACAATTAGAGGTGTAGACAAAATACAACACAAAAAGACTCTTAGAGACTTACGAATTTCTAAAATATACAAGTGTTAAGAATTCTAAGTTAAGCATATGTCTTTTTCTTTGACAGAGTAACAACTCTTTTATTATCAATAGCTCAGTATATTTCTTCAAGTCTTCAGCTCCTTATATTGAGACAAAGACAAGAGTAATTGAAGAGTTTGCATAAGAGAGACTTTGAGAAGCTTGATTCAGAGACGTTGAGATGTTTCTTAATATGGTTAATACCGTTGAAAGCTCATTTGAAATTTTAACACTCTGACTTAATTAGTTTTTTAATTATTTATTTGATTTAATTGATTAAATTATTTAAATAACTATTTTTTGTGATTTATGACGTATTTGGCCGGTGACGACATTTGTGGTAAATTGTGCTGATTTAATTAGTTTTGGTGGAATTTAACTAATTAAATTAATAGAAAATTAGTAGAATATGTAGAGTTAAGTAGATTTTGTGAATTAAGAGAAGTAAGTTGTGAGGGGAAAGAAACTGAGTTTTAGTTGGGCCAAAAATTGGATTATGAGAAGTTAATTAGAATATTATATATTCAAAAAAATTAGACAAAATTGTTAGAACAAGATTTGTTCATGACATATATCCTTTAGGTTTTGATGATAACAAAATATTGAAAGAACAATACTATTATCTAATGTGTGTTCTAAGTATGCAGGTTCCAAAGCTTAAGAAGAATGTATCAGAATCTGATAAAAGAATGCATTTGAGAGAAGCTGAGTTATTAGTTTTTTATGGTTCAGAATTGATGCACGTTATTAAGTGAAGTCTGATGATATTGGTTTGCGTAGACTCTAAAGCTGAATATATTAGAATCAGAAGAGCAATATATTATCTCTACACTTATTGAATGTATCAGCTTCTAGTGATCACTCAGAACCATAGACTAAGCTAAGTTATTTGTACTACATAAAGCAAGCTACAATGTCAAATCACTTTGTCAGCTAGACTTTGTGTTCACATGGCTCAAAAAGATATGACATGCTTTACGGATATCTACTATCAACGGATCTATAGTACAAGATCACTAGGAAGACTTTATGGTTGAAAGAGTTACACAATGGATAAAGATCTTTTTGTGTATCTATCTTCAACGTCTCTTAGTACTATAGAGTAACAAGTCACTTGTACAAGTTATCTCTTCCAATGACTATTCTTCTGTAACCGCTATATAAGTAGTTGAAGATTCAATCTGGAATCAACAACAAGGAAATAAAGAAAGAGAGCCAAGAAGAAAAGAAATGTTTCACGCTTCTATCAGAATGAAAGAATAACAAGATCAACAATGGCAACACCATTGAGTATGAAGAATTTATGTTATATGTTATAAATTGTACAAAACCTTAAGATTTCTTAAATATTAAATATCTTAGAAATCTTAAGAGCTATGATCTTTGTTATGCTTATTTCCCTGTACATGTGATTGTAATCAAGTACACCTTGTTGTCTATTATGCTAAACAGGTTGTTTAGTAGTTTAGAAAGAAAGTCTCTTGCTACGTGCTTGAGCATCAAAGTCTCTTGTTGTGAGCTTGAGCCAATTCGTGGAATCTGAGCAGGAAAGTCTTGTACTCGAGGGTATGAGCAGAAGTCTTGAATTCATGGGATTTAAGCAGAAAAGTCTTGGACTGGAGGGCTGAGCAGGAAAGTCTTGTACTCGAGGATATGAGCAGAAGTCTTGAATCTGTGGGATTTAAGCAGGAAAGTATTAGGTTATGAGTCTGAGCAGGAAAGTCTTGTACTTGCGGGTATAAGCAGGAAAGTCTTAGGATCTGAAGATCTAAGCAGGAAGTCTTGATCAGGTGTTGATTGAGCAGGAAAGTCTTAGGCTATAGGCCTGAGTAGGAAAGTCTTATGCTCGAGGGCATAAGCAATTGTAATCATGTTTTGGTTATAGTGAAAAATCTCTTGTGATGCAAGGGGACTGGACTACTCTCAGTTTGGGAGGAACCATGATAAATCTTTGTGTGTTTTTTTTTTGTTATTTACTTGCTTTTGTTATTATTCCACTGCAACAAATTATCAGAATCTGAATAGTAGTTTAGAATATGAAGTCTGTTCAGAAGCAAAGCAAAAACAGAGAACACAATTCAACCCCCATTTCTTGTGTATTTTTCTCACCTTTAAAAACAAGGGTTATTGGGATTTTTGACAATACGTGAAAAAGAAGAGAATAGAGAGAAAGAGGTGGGATAGGTTTTTTTTGGAGAGAAGACCATGGAATGTTGATTTTGCTTGAATTACAAGGTAAGGGGGAGATTATTCATCTAAGGGCGCCTTAATCATGAAAGGGTAGAGAGGTTTCCCCTAACCTCTAATAGGATTTTCCTTCCTTTTTGTTTTGATTGGTTGTTTGATGAATTTCATGAATGTGGTCCTGTGTTATGCAATGAATTGATTAAAATTCATGCTCTGTGAATGTGGTGATTATTTATTGTGTTAAACTGTTCATAAGAATTGTGTTTTATTTTAAATTGAGGGTTTTATAACATGAACATAATTATGAATTTTTTTGATTAATTGATGGAATACATAATTAATCTATGTAGTGTAATGCGTTTAATGGTATGTAATTGATGTATTTTGTTGGGTTCATGTTATGAGATGCTTAGACATGTTGGGTAGGGTTTGGAATGGATACAAGATGAAGAAGATGAGTTAAACGTGGAATTTTCGGAAAAATTTCAGAAAAAACAATCAATTGTTTCCCCTAGAACAATTTGAAGGTGAGAAAAAAAATAAAAAAAATAGGGGTGAATTGTGTTGGCTTTTTCTTCTTTAAGCCTTTATGCTTTACTTCTGATGTTTCTTAACCAGAGTGTGAACACTTGGTTCAGAGTCTGACTCAGAAAACTTGGTTGACTTTCAAAAGATCTTTATCAGGTTCTGAACCAAAATCTGATTTGGATGATCAGAGTTAATAGCAGCGGAATATTTAAGAACAAAAGCAGATAAAGTAAAAGCACAAGAGACACAATCATTTATCTTGGTTTCTCTCACAACCTGAGAGTAGTCCAGTCCCCTTTCACTTTCCAGATTTCCACTATAACCACAGCTTATTAAAAATTCTCAAGCTCACAAGCAAGAGACTTCCTTTGCTTGTACAATACTTTCTTGCTCATACCCATAAGTTTGAGATTTCCTTGGTCAAGCACACAAGCTCAAGACTTCATTGCTCTAGCACACAAGCTAAAGACTTTCTTTGCTCAGACACACAAGTCTGAGATTTCCTTGCTTAAGCACCTAAGCTTATGACTTCAAATGCTCAAGCACTAAAGCAAGAGGCTTTTGACTTTATAACAAATTGTTAAGAGATTTGGGAAAAAACTACACTTGATATACAATGAGAGGTGTAGACAAAACACAACTTAGAAAGACAATAAGACTTAATAAATTCTAAAATATTCACAATTTAAGATGTTATAAGTCTAATAAATTTTACATAGTAACTTCTCTTTTAATGTCAATGTTCAGAGTCTTGAGGTGTATTGTAGCTTGGCAGTTTTTCTTCTTCAGGTTTGCAGCTCCTTTTATAGAGAAGAGAGAAAATAGACGTTGAAGACTTTCACCAAAAGGTTGGTTAATGTAACACCCCATTTTTAATTATTTAATCGTCTGGTTTTATTTTAATTGTTGGCCTTGTTTAGGGTGCGTGTTTGAGTGCGTGGGGGGTAATATTAGTAATATGGAAATATTATTATTATTATTATTATTATTTTTAATAGTATATTTCATATTATTATTATTATTATTATTATTATTATTATTATCATTATCATTATGGTTATTATTATCACTAAGATTATTTAGTAAAATGAGACCTAATATAATTAAGTAGATATTGGGTTAATGGGATTAGTGAGGGTAGTTTGGTAATTGGAGATTAATTAGTGGAAATTGGTAAAGGTTTAGAATAATCAGAATTTTAGAGATAGAAAGAGGAAAAGGCTAAGGAGAGGAAGAACAAGGGTGTGCTAGGGCAAAGATCTTCACCAATTTTCGCAGGAATTAAGCAAGAATTCGAGGTAAGGGGGAGAAACGGGTTTATTATTGGTGATATATTCATGATAGGGTAGTGGGGAGTCCTTAACCCCGTAGGCATTGTATGCAAAACTGTTGAATTGCTGATTGTTGTATATGTCTGTTATGATTCTGAAAATCGTGCATGAATTGATATGTATTTTCATGAATTGTTGTGGTTGTTGTTGTTGTATGAACATATGTTGCAGACCTGTTGATTTTGACTCGAGTTAGGAGGACGACTTGAGATTATAGACTTATAATACCTGTAGTAATTCTAAATACCAGTGTGAAGATGAAAATTGGACCTAAAATCAATGTAGAAACGATTATAGGACTGGTTGGAAGTGAAGAAGTGTGGAAATCGTAGCAGAATACAGAATACTGAGGCTTCTGGTGAATCGCGTAATAGATCTGGCGATACGCGTACCAGGTAAGGCGATACGCGTATGGAATGGCCTGATACGCAGCAATACGCGTATGGGAGTTAGGTAGTACGCGTAATAGGAGGGCAATACGCGTATGGTGTTGGAATTTAGGAAATTCATTGAGAGGACGTCTATGTCCGTACGCGTACGGTATAAGGCAATACGCGTAAGGACTTGGGCATTGTGAGGGAATACGCATATGAAGGGAGTCAATATGCGTATGGGTTGGGCGAGCGAGCTGGCAATACGCGTATGGCATGGGGCAATACGCGTATGGCCAGAGAAGTTGCACAATTTTACCGTTTCGCGATTTTTTCCCCGTTTTCGCGTCCGATTCGGTTTCTTTTGGTTTGAGAGGTTGGGAGTAGGTGCCAGGTGCCGGGAAATAAGATGTTGGTGATGAAAATATTAATTTTAATAATTTTTAATTAATTAATTAATTAATTGAGTGTTTAGTGTGTATGAAGTAAATTACATGACAATGGTGTTGATGATATGCATGATGTGATCAGGAGGATCGTGTGCATGTATTTAAGCTTATATACATATTTTGTTATGCATAGTTGAGTCTTGCATATTCATGATGATTGGTGGGATGGATCGTTGCTCAGGAGGAGTGTATGCGATTCATCCGTACTCCTATATGGAGAATGGTGGGGGATAGATCATTACCAAGTAGAGGTGTATGTGATCTATCTGGGGTTCGATTGAATGAACCAACGAGTCGGTACCGCATGCATGGTGTCGTGTTGCATTACATTATTAATTGATGTTGTTGATGATATTGGACAGTAGGTCGTGTTGGTGTGTTGTTGATTTATATACGTGAATGCTACCTTCTTATCATGTACTTATTCACCGTTATATATTGAACGTGATTTCTCGCCCCTTTGTTGTTGTTGTTGTTGTGTCTGTGCTTCTTCGGAAGTACAGATAACTCAGGTACTTAGGTTGCTTGGATGTTCATGTTGCCTGTTCGAGTCTATAGGAGTGCTCTGATACGTAACACGGGATGTCGGGATATTTTTTTGTAGTTGCTTTGATTTTATTACATTCTTTGTTACGTATTCCATTTTGCTGAATGATTTTATGGAGAACCTTGTTTTAAGGAACTATTGGTGTATTTGGGCAGATGGCCGTGAATTTGAAACTAAAAGATTATTTCCGCTGATTCTTTATTCAATTTAATACAATAAAGAGTTTATGTTTGTGTTGATGATGTGGCATTCCACTTTTTGGTGCAAACTCTGATTTATTTTTAATATTTTGTTTATTTTCAAAATGGGGAAAGTGGGGTGTTACAATTGGTATCAGAGCAGGTCAGTCCGTCCGGCCAGGTATAGTAGTTGAGTCTGTCCTTAGCATAGGAGTTGTTTGTGTGTTTTGACCTTGTGATGATTGTTGTCCAGTATGGCAGGAAGGAATGATGCTGCTCTTGCTGCTGCTATGCAAGCCATGGCACAAGCTATAGAGAATGCCAACCAGGGTGGAGGTGCTCAGTTTCGTGAGTTAGCACAGTTTCATAGCAACAAGCCGCCTACATATGAGGGAGGTATCTTAGACCCAGAGGCTGCACAGAAATGGCTGAAGGTTGTGGAGAAGATCTTCAGGACCATGGAGTGCAGTGATGCTCAGAAGGTACGGTTTGGTACTCATATGCTGGAAGGGGAGGCTGAGGCTTGGTGGGACAACAGTCGTCAGAGATTGGAAGCTGCAGGTACTGAGATTACTTGGGCTGTGTTTCAAGCTGAGTTTCTGGAAAATTATTTTCTGGAAGACATTCGTAGTGCGAAAGAGGTGGAATTTTTGGAGCTGAAGCAGGGTGATAAGACCGTTGCTGAGTATGCTGCTAAGTTTGAGGAGCTAGTTTAGTATTGTGCTCATTACAATACTGAAGAAGCTATGACTTCCAAGTGTTTGAAGTTTGAGAACGGGCTGCGTCCCGAGATCAAATTAGGAATTGCTTGTCAGAAGATAAGAAACTATCCAGAGCTGGTAAGCAGAAGCAGAATTTATGATAATGACAACAGGGCCAGAATTGCTCATTACAAAGCTGTGAATGAGAAGAAAAATAAGCAGAGATTTGGAGGAACTCCTTACAGTGCTCCAGCTGATAAGGGGAAACAGAAAAATGATGTGGGAAAGAAGCCAAAGGAGAAGGGAGCAGGTGCTGATACTCTCAAGTGCTTCAGATGTGGTGGCGCGGGTCACCGTGCTAACAACTGTCAGAATGAGGTGAAGAAGTGTTTCAAATGTGGCAAAACAGGTCATGTTGTGGCTGATTGCAGAGCCACTATGCCTACTTGCTATAACTGTGGAGAGAAGGGTCACATCAGTACTCACTGTGAGAAGCCGAAGAAGTCTCAGGCGTCTTAAACTGGTGGGAAAGTGTTTGCCTTGGTGGGAGCTCAATCCACTGATGAAGAGCGTTCCGTCAAAGGTACTTGTTTTATTAATGATGTTCCTTTGATTGCTATCATTGACACGGGTGCAACACACTCGTTTATTTCTGTTGATTGTGTGAAGAGATTAGGGATTGTGCCGTCTACTCTAGAGCAGAGGATGATGATTGAAACCCCGTCTATTGGTTCTGTGATTACTTCTTTGGTGTGTTTGAAGTGTCCGCTGACCATATTTGGTAGAGATTTCAGAGTGGACTTTATTTGTTTTCCACTCGGTAATCTTGATGTTATTTTGGGAATGAACTGGTTGGAGTTCAATCGGGTTTATATTGACTGCTTCAGGAAGACGTTACTGTTTCTTACTCCTGAAGAGGAAGCATTAGCAGATTCGCTATCTAGTAAGGAGTTGAGGGCTTTGTTGGAAGATGAAGCGAAGCTGTTTGCAGTATTTGCCTCGTTGTCTGTTGAAAGCAAGACTTCAGTTAATGAATTACCAGTAGTTAATGAATTTCCTGAAGTGTTTCCGGATGACATCACAGAGTTGCCTCCGACAAGGGAAGTTGAATTTGCTATTGATCTTGTACCGGGTACCAGACCCATCTCTATGGCACCGTACATGATGTCTGCATCAGAGTTGGTAGAGTTGAAGTCTCAAGTCGGGGAATTGCTCGTTAAGAAGTTTATAAGACCAAGCGTGTCGCCGTGGGGAGCTCCAGTGTTGTTGGTGAAAAAGAAAGATGGTAGTATGCGTCTGTGCATGGATTACCGTCACTTGAATAAAGTGACCATTAAGAATAAGTATCCACTTCCTAGGATTGATGACTTAATGGATCAGCTGGTAGGAGCTCAAATCTTCAGCAAAATTGATCTGAGGTCGGGTTACCATCAGATTAGAGTAAAGGAAGGTGATATTCAGAAGACTGCTTTCAGGACTCGCTACGGACATTACGAATATGCAGTGATGCCTTTCGGAGTGTCTAATGCGCCAGGTGTATTTATGGAATATATGAATCGTATTTTCCATTCTTATCTGGATCAGTTTGTCGTGGTATTTATTGATGATATACTGATTTATTCTAAGTCTGACGAGGAGCATGCAGGTCACTTGAGAATTGTATTGCAGGTGTTGAAAGATAATAAACTGTTTGCAAAGTTCTCGAAGTGTGAATTTTGGTTGAAGACAGTGAGTTTCTTGGGTCATGTTATTTCTGGTGATGGTATCGCGGTGGATCCATCTAAAGTAAGCGCAGTACTTCAATGGGAAGCTCTGAAGACAGCAACGGAGATTAGAAGCTTTTTGGGTTTAGCAGGTTACTATAGAAGATTCATTGAAGGGTTTTCTAAATTGGCGTTGCCGTTGACTCAGTTAACCAGGAAGAATCAAGCTTTTGTCTGGGATGCTGCTTGTGAGGAATGTTTTGAGGAACTGAAGAAGAAACTGACTACGGCACCAGTGTTGATTTTACCAAGTCAAAATGATTCTTTCGTAGTGCATTGTGATGCGTCTAAGATGGGATTAGGCGGTGTGTTGATGCAAGATGGCAAGGTAGTGGCTTATGCTTCAAGACAGTTGAGGGTACATGAGAGGAACTATCCTACTCATGATCTTGAATTAGCTGCAGTGGTGTTCGTGTTAAAAATCTGGAGGCATTATTTGTATGGATCAAGATTTGAAGTATTTAGTGATCACAAGAGTTTGAAATATTTGTTCGATTAGAAGGAATTGAATATGAGGCAGAGAAGATGGTTAGAATTCTTGAAAGACTATGACTTTAATTTGAGTTACCATCCGGGAAAATCTAATGTTGTGGCAGATGCTCTGAGTCGGAAGACAATCCATATGTCTGCGTTAATGGTGAAGGAAATGGAATTGATTGAACAGTTCAGAGATTTGAGCATGGTTTGTGAAACTACACAGGGAAGTATCAGATTGGGTATGCTGAAAGTGAATAATGACTTTTTGGATGTAATTAAGGAAAATCAGAAACTAGATGTGAAATTAGTAGACTTGATGCCTACAGAGGAAGACGATCCTGATAGTGGCTTTAAAGTGGATAATGTTGGTGTGTTGAGATTCCGGGGCAGAATTTGTGTACCGGATAATGTTGAATTGAAAAAGGCAATCTTAGAGGAAAGTCATCGAAGTAGCTTGAGTATTCATCAGGGAGCTACAAAGATGTATCATGATTTGAAGAAGTTGTTTTGGTGGTCCGGTATGAAGAGGGACATAGCTCAGTTTGTCTATGCTTGTTTGACATGTCAGAAGTCAAAAGTGGAGCATCAGAAACCTTCTGGATTGATGCAACCGTTGGAAATTCCTGAGTGGAAATGGGACAGTATTGCGATGGATTTTGTGATTGGTTTGCCGAATACGGCGAGGGGATTTGATGCTATTTGGGTGGTGGTGGATCGACTTACGAAGTCCGCACATTTTATACCAATTAACATCAGTTTCCCGTTGTCAAAGCTAGCAGAGATTTATATCAGGATAATTGTGAAGTTGCATGGTGTTCCGTCGAGAATAGTGTCGGATAGAGATCCGAGGTTTACTTCAGAATTTTGGAGGAGTCTGCAGGAAGCCTTGGGTTCTAAATTGAAGTTAAGTTCAGCTTATCATCCACAGACCGATGGTCAGTCAGAGAGGACTATTCAGTCGCTGGAGGATTTGCTGAGAGCCTGTGTATTGGAAAAAGGTGGTGCGTGGGATACTCATTTTCCATTGATTGAGTTCACGTATAATAACAGTCACCATTCTAGCATCGGGATGGCACCTTTTGAAGCTTTGTATGGTAGGAGGTGTAGAACGCCTCTGTGTTGGCATGAAACAGGTGAGAGTGTGGTGCTCGGACCAGAGATTGTACAACAGACTACTGAGACAATTCAAATGATCCGTGAAAAGATGAAAGCGTCTCAGAGTAGGCAGAAAAGTTATCATGATAATCGGAGGAAGGAATTGGAATTCAGTGAAGGTGATCACGTGTTCCTAAGAGTTAACCCAGTGACCGGTGTGGGTCGTGCTTTAAAATCCAAGAAGTTGGGTCCTAAGTTTATTGAACCGTATCAAATCCTGCAGAGGGTTGGTACAGTGCCTTATAGGGTGGCGCTGCCGCCTGAACTTTCGAACTTGCATGATGTGTTTCACGTATCGCAACTTCGGAAGTATGTTTCAGATCCGTCTCATGTTATTCAGAGGGACGAAGTTTAGGTCAGAGAGAATCTTACCGTAGAGACGATGCCGTTGAGGATCGAGGATCGTAAGATGAAACAACTCAGAGGAAAGGAGATACCTCTGGTGAGGGTAGCTTGGGGAGGTGCTGCAGGAGGCAGTGTGACCTGGGAATTGGAAAGAAGGATGCGAGAGTCATATCCAGATTTGTTTCCATCAGGTAATTTTCGAGGACGAAAATAATTTAAGTGGGGGAGAGTTGTAACACCCCATTTTTAATTATTTAATCGTCTGGTTTTATTTTAATTGTTGGCCTTGTTTAGGGTGCGTGTTTGAGTGCGTGGGGGGTAATATTAGTAATATGCAAATATTATTATTATTATTATTATTATTATTTTTAATAGTATATTTCATATTATTATTATTATTATCATTATAATTATGGTTATTATTATCACTAAGATTATTTAGTAAAATGAGACCTAATATAATTAAGTAGATATTGGGTTAATGGGATTAGTGAGGGTAGTTTGGTAATTGGAGACTAATTAGTGGAAATTGGTAAAGGTTTAGAATAATCAGAATTTTAGAGATAGAAAGAGGAAAAGGCTAAGGAGAGGAAGAACAAGGGTGTGCTAGGGCAAAGATCTTCACCAATTTTCGCAGGAATTAAGCAAGAATTCGAGGTAAGGGGGAGAAACGGGTTTAATATTGGTGATATATTCATGATAGGGTAGTGGGGAGTCCTTAACCCCGTAGGCATTGTATGCAAAACTGTTGAATTGCTGATTGTTGTATATGTCTGTTGTGATTCTGAAAATCGTGCATGAATTGATATGTATTTTCATGAATTGTTGTGGTTGTTGTTGTTGTATGAACATATGTTGCAGACCTGTTGATTTTGACTCGAGTTAGGAGGACGACTTGAGATTATAGACTTATAAATACCTGTAGTAATTCTAAATACCAGTGTGAAGATGAAAATTGGACCTAAAATCAATGTAGAAACGATTATAGGACTGGTTGGAAGTGAAGAAGTGTAGAAATCGTAGCAGAATGCAGAATAGTGAGGGTTCTGGTGAATCGCGTAATAGATCTGGCGATACGCGTACCAGGAAAGGTGATACGCGTATGGAATGGCCTGATACGCAGCAATACGCGTATGGGAGTTAGGTAGTACACGTAATAGGAGGGCAATACGCGTATGGTGTTGGAATTTGAGAAATTCATTGAGAGGACGTCTCTGTCCGTACGCGTACGGCATAAGGCATTACGCGTAAGGACTTGGGCATTGTGAGGGAATACGCGTATGAAGGGAGTCAATACGCGTATGGGTTGGGCGAGCGAGCTGGAAATACACGTATGGCATGGGGCAATACGCGTATGGCCAGAGAAGTTGCAGAATTTTACCGTTTTGCGATTTCTTCCCCGTTTTCGCGTCCGATTCGGTTTGAGAGGTTGGGAGTAGGTGCCAGGTGCCGGGAAATAAGATGTTGGCGATGAAAATATTAATTTTAATAATTTTTAATTAATTAATTAATTGAGTGTTTGGTGTGTATGAAGTAAATTACATGACGATGGTGTTGATGATATGTATGATGTGATCAGGAGGATCGTGTGCATGTATTTACGCTTGTATACATGTTTTGTTGTGCATAGTTGAGTCTTGCATATTCATGATGATTGGTGGGATGGATCGTTGCTCAGGAGGAGTGTATGCGATTCATCCGTACTCCTATATGGAGAATGGTGAGGGATAAATCATTGCCAAGTAGAGGTGTATGTGATCTATCTGGGGTTCGATTGTATGAACCAACGAGTCGGTACCGCATGCATGGTGTCGTGTTGTATTACATTATTAATTGATGTTGTTGATGATATTGGACAGTAGGTCGTGTTGGTGTGTTGTTGATTTATATACGTGAATGCTACCTTCTTATCATGTACTTATTCACCGTTATATATTGAACATGATTTCTCGCTCCTTTGTTGTTGTTGTTGTTGTGTCTGTGCTTCTTCGGAAGTACAGATAACCCAGGTACTTAGGTTGCTTGGATGTTCGTGTTGCCTGTTCGAGTCTATAGGAGTGCTCTGATACGTAACACGGGATGTCGGGATATTTTTTGTAGTTGCTTTGATTTTATTACATTCTTTGTTACATATTCCATTTTGCTGAATGATTTTATGGAGAACCTTGTTTTAAGGAACTATTGGTGTATTTGGGCAGATGGCGGTGAATTTGAAACTAAAAGATTATTTTCGCTGATTCTTTATTCAATTTAATACAATAAAGAGTTTATGTTTGTGTTGATGATGTGGCATTCCACTTTTTGGTGCAAACTCTGATTTATTTTTAATATTTTGTTTATTTTCAAAATGGGGAAAGTGGGGTGTTACAGTTAACATTTGTACTTGATTAGAAACAACAAGCAAACACCTTTCTGCAAGAGGAATGATCCGTTAAAGCTCAGGCACCAAGGAAGAGATTTTCCCTAAGTATTCATATGATCAAAAAGTCTCTGAGTCTGTCGGAGTTGCCTTGGTAGAAGAGCTTCTGCTTTAGAGGCTCACTTTCCTTCAGACTTCACTCTTTAGAGGGTGATCATATTAGAGTCCACTTCTTGGCTTCTGAAGCTTCAGAGTCTAGGTCACCAGAGGCTGACTTTCTTCAGAGTTGACTTCTTCAGTGTCTAGATTTCCATCAGAGGCAGAGTCTTCACAAGTGATCTTCGGAGCCAAAGCCTGATCTTCAGATTCAGATTCCTCAAGCATTTCTTCATCTGTTCTTAATGATATAATCTTGCATACTTAAACAAATGTTAGAAAGCCCAATTGTTCTTTAAATACTTTGTTATAATCAAACCCCAAGGAATATAGTTTTAATCAATTTTGTTCCAACACAATTGATTGGTTCACTTGTTACAAATATAATTTTTGGGATAGAAAGCTTGGACTAATCCATTGGTTCAAGCATGTAATCAATTGGTTCCTTTTAAAATTGAGTTTTTTGGCTAGAATGCAGGGAACAGTCGATTACTTGCCTAGTGTAATCGATTAGTCCCCCTTGAAACATGAAAAATTAGTGAAACAGGGAGTCAGGAACAATAGATTGGTTCCTTGGTGTAATAGTTTGGGCCACTTACTATTTTAGCCATAACTTGAGTTTCGTGACTCAGATTAAGGCGTAGTTTGAAGCGTTGGAAAGCTAATGCACAGAGCTAAATTATGGTAGTGCCTTCTGAGATGAATTGACATGTTTGAATGAGTATATAGATGTATGTTAAATATGTGCATGTATGAATAATTGTGTGAATTATTGTATATGTTTAACGATGAATAAATGTTAAGATGATTTAACATGATTGAGTGTTGTGTATGGATATGTATTTAATGTGGTGTTATTGTTGTGAAATGAAAGTTTAATTACATGATTTAGTGTACATGCTTACTGACGATTTATGAGATGAGTAGTTCGAGTGAGAACTATTGGTGATGCATTGAATGCGTGATTGTATACATTCAGAGTGGGACTGTACTCGTTGCTATGTTATTATTATTGAGTGATCGCTTAGAGTCAGAGTGGGTTGTATTCATTGTTATGTTTTTTTGGTCATATGATGTTTATAATCATAGTAGGGTTATATTCATTGTTGTGTTGTTGTCATTCCATTGTGATATGTCATGCATCATATGTTGTCGTTGTTGTGAAAGAGTGTTAAGTGCAAATTTTGACTAAAATGAACCATCTTTCTTGGAACTTTTCAACTCAATTCTCATGTTTTCATAGATTTAATTCTTGTTCTTGTGTGATTCTTCAATTATATTGCAAATACCTTTGGATTTTTTGATGTGTGTGTTATTGTGCAGAAATTAGGCATAAAACATCAATGAGTAAGACACAAAAGATTGGACAAGAAAGCCAAAGAAAATGTGAAGATTCTGCAATGTTCGTTGGACGAACCGTAGCAAGCAGCCAGCGAATATTCGTTGGGCGAAGTAGCAGGGAGGTCCTAGCGAGGAGGAAACCTTGGATGGCAGTAGGAAAAGGGCCCAAAGTTCGTCGGGCGAAGTTAAAGCGAAGAGGTTCGCTGGGCAAAGAATAGTTCGCACGGTGAACTCAGATATTTTCCAAGGGCAGTTTAACTATTCCTGCGGCGCTTGAAGTGCCCAAAAGTAGACTTCGCTGGGCAAATAGGTTGTTCGCTAGGCGATCATGACAGATTTTGTAAATACTATATAAGTACTTTTTCTTGCTTTTTAGATATAACTTTTCATAACTTGTACTTTTTGGGATCAGAACTTTATCTCTCTTCATTCCAAGTATATTTTAGAAAGAGAAACACAAACCCTAAGGGGGAGAAGGTAAGATCTCCGGTCTCTTGTTATTTTTGGATGTAATCTTTTGATACCTTATGTATTTCTTCTAATTTGTGTATTGTGAACTAGTTTTGATTCAATATTGATGTGTCTTTGATTTCTTATTTGTTGGTCTTGACAAAACCTTTTCAAATCTTAGATCTTAGATATTCACCTATCAATGAGCAAACTTTTGACATAGCCTTGCAAGGTGATATTCACTAGTATCAGTTTTATTTTATTGTGTTGATTAGTAGCATGAATAACATGAGTAGGATTAATACAGTAAAGACCACGATAACATTTTTTATACAAGCGGTATTACGAGGATGCGTGATAATAGAGATGAAGAACTATGTTCACATATATTTGGCAAATTAGTTGACTACATGTAAAAAGGGTTAATCATGTGTATGTATTCTGATCATGGTGTTATATATGAATCAAATGATTAATTTGATATGGATGTTATTTGAATATCTGTTAGGTCTAAACTCTAGACATAGATTTAGGTTTAACATTCATGTGAGTATCAGTTCTTAATGCTTTGTGTTGGTTTCGTTGCGTGAGACATCACCGATGAGACAATATGGTTGGCCTCTCGACTTTGCGTTAGACATAACCTCTATTGTGGGTGATACATGATGGTATTAGGTGAACGTTTGAGTTGTGTATAACATGATCAGAAGAATGCATGTGTTATCAATTGATGGGATCCAATCCCAACAAGGCTCCATTTATATTTCAGTCTTTACTTTATATTTTTTCGTCTTTATATTTTTTTGCCTTTATCTATTGTATCTTTGATCTTTCAACCATTTTGTGACTTTATATTTTTCCGTGTTTATATATTTTTCCTTTATCTATTGTATCTTTGATCTTTCAACCATTTTGTGACCATAAACTTAGAAATGTAGAGACTGTTGAACGACATTCTTTCCTTCACACCGATCCATGTGGAGACGATATAAATTCCAGAGGGAATCTTCCAAAACTAATTTTTTGCTTCTTGCCGCTTTACTGCAGTTCGAACAAAGAGGCATGTTTGCTAGTTTAGAGTGGGGACTACTGTCTTATCTCAAGCTTAAAGTGGGGACTTGGTGCTCAGAGTGGGGTCTCGGGGTTCGCAATTTATTGGAACCCGGTTCATATGAAGAACCAAATGTTGAGTCGCTACCGCATGCATATAGAGTGGGGACTGTGATGAGCATGAGTTGAATCGATGTTGCATTACATTACATGATAATCAAATATTTGTGTAATAACAAGTAATCTTGTATGATTTATGTGAGTTTGACCATGATATGGGTGAGATGTGAATACATGATATTATATGCATATTTGATTTGTGTATGACTTTGCAGTGTGTGAATTTATCCTGATTGTTTTGCGCACCATTTATAATTTGAATGTATTTTCACCCCTTTTTATTTTGTTGCGTCTGTGCTCCTCTGGAGTACAGATAGTCAAGTACCTGAGTAGGAGCTTGAGGTTGAGGGTAGTTTTGTGCCTCTTTAGTTGCTTGTCGACCGAGTCTTATAGTTGGAGTCACTTTGATATGTAACACGAGGGGAATGGGTTTATCTGTTATTTATTTTATGTTGCATATATTTACGTTGATTTTTGATGACATACCACTTTTCAAACTAATAATGTGGTTAAGGCTTTTAATGCCAAATATTTTTATAATTTTCACTGCTTATCAAACGATTTCATTTTCAACTATGTGGTTCAAACATGAGTTTTATTATTGTTGAGTAACATCCTACTTGGAGGATATATATGTTTTACATGTTTTATTTAATTAATTGTCGAGTCGGGAAGTAGGGTGTTACAGAAATCCCTTTGCTACAAAAGGAATTATACGTTGCATATCAACTGTCTAATGTAGATTTTTGCTTAAGCTTTCACGTGATCAAAAGAAGACAAAATATACTCGGTATCTGATAGTGACTTATCAGAATAAGGTTTGGACAAAACCTTATTGGTGCGATTGATGGAAATGTTTGTCTATATGATTGCTTTGAGACCCCAAAAAGGGGATTTGGGAAAAATCCCCTACGATCTCTAAAAGTGTTGTTGTTTATAGGTTTATAAATCTTGTTATTGATGATGATCTAATTGTATGAAATTGTGTGTTGTGCTGGTTGATTACTGTTGTAGAGTTAGGATTTTGATGCAGGAATTAGAACGACTCTATTTGGGTCGTTGGGTTTCCCAACTTTGTGATGTTGATAACCTTGCCCTGTTTTCCCAAATTTTTCCTAGATCGATAATTTTTTTTTGAAATCAGAGATGTGAGGCGGCTGCCAACGATATCACACGGCGCTCCGACGGTGGCGGCTGATGGCCACGATCTGGCGGGCAGCGAAGGTCCAACGACGATTTTTGGGCGTTCGGGTATTTTTTGAGTTCGTGCATTTTCCGATGGTTCTTTTGAGTTCGGAAGTCTTTCGGTGATATTTTTTAAGCACTTTTGATGTTAGAGCCCTTTTGGTGACCTTAGGGTCACTTTTGAGCAATTTGAGTAAAACTGTCTGGTCACTTTAGAGTACTTTTGGGGTACTCTAGGGTTATTTTGAGAATTATGGGTTTGTAGTTATTTTGAGTTCCGTGGAAAATTTTGATAAGTTTAGGGTTTGGGGTAATAACATAACTTTGCCCTTTTTGATGAACAATGATTAAAATTATTTTAAAACCATATTTTTTAGTATAGTAATTCAAAGGGATTACATTGACGACCTTAATTGGCGATTTCGATGAATAGTAATCTGGAGGGATTACAATGACGACCTTAATTAGAGATTTATGATGAATAGTATTCTGAAAGGATTACAGTGACGATCTGTGATTGGCGACATATAGGTTCAAGAGTGGAACCTTTTTTATGATGTTTTGATGTTTGTGATTTTATGATGTTATGATGTTGATGTTGTTGCATGTTTACATTTTTAGAGATGGGTAGGACTTCGGTCCAGTGATTGCCTGGTTCGGAGAGGGACTATGGCGGTCTCGTGTCCAGAGAGGGACACGGTTCAAGAGGAACCGAAGAGATGGGTAAATTTGTAATATACCTCTGATCCCAGAGACTTGGTACCACGTGCATTTTGATGAGGAGTTTGTGGCATTAGCATTAGAATTTGCATCGTTATTTATTTAATTGTGATTTTGGGTGTGAATGATCTATTTCTGAACTCGTGATTACTATCCTGTTATTGAATTTCACTGTTAACAATTGTAAGATGTATTCTCAACCCTTTCTTATTTATTTTGTTGGCTGTGTGCAAATTGATGTATAGATACTCAGCCGGAGTAGTCACTTGTGAGTGTGAGACTGCTTTGGATCTTTCTTCCTTCTTTCTTTTATCGCTTTTAGTTAGTTGTCGTATGCTCTGATCTGTAACAGTAAGAACTGGCGCATTATTTATTTTGGTGTTTTTTGAAGTTTTATTTTCGTTATATGGTGGTTTATTATATTATTTATGCTTCAAAGGATTATTTAATTTTCCACTACGAGTTTGAAACTATTTTCATGAAATGAATAATTTGTGTGAGGTAACATTCCTAAACATGTACTATTTTCTCTTTTATATTAAGAGTCGGGGCTTAGGATGTTACAAAAGCTTCCATGAGCCACTCATTGTCATGCCTTGTGCATTGGCGACCACTCCATGCCCTCATCGGCCTCAGGTGTTACAATCACCGTCATACATGACCATTGGAGAGTATCTGTTGGTACTCATGGTTGCTAGCATATGAGACTTGAATCACGTACCCCCATCTGTTAGAGCGTGTACCAAGGCACTTTGAGTTTGTTCACACTATCCAGAGAGATCCCACCATTTTTGCCCCACCTACAAATGTTGATATATTGTTTAAGGACTACCTAGAGCACTTAGTTCCAAAGAGTATACGAAGTGTGTCAGCTGATCAACCAAAAATTTCTATATTTGGTTGTATCCAATGGTTTTTCCGACTGTTATGTTCTTACATATGGCCATTGTCCGCATGAGACCCCTCAAAACCAAATCATCAAGAGATCCTTGAGGAGGCACATATTGAGGCAAGCCATGTTGTTGAGATGTATTTGTATTTCCTAAACCTTCACCAACTTTTCCAGAATAAAATATCTAATTTAATATTACCTACTTGAACTAGAAATGGAGTGAGGATCAAAGGTAATGGCGGATCTGAGCTTCCGATGGGGCAGAAAAGGGGATGACCTGTAAGGTTAGCACTCTAATGCTTAAGTTAGTATGTGAGGGATAAGAGTGAATTGAAATTGAATTTGAAATTGAGTATCTGAATTGAACTTGCTATTTGTTAGGGGTGAATCGCGGAGAGTCGTTGGATGCACCTGAAGTTTGGATGCCCTACACTCATAAGTAAGATAGTTCTCGTGCGATGAGAAGATTCTGGAAGGATTGGAACTCCTTCAGAGAGGCGGTCGGGACCAATATGGTCGGCCTAGAATAGTTTCCCCCAAACCCTTCTCTATGTGTAGCAAGGTAAGGGTTTATTCTATTAGCCTCGGTTGTTGACTGATATGTCATTATCTTCCCTTTTCACATTCCATACAAGTAAAAACAATTGAATATGACATCTATGTAGAATTAACACCAACATACTCAAACGAAGTTAGTGTGTATTTGTTGAACTTATACAATGAACCCATTATTAATATAGTGGAAATTGTGTTACCCAACTTGATGGAATCTAGATGCGCCCAAAATATATCTTGAATGGATTTCCATCATTAGATATTATATTCCTAGAAACATAATGATGTTCATCCAACAATTTCAACAATTGTTACATTTTAGTTCTTGGACACTTTATAGCCTTGTTGTTTTTGTGTCAAACATTATAAACTTGCTTAATACTAGTTACATAATCAGACTTCTTTCTTTTCAAAGTAATGAGTATATTTTTGAGATGAACCATATTCATTGCCAAATCAACAACAATTTTTGTCTCTTTATCATTTAGATGGTCGACAATTGGAATGCATGCTAACTTGTGATTCAATTCGTGATTGTGTACACTGTTCAACACATTAAAATTCCAAATATTTTCTACCATATACTACCCACGCTACCTGAAAGGAAATTCACATTTCTTTGATTTGGTATCATCATGTTTCAACTTTCTACTTGTTTCTTTATACTCACCACCTCTTTCATAACCCATCACAATAAAAGCTTTTCTTCTATAACAATCCGAATGAGACCTCTCGACAACTATACCATTACTTAACATAACAACTTCAACATAAACCCATTTGAGCATATCATCATGCAACTAAAATGTTTGTTTAATAATAAAATATGTCCCAACATTAACTTCAACAACATCGGGTTCATGAACACTAAGTTACCAACCACTGATACATTAGTATCCAGAGTAACAATATATGGTCCATCACAGACTAAGTTTACAATATCATAATATAACATATTTATAGTAAATGCACGTAAAATAAACAAAATCTAACAAATATTCAGACTTGTTCGAAATGATCATTTTGAAAGATATTGACCTTACTATAACAACAAAAACTATAATATAGATAAATGGAAAGAGATATTACCTACAATTTAGAATGATGATGATATTGATTGTATCGAAAAAACATATTGTTGTATGACCAAACATAATAATTGATAAATAAAAGAATATTTTTGTAGAAATTTTAAAAGGATAAATTATATTTTAACACATTTTCAGGGATCCAACACCGTATTTTTATACAATTTAGTATGCGGTGTTGTTTTTAATCACGAATGCTATGTCCATACCATTTCCTTACACTCATTCTTACACCATGCATTGTTCACCATATTTATACGGTGAACAATGCTTTTTTATTATTTTAAAATAAAATATAATATTTATAAAAAATATTTTTGTTTTTAATTTTTTTTAACATAAATATAAAGTTTATTATTAACCAACTTTATTATTGCATTAACCATAAAAATATATTATTGACCAATTATTTTACTTATAATTCATTAATCAATAAAATACACAATATTAACCAAGTTCTGGCATTAAATTATAAAATATAGATGTATTATTATATTTTATATTTTAATGTCAGAATTTGGTTAATGTTGTGTAATTTATTGGTGAATAAACTAGTAAACTTGGTTAAAGAGTTATAAGTAAAATAAATGGTTAATAACATATATTTTTGTGGTTAATGCAATAATAAAATTGATTAATGATAAATTTTATATTTATGTTACAAAAACTAATTAAAACAAAATATATTTTTTCATAAATTTTATTTTATTTTATTTAAAATAAATAAACATTATTCACAGTATAAATATGATAAACAATGCGTTGTGTAAGTATTGGTGTATGTAAATGGTGCAAGAATAATTATTATTGTCTCCTTTATTTCTTCTGTCACATTAGTAGTTATAAATGATGCATTTTTATATAGTGTCAACATTTATTTTTAAAATATGATATAAAGTAACCAAATACTAGGGGTGGACAGCGGTCGGGTGGGGTTGGATTCAGGCTCAAATGTTCCATCTGGACCAAACCTCAGGTGCTATATCAAGGCCCAATTTCGACCATTTAAAAATCAGTTTAGTCAAATTACGGTTTGTCAGATTATCGGTCTGTGCGGTTCGGTTAGATCGGATTACATGACAGCCAATATAATTGTATTCTTACACAAAAATTTAAAAAATAAAAAATATAGTTTAGTAGCGGAAATGATATACCAGAAAAGTTCATAATTACAAAAATTTTGATCATAATTATACCAAAATTATACATATTCATTACGATCATCATAATTATACCAAAATTTGTGTCCATCATACTTCCAACTAGTTCAGCTACAATATGTTCACGAAATCAACTTACTCCTTCTCAATTGTTGACGTAATCCTGACGAAATGATTAATATTTAAGCCAGAAGAAGAACTCAAGATTCTTTAATTGAAAGCAATGACAATTTGCACAAATTATAGAACTAGCAACATAATGCGAAACAATAACAATATTGAATCATAATCTAAGTTATGCCATATTAGTTATTCCTTGTTGGATTCTCATATATATTTCTTTAGCTTATTTCTTCAACATAAGTAGCAACATAATGAGTATTTTCATGTAATAATGGCGTCTATAAGTGGAAAATTTCTACATCAATTATAATAAACACTTAAAATAGTAACATAGCACAATACCTGCTTCCTCATATTGATTGAAGTTCTCATCATCAAATTTCAATGTCACACTAGTTGGAACCTGCAAAACCATTACTAAACTTTCTTACACTTTATTCCATGGACATTCACATACTAAAAATCCAAACAAGGTATCATTTTAATTTATAGAAGGTGTGTGAAGCCATCAAAAAAGTCTTGGCCATTGTCCAATACCATCTCCATCTTGCAATTTAAAATAGACAATAAATTAGCAACAAGACACTAGAATTTGCTCAAGTAAAGAAACACACCCAACAAAACACAGCCAAGTCATATTAAATTAGCAACTAAACTTATATTATATAGGCAACAAGTTTGATATATATTAAATATTAGCACCAAATTGGTTGAAAAATACAAGCGTTTATTCAAAAATAGGGAAATATAGATTAGCTTCATTGTCCAATACCAACATTTATTCAAAAATGGAAAAATATAGATTAGCTTCATTGTCCAATACCAGATATATATAAACCCCCGCTCCTTGACTAAAATTACTTTTCTAAAAATCCAAACTAAAATTCCAAGCAAAATAATTGTTTAATATTTCAGATCTAAAAAACATGAAAATTGATATATATTTCCTTAATTTTATTAGAAGAAAAAGAACAAAATATGTATAATGAAGAAAGAAGATGAAAAGGAGTTCAGATTCAGAGTTGAACAACCAAATCATTTAAAACAAGAAAAGTTTCAATTTTATTCAACAACCACATATGCTAGGAATAAAAACAAGGTAGTAGTAGTAATAGAAATTCCAAGGGAAGGAGAAAGACAGAGAGAATAAGAAAGAGAACTAGGATGATGTAATGAAACTTATATGATCGGTGGTGTGCGAGGTGGTGGCTTGGTGGTGTGGCGGCTACAGTTTGAGGATGAAGAGTGAAAGGTTGTGTTTTTGTTGAGTTGAGAACACTGAATGCAAAAGAAACCCTAGAAAATTGAAGGGAAATTCTTATCTCACCCCATGGCTTAATAGTATTTTTTATATCCACAAATGCCCCCAGATTTCGGAGATACATCTCTGGACGCGCCCCATAGCTTAATAATATTCCGGAGATATATCTCCGAACACTACTACAAAACGCTAAAACTACAACGCCATGCTTACAACGCATCCTTTTACGCCGTTGTAATAGGTTAAAAATTCCGCGCCCAAACAAAAGCTGGGTCATTTAATGACGGTTGACTTAAACCACCGTAGTAATAAATAAAATGTAGCAAGCTTTGATTCCCTGCAACTACATTTTTTCCATTTTTTAGAGTACATTTAGCGTGTGTCACTTAAGTCCATTATTTAAAAAATAAATTGTAAATGGTTTTACAACGGTTAATATGAACAACCGTAGTAATAAATAAAATGTAACAAGCTTCGATTCCCTGCAACACATTTTTTCCATTTTTTAGGATACATTTAGCGTGTGTCACTTAAGATTCCACTACGGTTTGTTTCTCCAACCGAGATTAATAGCTTTACTGATAAATTAAAACAAAACTTATTTTGTATTTCTTTCATAAGATGCCATAATTGAACAAGTGAGCCAGAGACGCCCTAACCTTTACCCTCTTCGTATCCATTCATTTGGAGCTTAAATATTGACTGTCTTTATTCATTTGCTTCTTCAGCTTCGAATTAAGGTACTCTTCAACATCTTTGTAGCGGGGAAATTTGTGAGTGTAAGCTATTGATTAACTTAACTCATAAAGCAACAGTCGCCACCGCGCTTTTATTTATTCCACAAAGGAAAAGGAAAAAAGAGAGAATAAATCCTAAGAAGTCTAAAAAAGCAAAAGCTAAGAAAGACAAAGAGAAATGGGTAAGGGGGGTTGGTTACGCAATGGGAAGATGTTAGCACCCAAAACGTCTATAGTACTCTATAGGATCCCTTTGAAATATCTACCGCTTTTTGGTCTGAAAAGGTTTGCTTGAAAAGAGATTGAGGAGATGAGAAGAGAAATATTTTTTAGATTTTTGTGTTTGGAGAGACTTATCGCCTCATGCCTACGTACCCACGATGTGCAATGTAGGATCAAAACCCCGTAGTTCGTGGTACAAAGAACAAAAATTTGTTAGTTTTGGTTGATTTTAAGTGTAAAGACAAGTCGTCATTTCCAAGCGAATAATTCCGCTTAAAGAAACGAATCATGTCTAAACTTATGAAAAAGTTTAAAAGAAAAAGTGCACAAAGCACACAAAAATTTGTTGATGAGTTTTTGTATTTTTTTATGTTTTTATGAAATGGTCAAAATATGGTTAATATTGATTGACATTTATTAAAGAAAACAAAGCTTAAAAATCACTTGACCAAAGTCAAGGTTTTATTATGAAAGCGGTTTTAAGTTTGAAAACAAGAAGATTTTGAAAAAGAGAGGAGATTTTGAAAATTGAAGAAGGGGTGGAGAAGAAGTGACTATCCTAATGCATAAAATAAAAGCTAAGGATAAGAAAGATCTAACCACATGGACAAACTCCATAGCATAAGCATTTTTCCCTTTTTGATTTGGTCTTGATTCAAAATAAGTCTTCAAAAGAGTACTCCAAGTATCCAAATACCAAGGTTTTCCATCACAAACTCCCAAGCAATAGGTTAAGATCCTAACTCTAAGTCTATAAGTCCATAATCAAGAGTATAGGTCCTCCAATGCAAAGGATAGTGGCCATAGTCCAACAATTAAGAGCACAAGTCTTTTAGTGGTTTAATCCTTTTTTAATGTTTTTAAGTCCAAAATGGACAAAAGAAAAATAAAGCACAAGATAATATGGTCCAAGTGGACAAAAGAAAAATAACATAAACATAAACATGATATGATAAAATGACATAAAGCATAAAGAATAAAGAGAGATAGGGAGCGAGAAGGAAAAGTAAAGAAGTTAGGAGTTAGTGGTTAGTAGCACAAGGCTCTAGTGCCATAAGCCTTCACCGATTATTCCATTCCGCGTCTTGAACTATAGTGATTAAACAATGTACTTAGGTCAAGGTTAATGAAGACTTGTTAGAAGATTGATAGAATCAAAGCCTCTACAACAACAAGCTTCAAAGATTTTTGAACCTAATACAAAAGATTAATCACCATTGGGTTGACGCGACCAATCAAGGTTCGGACCAAGAAAGTTCAAATTCCGAATTGGATAAAGAGGGACAAATGTTGCGCTATGTTAAGAAATCGCCAAGTAATTTACGGAGTAATTACCCTATAATGAGGCCGGTCAATAGATCTTTGTGTTAATGCATGCTAGATGAACGATATGTAGATCGTCATCCGAAAGCAATACCGCACCAAAAGAAAATAGGTAACGATCTAGTCTTGATCAAGAATTTAACAAAGAAATTATAAGATCTATAAGACTTTCATCGATCAAAATAAAAAAGGAAATAGATGAAGAGAAAGCCAAATTGAATTACACTTTCAAGATCTTTTCATCTTCAAGTTCAATCACTTTTAATTGATAAGTTTAAGTGTGAAAACATATCACTAATTCAAAGCACCTCAAATGAATTCAAAAATTTATTAAAAGATAGATTTGAACTAATGAATGTTTAATTACTCTAACCATATCCAAAGTCCATTGAAATTGAAGAGAAATTAATCTCAACAATGCATTTCAAGGCTAAAACAAGAAGAAAGGGGAAGAAGGAGGAAGAAAAACCAAAACAGCCCCAAAAACAAGTGAAAATATGCATTCTGTTTCGAAGTAACCGGTTACTCACCAGACGTTAACCGGTTACTTAGTTCAAAATAGTGCAGTTTTTCAAGATTAACATAGAGTAACCGGTTACTCACCAGACGTTAATCGGTTACTCTGCACCAGAATGCAGAAAATTGTACAAAATTCAGCATGATCCACTTTCAAAACTTTTTACAAACACTTTGCAATCATGGAACTGAAATTGCACGAAATTTAAAGTAAAATAACAGTGAAAACCAGTAATTAAACACAATTACAAGATCCAAAGGATCAAGTAACAAAGATCTCCAAAGATCTATGTTATGGAAGATGAAGATGAAGCTTTAACAATGGTGAAAGATGAATTACCACTTCAATTATGAAAATTCCTTCAAATTGTTTCAAGATCCAAATACCAAAGCCTTGATCTATGAGAATTGATGAAGAAAATAAGTTTGGATGAAGGTTTAACTCAAAGTTGAACAAGATTCAATGTGAATTCTTGTTAACTTTCAAAAGAAGAAAAGTGAGCTTTAGTGAAATTTGTGGTTGGGAAGTGAATTTGCAAGAGGTTTGATGGCTATCAAAAGCTTGTAGAATGAATGAAATGAAGTCTCTATTTATAGAGTTTAGGCTTGGGAATTTTGGTGGTTTGGAATTAGACTTAGATGATCAAAATTAGGATTGGAATTCAAATTTGGAGGGAATTATCACTAGAGTGGTGATTAGTGAAGGTGCATGGTGGAAAATGATCAAAGTGATGTAGGGGAATTAAAATGAGGTGGCCTAGAATATTCCAAATGTGATCAAGGGCTGAGATTGGTGCCAATTGCTGAATTTGAATTTGCCACCATTTTTTCAGATTTTCGCGAGGGTAACCGGTTACTCACCACAGGGTAGCCGGTTACTCAGTGCAAAATTTGTGAAAAATGAGCATTTTGTTGCACTGTTGTGGTTTGGCTCAATTCTTTTGCTCGTCAAAGAAGGCATGGAAATAAACACATGAACCTTGGAGTCTCTTGAATAATAATCAATTAAATCTTGGAAACTCGTGATCATATAATTTTTTATTTAATTGCATATCAACTTTGACTTTGTTCAGATGAAATTCAATCGAGTTGCAGGACTGATTTTTTTTTGGTATTTTTAACCTGTTCTTCCCTTGAAAATGTTAGTGAAAGAAAACAAAATATTTTTGGATTTTAATTAATGGTTAGTAAGCATAAACAAATTAAGCAATAAAACAACTAACAAACACACATAAACCCAAAGATCCCTGCAAGGCACAATCCTACAAAAGAGGGAACCAATGTGTGATCCTGTTTGTGGTATGAAATGCAAAAGGACATGTGGGATCTTAGGGGTAAAAAATTAGGATATTACAGCTGCCCCTATTTAAGTTTCTTCTATTCGGAGATAAGAAGATTGACATCTTTGTCTCGATGAGATAGAAGAGACTTAAATATAACAATAAACCCAATTTTTGGCCCTAAGAGACCACAAGATGATATGATTATGCAAATGGTATGCAGACACAAGACCTCTGTGGGGGGAAAATAGCACCACAAAAGATCAACAAAAAGAAGAACGGGAAAAAGAAACTCCACCGGGGAAACACATCACAGGAGACCACTGACTAGCCGGGGAACACACCGCACAACTATTGGGACTCAGCTGAGGAAAAGATTCAAACTGGGGATAACTGTATATAGAAATAAACCATAACACAACAAGGATATAACTAAACAGGGAAGGCTTAGCACAACAAGGCTCCACTGGGGAAAATCAATACCTCAACAATAAACTATCTCTAGCATACCGAAGAGACTAACCATCCATCGGAGTAGAAAACCTCAACAACGAGCTGTCCCGTCAAACCGAAGAGACTTACCATTCATCAGAGTCACAAAATCTCAACAACGAACTGTCACGTCTAACCGAAGAGACTTACCATTCATTGGAGTCACAAAATCTCAACAACGAACTGTCCCGTCAAACCGAAGAGACTTACCATTCATTGGAGTCACAAAATCTCAACAACGAACTGTCCCATCAAACCGAAGAGACTTACCATTCATTGGAGTCACAAAATCTCAACAACAAACTGTCCCATCAAACCGAAGAGACTTACCATTAATCGGAGTAACAAAATCTCAACAACGAACTATCCCATCAAACCGAAGAGACTTACCATTCATCGAAGTAACAAATCTCAACAACGAACTGTCCCATCAAACCGAAGATACTTACCATTCATCGGAGTCATAAAATCTCAACAACAAACTGTCCCATCAAACCGAAGAGACTTACCATTCATTGGAGTCACAAAATCTCAACAACAAACTATCCCATCAAACCGAAGAGACTTACCATTCATTGGAGTAACAAAATCTCAACAACGAACTATTCCATCAAACCGAAGAGACTTACCATTCATTGGAGTCACAAAATCTCAACAACGAACTATCCCATCAAACCGAAGAGACTTACCATTCATTGGAGTCACAAAAGGTATTAACTGCATCGCCTCAGGCTTCTTAAATAAAGGAATGCCACAAAACAGTATTGAACCTTCCAAAAGGGGAATCATACGCAGATTTCAGCTGAAGGGCGCAGAATCCTCAAAGGTGCAAAATAAATGCACTCTTAATCTAGGTTTCACAGCCCAGAGATCCAAACAAATATTGCAGGGGACCAAAGTTCAATCCAGGAACAAGCTGGAGAGAAACAGTCAAACAAGACTCATCCCGAGGAGGAAATATCTCAACTGGGGATTAATTCTATCCAGATAATGCACTGGAGAGGAAACTGAATCACAATCTTCCACGAGAAATAAACTCGATCAGTGGGGAATTAACAAAGATAGGCATTTTTTTGCTTACGGGTCGACACTCTAATTGGAGAGAGGACACACACGCTCTACAAAGATAACACCACCAGAGAGCAAAGAAGCACCAACACAAATGCAAAATGCAAAAATGCAACAACAATATGCTATGCACAACAATGAATGCGCATGTGATGCTTATGAGTATGAATATGCTGACAAAACAGACATAAAGAATAAACAGAGGGTGAACAAACATCACAACACCACTGATTACTCGGCTAATCTCAACAAGATAGATATATCATTAGCAACTCTTCTAGGTATTTAGCTGAAGAAATCCTGCAAGAGATAAACAAAAGCCATCAAAGGAAAATAAATCCTACTACAAGGCTCAAATCTTGCTGGAGAAAGGAAGATACTCCTTGGGGAGAAACCCGAATATCAATCTTCTAACATCAACGATCCACAAAGAGGATAACAACATAAACTTTGCTTTGAGGATGGCAAGAAGCTGTTGGGGAATCACAATAACCCAAAATTTCTGATTCTTCCTGGGGATAAGAAAGATTCACAGAAACTTCCATTTCAAAAGGATGAAGAGATCTGCTGCGGAAAAAAAAATGAATCCGCTGGGGATTATAGACATATAAACATCTATGTAAAATCCACTGAGAAAATAAGGCAGATCTGCTGGAGATACGAGAACACTCTCAGAGGATTAATCAATTCTGAGCAAAGCATCCTGAACTTGCTGGGAAAACAACAAAAGGTCAAACTATGGGGATTTTAGATCAATTCTCATCATGAATGAGAGAAAACCCCACAGGTGACTAGTATATCAATATTCCTTGAATATAGTTATCATGAGCGACTTTACTGGGGAATAGCCACAATAGTGATGCATAATCTTCACTAGGAGGATAAAATCTCTGAAAAAAATCCGGAGAGAAGTACATCTTGGACTTGCTGGGGGAAATGAGAAATTAACCTCACTGCTTTATGATTGGAAATGATAATACACTGCCTCCTTTGGAGAATCGTCAAGGATAAATCCCTGGGTAGAACAACCTGGAGAGAAAAACATCCACAAGACAAAATGAAACACGACAAGTGATCACCACGTCAATGCTTATTAGAAGAGAATAACATCGCTCTCTGTTCAGGGACATCCAAAGCAACAACAACACGTCTAGAGGGTAAAACTCTGAGTGAAGATTCCACATATGATTTCTGCTGGAGACAGCAAAAATGAATCTCTGCGTGGGAACTACCATTAAGGAGATGTGGACCTCAAAACTACTCAACTGCCTGACCATAAAATAATCAGCTGGAGAAGATTCGGATCAAGACCTAGCTGGGGAAAAACCAAACAGCATTGGACCTTATGAATTCAACACATCAAACCTATCACCTTGTCAACAACTGATCACATTCATAGGAACAAGTTCTGCTGAGGAAATATCAACAAACTCTACTGGGGATCTGTCAATAAATTCCGCCAAAGGAGCGAGAGCGAACCCTGTTGAGTAAGACATTGGTCCTACCATTCTTGGAATAACCGTTGACATTCTTTTTTTTTATATTCATAAATCAAAGAAAAATGTTTCTATAATTTTCAAAAATTTAAATCAATTATTCACATTTTGTTTCAAAAATTATCATAAAAAATAAATGAAATTTTGCAAACAGAAACAAAATAAGAATTGCAAACAAAGGGACACAGGCCCAAATTTTATTAATAGAATGGAAGTCTGCAAATGGCGTAACTCCGTAGATCATTACAAAGTTTGAAAAATGGTAAATACATGGAAAGGGTTACATTGAAATACAATGACCACTATTCTCCCTAACAACTTTGAATTCCCTTGTGCTCAAAACTTAAGATGTGGATGATTGAAGCAGAATCCTTAATGGACAATGTTGCTTTCAAATGATCAAGACTGGCCAGATGCAGTTACTTGCCATAATCCCTAACTTTTGCCTAGATTTCCCTTTCGGGTTTTCAATCTACCGGGATGATTATTTCTGTTTTTGTCTTTAATTTTTGCCTGGACCTCCCTTTCGGGTTTTCAGCCCACCGAGACGCTCATTTTTGCCTAAGCCGTCCTTTCGGGTTTTCAAATTAACAAGCAGTTCTTTTATTTTTTAGGCGAAGTATTTCTTGATTGTATGGGCATTCACAGGACGAGTGAACTTTTCACCATCCAAAGTTGTAAGAAGTAATGCACTGCCAGAGAAGGCTCTCTTAACAACATATGGCCCTTCATAATCAGGAGTCTGTCATACCCCAAATTTGTCCTACCTGTGTATTACTTTTCATCTGTACATCCATCCATTAACCGTTATTCAGAAAATTCAAGAAATATTTCGCTTCTGGTTGTTGTAGTGTTTGAGGGTCAGTTAGACAAAGTTTGTTTCAAGATCAAGGCCTGGATGTGATTGATTCAAGTGTTTGTGTCTGAAGTTTCAGTCATTGGTTTTTTGGTGTCAGTTCAGATTATCCGTGTGTGGATCAAGTTATCAAGGTGTGTGCAAGTACCGATTGTGTGGTTCAGGTTCTTTGTCATTGATCCAGGATTCGTCAGATTTGTAGTTCAATCAAGACCATGTTAAGAACGGATTCGAGATTGCGGTGTCATTAATTGGAAGTTGATTCAAGGAGGATCTTCTTCGACTTAATTCAAGAATTATGGTATGCAAATTTCGTTTGTCAGAGGTTTTGAGTGTTGATCAAACAAAGGTGGAGACACATTACCGTTATCCATATCCATTCCCGTAACCATTTTGTTATTTACCCATTTTTCAGTCCAATTTTTCATTCGACTATCCATTGTCATGTCCATCCATTTGTAATCATTTTCCAAATCTATTTATTCATTTCTTTAAACCTAAATCTTTATCCAATTCGACTTATCCACAAAATCTTTTTCCAAAATCCATTTCTTTTTTATCCTTTAATATCCATTTCTAACCATTTTTAATTCCATATCCACTTTTTTGTCCATTATTCAATTCAAATACCCATGTTTAAAGTCCATTTAGTTCATCAAACATTTGTTCATTTTTATTACCATACTTCACAAAAGAATTCAATTCAAAAGTCAAAGTCCACAACCCATTGAGCCCATTACATTCTTTTTTCCAAACCAATACAACAAAAACAAAATATAATAATAATGAGGAACAAGTTGATACACACTTTAACCAAAAATCTCTTGAACCAGTTTACAAGTTATGAACCAATTCCACCTGAAAAAAGCCAAAACAACAAATAAGCTTTTCCTACGTCACTACAAGCCTTGCTAAACCATGGCCCACATGAACCAATACTCTACCAAACCTTTCCTGCATCAAACAAACAAAACCGTACACCCTACAACCAACAACACATGATAACACGCACATGCCACCACTTTCCAACAATTACACAAGTTGCTTCATGCTACCAATATGCCAAGACAAAACAAAATTGTGAAATAAACAAGACCACACCAGCCTCATAAAGCCGTACCAACATGAAAACGACTTTGCAACAGCTTTGCCACAAAAGCCATGCCTCGCCAAAGAATACTTGCGCAATATCACTCCAAAAACAAATTTGAGACAAGACTCTGCAAAAAAAAACGGTACGCAAGACCTGCACACTGTGACCGATTCTGCTACATGCCATCTAAGACAATGCCAAAACATAGTCTGCACATTGACAACAACAATTCATCAACAAGCATCTTTTTTTTTTTAAAACTAAAGTTCTGAATTTGATTTAAAGGAGAACAAAGTGAATAAAAGGGCGAGGGAAGTTTTAAGAACGAAAAAAAAAATGGCAGAGTTTCCAACTCATTCATATCAGAAAAACAACCACCATACAGAAATCCTAAGAGCTTTAGAACCTAAAGTTCTAAGTTTTTCCTTAGTCCCTCACTATAACAGGACACAAGTTCATAGCAGCAAAAGTTTTTGATTGGCAATAACACGAGCAAAGAACAAAAAGAAGGAACAAGAAAGAAAAGTATCAAGAGGTTGGTACCTGTAGAACTCCATCTACGAATCCTCCCCCTTCTGAGTAAAGTTCCTTAACTCGGCTTATGCTATCACTGTACTTGTTTGGTTTTCTATTTATTGTTGATATGATGTTGCTTATGCCTTGCTAATGTATCTATCCCTTTCACTGCTTCGGCTTTTATTCTCGTATGCGAAGAATTCGCAGATTCTCTGTTGACCCCATTGTCGGGTCCGTGAGCCTGTTAAGGTTGTAGGTTTAAGTGGAACTTCCTTGTTGTTGGTGTTTTAGGGCGTAAGATGTTAGAAGCAGGGATTAGAGAGATTATAACAGAGTTGAGAGAGAGTGTTAGGGTTTTATAGATTCCAATGTCTCTCCCCTAAAAATTCGAATCTCTTACCGCCGAAATCCGTATTAGAACTTGCTCGCATCGCCGTCGGTTCTGAAGATGATCCTTCCGCCGTTTTCACCGACAAAAAAATCGCCAATCCACTGCGTTCTCCGCCGCGGTGCCCTTCCACAAAACCATCATTGGACCACCATAAATCACACCATGTGAGTAACACCACACATCCTATTCAACACTTGAAGTAATCACCTCAAAATCTTCCACCGTACCGCCACTGTTCCACCGACGCGTCGAGATTATGAGCAAGAGAGGTCGTGAATCGAGATAGAAAGTGAGTGAGGAAGTACAGTGATTCGTGAGAGTGAGACGGATCGGATTGCAAGGTTGTGATTCGATGGGGAAGGAAGTTTGGATGGTTAAGAGTTAAGCCTTGGAACTGCTTCGTTCCATTCATACTTTCTGAACGAGAGGTTTGGATGTTTTTTTCCTTCACTGTGCGTGTTTGTTTGAGTTAGCGGTTGATCCTATTAGGTTTCCTTTCCCTAATAAGCCAAACCGGGTCGTAGCTGGAGCGACCCGCTCCATACCCGTTTCTTGTTTGATTTGGTGGGCCTCAGCGCCTCATTTCAATATATACCTCCTGTCTGGCCCATTGCACCAAAAGAAAACTTAACATGAGTTTTTAGGATCATTCATTTTAATTCTAGAATTATGATTTTAGATTTAGTAGTTTTAACCTTAAATTTAGTAATTTTAAATTTTATATTTAGTATTTTATTTTTTAAGATTAGTATTTTAAATTTTAGGCTTAGTTTTAGTAATTTAAATCGTTAATAATAAAAATAACCAAAAAAAATGATAAAATCTAAAGTACAAAAAATATTTAATTTCTCTTCTTTAACATAAAAGATTTGTGAGAACCCATTGAACCTTGTGTGACTTGGATTGTTATTTGAGATATGCGATCTTAAATCGCAAATTGTTTGCCATTGCATCGTTTTTAATCCATTGGACTTGTATGGTTGATTGCTCATTGTTAGTTTAGGACACCTTGCACACACACGGCTTCCTCTTGGGCTACCTGACAATGAGACCATTTATTTCTCGCAGTATTCCCTTGTATGTTCTTATGTATCCTTCCCCCATAAGATTAAAATCAACTATTTTCAAGAGAATAAACAAGCTTGATCCAACGTCAAGCATTTTTTCAAAACAATTTCAATTAATCACCAATTCATCCTCAAGCATTCACTTGATCCGCATACCAAGTCCCTTTACCTAATTTGTAAGTCGAGTGTTTTTGCCTCGCCATCGACCTTACCTTAAACCATTAGGACCTTCTTTCACCTTTTCGCACGCAAATTCAAACCTCGATCAACATCGAGCATTTTTCAAATCAAATCAATACATTTAAACCACACTTAAATACTATTTCATAAAAGAAGAAAAAGGAGTAGAATGGAATCTTCGATTCTTCTCCTCAATTGTTTGGGCCCGAGGAATCTTTCTTAAGTTCAAGCAATTGTCTTCTTTAAAAAAATCATAACACGATTACACATCAAACCCTTTTTACAATAAATAAATTCAAATCCTCTTTTCTTAAACACTTGGATGAAAAAGAGAGAGAGTCGGTTCTTCGACTAGCTTTCCCGATTACTTGAACCCGAGGAATCTTTCTTAAGTTCAAGTAATTGTCATCTATTTAACATACTCTAACCATATTAAAAACTCCTTCATAATTAAGGGTGAAAAAGAGAGAGAGTCAGTTCTTCGACTCGCTTTCCCGATTACTTGGGCCCGAGGAATCTTTCTTAAGTTCAAGTAATCGTCACCCAATCAAAATACGAACACATTAATCCAACTCCTCGCCGCTGTGCGATTAAAACTCTTTTCATAAAGAACCAAGTTTAGTCCATTCTTCCGCGCATATAAACTAGTGCTTCAGCCTCCCCTAGTGAGCAGACAAGCCAATGTTTAGCAGTTAGAATGCGAATTAAACACTCGTTCATTTAAAAAATACCAACCAACCGTAGTTCCACGAACTACGAATGCTCTGACTTTCCCATTGCACGAGGGAATACGTAGGCCCAAGGGTTCTAATCCTTGCCGAGCACACTAATAAAAAACCACCCATTTTCCCCTTAAAAAGCAATATCTACCTTAGAAGAAAACAAACAAACCTAGCTAACTTTCTCACGAATCGAATCAGGAGGTTCCCGTTGAGTACAACTGACGTAGAGGGTGCTAATATCTTCCCTCTTGCGTAACCGACTCCCGAACCCGAATTTGGTTGCGACGACCATGTTCTTATCTTCCTTTAAAGGTTTTATCGATATTTTCCTTTCCCTCTTTTGGGATAAATAAAGTTCGGTGGCGACTCTATTTCGAACAGTTTTTTTCCGCGTCCATCGCGAGGATCCTATTTTTCGAGGCACGACAGATGGCGACTCTGCTGGGGACTCGTGCATTGCCCTATGCTAGAGAGAGTCAAGCCTAACTTGACTCGGTTCGTGAGTGTTAGATTCGCTTGTTTGTTTATCTTCTCTTATTGTTTGATTGCTTGCCTGCTTATTTGATTATTATCTACTTGCTTGCTTATTGTTATTATATCCTATTATTATTTCTTATGACATTGTGGGGGGTCCTCTGATCATTGGTGCTTTGTGAGACGACTCTACACCCGAGTCTGAGTATAACCCTAGGATTAGGATGGCGGTTGTGTAGTGGAGTCCCTCGAGGAATCTTTCTCGTTGGGACGAAGCGAAGGCCCCGCTTAGAGTTGATTCTTTTGGGACGTTATTGTCGTGGTGAATCTTTGCCATGTCAATAATGTTTTCGAGCTTGAATCCATAACTCTAAGGAACTTTAACCCATTTACCCATGGTGGTTGGTAGTGTTAACTCTTTGTGAGTTGATGCGAACGCCCCAATCAGATGAGATCCCTCGAACGTATTTCTTCCTGACAGTAATATTTTCGACCTCGATCTAGGATTCTGAGAACCCTACTTAGAACCCGTATGTCGATGGTTGTGTAGTGGACACCTCTGAGGAATCTTTCTCGTGGGGAAGATACGAAGACCTCACCTAGACGAGATTATTTCAAGAATATTATAGTCGGACAAATCTTTGTCGTGGCTATAATGTTTTCGAAATATATATGTAACTCTAGGCACCTACCCGTTTAGAGCCTACCTATGGGGGTCTTGTGATCAGAGATATCCCATGTGTTTAACTCCTTCCTCAGAATCAGATGTTGTTTTGATCCTGGAACCCTGCATTGCATACTCATGACATTAGCATATCATTTTCCAACAACTCATCTGATCCTCTGTCCATTTTCTGCCAGCTGATTTCCCGACGCTCATACTGAACCGGTGGTAACCACAAAGCATTTAAAGCAAGTTCAAGCGGAGATAAGAGGAGCATAGACAATTTGAAAGTTATGATGGCTATGTCAGATGATAGTTTTCAACATATTGGGATGAAGGATTCTGACCCCCCATCAGGTTTTGCTGTGTCGACTAATCCATTGTTTGATCATCTACCTGGTGATCATACTCCACAAGTGAACATCCCTGCTCAGTCTCAGATGATATCTGATTCTATGGAGAAAAGGTTTTGTGCCCTCGAAGAGAAAGTTCAAGTTATGAAAGCGCACGATACTTCTGGGCTCGATGCTGTTGATATGTGCCTAGTGCCAGATTTGGTAATTCCTCCAAAATTCAATGTACCCAACTTCGAGAAGTACGCTGGTATCAGTTGTCCAAAGCGTCATTTAGTGATGTTCTGCCGAAAGATGACTTCTCATGTCCGCGACAACAAGTTGATGATTTACTGTTTTCAAGACAGTTTAAGTGGTACATCTTTGAATTGGTACATGGATTTAGAGAGAAGCTGTATCCAATCATGGAAAGACTTATCCAATGCTTTCCTAAAGCAATATGAGTACAATTTGGACATGGCCCCCAGTCGCACGCAGCTGCAAAGCCTATCTCAGAAGAGCGGTGAATCCATTAAGTCCTATGCACAACAGTGGAGAGAGTTCGCAGCCAGGGTATAACCACCACTCTTGGACAAAGAACTAATTGACATGTTCTTGGACAGTATGCATGCCACCTATCTTGAAAGGATGGCTGGCAGTTCATTCTCAAGCTTCTCTGACCTTATAATAGTAGGAGAACGCGTCGAGAGTTACCTCAAAGCTAAACAAGTCCAAGACGTCTCGAGTAATCAAGCTGGTGAGACTGAATCCTTCAGCAATCCCCAAGAGGAAGAGGATAATGAAATTGATGCAATCATAGCAAATGTTGAGTATTCTCAAGGTGCACCAGCAAGACTTTATGGCCCTTCAGCTTCTCGGCAGTTATCATTATCAGCGCCATATCATCCTTACGCGCAACCTGTCAATCCTAGGGCATCATACCAGAAACCCATGATTTCTCCTCGTGCAAATCAACGAGCCCGTGGTCGAGGATATCAAAATCATCATCAGAATCAGCATAGGCCTCGAAACAACTTGGAAAGAAGGGCTGCTCCTCTTCACCCAGTTCCTATGTCGTACAGTCAGCTTTTGCCGCATCTGGTCCGAAACTCACTGGTAGAACCCAAAGCTATCAAGCCATTGCAAAAACCATACCCGCCTGGATACGATCCCAATGCACATTGTGGATATCATGCTGGATCAATGGGGCATTCAACTGAAGATTGCAAAGCTTTTCAAGCCAAGGTGCAACAGTTGATTGACAAAAAGCACATATCATTCCCAGAAGGAAACTTGGTTATGTACGTCAGCTTCTCGCCCAAATGAGTTCCAAGACTTCAAGAGGCATCCCCTAAAAGCCAGTGGTTCAGACAGGAAGACTTCCTCAGATACTAGCAACCATTGGGCATTTATCATCTGCATTTGTAATTTCTTTATGTTAAGTGCTACTTGTTTTTGAATATTGTTATTTTGAATGATAATATTAATGATGTGATCGTGCGTTTTCTGAATTAATCATGTCGCATTCGCTCATTTTTCTTTACTTATATATAAAAAACAAAAAATACAAAAAACAAAAAAAAAACAACAAAATTCTTCCATATACTTCTTGTCCAGTCTCTTTATCAAACTTTTGTTTAGCAAAGATTTGAGGGAGGATGATGAAAATAAGGTACCCATAATTGCTGATGGTATGCTTTCGGATAGAATCCTGCCAAGGATGTACAGGCATTGTTTCAAATCCCCAAACACTGGAGAGACAAGGAGTTAATCCCTAGTAAACCACTTCGAGCCGAGAAGTAGTAGTTTCCTTCAGATATTTAAACCCTTACACTTAACTTGGGGCAGGGTAGTGTTCAGTTAATCCAATTACGCACTCAAATCCTAAAGAAATTTCCACGAGACATGACGGTTGTTCATCAATAACCATGACTTGGCAGTCACAATCATCCAACAAAACAAAAAAAAACAAAAGCCTGTTAAGTCGAACACCTCAAAAGGAGACTTAGGCCAAAATCAAGGTAATCCCGATGGACTCGAAAAGCAAAATCAGTCCAGGAAAAAGTTAGGGATCAAAATAAAAAACAATACCAAAAGAGGCTTTTGAATCCTCAACAAAAACAAAATAAGGTCCAGTGGCCACCATGTCAAATCAAAGGGTCACTGACATCATGACAAAAGCAAAATAAGGTGACTGTCATTTCGAGCAAACCTTGAATCATTCAACTCTTACACCGTCAACCCTTTTGGAAGACAAACATGTGCAGAGTCAACTGAACGTAGGACTGGAGAACATCACGAAGAAAGGGTGGGTACAAAACACACTTTGAGCCTTATATCCTTTGTTTCTATAACCGTGAACCAGACCACGTTACAACCCTCAAAAGACCTAATTGAGGCGGGGTTTATTCTGAAAGCATACTACAGCAAGGTTGCATAAACTGACTCCTACAAATTTGCTAATCACTTGTTTTGGTGTCATATTCTTGCTATATCTTTCACACCAGCTAAATCAGCACCACGTTTGGACTAATGGTCCATCCGTCACACACTATCACATTATTCTAATAATGATTGATTTTTTTTCTTCAAAACTGGCATGAGCATCGCATTAAAATTACCATTTGTGAACGAACAATTTTGACTGCAAGTCAGTGTTTGACATCAACGAAATTCCAACAAGGAGTAATCAAAGGGAGTTGGGTCATTCAACAATGTTGGCTGGAATTGACAACACCTCATAACCCTATGGAACAGGGGCATTGACATCCAATGATTATGGAATCACTCAGTTTAAAGCAAGTCCCCGAAGCATTAGTTGATTATGGGGCAAATCATTGAAGAAGAGGTTGATCAGAGTAAATCGTCTCAAGAATCCACCAACCAGGGGCAGGCCACCCAGAGGTTCTTTTGATTAAAGGAAAACCCCGCAATGTTCAATCAACACAAGTTAAGTCGCTCCAATGCTCGTTCTGGGGCAAGCTACCTCAAGAGTACTTTGAAGCCAAGTACTTCAAGAGTCATTCAATGAAGGAAGAATCCTTTCATGACTTGGAAATTCTGGGGTAAGCCATCTCGAGTTCATCTCATGGTACAACTGCTTCCAACTTCCTTTCAAAGACAAATCCTTTCACGACTTGGAATTTTGGGGCAAGCCATCTCGAGTTCATCTCATGGTACATCCGCTTCTAAATTTTCCTCTCAAGGACAAAGCCTTTCACGACTTGGAATTCTGGGGCAAGCCATCTCGAGGTCATCTCATGGTACGGTTGTTTCCAATTTCCTGTCAAGGAAAAATTCTTCATAGGCCCAGACTGGGGCAAGATGAGCTACACATGGGCAAATCTCTCTGTTGCTTTCAATCTGCTTAAGCGAACACCGTCAAGTGACCTTTGAGTTCAAGATGAGTGTCGGGGAATCATGTTATCACCCCCACAAAGATAACCTTTTTCCTTCCTTCTGACAAGAAACCTTTCTGCGAAGGAACCTACCCATACCTTATCCTCTACTGGGGCATCATTGGAAACTTTCATATCATTGCATAAATCACTCATATGCATTGGCCATGTCGCTTCGCTCATTGCATACACATGCGTATCGTACCTCAAGCCTAACCTTCCAACAAGATTTGACATCTCAAAGCCTGGTATCGCAAGGCTTAACCCAAAAGTCCAACTTAGCTTGGCAATCCAAAGTCCAACTTAGCTTGGCAACCCAAAAGTCCAACTTAGCTTGGCAATCCAAAGTCCAACTTAGCTTGGCAACCCAAGGCCCAGTTCTCGTCTGGCAAACATTTTTAAGGCCCAGTTCTCGTCTGGAGAATATCCTTTTCACACCAGTTCTCGTCTGACAAATCTTTTAAGGCCCAGTTCTCGTTTGGCAAATCTTTTAAGGCCCAGTTCTCGTCTGGCAAATCTTTTAAGGCCCAGTTCTCGTCTGGCAAACATTTTTAAGGCCCAGTTCTCGTCTGGCAAATCTTTTAAGGCCCAGTTCTCGTCTGGCGAATATCCTTTTCACACCAGTTCTCGTTTGGTGAATATCTTTTTAACACCAGTTCTCGTCTGGTAATCTATCCTCCAATCCAGCTTTAGTCTGGAAGTTTGACCCAAAGTCCAGTCTTCACTGGCAACCAGTAAAATTCCACCGTCGTTGGCATCCTCATAACACCAAAATAACCAAAGTCCAATTTCTCTTGGCAATTAACAAATCCAATCCCTGGTGATACCCTCAACAAGGAAACCTATCCCCAGCGCGCCCGATCATTTGCATCGTCATGTGCATAACATGCTAGCATAACATTACATAATCATATCAAGCATTATCATATCATACGTGCATTAAATTCCCTAGCAGTTGCATCTTAGTATATGTTTTCGTGCATCATGCAATGCATGGCATATCCATCCCCAGCATCATAGCATAACAGGATTCGGGATCAATTCGCAAGCATCTTGGCCAGTCCTCCATCAAAGTTGGCAGTATTCCTCTAAAGAGAGTTGATACCCCGCACGTGCTCACAAAACCCTATTCCCCAGCAAGTCATTCTTCAGCCAGGCAATTGATAATGACAATCCCCAGCAGCTGTTGCTATTCTTACTCCCCAAGCAGAGGATACCATAGAAAGTTTCTTGTGAGCTTTCCCCTGCAAAGCCAGCACATTTCCTCCGACAGGAATCTTGCTCAACTATTATTCAGCAAATTTACCGTAGAGATACTGCTTTGGTATCATCGAAGAACCTTAATGGATAAGGGACTACTTCGAAGACCCAGAGAATTATCTGCCCACAGAGATACTGCTTTGGTATCATCGAGGAACCTTAATGGATAAGGGACTGCTTCAACGACCCAGAGAATCGTCTGCCCACAGAGATACTACTTTGGTATCATCGAGGAACTTTAACGGATAAGGTGCTGCTTCGACATTCCAGAGAATCTTCTGCTTCCAAAAATATTGCTTTGGCATCATCAAGGAACCTTAATGGATAAAGTGCTGCTTCGATCACCCAAAGGGCCTCAGGTTATTTTGTTCAGTTTGAACCCCGCTACTTCATTATGTCAACTCTTACTCCATGGCACTTTACCATTTGTAGGACAAATTTTGGGGTCTTTTGTATCTAATTGACTTCTACCCTTAAAATAAACGCTATGCAGCAGTTCATTCTCTCGTGTTTAAGACAATTAGATAGGGGCATTTGTCATACCCTAAATTTGTCCTACCCGTGTATTACTTTTCATCTGTACATCCATCCATTAACCGTTATTCAGAAAATTCAAGAAATATTTCGCTTCTGGTTGTTGTAGTGTTTGAGGGTCAGTTAGACAAAGTTTGTTTCAAGATCAAGGCCTGGGTGTGATTGATTCAAGTGTTTGTGTCTGAAGTTTCAGTCATTGGTTTTTTGGTGCCAGTTCAGATTATCCGTGTGTGGATCAAGTTATCAAGGTGTGTGCAAGTACCGATTATGTGGTTCAGGTTCTTTGTCATTGATCCAAGATTCGTCAGATTTGTAGTTCAATCAAGACCATGTTAAGAACGGATTCGAGATTGCGGTGTCATTAATTGGAAGTTGATTCAAGGAGGATCTTCTTCGACTTAATTCAAGAATTGTGGTATGTAAGTTTCGTTTCTCAAAGGTTTTGAGTGTTGATCAAACAAAGGTGGAGACACATTACCATTATCCATATCCATTCCCGTAACCATTTTGTTATTTACCCATTTTTCAATCCAATTTTTCATTCGACTATCCATTGTCATGTCCATCCATTTTTAATCATTTTCCAAATCTATTTATTTATTTCTTTAAACCTAAATCTTTATCCAATTCGACTTATCCACAAAATCTTTTTCAAAAATCCATTTCTTTTTTATCCTTTAATATCCATTTCTAACCATTTTTAATTCCATATCCACTTTTTTGTCCATTATTCAATTCAAATACCCATGTTTAAAGTCCATTTAGTTCATCAAACAATTGTTCATTTTTATTACCATACTTCACAAAAGAATTCAATTCAAAAGTCAAAGTCCACAATCCATTGAGCCCATTACATTCTTTTTTCCAAACCAATACAACAAAAACAAAATATAATAATAATGAAGAACAAGTTGATACACACTTTAACCAAAAATCTCTTGAACCAGTTTACAAGTTATGAACCAATTCCACCTCAAAAAAGCCAAAACAACAAATAAGTTTTTCCTACGTCACTACAAGCCTTGCTAAACCATGGCCCACATGAACCAATACTCTACCAAACCTTTCCTGCATCAAACAAACAAAACCGTACACCCTGCAACCAACAACACATGATAATACGCACATGCCACCACGTTCCAACCATTACACAAGTTGCTTCATGCTACCAATATGCCAAGACAAAACAAAATTGTGGAATAAACAAGACCACACCAGCCTCATAAAGTCGTACCAACATGAAAACGACTTTGCACCAGCTTTGCCACAAAAGCCATGCCCCACCAAAGAATACTTGCGCAGTATCACTCCAAAAACAAATTTGAGACAAGACTTTGCAAAAAAAAATGGTACGCAAGACCTGCACACTGTGACCGATTCTGCTACACGCCATCTAAGACAATGCCAAAACATAGTCTGCACATTGACAACAACAATTCATCAACAAGCATCTTTTTTTAAAAAAACTAAAGTTCTGAATTTGATTTAAAGGAGAACAAAGTGAATAAAAGGGCGAGGGAAGTTTTAAGAACGAAAAAAAAAATGGCAGAGATTCCAACTCATTCATATCAGAAAAACAGCCACCATACAGAAATCCTAAGAGCTTTAGAACCTAAAGTTCTAAGTTTTTCCTTAGTCCCTCACTATAACAGGACACAAGTTCATAGCAGCAAAAGTTTTTGATTGGTAATAACACGAGCAAAGAACAAAAAGAAGGACCAAGAAAGAAAAGTATCAAGAGGTTGGTACCTGTAGAACTCCATCTACGAATCCTTCCCCTTCTGAGTAAAGTTCCTTAACTCGGCTTATGCTATCACTGTACTTGTTTGGTTTTCTATTTATTGTTGATATGATGTTGCTTATGCCTTGCTAATGTATCTATCCCTTTCACTGCTTCGGCTTTTATTCTCGTATGCGAAGAATCCGCAGATTCTCTGTTGACCACATTGTCGGGTCCGCGAGCCTGTTAAGGTTGTAGGTTTAAGTGGAACTTCCTTGTTGTTGGTGTTTTAGGGCGTAAGATGTTAGAAGCAGGGATTAGAGAGATCATAACAGAGTTGAGAGAGAGTGTTAGGGTTTTACAGATTCCAATGTCTCTCCCCTAAAAATTCGAATCTCTTACCGCCGAAATCCGTATTAGAACTTGCTCGCATCGCCGTCGGTTCTGAAGACGATCCTTCCGCCGTTTTCACCGACAAAAAAATCGCCAATCCACTGCGTTCTCCGCCGCGGTGCCCTTCCACAAAACCATCATTGGACCACCATAAATCACACCATGTGAGTAACACCACACATCCTATTCAACACTTGAAGTAATCACCTCAAAATCTTCCACCGTACCGCCACTGTTCCGCCGACGCATCGAGATCATGAGCAAGAGAGGCCGTGAATCGGATAGAAAGTGAGTGAGGAAGTACAACGATTCGTGAGAGTGAGACGGATCGAATTGCAAGGTTGCGATTCGATGGGGAAGGAAGTTTGGATGGTTAAGAGTTAAGCCTTGGAACTGCTTCGTTCCATTCATACTTTCTGAACGAGAGGTTTGGATGTTTTTTTTCCTTCACTGTGCGTGTTTGTTTGAGTTAGCGGCTGATCCTATTAGGTTTCCTTTCCCTAATAAGCCAAACCGGGTCGTAGCTGGAGCGACCCGCTCCATACCCGTTTCTTGTTTGATTTGGTGGGCCTCAGCGCCTCATTTCAATATATACCCCCTGTCTGGCCCATTGCACCAAAAGAAAACTTAACATGAGTTTTTAGGATCATTCATTTTAATTCTAGAATTATGATTTTAGATTTAGTAGTTTTAACCTTAAATTTAGTAATTTTAAATTTTAGATTTAGTAGTTTATTTTTTAAGATTAGTATTTTAAATTTTAGGCTTAGTTTTAGTAATTTAAATCGTTAATAATAAAAATAACCAAAAAAAATGATAAAATCTAAAGTACAAAAAATATTTAATTTCTCTTCTTTAACATAAAAGATTTGTGAGAACCCATTGAACCTTGTGTGACTTGGATTGTTATTTGAGATATGTGATCTTAAATCGCAAATTGTTTGCCATTGCATCGTTTTTAATCCATTGGACTTGTATGGTTGATTGCTCGTTGTTAGTTTAGGACACCTTGCACACACACGGCTTCCTCTTGGGCTACCTGACAATGAGACCATTTATTTCTCGCAGTATTCCCTTGTATGTTCTTATGTATCCTTCCCCCATAAGATTAAAATCAACTATTTTCAAGAGAATAAACAAGCTTGATCCAACGTCAAGCATTTTTTCAAAACAAATTCAATTAATCACCAATTCATCCTCAAGCATTCACTTGATCCGCATACCAAGTCCCTTTACCTAATTTGTAAGTCGAGTGTTTTTGCCTCGCCATCGACCTTACCTTAAACCATTAGGACCTCCTTTCACCTTTTCGCACGCAAATTCAAACCTCGATCAACATCGAGCATTTTTCAAATCGAATCAATACATTTAAACCACACTTAAATACTATTTCATAAAAGAAGAAAAGGGAGTAGAATGGAATCTTCGATTCTTCTCCTCAATTGTTTGGGTCCGAGGAATCTTTCTTAAGTTCAAGCAATTGTCTTCTTTAAAAAAATCATAACACGATTACACATCAAACCCTTTTTACAATAAATAAATTCAAATCCTCTTTTCTTAAACACTTGGATGAAAAAGAGAGAGAGTCGGTTCTTTGACTAGCTTTCCCGATTACTTGAACCCGAGGAATCTTTCTTAAGTTCAAGTAATTGTCATCTATTTAACATACTCTAACCATATTAAAAACTCCTTCATAATTAAGGGTGAAAAAGAGAGAGAGAGCCGGTTGTTCGACTCGCTTTCCCAATTACTTGGGCCCGAGGAATCTTTCTTAAGTTTAAGTAATCGTCACCCAATCAAAATACGAACACATTAATCCAACTCCTCGCCGCCGTGCGATTAAAACTCTTTTCATAAAGAACCAAGTTTAGTCCATTCTTCCGCGCATATAAACTAGTGCTTCAGCCTCCCCTAGTGAGCAGACAAGCCAACGTTTAGTAGCTAGAATGCGAATTAAACACTCGTTCGTTTAAAAAATACCAACCAACCGTAGTCCCACGAACTACGAATGCTCTGACTTTCCCATTGCACGAGGGAATACGTAGGCCCAAGGGTTCTAATCCTTGCCGAGCACACTAATAAAAAATCACCCATTTTCCCCTTAAAAAGCAATATCTACCTTAGAAGAAAACAAACAAACCTAGCTAACTTTCTCACGAATCGAATCAGGAGGTTCCCGTTGAGTACAACGGACGTAGAGGGTGCTAATACCTTCCCTCTTGCGTAACCGACTCCCGAACCCAAATTTGGTTGCGACGACCATGTTCTTATATTTCTTTAAAGGTTTTATCGATATTTTCCTTTCCCTCTTTTGGGATAAATAAAGTTCGGTGGCGACTCTGTTTCGAACAGTTTTTTTCCGTGTCCATCGCGAGGATCGTATTTTTTGAGGTACGACAGAGTCCACTTGCCCCTAGAATCATTGGTAGAAGTCGAGTTCCTTTTGAGCACGAGGTCTCCTTCTCTGAACACACGAGGTCGAACCTTCTTATCAAAAGCTTTCTTCATTCTCTGTTGATACAATTGGCCATGACACAAGGCCGTCAAACTGGCAGAAAGGTTAAGAGGTTGAGAACCGACAATGGCCTTGAGTTCTGCAACCAAGCGTTCGACAGTTACTGTGTTGAGTCTGGGATTGCAAGGCATAAGACTGTAGCAGGTACTCCTCAACAAAATGGCTTAGCTGAGAGATTCAATCGAACAATCCTTGAAAGGGTTAGATACATGTTGGTTAGTGCTGGATTGAAGAAGGTGTTTTGGGTTGAAGCTGTTTCGACAGCTGCAAATCTAATAAATAGATGTCCTTCGACTGCATTAGATATGAAGACACCTGAAGAAGTTTGGTCAGGAAATCCACCTAGTCTCGACAGACTGAGAGTATTTGGCTGTGTGGCCTATGCTCACATTAGGCAAGACAAGGTCGAACCTAGAGCTCTGAAGTGCATGTTAATGGGATACCCTGAAGGAGTCAAAGCTTATAGGCTATGGTGCCTAGAGCCAGGTCACAGGAGGTGTATCACCAGTCGAGATGTAGTTTTCAATGAAGCTGAGATGGCTTTCAAGAAAATTGACGTTGCTGGCGAAGAGCTGGAACAGGGAGAGATTCCTGTTGAGGTGGAGCATGTTGATGCTGAAGTGCGTACCCCAGATGAAGTCGAAGACGAAACGGAAGATGTTGTCGAAGATAAGGAAACTGATAATGACTACCTGTTAGCAAGAGACAGGTCGAGAAGAGTCATCAAGCCACCTCAGAGACTTGGGTATGCAGATCTTATAGCTTATGCCTTAATCTCTGCAAGTGAGGTTCTCGACGAAGAACCTAGAGACTATAAGGAAGTTATGAGGAGTCGAAAGAAGACTCAATGGCTGAAAGCCATGGATGATGAGATGAAATCTCTTTATGACAACGACACATGGTAACTGATCAAGAAACCTGCTGGAGCCAGGTTAGTCAGCTGTAAATGGATTTTCAAAGTCAAGGAAGGAATCGAAGGAGTGGCGTCGAAAAGATACAAGGCAAGGTTGGTTGCTAGGGGGTTCACTCAGAAAGAAGGTTTCGATTTCAATGATGTGTTCTCGCCTGTTGTAAAGCATAGATCCATTCGAATGTTGTTAGCCATGGTGGCACAGTTCGATCTTGAACTGGAACAGATGGATGTGAAGACTGCGTTCTTGTATGGTGATCTAGATGAAATAATCCTGATGAGGCAACCTGAAGGGCATGTCGAAAAGGGGAAGGAAGATTATGTGTGCAAGCTGAAGAGATCTTTATATGGACTGAAACAATCTCCTCGACAGTGGAATAGGAGATTCGACAAGTTCATGGCACGCATAAGTTTCACCAGAAGTCAGTTCGACCACTGTGTTTACTTTAGATTTCGACCTGGTAATTCATTTGTTATTTTGTTGCTTTATGTGGATGGTATTCTAATAGCAAGCAACAATGTCGAAGAGGTAAGGAGGGTGAAGGTTGAACTCAGTAAGGAGTTCAAAATGAAGGATCTGGGAGCTGCGTCCAGGATTCTTGGGATTGACATCTGAAGAGATAGAAAGCAGTCGAGATTATGCTTATCTCAAGATGCATACCTACGGAAGATTCTCGAAAAGTATGGTATGTCGAATTCAAAGCCTGTTGTAACTCGAACAAACCCTCAATTCAAGCTGAGTATAGATCAGTGTCCCAATACTTATGTCAAAAGAAATTATATGACTAGCATTCCATATGCTAATATAGTTGGTTCTTTAATGTATGCTATGGTCTGTACTAGACCCGACATAGCATATGCAGTAAGTCTTGTAAGCAGGTACATGGTGAATCCTGGAAAGGCTCACTGGCAAGCATTGAAGTGGATTTTAAGGTACATAAATGGGTCTCTGAATAGAGTCCTAATTTATGGTAGAGCCTTGGGTGATGATAGTAAAACAGCAGTCGAAGGATATGTCGACTCTGATTATGCAGGTTGTATGGATACCAGAAAATCTATTTCTGGATATGTGTTCACTATGTTTGGGACAACAATCAGTTGGAAAGTAACACTTCAGAAGGTGGTTGCCTTATCAACCACTGAAGCGGAATATATTGCCTTAACTGAAGTTGTGAAAGAAGCAGTGTGGCTTGAAGGTTTTGCAAAGGAGCTGAAACTTCAAGGTTCAGTTATCACTGTTAAATGTGATAGTCAAAGTGCAATACACCTGTCAATGAACTCGGCCTATCATGAGCGAACCAAGCACATTGATGTGAGGCTGCATTTCGTCAGAGGGGTAATCGAGCGTGGAGAAGTCCAAGTGCTGAAGGTTTCGACAGATCATAATGCTGCTGATATGATCACCAAGACGTTGCCAAGTTGCAATTTTTTCCACTGTATGCAGTTGATAAAGCTGCATGAAGAAAGCTAGTCTGTTCTTTGATGGTAGAGTTAGATCCAAGGTGGAGATTTGTGAGATTTGGATCGAACTCTAGTTTTAAGCATGAGGTCGAAGTCCGTTTGCATGCTATTGTCGAAGTGTTATACTGTCGAAATAATACATGTTGTAGTCGAAGGTTGTTCTAACATGTATTAGTTAATATCGCTAGGGTTGTTAGCATATTGAATTGGGCCTTGTGTTAAGGATCCAATTGTTTAAGTTAGCTTGTACCCTAAGTTAGCTTGTAATAGGTATTTTGTTAAAAGCCCACTAGTTTAGTGTGCTAGGTTTTATTATAAATAGCATGCTAGTCTCTCATTCTAGAGTGTGACAAAACCTAGAAAGAGTGAGAGTGGTTAGTTTGTTATTCTTGTATACTTGTAATCCTTGTTTTAAGGAGAAAGGAAAGAATAACAGTTTTATAACCAATCCTTGTTCTTTACTCTTGTTTTCTTTGTTAACCCTAACCCTTGTGAGTTCTTTGATCATAAAGAAACCGTAAATACTTTGTTTCAAGGTATCCGATTCACAACAGAAGGGATTTCAACTTCTACTGGGAGCACTGCTTCCATACCGTAAACCAGAGAGAAAGGGGTTGCCCCTGTTGAAGTGCAGACGGATGTACGATACCCATGCAAAGCAAAAGGGAGCATCTCATGCCAATCCTTGTAAGTAACAACCATCTTCTGAACAATCTTCTTGATATTCTTATTAGCAGCTTCAACAGCCCCATTCATCTTAGGTCTATAAGGAGAAGAATTATGATGCCCAATCTTAAACTCATCACATAATTTCTTCATTATCTTGTTATTCAGATTCGACCCATTATCAGTGATAATCTTGCTCGGAATACCATACCGACAGATGATTTGGTTCTTGATAAATCGGACCACTACTTGCTTGGTCACATTGGCATATGACGCCGCTTCAACCCACTTGGTAAAATAGTCAATAGACACCAATATGAAACGGCATCCGTTCGACGCTTTAGGCTCAATCATTCCAATCATATCAATGCCCCACATGGAGAAAGGCAATGGAGAAGAGATAACATTGAGAGGAGTTGGAGGCACATGAATTTTGTCAGCATAAGCCTGGCACTTATGGCACTTCTTCACAACTTTGCAACAGTCGGATTCCATTGTCAGCCAATAGTAACCTGCCCTCAACATCTTCTTAGCCATTGCATGCCCATTGGCATGGGTACCAAAAGATCCTTCATGAATTTCCTTCATCAACATGTCTGCTTCGTGTCTATCCACGCATCTGAGCAAGACCATGTCATAATTCCTTTTATACAGCACATCATCATTCAAGAAGAAACTACCAGCCAATCTTCTCAAAGTCTTCTTATCTTTCTTGGATGCCTCAAGCGGGTACTCTTGATTTTGAAGAAAGCATTTAATATCATAATACCACGGTTTATCATCAACGACCTCTTCAACTGCAAACACATGAGTTGGTCTGTCAAGATGCATAATATCGATTTTGGGCACATCATTCCACCGATTCACCACAATCATGGAGGATATAGTGGCTAAAGCATCAGCCATTCGATTTGCTGCTCTGGGTACATGGTGAAACTCAACCTTATTGAAGAAATTTAACAACCTTCTTGCATAATCTCAATAAGGAATCAAATCAGGTTGACGTGTCTCCCATTCTCCTTTAATCTGATTAATCACCAGGGCTGAATCTCCGTATACATCAAGAATCTTGATTCTTAAATCAATGGCTTCTTCCAAGCCCATTATACATGCTTCATACTCAGCCGCATTATTTGTGCAAGTGAACATCAACCTTGCAGTGAAAGGGATATGAGAACCATGATGAGTAACAATTATTGCCCCAATACCATTTCCATACTCATTAACAGCTCCGTCAAAAATCAAACTCCAACGGGATCCAGGCTCAGGCCCTTCATCAGGTAATGGTTTTTCACAATCTTTAACCTTTAGATACATCACATCCTCATCAGGAAAATCAAACTTGATAGGTTGATAATCATCAATTGGATGGTGTGCCAAATGGTCAACCAAAACACTTCCTTTTATCGCTTTTTGAGTTTGATACTCGATGTCATATTCTGACAACAACATTTGCCAACGAGAAATCCTCCCAGTTAGAGCAGGCTTTTCAAAGATATACTTGATTGGATCCATTTTGGATATCAACCAAGTTGTATAATTCAACATATACTGGCAGAGGCGTTTGGCAGCCCAAGCTAAAGCACAACATGTCTTTTCAAGACTCACAATCGGTGAACTTCTTGCTCAAATAATAAATGGCAAATTCTTTTCGACCAGATTCATCTTGTTGACCCATAACACAGCCCATAGACTCTTCTAGCACAGTCAAATACATGATCAAAGGTCTTCCTTCCACGGGAGGAGACAAAATCAGAGGTTCAAGCAGATACTCTTTAATTCTTTCAAAAGCTTTCTGACAATCCTCTGTCCATATACAACCTTGATCTTTGCAGAGAAGCTTGAAGATCGGCGCACATGTGGCAGTCATATTGGATATAAATCGGGAGATGTAATTCAAACGTCCCAGGAATCCTCTTACTTGTTTCTCTGTTCTAGGCACAGGCATTTCCTGAATGGCTTTAACTTTATCAGGATCAACTTCAATGCCTTTTTGACAATAAAGCCCAACAATTTTCCAGAACGGACACCAAAAGTGCATTTGTTAGGATTCAAACGGAGCTTAAACTTTCTCAAACGTTGAAACAACTTCAATAAGTACTCAATATGACCGTCTTCAGTCTTCGACTTACAAATCATACCATCCACATAGACCTCAATTTCTTTATGCATCATATAATGGAACAAAGTAGTCATAGCTCTCTGGTACGTTGCACCAGCATTTTTCAAACCGAAGGGCATCACTCTGTAACAGAATGTTCCCCGGGGTGTAATGAATGTTGTTTTTAACATATCCTCGGGTGCCATCTTTATTTGATTATAACCGGAAAATCTGTCCATAAAAGAGAAGATACTGAATTTAGCAGTATTATCTACCAGCATATCAATGTGTGGTAGTGGAAAATCATCTTTCAGACTCGCTTTATTCAAATCTCTATAGTCGACGCATATTCAGACTTTTCCGTCTTTCTTTGAAACATGCACAATATTGGCCACCCATTGAGGATACTCAGAAGTCACAAGAAAATCAGCGTCAATCTGCTTTTGAACCTCCTCTTTGATCTTCACAGCCATGTCAGGATGAGTTCTTCTCAATTTCTGCTTCACAGGTGGACGTTCAGGCTTTAATGGCAAATGGTGCTCCACAATATCAGTATCAAGACCAGACATGTCTTGATAGGACCAAGCAAACACGTCAACATATTCTCTAAAAAGCTCCACAACCCTCTTCTTAACATCTGACTGAAGCAGTGCCCCAATCTTGACTTCTTTCTTATCATCATCTAAACCCAGATTAACCAATTCCAACGGCTCTTCATGAGGCTGAATGGCCTTTTCCTCGTGCTCAAGCAACCAATAAATTTCATCGGGAATCTCCTCAATATCCTCTTCTTCAGCTCCAAACACTGGGAACTCAAAGTTGGAAGGGGGCATAGGGTCATTGTTTTCAATGGGTTTATCAATCAATCTGCACAATGATTTATGTTTGATTTTAGAATATGAACAAAAAGTGCAAGTATCATGCAGATAAAAGTGATTATCACATTATTATTATTTTTTTGGTTTTTTATGTTACCATTTTTCATAAATAAAGCAAAAAGGGAAAAACATAGTATGGATAAACAAAATAACATTTTATTGATGATGATAAAATTTGAAACAAAGCCCTCACAAATTCACTTTCACCTTGGGCAGAGTGAAAGGAATTTTGAAAGAAACAAAAACAAATTACTTTGAAATATGAACAACAGTGGGAACATCAACAACTATCCAATTCTGGCAGACTTGTCCATGTGTCACAAAATTGGGAAGTTCTTCCTCTTCATCATCTTCAATGATGGCAGCAGTAGAGTGATCTTTGTTGATGGATCCGGCACTGTGAAAGGTCTCATTAATACGCTTCAAATCTCTTCTGACTATACCAGGCGTAAAGCCTAAACCAGTTTTTCCCAGGTTATCAACCACATCAATGACTCGGCCCCAACCATCAGACCGACCAGTTTCTAACACATACAGAGCATCTTTCAAAGAAGACATGGGTAACTCATTCTTCTTAACAGCTTTGTCATCAATAGAAAGAGCTTGGAACAGAGTTCCAACAGTTTCATCAGCATCAACATACGAAAAGGATGAAAGGTGGCTCACCAGCATCGCTTGCTCACCTCCAACATTTACCAGCTTATCATTCTTAACAAATTTCAATTTTTGATGAAGAGTTGAAGTCACTGCCCCAGCCTCATGAATCCAGAGTCGGCCAAGCAAACAACTATAAGCAGGACGGATATCCATTACTTGAAAAGTAATTTGGAAGAAGCATGGTCCTATTTTGATCGGAAGATAAACTTCTCCAATCATAGTTTTCGAGATCCATCAAAAGCTTTAACAACAACCCCAATATACCTCATGGGATGACCTTGGTAAGAAAGCCTTGATAATGTAGATTTTGGCAACACATTCAAAGAAGAGCCAGTATCAACCAACACATTGGAAAGCCTATCTTCTTGACAGTTCATGGAGATATGTAAAGCCAAATTGTGATTTCTTCCCTCCTCGGGTAACTCTTCATCACAGAAACTCAAATTATTACATGCGATGAGGTTGGCAACAATGCCATCAAACTGATTAACAGTCACATCATTCTCAACATATGCTTTTTCCAATACCTTCTGCAAAGATTTCCTATGAGCTTCAGAATTCATCAGTAAGGACAACACTGAAATCTTGGACGGGGTGTGCAAGAGTTGATCCACAACACTGTAATCACTCTTCTTGATCAGTTTCAATACTTCATCCTCATAAGCCTTCGAACCACTGGACTGACCAGAAGCATTGACATTAGTCTCATCTTGAGTTCGTTTGCCAGCAATAACATTCTCCACAATCTTTGGAGGCTCAGGAGCAAAAACTCGACCACTCCAGGTCACTCTATTCACATCAGCGATGCTTACCACAGAAGACAAAGAAGGAATGAGCACTTCCTTACCATCTTCTACCATGGTAGCATTGTACTTATACAGAACAGCTTTGTTAGATTCATAGGGTACCGGACCGGGCAACCGAATAACCAAAGGCATAACAGCGGTCTTCCGACTATCATAAGAGATAACAACTCTTTCAGGAATATTAAAGCGTGGTGCAATAACATTCACCTCATTCTGATATTCATCTATTTTAGTAGTGACCTCAATCAAATTCTCGTCCATCATTCTTTGAATGTCCCTCTTCACTATCACACAACCACGCAGATTCACGGAACAGATGCAACAAGTTGCATCGTCATGATCAATATCATGGTATTCACTCAAAAGTGCATGCATTTCCACAAGAGATCTTCGGATCCAACGGATATCAAAATTTTTGAATGTACCAGGACAACCATAAACCATATTGACAGACGCCTTGCCGTGATTAGGCAGCGGATTCGATTGGACATTAGGATTGGAATCTTTGAAAGACAAAATACCACTTATAGCCAACCTTTGCACTTCCATCTTCAATGGATAACAGTTCTCAGTGTCATGCCCAGCTCCTCCCTGATGGAAAGCACGGTGAGCTTCAGGCTTATACCACCATGGTGAATCTTTTGGAACAGCAGGTGGTGGACGGGTCTGAACAAGATTCTTCTTAATTAAACAAGGAAGCAATTATGTGTAGGTCATCAAAATCGGATCAAAATATTTCCGAAAATGGTCCCGTTGATTGTTCTGTTGATTAGAACGTTGCTGAGCAGGAGCTGCCTGAACAACGAGAGTTGATTTGATAATAGGAGTAATAGATGCAACGTGTTGCTGACACTGATTATTTCTATTGCGAGGTCTTCTATACCTTTCTCGAGAAACGACATCGGTCTCTCCTTCTTTCTTTTTGGCAAATCCTCCACTATACTTTTTAGAACTTCCAGTAGAATTGCCATCTTTCGACAAACGTCCGTCACGGACACCCTCTTCCAATCTCATCCCCATATTAACCATCTCAGTGAAATCACTTGCGGCACTAGCAATCATACGCTCATAATAGAAAAGACTCAGAGTTTTTAGAAAAATCTTGGTCATCTCCTTTTCTTCCAAAGGAGGGTTGATCTAAGCAGCAATCTCGCGCCACCTTTGCGCATATTCTTTGAATGTCTCCTTACCTTTCTGAGCCATTGCCCGAAGCTGGTCACGATCAGGAACCATATCCACATTATACTTATACTGTTTCACAAACGCCTCACCCAAATCTTCGAAAGTGCCAACTCGAGTACTGTCGAGTCCCATATACCATTTCAAAGTTGCACCAGACAAACTATCTTGTAAGTAGTGAATGAGAAGCTGATCATTATCCTTCTGAGCCGGCATCTTACGAGCATACATAGTCAAATGACTCGTCGGACAAGAGTTACCATTATACTATTCAAAGTCAGGGACTTTGAACTTATGCGGGATCTTCACATTAGGAACCAAGCATAACTCATGAGCATTCTTTCCAAACAGCTCTTTACCTCTCAGAGCTTTGATCTCTTTTTGCATTTCAACAAACTAGTCTTGAATCTCTTCCATTCTATCATAAAAACTGGCATTTTCACTTGGAGCAGTATGGAAAATTTGCTCTTCACCAAAAGGAACAGTGTGAACCACAGGCGGTGGCGCAGTCATCATAGGTTGAACGGTAGGAACAGCTGGAACTTCAGGAAACAGTGGCGGTGGTTGATAACCCTCAGGAACAAAGTTATGAGGCATGCCCCAGGGGAAGCCAAGAGGCATGGAGTATTGAGGAGCACTAGCAGGTGCCACAGATATAGGCGTAGAGAAAATCTCAGAAATGACTATCCTTTGCACAGGAGTTGAAAGAGGAGGAGGAGGTGGTGGCGGTTGATTCTGAGCAGCCACTAGAACTTCCATCATAGCAGTGAGTCTCTCCAAGCTATCCTTCAAATTTGTCACTTCCTCACGAAGCTCACGGTTCTCTTGTTGTATCTGATCCATCTTCTTCTTCAGATTAGCCAGAGTATTATACTGGTGCGACAACTTGGCTGAATGAAGACCAAAGGAAACATAAGACACCTGGAAAAGGCAAGAAACAATGCAAGAGATGATGCTTGATATGCAAGATGCAAAAGCAAAGTTTCAAGGAATTATAAGGCATATTACAAACATTGTTATTTGAAATACCAAAATCTCATTCATTAATGATGGAAAAGATTACATCTTGGAAGTACAGATTCAAGAATCCTAAAACAATAGAGAATAAAGAAAACTAGATCCCTAGAGAATCCTATGAGAAGAAGTCCCAGCTATATCTTCCAGATTCTTGATGTGGGCCTGCATCTGAGTCTTCTCAATCAGCAACTGATCAACGATCAACTTCCAAGGAGATTCTGAACTCTTCGGAATATCGGAAGCTGGCTGAATGCGAGAGGAAAATAAATCCTCTTGCGCCTTTCTCTTCTTGTTGGCAACTTCATCTTCATTCTTCTTCTTGAAGTGCTCTTGAAGTCTTGGATTCTCTAACTCGGCAATCTGATACTTGTTCTTCCAAGCATCTCTCTCTTGTTGCATCTCGGCCAAAGTGATCTGAAAATTCTCTGTGTCTTCTATAAAGTAGAGAATAGGCTTCTTATTAGTTAGAAATAAAGGTTCCTGATGCGTATAAGGCATCTTCAAAGTAATAGCTCTATTCTTAACCCATTGGAGGTAAGGTTCCGAAGAGACACAATTCGAATTTCCTAAACTTTCCTTTCCTTTTCTACAAATGTTGCGCCAAGCTTCCACAATTTCTCTCTTGAGAGCAACCTGAGATTCTTCTTCCTTGAAAAATAGGCCAGCCAAATGAATGTTCTTCGGTACCTCTCGCAAAGGATATCCCATCTGACGACGAGATAACACCGGATTATAGTTGATTCCTCCCTTTGTACCAAGAAGAGGCACGTTGGGAAAATCACCACAACTACCAATAATCATCGCTCCTGAAGAAACACGGCTACACCAATCAATATCAGAATAAGTGAGAGACATGATCTTCCACGACCAATATAAACCATCCTTGAGATTCCAGAAAGCTACAGACTTCGGCAAGTGAGAAATAAACCACTTGTAAAGCAAAGGTGCACAACAGATAATCATCCCTTCACCATGGAAATTCCTAAGGTGAATAGAATGGTAAGCATCAGCAAGCAAAGTGGGAATTGGATTCCCAATCAAGAAGATCTGAATAGCGTTGATGTCGACAAAGTTCTCAACATTCAGGAAAAGGAACAGTCCATAAATAAGCAAGGCAAGAATAGCCTCAAAAGCGACTGTGTTCTTCACACTAGCAAAGTGGTGAGCTCTATCCATCAAGAACTTAGCGGGCAACCCAAGAATCTTTCCTTTGGTATCCATGCGAGCCTTAATCTCGAAAACCTTCAAGTGAGTAGCCTTCGCAATAACATCATGATCGGGAGAGGGGTCCAAACCAGAGAAAATCCGACCATAAACAGGCAAACTAAGAAGGAGAGAATACTCCTCTAGCGTAGGTACCAACTGATAACCGGGAAAGGTGAAACAATGAAGCAAAGGGTCATAGAACTGAACCAAAGTAGCAAGCAATCCTTTAGCCATATCAACCTTTAAGAGAGAAAAAAGCCTTCCATATCTGGATTCGAACTTCTTGGTATCAATAACCAAAGATCCTAGCTCTCTCAAACCCCCTAACTTAGGACTCTTGAAAGTGTACTTCCTTGTACTTCTCCTTCCAAAATCCATAACAAAAGTTCCTGCAATGTTTACAATAACGCCTTTAAGTTCCTTGAAACCTTCCAAAAGAATGCTCATGAATGCATGAGTGCATCAATGCAACACCCACAAACAAGATCACACAAAGCACACGGGTCATGGTTCAAGTCACGAGCATGAAGCCAAGGGTAAGAACCAATCCCACAAAGGTATGTACTAAGGTTTTGTCTTCATTGTACCTGCAGAAAACAGTGGTTCTAACAAAGTGCCCAGGGTCCACAATCTACTATCAGACACACCAGCACACCGATTTGCTCGGAGGTTGGTAGTTATCCTCAAGAGAATCTAACCTGAGTGTAGCATCGCGTGACAGCTAAGTCAGATTTGCATCTTCATAGCTTCCGCGCTACGATCCTAAAAAGGCTAGGATGGGTTAAGGGTTACTACGGTCCTCAGTGTTATAGGATTCTATGGAAAAATTAATTCCTTCACGATCACTCGATCGGCATCAGTAATTCTAAAGAGGCAACCATCGAGTGGATAGATTCTCAAGTTCTTCTTTTTCAGGATTCGACTCCCTCAAAGTTCCCTTGACTATACTATCCTCCTATCTCAAAGTGCACTCTGGTCCGGGTATAGGAAATATCTCACACACAGAGGAACTCCCAAACAGAACAAACAAGTAACAGGCAAATTAGACAAAAAGCAGTAAATAAATCAAAGTAGGTTAAACCCCTCAAGGGAGATTTCCCCAGCTGAGTCGCCACTTTTCTGTAGCGGGGAAATTTGTGAGTGTAAGTTATTGATTAACTTAACTCATAAAGCAAGAGTCGCCACCGCGCTTTTATTTATTCCACAAAGGAAAAGGAAAAAAGAGCGAATAAATCCTAAGAAGTCTAAAAAAGCAAAAGCTAAAAAAGACAAAGAGAAATGGGTAAGGGGGTTGGTTACGCAATGGGAAGGTGTTAGCACCCAAAATGTCTATAGTACTCTATAGGAGCCCTTTGAAATATCTACCGCTTTTTGGTCTGAAAAGGTTTGCTTGAAAAGAGATTGAGGAGATGAGAAGAGAAATATTTTTTAAGATTTTTGTGTTTGGAGAGACTTATCGCCTCATGCCTACGTACCCACGATGTGCAATGTAGGATCAAAACCCCGTAGTTCATGGTACAAAGAACAAAAATTTGTTAGTTTTAGTTGATTTTAAGTGTAAAGACAAGTCGTCATTTCCAAGCGAATAATTCCGCTTAAAGAAATGAATCATGTCTAAAGTTATGAAAAAGTTTAAAAGAAAAAGTGCATAAAGCACACAAAACAAATTTGATGAGTTTTTGTATTTTTTATGTTTTTATGAAATGGTCAAAATATGGTTAATATTGATTGACATTTATTAAAGAAAACAAAGCTTAAAAATCACTTGACCAAAGTCAAGGTTTTATTATGAAAGCGGTTTTAAGTTTGAAAACAAGAAGATTTTGAAAAAGAGAGGAGATTTTGAAAATTGAAGAAGGGGTGGAGAAGAAGTGACTATCCTAATGCATAAAATAAAAGCTAAGGATAAGAAAGATCTAACCACATGGACAAACTCCATAGCATAAGCATTTTTCCCTTTTTGATTTGGTCTTGATTCAAAATAAGTCTTCAAAAGAGGACTCCAAGTATCCAAAATCCAAGGTTTTCCATCACAAACTCCCGAGCAATAGGTTAAGATCCTAACTCTAAGTCCATAAGTCCATAATCAAGAGTATAGGTCCTCCAATGCAAAGGATAGTGGCCATAGTCCAACAATTAAGAGCACAACTATTTTAGTGGTTTAATCCTTTATTAATATTTTTGAGTCCAAAATGGACAAAAGAAAAATAAAGCACAAGATAATATGGTCCAAGTGGACAAAAGAAAAATAACATAAACATAAACATGATATGATAAAATGACATAAAGCATAAAGAATAAAGAGAGATAGGGAGCGAGAAGGAAAAGTAAAGAAGTTAGGAGTTAGTGGTTAGTAGCACAAGGCTCTAGTGCCATAAGCCTTCACCGATTATTCCATTATGCGTCTTGAACTATAGTGATTAAACAATGTACTTAGGTCAAGGTTAATGAAGACTTGTTAGAAGATTGATAGAATCAAAGCCTCTACAACAATAACCTTCAAAGATTTTTGAACCTAATACAAAAGATCAATCACCATTGGGTTGACGCGGCCAATCAAGGTCCGGACCATGAAAGTTCAAATTCCGAATTGGATAAAGAGGGACAAATGTTGCGCTATGTTAAGAAATCGCCGAGTAATTTACGGAGTAATTACCCTACAATGAGGCCAGTCAATAGATATTTGTGCTAATGCATGCTAGATGAACGATATGTAGATCGTCATCCGAAAGCAATACCGCACGAAAAGAAAATAGGTAACGATCTAGTCTTGATCAAGAATTCAACAAAGAAATTCTAAGATCCATAAGACTTTCATCAATCAAAATAAAAAAAAAAGAAATAGATGAAGAGAAAGCCAAATTGAATTACACTTTCATGATCCTCTCATCTTCAAGTTCAATCACTTTTAATTGATAAGTTTAAGTGTGAAAACATATCACTAATTCAAAGCACCTCAAATGAATTCAACAATTCATTAAAAGATAGATTTGAACTAATGAATGTTTAATTACTCTAACCATATCCAAAGTCCATTGAAATTGAAGAGAAATTAATCTCAACAATGCATTTCAAGGCTAAAACAAGAAGAAAGGGGAAGAAGGAGGAAGAAAAACCAAAACAGCCCCAAAAACAAGAGAAAATATGCATTTTGTTTCGAAGTAACCGGTTACTCACCAGACGTTAACCGGTTACTTAGTTCAAAATAGTGCAGTTTTTCAAAATTAACACATAGTAACTGGTTACTCACTAGACGTTAACCGGTTACTCTGCACCAGAATGCAGAAAATTGTGCAAAATTCAGCATGATCCACTTTCAAAACTTTTTACAAACACTTTGCGATCATGGAACTGAAATTGCACGAAATTTAAAGTAAAATAACAGTGAAAACTAGAAATTAAACACAATTACATGATCCAAAGGATCAAGTAACAAAGATCTCCAAAGATCTACATTATGGAAGATGAAGATGAAGCTTCAACAATGGTGAAAGATGAATTACCACTTCAAATCTGAAAATTCCTTCAAATTGCTTCATGATCCAAATACCAAAAGCCTTGATCTATGAGAATTGATGAAGAAAACAAGTTTGGATAAAGGTTTAGCTCAAAGTTGAACAAGATTCAATGTGAATTCTTGTTAACTTTCAAAAGAAGAAAAGTGAGCTTTAGTGAAATTTGTGGTTGGGAAGTGAATTTGCAAGAGGTTTGTTGGCTATCAAAAGCTTGTAGAATGAATGAAATGAAGCCTCTATTTATAGAGTTTAGGGTTGGGAAATTTGGTGGTTTGGAATTAGGCTTGGATGATCAAAATTAGGATTGGAATTCAAATTTGGAGGGAATTATCAAAAGAGTGGTGATTAGTGAAGGTGTATGGTGGAAAATGATCAAAGTGATGTAGGGGAATTAAAATGAGGTGGCCTAGAATATTCCAAATGTGATCAAGGGCTGAGATTGGTGCTAATTACTGAATTTGAATTTGCCACCATTTTTTCAAATTTTCACGAGGGTAACCGGTTACTCACCACAAGGTAACCGGTTACTCAGTGCAAAATTTGTGAAAAATGAGCATTTTGTTGCACTGTTGTGGTTTGACTCGATTATTTTGCTTGTCAAAGAAGGCATGGAAATAAACACATGAACCTTGGAGTCTCTTGAATAATAATCAATTAAATCTTGGAAACTCTTGATCAGATAATTTTTGAATTAATTGCAGATCAACTTTGACTTTGTTCAGATGAAATTCAATCGAGCTGCAGGACTATTTTTTTTTTTGTATTTTTAACCTGTTCTTCCCTTGAAAATGTTAGTGAAAGAAAACAAAATATTATGCAATAAACAACTAACAAATTAAGCATAAACAAATTAAGCAATAAAACAACTAACAAAAACACAAACAAACCCAAAGATCCCTGCAAGGCACAATCCTACAAAAGAGGGAACCAATGTGTGATCCTGTTTGTGGTATGAAATGCAAAAGGACATATGGGATCTTAGGGGTAAAAAATTAGGGTATTATAATCTTCATTCCTTTTTTCTTGGTTTATGCTCAAATATTGATTGTCTTCATTCATTTGCTTCTTCAGCTTCGAAGTAAGGCACTCTTCAACATCTTCATTCCTTTTTTCTTGGTTTATGCTCAAATATTGACCGTCTTCATTCATTTGATTCTTCAGCTTCGACGTACGATTCTCTTCAACATCTTCATTCCTTACGTTCATTTGATTATAGCTTCGAAGTACGGTATTCTTCAATATCTTCATTCCTTTTTTCTTTGTTCATATTGTATATGCTCAAGTCAGAATGAGATGTTTCATATGCTTTATGTTTAGTATGAGAGTACATCTTCATTGATTTTTTCTTTGTTCATATTGTATATGCATATGCTTGAGTTTTTGGATTAGATTTTGGTGTGTCATTCACATTATTATACATGTATAAATTTCAGAAGTTGTAACGGATCGTAGTTGGATGAAAGCCAATAGATTAGGTCCGGTTTATGAGAGCGGAGTTCGTGAATTCCTTGAATACGCTGATAAACATCTTCCCGGCAATAATGGTATCTTTTATTGTCCTTGTGTTATTTGCGCGAATATCAAAAAGGGTACAAAGAAAGAAATACACAATCACCTTTGTTGTGATGGTATATGTCAAAATTATATAATATGGACGTGGCATGGTGAGGTGGATAATAAGGAAAGTCAGGCGTCACAAAGTCAAAGAGTGGAGGAAGATGAATATATGGAAGATCAACTAGAGGATATGTTCTGTGATATTGGGGAATCTTCTTTTATGAATGCTCATATTTATGACAATTTATGTAGTGATAAAGACACCCCTTTATATAAGGGATGCACAGAGTTCACACGATTGTCGGCGGTGTTAAAGTTGTTTAATCTGAAGGAAAAAAATGAATGGCCAGATAAATGTTTCATGGAATTACTTGAATTGCTACAGCAAATGTTACCAGAAGATAATAAATTGCTGGATCGTTGCTATGAGGCCAAGAAGATATTGTGTCCACTGGGTCTGGAGTATATCAAGATACATGCTTGCCCTAATGATTGCATATTATACCGGAAAGAGTATGAAGACTTGTTTCAATGTCCGAAATGTGGTGTGTCGCGTTACAAGCTGAAGGCTAACAATGGTGATGACAATGATCACTATGACAATGTTAGTAGGAAGCATCCTCCTGCTAAAGTGCTATGGTACTTGCCAATAGTTTCACGGTTAAAGAGACTTTTTGCTAATTCGAATGACGCAAAGAATCTTAGATGGCATGTAGATGAAAGGATTCGTGATAGAAACATTCGCCCTGTAGTTGATTTGTTGCAATGGAAGAAAATTGATTCGTTGTTTCTGGATTTTGGAGTCGAGCCAAGAAACCTTAGGCTTGGGCTTGCCACCAATGGAATGAACCCCTTTGGTAATCTGAGCACTAATCATACTTCGTGGCCTGTTCTTCTCACTATTTACAACCTATCTCCTTGGTTGTGCATGAAGCGCAAGTATATACTATTAAGTATGATGATTTCTAGACCACGACAACCTGGTAACGACATAGATGTTTATCTAAGTCCATTAATTGATGATTTACAACTCTTGTGGGATGAAGGCGTTGAAGTTGATGATGCATATTCTGGGGAAAAGTTTAATATACGTGCAATGTTGTTTTGCACAATTAACGACTTTCCGGCTTACGGTAATTTGGCTGGATACAGTGTCAAAGGACATAAAGCGTGTCCTATATGTGAAGATGATACTTGTTATCACCAACTTGAGTTTGTAAAAAAGACTGTTTACCTTGGGCATCGAAAATTTCTAAAACCGGGTCATCCTTATCGTAGATTGCGAAAAGCTTTTAATGGAGAGCAAGAGTTTGGTGAGGCTCCTAAACCTTTAACCGGGGATGAAGTTTATCAACGGCTGGAATACATTAATGTTGTCTTTGGGAAGAGAGAAAAAGAAAAAGGTGGGAAGAAAGAAAAAGAAAAAGGTGGGAAGAGAGGAAAAGAAAAAGGGGCAGTTGCGAAAAATATATGGAAAAAGAGGTCAATCTTCTTTGATCTTCCATATTGGTCAAGTCTTGATGTTAGACATTGTCTTAATGTGATGCACGTGGAGAAAAATGTGTGTGATAGTTTGATTGACACACTTCTAAACATTCCGGGAAAGACTAAAGATAGTATGACTTCCCGTCTTGATATGGAGAAGATGGGTATATGAAAACAGTTGGCTCCATTAGAGAAAGGAAAAAGAACTTATCTGCCTCCAGCATGTCACACTCTATCTAAAAAGGAAAAGAAGATGTTCTGCGAGTGTTTGCAAGGTATTAAAGTTCTGCAAGGTTACTCATCAAATATCAAGAAACTTGTATCAATGAAAGATCTCAAGTTAATTGGTTTAAAATCTCATGATTGTCATGTATTGATGCAACAACTTCTACCAGTGGCTATCCGTGGGATCCTTCCAAAAAATGTAAGAGTAACTATAACGAAACTGTGTTTATTCTTCAATGCCATATGTAATAAAGTTCTTGATTTCAAAAAATTGGATGAATTAGAATATGAGGCTGCCATAATCTTGTGTCAATTGGAGATGTATTTTCCGCCATCATTTTTTGACATTATAGTTCACTTACTTGTTCATCTCGTAAGAGAAATCAGAATTTGTGGTCCAATTTATTTAAGGTGGATGTATCCAATAGAGCGATATATGAAGATCTTTAAAGGATATACGAAGAATCATCACTGACCGGAAGCTTCGATTGTTGAAAGGTACATCACAGAAGAAGCAATTGAGTTTTGTACAAACTATTTGTTGGATGCAGATTCTATAGGAATTCCAAAGTCTCGTCATGTTGACACAGACGGAAGAGGTATTCAAGGTCTAAATGTTAGGTCAATGGCTCGGGATGTAGTTATTCAATCACATTTCTATATATTGAATAATATAGATGAGGTTCAACCTTGCATAGATACTCACAAAATACTTTTGAAGAAAAAATATCATCGAATGAGTGACAAGTTGTTGTTGATAGAGCATAATAATAGATTCATGGATTGGTTTAATAAAAGTGTATCTAATGATTGTAGTGCATCCGAGATACTTAAATGGTTGTCGTACGAGCCAAAATTTTGTGTCATTACCTGGAGTGCATACGACATTGGTCATTATACCTTTTATACAAAATCAAAAGATGATCGTAGTACAATGCAAAATAGTGGGGTTATGGTTGAAGCCGAATCGATGTATTTCTCGAGTTCGAAATATAAGAATTCGGTATTGGCAACTACCGCATTTTATGGTGTCATTGATGAGATTTGGGAGATTGATTATGATATTTTCAAAGTGGCTTTATTTAAATGCAAGTGGGTTCCCAATAATAGTAATGGTGTAGACATTGATGACTTAGGATTCACCCGGGTCGACCTTGGCAAGGCATCATTTAATACAAAACCATTCATCATGGCTTCTCAAGCAAAACAAGTTTTCTATGTTACCGATCCATCGGACATATCGGGGAAATGGTCAATCATTCTCCAAGGAAAATACATTCCTCTTAGTGATGAAAGTCTTGATATTCCGTCCACACCTTCTTACACAACACAAGTTCCTACCTCATATGATGAAGTTGATGGAGATACCGTGCATGCTATACGACTCGATCATGAAGAAGGTATATGGGAAAATTAACAAGTACGTAATTTATTATTTATTCATAATATATTAATTATATGTTATAGTTTATAAGTATTTTTTACTAACAAGTATAATTATTTGAAATCATAGGTATTTTGAGTCCAGACATCAGGCCAAGAAACAAGAGACCAAGAGACAAGATACCAATACACCAAGTTACAATTATGTGAAGTTATGTAATGTGTGTACACTGTAATATGGTATATGTAATATTTTATTTATGAAAACTTTATCACAAAATATGAATTGTATTTTTCTGTTGTGCTGTGATATGGATAACAATAATACAGGTAAAAAAATGGGATTAATTATAAAAGCAGGATCATATTTGTTAATTTTGCAGAAAATTTAACGACGGTCATATTTCACAACCGTTATAATATTTGGCGCGTTGTCCAGGAAAAAATAAATATCAAAACTGCGCTGCAGGGAATCGAACCAAGGACAATTATTTTTATTACAACGGTGTATTGTAAAATCCGTTGTGATAGTTAGCGCGCAATCCAGTTTATTACAACGCCTACTAGTCTGTGGTTGTAAGTATCATATATACAACAACAATCTACATAACAACGCCCTCGCCCACGATATTATATGTCATTTCCAACCGTTGTTAAATGGGTTTTTCGTAGTAGTGGGAGCAATTTAAACCTTAAACGGTCATAACATATCCCACGTAGCCCATTTCCATTTGAATTTGTCCGGAGATAATTTTTTGGAGATACATCTCCGAAGTGTTTCATAACTAGTTTTTTTAAAACGCGTTGTGTATTTGTTCGCAGATGAATCATAAAATAACAGACACACCAAAATAACATAACAATATAGTAATAAGATGTCATACGTCACGTAAATCCAAAATATAATAAAAATGTACAAACTACAATACTAAAACAAAATAAATACAGCAACTACTGGGTGTGCCAGACAACCTCTCCTCTGCCTCATGTGCCTTCTCTGCCTGATCTGCCTCCTTGGCCATTAATTCTCCATGTCCTCACGCGATATTTGTGGTACAAAATGCCCCAAGTGCCTCCACAATAATGTCATCCAGTATTCGTCTGACAGTAGACCCCTCAAAGAAGATACCTTCATCAATACCTGCCCGAGCCATCTCCACTATGCGATAACAACGAGGTAAGACATCCTCAGTATGATCCATCTGAGCTTGTTGCTCCTCTAGAATCTCCTGATGAGCGGGTCTCGGGGGATCTTCTGGAGCAGTCAGCACCATGTACGGATGTGAGACCCTGAAGAACCGCCTGATGTATGCGTCGACGTAGCTCCAATCATTCGGCAGTATGGTATACGAGTCAACGCTGGAGGTGCAAAGACAACAGGGTGTCTGGGGATGGTCTGGGTATACCCAAACTGCCGCATAAGGTGCTCAGGCAGATGAGGAGCAGTGACCGTCGATGAGCTGGCCAGCCATCCGAAATGTGAAGACAAGCGTCCAATGTGTTTTGATGAAGACAATCCCATTGATGAAGATAAGCTCAACAATGATATGATCAAAGAAGGAAAACGAAGAAATGCATATGACTTGACTACACTTGCAAGATTAGATTGATCAAACTTTTAGGTATATGAAATTCTTGACTAAAACATTCTTAGAGCTCAAAATGTTTATTATCTTGCATTGGAAAAATTATTTTTCATGTTTGAACCATGTTAAATCACTTTCAAATATAATCTATTGACTTGGATAAATCAATAGATGTTGCATAAGATTGGTTCAAATACTTAGACAATTTTTCAATTTTTTAAAATTTTCAAACATTCTTTTTTTGGTAAATTATGGCGTTTGAAACCGTCGTAACAACACAAAAAACCGCCACAATTTGCACCGGTCTGAAACAGTATTTAAAATTTAAGATTTGAAGAGTGTTGCGAACTTGTTAAGTCAAGTATTCGTTTAACTGACTTAACAAGTACTGTAGCATAATTGAAAAATGTTTTGTTTGAATGCACCTTTTCATCATATCTTTTCATGGCATCCCTTACATCATTTCTCTTATTAAATTTCAGAATTTCTCTAACCATTGCCATGACTTTTGAATGGTTGCTTTCATCATTATAAGTTCATTTCAAATTTTCATTTTTCACTCACCTCTTTCATAAAAATATTAAAATCTCTCTACATTTATTTTCTACACAACTTTCATAATTAGATACTTTTTTTGAAATACATTTTCACATTATTATCATAAAAGTATCTTGAGCACTTAGAGAGAATTTGTCTTGAATCTTCATACTTGAAAGAGAAGAAGGCTTTGTTATAACTCTTAAAGAATTCTACAAACTTCATTCATTTAAAACTATACAAGTTCCTTAGTATCAAGGATTGTTTGGTACTATGAGGGATCTATAGGAAGGTGGATTGTATCTTCTTATAGAGGCCTTTACTTATTGTCCAGGATTATTGGAAATAAGTGTGTTGTAAATCCAAGAGGATTGTTCTTGGTGTTTTTGTTAGTGTCTGTATAGGAAGACTAGGATAGTCTTGTATAAGTCCTAACAACAGTAAAATCTCTTTCATGTTGAAATGGGACTAGAGTACTCTCGGACTGTAAGGGGGACCAGGATATTTCTCGGTGTTCTTTATCTTTCCGCACTCTATCATTTTCATCACTTAGAATCTAAATCAGAAAAATAAGAAGACATAAGTTAAAGCGCAAAATTTTTAAAGTACCTAATTCACCCCCCCCCCCCCCCCCTCTTAGGTGCATACTCTACTTACAATTGGCATCAGAGCAGGATATAGGTAACCTGTTCCTACAAGATCCATTATGGCTTCCGCAAGTACTAATCCGATTTTCAAAGTTGGTGGTAGTAGCAACAAACCCTCACTATTTTCTGGCGAGTATTTTGATTTATGGAAAATACGCATGAAGACTCATTTAGAAGCACAAGGAGAAGGAATTTGGGAAACCGTCGAAAATGGTCCACATAATCGTGTTAGTGTTGTTAATGGTGTCGAAACTCCAAAGACTAAAATTTCTTATGATGAAGATGATAAAAAGAAAGTCCTTAATGAAAAGAAAGCAATAAGCATTCTTCAAAACGCTCTTAGTATGGATGAATTCTTCTGTATATCTCAATGTAAATCGAAAAAAGAAATTTGGGATACTTTAGTGGAAACTCGTGAAGGAACCGCTGAATTTAAAAGGTCTAAATTGAATACCTTGAGTCAAGAATACGAAATGTTCTGAATGCTGCTCGGAGAATCCATCGTCGCATTACAAAAGAGATTCATGCACTTAACAAATCATTTGATTACTCTTGGTAAGACTTTCACTAACGATGAATTAAATCTTAAAACTCTTAGATCTTTAACCAGAGAATGACAACCCAAAGTGACAACAATATCTGAGAAGAAAAGCCTTTCAACTATGATATCTACATCATTATTCGAAAAACTCCAAGAACATGAACTTGAACTTGGAAGACTCGAAAAACATGAAAATCAAGAAAAGAAATCCAAAGGCATCACTTTAAAAGTCGAATCAAAAGAGGAACAAGATGATGCTCCTGAAGAGGATGAGAACTTCATGCTTCTTGTGAAGAGACTTGGTAAGTTCTTTAATAAAAATGATAAATCTTTCAATTATGCAAAAATAAAGAAGCATTTCAGGAAAAAGGAGGCTTCTACTTCAACACCCAATGTCACTTGTTATGAATGTGGAAAACAAGGCCATATTAAGACGGACTATTCAAAACTCTCCAAGAAAGGTGGCTTCAAGAATAAAAAGAAAAATAAGAACAAGAAAGCATACATAGCATGAGAAGATAATGAGATAAGTTCTTCATCAGTTTCAGATAGCGACGAATGTGCAAATCTAGCATTGCTGGCTTCAGACCATTCCGATGATGAAGAAGAGGTTAGTACTGAATTTTCTAATTACGATAATGATCCTCAAGGGGCTATAGATGAACTTCTTAATGAGTGCAAAATTTTGTACAAAAAAATATCATCTCAAAAGAAAGAAATTTCGTCTCTAGAAAATAAAATTGAGAAAATGGAAAAAGATTATAAAGATGAAAAATAAAATATTAGTGAACAAAAACAAAATTTTGTATGCAAAGAATGTGAATCTCTCTCTTTTCAAATTGTCCAACTACAAAGAGTTCTTGAAATGTATGAAAAAAGGAAAAATTGGTTTGGAGGGTGTTCTTAGTCAACAAAGATATTCTTACAATAAAAGTGGTATTGGTTATTCAAAATTTAGTAAACCAAGTTCAAGTAAAACTATCTTTGTTAAAGTTAGTGATCAAACTCCAAAAGAGAAAGTTAACAAAGCCAAAATTGTTCATCCTTATCCTATAAGGAAAAGATTTGTTAAAAAGAAATCTTATGTTCCTAGGTATAAAAGTAATTTTATTCCTACATGTTTTTATTGTGGTATAGTTGGTCATACACCTAATGCTTGCTATGTTAGAAACTTTAATGTTGCAAGTGGGCATTATGTGTGGGTAAAGAAAGGTGCTAATCATGAAGGCCCAAGACAATTAGGGTACCTAACAAAACTTAATTTGTTTTGTAGGTATGCTTGAAGACCACTTCTAATTTATGATATCTTGATAGTGGTAGTTTGAAGCATATGACGGGATATATTAACAAATTTTCAAATCTAGTGCTTAAGGCCAAGGGTTATGTTACTTAGGGAGATAACAACATAGGAAAAATTCTTAGCATAGGCAAAGTTGGAGCACCACTTTTCACATCCATTGAAGATTTTCTTTATGTTGAAGGACTAAAGCACAATCTTCTAAGCATTAGCCAACTTTGTGACAAAGGCTTCAAGATCAGGTTCACCAAGGATGAATGCTTGATTGAAGATGAAGTCACACATGAGGTAAAACTAAGAGGTACAATAATTAATAATATTTTTATGATTTCCCTGGATGATCCATCTTTGAGAGTAGAATGTCTAATGGTAAATAACAATGACTCATGGCTTTGGCATAAAAGAGTTGCTCATATTCATATGGAACATTTAAATAAGCTAGTCAAGCATGATCTTGTCATTGGATTGCCTAAGATAAAGTTTGTCAAAGATAGATTATGTGATGCTTGCCAAAAGGGAAAACAAACCAAATCAACTTTCAAACCTAAGAATGTGGTGTCCACTTCAAAGCCACTACAATTGTTGCATATGGACTTATTTGGTCCATCAAGAACAAGAAGCTTCGGAGGTAATGTATATGCATCAGTTATTATTGATGACTTTTCTAGATTTTGTTGGACATTCTTTTTAGTGCAGAAAAGTGATGCATTCAAAGCATTCAAGAAGTATGCAAAACACATTCAAAATGAAAGATCTCTAAAGATTGCCTCCATAAGAAGTGGTCACGGTGGAGAATTCCATAATGCTTCCTTTGAATATTTTTGTGAAGAACATGGAATCCTACATAACTTTTCAGCACCAAGAACTCCTCAACAAAGCGGAGAGGTGGAAAGGAAAAACGGGTCCCTTGTTGAACTTGCGAGGACTATGCTTAGCGATTCAAATCTTCCGAAATACTTTTGGAAGGATGCGGTAAGCACGACATGCTACGTAAGTAATAGAGTTATTATTAGACCTATTTTGAAAAAGACCCCCTATGAACTTTTTAAAGGTAAGAAAACAAACATTTCACACTTTCACATTTTTAGTTGTAAATGTTTTGTCCTAAACAACGACAAAGATAATCTCGGTAAGTTCAATGAAAAATCTGATGAAGGTATTTTTCTTGGATATTCTCTTACTAGTAAAGCATATAGGATATATAATAAAAGAACTTTAACAATATGCATGTTTCTTTTGATGAATCTAACACCTCTAAGGAGGATGAAGTTATTTGTGATGATGATAAAATTATAGAAAGTCCTATGGAAGATGCTACCAAAGTCAACAATAGTGATCAAATAAATGACAAAGTGGAATCCATTCAACAAGAGTCAAATTAAGGAGATCTACCTCAATAATGGAGAACACATAGAGATCATCCTATTGACAAGATTATTGGAGACATAAATCAGGGAGTATCTACTCGTTTAAATCTAAAAGATGCATGTCTTAATACGGCTTTTGTTTCTCAAATTGAACCTTCTAAAGTAAAAGAAGCCTTATGTAACGCCCCAATTTTTGTTAGATTTATTTAATCGAGTCGATTTAATTATTTTTATTATTATATTATTTTATTCTTGACTTTTATTTAGCAATATATTATTTTTCATCGTGATTATGTTTTATCGCGTTTTGGGAGCGTTTGCGAGATATTTGAGTGTAAGGGTATTTTGGTCATTTTACTTATTTTTCTTAAGTTAGTAACATAGAGAGAAAAATAGAGAGAAAGAAAAAGAGAAGAAGAAAAAGAGAAAGAAGGAAAAGAAGAGAAGAAAAAGAGGGAAAAACTTGGAGAGAAAGAAATTGAATCAACCGACTTTTGAAAACACGATTAATCTGGTAAGGATGCGAAACTCGATTATTCTATACTTGTGTATGATTATGTATGTATGTATTTGTTTGTTATTGGGTTGAAATTGAATATAGAACCAAAACCATAATATGTTGAGATTGTTGGAAATTGATTCAAATTGTGTCTGAAATCATGTTTTAATGTTCATAATTGCTGAGACATGTTAGATAGATGTTGTTGTGCACTCTATTGGTAATTTTCTGGTGTTTAGGTGAGATTTGGGAGAGGAATTGGTGGAATTTCGCAGCAGGAAATACTGCAGAAAATTCTGGGTTTCGCTGCCCATACGCGTATCAAGCTTCGCATTACGCGTATTGGTTTGGGCATTACGCGTATGGCAAGGGGAATTGAGGGCAATATGAGTATGGAAATTCATTTTTCTCGGCCATCTGCTGATTTACGTAACGTTACGCGTATTTGGTAAAGCATTATGCGTAACGTGTGTGGCATTACGCGTATGGAGCTTTTAGTGGGATTTTTGGGGAGAATTTGGTCTCTGCCCATACGCGTATCACTTTGGGCAATACGCGTATGGATGGGCGAGTGAGCTGGGCATTACTCGTATGGCTCAGGGCAATACGCGTATGACCAGAGAGGGTGCTGAATTTTGCCATTTAGCGGTTCCTTTTCTTTTTGATTCCATAACTTGTGTTCCGATTATCCGTTTTGAACATTCTTGGTATCGTTGGAAAGCTATTAAGATTTTCTTTCTTATTAAAAATGGTTTTGAGATTGTTGGCCGATTTAATTATGTTGGGAATTTGGAAATGTGTCATTTTGTCGACTTTTACCGTTTTAATTGTGTGTATTTGATGTATTATCATGCAATATGCTTTTGATATCTATCGTATGACTTATGTGATGTTATATGATGAGAATGCATGTGATTAAATGTTGTGATGATGGTTTGTGGCCTAAGGGCAAGAAAATGCATTGTGTTGTGTTTGATTGTATATGCATGAGTATGGATGTGTATATGTGTGCATTTGAATGTCATGAGTCATTGTATGCCAAGCATCATGATATGCATTCTTGTGATGTCGTGTGCCCTAGTGGGTGTGAGCGACGAAACGGTTCCAGAGGGAATCCGCTATAACATCGTGTGCCTTATACAAAGAGGACCTAAAGCGATGATTATAGACGATCGTGTGCCTTATACAAAGAGGACCTAAAGCGATCGGATCGTGTGCCTTATACAAAGAGGACCTAAAGCGATGATTATAGACGATCGTGTGCCTTATACAAAGAGGACCTAAAGCAATCGGATCGTGTGCCTTATACAAAGAGGACCTAAAGCGATCCATAAACATCGTGAGCCTTATACCAAGAGGACCTAAAGCGACGGGGAACATCGTTTGCCCGACGGGGAGTTACACTAAGTAATAAGCGATGATTCCAATAGTTCCTGAGTGAACTAATGATGAGAATGATGGATGGAACGGTACCGCATTGCATTGCATAGAGTCGTTGTGTCGATCTTTGTGCATTTGCATAAATCATGAATAGATTGATTTTGTGTGACATTGTGATTGGAATTGATGATTTGAGATACATATATATATGTTGGTGATAATTGTATTGTGCATGATAGATATGCCTTGGTGATGGATATAAGAGATATGCATTGTGTTGTTTTGTATTTGATTTATGGTGTAAATTGTGGTGAGAATATTTTACATGTGTATTTTTGTGTTATTATATAATTGTATGCAATTGTATTATGATTGTGTTTCTCACCCTTCTGCTATTTTGAATGCTCTATGAGGCATTGCAGATTAGATGTTGGAGGTCTTTTTGTGAAGCTTAGGTCTTCATTCTTTTGTCGGTCGGCTCTGATATGTAGCGCCGGGTAGTCGGGGAGATCATTTGTGATTATGTGTATATGTATATGTTCTTTTTAGGATTATACATGTATGATTCTGTATATAACAGACAAACTTTTATGTTATATATATATGAGATTTCAGTTGCAGATTTTCCGCTTTTATTCTGTATCTGAATTGTGGGTGTTAGGAACTGAGTTCCTCTGTTATGTGCTCCCTGATTGTTGCATATCTATATGAGCAGGTTGTGGTATTTTGTTTTAATTGATGTGACGCCTCCGTCTATGCCATGAATGTTTAAATTATACTTTGATTAATTGTTATCGCTTTATTTAATTGGGGGTATAGATTAGGGGTGTTACATTAAGTGGTATCAGAGCCAGTCCGTGTCAGGTTGTTGATAAGTGCAAAATGTACCTATTTTTGTATATAAGTTTTGTTGTACTTATCATTACTTTGTGTTAAAATTGGTTGAATAAACCCCGCTTTATTCGTAAATACGTTTACTTTATGTTTTCGGTGTATAGTGCGGTACCGTGTAAATATCATTGAGTTTAATTGATTTTCATTTATTTTTACAGGTGTTCCAGCAATGGTATTTTTCCATATTCATAAAGAGCATTGAATAAGCTTTCCAACGCTTCAAATCGTGCGTCAATCGGAGTTACGGTTCAAGAGTTATGATCAAAACAAATTCTGGTTTTCTGTCATGTTCGCAATGCGAACGCCCGTGGCGAGCACTCGCTCGCGCACTCGCACTGCGAACCCGGGGGCGAATGAATAGTGCCTGAATGCTTAAAAAACACAATTTTTGACGTTGGAAAGGCGGCGTATGTTCGCAGTGCGAATGGATGTTCGTAGTGCGAACCTGGGCAGCAACAAACACCTATAAACTTCATTTTTCAGCATTTTTTAGGTTATGGTTTTGGGGGTTTTTGCTCCAACTCCATCAAACTTCATTTCTTCATAGGATTAGCTTAGAAAACAACTGTGGAGCATGCATACGGATGATCCGGAGTGGATTGATCGTCGACCGGCGCCGACAAACCGCGAAATGTTTGGTTCATTTCTCTTCTTCTTTGTGTTTTTCTTTATGGTTGGGTTGTGCATATGTATTTGCTGCAAACTCATGTATATTTTTCGCCCATGGCGTTGTATAAAACTTGTTTTACAAATCTTAATTGGTAATTGTCTCTGATTTTTGCTTTATGCGCGGGGTTTGGGTTGCGTTAGACATAACCGTCGCAAACTTCGATTAGGGACGATTGTCGGTTAGTTTCTGGACTCTAGAGATAGATTTAGAGCTAACAATCCGTACGGGTGTCGGAACTTCATGTTTCCGTGTTTCGAGGCTTCACTCGCGAGAGTGACGAAGAGAGTGACACGGTTGCTTGCTCAACTTTGCGTTAGACATAACCTGTGTTATGAGCGATGCTGGGTGATTTTGAGGAGTACTGTAGGTGGAGTATAACTGGTCGGTAAGTTTAAGTTTGTGAGGAGTCGATTATATGCATTGCCGGACGAGTTTTTCTAGTTGAAGAATGAAGTTCTTTTTGTTTTAATGTTTACTTTTCTGTTTTCTTGCTTTAAACGATTCTAACCCAAACTCATTACCGCGAGAGACTGTCGAACGACATTCTTTCCCTCGAACCGATCTCTGTGGACACGACATAAATCCCAGAGGGAATTCTTCCGAAAATAAATATTTTTGCTTGCTTGCCCTATTCTGCATCCAACAAAATGGCGCTGTTGCCGGGGATTGGTTTTGATATTGAATCGCATTGTGATAGTTTCTTTGTTTTTGAGTTTTGTATATATCGTATATATTGTCTGTTTCCATTATGTTTGCTCAAGTGTTGTATACATTTTGTTCCTGTAACGTTTGTTTAAGTGTTCGGTTAGGACGCTTGCTTTTGGTTTGTTCCCATTGGAATATATGTGTGGAGCTTGTAATTTGTGTGTTAATGTGCAGGTATAGGCATGAATGGAGCAAAATTGTGAACACATGGAACCAATGCAAGTTTCCACTGAGTTTTTTTTTGCTGCAACAGGGTGTTCGCAGTGCGAACAATCTGGCGAAGGCCCAGCGAAGGTTCGCACTGCGAAGGGTTTAGCGAAGGCGCCAGCGAATAGAGGCAGAGAGTTACAGTTTTGCAATTTCCCTGTGTTCGCACTGCGAACTCCTGGCGAGGGTCCAGCGAAGGCTCGCGGAGTGGTTCGCACTGCGAAGGTGCTGGCGAATAGAGGCAGAAAGTCCAGTTTTGAGAATTTTGGCTCGCTAGTTTATTCGCAGTGCGAATGAAGCTAGCGAATGAAGGGTTCGCAGTGCGAACCTACGATTTCTGTTACAACTTGTTTAATGAATTTTTGCCGGTTTTTCAGTTTGTGTATATTAATAGTTTTCGTGTTTGTCAATGAGCTTGTTTTGAGTAGCTTGAGGATGCTTTTGTGATTTTCCATGTTGGTTCGTTTCAACTTGCGAATGCGTGGTAATGATCTTGTTAAGTTTTGTACACGTCTGAGGTATGTATTTATCGCTTTTTATACTTTAGCATATTCATGATACTTAGGCTTTTTACAAACTTCCATGCCATCCATTCTTTTGTATACTTGTTCTATTGTGAATCACTTTAGTTCCCAACCTGTTTGTGAGGTGGCTTTCCATTGTTCATATATGCGCGGAGAACCAACATTCTTGTTATAACTGGATTTTATTATGTTGAATCTTTTGTTTATATTGATTATATGAATGCATGAAAAGGATCAAGGCAATTGTTTCATTTTGAGCACAACCACCCTAGCCAAATAGTCAATTCACCTTGTGAGTGTGTGAGAATTCGTAACCCCTTTGAGCTTTTTGATCCATGTTTTTATTTGAACTTAATGCTTGTCTATGAGTATTTAGTTCACTTATTTTTGAATGGATTTTCTTTTTTTCTTGGACCTCAACTTTGTGTTGTTGTATGGATTTTTTCCTTGCCTTAGAAAGTAGGGAGTATTCACATGATGGTGCGGTTGAATTCAAGTTGGGGAGAGGATGATTGTATACTCATTGGTTGGATTCTATGAGGATTGAAAAAGAAAAGAAAAAAGAGAAAAATATGAAAGAGAAAAGAAAAGAAAAAAGTGAAAAAGAAAGAAAAAAGAAAAATCCTTGAAAAAGGAAACAAAAAGAGTTTCAATAATTGTGCTAAATAAGTAGTGTGTGTTGTGTAACACTTGGGATGGTGGAAGAAGTTGATTGGAATTTGGTGTTTGAGTCTTTGTGAGTTGATCACTCCCTTAGGTTTAGGCAAGTTTTTGTTTCAATTACCTTTAGAAATTGCCCCTTGTTTGTTTACCCGACCACGCTACAACCTTGAAAGTCCTTGTGATTCTTGCCTTTGTATTTTCAATGTGAATTTGTGGATGTATGCATAATTTAGTTTTTTGTTTGCATGAGTGTTGTGTGAGTGTAAAGTACCTTATTGTGTGTTTTTCATCTACCGATGATTGTTTTTACTAGGTGTGATTCACTTTGGAGCTTGTGTTGTTTTAGAATTTTTGGCATGATTTTTGTATTTTGCATTTGTTTCGTGACTATGTTATCGTTGCAGTTTAGTGGTAAGTATTTACTTTGTGTGTACCGTTTTCATTTGAACCATACATATGTTTTCCGTTTTTCAAAACCTGTTGATTCGTCATTCTTTGGATATTGCTTGTGCATTTTCAAGTTTGTTTGATTCTTGTTTGTGGACAAACAATTAGGTAAGTTGGGGAGAGTTTGATAAGTGCAAAATGTACCTATTTTTGTATATAAGTTTTGTTGCACTTATCATTACTTTGTGTTAAAATTGGTTGAATAAACCCCGCTTTATTCGTAAATACGTTTACTTTATGTTTTCGGTGTATAGTGCGGTACCGTGTAAATATCATTGAGTTTAATTGATTTTCATTTATTTTTACAGGTGTTCTAGCAATTGGATTTTTCCATATTCATAAAGAGCATTGAATAAGCTTTCCAACGCTTCAAACCGTGCGTCAATCGGAGTTACGGTTCAAGAGTTATGATCAAAACAAATTCTGGTTTTCTGTCATGTTCGCAATGCGAACGCCCGTGGCGAGCACTCGCTGGCGCACTCGCACTGCGAACCTGGGGGCGAATGAATAGTACCTGAATGCTTAAAAAACACAATTTTTGACGTTGGAAAGGCGGCGTATGTTCGCAGTGCGAATGGATGTTCGCAGTGCGAACCTGGGCAGCAACAAACACCTATAAACTTCATTTTTCAGCATTTTTTAGGTTATGGTTTTGGGGGTTTTTGCTCCAACTCCATCAAACTTCATTTCTTCATAGGATTAGCTTAGAAAACAACTGTGGAGCATGCATACGGATGATCCGGAGTGGATTGATCGTCGACCGGCGCCGACAAACCGCGAGATGTTTAGTTCATTTCTCTTCTTCTTTGTGTTTTTCTTTATGGTTGGGTTGTGTATATGTATTTGCTGCAAACTCGTGTATATTTGTCGCCCATGGCGTTGTATAAAACTTGTTTTACAAATCTTAATTGGTAATTGTCTCTGATTTTTGCTTTATGCGCGGGGTTTGGGTTGCGTTAGACATAACCGTCGCAAACTTCGATTAGGGACGATTGTCGGTTAGTTTCTGGACTCTAGAGATAGATTTAGAGCTAACAATCCGTATGGGTGTCGGAACTTCATGTTTCCGTGTTTCGAGGCTTCGCTCGCGAGAGTGACGAAGAGAGTGACACGGTTGCTTGCTCAACTTTGCGTTAGACATAACCTGTGTTGTGAGCGATGCTGGGTGATTTTGAGGAGTACTGTAGGTGGAGTATAATTGGTCGGTAAGTTTAAGTTTGTGAGGAGTCGATTATATGCATTTTTGGACGAGTTTTTCTTGTTAAAGAATGAAGTTCTTTTTGTTTTAATGTTTACTTTTCTGTTTTCTTGCTTTAAACGATTCTAACCCAAACTCATTACCGCGAGAGACTGTCAAACGACATTCTTTCCCTCGAACCGATCTCTGTGGACACGACATAAATCCCGGAGGGAATTCTTCCGAAAATAAATATTTTTGCTTGCTTGCCCTATTCTGCATCCAACAGTTGTGTCAGTTCGTGCCAGTCCGTGTCGGTCGTTGTGTTTGGGTGAGCTGTTTGTTTAACCATAGTTGCTGTTATTGGATATGAACAGAATATGGCTGGTAGGAATGATGCTGCTTTAAGTGCTGCTATGCAAGCTATGGCTCAGGCTGTGCGGGGTGCACCTAATGCTGGCGAGAATGATGAGTTCAGGAAGAACAAACCGCCTGTCTTCAAAGGGAAACATGATCCTGATGGTGCACAGATTTGGCTTAAGGAGATTGAAAGAATCTTTCGAGTGATGGACTGTGCTGAGGAAAATAAGGTGAGACTGGGTACTCACATGTTGCAGGAGGAGGCTGATGATTGGTGGGTTAGTAAGCGTCATGTTTGGGAAGCTGCAGGTGAAGAGGTCACTTGGACTTTGCTTAGCAGGGAGTTTTTTAGGAAGTACTTTCCTGAAGATGTTGGAGGAAAGAAGGAAATAGAGTTCTTGGAGTTGAAACAATGTAATATGTCTGTTATTGATTACACTGCTAAGTTTATGGAGCTTGTTCGGTTTTATCCACATTATGCTGAAGCAACTGCGGAGTTTTCCAAATGTGTGAAGTTTGAGAACGGATTGCGTCCTGAGATCAAGCAGGCAACCGGTTATCAAATGATTAGGAGGTTTTTAGATCTAGTGGATTGTTGTAGAATTTATGAGTAGGATAGCAAAGCTCGTTCTACTCACTATAAGAGTGTGAACGAAAGAAAAGGGAAGCAACCGTTTCGTGGTGGTCCTTATGTGTCACCAGCTGATAAGGGTAAGCAAAGAGGTAATTTTGAGAAAAGGCCAAGTGGGGGAGGTATGTCTAATCCTCCGAGATGTTTTAGGTGTGGTGACTTAGGACATTGCCAGTTTGAATGTAGGAAAGATATGAGGAAGTGTTCCAATTATGGAGGTTTAGGACATGTTGCGGCTGATTGTAAGAAGAATGTGGTGAAGTGTTTCAACTGTGGTGAACCTGGTCATGTTAGTACGAAGTGCCCGAAACCAAAGCAAGCTCAAGATGCAGGGAAAGTATTTGCATTGGCAGGAACTCAAACTACTAGTGCAAACCGTCTGATCAGAGGTACTTGTTTTATTAATAGTACGCCTTTAGTTTCTATTATTGATACCGGAGCGACTCATTGGTTTATTTCGTCTGAGTGCGCGAAGCGTTTGAATATTTTGTTGTCTTCGATGGGTGGATAGATGGTTATTGATAATCCAGCAATGGGGTCGGTAACTACTTCTTTGGTTTGTTTAAGTTGTCCTTTGACCATTTATGGTAAAGATTTTGAGATGGATTTGGTGTGTTTGCCATTGGAGGGTTTAGATGTGGTTCTGGGTATGAATTGGTTGCAGTTCAATCGAGTTCATATCGATTGTTATCATAAGTTGGTGTGATTTCCTTCTCTTGAAGAAGACGAGGAATCGAGTTTCTTATCTACCAAAGAGTTGAAGAGACTTTTGGCGGATGAAGCTCAGTTGTTCGGGTTGTTTGCATCGTTGACCGTGGATAGTCAAGTTGCACTTGATGTGTTTCCAGTTGTGTGTGAATTTCCAGAGGTGTTTATGGAGGATATTTCCGATGTGCCGCCAGAAAGAGAGGTGGAGTTTTCTATAGATATAGTTCCTGATACTAGACCTGTATCTATGGCACCATATCATAAGTCGGCATCTGAGTTAGTTGAGTTAAAGAAGCAGTTGAATGAATTATTAGAAAAGAGGTTTGTGAGACTGAGTGTATCGCCTTGGGGTGCTCCAGTTTTATTGGTGAAAAAGAAAGATGGAAGTATGCGATTGTGTATTGATTATCGCCAACTGAATAAGGTGACGATTAAGAATAAGTATCCTCTTCCGAGAATTGATGATCTGATGGACCAGTTGGTAGGTGCTTGTGTGTTTAGTAAGATTGATTTGAGGTCAGGTTATCATCAGATTAGAGTGAAAGAGGAAGATATTCAAAAGATGGCTTTTATGACACGATACGGTCATTACGAATATTCTGTGATGCCGTTCGGGGTTTCTAATGCGCCGGGTGTGTTTATGGAGTATATGAATCGTATTTTCCATGAGCATTTGGATCGATTTGTTGTTGTGTTTATTGATGACATCTTGATTTATTCTAAGTCCCAGGAGGAGCATGCGGAGCATTTGCATGTTGTGTTGCAAATTTTGAAGGAAAGGAGACTTTTTGCCAAGTTGTCCAAGTGTGAGTTCTGGTTGTCAGAAGTGAGTTTTCTTGGGCATGTGATTTCAGGTAATGGTATTGCAGTGGATCCATCTAAAGTAGATGCAGTTCTACAATGGGAGACTCCTAGATCCGTTACTGAAATCAGAAGCTTTTTGGGTTTAGCTGGTTATTATCGGAGATTCATTGAAGGTTTTTCCAAGTTAGCACTTCCATTGACCCAACTGACTTGTAAAGGTAAAGCGTTCATTTGGGATATTCAGTGTGAGGAAAGTTTTAGTGAGCTGAAGAGAAGATTGACTACAGCTCCGATTTTGATCTTACCGAATCCTAGTGAACCGTTTGTGGTGTATTGTGATGCGTCTTTGATTGGTTTAGGTGGGGTGTTGATGCAAGAAGGTAAGGTTGTGGCTTATGCTTCGAGGCAATTGAGGATTCATAAGAAGAATTACCCTACTCATGATTTGGAATTAGCGGCAGTGGTTTTTGTCTTGAAAATTTGGAGGCATTATCTCTACGGTGTAAGATTCGAAGTCTTTAGTGATCATAAGAGTTTGAAATACTTGTTTGATCAGAAAGAGTTGAATATGAGGCAACGGAGATGGTTGGAATTTTTGAAAGACTACGATTTTGGCTTGAATTACCATCCTGGTAAAGCTAATGTGGTAGCCGATGCGTTAAGCCAGAAATCTTTGCATATATCTGCTTTGATGGTTAAAGAGTGAGAACTTTTAAAAGTATTTAGAGATTTGAGTTTGGTGTGTGAATTGACATATGATAGCGTGGGGCTTGGTATGTTAAAGGTCACTAATGATTTTCTGTTAACCGTTAGCGAGAAACAGAAGTTGGATGTGAAATTTGTTGATTTGATGACGGTGGGAGATCAAAGTGTGAATGGTGACTTTAAAGTGGATGGTAAGGGTGTTTTGAGATTCCGTGGGAGAATTTGTATTCCTGATGATTCAGACTTGAAAAAGATGATTTTAGAGGAAGGACACCAGAGTAATTTGAGTATACATCCGGGAGCTAATAAGATGTATCAAAAATTGAAGAAGATATTTTGGTGGTTTGGATTGAAGAGGGATGTGGCTCAGTTTGTTTATGCGTGTTTGACATGTCAGAAGTCAAAAGTAGAACATCAGAAGCCTAGTGGATTGTTGTAACCGTTGGCTATTCCCGAGTGGAAATGGGACAGCATTTCTATGGATTTTGTGACAGGGTTGCCGAATACACAAAGGGGACATAATGCCATTTGGGTAGTTGTGGATAGGCTGACTAAATCGGTGCATTTCATTTCAATTGACATCAGTTTTTCTTTGGAGAGATTGGCTGAGATTTATATCAGGGTGATTGTGAAATTACATGGTGTTCCGTTGTGTATTGTTTTAGATCGAGATTCGAGGTTTACTTCCAGATTTTGGGAAAGTTTGCAAAAAGCGTTAGGTTCCAAGTTGAGATTGAGTTCTGCTTATCATCCTCAGACGGATGGTCAGACCGAGAGAACTATTCAGTCGTTGGAAGATTTGCTGAGAGCTTGTGTTCTTGAGCAAGGTGGTGCTTGGGATAGTTATCTTGCGTTGGTTGAATTCACGTATAACAACAGTTTCCATTCAAGTATTGGAATGGCACCTTTTGAAGCGTTGTATGGAAGAAGATGTCGAACACCGTTGTGTTGGCATGAATCTGGTGAGAGTTCGGTGGTTGTACCGGAGTTAGTGCAACAGACTACGAAAAAGGTGAAACTTATTCGTGAGAAAATGAAGGCTTCTCAGAGTAGGCAGAAGAGTTATCATGATCGAAGGAGGAAAGATCTTGAGTTTCAAGAGGGCGATCATGTATTTTTGAGAGTTACACCGGTGACGGGTGTTGGTCGTGCATTGAAGTCGAAGAAGCTTACTTCTCGGTTTATTGGTCCGTACCAGATATCCGCGAGAGTGGGTGTTGTGGCTTATCGGGTGGCGTTGCCGCCGAGTCTTTCGAATTTGCATGATGTGTTCCATGTTTCACAGCTTCGGAAGTATGTTCTGGATCCGTCGCATGTGATTCCGATGGATGAGGTGGAGGTAAGGGAGAACCTTACGGTTGAGTCATTACTAGTAAGAATTTTGGATCGCGAGTCGAAGCGGTTAAGAGGCAAGGATATTGCGCTTGTGAAAGTAGCGTGGGGAGGCGCTGCTGAGGGCAATTTGACTTGGGAGTTGGAGAGTCGGATGCGGGAGTCGTATCCGGAGTTGTTCGTCTCAGGTAATATTTTCGAGGACGAAAATTTCTAAGTGGGGGAGAGTTGTAACGCCCCAGTTTTTGTTAGATTTATTTAATCGAGTCGATTTAATTATTTTTATTATTATATTATTTTATTCTTGACTTTTATTTAGCAATATATTATTTTTCATCGTGATTATGTTTTATCGCGTTTTGGGAGCGTTTGCGAGATATTTGAGTGTAGGGGTATTTTGGTCATTTTACTTATTTTTCTTAAGTTAGTAACAGAGAGAAAAATAGAGAGAAAGAAAAAGAGAAGAAGAAAAAGAGAAAGAAGGAAAAGAAGAGAAAAAAAGAGGGAAAAACTTGGAGAGAAAGAAATTGAATCAACCGACTTTTGAAAACACGATTAATTGGGTAAGGGTGCGAAACTCAATTATTCTATACTTGTGTATGATTATGTATGTATGTATTTGTTTGTTATTGGGTTGAAATTGAATATAGAACCAAAACCATAATATGTTGAGATTGTTGGAAATTGATTCAAATTGTGTCTGAAATCATGTTTTAATGTTCATAATTGCTGAGACATGTTAGATAGATGTTGTTGTGCACTCTATTGGTAATTTTCTAGTGTTTAGGTGAGATTTGGGAGAGGAATTGGTGGAATTTCGCAGCAGGACATTCTGCAGAAAATTCTGGGTTTCGCTGCCCATAAGCGTATCAGGCTTGGCATTACGCGTATTGGTTTGGGCATTACGCGTATGGCAAGGGGAATTAAGGGCAATACGCGTATGTAAATTCATTTTTCTCGGCCATCTGCTGATTTGCGTAACGGTACGCGTATTTGGTAAGGCATTACGCATAACGTGTGTGGCATTACGCGTATGGAGCTTTTAGTGGGATTTTTGGGGAGAATTTGGTCTCTGCCCATACGCGTATCACTTTGGGCAATACACGTATGGATGGGCGAGTGAGCTGGGCATTACGCGTATGGCTCAGGGCAATACGCGTATGACCAGAGAGGGTGCTGAATTTTTCCATTTAGCGATTCCTTTTCTTTTTTATTCCATAACTTGTGTTCCGATTATCCGTTTTGAACATTCTTGGAATCGTTGGAAAGCTATTAACATTTTCTTTCTTATTAAAAATGGTTTTGAGATTGTTGGCCGATTTAATTATGTTGGGAATTTGGAAATGTGTCATTTTGTCGACTTTTACCGTTTTAATTGTGTGTATTTGATGTATTATCATGCAATATGCTTTTGATATCTATCGTATAACTTGTGTGATGTTATATGATGAGAATGCATGTGATTAAATGTTGTGATGATGGTTTGTGGCCTAAGGGCAAGAAAATGCATTGTGTTGTGTTTGATTGTATATGCATGAGTATGGATGTGTATATGTGTGCATTTGAATGTCATGAGTCATTGTATGCCAAGCATCATGATATGCATTCTTGTGATGTCGTGTGCCCTAGTGGGTGTGAGCGACGAAACGGTTCCAGAGGGAATCCGCTATAACATCGTGTGCCTTATACAAAGAGGACCTAAAGCGATGATTATAGACGATCGTGTGCCTTATACAAAGAGGACCTAAAGCGATCGTATCGTGTACCTTATACAAAGAGGACCTAAAGCGATCTATAAACGTCGTGAGCCTTATACCAAGAGGACCTAAAGCGGCGGGGAACATCGTTTTCCCGACGGGGAGTTACACTAAGTAACAAGCGATGATTCCAATAGTTCCTGATTAAACTAATGATGAGAATGATGGATGGAACGGTACCGCATTGCATTGCATAGAATTGTTGTGTCGGTCTCTGTGCATTTGCATAAATCATGAATGGGTTGATTTTGTGTGACATTGTGAATGGAATTGATGATTTGAGATACATATATATATGTTGGTGATAATTGTATTGTGCATGATAGATATGCCTTGGTGATGGATATAAGAGATATGCATTGTGTTGTTTTGTATTTGATTTATGGCGTAAATTGTGGTGAGAATATTTTACATGTGTATTTTTGTGTTATTATATAATTGTATGCAATTGTATTATGATTGTGTTTCTCACCCTTCTGCTGTTTTGAATGCTCTATGAGGCATTGCAGATTAGATGCTGGAGGTCTTTTTGTGAAGCTTAGGTCTTCATTCTTTTGTCGGTCGGCTCTGATATGTCGCACCGGGTAGTCGGGGAGATCGTTTGTGATTATGTGTATATGTATATGTTCTTTTTGGGATTGTACATGTATGATTCTGTATATAACAGACAAACTTTTATGTTATATATATATATATATATATATATATATGAGATTTCAGTTGCAGATTTTCCGCTTTTATTCTGTATCTGAATTGTAGGTGTTAGGAACTGAGTTCCTCAGTTATGTGCTCCCTGATTGTTGCATATCTATATGAGCAGGTTGTGGTATTTTGTTTCAATTGATGTGATGCCTCCGTCTATGCCATGAATGTTTGAATTATACTCTGATTAATTGTTATCGCTTTATTTAATTGGGGGTGTTACACCTTAGATGATGACCAATGGATTCTAGCCATGCAAGAGGAACTAAATCAGCTTGAAAGAAATCAAGTTTGGGATTTAGTTCCTAGACCAAAAGGTAAACATATTATTAGCACTGAATGGATTTTTAAAAATAAGCTAGATGAAAATGCTATCATTATAAGGAACAAGTGTCATACCCTAAATTTTGACCAGACGCTTTTATTTTTTCTCATTTCATCTATCTATATTTTCATACTGTGTCGTCTGCATATAATATCATATATTTTCTTCATGTATATTTTTTGAATTATCAGCCGAAATTAATGTGTTAAATTTTCAGGTATTTTTGGTCAAACTGAAAAGTCAACAGTGCAAAAAGTCGGTATCCGGGCAGTTTTCAAAATCGAACTTTCAGACATCATTTTTATCTATTTTTCGCGTACTTTAACCCGGTGTGCTTATTTTAATTTTTTGACTATTCGGTCATCATGTTTCTGACTCGTCTGAGCCTTTTTAGCGGGTAAAATTAATTTCAAAATTTGACAAAACGCTGTATTTTTTCAATACGTATATTTTTTGCTGATCGTTTTGGTGTGTTCATTTTATTTTTTTGAACACTTCGATACAGACAGTTTTTATCGTTTTTTTACCGGTTTCGGTTCCAATTTTAATTAATTTTTATTAATTAATTAAGATTTTAATAACTTAGTTTTTATTAAAGTTTTTTTATATTTTTATTTGTTTATTATATTAGTATATTATTATAATATATAATATAATTTTTGTTTTAATATTTTTACACTACTAGTCTCTCTTTTACACTATTAGTCTCCAAAAATCAAAAAAATTTCCTCTCACACATATAACTACACGATACTTTCACTTCATGTCTCTCATCTTTTGTTTCATTATATGCTTGTCTCATACTCAATTGTCATCTTATCTCATTCTTTGAACAAACTTATTCAACACATTTGTTCAAACCACATACTACAAAACTCTTTAATGCATATTCTTCATTTCTTCTACATTCAAAGTATACCATTCAAGATTCTTATTCAATCTTCTTGTTCAAACTCAATTCTAATTTGATAACCACAAATTTCTATTCTTGTATGTCATGTCTTGCATCATCTAAGCTTAACAATTAAGCCATAATTTTCCTATAAATAGGCAAGACATCTTCACATAATTGAGACACTAAAACAAATTCCAAGCTTGTTTTCTCAATTCCTCACCCTCTTATATTTTTCTCATATACTCCCTCATAGAACTTTTCATCATCTTTGATCTTTATATTGTTTTCACTACAACAACATATGTTCATTCTTCACTTACCTTTACCTTGCTAACCGCCATTATCACCACTTACCATTCACACACAAGCTGATATAACTTAACCATAACACACTCCTTCCATGTTCACATGTAAACAACTATTTCCAACTCTACCAAAACACTCGCACATTACAATAATAAACAACGGAAAAAATGCAGCAACCGTAACTTCCACCATCTTCCAAACTTAATCTCCCTCTGCACCTTTCACACGCGCAACACTTAGTGCAGTGCGGGCAGGAGTTTTCAGTTTCTTTTCCAAAATATACAAAGAGTATTTTATAGAGGTGAAAGTTGCTTCAGTTCGCCGACGTCGAGAGATACGAAAAAGACGGAGTGAGTTACGCGTGAGCAAGTGGAGAAGAGGTAAGCATAACTCTTTTTTTTAGTAATCTATTTTTTTTAAAGCTTATTCTTTTTCTATTATTATTAAAATTGGAGACAAGTTATTTTGTTTTTTTTTTTGTATAGTCATTTTCATTGTGTGGTGCATATTTGTATGAGAATAATGTTTGTGTAAGATCCTATTTTTATAATAAAAAATTATGTATGTATGTGTGTGTGACTAAATGCTTGTTAGTGAAATGTGGTGTACATGTGGTGTACAATCGAGTCTATTTCATCAAAAAAATTATTTTTTGGTTTATCAGTAGATATGAAAAAATAACAAATTTATACTTTTAACTAATTTTTAGGTTAAATTTTTATTTTTTTCCTTTCCTTTTAATTGACCATTTTCCATAAATCCATTAAAAGAAAAAACTAAAAAAGGATTTTAATTTTTTATTTTATTATTTATTTGAGTAATATAAAAAATGTAAAAAATAATATTTTTTTGTAATTATTAATTAGTTTCAATATTTTTTAATTTGATTAATTAAATTATTAATTAATCTTATTAAATATTAATATTTAAGTTGATTAATAATTCTTTCATTATTCGATTCTATTTTCATGACTTGATTGGTTTCATGTTTTGAGTTTATTTCCATCCGATTAATTATTGATGTTCTGCCATGATTAATTGATGATGTTCTATTTCACGATGTTTTTCCGTGACTGTTGTTGTATTTGTCTGTGATTTCACGGTGCTTTGCCGTGTATGTATGTTTGTCTGTTTATTTTACACGATGTTTTACCATGTGTATGCTTTTATACCATGATGTTTTTCCATGATGACACGATGTTTTCCCGTGTATGTTTTCATTTATTCCATGATGTTTTGCCATTTATGCATGCTCCCTTAGGATCTCTTAGTTCAAATTTAAGTTTCTATTATGTTTGAAATAAGATAGACATTAGGATATTTTACCAAGCATGATAATTTTAGGTTAGATCCTCTCGCCGCCGTGCGATTTAAACTTTATTTTCTGTAGTTCGTGCCCCTCAGGGGTGAACTACGACCGCTCTGATTTCTCAAGATCCCGTTGAGAATACGTAGGCATAAGACTGTAAAGTCTTAACGAACAAACTTTTCTTTTTTTTCATCGTCTCTTTACATCCGACGTTTTCCCGGATATTCGTATTTTCAACCTCTTATTTTATCTCTTTCAATCTGATGTTTTCCCGGATATTCATATCGTTTCTTTTTAAAACAACTTTCCTTGTGATTTAAATTCAAATCCATATTTGTTATCAAAACTTTCTTCAATTTCTTGAATAACTAACCATACAACTGTTACAATGGAAGCTTGCTCACCTGTAAGTTTTTATCAGCTTTCTTTTACATGCTTTCGAATATATATAACTATATTGCTGGAAGCTTGCTCACCTGTAAGTTTTTATCAGCTTTCTTTTACATGCTTATACATATTATTTGTCTGTAATGCTGGAAGCTTGCTCACCTGTAAGTTCTTCTTTCATATCCTTTTAAATACTTGTCATATATCAACTGTATATATACTTGTGTATCTGCTTAGAGTTTCCCCCGACAATTAAGTCTAGAATTAGGCAAAGCCAGTTGATCACTCTTTAAATACAGTCAAAACTAGTTCCCCATAAGAATTTCCAGATACAGTCTTGCCTTCTCTTGGGCTTAAACAATATGGAACAAAAAGAAAGGCATTATTCCCGGTGAAACTTTTCTCAGACTGTCACTATTAGAAATTGTCAAAGAAATTCAATTCCCCCAGAGAGGATTAATTCCCGGTGAAACCTCTCTTGAATTTCTTCAAACCCTAGAATTGTTCATTAAAGAAAAGATTAATTCCCGGTGAAACTTTTCTTGAACTTTTCTTAAGTTTGGACCCACAGGCTTCCTAAAAGCATCCTCAGCCTCCTCTTGGGCTTTGTACAAGGACCCTCAGACTTCTTAGAAGTTCTCAGCCTCCTCTTGGGCTTAGTACAAGGACCCAGAGACCTCCCACAAGTATAGGACAGAACCTAGTCATCATTTGTTAGAGCTGTCTTCCTGAGTCAAGACATCTGACCAGTTTAGGGTTGATTCTTATCCCTTCAAACACCAGCCTCCTCTTGGACATCATACAAAGATAAACCTTTTCATACCAGTAGACTTGGACAATCTCACTTCCTTTTGGATCTCAAGAAACCCTCAAGTTTCCTAAAAAAACACAGGAAAAACCCTTTCCTCTTTTTTAACATCTGACGCTTTCCCGAATATTCCTTTTCTTTTCATCCGACGCTTTCCCGGATATTCCTTTTATTTTCATCCGATGTTTTTTTCCCGGATATTTATATCTCAATCTTTAATATTTTCACTCTTTCAATCAATTCCCACAAACACCCCTTTAGCTTCAATCTTGGGCTTCGAACAAGACACCAAACATCTTTTTCCTCCCTTAGAATAGGAGGAACTACGATTGCTCTGATTTCCCTGTTTTCTTTAAACGGGAATACGTAGGCATAAGATTGCGAAATCTTAGCGAGCACACTAAACAAAAAACCTTAGGTCCAGTACCTTACCAAAAACATCGAAAAACTCGAAAACAATAAAAATATCTATTGTACCCCAAATTTTACCCTCAGATTCTGATCGTTTGCATATCATTTTAAATCGGTCATTTTTGCATGTTATTCTTTATTTATATATTTACCTAAATATTTATTTTAAATTACTTAAAATTAATCTAGTTTAATTTTGATTTTTAAATTTAGTTTATATTTTAAACCTTACTTAATTTTTATTTTTAGTTTAGCTTTTATCTTAGTTTAGTTAATCAAATTAATTTTAATTTTTAGTTTATTGTTAATTTAAATCTAGTTTAATAGTTTAATTTTTAGTGGTCTAGTTTAGTCCTACTTTTAATTTTAATTTTAATTCTATTTATAATTAGTTTTTTTATTAAGTTTTTAACTTTAATTTAGTTTATTTTAATTATTAATTTTTCTTAATTTAGCTTAATATAATTAGCTTCTTTTATTGTTAAAATTAAAAATAAAAAAAAAGAGGAAAAGCCAACAAGCCCATCGCTCCAAAACCAAAGTTCTGCATTATACATCACTATCTCCTCTACTGCTACACTCCAAAATTTCCAAAACAATGACCGAGCTTCTTGCTTAAACAAAGCTGCAAAATCTCTGCTGCAAAACAGACCCAAAACCATGTATGAACCTGTACCAACTCTACACCAAAACCTGCCTGCTGCACCACGTGAGCTATACTCCAAAGAACCTATGTCAACCAACAATATACCTGCATAGAAAAAGACTTGTCAACACACAAAGACAAGGAAATGAATTTGAAAGCTTAGCCGAGAAGAATAGTTTTGTTTATAAGAGGAGGAAGCAGAACGAAAGAGAAGGACGGGAATAAACCTTTGAAAAGTATATAAAAACCTGTGGCAAAGAAAAACCTGCAGTGACCCTTGTTTGATTAGCTTACACTCACCCTCATTCATCCGCCCTTTCCACATACCACTCTCTATTTGTTCACCATCTCTGCTCATCTTTACCCATAGCTTATTCCAACTGCAAACACTTCATTCCAATTCTCATCTTCAAATCGCCATAGCAACAACTCTCATCACCGCGACACACCACAAACTTCCATGATGATTCAGGCTACCCCACGAGAGTCTCGTTTCGCCACTTTTACAACAACACCATATCTCCGAACACAACAACCAGAACCATGAAAGAAATTGAGACAGAGAAGGTTATTGATTAAGCCCACATGAACATCACAAACACAAACTGAGCGAACAAAAGAGAGCTTTTCTGCAGATTTTGTTTCATTATCCCAAAACTTACCTTCAACCCTCATGATACAAAAAACTTCCGGCAAACTTCTTATACTTCCATAAACAACAACCATCCACCGCGCCTTCAAACTATGCGTCTCAACCAATCACCAATCGGCCGCGAGAAAGAGAGAAAGCTTCGATCTGAGAGAGAGCGATGCGAATCTGAGTGAGAGATAAGGCAGTGCGAAAAGTCAGAGAGAGAGTAGCCGAGTGAGATCGAGAAGAAGAAGAAGGTCGCGTGAGGAAGAGATCGATGTGAGCGGAGAGGATCTGAGAGCTTGAAATGATTAAGAAAGAGATAGAGATTTAGGCTTTTTGGGAAAAAGGAGAAGAACGTATTCAACCTCAAAGCGTTTTCTCAGTCTCTTTTGAAATCAAAACGGCCGTGTGTGTGTTAGTTAGGTTTTCTTTGACCCTTCTCCATTATTTTGGCCAAACCGGGTTCTGGACCTCCAGGTGGTCCGACCCAGGTTGTTTTGGACATGGGCCTCACATCATTTTTTTTCCAGCCCATTCTTGATGTCATTCTTTTTTTTACTCTTTTATTTTCTTAATTATTTTTGAAATTCTGCTATTAAATGTGTGATGTTAAGGTGCGATGTCACAACAACACACTCTGAACAATGGACAGTGCAATAACAGCAATAAATCAACACAATGAATTGTTCACCCAGTTCAGTCTAACTACCTACGTCTGGGGGCTACCAAGCCAGGGATGAAATTCACTACTTGTAGAATTAAATTACAGACTCAACAACCCAGTTGACAATCTCCTAATCTTAATTCCTACTAGTGACTTTCTACCTAAGAAGCCACTTAGATATGAGAACACTACTCAATCCCTAAAACTCTTCAGTGTTACAATTCAAGGATCACACACTTTGAATAACACTACTTGATTCTGCTTCACAGCTTTGATCAAGAACAACTCAAATCAACAATACCAATTCACACTCGAATGGTTTACAAAACATACACGAAGACATAAACGACACTCAGTCTTTAGCTCTCTTTCTTCGTTACTTTTCCTCCAGGAATGATGCGCATTATATAGCTCTTGGACCTGCTACAATATCTGACCTGATTTGTTATTTAAAACTGAATATTCAAAACAGATTTTCTCCTAAAATCTTTTCAAATCTCCAACCTTTTAAATCTCCTACAAATCTGCATCAAATCTCTATGCAACAGAAAATATCTATCCCAAGATATTCGCATCCAATGAGACAACCTGCTCTCCACAATTCCAGCTAACACGCAAACCCTAACAACATCACAAAACCTGATGTTATTAATTCTGCAGATCTAATGTCACAACATCGCTTGTGACATCAGACATCCAACTTAACTCTTAACACAACCCAGTGTTAAGACTCAATGTTGTGACATCACCCATATGACACCAAACATTGAACAACTTCACTACTTAACACAGCCCAGTGTTAAGACTCAATGTTGCAACATCATCACCTTGACATCAACATTGAACAAACTTTGTTTTACCAAAATTCCAGCCAATCCAAGAAACTAACAATCTCCCCCTTTGGCTAATTTTGGCTAAAACAATCTCTGCACCTTCAGAGACTTCAGCAGCGGAATAAACTTGAATATGTTTAAAACTCCAAGCAGCAGCATCTTCAATACATAAAGACTTCACAAAACTCTGCTGCAGCACCATCTTCAACAACACTTGGCAACAACCAAAATGGTGCTCCCCCTCAAAACCAGAACCAGCATAACAACTATTCAGCAATTACTCCCCCTCAATATCTGCACTTCTGCACTATAACATCAGCAGCCAGCTACATCCTCAGCAGCATATTCCTTGACTTCATTCCTTAGCAGCATTTGTCATATGTACTCTTTGATACTCTTGGCTATTTCTCCCCCTTTTTAGCCACAATTGGACAAACCTCAACAAGTTAAATCTCCTATGACACCTTGTACAAACCATACTTCTTCTGTCAGCAATATCCACATTTTGAAAATCCAGACATATTCACAATCATCCACAAGATCTAAAGCACACACACAATGCCTTCCACTGAACTCTAAGTCAACTCCTCACACTTAGAGTAACACACACCAAGACAAGTGTACAATCTATTCAAGGCCATGATTCAATCTTGTCTTCAGACATCTCCTCAGAAGCATGTGCGCACAAGATTCAAACAATTTGCTTCATATGACTAGAAAAATTCAAGGCCACGCCAAAACACCAATCAACAGCCTAATGTCATAACATGTTATCTGACATTATATCCTCATAAGAGGCAACCAATCTCCACAAGCTTGATCAGCATGCAATCTTCACAATAAATGCACCTTTGCTGCAAAATCCATAGACAAGTACTCCCCCTGTCATGATTAACAAATGCTCTAGATGGAGATGAACATTTGAGCACATTTTCTGAGTACATGCATTTTGGTACCACTGTCCCTTTCTCCAAAGGCTATCATACAATTCATCTTCACCATCCAAGGCAAACCTTCTACTTCATCATTCTCCCGTATGACTATGTAGATGCTCCTTAGATATAATGTAAGCACTAAAAGACATCCTTCACCAAGGATACTCTTGACACTCTTGACACCAGGGTATTACATATGCTCCACTACTGGATTTACTATCAGCAAAATAATCCAAACTCAACACTGTGTCGAAAACTCCACAAATTCTCATTTTACTTATAAGCTTTACTGAGATCCAGTCTCTTCAAGAGATCACAATTCCTCTATCCTTACATCCACCAGTAGTTGTTGAAACTGGCGAAGTCTTCAAAGACAGTAGTCATGTTTTGCCAGAACAAACTACTAAACACATAACCATAATCTCCACCTCTTCTGACCAAAAATGCTAGAGCATCCAACTCCACATGTCCAATCTTAATCATCTTCCAGATATAACCACCAGCAAACATGATGTTATAACATCTTTTGGGACATCAACTTCTCATCACCATTCAAAGGACTCATTGCACAAAGAAGTCCTTCAAGAAGCTCCCAATAAAACACAGTCAGAGCAACTTATTCATACACACCTGAATACCATAAGTTCCCACACCCTCTCTGAACCATATCCTAGCAAACTCAGCCATATCCAGAGTATCTATACCAAATTCTTTTCCCAGAACATACTTCCACCATTTTATGAAAAACACAGGAATGTTATCTAGTATGGCCTTTTGAATTTTCTCAGAAGTTCTAACAACAACGACTTCCTTCATTTGAGAGATATCCTGGACATTATCATCAGACTTATCTCTGATCTTCCTATTTCTGGAAGAGATGAACACTTTACTCCTGGATTTTATAGTACCATCCACATAGATCTTCTGCTTATTAGTTCTCATCTTTGGAGGTGACTCAATAGCTTTCCTCTTCCTTGATTTCAGTCGTTTAGCAACCCTTGGAACCATTTTTGCAATTTGTTCATCATCACTCTTCTTTATTTTAAGGCTAGAAGTACCTTTCTTGACTTGAGATGTTTTAACATCAGCTCTAGCATCTGCATCTTCCAACCTAAGGATTGTCATCTTGTGAAATTTTTCTTCTGAACTATAGGAGTCATTAGTCAGGTTGTCATCTTTCTTGGCCTTGCAAGTATTCAACTCCCAACACTTCTTAAGGTCACAGCTTTTGATCCTTCCATCAGCATTGTTGACTCCTTCATCTTGCTCACATAATTGACTACTCAAGTTGGCTTTTAACACATCATCCAACTTAGGAGTAACAACACCATAAGTCATTAACCCAAATTGACATTTCACCATACTTTCACACTTGAAGTCACCATCTGATGTTACAGCATCAACCTTACCATCACTAGATAAGTTGTCCACTTGAGGTATCCACTGATAACAATTATCTTTGGATCTTACTCCCTTCATCACTACCTCATTCTGCTCATCAGCTACCACACATTCATCTTTGGTGTAGCTTACCTTGTAACCTTCATCACAAAGTTGACTTATGCTAATTAAATTAGCACTCAACCCTTGAACAAGGAGCACATTATCAAGAGTAAGACCATCATGATTCTTCACTCTTCCAACTCCTTCTACTACTCCTTTTTCACCATTGCCAAAAATAACATCATTTGCATGGCAAGGATTGAACTCTACCAAATGCTTCTTGGATCCAGTCATGTGCTTTGAACATCCACTGTCAAAGTACCATGCATCCATAGCAAAATGTCCATCTGATGTGTGAGCTAATAGACATGTGACTTGAGCTTTAGGAACCCATTGTTTTACTACTTTGGGCCTGACCTCCTTCTGTCTGGGTTGAGGAGCAGAATTTGGATAACCATGAAGCTTGAAGCAAGAGAATTGCATATGTCCAAATCTGCCACAGTAGAAGCATCTAACTCTGTCATCTCTAAAGTGGTTAAACCTTCTGCCACCATGATGATGATGTTGCTGGTGCTGCCATCCATAGTGTTGATTTCTTCTTCTATGATAAGGTTGTTGTCTTCTACTACTATAGTTTGACTGTCTTCTATGGTAAGGATACTGTCTTATGAACTGTCTCATATGGTGATGAGGCTTCCTTCTTCCATAGTAATGAGGCACAACATTGTTGTATCCATATTCATACATGTTCCCCTGATGTTGATGAACCATGTTCTGATTGAACCTAGCAGCCTTCATGCTCTTGTGATATTGAGGTGGCATATACTGACTAACTCCCTGAGACTGCACCTTCTTTTGATGATGAGCATTCTTCTTCTCAATATTCTGAGGCTGTGGATGAGTAACCTTCTTAGGTGTAGAATCATGTCTCTTTGTTTGATGCTGAGGCATTGGTTGGGACACCTCCTTGTTTGTTCCAGAAGTGCTTGCTTCTGTAGAACTCTTTTCCTCAACCACATATCCTATACCTGATTTATCTTCAGCAACTTTCTCTGACTGAAGAATCTTATCAAGAGTGGTTGTACCACTTTTCATCATCCTAACAGATTTTGTCATCTGATTAAGTTGAGATTTAACTAGTACAACTTCATTTTCCATATCAGCTTTTACATTCTCAAGCTGAGCAATCTGTTGCTTGTGACACTTGTTTTCTTGACAAATCTCATCACTTTTTAAACAGAGCTCTTGATAAGTAGATGCTAACTCCTCATAAGTTATTTCTCCATCACTATCATCATCAGAAACAACAGTTCATGTTAAGGCTCTAACATGCTTTGCTGACTCACCTTCACTTTCACTATCAGATTCAGACCAGGAGACTGTCATGCCCTTCTTTTGCTTCTTCAAGAATGTGGGACACTCTTTCTTGACATGTCCATACCCTTCACATTCAAAGCACTAAACTCCTTTATCTTGGGCAGTCTTCTCTTCATCTTTCTCTTTTGACTTGCTGATGTCAGAAGGAATGTTCTTGACATTAGTCTTGTAGTTATTGTTCCACCTCTTGAACACTTTGTTGAACTGCCTTTCCAACATAGTAATGGCTTGAGACAGATCTTCCTGAGAATCATCATCTGTTACTTTCTTAGCTTCTGCAGGAGTGGAGACCAAAGCTATACTCTTGGGCTTCTTTTCTGGTTCTTCCTCATTCAAACCAAGTTCAAAAGTTTGAAGAGATCCAATGAGCTCATCAACTCTCATCTTGCTGATGTCTTGAGCTTCTTCAATTGCAGTCACCTTCATCTTGTACCTCTTAGGAAGGGACCTAAGGATTTTCCTTATAAGCTTTTCTTCTGACATCTTTTCACCAAGAGCACTGGATGCATTAGCCAGCTCAAGAACACTCATATGGAAGTCATGGATAGTCTCATCTTTCTTCATCTTCAGACTTTCAAACTTCGATGTTGGAAGCTGAAGTCTTGACATCTTAACTGTAGATGTTCCTTCATGTGTAGCCTTCAAAATATCCCAAGCTTTCTTAGCAACTTCACATGTATTGATCAACCTGAATATGTTTTTACCCACTCCATTGAAGATTGCATTCAGAGCTTTGGAATTACCAAGGGCAAGCTCATCTTCTTCCTTGGTCCATTCTTCTTCAGGCTTCGGCTTTGAGGTGCCCTCTTTATCTTTCCCAGCATCATCTTTTTCAAACACTACAGGTGTTTTCCATTCTTTAATGATAGCCTTCCAAGCCCTACTGTCCAAGGATTTCAAAAACGTGATCATCCTTGGCTTCCAATAATCATAATTCGAGCCATCCAAAATAGGGGGTCTGTTGACAAATCCTCCAACCTCTTTGTCCATCTTTACACCAGAAAGTAACTTCCCTAGATCTCACCCAGAGACAGACAGGATGTCTGCTCTGATACCAATTGAAATTCTGGTATCAGATGTGTGATGTTAAGGTGCAATGTCACAACAACACACTCTGAACAATGGACAGTGCAATAACAACAATAAATCAACACAATGAATTGTTCACCCAGTTCGGTCTAACTACCTACGTCTGGGGGCTACCAAGCCAGGGATGAAATTCACTACTTGTAGAATTAAATTACAGACTCAACAACCCAGTTGACAATCTCCTAATCTTAATTCCTACTAGTGACTTTCTACCTAAGAAGCCACTTAGATATGAGAACACTACTCAATCCCTAAAACTCTTCAGTGTTACAATTCAAGGATCACACACTTTGAATAACACTACTTGATTCTGCTTCACAGCTTTGATCAAGAACAACTCAAATCAACAATACCAATTCACACTCAAATGGTTTACAAAACATACATGAAGACATAAACAACACTCAGTCTTTAGCTCTCTTTCTTCGTTACTTTTCCTCCAGGAATGATGCGCATTATATAGCTCTTGGACCTGCTACAATATCTGACCTGATTTGTTATTTAAAACTGAATATTCAAAACAGATTTTCTCCTAAAATCTTTTCAAATCTTCAACCTTTTAAATCTCCTACAAATTTGCATCAAATCTCTATGCAACAGAAAATATCTATCCCAAGATATTCGCATCAAATGAGACAACCTGCTCTCCACAATTCCAGCTAACACGCAAACCCTAACAACATCACAAAACCTGATGTTATTAATTCTGCAGATCTAATGTCACAACATCGCCTGTGACATCAGACATCCAACTTAACTCTTAACACAACCCAGTGTTAAGACTCAATGTTGTGACATCACTCATATGACACCAAACATTGAACAGCTTCACTACTTAACACAACCCAGTGTTAAGACTCAATGTTGCAACATCATCACCTTGACATCAACATTGAACAAACTTTGTTTTACCAAAATTCCAGCCAATCCAAGAAACTAACAATTTTGTTTTGTTAAGTTTTTCTTATTATTTAGTTAGTAATTTTGTTAAAACGTTGTTAGAAAATTCTTGTTAAATATTTTAGTTAAAATCTTGCTAAATATTTTTATTAATTTTGTTGATTAATACTTTGTTAAATATTATTTTTTTGTTACATTTTGGGTATCGTATTATTTAGATTTTATTTTATTTTTTATTTATTTATCTTGACTTTTCATTTCTATCTTGAGTTTCTTTTCTATCTTGGGCCAATGATATATAAAAAATCTTGATTTATTGATTTTATTCAAATCACTAAAAATCTTGATAAATATGAGGCCATATTTCATTTTTATTTTATCGGTAAATGAAAGTCAAATATCATTAGATTATCGATTTCTCGATTAAATTTTGATTAAGACGAGACCATTTCAGTTTTATTTCGATTTCCATTTTACTAAACAATTTTTATTAACTCGGGCGAATAAGAGCCGTCAAGATCTAGCATCTTGGCACAACTCTTTGAACGATTGATTTCCGTCAAGTGTTCATCGTCCATCAAAACTTTTTCTTAATCAATACGAAAGAAGAGGACTGTTGGAATCCAGCATTCTAACATAACCCTCGAGTGATCAGTCCCGAGCCTGGCGCATTGGGATAGCTGTTCATTCTCTTCTTTAATTTTTTAAAGCATCTAATATTAACTTAGGCAAATAAGAGCCGTCAAGATCTAGCATCTTGGCACAACTCTTCGAGCAATTAATTTGCATCAAGCGTTCATTGTCCATAAAACAACTTTCATATCAATTCGAACAAATAAGGACCGTTAAGATCTCGCATCTTGACATAACCCTTTTGAGTTTTTTTATCATCAAAAGCTCGTTGTCCAATAAATATTTTTCATTTCAACTTGGATGAATAAGAGCCGTCGAGATCTAGCATCTTGGCGCAACTCTTGAATCATTGTTTACTATCAATGTTCACTGTCCATTAAACATTTTTCATACCAATCTTGAATGAAAAGGACTGTTAGAGTCTAGCACTCTGGCATAACCCTTTGGCATTCTTAAAACATATTCAAGCCACTTTCAAACCACTAGCTTTTCCAAGAGATAACCATTAATCTCTTGTGATTTTTAACCCTTCTTTTAACCTTCACAAGAGATAGTCATTAATCTCTTCTCCTAAACAACCAATCCTCACAAGCTTTGCTTTCAAGCTTTTCACCCGTAGCGCCGAACTACGAAGGTTCTGAGTTCCTCATTGCACTATGAGGATACGTAGGCACGAGATTGTGAAGTCTTGTCGAGCCCCCTAGTAATAAAAACCCTTAGGTCGCCCCTTTAAAAAATCCTAAAAAACATTTCTCTCTCTCTCCTCAAGTAGAAGATTAGAAACAAACCTTAAGCTAACATACATTCAACCCTAACTAAATGGTTCCCGTTGAGTATAACGGACGTGAGGGGTGCTAATACCTTCCCCTTGCGTAATCGACTCCCGAACTCAGACATTGGTTGCGATTACCATATTCTTATCCTTTCTTTTAGGGTTATATTCGATATTTTCCCTTTCCCTCTATGGAATAAATAAAGATCGGTGGCGACTCTGTTAAGTCCATCCTGCGGGCGTGCGATTGCGCTTCGCGAGGTCGTTCTTATTTTTCGAGGTACGACAATATCTTTTCAACATCTCTTAACCTTCCCAAAGGAGAAACTTTCCCATTTACAACAGATAAACACCAGTAAGTAAAAACCGGTAAGGAAAATTGCTAACAACCCATGGATAACCATGTATATGATGGGTAGTTGACAACTCCCCATTGTATAATCTGACCCCGGACTCCCCAATCTCTTAGCATTTGTTAAAGAAAACATTTGCGTGCAAGGTTAGTTTCCCTTTTCTTTCCAGCTTCATAGGATAAATAAGAAATCAGAAAGTAGCACCCAATCCCATCCGCAGACGGATGTGGACGGTCACGAAAACCGCGCTACAACAAGGCAAGATTAGTAGCCCAAGGCTATACTGAAGAGGAAGGTATAGATTTTGAGGAAACATTTGCTCCTATTGCTAGACTAAAAGCAATTAGATTATTATTAGCATATGCTTGTTTTTTGAATTTTCAGTTGTACCAAATGGACATTAAAAGTGGATTCCTAAATGGATACATATTTGAAGAAGTTTACGTAAGTCAACCTCCAGGATTTGAAGACTTCAAACATCCTGATCATGTGTACAAACTCAAAAAGGCCTTGTATGGATTGAAGCAGGCACCAAGGGCTTGGTATGATAGGTTAAGTAATTTTCTTTGCGAACATGGCTTCGAAAAAGGTAAAGTTGATACTACTCTTTTTATCAAAAGAATTAACCATCATACTATCTTAGTGCAAATTTATGTAGATGACATCATATTTGGATCCACAAATGAATCTTTATGTGAATAATTCTCAACAATCATGCAAGGAGAATTTGAAATGTCCATGATGGGTAAGTTGAACTACTTCCTTGGGTTGCAAATTAAACAAACAAAGAATGGGATATTCATCAATCAATCTAAGTATTGCAAAGAGCTTCTCAAAATATTTGACATGGATACTTGCAAAGATATAGCAACTCCAATGGGATCTAGCACATATCTTGATCATGAAGAATCCGAAATTCCAATTAATATCACTAAATATCAAGGTATGATTGATTCTTTATTATATCAAATGGCTAATCAACTTGATATTATGTTTAGTGTATGTTTATGTGCACGATTTCAAGCTTGTCCAAAGGAATCTCATCTCACTATGGTGAAGAGAATAATGAAGTATCTCAAAGGAACATCCAATGTCGGAAGAGATCTTGGTATTTTAAGCGAAAATGATATTAAATCAAGTCAAGACTCTTGAAAGTTCCATCTGAATAAAGTCATAACATCTCATAAAGAATCATAAGGTACATGTATTTTTCTTTATTAAAATTAATTTATAAGTAAGATCTTTATTTACATGATTGTATTTTCATTATTTGGTCTCATTGATTTTATGATGTTATTATATGTGTTATATTGTTTGTGTTTATCATTTATGTATACTTTCAAATATTCTTTCACATATTCTTTTCCCTTCTTTTTGATAATGCTAAAGGGGGAGAAGAAACCATATATTTTTTGCATGCATGTACACTAATATTTTTTAGGAAAAATCAAAGAAAGCATGGATTGTCAAATTTAGGGGGAGTTTCTCTCAAATATATGGACATTAAATTAAAGGGGAGTATTCTTATGATCTCAAGCATATATAAAGACTTTAATATCATGTCCATGATTCAACAAATTATATCTCTCAAGACTTCATAATTTTCATGGTTGTCATCATTAAAAAGGGGGAGAATGTGAAAACAAGCTTCCAATGTGTTTTGATGAAGACAAGCCCATTGATGAAGACAAGCTCAACAATGATATGATCAAAGAAGGAAAAAGAAGAAATGCATATGACTTGACTACACTTGCAATATTGAATTGATCAAACTTTTAGGTATATGAAATTCTTGACTAAAACATTCTTAGTGCTCAAAAATTTATTATCTTGCATTGAAAAAATTATTTTTCATGTTTGAACCATATTAAATCACTTTCAAATATAATCTATTGACTTGGATAAATCAATATAAGTTGCATAAGATTGGTTCAAATACTTAGACAATTTTTCAATTTTTTAATTTTTTCAAACATTCTGTTTTGGTAAATTATGGCGTTTAAAACCGTCGTAACAGCACCAAAAAAAACCCACCACTATTCGCACCGGTCTGAAACAGTATTTGAAATTTAAAATTTGAGAAATGTTGCAAACTTGTTAAGTCAAGTATCCGTTTAACCGACTTAACAAGTACTATAGCATAATTAAAAAATGCTTTGTTTGAATGCACCTTTTCATCATATCTTTTCATAGTATCCCTTACATCATTTCTCTTATTAAATTTCAGAATTTCTCTAACCATTACCATGACTTTTAAATGGTTGCTTTCATCACTATAAATTCATTTCAAATTTTCATTTTTCACTCACCTCTTTCTTATAAATATTAAAATCTCTCTACATTTATTTTCTACACAACTTTCATACTTAGATATTTTTTTTTGAAATACATTTTTACATTATTATCATAAAAGTATCTTGAGCACTTAGAGAGAATTTGTCTTGAATCTTCATACTTGAAAGAGAATAAGGCTTTCTTATAAGTCTTAAAGAATTTTACAAACTTCATTTATTTAAATCTATTGTAATTATTACAAGTTCCTTAGTATCAAGGATTATTTGGTACTAGGATGGATCTATAGGAACGTGGATTATATCTTCTTGTGATTGTTAAAAATAAATGTGTTGTAACTCCAAGAGGATTGTTCTTGGTGTTTTTGTTAATGTCTGTATAGGAAGACTATGATAGTCTTATATAAGTCCTAACAATAGTAAAATCTCTTTCATGTTGAAAGAAGACTGGAGTACTCTCGGACTGTAAGGGGAACCAGGATATTTCTCAGTGTTCTTTATCTTTCCGCACTTTATCATTTTCATCACTTAGAATCTAAATCGAAAAAATAAGAAGACATAAGTTAAAACCGAAAATTTTTTAAAGTACCTAATTCACCCCCCCCCCCCCCTCTTAAGTGCATATTCTACTTACACCGAAGTATAGTGGTATGTCATCAAATGGTCGCGTCTGACAGTGATCCACGTAGGAGTTGAAGTGGATGTCCTCAACAACCAAGCGATCAAGATAGACTCTGAAAGGCTCGACCGCTTGGTTCCCTTTCAGCGGGATAAAAGCAAAGGCACGGGGCATCTCCTCAGTGTACTTATCCCAGCACGACTAGCCAACGTGCGCGGGAACTACTGGAGGATCCAAGCCAGAAATAAAGATAAAAAAGCATTCAGGGATCGAGAATTATCGCAAATATGAAATGAAAAAGATAAAAAAAAACAATCAAGGATAAAAAATTATTACCACCAGTAGGGTCGTGCTGCCTGTGGTCTGCCTCGTCGTCCACCGACATCCATTTCTCAGCTTCGAATACAAATAAGCCAGGCAAGCCGCCCCCAGTTGTACTCATGGACCTGTGTGAGATCCAAGAAGTACCAGAGGTATATAACATCAGTGTAGGTGGCACTCGTGTCCACAAAAATCACAGTGCCAACTAAAAATAGAAAATAACACCTCAAAACATGACTCTTGTGGATCTTTACCTCCTGGGCATCGCCATCAGCATGCATTGCAGCAACGAGCGCCTCATCAAATCTCTCATTCAAGAAAGAAAACCTAACATGAGCACCCCTAGTCCTATCCACCTCCCTTAGCGCTTTCACTGGATCAACCCCCAGATGCTCCACCATTATATCGATTGCCTCGTCTTTGGTCATCCTACCATGATGGAGAAATCTCCCTCTGATTGGTATATACAACAAACATGAGACATTGTCTAGTGTAATCAACATCTCACAGTGCGGGAGACGAAAGGAATAGGTCTCAGAGTGCCATCACTCCACGAATGCTCCAATCGTCTCATGGTTGACCAAAGTGTAATCGGTCAAGCATAGGTCACTCAACCCAGAAGCGGTGAGAACCGACTGAAACCACTCTGCATCAGGCTGATGCAATGCTAAAATCTTTCGTCAATGGTTCTGAAACTTCTGGGGATCACGTACCTGAGAATTTCCAAAAATAATCAATGTCAGCAAGAATCAATGTTAGAAATAATCAATGTCAACAATTTAAATTAATGTAAAAAAATATAGTAACAATGTGACTAATGTTACCTCTCCGTCCCAGATATGTCTGGCACTGTGGTCTAGGTACAAAAGAAGTAGGGATATATCAGATGGACCCCCTCCGAAAGCCTCTGGCTCGGCATCAGCAACATTACCCTCCGGAGGTGGAACAGATGCATCCCGATTAGTAGGTGCGACCAGGTCAATAGGAGGTGGTATCACATCAACAAGAGGTGGCATAAGTGCATCCCGCCGCCTGCGGGAGGATGAAGGAAGTGACGCATCAGCTGATGTATCTTGTGGTCTGCAGGAAGAAGATGAAGAAGGTGGAGTGGGCTGAGACGTAGATGGAGTGGCCTAAGATGTAGTTGGAGTGGTCTGAGATGTAGATGGAGTGGCCTGAGGTGAAGGCTGAACCACAGGAGTGGACTGTACACCAGCATTCAATGCCTCTCCCTGACCAGAGGTGCCTGCTACAGCCGAACCTGGCTGGCTCCGCTCTTGTCTAACGATTGCGATCTGGGCAACCCGTTCATGCCTCAATCGGTCGGCTCTGTCAGCCATTATGCCTGCAAGATATAATATAATTAATCGTGCAATGAGTTTACGAAATAAGAAAAATTATAAAACAAAAAGAAAAAATACATACTGAGAAATTCTGGCAATACATCTCTGGAAACATTCAATGTCTCTTGTACACTGGGTGATTCTGGAGATACAACTACGTAAACATTCTGCATATGTATCTCTGGAATCACCTAGAGTCATGAAACATTGAATGTTTGCGGAGATGTATCTCTGGAATATTCTGCAACTCAGAGGTCGCGCCAATGGCGTCCTCTGCCCCTCAGAATCACAAATTTGAAGCCCTGCTCGTTCATTTAAGCCAATAAACAATGCATGTAGTTATTCTAAACTATGTTTCAACTGATTTCTAAACATTTCGACACCTAACAATGGATTCTAACCCGTTTACAACAAAACTCGAATATTTATCGGAAACTCGAAAAACTTACCCAGATTATATGATTCGGAAGATGTTGAATGATGCACTGGATGCAACTTGATGATTACTTGAGCCTCAGACGGAAGAAATCAAATTTGGTGAAGTTTGGGAAATTTGGGAATGAGAGAGATGAAGAGGTTTGTGTTGTGAATAGAAATGAAAAAGTGTGGGAAGAGAAGTGTCTGACGCGACAATATGCTCCAAATTGTTCCAGAGATATATCTCTGGAACATTTCAACGTTCAATTGATCTTGGTGTGTCTGAAGATATATCCCCGGAATATCTTAACGTTTAGTTAAAATATGGTGCGTCCAAAGATATATCTCCGGAAACTAGGGTCATTATAGAAAATCTGCATGATGTCTAAAAAATACATAGGATGCTTTAAGAAATCCTCAAAATTGAATGAACTGAAGATAAGAAATATGTTTTCGTTTTGGCCCATACCATGTGAAATGATCCAGACCCAGTCCTTTATAATTGGGCCGGTCGAATTTGGTTTTCGATGGCTCAAACCCATGTAGAACCAGTAACGCTCAAACCGATAACTCGAAAAACCGGTTAACCCGAACCATACCTTCACAGACCTTATAGATAGGTCGGATTGGACCGGTTACAAAAAATTTGTCCAACCCTACCAAACATTACATTCTACATTCTCAAAAATGATATTTGTATAATACACCACTTTAGAATTCTAAAATGATTCTTATAATGGAGTAGAATATTACACATTGTAGCTAAGATTTTTATTATGAGAATTTCGTCATATAATTTTGAGTGAAAAGTATTAAAGTCAACAATTTAAGGTTTGGTTGAACGAATTTTAATTTTAGTTATTAAAATTATTTTGTAAACTAATTTTTAAAAAATAGTTTTAAAGAAAAAAATTGATAATCTTAATTTTAAAAATTATTTTAAAATTGCACAATATTTATTTTTTCCTCTTACTAAATAAATTTTATTATTTTTAAGTTTCAAAATTAAAAAATAATCTTACAAAATATCAAATATGTCTTTAGAATGCAATTTAGGCTCTATTTGGTAAATAATATTTTTGACCTAATAACTTATAGCTTATAAGCTTATATGACAATTTAGATATGTTTGATAACAGTCTTTTTATCATGAGCTTATAGCATATTTGACTAGCTTATAACTTATTTTTCAGTTATAGCTTATTATATTTTCTTCAATTTTTATTCTTATTATTTAAACAAAAATCTTATTTTATCCTTTATAATTTATTTTAACTTAAAATGAAATAAATATGTATTAAATGTCTTTTATGTTATTTTACCTTGTTAATTAAACCGTTAATTTTACAACACTTTAATTAATTTATAAATTATCAATAATCAATTATAAATCATCAATCATCATTCATAAACTATAAGTTAACTTAGGATATGGATCATCTCCTGCCGTTCTCTCCTAATGTCTCTGTTGGCCTCATCACAACCGTTCATCCACATTTAATCTCTCTTTTCAAAAATTGCATCTATTAGTGAGTTGTTTTTGATAAACTTTTAGTCATTGAATAAGCACATGAAAAAAGGCTGGACATAAAGAGTAGAAGGTGATCCATTTCCGTTAAACTCATCAATCAACCATTATTTTTACTAAACAGAGTCTTAATTCAATAATTCAGTACTCTCTTCTATTTTCAAATTACTATTACAAAATCAATAAATTATATATTAACATAAATAAAATTTTGCTTTTGTAACATAAATAAGATTGACCTACAATAATAAACCTTTTATGAGGTTGAAAAGGCCATTAATTCAACAACTTTTTTTTAAAGAAATCTACACAATGGCCGTGGTACAAACAATGAAAACATAGTTAATGGCACGTGGAGACATCAATATAGATTTTTTAAGTTGATTAACCTCATGTAATAATAATATGGGGGCCCATGTGTAGATTAGGTGGGTGCGCACCTCATTGTTTCTTTGGGTCATTCCGGTGGCAGTGGGGTTGTTGTTTGAGTTTTTTAATTATAATTAAACATAACTTTTTCAACAACGCTCTAATATCCATATTTTCTGATTAAAGTATGAACTTGAAAATGAAAAAAGTTACCACAATTCATTCAAAAAGGCAAGGAATAATACTTGTCACATGTTATTATCATTCACTTGGATTTTGACATGGATGGATTGGTCTATTGTAAATCATACACATAGACACAAATTAATAAATGTCACCCTAATATTAGCATCATACATAACAAAAACAAATGAAGTTGGTGATGTTAAGTTTTTTATTGGTTAAATTTAACATCATTTATGAATAAATAAATAATAGATATATAAAAAAAAACTTATATAAACATGTGTATTTCCATTTCACAAAATATGAGTGGTTAAATCTAATATCACATAATAATATTTTTTTTAGATTTAACATCTCTCGCATTCCTCTTTTATAGTCCTAAAGTATTAGGTTTGATGTAGAGCTATTAAAATGAGTTAGTTTATATGGATTGATTTGTTAAACTTGAAAAATTATAGGGTTTGAAGTTAAGGGTTAGATTAACTTTTTACTTAATTAACCATCAGATTAGATTCAATTCAAATAATATGATTTGGAGAAAGTTAAAAAAACTTACTTTTGAAATAAGTTGATCCTCATATATATATATGAATTTAACGTCTCTCCTCCCTCCTAAAATATTGGACATTCGTTGATGCTCTCGCTTTTTTCAAATTCTTTAACAAATAGTATTAAATTTATGGTTTGATTTGGCGGAAAAACTCTTATTAATATCTAAAATTTTTTTTATAAAAATGTGACCACATCTTCTTTTCTAGTGGTTCTAAAACAATCAAGTAGGATGTAAATTCGCATTATCCAATTTATTTGTATTGAAAAATAAAATAAAAAATCAATTATTGAAAAAAATACTCAAATCTTTAATTAAATTGACTAACAATCCTCAACTAGGAATGAGAATAAAAGATCAGTCTATATGAATCAATAGTCTAATTTATGTAAAGTCTGAAATAGGCTAATCTATTTAACAAAAGGTATATTTAAACTTTTTAAAATTTTATTTAATTAAATATATCAAATTATTGAAAAAAAAAACTTTTGAAATATGACCGAAATATTATAAAAAAAACATCTAATCCCTAAATCAAACACAAATCTTAAAAACTTAGATCATCCTTCTCAAAATATGACTGAATTTATTTCTACCTCTAGAATTAACATGTATTTATTTTCACCCAGCCCCTATTTAAAAAAATATTTTTTTATAATATTAATGTATCAATTTTATGTTAATATTTTCTTCACTATCAATTTATAAACATACTTAAAAAAATTAAAATATACTTATTCCACTTTGTATAATAAACTAGAGAAGGAAAAAAAAGTGATCAATATCTCAACTCTATCTTACATTTATTCCATTCTAGTCATACCTAATCTAACCCATACTAAAATAAATACTACATTTCATTACTTCACGTCATAAATAAATTTATATTTTTTTTAAGAAAACAAATAAAATAATCCAAATAATTGCACCAATAATAGAATAATACTAGTAAATAAACTAGTACTACATCCTAAAATATCAATGGAGGATAAATAAAAATTAAAATAAAATAATAGCACGTTTCACTCTCTCTCTCTCACATACACGCTTCATCTCCGATTCACCCTAACCAACCATTTCTCTCTCCGACGCTATGATTCTTCTCTGAATATTGAACACACCGAGACTCCGAATCCAAATCCGAATCCGGATCCTAATCCGGGTCGGGTAAAGCGGTTAACCGAAGCAACAGAGTCATGATGAAGTTCACGTTCCACCTTCCACCAATTTCTTGAACGAAACTTCACTCCATCAAAAACCATCACCTTTTCACGAACACCACCACCAACAACAACAACAACAAGAAAAAATCATTATATATAAAACTAATCAACCATGATGGAAGTGCTTCAATTCCCTTCACCTTCAAGCTGTTCATCAAGTCCATGTGTTCGTCTCACCTCCAATGATGCTTCACACCAAACTTCCCTTCTCAACAACGATGAAACCGAAACTGTTATTCACCGTTTTCAGATTCAACAGCAACAGCAACAGCGGCAGCAACAGAATCAAGAGAAGGATAGAGAAAGAGATCAGCTTTCTATTTTGACTCTTTTGATTGCTACTTTTAGAAAATCTTTGATTGGTTGTAGCACCACTGGTTCGGATATTGCGTCTTCGATGGAAATTGGGTGGCCTTCGAATGTTAGACATGTTGCTCATGTTACTTTTGATCGGTTTCATGGTTTTCTTGGGTTGCCTGTTGAGTTTGAACCGGAAGTTCCAAGAAGACCTCCAAGTGCTAGGTTTGTTTGTTTCTTCTGTTTAACCTAATTAGGGCATTTTCTTGGAAATCTATTGTGCACAATTTGTGTTTTTTAGTTTTGTGTCATCAAATTAGCTTGTGTGATGTTGGAATTTAAAATTTATGGTCAAATTCTTAATTAATTGCATTTGGGAGATCTCTTTCTATTTTGAGATTTCAGTTTTTAGGGTTTATGTATGCTGATTATGGTTTTATAATATTGTAGACAATGGGTTAATGTTTGGTTTTTTTCCACTTTTTGTCTTTTGGTTTTATCATATTAAGCTTAAAGTTGCTTAGGAGATGGAATTGAAGGTTCTCTATGGCATATGATTCAATTTTTTTGGATAAATGGAGTAACTTTAATCCTTATGATTTGTCTATTTGTTAATTAGTTTCCTGAGGTGGGTTTGGTTCATTGTAACTAGTATAAGATATGAGAAAAATGAGAGGAGAGTAATATCATTAGTGTAGATGCTTTCTTCCATATTTGTTAATCAAGCCAAAGATGCCTTTTAGTTCCTTGTTGGTTATGTTGTTGGTTTTGTTTTATTTGAAATTTGGGGCATTTCATCAATGGTGTTGGATTTATCATTGCAAAACAATTGATTATTTCATGCAACTGTGATGGTGTGTAATGATATACAACGCGATGTTATTTTTTGCATTTGTGAGCATATAGCCCTTGTTGATACAAATAGACAAAATATTACTTGCACGCCGTATCTATTTTTTCATCAGTTTTTTTTTTTGGCAGTATTCTCTCTTCTATATCTGACTCAAACATGATTGGTGAATGCATTTTGAATGTTGATATATTTTCATTTATTGTGCACAGCACAAGTGTTTTTGGTGTTTCAACAGAATCTATGCAGCTTTCGTTCGATGCCAGAGGAAATAGTGTGCCTACAATACTTCTGTTAATGCAAAGACATCTGTATGCACAAGGAGGCCTTCAGGTATTTGAACTTACATATACCAGAAACCTTTTGTATGACTTGTTTAATTTCAATAGTCTTGAATCTTAAAATTGAACTATTACACGTATACATCTAGGCTGAAGGAATCTTCAGAATTAATGCTGAAAATAGTCAAGAGGAGTTTGTGAGGGAACAATTGAACAGAGGAGTGGTACCGAATGGCATTGATGTGCACTGCTTGGCAGGTCTTATAAAGGTATTGCTAAGTTTTTTCCTTCTATATATTCATCCCTCTTTCCCCTTTTAAATGTTTAGAGTTTTATATGGAAGGAAATTAGGCTCTCGGGTTGTTGGGATTTGGTCCTAACGTCAATTTGAACGTTGTATAGGAATTCAAATGGTTAAATATGTTTAGTCCCTATGAAATTTTCATTCTTTTTTAGTTCCTATATTCACTTTGTAGTCAGTAAAAATTATAAAACTACATGCTTTTTAGCCTCTCTTTAAGAACTAGAAAAGAAAATCGAGATAATTATTATAGGAATTAAAAACAAATTTAACCCTAGATATAATGTGAACTAATCTTAATTTTTGTTTCTCACTTTGGAGCATTATGGTGAAAGCATTAAAGCAGCCGCTAATGTGCTATAACTCAACAAGGCAGCTATATTAAAAGGGATTATTTAATTAATTTTGATATACTTGGGAACCTTTGTAGGCTTGGTTCAGAGAACTTCCAACAGGTATATTGGACCCTCTTTCACCAGAGCAGGTGATGCAGTCCCAATCAGAAGAAGAATGTGCTCAGCTTGTTAGGCTTCTTCCTCCGACTGAAGCTGCCCTCCTAGATTGGGCAGTCAACCTAATGGCAGATGTTGCTCAACTGGAACATTTGAACAAGATGAACGCCCGTAATGTTGCAATGGTTTTTGCACCAAACATGACTCATGTAAGTCAAAATCATGCTCCCTTGTATGTTTAGTATACAGTTCTTCTCTTGGTTGCCTTTTTGTGTATGAACTTCAAAGACTGGAACAGCTATTTGTTTATGGTTATATTAATACAGAAATCAAACCTTTTTAATGAATTTTTCTTACCTTATCAGTTTTTCTCCCCTTAACAAGAATTTTTTAGGTTTTTAAAGAGCTGCGAAAATATACTGGTGTAAAATGGGAAGTAGTTTAAAGATTTTAATTTTTGAAAAGAGTATTTTATATTTTTTCTGAGACTTTTTTCTTTAGGCATCTTAGCAGCTTATGTTGGATTATGTTAACCAAGTATAGAATAAGGTTATCTAATTTTTTTCTTTTGGTTATTCTTTGCCTATAAATCTACAACCATCGGTGTAAAATTCGAGCTTGACACATCTTTTCAGCTTAATTATAATATCGAGATTTCCTTTTATTCATAGATCTCAAGCCCTAATTAGAGTAGTACTTGTCCCTAGACATGTAGTCTAGGTTTATTTTATTGTTCTACTCTCCATACTCCATGTGGAGCAATGCACATCCTATAGATGGTTGAATGCTACTTTGGAATCACATGATATGTTTCAAATCTACGGAGTGATTATATGATTATTGTTTTTATTCTGATGAACATTTATAAATTTTTCGGCTTAGTGCTATAAATTTAACTGTGATTTCTGGTATTTTTAAAATCTATTCAAATTGGTTGTGCAAAATTATATTATCAGACAAAATTGAGGGTAAGATATGTTTCAATAACATAATTACTTATTGACTCTGGTGTGTGCTTCATTAAACTTGTTTCTTATCTGATGATAAGCCAAACTAGAGTATTGGTTTGAGCCTTTGAGGTTATGATTAATCTTTGCTCCAATGACAGCATTTTTTACATGTTTACTGCAGATGGTAGATCCTTTGACTGCTCTGATGTATGCAGTACAAGTCATGAATTTCCTCAAGACTCTAGTAGTGATGACACTAAAAGAAAGAGAGGAGTCAATCACAAAGTTAAACCCCGTTTCAAACCTAAATTCCTTTGATGATGACGGGCATCAGAATGATTCACAAGTGCTTTTCAAGGATGACAGTGAATATGGAAACAATTTTAGCGACGAAGACACAGTATTTGTCACCGCCGAACCTTCGCATCAAAGCCCTACACATCTTTTCAAAGATGGCTGTGAAACTGAAAGCGGATCCAAAAGTCTAGCAACATCTGCCGAAAGTTTTATTTCGAGTGGAAATAGGTTGCTTATTGACAGTTGTCCTTGCGGTGTTGTCTCTCAAATTTGCTCTCTGGCAATGGGGGATCAAGCAAAAATTTGTAACAACAAAAGCCTTCAGTTGAATACTTCTGATACAGACAAGTGTTCAGCAGGAGCTGTGGAGAAGAGCAGGGGAATTGCACTTATTGGACGTATAAATTCAAGATCTGAGTTGGCCGATTCTTGGCGTTGAACGCAAAAAGTCGTTCTTTTTATCTTGCCGTCGATGGACGAGATGGATGGCAGAAGAAAAATGGTACTCCAATAAAATTTTCTGCATTTGCAGTTGCATGATTGCTGATGGAGTCATTGCATAAGGTCCTTGTGGAAAGGAAATGAAATGGACAGGATGACAAGTTGTGTAAAGAGGTCTGTGATTGTTGCCACGTTTTCGAAATGTCTATTAGTGATCTGTTGTGTGTTATTTCTGTTATGATTTTGGGGGAAGATTCTTCACCACGTTCTTGGTTCTATTTCATTAACCATGCAGACTTGTAACATATGTTTTTCGGGTTCTTGAAATGTAGAGTTTGATGAATTTGGAGAATTGCTACTTTCTCCAAAGTGCATGGTATTTATTCGGATGTTGTGTTTATCTTTTGACTAATTCAAGTTAAGTAACCATGATTTTTATTCCCATGAACCAAGTTTTTGTCAAAGAAATAAACCGCAGTTTAAGAAATATCATTATTTTTCATAATATTAGAAGAAAAAAAAGACTCATTAATATTTTTACTCATACTCTCTTTGTTCTATGGTAATTATCACATTTAATTATTTTCCATAAATTAAACAATGATAATTCAAAGAATAATAATTGTAAATTTACTAATTTAATATTTTTAACTATTAGTGTATTTTTGCTGTCATAAAAAATTATTAGTGAAATCTTACTATAATAAATAAGAAGTGGTAAATAATAATTTAAGAGTGAAGTTTTCTTTGACAGAAGAGCGATGTAGGTTATATTACATAAAAATCAAATGTTAAATTGTCTTTTGTAACAACTATATTTTCCAAATGTAATAACTGTTATAGAACAACTTATTCTAATTTGAATAAGATATATTTATTTGAATAAGATATATTGTGAAGGCAACTTTTAAGATATATTTAGTTGAATTCTTTGACAGAAGAGTGATGTAAGTTATATTACATAAAAAATCAAATGTTAAATTGTCTTTTGTAACAACTATATTTTCCAAATGTAACAACTGTTATAGAACGACTTATTCTAATTTGAATAAGATATATTTATTTGAATAAGATATATTGTGAAGGCAACTTTTAAGCTAGTGAACTATTAACATCATCGTGGTGGAATATTGTTGGGCATTTCTTAATGCACCATCCAAGTTTCTTAGGCACCACGTGAAATTATTTTTTTGCCCCTATATTCCGGATGTGCACATCCAGACGCACCAAACTTTTAAAAAACGCTGAAATGTTCCGGATATGCATATCCGGAAATAATTCTGATGTGCACATCCGGAAGTATTTCTTATTACTTCGCGTCAGACGTTCTTCCCCCTCATTATTCACCTTTCCATTTCCACTCCTTCTCAAACTCTCTCAAACTCTCAAATTTTCAATCACCACAAATCTCGATTTTTTCCACTCGAGTTCGGCGCAGAGCAACTACTACAACGATCAACACACTCCAAATCCTCCGTATCACATTTTAATCTGTAAGTTTTCAAATTTTAGAGTTTCGGAGTAATTTTCGAGTAATCGATTTAGAGTAGATATTTAGGTGTAGAAATTGTTAGGTTGTATGAATAACATAGGTTAGAGACAATGTAGGTCACTTTTACTGCTTCAAACGGACGATCAGGGCATAAAATTGCCCTTTTGGTTGTTACAGTGGCCATGAGTGCCGTTTTTAAACTTCAAAATACGTACCGGATGTACAGATCCGGAAACATTGAAACGTTTAGTGTTTCCAGATGTGCACATCCGGAAATACCCAACGTTTAAAATTCTGAGTCCTTCCGGATGTGCACATCCGGAAGACTTTTTTTTTTTCTTTTCCTTTTTTAATTTTGTTTGTTTTTGTTTAATTATTTTTAAACAAAATTTAATTTATTTATTATGCTTTGCAGATTACATGGCTGGCAGAGACGATCGTACCATACATGGACGGACAGCTCAACACGCATCTGTCCGACGTGAGCAGATGCAGTCTACAGCCCAGGCTTCCGACGCAGAGGGAGTTGGGGTAGCCCCTACAGCTGAGGGACATCCTACACCACAGGTTCAGGCCACTTCCACATCACAGGTTCAGGCCACTCCTTCGTCAGCCGCCGATTCTACATCTCGGAGGCGTCGGGATTCTACTGCTAGTTCATCAGGGTCCCAGTCCGCACGCAGGCGTCGTCGGGAGACTCCAACTCCATCAGCTGCTCCTCCTCGTTCCCCTGTTCCTGTTCCTGTTCCAGAGGGTGATCACCCAGCACATGAGGGTGTTGACGTTGATGACGATTTCGATGAGCTGGGCGGTTACCCTGGGGGACCGTCTGATATGTCTCTACTAGTGGGGTACTCTGAGCATACTGCCAGATTTGTCTGGCTAGGACAGGTAACCTTTCTCGGTTTATTTATAGAATTGTATTCGTTGAAAATATGTTCATTTGTAACATTGTTTTATTTGGAAATTTTCAGGATAAGGATTCACAGAAGTTCTATAACCATAGGGGCAAGGTTATGAACACGATTGAGATGCTGCCTACAGTTGAGTGGTTCACGTCTGCAGTTGCGGAGTCTGGTCTTGGAGGCCTGTCTAGGATTGGGTATTCCCAGATCCAGTACGGTATCCTGATGGAATTTGTTGAGAGATGGCACCCTGAGACATCCTCATTCCATCTACCGTACGGCGAGATCACGATCACGCTAGACGACATCTCGTGCCTCTTACATCTACCGATCACGGGTACCCTTCTGAGTCACGGTAGGATGACGAAGGCGGACGACATAGAGTTGTTGGTTACAGAGCTAGGGGCTAGCCCAGAGAATGCACATGCGGAGGTGCACCAGTTGAGGGGCGCACACGTCCGGTTCTCATTTTTGATGGATAGATTTACTGAGGCGCTTGTAGAGGCAGGACGGGCAGATGGTGATCCAGCTGAGGTGGCGATCCATAGGACGCGTGCCCTAAGGTGCTACTACTTGTTTTTCCTAGGCACGCAGGTGTTTGTGGACACCAGCGCCTATTATGTTGATATCGTCTACCTCAGGTACCTTTCGGATCAGACAGAGATCCATCGGTACAACTGGGGGGCTGCTGCGCTGGCATTCACCTATTCTAGGCTCTCTGATGGTTGCCGCTGGGCAGCCAAGACTGTGGCAGGCAGCTGTACGTTATACGTGGTAACAATCTAATATTCTAAGTGATTTTTTCATTTCTTTTCTTTCTGTATTCATTATAATGTTTGACACCCATGTTATGTTTTCCATTTCAGGCGTGGATTTTACAGCAATTTCCCTATATTACTGGTTGGGGGAGTGCCCAGGGGTACACTGAGGATATGCCACGTGCTGCTGCATTTGTCCTGCTCAGAGGGAACCAGGCGCTCGACCCCTTCAGAGTGTATCTAGATCGGATTGCTGCTGAGGACGTTTTGTATTGCCCCTATGCCGATCACCGTGTGACGCGCCCGTTCGATGAGGTTTGTTTGTTCTCAGGATGGCTGGCATGCAGTTCGACTGTTACTGCCCGATACCTGCCAGAGCGCGTCTTGCGTCAGTTCGGTTACACGCAGACGATACCCAGGATGCCTCATGAGTCTGCTCCTCTAGGCTTGACCCGCAGGCAGATAGATGACCTATATGCTGACTACCAGTCCCACTTGGTACCGGAGGAGGCTCGGGCGACCAGAGCGGAGACAGACTGGAGCGTTGCTACTGGGTACATCGTGTGGTTCTACACCGTCTCACACCCATGCATGGTGCCCACTGCTGAGGGATCGCCACCCAGACCTGCTCATCAGGAGATATTAGAGGAGCGGCAGTCTCAGCTGGACCACACTCAGGATGTCCTACCACGCTGTCGTGAGATAGAGCAAATAGCGCGGCAGGCCATTGCGGACGGTCACCTCCCTGAGGGCTCTGGTGCCAGACTTGTCGTGGACAGGATTATTGTGATTGCTCAGGGGGCACTTCAGTACCGCAGACATTGATCCAGGATGGCGGGTAGGGGCAGAGGAGCAGGGGAGCCAGGAGAGATCCTTCGCCATAAGCAGTAGCTTTTTGTTTGATGTATTATATTTATATTAGATGTATGCACTGTATTTTGACAGAGATTTATTATATATATATATATATATATATATATATATATCATTTTATTTTATATATGGATGTTGTCAAATGTATATTAAATTGCGACGATTTATTAACATATGCGACCAAGCAAAAAAACCGATTTAAAAAAAAATGTTCTGCCTTTTTTCCGGATCTGCGGATCAGGAAAGTTTCCGGATGTGCACATCCGGAAAGAATCAGCGTTTTTAAAAAAATTGGTGCGTCCGGATATGCACATCCGGAATCAGGGGGCAAAACCGAAAATTCAGATGGTGCCTAAGAAACAAGGGTGGTGTGATAAGAAATGCCCATATTGTTCTTCCTTTCATTAAAGAAGAATTTTTGAAAAAAAAAAGTTAGATTTTATTGTTACAAATTCTCAAATTCTTTCCTTTCCATTTTTTTGTTGTTGTAAGGTATAATCCCCTTTTTGGTGTAAGTTATGATTTTTTTTTTTAAATAAGTATCTTTTTAAAAAAAAATTTAAATAATCATCTTTTTCAAAAAATTTACCAAACAAGTCACTTTTCAAACAAATTTTTTTCGTTCCTATGCGCCACTGTCTGTGGCGCATGTTTGTGTGTCATGTCAATGGTAGTGGCGCAAGCATGTAAGCATTAACAGCATGCATCATTCTTCTATGTCCCATATGTTATATTATTTTTTTTATAAATAGGTCATTCCATCTCCACCATTTCGTACTTATCTTCTAATTCTCTCCTTAAAATTATATCATAAAAAAAAATACTAATTTGATTTATTCGACAGTAAAGTCTTCGATAAATATCCGACTTTGTGGAAGGGAATGACCTAGTTTGACACAACGAAAAATATACTAAGAAAGAAAAAATGGTCTCCGTAACAACACGCGTATTCGAACCGAAATGAATACAACAAACAAAATGGTGAGATTATGTAATTCATGCCGTCAGCTAGGATACATCCGTACAAACTGCCCCAATGTTAGAGTAAGCTCCACAACATGATTATTGAATCCATTTTTAGTCTTGCTTTTGATATGTAATTCGTTTTATGTAACCATTTAATTTCATGTTGAAAATAATGTTTCTTTCATAATGATTACAACTTTCGGTTACAACAATTAAAATAACAACACGAAAAAAATAAAACGACCAAACAACATATCTATGTTATTACAACCATCATGACAATATCATCTACATTGTGCATCATAATACGACGATCACTGTCAGTTTTAACTGACTCTCAGACACAATGTTCTTTATTATTGTTGAATATCATAACAAACTTGGTCTTTCCGGTTGATCAGAACCTGAGGCGGGCCAGAGACTTCGTCTTCGATGCTGGATTCCAAGGAGGAGGGGGCGTACCTGCAAGGCACTCCGATGCTAAAGTAAGGATCAGGATAAGAAAAGGCAAGTACAAAGTAAGTATGTCTTAGGATGATTTTTTGGATACCTGACCCTCTCAAAGGAGAGAGTATTTATAATGCCCCCAACACTTGGCCATTGGTCCCTATTTTCGGGGCGAGATATTCGCTCCCCAAAAATAGGTAACTTCCAGAAACTAGTCGTTAGGACGGGCAGAGATGCTCAGAACTAGTCGTTGCTACGAGTAAGAGCGTGGTTGCGGGCAAGAGCGTCGTGACCGATCCTGGATGGTTGAACCGTGCGTGACGGACAAAGATATGACGAAGGGCAGCTGATCCTAGGGGTCAGCTGGCCAGCCCTCCTCGGCTGTGGGGCAGAAGAAAAAATGTTTTCCATTGCCCTTAACTGGCAGGGCTTAGGCTATCAGGTCGCTCTGGGTGTAGAAGTGGATTGGGCCATGCCTAGCCATTGGGCCAGTCCGGAACAGGAGCCCCCCAAGTCGTTGCTCCTGAGCATAGGAGTGATGACTTAAGGGCAGCCTGTGGTCCCGAGGAGGAGCAAGTGTGGTTGACGCCCTTTACTGAGACGGGGTCGTTTTTTGGTGCTCGAGGGTACCTGTGCCCGAGGAACCTGAAACGTTGTCCTGCGTGCCCGGCAAACCGGGAGCCCAACGGTTGATGGGACTTGAAGAGATGAAGTGCCACACGTACATCGAGCCACGTGCCACAATTAATGCGTAATGATGACTATGCTAAGATTATAATGATGCCCCTATGCCGTGCATGCTCGTGCACGTGCTTCCGACTTGTCTATAAATAGAGGGAGTAAACGTTCATTTCCACTTTTCGCCTATCTCTCTCTCTCTCTCTCTCTTCTTCTACTGTTGTCGTTATTTCCGCCGTCCACCACCACAACACCGCCGCACGAGCAATGATCAGGCTTTGCCGGCTACCTTTTCTCTCTCTTCGACCACATAAGTTTCTAATCCTTCTTTATTTTACGCAAGTTTTAATCTTATTTTGCTTAGATTTGCATGCGGTTAGGACCAAAAACCGGGTAGATTAGGTGTGTTCCAAAGAATGTTGGTGTTTGGCGGTGGTTGAACCATTTTCTGCCGCTGGCGCCGTCGTCAGAGTGTTAGGAACTAGGGTTTTTTTGTTGATTTCGGTGCTGTAGCGACGACGAACGAGTTTGTCGCCGGTGGAACTTATGAAGTTTCCGGTGTACTCATGAGTTTTCCGGTGGATCTTCAACGGAATTCTGGGTAAAGTGTCGGGGAGGATCTCCCCGTAAGGGTTTAAGGGATTGCCATGAGAATCTACTCGCACCATTGTGGCGCTGTTTGAGTAAGGGCTTAGGTCGAGGACGTTGTCTCTGGGTCTTCGCGCGCCCTTTCACTTCTTTAGTGGTGGAAGGGTGGATTTGATTTTGCCATCGAATTCACTTTTATCCTCTCCTTTTCAGGTAAAGGAGATGTCTCACAATATCGAGGACGATGTTATGCTCGAGCGAGAGCTGTTCGATAAGAGCTCTTCAGAGGATAATAGTGTCGGCGAAATCGCCACTCCCAGGAGTACCAGGGAAGAGTGGATTGCCTCCGAGCCTCGAGAGCACGCCTCGCTCTTCGCCTTTCAAACTCAAGATGCCTTCACAATGGTGGGGATGAGGAATATTGGAGGGTCCATTTTCTCGGGGAGGACGAACAGATATGTTTGTCTTACGGCGAGCAGTTTCCCATGTACGAGTCCGTTTTCAAGGAGATTGGGCTGAGGTTTCCCTTCACAGATTTTCAAGTGGCGGTTTTTGGTCATCCGAACTCGATTGCCTTCATCAGGACATTTAAGGAGAGGTATTACATAGTGGAGCCCGTGTCGGAGAGGGCCAAAGACTCTTCGTTCCTCTGGGAGATTTTTACAGATGAGAATGGGGAGCCCTTTCGGGACGAGCAGGGCAAGATAAAGTGGCGTCGGGCGCTGAAATTCCATTTCTCCGGGAGCGAGGATCACTTCATCAGGGAAACCGAAGAGTATATAGCCAAGCCGTCCATGTTGGATGAGGATGATATGGCCAGCTATAACAAGCTGGTGGTTTTTGTTGATGGTTTCCGCCCTGCCTAGTGCGTGACCAAGGGCGGGGACATTATTTTTGAAGATGACGGGGGGCCTAAGGTGGAGGCTCGATATTTAAACACTAAGGAGTTCCTCGAATGCGGCACGCGTGATGAGGCTCTAGAACTTTTGGGTAGCTATTTTTATTTTTTAGCTTGTCTCGTGTTGTTGTTCTTCGTTTACTAACATGTGTCCGTTGTTTTGCAGGCAAGATCTCCACGGCCCAGGAACGTTTGATGAAAAGTGTTGCGGCCAAGCTCAAGCTGGGGAAGAAAGTTGGCAAAATCTACCTTGGCGAGCAGGTAGCTCCGCCCCTGACGAGAACGAGGACCTCTTCATCCGCAGCAGTTGTCGCCCAGACCTTCCCGATGCCGGTAACTTCAAGGCAAAAATGCTTCTGGATGGAGGACGTCCTCGACCTGACCGGCGAAGGAGAGAAGAGCAAGTACGAGCTACCCCCGTGCTTCCATAAGAGGGATTTCTTTGAAGGCTCATCCCTCGCACTCCATCGGGCGGAGTCCTTGGCGCTCGAGGAGCTTGATCGTCTGAGCAAGAGGACGCTGCTGGCCCAGGATGCCGCCGCCCTTATGAGGGTCTTGGGCATGACGGTGGTCTACACCGAGGAAGGGGCCCTTCAAGATTCGGAGCTGAAGAAGACCCAGGCCGCCAACGCTGTCTTGGAGGGGGAGCTGAAGGCTACGAAGGAGGCGGCGAAGAAATCTAAGGAAGAGTTGTTCAAGGTTACCGAGGAGTGGGATACCTTGGTTGCCGAGCAAAAAGCTGCTTAGGATGTAGTCGTCGCCTTGCAGGCTGTCGCGGCCCCTGCTGAGGATGAAAATGATGAGGTGAAGAGTTTGAAGACTCGAGCCGAGCTTGTTGCCCAAATCAATCAAGCCGGGGAAGATTGCCTGGGGGCTGCCGAGGAGGCTTTTAACAACGCGGTGGAGCAGCTGAAGGTTGCAAACCCCGAGGTTAAGCTGGCTACCGAGGGGATATGGTTCCTCCATAGCATGGTGGACGACCAAATCGTCATCCCAAATTTCCTCAGGATTGGCGAGGAGCACGACCAGCCTGCCCACGAGGAGTTGCAGCCTACTACTGAGTGATTTCTTATTTTGTATTTCCGGCCTGCATGTCGTACATTGTAATCTCTTTTGATGGGGGCTTGGCCCCTTTTTTACATAATCATTACAATCACGGTCCTTGTAGCCATTTTATCTTTTAATATTTATTTTCGGCCGTGGTGGTCGCTTATGTATTAGTTGTTTTAGATGTTTGCGCGTGCATGTTTTTACTTTGCTTAATTTCACTAAGTGTCATGCGTTGCTCGTCGTGAGTGCCCGTTGTATGGGTTATTTTTGTGAACTATTTTTCACTGTGTTTTGGGGTTTGCTCGACAAATTTTTGTTCGGCAGTGAGGGGAACTGGTCGAAAGGCCTGGGTAGTTTCCAGGCAAGAGAGCAGAGCTTAGGTCGCGCTCGTGGCCTGAGTTCGGCGACGTGAACTTACCATCGCGAGCTGGGCATTATACCTTTCGTAGTACAGTGGCGATGGCGGGCTCGATCGAGGAACCGCCGTCGGGCAGGGGTTTTGCTCGTTCCAAAGTAAAAGCCTGCCTTTATTGACTTTAGTATGCAGCGCTTGTACCAGGGTGTACACTTTTGGTCGGTACACTGTGTCTGTCATGTTGATGGAGCACACCGACAGTTGTGGCCTTAACTATAATATTGTTTTAACTTTTCGAAGTTCCATGGTCGGGTGAGTTCTTACCCATCGAGATGTTCTAGGTAGTAGGTCTCACTCTCCGTTTTTGCTCGAACACGATAGGGTCCTTCCCAGTTTGCGGCGAGTTTGCCTTCACGAGAATCTTTGTGATTTCTCCTTTGGACGAGACTGCCTACTTGGAAGTCTCGTCGTATGACTTTGGCGTTATGCCTGATTGCGATTTTTTTGTTTTAACGAGGCCTCGCGGAGGGCTTCTCCTGATCGGACCTCTTCGACGAGATCGAGCTCTTCCCTCAGCGCCTCGCTGTTCGCCTCCTCGTCTAGGGGAGCTTCAGTCCTCCTGGAGGGCACGTGTATTTCGATAAGGATTACCGCCCGGTCCCGTATGCTAACCGGAAAGGGATTTCCCCAGTTGAAGAGTGGGGCATAGTTCGGTAGCCCAGAGCACGTTGTGCAGCTCCTCGACCCACTGTTTTTTTATTTCATCCAGTCTTTATTTGAGACCTTGCAGGATTACCCTGTACGTCGCTTCGGCTTGCTCGTTTGTTTACAGGTGCTCGACGGACGCGAAGTGGTGTTTGGTGCCCAGTTTGGCGACGGATTCTTGGAACTTTTTGTCCGTGAACCGTGTCCCGCTGTCGGTGACGATTTCTTGGGGAATACCGAAGCGGACAAGAATGTTTCGCTTGTAGAAGTGAAGTATTTTTTGGGCCGTTATTTTGGCTAGAGCCTCTGTTTCTATCCACTTTGTAAAATAATTCGCGCCCACTATCAGGTATTTATTCTGATTTGATCCTACGTCGAACGGTCCTAGGATGTCCAGGCCCCACCATGCGAAGGGCCATGAGAAGGACATCGTTTTGAACTCGTTGGGCGGTGCCAGGTGCATGTCCTTGTGACGTGGAATTTCTCACGTTTTTTCACATGCTTCTTCGCGTCATGTTGCATGGTCGGCTAATAATATCCTGCTCGTAGAGCTTTCCTGGCGAGGGATCCTCCTCCGAGGTGCTGGGTATTGATTCCTTCGTGGATTTCGCGCAGGATGTGGACGACCATGTTTTCCTCGACGCATTTGAGGAGAGGAATGGAGAACCCTCACCGGTAAAGCTTATTTTCAACTAAGACATAGGAACAGGCTCTGCGCCTGACCACGCTGGCTTTCTTTGGGTCGGATGGTAGTTCATCCTTGGCAAGGTAGTTGTAGATTGGAGTCATCTAGCAGTCGGTGTCGCCAATGACGTTTACGTCGAGGGTTGGGGGAGTTCTCTCGGTGCTTGATCGAGGAAGTATCTCCTGGATGACAGATTTGTTTCCTCCTTGAAATTCTGGTATCAAACGTGTGATGTTAAGGTGTGATGTCACAACAACACACTCTGCACAATGGACAGCAATAACAGTAAAATAACACCAAGAATTGTTGACCCAGTTCGGTTACAACCAACCTACTCTGGGGGCTACCAAGCCAGGGATGGAATTCACTACTTGTAGATATAATTTACAGACTCAACAACCCGTTGACAATCTCCTAAACTTATACTCTACTAATGACTTCCTACCTAAGAAACCACTTAGGTATGAGAACACCACTCAATCCCTTACAAACACTCAAAGAACCCACTTTGAGCACCCTTGATCTTACTTCACAGATTCGATCAATTCAAACAACTCTCTTTGCTTCACGGCTTTAGAGAGGACAGAAACTTAACACCTATTCAAACCCTAGAATAGTGTAAATACAAGCACTTTAAACAAACTCTAGACACTAAGCCTTCTGCTCTTGATCTTCTGAATGTTTTCTGTACTTTTTCCTTTGGTCTTTGCGCTTTATATAGCTCCTGAATTGGGCTTGGACTTGTCACAATATTTGATCAGATTTGTTAATTAAAACTGAATCTTCAAAACAGATTTTATCCCCAAAATCTTTTTAAATCTTCAACCTTTTAATTCTCCAACAGATCTGCAATCAAATCTCCCATGTAACAGAAAATATCTATCCCAAGATATTCTCATCCAATGAGTTAACCACTCTCCATAATTCCAGCTAATACGCGTGCCCTAATAACATGTCCTGCTGTTATTAATTCTGCAGGTCTGATGTTACAACATCACCTGTGTGACATCAGACATCCATCTTCAGCATTTAACAACTTAACACAGCCCAGTGTTAAGACTTCAATGTTACAACATCAACACCTTGACATCAACATTGAATAAACTTTGTTTTACCAAAATTCTAGCCAATCCAGGAACTATCAATCTCCCCATTTGGCTAATTTTGGGTAAAACACTCTCTGCACTCTGCAAACAACTTCTGCACTCTGCACCTTCAGAGATTTTAGCAGCGGAATAATCTTCAATCAATTTGAAACTCATTAATCAGCAGCAGTTTGATAATCTTCAAAGTCTTCATCACTTGATCTGCTACAGCACCATCTTCATTATTGACAACAGCCAATTGGTGCTCCCCCTCAAAAACATGAACCAGCATCACAGCTTTTCAACTAAACACCTTTTAGCAGCATCTATCTCCCCCTTAATCTTTGCATCACATCAGCAGTATATGGCAATAATACTCTTGACTATCTAGGCTATTTTCTCCCCCTTTTTAGCCATAATTAGGCAAGCTTCTATAAACTATAGGCAGTATACCCTAGCTCTCATTGTTAGCCTCTCAGTTAGTAAACAGGCAAAACAAATCATAGAAGGAAACTAAAAACATAAACCGTGCATAAAACAACACAATATTCAAATTACAAACCAAGCACATTAAGTGCAAATACAGAAAATAAAGCTAACCCTACTAAAATAGAAGGCAATCATTAAAAGCTTGAATCTTCTGAGCTGAGATCAGCATCCTTCCTTGTGTTGACAGCTTCACCTTCCTTTGTTGCCAATTTCAGAGCCATGACAAGTCTTTCAAATTTTTGTTTCCTTTCAGTACTAACTCTTATGACTTCATCTAACTCCTTGCAAGCCTCCTCTAGTTCTGTAATCAACCCAGTCTTGGCTGGTGACTGTTGTAATGAAGTAACAAGGCAGGCTTCTTTTTGCACACTACATCTGAACGCTGTAGAATTCCAGGATGTTGAGATACGATAATCCCACAAATGAGAGAGGGAAAAGCAATGGGCATCTTTACAGCATTTGTAGCAGCATGCTTAATAGTATGATCATAGATGTAGGAGCCATAGTCAACTCTTTGTTTTGTCCCTACTGCATAAATTATCTTCCCCAATTCAACAGAAATTGTGGTCTTGTGACTAGTAGGAACCCAGTTGGCAATACCTATTCTGTGCAGAACCGCATATTTGACACTCAACACACTGGCTAACAGCTTTCCTTCTGCGGGCCAAACATCTACCTGGCCAGCAGTGATTTCTTTGCATATAACATTGTTGGAGGCTTCTAATTCTCCATAATCTTCCTCATTTCTTCCTAAGTAGGCATTGATCATCTCAGGAGAAAACCAGACACACTTACCCCTGAGGGTAACTCTTCTGAAAGTTCGGCTCTTACTGTCATTTATTGACTCAGGTATATTCACTATGAACTCCCTGACCAGTCTATCATAGTAATCAGCCAACCCTGACACAGTCCTTATGAGACCAGCAAGCTCAATTAGGTCAATCATTTCAGTAGATTCTAAGTCCTTTGCTACAACCTCTCTTTCCAGAGCTATTTTTCTTAGGCTCACACACTTCCACAAGGAGGCACTTCTGGCACTGTGAGATGAGGTGTTATCAGGCACTTGATTTGTAGCCGGGTTGATGTCTTGAGCATCACTCTCAGAATCTGCCTCCTCCCTTATTCTCCTCTTCTTGCCAGACCTGGCACCTTTGCTCCATGACTTGGGACAGTCTGTAGATGAAGTCATTTTCTTATCCTTCCCTCTTCTAATTCTATCATCATCAGATGAGTCCTCAATCTCTATAACCTCAACCTGCTCCTTCCTGTGGCTTTCATTCCTAGGGGATGATGTTCTGACATCAAGACTGACACCAGTGTCATCAGAATTTTCACCTTCAGCTTCTTGACTAAGGGCCTGGCTTTGAAGGTTTTTGCCCTCTCCTTGAGAGTCGACTTGTTCAGCAGGCATTTGCCTTAGAGGGACGGAAATCCCTTTCACCCGTATCCCCTTTTCAAGGATTTTGGTGGCAATCTGTTCCAAATGCATGTCTACATCAAACTTCTCCTCCACAGCTTGAGAGGATGATGACCTAGCTTCGGTTTGTTTACCGTGGTTGAGGGTTTAGGGTTACCTGACTCGGGAATGAGTTCTTCGGAAGAAACCCTAGTTCGTACCTGCTCAGAGTTCTTGGAACGGACGATCATCATTTCTTTGTGACAGACTAGGTTTGGAGAAGAACTTTCTATTCTGTTGAGATTTAGGGAGATGAAGCGTTGCGATGAGAATGCTTTGGTAAGTCTTGATGTAGTATCAATATAGTAAGGCGCCTGATTTTGAATACTCTTTAAAGACCAATTACTAATATTCTCCCTCCATAAGGACTTTCCTTTTAAACAAGAATTCACATCAGGACTCACTAACTCTGAGTTACCTTTCAGCATCCTGATGTCATAGTCTGATGTTATAACATCAACTTGAACCTCATTAGTTGAATTTTCTTCAAGAGAAATCCACTGATAGCAGTTGTCTTTGGTTCTGGCACCCTTCATAACAATCTAATTATGCTCATCAGAAACCACACACTCATGCTTAGTGTAGTTTACCTTGTACCCTTCATCACACAACTGGCTTATGCTGATCAAATTTGCACTTAAGCCATTGACAAACATAACCTTGTCAAGTTCAGGTCTACCATCACCTTGCACTTTCCCAACTCCTGCAACAACACCTTTTCCTCCATTGCCAAATATGACCTCATGAGAGGGACAAGGGCTAAGATCATCAAACATGGATCTACATCCAGACATGTGCTTGGAACACCCACTGTCAAAATACCATGTTCCTTCTTTATCACCCATGTGAGCCAATAAACACTTCACCTTCTCCTTAGGTACCCATTGTTTAACAACTTTGGGCCTATCCTCCCTCCATCTGTTTTGAGGCTGAGGGTATCCATGCAGCTTGTAGCAAGAGTACTGCATATGTCCAAACCTTCCACAGTAATAACATCTCACCCTTTCATCTCTGAATCTTCTGCCATGATGAGATTGCCTATGCTGCCATCCATGATGTGGTCTCCTTCTACCATAACTGCCCTGCCATCTATTCTGTTGATGTCTTCTCCCATAAGTCAGCTGAGAATGCTGTTTCCTAGATTGTCTCCCATGATGGTGAGGCTTTCTTCTTCCATATACATAAGGAACAACATTGGTGTATCCATAACCATACCCATACCAGTTGTCCTGATGTTGAGACATCTGATGAGACATGTGTTGTTTGAACTGAGCAGCTTGCATGCTCTCATGGTATTGTGGGGGCATATACTGACTAGCTCTTTGTGGCTGCTTTCTCTTCTGATAAGGACCAGTCTTCTTCTCAATCCTCTTAGGTTGTGAAACATCAGCTTTCTTAGGAGTAGGATCCTGCACCTTTGGCTGATGTTGAGACAATGGTTGAGACATCTCCACTTTGGTTCCTGAAGTGCTTGCTTCAGTAGATACTTTTCCCTTAACCACAAATCCTAATCCAGTCCTGTCTCCAGCTATCCTTTTCGTCTGAAGAATCTTGTCAAGAGTGTCTGTACCACTGTTCAGCATCCTAACAGACTTGGTCATTTGATCAAGATGAGCTCTTACTAGCACCACTTCATTTTCCAGATCAGCTTTTTCATTCTCAAGCTGAGCAATCTGTTTCTTGTGACACTTGTTCTCTTGACAAATCTCAGCACTTTTCAAACACATCTCCTAATAAGTAGATGCTAACTCCTCATAGGTTACTTCCCCATCACTAGAATCATCATCAGATTCAACAATTCCTGTCAAAGCTGTAACATGCTTTGCTGACTCGCCTTCACTTTCACTATCAGAGTCAGACCAGGAAACTGTCATGCCCTTCTTCTGCTTTTTCAAGAAGGTGGGACATTCTTTCTTGACATGTCCATACCCTTCACACTCAAAGCACTGCACTCCTTTATCTTGGGCAGTTTTCTCTTCATCCTTCTTGCTGGTGTCAGAAGTCATGTTCTTGACATTAGGCCTGGTGTTATTCATTCTCTTGAATACTTTGGTGAACTGTCTTCCCAACATTACTATGGCCTGTGATAGATCCTCCTGGGATTCAGATTTCTTCCCTTTCTCTTCTTCACCATTTGTCACCAGGGCTATACTCTTTGGCTTCTTTTCTGGTTCTTCCTCATTCAACCCAAGCTCAAAGGTTTGAAGAGATCCAATGAGCTCATCAACTCTCATCTTGCTGATGTCTTGTGATTCTTCAATGGCAGTAACCTTCATCTTATACTTCTTAGGGAGGGACCTAAGGATCTTCCTCACAAGCTTTTCATCTGACATCCTCTCTCCAAGGGCACTAGATGCATTGGCCAGCTCAAGAACACTCATGTGGAAATCATGAATAGTTTCATCTTCCTTCATCTTCAGGCTTTCAAACTTTGATGTTAAAATCTGAAGTCTTGACATCTTGACTCTAGATGTTCCTTCATGAGTAGCCTGCAAGATATCCCATGCTTCCTTAGCAACTTCACAGGTATTAATTAACCTGAAGATGTTCTTATCCACTCCATTGAAGATAGCATTCAGAGCTTTGGAATTTCCAAGGGCAAGCTCATCTTCCTCCTTGGTCCACTCTTCTTCAGGCTTTGGCTTAGAGGTGCCTTCTTTATCTTTGCCAGAATCATCCTTCTCACACATAACATGAGCTTTCCATTCTTTAATAACAGCCTTCCAAGCCCTACTGTCCAAGGATTTTAAGAAGGTGGTCATCCTTGGCTTCCAATAGTCATAATTGGATCCATCCAAAATAGGGGGTCTGTTGACGAATCCTCCAACTTCTTTGTCCATCTTTACACCAGAAAGTAACTTTCCTAGATCTCACCCAGAGACAGACAGGATGTCTGCTCTGATACCAATTGAAATTCTGGTATCAGACGTGTGATGTTAAGGTGTGATGTCACAACAACACACTCTGCACAATGGACAGCAATAACAGTAAAATAACACCAAGAATTATTGACCCAGTTCGGTTACAACCAACCTACTCTGGGGGCTACCAAGCCAGGGATGGAATTCACTACTTGTAGATATAATTTACAGACTCAACAACCCGTTGACAATCTCCTAAACTTATACTCTACTAATGACTTCCTACCTAAGAAACCACTTAGGTATGAGAACACCACTCAATCCCTTACAAACACTCAAAGAACCCACTTTGAGCACCCTTGATCTTACTTCACAGTTTCGATCAATTCAAACAACTCTCTTTGCTTCACAGCTTTAGAGAGGACATAAACTTAACACCTATTCAAACCCTAGAATAGTGTAAATACAAGCACTTTAAACAAACTCTAGACACTAAGCCTTCTGCTCTTGATCTTCTGAATGTTTTCTGTACTTTTTCCTTTGGTCTTGTGCGCTTTATATAGCTCCTGAATTGGGCTTGGACTTGTCACAATATTTGATCAGATTTATTAATTAAAACCGAATCTTCAAAACAGATTTTATCCCCAAAATCTTTTTAAATCTTCAACCTTTTAATTCTCCAACAGATCTGCAATCAAATCTCCCATGTAACAAAAAATATCTATCCCAAGATATTCTCATCCAATGAGTTAACCACTCTCCACAATTCCAGCTAATACGTGTGCCCTAATAACATGTCCTGCTGTTATTAATTCTGCAGGTCTGATGTTACAACATCACCTGTGTGACATCAGACATCCATCTTCAGCATTTAACAACTTAACACAGCCCAGTGTTAAGACTTCAATGTTACAACATCAGCACCTTGACATCAACATTGAATAAACTTTGTTTTACCAAAATTCCAGCCAATCCAGGAACTATCACTCCTTTCTTTTTTATGCTCGCTAACTTTGACAGGACGTTTGCTCGGACATTGTGTTTGCGGGGAACATGTTTTACTTCTACGAATGTGAACTTCACCATTTTTTCTTTAACCAAGGTCAAGTATTCAGAGAGGTTATCATTTTTAGCCTGATACTCTCCCCGTACCTGAAGGGCCACGAGCTGGGAATCTGTGGAGATTATGACTTCCTCGGCTCCCAGGTCTTCGGCGAGGCGTAGACCCGCTTGGAAAGCTTCATATTCTGCTTGATTGTTGAAGGTGGGGAAAGATATGGTGAGCGAGACCTTGACGAGGATACCCTCCTCGTTTTCCAGGATGACACCTGCCCCGCTCCATGCCGAGCTGGATGCTCCGTCGATGAAGATTGTCCATTTGCGCGCTCTGCAAGTCAGGGAGGCGGGCAAGGTCATCTCCACCATGAAGTAGACCAACACCTTAGCTTTGAGAGCTTTTCTGCTATCATACTGGATGTCGAACTCAGACAGCTCTTGTAACCATTTGAACATTCTGCCGGCCATGTCTGGGCGGCCCAATAGTTGCCTCACAGGCTAGTCTGTGCACACCACGATGGTGTGCGCTAGAAAATAGTGCCTCAGCCTCCTCGCTGCTTTGATGAGGGCCAAGGCTACTTTTTCGACCTATTGGTATCTAAGTTCTGGTCCTTGCAGCGCCTTGCTCGTGAAGTATATGGGCTTCTGCCCTTCGGGGGTTTCACGAATGAGGGTTGCACTGACGACTTCGGTCAAGACGGTGAGATAGAGATAAAGGGTCTCCCAGTTGTCTGGTCGGGAGAGGGCCAGTGGTTTCGATAGCGCTTACTTTAGGTGGAGGAGGGCTTTGTCGCATTTCTTCGTCCACTCAAAAGCTCACTACTATGGAAAACCCATTTAACAACGGTTGGGAAAGGTATGTAATCACGCGTGTACAGGCGTTGTTATGTAGAGTGTCGTTGTATATATGATACGTACAATCACGGACCAGTAACCCTTCTTTTAAACTAGAAAGAGTGCTACATATCACAACGGTTAATACAAACAACCGTTGTGATAAATCAAGTGGCCAAGGTTCGATTCCCAGCTGCGCTGTTTTGATATTTATTTTTTTTTGGACATCGCGCGAGATATTATAACGGTTGTGTAGTATAACCGTTGTTAAAGCATAAGTTATTATTACGGTTATCGTGTATAACCGTTGTTACATATTCTGCAGATTTAAGAAAAAGATTTCTGATTTTATAATTAATCCCTTTTTTTGCCTGTATTATTGTTCACCATATCACAACAGAAAATACAACTAACATTTGTGATAAAGTAATCATAATAATGTTAATTGTATCATATTCATAATATCACATAACTGTATATGCAATTGTAATAAATATCTTACAATATATCAGAACAAACAACCTGCAGTTTACACATTACATAACATCACATAATTGTATCATATTCATTTGTAACAAATATCTTACAATTTATCAGAACAAACAGCCTAGAGTTTACACATTACATAACAACACATAGTTAATTGTATTCAATTGTAACAAATATCTTACAATTTATCAGAACAAACAACCTACAGTTTTCACAGTACATAACATCACATAATTGTAACTTGGTGTTTTGGTTTCTTGTCTCTTAGTGTCTTGACTCTAAAGACCTATGATTTCAAATAATTATACTTGTTAGTAAAAATATTTAGAAACTGTAATATATAATTAATATATTAGAATAAAGAGTAAATTATATACTTGTTAATTTTCCCACATGCCTTCTTCATGATCGATTCGAACAGCGTGCACGACATCTTCATCAACTTCATCATATGAGTTAGGGACTTGTGTTGTGTAAGAAGGTGTGGACGGAATATCAAGACTTCCATCACTAAGGAATGTGTTTTCCTTGGAGAACGATTGACCATTTCCCTGATATGTCTGATGGGTCGGTAACATAGAAAACTTGTTTTGCTTGAGAAGCCATGATGAATGGTTCGGTCATAAAAGATGCCTTGCCAAGGTCGACCCGTGTGAATCCTAAGTCATCAATGTGTACACCATTACTATTATTGGGAACCCATTTGCATTTAAATAAAGCCACTTTGAAAATAACATAATCAATCTCCCAAATCTCATCAATGACACCATAAAACGCGGTAGTTTCTAATACAGGATTCTTATCTTTCGAACTAGAGAAACACATCGATTCGGCTTCAACCATAACCCCACTATTTTGCATTGTACTATGATCATCTTTTGATTTTGTATAAAAGGTATAATGACCAATGTCGTATGCGGTCCAAGTAATGACACAAAATTTTGGCTCGTACGACAACCATTTAAGTATATCGGATGCACTACGATCATTAGATACACTTTTATTAAACCATTCTATGAATCTCTTGTTATGCTCTATCAACAATAACTTGTCACTCATTCGAGAATATTTTTTCCTCAAAAGTCCTTTGTGAGTATCTATGAAAGGTTGAACTTCATCTATATTATTCAATATATAGAAATGTGCTTGAATAACTACATCCCGAGACATTGACTTAACATTTAGACCTTGAATACCTCTTCCGTCTGTGTCAGCATGGCAAGAAATTGGAATTCCTATAGAATCTGCGTCCGACAAATAGTTTGTACAAAACTCAACAGCTTCTTCTGTGATGTATCTTTCAACAATCGAAGCTTATGGTCGGTGATGATTCTTCATATATCCTTTAAATATCTTCATATATGGCTCTATTGAATACATCCACCTTAAATAAACAGGAACACAAGTTCTGATTTCTCTTACTAGATGAACAAGTAAGTGAACCATAATGTCAAAGAATGATGGAGGAAAATACATCTCCAATTGACACAAGATTATGGCAACCTCATCTTCTAATTCATCTAATTTTTTGAAATCAAGAACTTTATTACATATGGCATTGAAGAAGAAGCACAATCTCGTTATAGTAACTCTCACATTTTTTGGTAGGATCCCACGGGTAGCCACTGGTATAAGTTGCATCAATACATGACAATCATGAGGTTTTAAACCAATTAACTTGAGATTTTTCATTGATACAAGTTTCTTGATGTTTGATAAGTAACCTTGTGGAACTTTAATACCTTGCAAACACTCGCATAAAATTTTCTTCTCCTTTTTAGAAAGAGTGTGACATGCTGGAGGCAGATAAGTTCTTTTTCCTTTCTCTATTGGAGCCAACTGTTTTCTTATACCCATCTTTTCCATATCAAGACGGGAAATCTTACTATCTTTAGTCTTGCCTGGAATGTTTAGAAGTGTGTCAATCAAACTATCACACACATTTTTCTCCACGTGCATCACATCAAGACAATGTCTAACATCAAGACTTGACCAATACGGAAGATTAAAGAAGATGAACCTCTTTTTCCAAATATTTTTCGCAACTGCCCCTTTTTCTTTTTTTTTTCTCTTCCCAAAGACAACATTAATGTGTTCCTTTCGTTGATAGACTTCTTCCCCGGTTAAAGGTTTAGGTGCCTCATCAAACTCTTGCTCTCCATTAAAAGCCTTCCGCAATCTACGATAAGGATGATCGGGTTTTAGAAATTTTCGATACCCAAGGTAAACAGTCTTTTTCCAAACTCAAGTTGGTGATAACAAATATCATCTTCACATATAGGACACGCTCTATGTCCTTTGACACTATATCCAGCCAAGTTACCGTAAGCAGGAAAGTCGTTGATTGTGCAAAATAACATTGCACGCATCTTAAACTTTTCCCCAGAATATGCATCATTAACTTCAACGCCTTCATCCCACAAGAGTCATATATCATCAATTAATGGACTTAGATAAACATCTATGTCGTTACCAGGTTGTCGTGGTCCAGAAATAATCATACTTAACAGTATATACTTGCGCTTCATACTCAACCAAGGAGATAGGTTATAAATAGTGAGAAGAACAGACCACGAAGTATGATTAGTGCTCAGATTACCAAAGGGGTTCATTCCATCGGTGGCAAGTCCCAACCTAAGGTTTCTTGGCTCAGCTCCAAAATCCGGAAACAACGAATCAATTTTCTTCCATTGAAACGAATCAGCAACATGACGAATGTTTCCATCACAAATCCTTTCCTCTGCATGCCATCTAAGATTCTTTGCGTCATTCGAATTAGCAAAAAGTCTCTTAAATCATGAAATTATTGGCAAATACCATTACACTTTAGCAGGAGGATGCTTCTTACTAACATTGTCATAGTCATTGTCATCACCACTGTTGGCCTTCATCTTGTAACACGACACACCATATTTCAGACATTGATACAAGTCTTCGTACTCTTTCCGGTATAATATGCAATTATTAGGGCAAGCATGTATTTTGATATACTCCAGACCCATTGGACACAATATCTTCTTGGCCTCATAACAACGATCCAACAATTTGTTATCTTTTGGTAACATTTCCTTTAGCAGTTCAAATAATTCCGTGAAACTTTTATCCGACCATCAATTTTTTGCCTTCAGATTAAACAACTTTAACACCACAGACAATCGTGTAAAATCTGTGCATCCCTTATATAAAGGGGTGTCTTTATCACTACATGAAGTATCATAAATATGAGCATTCTTAAAAGAAGATTCCCCAATATCACGGAACATATCATCTAGTTGATCATCCATATATTCATCTTCCTCGACTCTTTGACTTTGTGACACACGACTTTCCTCCACTTCACCATGCCACGTCCATATTATATACTTTTGACATATACCATCACAACAAAGGTGATGAAATATTTCATCATTTCTGTACTTTTTGATATTCGCACAAAGAACACAAGGACAATAAAATACCATTATTTTCTGGAAGATGTTTATCAGCGTATTCAAGAAATTCAAGAACTCCTTTCTCATAAACAAGATCTAATCTATCGGCTTTCATTCAAATACGATCCATAACAACTTCTGAAATTTATACACATATAATAATGTCAATAACACACCAAAAACTTAATACATTTGCAAATCTAAACCTAAAGCATATAAAACATTTACACTAATACTGACTTGAGCATATAAACAAAGAAAAAAGGAATGAAGATGTTGAAGAATACCATAATTCGAAGTTGAAGAATCAAATGAACGAAGAGGGTGTGAAGATTTGAGCTATGAAGAGGGTAAAGTTTACGCCGCTGTTGTCGTCTCTGGTGGCTCGCTTGTTCAACTAGGGTGTCTTTTGGAAGAAATAATACAGAATAATTTTGTTTTAATTTATCAGTGAAAACCTTTAATTACGGTTGGGAAACACAACCGTAGTGGAATTGAAGACCTCTTACAACGGTTCATTTAATTCACCATTGTAAACTATTTTACAATTTATTTTAAAGTAATGGAATTAAGTTCTATAACAACGGTTGATTTAAAAACCGTTGTAAAATAATTTACAATTTATTTTATAAATAATGGACTTAAGTGACAAACACTTTATGTACTCTAAAAAATGGAAAAAGTGTAACTGCTGAGAATCGAAGCATATTAATTACTACGGTCTTTTAACACAACCGTCATTATATTTCTGTTTATACGTACGACTAGTTACTGGGCGCAAAAATTTTAACCTATTACAACAGTTTAGATGAATCTGTTGTAAACCTGGCATTGTTGTTTGTGCGTTTTGTAGTAGTGGCTGCCTCTTTGTGGAGGAGTTTGAAAAAGGGGAGCGCGTACTGAGCAAATTTTTCCACGAAATGGGACAATGATGTGAGCGTCCCATTCAGAGCTTGGATCGATTTTTTTGAGCTCGGAGTGGGGAATTCGGAGAAGGCTCTGCATTTGTCAGGGTTGGCTTCGATTCCTCATTCTATTAGGTAAAAGTCGAGGAACTTGCCTGCCCGTACCCCGAATGTGCACTTTTCCGGGTTGAAGCGCATCTTGTACTTCCTGGCCTGCTCGAAGACCTTCCTTAGATGAAGCGTATGGTCGGATTTCTCTTGGGATTTCACGATCATGTTGTCCATGTAAACCTCGAGCATATCCTTGATCTCTCCTCGGAAGACTTTGTTCATCATTCTCTGGTTGGTAGCGCCAGCGTTTTTTAAGCCGAATGGCATTAAGTTGTAGTAATAGTTACCTGATTCGGTCATGAAGGTTGTGTACCTTTTATTGCTTTTGGCCATGGGTATTTGGTTATAGGCCGAATATGCATCCATGAAAGACAATAATTTATTACCGGCAGAATTATCAACTAATTTGCCTATGTTGGGGAGGGGATAGGCGTCTTTAGGGCAGGCCCTATTAAGATCACTATAGTCAACCACATTCTCCTTTTTCATTTGATTTCTTTACAAGTACAATGTTGGACAACCAAGTAGTGTACTTGGCTTCCGAAATGAAATTTTCCTCTAAGAGGTCTTTTACAGCTTGCTCGGCAGCCTTCGTTTTTTCCGGGGACTGCTTTCGCCTACGTTGAGCTACTGCCCTAACGGTGGGGTCGATGGTGAGCTGGTGGCAGGCCACCTCTGGATCCAGCCCTAGTATCCCCAAGGCGCTCCACGCAAATAGGTCTGCGTTCTCCCTGAGACAAGCTTTCAGCTGCTTCCTCGCAAGGTCGGGGAGGTCGGTCCCAATCTTCACTCCCTTGAGGGGGTCGTCTTCGAGGAGGACCAACTCGAATTCTCCATCCGGGATTGGCCACATACGATGGACAGGCTCGCCGCTGCTTTTTGATGTCGAGGGGCTGCTCGAGTTTGATTGAGTCTCCTTCCCCTTCTTCTTCTGGTCCCTTAAGTCGTCCTTGGAGAAACGACTGTCGAGGTCGATGGAATCAACGTGGGGCAGCAGTTTCCTCTCGTCAGAGCTGCAGGGCAGAGCAGGCTTGTTGGACATCTTTGGTTGGGTAACGATGGTGTTCAGCCCTTTTGAGACTGCCTCGAAGCACCTTCTTGCTGACTCTATGTCTATGTGTAGGGTGGCGACGAGCCCTTTAGAAGTGTAATACTTCATCTTCAGGTGTACGATGGAGGGCATAACTACCAATTCGGCCAGAGTTGGTCGTCTGAAGATGCACTGGTAGAGGGATGGGCAATCACTTACCAGGAACTGGACCTTGATGGATCTGGTTGTCTCCGCTGCCCCGAAGGTGACGATTAGTTCCATGTATCTCCATGGCTTCGTGACTGAACCGTTGAAGCCCTGTAGATCTGAGCCTACATAGGGTTTTAGGTGCGTCTCGTCCAACTGAAGTATGGAGAACAGTTGGGAGTACACGATGTCGACCGAGTTTCCCTAGTCGACCAGAATTTAACGAACGTCGAAGTTGGCCCTCTGCACCCTTACGAGCAGAGGAATACTGAAGTTAGGGGCTCCGTCGAGGAGTTCTTTGCGGTAGAAGGTGATAGAAACTGAGTCTCCCCGGATCTTGTCGAGGGTAGAACTCCGGTTCGAGCTTGTGTTGATGAGGTGCTTGAACTTCCTCTTTACGGACCCCACGGTCACCTTGTTGAATCCCCCTCCCGATATGACCATGGCAGACGTGAAGGTCTCTCAGGGGATGTGTACAGCGAAGTAAAGAGGGACGTTGAGCCCATCGGGGACATAGAAGTCTTCTGGTCGTGAAATGCTCATGGCGACCTGAAGATTGGCCTCGTCCGAGGATGATACTTCCTCTTCGACCTTCTTTCATTCCTGGGCGTCTTGCCGAGGAGCGTCCTTCTTCTTTGCTGTCATGCCCAAAATTTTGACCACTAAGATTTCCCATCATTGTGCAAATCATCATCACAATATGTATGTACCTTTATGCCTCATCAATCTCCTCGAGAATTGTTGAGCATTCCCTGCAGCCAAGCATTAGGGTTTTAAGCCCTCTTAGAGGCTTAGACAAAGGATCAATCAAGAAATGACGTGATCTTCAACTTGTCTAGTCTCTCAAACATCCATAAATGATCAAGAGGACTCCCACATCAAGAATTAGGCACAAGGTTGCAGCACTCCAAGTGGATTAAGCCTCAAGATCGCCAGTGTCACCAAATTAGGGTTTTGGTCGACAGAGGCCTCCAGATGAAAATCTTCATCTGGGAATGAGCCAATGCTTCAAAATATAACTCAAGATACTCCAAGGGACCTTATGGACCCAATCACCAAGTCAATTTTACCTCAGGGGATGCATTCACTGAAAATCGGGAATTAGGGTTTCTAGACCTAATTCACCCCTAAGTTGACTTTTGGGACAAAACATGAGCCAAGACCTCAAGGCATGATTTGAGGGTCTCTAACACACCACATTGATCCATTTGCAACAATGGATTGATCCAAGAAACTTGGCTCACAAGTTTCATTTTCATCTGGACCATAATCAGGGTTTCGGGGAAAAAGTCAACTGTACCTTTGACTTTTGACCAAGACATGCTCCCAAACCTTGGGAAATGATTCAATACACCCTACAACACCTATGGAACATATCCATTAGGTTTGATTTAGGTCAAGGACTTGATTTTACCAAGGATCACACAGTTTGGATTTCACCCGGTAAAACGTCAACTGTGCACAAAATCAAGTTTGACTTTTTGGAATTTTTCATAATTATGGTTCTTTGACCCTAAAACAATGTTAATATGTGATTTGAATCATCATTCATCAAGAAAAATCAAAGAAATTGAGTTAACTTGTAAAAGGGGTAACCATAAAAAACTTAGAAAATTTCTAAGTTATGGAACAAAGTGGCTTGGGTACCAACTTCCAAGGACCATAACTTGAGATCCAAGCAACCATTTTGGATGATCCAAATCTGGATTTGTAGCTCTCATGGAATACTTTAAAAGTGTCAACTACATCTCATTCCAATTCTTCATGGATTTTAAGTTATGGAGTGATCAAAATGGCTGAAAACATGAAAATGACATTTTTCCAACACTTAGTGAAATTTTCACTAAGTCAAAATTTGCCTTACTTTTTCCAAAATGTAGGGACATTTTTCACCTTGATCCAAGTCAAACCAGGTCTAGGGGTGGACATCAAAGTTAAAGTATGCCATGAGGGCTTTCCAACAAGTACCAGATCATCTCCAAATTCCATTTGAGCAAGGAGATACAACCCTTGGAACATGGCATCCTGAACTGGTTTTTCAAGGCAGATTTATGCACATTGGCTCGATTTGTCAAAATCTGATCAATCCAAGCCTTGTCATCAATTTGGACACATCTGAGGATCAAATCCAAGGATGATCTGATCTCCAAGCCTCCAAAGTCCAAGAATCTACAATAGCCATGCCAAACCTAAAAAGGCTACAAAGATGCCAAGACTCCAATTTTGTTTCCAAGCATTCAATGGATGCACCAAGGTGGCATGAACTGAGCCAATTCCAACTAAATTCAGTCCAAGCTTATCTCTGAACCAAAGCTACAAAGCATGTGCTCTAATCTCAAGTTAATGGCTAGAGGAGACTTGAGATTCCATTTGATCACAATTGGCCACAGACCTGTACCAGTTGCCATTCACTATTGATGCCAAAAAAAACTTACTCTACTATAAATAGAGCTCATTGTGATCAATTTGAGTACACCAAAGCACCCGAACTGATGCTTTCCTCAAAATCACCTCTTTCACTCCAATTTTGCCTTCTAAAGCAAATCACTATCGGGTTTTGAGTTTGAGAGCAATTCCAACCAAACCAATGGTTCACACACCTCACATATAACATATAGAAATGATCTAAACTCTTACATAACATCTGGAACACCAATTGCACAAAATCACCAGCCATCTGCACAAACCTTTGATAGATTTGCAGTTGAGGTACCATCTCAAGTTCCAGCTTGTTTCAAACCATTCCAAGCATTCAGACACATCACTTGGCACCTAGGGAAGCTGTTCAGATCATTGGAACCAGCTTGTAACATCTCCAACTCAAAACACGATCACCAGCTGCAAGAGGTAAGCCTTAACTTGGTCATCTCATGATTCATGCATATTTCCTCGCACAATAATTTTGCCATATGTTCATAATCATGTATAGAGTGATTACCCTCAATCAATTGCTTTGTATGAATCATGTATGGAATTTCTGAACCTTCATGGAGAAATTAGGGTTCTTGAGGTTTCTCTTTGATTTCTTATTCCATGCTTAAAATAAATGAAATTAAAGACCATATACATGACCGTGAGTTGAAAACGAGCAGATTGATATGTGGATTGTGTGATTTCATCAAGTATTCAGTGAGATTGATGAGAAAATGCAAATCTGGGCAAAACTCAGAACACGCGCGTGTTCTTGGGTGTTCTTGGCGCCCTTTTTCAAATATTCAAATATTTTAATTTTGTGATTTTATTTAATTGATTCAAAAATTAATTTCTCTCTGAATTTTAATGATTTTGAGTTGATTCTTTTTTTAATAATTTACAAAAATGTTAAAATATTTTATTTCACAAAAATTTCCAAAAATATTATTTATTTCATATATTTCATATTTTTGCAAAGAATTAATTTTTATTTGTTTTTCAACATTTTAAAAAATGTTCTTTCTCTTGATTTTCCAAACTTGATTGGTTTTCAATCATTTTGTGGATAAAAACATGATTTTTGAGACATTGATCCAAAATCACAACTCATTTCTCACATGTTTTCAATAATTTTTATTAATTTTTAAACAAAATTAATTCCATTTTAGACAAAATTAGGGGTTTGATTAATTCCACCCTCATCAACCTTTTTCAAACACTTTTGGGTCTCTAATAGAGTGTAAGACCCAACCCCTTTTGAAAACTAAAATAATTTGGGCCTCGGTCATCGTATAAGACCCACTGTGTTTTCAAACATCGACGTGATCGCCATTTTCAAACAAATAACTCTTTGGGCCTCCCCTCGTGTTGTAAGTCTCATCTTTATTTTTAAAACACTTTTGGGCCTCTAATAGAGTGTAAGACCCAACCCCTTTTTGTAAATAAACATTTTTTGGGCCTCACATATTGTATAAGTCCCTCTGTGTATTTTCAAAACAACGTCGCGATCGTCGCTTTTTCAAAATCATCTGGGCCTCTCTCTGAGTTGTAAGCCTCTTCTCCTGTACAAAAATAAACTTTGGGCCTCTAATAGAGTGTAAGACCCAATCCACTTTTAACCAAAACCATTTTTGGGCCTCAGTGTATTGTATAAGTCCCGATACAGTTTCAGAAACTCCGACGAGATCGTCGTTTTCAAACTATTTTCGACTGGGCCTACCCTCGTGTTGTAAGCCTCATTTATTTTCTTTAAATAACCTTTGGGCTTCTCTTTGAGTTATAAGTCCCATACCTTTGTACAGAAGAATTTTGGGCCTCAGTCGTTGTATAAGTCCCGATACGATATTCAAAGCAACGGTGCGATCATTGTTAAAACTTTGGGCCTCTCCTTGAGTATAAGCCTCAATAATCTTTTCAAAACAATTCCCTTTGGATTTAGATTCAAATATATGTATTGTTATCAAAACTTTCTTTAATTTCTTTGAACAACTAACAATACAGTATGGAAGCTTGCTCACCTGTAAGTTTTATCCGCTTTCATTTACTTGCTTTAATATATATAACAATATTGTGGGAAGCGGCGCATGGTTAGTCTTCTTTCATTCTTTTAAATACAAATCGGATATATATATATATATATATATATATATATATATATATATATATATATATATATATATATATATATATATATATATATATATATATATATATATATATATATATATATATATATATATATAACAGTATTGTGGGAAGCTACGCATGGTTAGTCTTCTTCCATACCTTTTTAAATACTTGTCATATATCAAACTGTATATATACTAGTATAGTTATTTAGAGTTTTCCCCGGCAACTAGGTCTAGAACTAAGTAAAGCCCTGTTGGTCACTCCTAAATACAAATAAAACTAGACCCCCATAGGATTTCCAGATACAGTCTTCCCTTCTCTTGGGGTTAAACAATATGGAACAAAGAGAAAGGCAGTATTCTCGGTGAACCTTTTCTCAGACTGTCACCCCTAGAAATTGTCAAAGAAATTCTACTCCTCGGAGTTTATCTATTCTCTGTAAATAACATCTCTTAAGTTTATTCAAACCTCAAACTTTCCTGAAATAATCTCTTCTATGTGAATTGCATTTCTTGAACTTCTCTTGGTTTGGGACCCACAGGCTTCCTAAAAGCATCTCCGCCTCCTCTTGGGCTTTGTACAAGGACCCTTCGGCTTCTTAGAAGTTCTCATGCCTTTTCTTGGGCTTAATACAAGGACCCGGACGACCTCTTAAAGGTATAAGATAGAACTTAGTCATCCTTTTCTATAGCAGTCTTTCCAGTGTCAGACCTTAGGCCACTTTAGGGTTGATTCTCATCCCTTAATGCCCGTGCCTCCTCTTGAGCATGATACAAATACAAACTCTGCCATACCAGTAGACTTGGACAGTCTAATCCCCTCTTGGATCTCAAAGACATTCTCAAGTTCCCTATAAATACAGGAGAAACCCTGGTCATTTAACCAATCTCCAGTAGAGTTGAAACCTCTATAGGTTTTCAAAACTCAATCTTTAAACTCTCACTTTAAATTTCCCCAACCAGGGTCAGCTTATCATCAGTATAACACTATCCCAAATCAGAACCTCAAGGCATCTGATACCTCAACTCTTCTGTAACCCTCAGTAAGAGTTAATCCTATCCAATCTCCAGTAGAGTTGAAACCTCTATAGGTTTTCAAAACTCACTCTTTAAACTCTCACTTTAAATTTCCCCAACCAGGGTCAGCTTATCATCAGTATAACACTATCCCAAATCAGAACCTCAAGGCATCTGATACCTCAACTCTTCTGCAACCCTCAACAAGAGTTAATCCTCTGACTTGGACCTGCCTCTGGATCTCAATTATCCCCGGTAAAAGATAGCCTCCTCTTAGGCTTTGTATATGGATCTTTCCTCAGCAGGAAACTAGCCTCCTCTTAGGCTTTGTATAATGATCCTTCCTCAGCGAAGTCAGCCTCCTCTTGGGCTTTATACAATGATTTTCCCCAGCGGAGCTAACCTTTTCATACTCTCTTGTTGAGTCATTCAACCTTTTCAGACTCTCTTGTTGAGTCAATTAACTTTTAGACTCTCTTATTGAGTCCATCACCTTTCAGTACTCTCTTGTTGAGTCAACCCTTTTAGCCTCAATCTTGGGCTTTGTACAAGACAGATAAAAATACTCTCTTGTTGAGTCGATCTTTATCCAAAGCTTGGTATAAAGATTCCCCCTAGTAGAAGCTAGACTCCTCTCAAGTTCTCCAGCTTGTTCAGCCATTATCCTGGGCTTTGTACAGGACAGATAAAAACACTCTCTTGTTGAGTCAGAACCCTTTAGCCTCAATCTTGGGCTTTGTACAAGGCATAAATTTCCCTCTCTTGAGCTTGGGACAGATATCTTCCCTAGCAGAGTCATTTCCTCCTAGTCTTCTTTTAGGCTTTGAGGAATGATTTTCCCCAAAAAGAGTCAAACTCATTTTAGCCTCAATCTTGGGCTTTGTACAAGACACACAAAAATATACTCACCAGAGTCCGTTAGATTTCCCATTTCAGCCTCAATCTTGGGCTTTGTACAAGACACATACAAACCCTCCCCAACGGAGTCAAAATCCCTTTTAGCCTCAATCTTGGGCGTTGTACAAGACAGATAACACTCTTTCGCATAGTCAAACTTCAAGCCTCCTCTGAGGCTTTGTATAATGGTATCCCCAAAGAGTCGGTCTCTTTTTGGCTTCAATCTTGGGCTTTGTACAAAACACATAAGCACTCTCTTGTTGAGTCAATCAACTCCTATCCTCCTCTTAGGCTTTGTATAAAGAAATCCCCTAGCCGAGTCAATTAACCTTTTAGCATCAACCTTGTGCTTTGATCAAGGTACCCAAAAAGTTAACAATCTCTCTTTAGAGATGACAAATTCCCTCTCAATACCCTTTTAGCTTCAATCTTGGGCTTTAAACAAGACACAAATACCCCTTTTAGCTTCAATCTTGGGCTTTGAACAAAACACCAAAACATATTTTTCCTCCCTTAGAATAAGAGGAACTATGATTGCTCTGATTTCCCTGTTTCATTTAAACGGGAATACGTAGGCATAAGATTGCGAAATCTTAGCGAGCATACTAATAAAAAACTCTAGGTCCAGTACCTTCACACATCATCAAAACTTAGGTCTAGTACCTTTCCAAAAACATCGGGAGTAACCCGAACATCAACAAAAACTCACCCACTCACTCATACTTCCCAAAAAAAAAACTCTCCCAACCCATCAGCAGATAAACACTATCAATTACAAAGCGAGACCTAAAGCTAACATCCTGTGGATAACCACATATAGGATGGGTAATTGACAACTACCCATTGTATAACCTGACCCCGGACCCCCCAATCTCTTTAAAGCGTTTGTTCAGTTAAACATTCGCGTGCAAGGTTAGTTTTAGATAGCTTCCTTTTCCCTTCCAGCTTCACGGGATAAATAAGAAATCAGAAAGTAGAACCCTTTCTCCTCGGGGAGGAAAACCCAAACTTCAGAGATAAGGTGGTCACGTCACCGACAAAAATCGCTCGCTACATTTGCGATCTGCTTCAGGTGTCCGTCCCTAATCAAGATTTCAATCGCATCCTTGTGATGGATGCAGTCGTCCTTCATGTGCCTGTGGCTCTTGTGGAACCAAAAGTACTTTGTTTTATCTGTGTTCAGCTTGGCAGGTATCTGCTTTGGAAAATAGACCCCTGCCTGCCGAAACTCCGAGTTTGCACATTCGGAGAGAATCTTTTCACGCGAGGCGGTCAACAGAGTGTACTCGTAGAAATAGCCAGACGACCCTTTGTGATCTCGGGATTCCCGGGAGCGGTCATCCCTTCTTTTCTTTGCTCCCCGACGAGTTGATGAGGAGTCATTATGCTTGGAGGACCTGGCGCTCTCTTAGTGCCTCGAATCCCGGGAAGTGTTTGCAGCTTCTTTTTCTTCGTACTGGATATATGCCTGAGCCTTGATGAGGAGGGCGTCTAGTGTTGTTGGGGGTTTCGATGCCAGCCGCCTTGGCAAAGTCGCTACGGGGACGAAGTCATCGTTCGAACAAATACTTCTTCATGTCGTCAGTCGTGGAGACCTGAACGACTTCTTTATTGAATCTTTCAATGTATGCTTGAAGAGATTCATCCTTCCCTTGAATGATAGCCTCGAGGGAGGGTTCTGTCTTCAGATGGCAGCCATAGGCTGTAAAATGTCTGGAGAACATCCTCCCCAACTGCCTTTATGAGGTGATGGATTCGTAGGGGAGTCTCTTGTACCAGGACATTGCTCTCTTCCTCAGTGTAGTCAGGAACAATCTGCATTTGATGGCGCCTCTGATGCCACAGTAGTCGAGCAGAGCATCGATGTTCTCGATGTGCTTGTCAGGATCTGTCGTGCCATCATATGTGCCCAGGGGTGGGGGTTTCTCCAGCCCTTTGGGTAGTCGGGTGGCCATAATCTCCTGGGACAACGGGCCTCGAGGCTCGTCGTCATCGCTATAGCTGCCTGATGGTGAACGAGAGCGGGTGTCTCTGCCAGGGTGAGGACCACGATCTCGCCGGTTAGAAGGAGTTCGCAATTGGCCCTTGGGTCTGGGCGGAGGCGAACACTGGTTTTTTGCCCGCAGATCCCTTCTTGTTATGTTGGCCCCTGGGGAGTGCTGGCTCCGGGGAGGAGTATGGTCGCGTTTCCTTATGGTCAGGGATACTGGATCTGCTGGCATTCGACGATTTCTTCAGCGTCTGGGAGAATGGCTCCGAGATCTCCAATGCTCACGCCTTGGCGGAGGAGATCTGGGGCGGGGACTCTCTTCCAATGCTCTAATTCTTGCATTCTGCTGGAGGATCAGAAGGTTCATCTTATTGAGGGCTTCGACCAGGACTGCCATGGCCGGGTTGGCGTTAGGCGGAACTGGGACCGGCTGATGGTCCTCTGAGGGATGGACCTCTACGCTGTTGGCGCGATCCGGGGAGGGATACGCGGTGACTCCGTCCCTCTGCTGATGAACGTCGTCTCTAAGAAAGGGGTTTGCCCCGTCATTGTCTGTCTTGCTGACAGGGAAGACGACGGTGTTGCGCGCATCGTTGACGTTGTAATGGCTGGCCATGATAGGAATCTTGAAAAACTACTCTGATATATGGTTTCCGGGGAAAGAAAGACGGGGAGAACATAAGTTCCCACAGACGGCGCCACTAATCTTTTCGGTTGATCTGAACCTGAGGTGGGCCAGGGACTTCGTCTTCGATGCTAGATTCCAAGGAGGAGAGGGCGTACCTGCAAGGCACTCCGACACTAAAGTAAGGATTGAGAGAAGAGAAGGCAAGTACAAAGTAAGTATGTTTTATGATGATTTTTTGGATACCTGACCCTCTCAAAGGAGAGGGTATTTAAAATGCCCCCAGCGCTTGGCCATTGGTCCCTATTTTCGGGGTGAGATATTCATCTTATTGCGTCTTGCGAAATCCACCACCTCATTCACCACCAAAATACCATCTTGCATTTGCCTTCTTGCCAAGAACGCTGTTTGCGATTTCGATATCAGTTTATTCATAACACTTCTGATTCTATTTGCTAAGATCTTGAATAAGTTCCTATAGAGACTTCCAATTAAAAAAAGGGTTAAATATACAACACCCCCTGTAATGTTAGCGATATTTGGTTTTAGCCCCTGTAATTTTTTTAAAAAAACCCCCTCTTAATATTCAGATTCCCTCACTTAGGCCCCTGATTGCCACATTGCAGCAAAGATTATTTCCTATTGCTTGCGTGGCAGTCCACGTGACATTTTTAATATTTTTTATCATTTTATTATTATTATTTTATTATTTTATTCATTTTGTTTTGTTTTTTTTTTTTAATATATTTTTTTCATTTTTTTAAATATTTTTTTTTTAATTTTAATGAATTGTTATTGATGACTAGGATATTTTATTAATTAATATATTTTAAACAAAATAGATATTTATTAATTAAGGTTTTTTTAGCAAATTATTAAGAAATTAAATAATACAAAGTTTAAAAGCAATATGTTGGGTCATAAGCCCATATAGTTTAGTCCAATTGCAGTCTAGAACAAGTTATTGTTTCAATACATGTGAGTTATATAAACACCAATATTGTTTTAAGGCAAAACAATGTGGGACTTACTTTCCATGAAAAAATAACCCATCTCTTTTCAAATCATTTTCTTGTTAACCATTCATTGTATCAAAGAACACATTTCCATGAGAGAAGGAACAACTCAAAAATGAAGTTAAACGTTGTGTTTTCCAAAAATAAAATTATGTGGTTTACATCCTGCACCTCTATAAATAAATAATCTGATAAGAGTTTGTTATTTAACAGATTCAGTTGAAAATTGTAGTTAGTATTAATCATGAGCAAGGCATACAATTTAACAGGATAATTATAGATTTAGTTGAAAATTATAGATTTAGTTGATAATTATAGAAGCTTGAAGAAGATGAACAGTAAAAACGCAGGTGATAATATCATGTGTATTATAAGATAATTATCATTCAAATATTCTCTAACTAAAGACATACAATTGATTACTGTAAATAAGTGTATGTTTTTATTATTACATGAAATCAAGATCCCAAAACATGGACGAATTTATTCTTTACAAGTCACTGGAGGATCAATACAAACATGAATTGAAAATTTCAAAACAAAAACAAAAAACCATGACATGAATCCTTGAAAGTTGAAACCTACTACAACTACTTCTTAGGAAAGTCTTTTTTTCATAATCAACTTCTCTCTCTTTCTTGTTTCTGGTTGTTATTTATAGTTTAGCTTTTTGCAATATTCTCATATGAACTTCTGGTTGTTATCTTTTAGGTATTGGAATTGGAAGATATTTTTTTCCAGAATCTTGGCTGATTACTACCATATCTCTACAAAGTGGAAGTGAAGAAGTAATAAAGAATAAAGTTGTTCTGGACTGAGCCGGGGTCTGCCCCTAGATCGAGCAGACCTAACCCACGTCCTGGGATGGTCCAACAAAGACCCCTTAGAGCGACCCATGCCAAGTACAGGCCCATCTCAACAGCGTCGGGCACGCGCACAACATAGGGCGTCGGGCAGAGGCGCTATCCCTCATCCGGGCTCACTCCTCCTCGACACTCAGGTGCTCTTCTCAACGTGGGGACATTTCCCTCTGTACATAAGAGTCCTCCCCCGCGAGGACACGTCTCTCCCCAACACGCAAGACTCCTCCCCGCGAGGACACGTTCTCATGTAACCACCCACTCCCGATGGAATCGGTCTGCCCTAATTCTGGAGATCTAGGAACGGTTACCCCAGGGCAAAGACCACGTGCTGGTCTTCACTACGCCACGTAAGCCCTGGCAGTTACTTGGATTGGGCCTGGCAATCCAACCCAATGCAAGTAACCGTTGGCCCCGCGCTGGGGGCTCTCTATAAATACCCTCTCACTTGAGAGGGTCAGGGTACACACACTCTTTTACTCTCTAACCTTGTACTTGCTTTTACTTGTGACCCTTGCCTTACTTGAGGGTCGGAGTACCTTGCAGGTACACCCCCCGGCCATCTTCCAACCTCCCCGGAGCTGAAGTCCATACGGCATTGCTGGCCACTGAATAACTGTCTGATCCTGGTACGATCAGTGGCGCCGTCTATGGGAAACCTTTTGCTTCCTCGTTTTTCCTCCGATAAACCAAAACAATCCTCTCGTTCATCACCATCATGGTCGGCAACCCGTCTGCTAACAAAGCTCTAGACACCGTCCTCACGCAACTCGAGAACGGGAACCACCACGAAGACGCTGCTGCCCTCCACGTCGAAGAAGGCGACGTGAGAGACGGGCGGACCACCTCCCCAGACTCCTAAGATGCGGCTTACAACGCCGCCCAGGAGGACGACCAACAAGCCGTCTTTCAGCCAGTTGCTCCTCCGCCCAATGCAGATTCGAGCACCGTGGCCCTGTTTGCCTTGATCAATCAGACCAATCAGCTGATAGCACACCAGAACACCAGAATTGAAGCACTGGAGCGAGGACGGACACGGCGATCTTCCCCGCAAAGACATTGTCATCCACCCTCACCCCGCCGCTCTCCTTCCCCGCGAAGGACTCCTTCTGAAAAATCTCGAACCCCCTCACCGGTGCGCGAGGGCCGTCGGCCACGCCTTGAATGCCCCCAGCCGGCGGTCTCCCAGAAGCGCCATCGTTCCCCGCCTCGAAAGGAACCCAGGCCCTCCGCAACTACCAAGAAATCCAAAACCACCGAGGAGAGACCGAGGAACCGTTCGAGGAATTCCCCTCCAAGACATCACCGATCCCCTTCGGGATCCCCGGCCGGAAGCGAAGACGGCAACCAGAGGACCACTCTGTCGTGGGAGATCATGAACGCCCCAATTCCTGTGGGCATGGAGAAACCCCCGCCACTGGGGACCTACGACGGTCTGGCCGACCCCGACGATCACGTTGAAAGTTTCAAAGCCATGCTCGACTTCAGAAACGTTAGGGGATCCATTAAGTGCAGGATTTTCCCCACCACCTTGCGGAAGGGCACCATGACATGGTACAAGGATCTGGCACCTGGGTCGATCACATCCTGGAAGCAACTAAGGCAACGCTTCACCAAACACTTTACTGCGTCTCGTCGACACCCGAAGACGGAGGCTGCCCTAGAGAGCATCTTCCAGGGGAAGAACGAATCTCTCAGGAACTACATTGAGAGATTCAATAGAGAGGTTGTCGAGGTTCATACGACCGGCGACATGAAGAAGTATCTGATCATCCATGGACTACATTTTAGATCTGATTTTGCCAAGTCCGTGGGCCTCCGCAGACCCCGCCGTCTCGAGAACCTCCTCCAACGAGGTCAGTCATATATCGAGCTCGAGGAGTCGGAGCCAGCACAGATCGGCCTTGAGTCGAGACGCAAAGAAGGTCCCCCGCGGCCACAAAGATGAAGACTCTCCTCCCCGACGAGGAGGAGAAAGAAAGAAAGAAAATCGCCCCCGTGATCCTCGGGAACCGCGCGGACCAGCTGGCCGGTTCACGGAATACACCCCGCTCAACGCTCCCCGCGCACGAATCCTCTCCGAGTGCCAGAACTCAAAATTTCTGAAAGGAGGCATCCGTTTTCTGAAGCCGACTACTCCCAAATCAAACACTGACAAGTCAAAGTACTGCAGGTTCCACCGGAGCCACAGGCATGTCACAGAAGACTGCATCCATCTCAAGGATACAATTGAAATCTTCATCAAGGAGGGGCACTTGAAGAAATATGCCCAGAAGAATGATACTTCTCGTCCCAGCTCTCGGGAAGCCCAGAATGTCGAGGAGACGACACCTCTTCCCAACGAGAGTGAGCTTCAGGTCGCCCTCAATGTCACACGACCCGAAGATTTCTTTGTCCCCGTAATCATTGAAGGCCAAGAAGCAATTCACAACATGTGGGCAACCTTCCCCCACGAGGACCCCGTCGCTGCCCGTAGCACCTGGGAAAGCTTCCCCAAGGCAATGGTTATCTCTGGGGATGGTTACGAGAAATTGTCTGTCGGTTCGATCAAGAGGAAATTTGATGAACTGGAATCAGCAACGTCGGCAAAGACAACCACTCTCGAGAAGGTGCGAGGGAACTCAAACCCTATCGCCTTCTATCTCGAGGAGCTCCCCGGAGGAGCGCCCAACGCCACTATCCCCCTCCTAGTCAGGGCCCAGATGGCGAATTTTGACGTTCGAAGGATCCTGGTCGACCAGGGCAGCTCGGTCGACATCATGTACGCTCACCTTTTCGGGACTCTCTAACTCGACGAGAGTCATCTGACCCCATACGTTGGTTCAGACCTGCAGGGATTCAACGGAACCACCACCCGACCATGGGGCTACATTGAGCTGATGGTCACATTTGGGGCCGAAGACACAACCCGACATGTGAAGTCCCCTTTCCTGGTGGTCGAATGTTTATCCCTTTACAACTGCATCCTCGGGAGGACCACCCTGGCCGAGCTTACGGCGGTACCATCTACGGTCCACCTTAAAATGAAGTACTACACGGCCAGGGGACGAGTAGTGACGATGCACGGGGACATAGACGCGGCCAGAAGATGCTTCGGTGCTGCCATCAAAGGCATGAGTTCCATCGGCACCAAACCCAAGACCGTGGCCAAGCCACCCCCGGACGCCGAACAGGTACCCCTCCCGCACGTCAACGCGGTCGAACTCGACAGCAGGTTCCTGGGAGAACCCGTTGAAGACGGGGCAGAAGACCTCGACCTCCAGGAAGAAAACAACGGGCGGCCTCTCCACCCAATGCGCCCCATCCCCGACGGAGACTTTGAGTTCGTGGTCCTCGGGGACGATCCAGACCGTAACGTGAAGATTGGCACCGGAATCCCTGACCTGGCGAAGGAGAAGCTGAAGGCATGTCTAAGGGAGAACGCTGATCTCTTCGCATGAAGCACCTCCGAGATGCCTGGCCTCGACCCCGAGGTGGCTTGCCATCAGCTCACAGTAGATCCGGATGCTAGGGCCATAGCTCAACGTAGGCGTAAGCAGTCTCCCGAAAAAACGGAGGCTACTGAAAAAGCTGTAAAAGACCTCCTAGAGGCAAATTTTATTTCGGAGGCCAGGTACACAACCTGGTTGTCCAACGTTGTACTCGTCAAAAAGAATAATGGGAAATTGAGGATGTGTGTTGATTATACTGATCTTAACCGGGCTTGCCCGAAAGACTGATATCCTTTGCCTAACATCGACCAGCTGGTCGACAATTCTGCAGGTTACAAACTATTATCCTTCATGGACGCATACTCGGGATACAACCAAATTCCGATGGACAAGGTCGACAAACAGCACACGACTTTCATGACCGAGTCGGGAAATTACTACTTCAACGTAATGCCTTTCGGCCTGAAGAACACCGATGCGACCTACCAACGGATGATGAACAAGGTTTTCCGGGCTGAAATCGGCGACATGCTCGAGGTCTACATGGACAACATGATCGTCAAATCTGTGGAAGAAGTCAACCATGCCACACACCTCAAAAAGGTGTTCGACACGGCGAGGAAGTGCCGCATGAGGTTCAATCCCGACAAATGCACCTTCGGCGTTCGGGCAGGTAAGTTCCTCGGCTTCTACCTCACAGAGCGAGGAATCGAAGCCAACCCCGACAAGTGTAGAGTTTTTTCCGAGATCCCTACTCCGGACTCAAAGAAGTTAATACAATCATTGAACGGGATGCTCACCGCCCTTTCCCGCTTCGTCGCCAAGTCTGCGCAGTACGCACAGTTGTACCCCAAATTTTACCCTCATTTTTCTGCAAGTTGATGTTTTATTTATTTTTTTCTATTTATTTTAACTTAGTATTTATTTTAATATTCTATTTGTTTTTATTTTAATTTAATTTCTATTTGGCCTATTTTTAATTTTTATTTATATTTAAGTTGTTTTTTTTTATTAATCTCAATTTAATTTAGTTTTAAAAAAGTAGTTAATTAATTATATTAATTGTTAATCTAATTTTTGTTTCTAACTATTCAATTTAGGTTCAGATTTATTATTATTCAATTTCATTATGTATTAATTCATTTAAAAAAAAAAGAAAGATGTTATTCATTTTCAATTTACCTTTTCCATTTCAATTTCAATTCGTAAGCCCATACAATCAAAATTTCCAAAAAGAACAGCAAGGCCCACCATTACATGAAAAAACACGCTTGGCCCATCAAGCATCAGCCAAAATGCAACTTGTAATCACGTTATCCTACACAATGCCAAAACTCTGATATATCCCTGCATCCAACAACAAGCAACAGCGACATGAACACGCTGCACCAACACGTATGCTACAAGCCAGCCTGCTCACCGTACGCTCCTACTGCAGCCTGAAAGCGACCATTCAATAACGATCAAAAATTCAAATTGAAATTGAAGAGACAAATTCTGTTGGGAGGATTTAAATAAGGGAGGAACAAGAGGCCTTGGGGGGGGGAGAACACCCGTCTTCTCTCTATTCCAAATACTCTCACCAGATCATCACCAATCAACAACATAACTTGTTTCTTTCAACTTTTCCCTTCATCACTCTTCAGACGACAATACGTGAAAAAAATTCAGATGAGATGCGAAGCAAAATGACGAGAGAAATTGAAAAACCATTCACCGCACCACCTCCTTTTCGCCATCATCCCTCAACCTCCATCCTTCAAACCACTGATAATCACCTTCATCAAAACAATAAGAACTTTCAGACACAGAGCCATCAATCTCCTCCACCTTCTTCTTTCAAATCTCCCTTTCGAACCACCACCAACAATCACAACACGACTCCCTGCTCCTTTCATAATCCTCCTTCAAACAACCAAAAAAGACCTCCGTTCATAACCGTTCCATCACCTGCAAATAAAAAACCACCAACAACCCTTCATTAATCCCTTTTCAAATCTCCAAAACCCATCCTAAAATACACCAAAATCAATAACTCATTCAAATCAAAACAGAGAGTAATGGAGACGGAGAAGAGATTTCGAACAGAAAACAAAACTGAAGTACACATAAAAAACAAACCCACAATCGGACAGACTTGAGACGAGGGTGAGCGTTATTGATATGAGTTGAAAGCCTGCGATCATGAAAATGACGGTGGGGGATGAAACAAGACGATGGTGGTTGAGATTGATCCATTTTGGTTTTCTTGGCTTTCGATCCGTTGTTTCCGTTCGGTGGTGGTGACGTTCTTGCGATAAGTTCATCTTCGCCTTTTGGGAAAATGAGAATGATTCGGGACCTTTCTTTGTTACTTTTGAAGTGAAGCGTTAATGTCTGATGTTGATCCCTGAAGGGATTGTTGTTGTGGATGTTGGGCCGTTGACAGCCCGTTTCAATTGCTTAAGCTTCACCGCTTTGCTTTTTTGATCACCCGTGTCTCTTTTTTTGTAGTACATGATGGGCCGTGTAAAACCCAGATGACCCATCACACACCCTTCAAAAATCCAGCGCCCCTTTTTTTTCTTTTTTATGTTTTAAATCAATTTAATTTGTTTAAAGTTTTAAAAAAGGGAAACATTCTATTTTCTAACTTTTTATGTTCTAAAATGTTTTCTTAATAAATTTAATTCCCATTTTGATTTCATTTTTGATTTTCTATCTTTGGGCCAATGATATATAAAAATCATGACTTGGTGGTTTATTTCAAATCACTAAAAGTCTAGATTTGTAGGAGGCCACTTTCTATTGTCTTCTATTTTGGTCGATGAAAGTTAAAAATCTAAGATTATCGATTCGTCGATTAGATCTTGATTTAAACGAGACCAACTTGTTTTTATTCCGATTCTATTTTGGTCAATGAAAGTCAAAAATCCAAGATTATCGATTCTTCGATTAAATCTTGATTTAGACGAGACTAGTGTTATTTTCATTCCGATTCTATTTTGGTCGATGAAAGTCAAATGTCAAGATTATCGATTTACCAATTTAAATCTTGATTAAGACGAGATCAACCTTATTTTATTTCATAATCTTTATTTAGGCCGATGACGTTACACGAATCTTGACTTTGATAATTTCAAATCAATAAAGTCTTGATAAATGTGAGGCCACCTTTTCTTTATTTTTTGGTCAATGAAAGTCAAAAATATAAGGTTATCGATTTCTCGATTAAATCTTGATTTAGACGAGACCGATTTTATTTTTCATTTCGATTCCACTTTCCTTATTTTGGTCGATGACACAACAAACCTCATGGTTTGGTTGATTTCATTGAGTTGATAAAACTTTGATCAACACGAGACCACTTTCTCTTTATGTAAATTTTATTCACCTATTTGAGTCGATGAAAGTCAAGAATCATTGATTATTGAGTTCTCGATTAAATCTTGATTAAGATGAGACTATTTCTATTCTTATTGCATCTCATACGTTATTCATGTCTCTTGCATTATCATACTTGAATTATTAACTTGTCATCTTAGTAATCTTTTCAACTGTTATCTTTCCCCCCATTCCAAAGGGAGATCACCTTAAATTAACTTTCAAAGTCATCTTACCTTATCCTTCTAGGTTCACCCCCATTTCTTGGCTATCGTGAGCCAATGAAATCATAACTTAGAAGTAGGTTGGAGTTCTTAAACTCCATGTGATTCTCATCATCATGAGAACTCACTTTCCCCTATAACGTAGACTTAGAGAGTTATCGTGAACTCTAAAAATGAGTCATACTCATTTCCCCTTGGAACGTTGGCCATAGTCAATGGTTCCTATCCCTCGCCCTTAGATCGGTGAACTACGGGTACTCCGATTCCACTCCCGTAAGGATACGTAGGCGCAAAGTGCGATGCTTTGTCGAGTATACTTAGATACTAACCCCTAGGATTTCAACCTTTAGCATAGTACCCTTATCAAGCGAGTAAGATAAAACAAAAGGCTCCCGTAGAGTACTACGGACGTTTAGGGTGCTAATACCTTCCCTAGGCGTAACTAACTCCCAAACCTTAGATCTCCCCCCTTTAGGTTTTTTAACGATCTTGAACCTTTCCTTTGGATAAATCAAAGTCGGTTGTAAAAGAAAATGATGCAATTTAATTAATAGCTTGTTATCCGATTTGCATCGCAACAGAAAATGCGACTTCACTGGGGATTCTTCTAAAACTTTTTGAGGGTTAAGCCCACCTTGCTTTTGCTTATGTTATTTATGTTTGTTTACTATGCTTGTACATATCTGTGTATGTCTGTATATTTGCTTGAGTTCTTTCTTTGGGTTTGACATTGTTGAGTGGTGAGATAAATCCTAACCCGAATTTGAGTGCACTTATGATAGGACGATGGTATATTCAAGGAGGCTTTGAAGGAGTCGATTCCTGAAAAAGTTAACTTGAGACACCATCACTCAGTTGAGGCCCTCTTGAGAGTTTAGTTATGTTGAACGAATCCGTTCATGAAAGCGTGCTACTCTCGACCTAGGAGCCCATGATATTGAGAACCATAGTTACCAAACCCCACTAAGCCTTTTTAGGATGTAGTGTGGTGACCATGATGAAGTCTATTTCTGAATTGGTTGTCACGCGATACTATACTCAGACGAGATTCTCTTGAGAATTTTGTTGATTACCAAGTCATTTGGGAGGTCGATAAAATCCGAAAGATGGATTGTAGACTCTGGGAACTCTTTAGAACCTTGTTCGGCAGATGAAAACCAGTAGTACATACCTATTGGGATGGGTAGACCATGGCTCCATTCATGAGACCCCAAAACCTAGGATTTGTTTGTTTTGTTGTGTGTACATGTGTTCGTGCTCGTGTGCTTTATGCATCCATACATTCAAGCATTCCCAGCCCTTTGGTTTCGAGGAACTCAAATGTTTGTTTCCTTTTCAAAAGATCAACAGAGCTTGGATTTTAAAAACAAAAACTTTTTCAGTTTTTCCAAAAGAATTTTTCGCAACTTGCCTTTGAGTTCCTTGAAACCATTTGGCTGGCATTATCATCTCATTTGCATCATGTCATAGCATGTGCATTTCCTCTCTGTCTTCATCTCATGTCGCCGTTTTCCCTTCAGAATCGTCACCCAAGTCCGAACTCGATAAAGAATGTCTGAACAATACTGTGAAATAGACAGAGTCAACAATGAATTGAGTGAGCTCCGAGGAGGAATGGGGCAGATTCTGGAAGCAATTCAAGTTATGAGAGCAAGGATGGATACACAAGCAACAGTGGTCTCCGAGATTATCACTACAACTATAGAACCTCCTGTTACTGCTGTGAACCCCACTTTTGGCATGCCTTTTAACTTTATACGTGCTCCGGCCGTCACTTCTACTCAACAAGTTGTTCCTTTGGTTAATGAGGCTTTTCAAGCTATTCCTACCTTCGCTTCAGCGGTAGTGCAAGCTCAGGTGCACCTAGTTTTTCATAACCCACATCCGGCTCATGATTATGTCAATATGTCTGAAGAAGGAGACAATCGACATGAAAGGCTGAAGGAAAGTGTAGGGACAATGCAGAGGAAATTGGAAGCAATGGAAAGGAGCAATGTATTTAATACTAATGCTAAGGACATGTGCTTAGTCTCAGGCTTGGTAATTCCACCCAAGTTCAAACTACCCAATTTTGACCTATACTCAGGTGCGACCTGTCCTAAGTCGCATTTGGTCATGTATTATCGACGAATGGCTGCATTTATGGATAATGACAAGTTGATGATCCACTACTTCCAAGATAGTTTGAAAGGGGCTGCTGCAAAGTGGTATTTGACTTTGGACCAATCTAGGATCCAACGCTTTCAAGATGTATCTGACGCTTTTGTAAAGCATTACAAATATAACATGGACCTGGCGCCAGATCGTAGACAACTACTGAGTATGTCACAGCGCGATACCGAGTCTTTTAGAGAGTATGCACAGAGATGGAGAGAGCTGGCTTCACAGGTAGAGCCACCCTTATCTGAAAAAGAGTTAACTGATTGGTTTGTCGATACAATGAGATCGGAATTCTACGAAAGGATGATCAGTAGCATGTCTGCTAGTTTTTCCGATATTGTGGCTGTGGGGATTAAAATAGAGCTTGGTCTGAAGAGTGGAAAAATGACCAAGAGAGCTGGTAGTCCAAGCGACGATGCCAAGATATCCTTCAAGAGGGAAGGAGATGCTAATGTGGTGATGACAAACAAAAAGAGGAAGAATTAGTACTGGAAACGTCAGCAGCAACAACAGTGTTATCCTATTCAGCAACCTTATGTGGCCACCATCACGCCAACATTCAACCATCAAGCTTCTGTTTATCAGCCGGTTCCTCAACCACCAGTGTATCAATGAGCGCCCAACGCTCCTGCTAATCGCCAACGGACTCAAGTTTCTCGTCAGAACATTCCAGGTAAAAGAAAGGGTGGAAGGCCTCCGATTCCTCCCATTCCTATGACGTATACGGCATTATATCCTGCTTTGGTGCAACAAGGATTAATAACTACAAGGTCATCAGGCCCACCTCCTGATCTGCTTCCACCTTCTTACAATCCCAACGCTCATTGTGCATTCCATGAAGGGGCGCCAGGCCATAATTTAGAAGGTTGTTTTGCTCTGAAGCATATTGTGAAGGATTTAGTGGAGAGAAACATTTTGTCTTTCGATAGTTCTCAGCCTAATATCAAGAACAATCCTTATCTGTTCATGAGATAAGTAATGATGTGGAGGAAGTATCCAGACAAAGAAGGATTAGAGTCTGTGATTGAGCCTCTCTTTATTTTTCTGTATTTGATTCCCTAAAGCTGGCAATCTTTTGGATGTTTCAGCAATTTCATTGTATTTCCTTTGCACTTTGAATTTGTATTTGCTTATAAGATTTATTGTATTTTCAAATTGGCAAGGTTAATGAAATGTTGTGCATCTTTTGGATTAAGTCCATTCGTTTCACTCATATACTTTTGTGCTCACATAAAAAATATAATATATATCTCCATCTTGTTTCTTTCCCTTTATCAAACTGTTTATTTAAACAAAGATTGGGGAGGATGATGAAAACCTCGTGCTCATAATTGTTGTGGTATGCTGCCGATGATATAAGGCATTGTTTCAATCCCTAAACACCGGAGAAATAAGGAAGATAATCCATCGTTAACCCTTCGAGCCTAGAAGTAGGAGTTTTCTTTCCTTACACAAAAAAACCCTCAAATCTCAACCTTGGGGCAGGGTGGTTCTCAGTTTAGCTTGGATATGCAATCAAATGTAAGCGCTTCGGGTAAGGCGTCAATCAGCTCTCGCAAATCAAGTGACTTCCTAGCTTTTGGAAACTTGAATGTATAGCTTGAGTTAACTGAGTATAGGATTGGAGTTCATCATGAAGATGGGGTGGGACAAACAAACTTTGAGCCTTTATCCTTTGTTTCATAAACCGTGAACCAGACCACGTTACGACCCTTAAAAGACCTAATTGAGGTAAGGTTGTTTTGAAAGCATACTACAGCAAGGTTGATTAACCTGTCTCCTAATGATCTTTGCTATTTGCGTGCGGATCACTTCCTATGTCATTCCGTAAATGACTAAGTCCACTTTGTTTTTCCACCGTGTGTGTTTCATCAATAAATTTTGATTTCAAAAACTTACATGAATATCGCATTGAACTTGCCATTTTTTGATGAAACAATACTTGTTAGTAAAAACAACTCAATATCAAAGAAATCCCAACAAACGCATCCAGCTAGGGGATTCGACTTGATAAAGGAAGCTCAGTCAGGGGCAACCAAGCATAAGGATTAACCAACCTACCGAATCAGGGGCAGAATTCTTCAAGCATGGAATACTGGAGCAAGTCTTCTCCAGGTCATCTTATGACAAGTCTGGACTCCAGTAACCCATCAGCAGGGGCAAGTTCGTTCCCCAGTCGTTTCTACTATAGTTGGAGTATTACGAATACAATTGAACGGGGGCAATCATGTTTAGGTTCATTTCTTTTCAAAAGTTTAAAGATATTGAAGCATCTGGTGCGTTAATTCTTCTGTAAAATCCTTTTGATGATTTACCCTCACAAACCAATTAATCAGGGACAATCAGGTCGAGATTCGGCAAATATCTAAAACAGTCAGTCAGGGACATCTCCTTCACCGATCAACCAAGCTGACAGGGGCAAGTTTGTTCCCCAATCGTCAAATAAACCAGTCTGGAGCAAGTTTAAGAACCTTGTTGTGTGAATGCAGTTAATCTGGGGCAGTTATGCTAAGATCTCTCCAAGAGTTTGAAGATATTGAAACACCTTGTATGCCAATTCTTCTATAAAATCCTCTTGTTATCGTCTTCTGAAAGACCATATAGCCTGGGGAAGATAAGATTTGAAGATGATCATCACGCCAGTAGGATGCATAATTACTTTGTTCTTGTGATATCCTTTGCTAGCTCCCCAATAAGTTGTTACTTCAGATAGTCTTGACAATTCTCCATGGATTCTCCATCAACAAAGAAATCAAGCTCATGATGGCGATCCTCATGATGTTATACCTCAGGTGGAATACTCTTTTCACTAGTGAAGTCGTTGATTCTTCTTCATCCCCAGTATTGGTCTAACCTATTGAGTTTGGCTGGGTGTCCTTGTCGAGACGTTTATCTCATCTCCGGTTTCGCTTTCTGTCTGTTTTGTCAGCATAAGCATGGCATAAGCACCCATACGCATAGCATCATAGCATCTTAGCATTTCTGCTTCCTTTTTTGGTGTTTTCCTATTTTGGTTCACTCTAGTGGTTATCTCCCCAAGTGACTGGGTTTGTCCATTCTCTCCAATAGAGTTGTCAACCCTAGGCATAAAGTGCCCATTCTTTTCTGAATTCCCCACAGAGTTTTATCCTCGTGGATGATGGTTGGTTCAGTTATCTTTTCCACATGTGGATAAGATAAATTCCCATTTGAGTTCTTTCCTCAATTGGAGTCTTGTTTGATCGTTTCTTTCTAGCTTGTTCCTAGATTAAACTTTGGTCCCTGGCAGGTGTGGTTTTTAACCTATCTTTGAATGTGCATTTATTTTGCACTGTGTCTCGCAGGAAGAATCTCAAGATCCACATTGAAGACATAATTATTTCTCTAACAGTGTTGTGATATCAACATATCTTTGAAGCAGCAATCTCTTGAAGAAGCTTGTTTTTCTATGGCGATAAGTGGCAGTCTCTTATAAGCAGCTTATCTATCTCTGGTACTATTCAGCCTTTTTACAGCCGTAATGGGTATTCTCCAGGAAGCCTTATCTTCAGTGATGCAACCCGGTGCTAATCTATCAGATCCAATACCTTTATTGGGGCCCATTTCTTGGTTCTATCTCCAATGAGGTTCTTCTTTTTTCAAAGTGCCAACGGGTCATACTTGAACCTGTTGTTCCATCACTTTGGATGTTTTTTCCCAATGAAGACCGTTTCTCGGTTCAACCTTCATTGCGGATCTTTTCTAGAATTTCATCTAGCCTTGATGATCAATCATTCTAGATACCTTTATTGGAGCCCATTTCTTGGTTCTATCTCCAATGAGGTTCTTTTTTCAAAGTGCCAACTGGTCATACTTGAACCTGTTGTTCCATCACTTTGGATGTTTTTTCCCAATGAAGACCATCTTTCGGTTCAACCTTCATTGCGGATCTTTCCTAGAATGTCATTTAGCCTCGATGATCAATCATTCTAGATACCTTTATTGGGGCCCATCTTTTGGTTCTATCTCCAATAAGTTTTTTCCTTTTCAAAGTGCCAACTGGTCATACTTGAACCTGTTGTTCCATCACTTTGGATGTTTTTTTCCCAGTGAAGACCGTTTCTCCGGTTCAACCTTCATTGCGGATCCTTTCTAGAATGTCATCTAGCCTTGATGATCAATCATTATAGATACCTTCATTGGATCCCATTTTTTGGTTCTATCTCCAATAAGGTTGTTTTTCTTTCAAAGTGCCAACTGGTCATACTTGAACCTGTTGTTCCATCACTTTGGATGTTTTTTTCCCAGTGAAGACCGTTTCTCCGGTTCAACCTTCATTGCGGATCCTTTCTAGAATGTCATCTAGCCTTGATGATCAATCATTCTAGATACCTTCATTGGAGCCCATTTTTTGGTTCTATCTCCAATAAGGTTGTTTTTCTTTCTAAAGTGCCAACCAGTCATGCTTGAACCTGTTGTTCCATCACTTTGGATGTTTTTTCCTAATGAAGACCGTCTCTCCGGTTCAACCTTCATTGTGGATCCTTTCTAGAATGCCATCTAGTCATGTTTTGACCTGATGATCAATCATTCTAGATACCTTTATTGGAGCCCATCTTTTGGTTCTACCTCCAATAAGGTCCCTTTTCCTTCTAAAGTGCCAACCGGTCATGCTTGAACCTGTTGTTCCATCACTTTGGATGTCTTTTTCCCAGTAAAGACCGTCTTTCCGGTTCAACCTTCATTGCGGATCCTTTCTAGAATATTATCTAGTCATGTTTTGACTTGATGATCAATCATTCTAGATACCTTTATTGGGGCCCATTTCTTGGTTCTACTTCCAATAAGGTTACCTTTCTGGCTCATACCGGTTTTCCTTCATGAAGCAGATTATTTGTTATCTCAACCAACTCTTATTTGAGTACCAGAGTCTATTCTTGACTCACTAACCTTGTTCCCGTTTAAACTCCAGTTGTTTATCTTCGGTTATCGTGAACCGTTTGCTTATATCAGGTTATCTCAAACCTGTATTGCTCATTCCAGGTGTTTTTTATCTGGCGCGCAGAGTTCGTCTCTGTCTTTTCTGGTTTTTCTTGAAGATCCCGTTTGAACTCTTCAGCATAAGAAATCCCCGGAAGATCTTCTTCGGGTGTCTATCCTTTTGTTTCAACTGATCCCCTGGTGGTGATCGTGTCTTCTTTATGGTTTCTTGCCCAGTAAGTTGTGCCTTTTCCCCGGTGTCGTCCGGTCATGCATGAACCTGTCGTCTGTCTCCCTGGATCTGTCCCCAGTGGAGAATCCCTTTTGTTTTCTATCCCCGGTGTTTCCTCAGAGTCTCCCCAGTGAGTCTCTTTTGTTGGTTAGCCTGCATCCCCAAGGAGTCTCTTCCTCATGGATACTAACCTTCTTTGCTTCCCCAGTGAAGCTTTCCTCTGTGTTGGCGGCTTTTCTTTCTTTGGTGTTTTGTTTTGTCTGCATTCTTGCATCTTTCTTGGCATCATATCATCATGTTTGTTGCATTGCATGTCTGCGCATCTGAGGGAAAAAATTTCGGTTATCTGTATTTAAATATCTCTCACCTTTGATTTCATGAGGATTTTCATCTCTCATTTCATCCGGTGAAGATATTTAAATAGGGGCAACTGTTGTACCCCAAATTTTACCCTCATTTTTCTGCTGGTTGATGTTTTATTTATTTTTCTCTATTTATTTTAATATTCTATTTGTTTTTATTTTAATTTAATTTCAATTTGGCCTATTTTTAATTTTTATTTATATTTAGGTTGTTTTTTTTATTAATCTCAATTTAATTTAGTTTTAAAAAAGTAGTTAATTAATTATATTAATTGTTAATCTAATTTTTGTTTCTAACTATTCAATTTAGGTTTAGATTTATTATTATTCAATTTCATTATGTATTAATTCATTAAAAAAAAAAGAAAGATGTTATTCATTTTCAATTTACCTTTTCCATTTCAAAATCAATTCGTAAGCCCGTATAATCAAAATTGCCAAAAAGAACATCAAGGCCCACCATTAGATGAAAAAACACGTTTGGCCCATCAAGCATCAGCCAAAATGCAACTTGTAATCACGTTATCCTACACAACGCCAAAACTCTGATATATCCCTGCATCCAACAACAAGCAACATCGACATGAATACGCTACACCAACACGTCTGCTACAAGCCAACTTGCTCACCTTACGCTCCTCCTGCAGCCTGAAAGCGACCATTCAATAACGATCAAAAATTCAAATTGAAATTGAAGAGACAAATTCTGTTGGGAGGATTTAAATAAGAGAGGAACAAAAGGTCTTGGGGGGGGGAGAACACTCATCTTCTCTCTATTCCAAATACTCTCACCAGATCATCACCAATCAACAACATAACTTGTTTCTTTCAACTTTTCCCTTCATCACTCTTCAGACGACAATACGTGAAAAAAATTCAGATGAGATGCGAAGCGAAATGACGAGAGAAATTGAAAAACCATTCACCGCACCACCTCCTTTTCGCCATCATCCCTCAACCTCCATCCTTCAAACCACTGATAATCACCTTCATCAAAACAATAAGAACTTTCAGACACAGAGCCATCAATCTCCTCCACCTTCTTCTTTCAAATATCCCTTTCGAACCACCACCAACAACCACAACCCGACTCCCTGCTCCTTACATAATCCTCCTTCAAACAACCAAAAAAGACCTCCGTCCATAACCGTTCCATCACCTGCAAAAAAAAAAAACCACCAACAACCCTTCATCAATCCCTTTTCAAATCTCCAAAACCCATCCCAAAATACACCAAAATCAATAACTCATTCAAATCAAAACAGAGAGTAATGGAGATGGAGAAGAGATTTCGAACAAAAAACAAAACTGAAGCATACATAAAAAACAAACCCACAATCGGACAGACTTGAGACGAGGGTGAGCATTATTGATATGAGTTGAAAGCCTGCGATCATGAAAATGACAGTGGGGGATGAAACAAGACGATGGTGGTTGAGATTGATTCATTTTGGTTTTCTTGGCTTTCGATCCGTTGTTTCCGTTCGGTGGTGGTGATGTTCTTGCGATAAGTTCATCTTTGCCTTTTGGGAAAATGAGAACGATCCGGGACCTTTCTTTGTTACTTTTGAAGTGAAGCGTTGATGTTTGATGTTGATCCCTGAAGGGATTGTTGTTGTGGATGTTGGGCCGTTGACAGCCCGTTTCAATTGCTTAAGCTTCACCCCTTTGCTTTTTTGATCACCCGTGTCTCTTTTTTTGTAGTACATGATGGGCCGTGTAAAACCCAGATGACCCATCACACACCCTTCAAAAATCCAGCGCCCCCTTTTTTCTTTTTATGTTTTAAATCAATTTAATTTGTTTAAAGTTTTAAAAAAGGGAAACATTCTATTTTCTAACTTTTTAGGTTCTAAAATGTTTTCTTAATAAATTTAATTCCCATTTTGATTTCATTTTTGATTTTCTATCTTTGGGCCAATGATATATAAAAATCATGACTTGGTGGTTTATTTCAAATCACTAAAAGTCTAGATTTGTAGGAGGCCACTTTCTATTGTCTTCTATTTTGGTCGATGAAAGTTAAAAATCTAAGATTATTGATTCGTCGATTAGATCTTGATTTAAATGATACCAACTTGTTTTTATTCCGATTCTATTTTGGTCAATGAAAGTAAAAAATCCAAGATTATCGATTCTTCGATTAAATCTTGATTTAGACGAGACTAGTGTTATTTTCATTTCGATTCTATTTTGGTCGATGAAAGTCAAATGTCAAGATTATCGATTTACCGATTTAAATCTTGATTAAGAAGAGATCAACCTTATTTTATTTCATAATCTCTAAAAATGAGTCATACTCGTTTCCCCTTGGAACTTTGGCCATAGTCAATGGTTCCTATCCCTCACCCTTAGATCAGTGAACTACGGATACTCTGATTCCACTCTCGTAAGGATACGTAGGCGCAAAGTGCGATGCTTTGTCGAGTATACTTAGATACTAACCCCTAGGATTTCAACCTTTAGCATAGTACCCTTATCAAGCGAGTAAGATTTAACAAGTAAAACAAGAGGCTCCCGTAGAGTACTACGGACGTTTAGGGTGTTAATACCTTCCCTAGGCGTAACCAACCCCCGAACCTTAGATCTCCCCCCTTTAGGTTTTTTAACAATCTTGAACCTTTCCTTTGGATAAATCAAAGTCGGTTGTAAAAGAAAATGATGCAAGTTAATTAATAGCTTGTTATTCGATTTTCACCGCAACACACACTCCCATTTTTCAAACTTCTTCGACAAAAAGCGGAGTTTGAATGGAGCGAAGAATGCGAGCAGGCGCTCTTCCACCTAAAACAAGTCTTATCGCAACCCCCGGTCCTCTCACGGTCTGAGAGCGGGGAGACACTTTTCTTATATCTCGCAATCATGAGTGAAGCAGTCAGTGCCATCCTCATTCGAGAAACCCCGGACGGACAGAAACCAATTTACTTCACGAGCAAAGCCCTCCAATGCCTCAAGCTCAGGTATCAGCAGATAGAGAAAGTCGCCATGGCCCTCGTCACCGCGGCAAGGAGGCTACGCCACTACTACCTCGCCCACACCGTCGTCGTAAGGACCGAACAACCCATAAGGCAACTCCTTGGACAACCGGATATGGCGGGGAGAATGCTCATGTGGTCGCTCGAACTCGTCGAGTTTGACATCCAATACGAGGGAAGGAAAGCCCTGAAGGCTCAGGTATTGGCCGACTTTGTGGCAGAGATGACCGTCCCGGAACCTTCGACCAACGGATCCCAAAAATGGACGATCTATGTCGACGGAGCATCCAGCCCTAAGGGAAGCGGGGCGGGCATCATCCTCAAAAACGAGGAAGGCATCCTGATCGAGGTATCCCTCGAACTATCCTTCCTGACGTCAAACAACCAAGCAGAGTACGAGGCCTTCCTCGCCGGACTTCGGCTGGCCGAGGACCTCGGCGCCAAGGAGGTCAAAATCTTCACCAACTCCCAGCTCGTGGCCTCGCAAGTCCGAGGAGAGTACCAGGCGAAGAACAACAACCTCATCGAATACTTGACCTTGGTGAAAGAGAAGATGAAAAAGTTCACCTCCGCAGAAGTAACTCATATCCCCCGCGAGCACAATGCCCAAGCAGATGTCTTGTCCAAATTGGCAAGCACAAAGAAGAAAGGCGGGAACAAATCCGTCATACAAGAAGTGCTTTCCTGGCTAAGCATCGACAAACCCGCTCCAGTGGCGGACGTAAACGCCATTGGTGACAGCATTTGCTGGATGACTCCCGTGTACGAGTACCTCACGACGGGCAAATTGCCCGAAGATCCCAAGGAAGCCGGAATGGTCAAGCGGCGGGCATGCTCATACACGATAGTCGAGGACAAGTTATACCAGCGAGGATTCTCTATCCCCCTCCTCAGGTGCTTAGAGGAGACCAAGGTCCCCGGCATCCTCCAGGAAATTCACGAAGGAATCAATGCACAGCACCTCGGCGGGCGATCGTTAGCCCGCAAGGCGCTTCGAGCAGGGTACTACTGGCCCACCATGCAACAGAACGCCAAGGAACACATCAAGAAGTGCGATAGATGCCAATGACACGGGGACATGCACCTTGCTCCTCCTAACAAGCTCAAAAAACTGTCCTCCCCGTGGCCGTTTGCATGGTGGGGGATGGATATCCTCGGACCTTTCGTCCAGGGGTCGTATCAAAACAAATACCTCATCGTCGGGGTGGACTACTTCACGAAGTGGATAGAGGCGGAAGCATTGGCCAAAATCACGGCCTTCAACATACTGCGTTTTTACAAAAGGAACGTCCTCGCCCGATTCGGCGTGCCTCAAGCTATTGTCACCGACAACGAAACACAGTTCACCGACAAGAACTTCCAAGACTTCGTCTCCGAGCTAGGCACGAAGCAACACTTCACGTCGGTCGAGCACCCTCAAATGAACGGATAGGCTGAGGCAGCGAATAGAGTAATCCTACGAGGATTGAAACGCCGATTAGGCGACGCCAAGCGACGGTGGGTCGAGGAGCTACACAATGTCCTCTGGGCCTACCGAACGACCCCACATTCCACGACCGGGGAGACCCCTTTTCGTCTGACCTACGGAACGGAAGTGGTGATCCCTGTGGAAATCAGGGAACCCTTGAGGAGGACGGAAACCCCCCTCGACGGGGACGCGAACAACGAAGCCCAGAGGGAAGAACGCGATTTCGTCGAGGAGACACGTTCGGGCGCTTCTCTCCGAGAAGCTTCACTAAAACAGAAAATAACACTGCGTTATAACGACAAAGTTATCAAACGCAATTTTTAGGTGGGCACCCTCGTACTACGAAGGAAACAGAAAGACTCGCGAGAGGGCAAACTCGCCGCGAACTGGGAGAGCCCGTACCGCGTCCGCGCGAAAACGGGGGCAGGAGCCTATTTCCTCGAAAATCTGCACGGGGAAGAACTTGCTCGACCATGGAACGCTGAGAAGCTCAAACAATACTACAGTTAAGCACTGCCTGCGACTCACGAACACCACGATTACAGGGACACACTAAGGTATGAGCGCGACACCCCTATACAGAACACGATGATCGAAGGTCGCGTTGTGTGTGCGCGAGGAATTTTGATCCGACGGGGATACCTCTATCGAGCTCCGCCGTCGTTGTACCAATTAGGCAGAACACCCAGCTCGCGATGGGAAGTTCACGCCACGAAGCTAAGACCTCGACCGAGATCTTAGCCTCGTTGAAGGTCGGAATACATCTCCGACCACCCGACCAGCTCTCCACGCGGTCAGGGACTATCAAGGTCGAGCAAATCCTAAAGTCTTTATTACTTAGACAAAAACAACGTATAGAAGTCTTTATTACTTAGACAAAAACAAAGTATAGAAATCTCTATTACTTGGACAGAAACAAACAAAGTATAACAAATGCTATAACATCACACACGGTATAAACCATCCAAACAGGACATGAGCAGATAAGCAAAAATGCATTGAAGTGGGCAGAAGCCCATTGTACAAATATTACAAACAAGTATCAAAAGCCCTTGGCATGCAGGCCGGGCATACGTATTGAAAAATAAATAAAACGGCTCGCAGGCCGAACAAAACAAAGAAGAAAAGCCTACTCGGCGACAGTCCCTTCGGGCTCCTCGCGTTCATGAACCTCGTCCACCCGCATCGGCTGCACGATATGACCGACGACCACCTCAGAGTCGGGGTCAATCCCTTCGGTTGTGAGGTCGGGGTTGAGAACCTGAAGCTGCTGCACGACGTTCCTGAAACCTATGTCGGCCGATACGAGGTTGTCCTCCTCGGATTCCCGGAGCTTCGCTATCAGCGCTGGCCGCGAGGTCAGCAACCTGTCATACTCGGTTTCCTAATCAGCGGGGCGGACAGCCTCCTCCAACTCGGCATTCCTCGCTAAGAGATGATCCTTCTCCTCTTCAATCCCGACGAGACGTCTCCGCTCTTCCTCAGCATTCTTTAACTTTTCCTCCAACTTCCCTTGAAGCTCGACCTGGGCCTGGTTCTGGCTTTTGCAGTCGGCCAGCTCCTTGCCCACCTTCTCCATTTTGGCTGAGATAGACTGGAAACTCTAGCGCAACCTGTTCAGTTTGCCTTCCGGGTACGCCTCGTCGTTCAGAACCAGGGCAGCCGCACAAACCCGCATCACAGCGGACACATCCTCCACCAGCGCCCTTCTCCGAGAGACCTTGTCGACGCCTAAGATGGCCTGAGCTTCGGGGGCACCCACGCATAGGGAATTATTTCCCATGAAAAAGTTCGGCCTCGAGTGACAAGGCGGGAGCACAAATTTTACAGCAGGGGGACTCTCGTTGTTAGTAAGGTCGATTGCCACTGTGTCCGCAATCCGCTACCTCTTCGGGGAGACCTGGGGGCTGGGAGAATCACTATCCTGGTGAGAACCATAAGAACCCCCGGTTGTCTGAGTGGGAACGGATTCCTATGCTCGGATCTGCTCGAGACGGCTTTTGCCTCCCTTCTTCATAGCGCGGTTAGCCTTCAACTTTTTGAGGTGCTCCTCAGCAGATGATATCTTACCTGCACAGAAAACAAAGAGGTCAGTAATTCGAAAAGAAGGACGAAGGGAAAGGCAGGTCGGGGAGGCCACCCCACCTAACAGCTCGAGAGCCTCCTCGTCAGAAAACGTCTCGAGGAGAGCCCTAGTGTTAATCAATTGATGCTTCGTTAAGACCTCTCCATCGTCGCCTAGAAGGAAGTCCCCGTTCGGCGTCACGAACTTGGCTTTGTTAAACCCACTGACGAACTTGACTATGGCCTCGTGAGCCAAGCGATCCCCTTCACAGAGTTTACCAGGGCTGACGATATAGTTGTTCGTTTCCCTCTTGAAGTGTTCTTCAGTCCAGAACAATGGAAACCTGGGCATAAGGGCCTCCTCTCGCCGCCCATCCACTTCTTCGACGACCCGACGGTACACTGTATTTACGGCCTCACGAGGAAGTACCGATACTTGAAGTCTCGCACGGAGTCCAGATAAGTGTGAAACAGGCTGCTCACCTGCTTGAAGGACACCCAGCCATGCTTGCCGTCGACAGCCTGCTGTTGAAGATGAAAAATGCGAAAAAATAGGGGCACCGTCGCCCCAATCTTCAGGTATTTGCACACTAGCTCGAAAGCCCTGATGAAAGCGAGAGAGTTGGGGTGGAGTTGAGAAAGGGCCAAACGCAGGTGGCCAAACACTGACTGTTGAAAATCCGTGAAGGGCAAATGCCATCCCGCCTCGTCGAACATAAACTCATATACGGGAAACCGCATCCCGCTATATGTCGAGCATATTCGATGATGTGGAAAAGGCCTGAACATGTTCCACGACTTCTGTGAACCTATTAGGCGGTGCTCGATGGTACAAAATATGTCAGCCTCGTTCAGGTCGACAAACTCGGAGATCATGCTCAGTGCCTCTTCGCAGGCCCACTCGTCGGGAAGCCTCTCCCCGGCGCTGGTTGTCTCCACCATAGGTGAATCGGGCCAGTCGTAAATATCCAAAGATCCCTCGGCCACTGGTAATACGTCCATTTACCTGAAAAGCAGAAGGAAATGGTGAATTCGATGACCCATATCAAATCCACCCCTTCCACCGCTGATCAAGTGAAAGGGCGAGGAGGGAACGTCGAGGAATGCGAACCCGCGACCATCCTCAGGTCCGCGAGGAGCGAAATTGGGCGGGACCCCGGGGTATTTGACCCATATCCCCGAGATAAACGTCGGTCGCCCGGGAATTCCGTCCTTAATCCACGGAATGTTCAACAAAAGAACGGAGAAACGTTCATCTCATGACCCCGAGATATTCTTCGTGTCCTCGGGGATTTCATCGTCTCTCCCCGCGAGATTCAACAACTAAACTATGAAATTCCGCCGTTTTCGTCGGATATTTCGTGATTTCCATGAGAACTCCATCAGTTCACCATGAAACCACCCTAAAAAGGCAAATGAAAGGAGAAAAAAGAAAGAAATTTACTTGAAATAACTTCTGGTAGGGTTCCGGCACGGCAGTTGGCGGCGGCGTTCGGTGGCAAGATAAGAGAAGGAAGAAAGAGCGAATCTGAGCAAAGGGGGAGCCAAAAGTGCAAATAGGACAAGATGACCCTTATTTATAGGGCTCTCGCAAGTTTCGAGGGCTCCTATGCAATCGATTACGCTACCCTAGCGTAGCCGCCCTAGACAATGATGAGCTACGACACATGGCGCACACTCTCCCAAACGTGTCATTTCATTCCCCAACACGTGTCTTTTCATTCACCTCGCTTCAGACTTCCCGTGTCCCCGCGATGCCGCCCATCCACGACCAGTCTAGCACGAGCAGGTTAACTCGTTTTTGCCCGGTTACCAATTGTTCCTCTTTTAGGGTCCCTTTCCCGGTTGGACCCGTCCTCGACATTGCACTGACCCTAAAGTCATTGCCCTGACACCTCAGAGCAACGACTTGGGGGGCTCCTGTTCTGGAATGGGCTGGGGTCTGCCCCTAGATCGAGCAGGTCCAACCCACGTCCTGGGATGGCCCAACAAAGACCCGTTAGAGCGACCCGTGCCAAGCACAGGCCCACCTCAACAGCGTCGGGCACGCGCACAACATAGGGCGTCGGGCAGAGGCGCTATCCCCCATCCGGGCTCACTCCTCCTCGACACTCAGGTGCTCTTCTCCACGTAGGGCCATTTCCCTCTGTACATAAGAGTCCTCCCCCGCGAGGACACGTCTCTCCCCGACACGCAAGACTCCTCCCCATGAGGACACGTTCTCATGTAACCACCCACTCCCGATAGAATCGGTCTGCCCTAATTCCGGAGATCTAGGAACGGTTACCCCAGGGCGAAGACCACGTGCTGGTCTTCACTACGCCACGTAAGCCCTAGAAGTTACTTGGATTGGGCCTGGCAATCCAGCCCAATGCAAGTAACCGTTGGCCCCGCGCTGGGGGCTCTCTATAAATACCCTCTCACTTGAGAGGGTCAGGGTACACACACTCTTTTACTCTCTAACCTTGTACTTGCTTTTACTAGTGACCCTTGCCTTACTTGAGCGTCGGAGTACCTTGCAGGTACACCCCCCGCCGTCTTCCAACCTCACCGGAGCTGAAGTCCATACGGCGCTGCTGGCCACTGAACAACCGTCTGATCCTGGTACGATCAAAAGTCCCACATCAGTTTACTATAAAAGTGTACAAGTGTTTATATAGTAGTACATGAGATCTATTAATTTACAAATGAAGCACATAAGTGAAAGAATGTTAGTGAGTGATGTGTCATCCTCACATGTTTTAATTATTAATTTTAATAGTTCAAATTATTAAATAATAATGTAAACTATTAATTCTCTAATAAAAAATATTAAAAATAAAAAAATATAAAAATATAAAAAAAAGAAAAAAAAATATAAATAAAAAAGAAAAAAATTTTAAAAACTAAAAAAAAACGAAAAAAAAAAAAATATATATATATATATATATATATATATATATATATATATATATATAAATAAATAAATAAAAAAAAACAATTAAAAAATATTAAAAATGCCACGTGGACTGCCACTCAAGCAATAAGAAAGGATCTTTGCTGCAATGTGGCAATCAGGGGCCTAAGTGAGGGAATCTAACTAAGATGAGGGGTTTTAAAAAAAAACTTTACCAAGGGCTAAAATGAGAACTCGCTAACATTACAGGGGAGGTTTGTATATTTAACCCTTAAAAAATTGGTCTAAAATCATCAACCACTTGAGGATTATCATCTTTCGACACTAAAGCAAGAAACGATGTTGTTATTGCCTTTGAGACCCTACCACACTCATGAAACTCCTTAGCAAATCTGAAAAGATCGTCTTTATGAAATTCCCAACAAGCCTTGAAAAAACCCAAATTGAATTCGTCAGGACCCAGACTCTTATCCTTAGTTTGTATAAATTAACTAATAATAATTTTGTTTTTTAATGTAATTTATTTTTTTATTATTTTTTTATTTTGTTAAAACTCAATGTTTATATATTTTAAATTGTATTTAATAGGGACAAAGCGATAATTTATCTTTATTGTATCATATCATATTTAAAATAATAATTTCAGTCAAAGAAAATATTATAATAAACTTTATTTTTAGTTTATAATATGATAAATTTTTAGATTAACTTATAGTCTTTCATTAAACAACAATATCAACAACAACATTAATAATAATAATAATAATAATAATAATAATAATAATAATAGAGAATAATTTTCATACACTGACAATGTAAAAAAGTTTTACACTGTCATCCAATAAAAACATTTTATTTTGCCATGTCATATAATTTTTTTGAAAATTACAGTCTGACTTGGCGGGATTCATGGTCGTGATTGGTTGACAGTATAAAATTATTTTACACTGTCAGTGTATCACCCATTTTCTCATAATAATAATAATAATAATAATAATAATAATAATAATAAAAAGTTTAAAAATAATTCATACATACAACCAATTAAAACTCTTACATTTGTCATGTCATTTTAGTATTTTAAAAATAAAATTGAGATTTATTGTAATGCATGTCTCTCATTGGTTGACAGAAGTGTATTTTTTTCTCTAATAATAATATTAATAGTAATAAGAGTTTAATTATTATTCACTTATAGTATAAAAATGTTTTACAGTGTCATCCAATAAAAACATATCATTTTGCCATGTCATATAAATTTTTTAAAAATTACAGTATGACTTAGCAGAATTTATGGTAGTAATTGGTTGACATTTTCTTACACTGTCAGTGCATCACTCATTTTTTTCAATACTAAAAATAATAATAATAATAATAATAATAATAATAATAATAATAATAATAATAATAAGGCTTAAATAATGATTTAGTCCCTGTAAGTTGGCGAGTTTTTGGTTTTGGTCCCTGAATCTTTTTTTTTGGGTCCAAATCCCTATATGTTCTATTCCTTTTGGTGTTAGTCCCTGTTGTTACTCTTCCGTTAAAAAAAAGGTGACTTGGCAGACGGTGGTGATGTGTAATTTTATTTTTCATTTCTTTTATTTATTTGTTTAACACACCTGGCTTGACTTTTCTCATTACCATATTTTGTTTTAAGTCCCTACAAATTAGGGCTTGACTTTTCCATTTCCAAGTTTGTCTCTGCCACCCCTACCGTTCAGGTAAGCTCAACGGTGGTTGTCCGACTGCGTTTGAACTTCCAAGAAAGAATCTTCCAGGTATGTCGTTTACTGTGATTTTATATTATGGGGGAAAGTTTGTTAGGGATGGTGTCATGTACTACTTAGGTGGGGATAAAGTTGAAGTAGACATTGACCCAGATGTCGCACCTCGAAAAATCGTCGAAGACGCGACCCTGGCGCGAAAGGCGCGGAAAACGGTTCGACAGAGTCGCCACCGAACTTTATTTATCCCAAAAATAGGGAAAGAAAAATATCGAGAAAACCTTTAAGGGAGGAGATAAGAACATGGTCGTCGCAACCACATTCCGGGTTCGGGAGTCGGTTACGTGAGGGAAAGGTACGTGCACCCCCTCACGTCCGTTGTACTCAACGGGAACCTCTTAGTTCGAATTGTGATGAACGTTATCTAAGCTTGTTTGTTTTCTTCTCAACGATATGTGCAAAAAAGGTAAAGTAAAAGGTTTCGATTGCTAAGGGAAATTGGGTGGTTTTAGGATAGGGTGCTCGACAAGATCATCGCGACCTCGGGCCTACGTATGCTCATTCGGAAGAGAATGAGGAATCAGAGCAATCGTAGTTCGACTACAGGAAGGGATAGAGGGAAGACGGAAGATGGAGGGAAGGTAGAGGGAAAGTAGTGTGGAAACGGGGGAAAAAGAAAAAGTGTGCTCGCCAAGGTCATCGCAATCTTGTGCCTACGTATCTTTATTCGGACGAGAATAAAGAATCAGAGCAGTCGTAGTTCGTGGTACGCCCACGAAACAAGGGAGTTGGTTGATTTTAGGAGACGAAAGATTGAACGACATACAACCCAAGGGGCGTGCCTCGAGAGCAGTCACTCAAGAATCCAAGGAATGCTAGACTCCAAGAACTCAGTTCTTTCGTGAATTGATTGCGAAAATGTTTGATAATGGTTAAGTGTTTTAAGACGAAAGGGTGAATGAATAACAACCCAAGGGCGCGCCTCAAGAGCCATTCATTCGAAGACCCAAGGAATGCTAGATTCCAAGAATCTCCTCCTTTCGCTAGTTGATTAATAAAATGGTTCGAAAAAGAAGATCAAATCGAATGGGTTGCGAAAAGACGTGAGGATCGATACTAGTCCCTAGGGGTGCTCCTAGTAACGAAACCACGAGATGTGCGAGTGTGCGTTTGATGTCGAGGCAAAAGGCGCTCGACTTACGATTGGGCTCGACGACGAATCGAGGATTGGTTTGAAAATGGTTTGGTTTGTTAAATGTTTTAGGGAGAATGACGATTATTCGATAAACGAGACGTCGGCCTCGCAACCAATTAATCGGGGCATTATTGGGATACTAGATCCCAACGACACCTTTTTCATTCGATTGATATATGAAATATTGTTTGTTGGACGATGAAAGTACCACGTGGAATGCTAGATTCCAATGGCATTCCTTTGTCCAAATAATTAAGACGAGTGTTTTAGGAGCGAAAGGTCGAATGATCACCACCTAAGGCGTGCGCCTCAATAGCGGTCACTCAAGAACCCAAGAAGTGCTAGACCTCAAGAATTCAGTTCTTTCGCGATTTAATTGAAAAATGATTTGAATAGGTGTGTTGAGTATTTTAATCGAATTAAGTGTTGGAACAAATGAAAATGGTTAGATAAGCATGAATATGAATATGATATAGATATGAATAAGAATGAACGATAATATGATCGAGATAATATTAACAAGGTATAATATAACATAAAATTGGTCTCGTCTTAATCGGAATTTATTCGAGAAAATCGATAATCAACGATTTTTGACTTTCATTGACCAAAAATGAATAAAAATGAAATAAAAATAATGGAAATGAAGTAAAATCGAAAATGACAAGAAAAATAATAAAGGTCTCACCTTTATCAAGATTTAAAATCGAAAAATCGATAAGTCTTGATATTTTGGCTTTCATGGACCCAAAATGAATAAAAATAAAGAGAAAATGTCAAAAATGAAATTAAATTGAAAAGGTATAGGAAAAGAATAAAGGTCTCACCTTTATCGAGATTAAGTCGAGAAATCGACAAATCGTCAATATTTGGTTTTCATTGACCCAAAATAAATGAATAAAAATAATGTAATGAAATAAATTGAAATAAAAAATAAATAGGCCTCATATAAATCAAGATTTTGAATCGATTTGAGAAAATCAACTTTAATCAATATATTTTTGATATCATTGACCCGAACAAAATTGAAAAGAAAATCGAAAAGTCGAAGATGAAAATCAAGGCGAGAAATGAGAAGTAAATCAAGACATAAAATCTATATAATAAATAAATAAACTTGAAATCAACCAAAACCTAATTAAATTCTAGAAATAAAATATTTTGTCTTTTTGATATTTATCATTTTTGGTTATTTTCAGATTAATAATTAATACGATTAAAACAAACAAATTTATCCTAAAATTAAATTAAATCTAGTGTTATTCTAAAGTTAAAACAAAGAAAATGGGCTTTAGATGACCCATATACAGGACCGTACAGACTCGGGTCGAGTCAGGCCCAGTCCAGTTGCCATTAAGTGAAAGGAAAGAAGCAAAAAAAAACCCTAAAATGCATCAAGCGGCCGTGCATTCCAAAAGAGAGTAAAAAGAATTTTTTCCAAATGGAAATCAGAAAGAACACGGTTTCTGTGTCTTCCAAACCTCACGATCTAAACACTCACCCAAATCGAATCCTTCTCTTCTCTCTGCCCGTTTTCTCTTTTAATAATCACTCTCTCTGAAATGGTCTCCTTTCTCCCACTCGCGATCTCGTTACGATCTCCCTCGTGATTCTCTCTGAAACTCGCCTCTCACGGTGACTTTATTCACGTTCTCCCTTGCTCGTGATTTTGACGCATCGGCGGAACAGTGGCGGTACAGTAGAAGATTTTGAGGTGCTTACTTCAAGTGTTGAATAGGATGTGTGGTGTTACTCACATGGTGTGGTTTATGGTGGTCCAATGGTGGTTTTGTGGAATCGGTGTGGCAGTTTGGTGGTTTTAAGATGAAAATGGCAGATGGAAAAGTTACAGCTGGTGATAAGAGGTATGTGGTTTATGCGGGTTTGTCGGAAAAAATGGTGAACACAGTTGTTGTTGTCGTTGTTTGAGGAGGAAAAGATGATGGAGGTTTGATGAAGGTTGGTGATTCGGAGTGGTGTTGTTTGGATGGATTGTTTGAAGTATATGGTGGTGAAGATCGGGGCACGAAAAATGAAGGTGGGGTTTTTTTTTTACTCGAGTTCCTCTCCCCCCTTTTTATATTGTTCTCTTTTTCTTTTTTTTTTAAATCTTACAAAACTTGTTTATTAAGTTTGTAATTACGGAAAGTTTGTCTTGTTTTGTTGATCCATTCCTTTCAATATCAGGTTTCATGCAGGTCTGTGTTGGTTGGTGATGATACAGAGGTCTTTGTGCAGTTACGTACGGTTTCATGAGCTTGTTTTGTCTGAAAGTGTTGATGAACCTTGGCGTGGTGGTATAGGTCATGAGGTGGTACGGGATGGTAGCAGGGCTATGTTGCAGAATGCAGCAGAGTTATTTGTTCCTCTATTATCTTTTTTTTCTTGGCAAATTTGTTGTGATTGACAAATGATGATGGGCTTGTAAACTTATACATGGGCTTTTATTGTAATATAAATGGACAATTGAGCTCTTGATATAGGCTTAGGAATATATTAGAATATTTTGTAGATCCTTGTGTGAATGGTAATGGATAATGAAAAGGACTTTTTGTGAATGAAAAAAATAGATTATAGTTATTTGAATGGATAAATGGAAATAAATATGGAAAATAAATTGAACACAGATGATGGAAAGGGATTAGAAAAATGGATTTGAATAATTTGAAATTGGGTTAGAAAAAAGAGGATTTGGTTTATGGATAATGGATTTACGGTAGAAATTGAATATGGATTATGGTTTATGAAAATGGGAATGGATATGTGGTCCTCGAGAAACTATGAATCAATCTCAGCCTCTAAAACTTTGAACCACAAATCAACCTTGATGAACTTCACCGCACAAAAACCCCGACACACCACCTGGATTATACACACCCTGGCCTTGATCTTGAAACAAACCCTTCGATCACTTCAACAACCAGAAACAAGATTGTTTTTTTTTTTTTTCTGGATATGGTTAGTGGATGGATGTACAGATGAAAGTTATATACAGGTAGGACAAATTTGGGGTATGATAGATGCCCCTATCTAATTGGCTTAAACCGAGTAAAATGAACTGTTGTGGTGTTCGTTATATCGAGGTATAAGTCAATTAGATATAAAGAAGACCACAAATTTGTCTGAAAGAAAGAAAAGGGATTGGGCAGTTGAAATACAAGAAAATTCTAACACCAAAAGGATGACAGACCTATCACCAAAAGGATGATATTGAACACACGCATACAAACCCTTCCACCAAAAGGATGAAAACGAGGTCAAAGCCTGCTATTACCAAAAGGATAATAGGGCACACACACACAGACCCTTCCACCAAAAGGATGAAAATGAGGTCAACGTCAGCTATTACCAAATGGATAATAGGGCACACACACACAGACCCTTCCACCAAAAGGATGAAAATGAGGTCAACGCCTGCTATTACCAAAAGGATAATAGGGCACACACACACAGACCCTTCCACCAAAAGGATGGAAATGAGGTCAAAGTCTGCTATTACCAAAAGGATAATAGGGCGCACACACACAGACCCTTCCACCAAAAGGATGGAAATGAGGTCAAAGCCTGCTATTACCAACAGGATAATAGGGCACACACGCACACAGACCCTTCCACCAAAAGGATGGAAATGAGGTCACAGCCTGCTATTACCAAAAGGATAATAGGGCACACACACACGCAGACCCTTCCACCAAAAGGATGAAAATGAGGTCAACGCCTGCTATTACCAAAAGGATAATAGGGCACACACACACAGACCCTTCCACCAAAAGGATGGAAATGAGGTCAAAGCCTGCTATTACCAAAAGGATAATAGGGCACACACACATACCCTTCCACCAAAAGGATGGAAATGAGGTCAGAGCCTGCTATTACCAACAGGATAATAGGGCACACACGCACACAGACCCTTCCACCAAAAGGATGGAAATGAGGTCACAACCTGATATTACCAAAAGGATAATAGGGCACACACGCACACAGACCCTTCCACCAAAAGGATGAAAATGAGGTCAAAACCTGCTATTACCAAAAGGATAATAGGGCACACACGCACAGACCCTTCCACCAAAAGGATGAAAATGAGGTCAAAGCCTGCTATTACCAACGGGATAATAGGGTACACACACACACAGACCCTTCCACCAAAAGGATGGAAATGAGGTCAAAGCCTGCTATTACCAAAAGGATAATAGGGCACACACGCACACAGACCCTTCCACCAAAAGGATGAAAATGAGGTCAAAGCCTGCTATTACCAACGGGATAATAGGGCACACACACACACAAACCCTTCAACCAAAAGGATGGAAAATGAGGTCAAAGCCTGCTATTACCAAAAGGATAATAGGGCACACACGCACACAGACCCTTCCACCAAAAGGATGAAAATGAGATCAAAGCCTGCTATTACCAAAAGGATAATAGGGCATATGCGCACATATCTGACACCAAAAGGATAATAGACCTATCACCAAAAGGATGATAGTGGACACAACTTACTACTACCAAAAGGATAATAGCAAGCAAAACAATAACAAAGGCTGTCACTCACCAAAAGGATGACACACAGACCAACGGTTCAAGGATCGGCGACACCAAAAGGATGACGGATCAATACAAGCTACTACCACCAAAAGGATGATAGGAACTTCCCACTTGCGAGGACCAACACCAAAAGGATGAAGGTTAAGTTGACAATATGAACGGCTACCACCAAAAGGCTGATAGGTGTCGCACCCTAATTTTTGACCCTAAGATCCCTTTTCTTTTTGCATAGCATCTTTAGGTCATGTGGTCTTTGTGTGCGTTTAATATGACTAACAAGTTCGTGCAGGTACATTGATTTCAAGAGTAGGTGATACTTATTCTCAATAAAGTATTTCAGGGCATGACCAGTTGCGCCTGACTCTAATTGATCCTGTGGTTTCTACTGGATTCGGGCTCCACTTTTAGAACTCTACTTCAAAGGCGTCGTGGCTGGATTTTTGGCCACATCTTATGTAGGCTTTGGTTGCTTATTGCTCTTTTGGCCATTGTCAAGAATGATTCAAGTGTTCGAATTCAAAATTAAAGAGTCAAAACTTAATTGCAAGTCCTCATGGGGTTTATTTATTCAATTTATCATGAAAGTTGGATTTTTGAAGATCTATAAGATTAAGTCTTGAAAATCAAAGTGCTATCAAGGTTTCTAGAGATCATGGCATGTTTATTCATGCTAATTAAAAGCTAGGCGAACGTCTTCATAAGTAGGTCTTGCATTGTCGACAAAAAAAAACTTCTATCAAAGCAACTCAAGAAGCCCAACAAAAATAAGAATGGAAAACTGGGAGAGTATGCTGCCACATATGCGTTTGCTTGCGGTGGATATGTCATTCACTGAAGAAAAGGAGATCAAACAAATGCACTTAATGGTCATTTCCCGTTATATACTGAGATCAAAATATTTAAATCTTTTCGCTCACTATTCTTCTACTGAGTGCATTGATTTTAGTTATTGCATGGAAAACATATTTCTCAAGGATTGTTTGTTCAAAGTGTGAGCTATTACATACATAAATCATGTGGGCTATGAGCACATCCAAGCGGATAATGGTACTGAATATTTAGCTTAATCATATGACTTGGGAGAGAGCCAAAAATGACATTTAGCCCCGAGCATTGCCCATGGTTCACGCTGACTCATTCATTGGTTGGTGTTATTAGGAAAAAACCAAAATTGACCAAGCAGCTTGTAGAAGAGATAAGAACTAAAATTTTTTTGCTGCAGGTTCATTACAAATCCTAAAACATTGCAAATACATGCCTAATCTCTATCCCATTCATTTTGTCATCCTATCCTCCAAGTGCTGTCAGTATTTCACCTGTGACAAACAAGAACATTGGTGATTAAAAGTACCTCATTTCAAATTCCCTGGTTCTAACTAAAGGACAGCTTCAGACAAAAATCATGTCCCAATACCTTAACAAGTGATCATGGGCCTATTTCAAGGCAACTCACGGCGGTCTTCACTGACATACGCACAGTTTTGTTTTCCTCGGATCCATCTAAGTCGTCATTAATGCTCACATTTGTTCCAGCTGTTATTTGTCTCATGGCTGCTATTATTCTCCACGAAACTTCATCGGCTTCAACTTATATGAAAGGAAATGAAGTTATTTCATGTTTTCAACTTGACTGCTTACCTCTTGGCTTTTGGTATCTCTGGACCTCATAAACATGTGGTCTCATTAGTTTCCACAATAGGACCTTTGATCTTATTAACCCTGCATACAAAGCAAAAAAAAAACAACCGCACATCAATACATTTAACTAAACTGGAAGCCTACTCCTATTTGGGACTTGGTTTTAAAGCATATCCTAACAGTATGCGGATTGGCTATGTAGGTGCATCCCTTTACCACTTCAAGTTCAATACACAGCAGCTCCTTTGGGCCTGTTACAATATAGTCATAACACATTTGTTTAACCTCATAAAAGCAATCCTAAAATTCACAACCATATGCTACGACACACTCAGAAAGCAACCAACATTTCGAAATTGGAAGATGCGAACGTCATTCATCAATATGGGCAGTAGAGGTTGAAAACCCACAAAGAGAAAAAATAACAATCAATTCATGGCAGTACATACAATATCAGAAGGTAGAATTCATGACCAGCAGTCAATTCATAAACACGAGTCAAGTTTGAAAAGAATAATTATCTTGGTTAGAGGCTTTGATTTGGGGAATTTGGCCAAACACCCTTGATGCTTCTACCCAGTCCCACTTTCACCATCCATGTAAACCAACATCGTCCTTTTACATCCGAGATCCATCTTCTGCAAACAAGTGAATACAATGTCAAAACAGTTCCAAAAACATACTTGTTTCATACACAATTAAGTTTTGAAAATAAAATTTCACTTCATTGAAATAGCAGGACTTTACACTACTCTTACTTAGAAGTCAAGAATTCAAACAAGTGGAAATGGAGTTGTTTTTTTCTTAAAGAACTTGTGCGTTCTAGAGCCCAAAGCAGGAATACTTTGCCATTGACCGCTCCCATTTACCTGCAAAGGAAACCGTTAAATGTGTTTCAATTGTCACCATTGATTGAATCGAGGAAGGTAATAGCAACAACTTCATTCCAAAAGTAGAAAACTAGGCACGTTCAGAATCAATCAGACACATTGCCAGCGTCTTCAAATACCATTATATTATTCCTAAAACCAAGTTGACATGTTTCAAGCATGGTTCAAAAGCTTCCTAAATAGAACCAACAATTTTAAACAACCCTTAAAAACATTCCAAAACCGCTCCAACATGCTCAGAACAAATTTTGAATTCTTTCCATAACCACACGCAAGCTTGCTAGACCGAAAAAGGAAAAGGATCGAAGATAACCAACATGCTCACAGTATCAAGCTTTCCCCAAACGCAGAGAAATACGTTCCTAATGCAATTTGAAAATTTCCTATTTTGGCCTCAGATATCTTTTTCTCAAATCAGAAATTATTATTCAATTAAGGAATTGATGGGCATTATCACGATGATATCACCAGCATCATACCTTTCCAAAAATGAAATGGACAAATCACACAAAAAGGACCAGATTCAAACAGAGCAACGGTTCAAAATTTTCAAAACCAAATCATATCAAGCGTATCAATCAAATTCAAAAACTTTCCCAAATTATAACCAAATAAACCATCAAAATATCGTACCAATCAATAGCATAAAGATGTTTCCAAAAAAGATTCATCATTGGCCTTTATAAGAGGGATTATTCCATCAAAAGAGGAGGATCAGATATCCATACACGATCAAAAACACCACAAAACTCAAGCCAACCATAACAAAAAAAACCCTAACAAAGCATTCACGGTCCCACACAGAGAGAGAAAGATACAAGCAGCAACAAAGTTAAATTTTTCCAAACCCAACTCATAGAGGCAGACTCATAACGAATCCATCATCGTCAATAAGAGGTATTCATCAGAAAACAACACATTGAAGGCAACATGCAAAAAGGCACCACAGCAACGTAACAACAAAATCACAAAGGTAAAAGAGAAAGAGAAACTTCCCTCAACGGAGCCGTCCGCGTCGTCACAACCATCGCCACCCTTTTTTTTTCTTGCTTTTATTTCATTTTTTGCAGCATTGTAATCTGTAATCCTCAAAACATAGTGAAATCGGGGTAACGGGTCGTGTGGGGTGGGGTTTATTTGTCTGACTTTGTTGCGATCGATCGAGAGAGAAGATGAGAGGATGAGAGGTGTTAGCGGCGCTTAGGGTTTCAAACCCCTTTTCCTTTTGAGAGAAGAGAGGATGACGAGAGAGAAGAAACAGAGAAGTGAGAACTCCGTTCGCGTTTCGTTTTCCATTTCCTTTTTTTTTTAATTAAAACCTTTTTTAATTACAATTAAAAACCTTTTTAACTAAAAATAAATAAAACTCTATAACTCCTTTTAATAATAATAAGCATGACAAAAAAAAGACTTACTTTTAATTTAACCTTTTTTTCTAAAATAATAAATCACTTTTTTTAAATAAATAATAACTTTTATAATAATTAAGTATTTAAAAAAAAAATTAAAATCCTTACAATTAATTAGTTTTTTTAATATAACATTAAAATTAAATGAAAACTGTTATTTATAAAAAATACTAAAATTACAACCTTTATCAAATTAATAATCATTTATAACATAACTTAAAAAAAAAACAAAGAAAGTAAAATAGACCTTTAATAAAACTCTTATTTAAATACAAAATTAAAATCTTCTAAATTAATAAGTTTTCTAACTAAAAATAATGATAAGAACTTTTGTTAACACTTTTAATAATCTTAATTTAAACGATAAGCTTTTTCTTAAAAATGCTAACATTAAACCTTTTTTTTCTAATTAAAACTCGTTAACAATCCTTAACCTTTTTGTTAAACTCTAAACTAAGTGATAAACGAATCTCTTTTATATTTTTTTTATAAAATTTCTCTAACCTTGCTCAAGTGGAAGTTAACCTCTAATATTTTCTAAATAAAATAAATCTAAAATCAAACCTTCCTTAAACCAAACATCGTCTCCGTTTAGAAAACCTCTTGCTTAGTCAGGGGTTCGTGAGCGTGCGAATGTTATGTTTGCCTGCATTTCTATTTGATTTATTGTTGTTGCTTCAAACCCTTTTTCAAAAAAACTAAAAATGTTCGATCCAACGTCGAACCCCGTTTTCTACCTATGTAAGTCGATCGCCTTAGGGCATCGCATTCGACCTACCGATCACGAGACACAAGTCTAACATCACTTCGCCAGCACCCTCGCCTAAATAACATAATTAACCGCATAAAATATCCAAGGGAAAATCCCATGCATGATAACCATGTTATTGTGCATGGTGCACATCAATTGCATCATAATCGACACCTTAAGTTAAGACTATTAGACAACTTAGGATAGATTTCCTAGGTTAGCCCCCCACAATTTTGATTTTTCAAATCAAACTTTAGCCTACCTAATTCTCCACACAAGAGAATTAGATGTTAATCATCTCAAAGAAAGGGACATACAATCCCATACCCCCACAAAATACAAACATTTTCAAAACTGTGGTGGTCTTTCTTTAGATGATGACTCATCTTCCTCTCCTAAACCTTTAAAACATTTAGTATCCTTAATAAGGAACTACAAGTGCTCTGATTCCCTTCTGACAGGATATGTAGGCACAAGATGCGATATCTTGTCGAGCACACTTAGGAATAATAATAAATCACCTACCCTTTAACCCTTAGCAAAACAAATAACAGATAACATAAAATGAATCAAGAGGTTCCTGTAGAGTACTACAGATATCTAGGATGCTAACACCTTCCCTAGGTATAACCAACCCCCGAACTTAGAATCTTAGTGCATTTGCATTGCATTGTGGGAATTCGGTTTTTCTCCCTTCCCTTGGATAAAATCAAAGACCGGTGGTGACATTAAAAATGCGATCCTAGTTAACAAATAACTACGGTATCCAATTTTCACCGCGACAGAAATGGCGACTTCACTGGGGAATCTCATAAGAGGGTTCCCCCTAACTTGAATCTTTTATTTTTATCTGTTATATATTTGTTTTGCTATTTGGAGGGATTCTTGAGTGGTGAGGAGTCCTAGACCCGGACATGAGTATAATTATAGGAAATGATATGGTCAAGGGTACTTTGACGGAGTTGATTCTTGAAAATTCGAATTGAGAAAATCATCGCTCAGTTTAGGTTATTTTGAACTTAATATTGTTTGAACGAGTTCATTCGTGAAAACGGTATTAACTTCGACCAAGAACCCTTAAGACTGAGGATCGTAGCACCTTTAAACCCACTTGGCCTTTTAGAATGTAGTGCGGTGACTATGCGGGAGTCTTTTTCCAAATAGTTGTCACGCGATACTACACTCAGACGAGATTCTCTTGAGAATATTATTGACTAATTGAGTAATTTGGAAAGTCGATAATATCCAAAAGATGGGTCGTAGACTCTGGGAACTTTTAGAACCCGTTCGGCAGGTACATTTGAAACCATACTACCTTATGGGATGGGTAGACCTTGACTCCATTCATGCTCCTTTGAACCTAGGACCTTTTGTTTGCTTGTTTGTATGCCCTTTTTGCTTGTGTGTTTGTGCATACATACATACATAAGCATCATTTTCATTCAAGTCCGTGGAATCTGAGTCTTTTATTTACATCGTAGGGTACCATGGACAATGAAAGAAGGAATACCGTGAAGTATACTTACAAGTGCTTTGATACGAATAATCTAAGGAGGTTGGAGACTCTGTTGGTTGATCCAGAAGGATTCCAGGGTAGATATGGGACGCTTTTGCTTTTATTGAAGGTGAAGGTTGATCAAGGACTTCTCTCCACCCTACTTCAGTTTTATGATCCGCTCTATCATTGCTTTAGCTTCCCTGACTACCAGCTGGTACCTACTCTTGAGGAATATTCTAGTTTGATTGGTTTATCTATTCTGGATAAGTCTCCTTTCCCTATTTTTGATAAGGACCCTAAGGAACAAGAGATTGCTAAGGCAACGCATTTGGAGTTAGTGGACATCCGAAAGAATATGACTACTAAAGGAGGGATTTCTGTTTTGCCTATGAAGTTTCTGATGGAGAAAGCTCAACATTATGCCAAACGCTCAGACATGGCTGCATTTGAGGCTATCTTTGCTTTGATGATTTATGGTACCTTTCTGTTTCCCAACCTCAAAGACTTTGTGGATCTCAATGCTATTAAGATATTCATAAAGAGGAACCCAGTCCCTACTTTATTAGCAGAAGCTTATCACTCTATCCATCTGAAGCATGTCAAAGGAGGACAAATCACCTGTTGCGTGCCCCTATTGTACAAGTGGTTCACTCAACACTTGCCCAAAGCTAACATTTTCTGGGATCCTAGTAAGGACTGGTGGTCTAAGAAAATCATGGCCTTCACTCATTCTGACGTCGTTTGGTATAATCGTAGGTATGATGAGGTCGTAATCATCAATAACTGCGGGGATTTTGGGAATGTGCCTCTTCTTGGCATACAAGGAGGAATTAGTTATAATCCGGTCTTAGCCCGCCGACAGTTGGGGTACCCTTTGAAGGACAAACCCCTCGGTATTCATACAGAAGGGATTTTTTTCAAAGAACATGAAGAGCAGGAAGGGTTGAAGAATGAGATTTTAAAGGCTTGGAAGGACAAGAGCAAGAAGGATAGGAATGCCATGGGGAAGCGTAATTATATCGCTTTGGACCCTTATCTATAATGGGTTAGAAGGAGAGTCATTGATCTTAGGATGCCCTACAACCGCCAAGAACCTATGGTCCTGAACGAAGAACCTGTCTTCATCTTTGCATCTGAAACAGAGGAATTGGAGATTGCCTTAAGGAAAGCTCAGCAAATAGGGAATGCTTGGAAGGATAAGTATTAAGTGGTTGTGGAAGAGAATGAAGCACTTCAAAGACGACTGAAAGCAAAGAGTGAGGAAGTTCTCTCCTACAAAAAAAGGAAGTTACAAGAAGACCCAAGTTCCTCAAATTTCGAGTCTAATTCGTGGGAGTCGATAGTAGATGAGTTGATTCTCGAGAAGTCCCAAATGGAAGAGGAAATTAAGAAGTACAAGTTGAGATTATTAGGGGAATCTCCTTAGGCCTTTTATTAGCTTTTATTTAGTTATCGCTAAAAGCTCTTGTGAGAATACCAATGGTTGTAACGTTTTCATTATGAGTTTTCAATTCCCGTTTCTTTTATTTGTAACCGTTTTTTATGATTAATAAAATCGTGTCCTTTGGTATTTTATGATGACTATAAGTACTCAAATTCCACGAACTTTTGCATCTCATCTTCATTTGCATTCTCTTTTTGTTTTTTTTTTCAAAGAACTCAAAGCTTGTTGTTTTTAGATATCTTAAAATGGATTATGGAAGGAAAGGAACTTTGCCATACACCTTCAGGGTCTTTAATGTGGAACAATTAAGGGAACTAGGAGGTTAGATAAAGGATCCAGAAGCCTTCGCTGCAGAGCATGGACAGATCCTCTCTTTGTTGCGGGTCCGAGTAGCTGCTGGTTTATTGGAGACGCTGGTTCAACTCTATCATGTAATCTACCATTGCTTTACCTTTCAAGATTTCCAATTGATGCCCACATTGGAAGAATATTCCACTCTATTGGGAATTCCCGTCAAAGACTCACCTCCGTTCTATGGTGGAGAAGGAAGACCCAGTCAGGAAGACATCGCAAGGGTGACCCGCATCAAGCTGTTGGAGATCCAGACCCACATGATGGCCAGAGGAGGAATCGACAGTTTGCCTGCTCAGTTCTTATTCGAGAAAGCTCGACAATTCGTCAACAAGGGGAGTACTGAAGCCGTTGAGAACCTGTTTGCGTTACTAGCTTATGGTTTGTTCCTGTTTCCTAATGTCGAAGATTTTGTCGATGTCCACGCAATCAGGATTTTCATGCTCAAGAATCCTATTCCAACACTATTGGCCGATGCCTACCATTCGATTCATTCAAAGATTCTAAAAGGAGAAGGTCAGATTATTTGCTGCACTGCTACCCTCTATAGGTGGTTTATTTCGCACCTACCAAGGTCTGCGGCCTTTTGGGATGTAAAAGATGGTTCTGAATGACCCGTTAAACTTATGGCTCTTACTCACTCGGACATTGTTTGGCATGATCCAATGTACGGAGGAATTCCCATGATTCACAGCTGTGGAGATTTTTCCAACGTGCCTCTCCTTAGCACAAAAGGATGCACTAGCTACAATCCTATTCTCGCCCATCGCCAGCTTGGACATCCGATGAATGAAATACCTGATCCAGAGAACCTAAAAAGAATCTTCCTTTATGATGGAGAAGACCTTCAACTGAAGATTCAGATTATGTTTGCTTGGCGTTGTATCAACAGACAAGGGATGACTGCGACAATAAACCCTAATTGCACGGTTACGAAATCTTGCCTGGAGTGGTCACGCAAACGAGCTCTCGTTCTGACAATGCCGCATCCTCGACCCAAGCCTCCCGTAGTGGAATCAAATGAAGTTTCAAGGTTGAAGGTAGAAGTAGAGAACCTGACCCTGGACAAGTTTATATTGCAGGAAAGGATTGACAAGTTGATGGAAGAACTCAGTGAAAGAAAGGGAACATCATCCAGTGGATCGAAGCCCTAGTTCCCTTTGTATTCTGTTTTGTTATTATAATAAATCCCTGAAGGTGTATCGTTTATTATGAAAGTTTAATTTAAAAAAAAAATTCCAATTACGATGTTTAAAATACGCTTTTGAGTTCCTTGAAGTGCATGTTGCATCATACGCATCTTTTGCATTTGCATTTGCATTCCTTTGTGTTCCAGGTTCTCATCCGAGTTTCTCTTCTTTGTCGAGCATCTTTGATACGATACTCAGGCCAAGCAAAGAGGAAAGATGGACAACATTGATCAGGAAAATCGTGAACTCCGCAAGGAAATGACTGCTTTGAGGGTTGGTATGGAAAGGCTCTCTGATTTGGTTGAAACTATGATTACTGCTCAAAGTCGACCTTCTCCTCATATTTCTCAGACTTTGTTTCAAAAGACCGAGACTTCTGAAGTCACGCCAATGACCGTTTCTATGGCTCCCATTAACCTTCCTAACAGCTCTAAGGATCTTGCAGAGGGTTTTCTCAAGAAGAAGGAACGAGTTGCTGATACCATTCCGCGAGAAAAGTATAAAGGATCTCGTAGCGAAAGTAAATAACACGTGGATCAGTTTGACTCGATCCCAATGGCCTATTTTGAGTTATATCCTGCTTTAGTACAGAAAAACCTAGTGCAAACGAGGAAACCGCCGGCCATCCCAAAGAATCTCCCATGGTGGTTTAAGTCTGGTCGTTTTTGTCCATTTCATCAAGGGGCACCCGGTCATGACATTGAACACTGTTATGCTTTGAAAGCTGAAGTACAGAAGTTAGTGCAAAGCGGCATTTTGTCTTTTGAGGATTCTGGGCCCACCAGGCCAACAAGTCTGGTGCCCAAGTATGAAAGCCCTGTGGAAGAATGTCTCGAGGAATACCGTATTTCTGACGTGAATTCAATAAGAGGATCTTTGGTGGATATGCATGCCGATTGGTGTAGGCTTACTCACTACGAGCATAACCATGCTTCTTGCAAAATTTGCTCGAGGAATCCCCGTGGATGTTCTGTCGTGAAGAGGGATCTCCAAGATATATTGGATCAGGGAGTTCTTCATATCCCTAGAGAAAGGATGAACGTTGTAGTCCCGCGCTTTAGTATGCCAGAACCAGGGGTGAATACTATTGAATGAGGCACAAAGGCTAACGCGACATGGTGTCTTGTCTTTTGGAGACTCTAGACCTAATGTGGAAACCATAAGCTCAAACTGAGACAGTCTCCTCAAAGTTTTAGTTAATTTACTCCTTTTCGCATGTAATGCTTTTTATTTTGTTAATGCATTTGTTGTTTGCACGTGAGAACTCGTTAATTTTGAATAATTGATACAATGAATAATGTTTGTCTTGAAGAAACCCATTCGTTTCACTTATTTTAAAATGCTTTTTCTATTTTATAATGCCAATGCTGCCCAATCTCTTGCCTCGGCAAAGAATTGAATGGAGGATGATGAAATCAAACGCAAGATCTCTTATTGTATGCTTTTGAATAAAACTCTGCTAGTGATATAAGGCATTATTTCAAAAATCCTAAACACCGGAGATATAAGGATATGAACCCTCGTTAACCTCTTTAAGCCTTTGAAGTAGGAGTTTTCTTCTTCTAAATCCAAAAACCCTCATTTTAACTTGGGGCAGGGTAATTTAAAAAAAAAATGGAGTAAAAATATCACGAAGATTGGGTGGGCACAAACAAAATTTGAGCCTTATATCCTTTGTTTCTTAAACCGTGAACCAATCCATGATACAACCCTCAAAAGTCCTAATTGAAGCAAGGTTTATTTCAAAAGCATACTCATTGAGGTATCGTTTCCTGACTCCCACGAGCTATGCTCAAATTTGCGTTGGCTTTATAAAATCGATAATTCAATCACAAAAATATTTTTAAATAAAACTTCAAGACAAACATACGTTGCATTATCGATTTCAGAATTAACATTTTTCTGCTTGCTAGCATTGCTTGACATCATAGAAGCTAGCATATGAGCATCAACGATGAGCTAGAGCTTTTGAGACCTGCAGCTCTGATGAGTGAATGGAAGATTATTTTAAAGGATGACCATACCCAGGGGCACGATACCTGAAGGCTTCGCTGAGCAGGGGCAAGTTGTTTCTCAGCTATTACTCTACAGTCTGAAGAACAAGTTTGAAGACTCAGAACACCGTCAATCTGGGGCAGTTACGTCGAGATTTGGTAAATCTCTCAAATAATTTGAAGACTCGGTTACAGAACACAGTCAATCCGGGCCAGTTACGTCGAGATTCGACAATCTCTCCATGAGTTTGAAAACATTGGGACAATTGGACACCAAGTTTTCTGTAAAATCCTCTTAGGATGACTTCTTCTTATAAACCAAGGGATCTGGGGCATTTGAGAAATGAAGATTGCTTCTCATCCACAACAATTGTTGTTCAAAATGGCGACTACCATGCAGGTTATCAATACGGAGTTACATCAATCTCATAATAGTCTTCGCCCAGTTTCCCAAAGAGTTTTGTCTTAAGTGGTGTGTTGCTTTCCCAGTAAGTCTTTGCTTTAGGTAGTCACGACTAATCCCCGGTAAATCTCTACTACAAGAAGTTATGGCACGTTTGACGCAAGATTTCTCTAGTCGACAACCTAATAATCCTTGGTGGATCCTCTTACAACTTCAACTTTCCCCAGCGAAGCGAGTGTTTATTTCACTCCTCAATGGATTTTCTCACTATCTCAATCTTCTCCACTGAAGACGGCTGTTTATCCCCTCGAAGTGTTATCTCCGACATTTTGAACAACTATTGATCCAAGCTTCCCCAATAAAGTGGATATTTATTTTATCCAGTTACAACTTTCATTCAAGACTACTTCAATTCACAGTGGATATTTATTTTATCCTCCATGAAGTCTTTTCGATCATGAGTTTGATTCGTTCCCAGTGAATCTTTCTCATCCCCAACAGAATCACGAGGTTCATCTTGACAATCCTAAGTGAAGTCATGATGTTCATCCCCAAGTGGAGCGCTCTATTTTCCCCAAAGTTGAAGCTTTTGAAGCAGGACATGTTTCCATATATGGATTTCCGTTCATCCCCAGTGATGCCTCTTATATTGCAAAGATTGGCCGAGTATTCGTATCGAGATGCTTGTTTTTCATCTCCAGTTTGCTTCTTGTTGTTGTTTTGTCATCATAAGCATAAGCATAGCATGACATCCTTTCATTTAGATTCATGGCATGTGCGCATTCTTTTTTGCATCTTGCGTTTTGTGTTGTTTGTTTTATTCTGTCACTTTGGCCGCGGTTATCCCCAAGTGACTGGGTTTTTCTGCTCCCTCCAAGTATAGTCGTCTGCCCTAGGCAGAAAAAGCACATTCTTTCTAATTCCCCACTGAGTTCGATCCTCATGGAAGATGGTTGCTTTAGTTGTCTTTTCCATTTTTGGATAAAGATAAACCCGTTGAGTTCAATTCTCAATGGATGGAGTCTTGTTTGACCGTTTCTTTCCAGTTATTTCCTAGATTGAACTTTGGTCCCTGACCATCACAAATTTTGGATATCTCTGAGATGTTGAACCCGAACTAAGCGTGCATTTATTTTGCACTTTGTCTCCCCAGGAAGGATTTACTTGAAGGTCTCTATGGAAGACATAAATTCCTTCTCCAGCAGTTATTACTACATTTCCTTGGAATACGTGCCAAACAACAAGTGGTAGCTCGTTATTTGCGCTCAGTTTTCTATCCGGATGGCGAATGGTAATCTCTTCAAGACATTTTGTCTATCCCCGGTGAAGTTGTCAAGATTGTCAGCTTATTCTCCAGAGAAAGTTATTGAAGACCTTCCAGGTGTTTCTCTTTATTTGAGAATCCTTTTGCAAGAATTTTATTACTTCAACGAATTTGCAACTACATCAATATTACTTCCCAGTGGTATTCTCCCCAGTGAGCCCACAATTCAATTTGCTTCCGTCAGCCGGCCCGCATCTCTTCTGAGGATCCCCGGTGGAACTTCCAAATCTCCAACAAGTTATGGATTCTAGCTGAAGTCACAAGATCTCCAGTGAAATCCCAACCCCCTGTGAAGTTACCTTTCCAGGAGGAGTTCCAGACTTTTGCTCGAGGCAGACAACTTCGTAGCGTTTTACTTCAAGATTATGCTAGAGGCAGACAACCTCGTAGCAGTTTATTTCAAGATGCATTCGAGGCATACAACCTCGTAGTATTCAATTTCAGACTTTGTTCAAGACAGACAATCTCGTAACACTTATTTCAAGACTTTGTTCGAGACAGATAATCTCGCAACACTTATTTCAAGATTTTGTTTGAGACAGACAATCTCGCAACACTTATTTCAAGACTTTGTTCGAGACAGACAATCTCGCAACACTTATTTCAAGATTTGGTTCGAGACAGACAATCTCGCAACATTTATTTCAAGACTTTGCTCGAGGCAGATAACCTCGTCACATTCATTTCAAGACTTTGTTCGAGATAGACATTCTCGCAACACTTATTTCAAGATGGTGTTCGAGGCAGACAACCTCGCAGCTTTCAAGACTTTGTTCGAGACAAACAATCTCTCAACACTTATTTCAAGACTTTGTTCAAAATAAATAACCTTATAGCATTCGATTTCAGATCTTTGGTTCGAGGCAGACAACCTCGTATTATTCAATTTCAAGCTTCGTCGTTCGAGACAGATAATCTCGCAACACTTATTTCAAGATTTGGTTCGAGACAGACAATCTCGCAACATTTATTTCAAGACTTTGCTCGAGGTAGATAACCTCGTCGCATTCATTTCAAGACTTTGTTCGAATAACATCCAATTTCAGACTTTTGGCTCGAGGCAGACAACCTTATAGTACTCAATTTCAAACGTTGTCGAGGCAGACAACCTCGTAGCATTTGGTTTTCAAGATTTGGTTCGAGACAGACAATCTCGCAACATTTATTCCAGACTTTGTTCGAGGCGGACAACCTCGTAGCATTAGATTTCAAGATTTTGGTTCGAGGCAGACAACCTCGTAGTATTCAATTTCAAACTTTGTTGTTTGAGGCAGACAACCCCGTAGCTTTCATTCGAGATTTTGGTTCGAGGCAGACGACCTCATAATGTGTATCCCAAGATTTTGCTCGAGACAGACAATCTCGTAGCGCTTTACTTCAAGACTTTGCACAATAAATTAAACCATACCGAGAAGCGTGTTTTGCTTATCATCTTTGCAATATACACTTTTGTTTCTCGCTGGAAGACACCCAACTGCTTAAAATACCTTGTGATTGTCAGGTTTGTAGTCCCTTTCCCCCAGTGGAGTTGGATCTTTCCCCGTGGGGTCTTGCTTTGCTAAGTTGTTCCTCGTCGGGTCTTCCTTTCGTTGGCTGTGTTTCAGCGCTTCGACTGTAGTTATCCCCTGTGACATCGTTCCTCACAGGATCCTTGTCTTGCATATCATACCATTTCATATCATGTGCATTTTGCGGCATCTTAGGGCCAAAAATTTGCGCATGTTTATAATTAAGTCCCTCATATCTCGTCGAGACGAAGATTTCGATGCTCCATATCTCCGAATAGGAGAAACTTAAATAGGGGCATCTGTCGCACCCTAATTTTTTACCCTAAGATCCCTTTTCTTTTTACATAGCATCTTTAGGTCATGTGGTCTTTGTGTGCATGTTTAATATGACTAACAAGTTCGTGCAGGTACATAGATTTCAAGAGTAGGTGATACTTATTCTCAATAAAGTATTTCAGGGCATGACCAGTTACGCCTAACTCTAATTGATCCTGTGGTTTCTACTGGATTCGGGCTCCACTTTTAGAACTCTTGAGCCATCTCTGGATCATTACTTCAAAGGCGTCGTGGTTGGATTTTTGGCCACATCTTATGTAGGCTTTGGTTGCTTATTGCTCTTTTGGCCATTGTCAAGAATGATTCAAGTGTTCGAATTCAAAATTAAATAGTCAAAACTTAATTGCAAGTCCTCATGGGGTTTATTTATTCAATTTATCATGAAAGTTGGATTTTTGAAGATCTATAAGATTAAGTCTTGAAAATCAAAGTGCTATCAAGGTTTCTAGAGATCATGGCATGTCTATTCATGCTAATTAAAAGCTAGGCGAAGGTCTTCATTAGTAGGTCTTGCATTGTTGACAAAAAAAAACTTCTATCAAAGCAACTCAAGAAGCCCAACAAAAATAAGAATGGAAAACTGGGAGAGTATGCTGCCACATATGCTTTTGCCTGCGGTGGATATGTCATTCACTGAAGAAAAGGAGATCAAACAAATGCACTTAATGGTCATTTCCCGTTATATACTGAGATCAAAATATTCAACTCTTTTCGCTCACTATTCTTCTACTGAGTGCATTGATTTTAGTTATTGCGTGGAAAACATATTTCTCAAGCATTGTTTGTTCAAAGTGTGAGATATTACATACATAAATCATGTGGGCTATGAGCACATCCAAGCGGAGAATGGTACTGAATATATAGCTTAATCAGATGACTTGGGAGAGAGCCAAAAATGACATTTAGCCCCGAGCATTGCCCATGGTTCACGCTGACTCATTCATTGGTTGGTGTTGTTAGGAAAAAACCAAAATTGACCAAGCAGCTTGTAGAAGAGATAAGAACTAAAATTTTTTTGCTGCAGGTTCATTACAAATCCTAAAACATTGCAAATACATGCCTAATCTCTATCCCATTCATTTTGCCGTCCTATCCTCCAAGTGCTATCAGTATTTCACCTGTGACAAACAAGAACATTGGTAATTAAAAGTACCGCATTTCAAATTCCCTGGTTCTAACTAAAGGATAGCTTCAGACAAAAATCATGTCCCAATACCTTAACAAGTGATCATGGGCCCATTTCAAGGCAATTCACGGCGGTCTTCACTGACATACGCACAGTTTTGTTTTCCTCGGATCCATCTAAGTCGCCATTAATGCTCACATTTGTTCCAGCTGTTATTTGTCTCATGGCTGCTATTATTCTCCACGAAACTTCATCGGCTTCGACTTCTATGAAAGGAAATTAAGTTCTTTCATGTTTTCAACTTGACTGCTTACCTCTTGGCTTTTGGTATCTCTGGACCTCATAAACATGTGGTCTCATTAGTTTCCATAATAGGACCTTTGATCTTATTAACCCTGCATACAAAGCAAAAAAAACAAGCGCACATCAATATATTTAACTAAACTGGAAGCCTACTCCTATTTGGGACTTGGTTCTAAAACATATCCTAACAGTATGCGGATTGGCTATGTAGGTGCATCCCTTTACCACTTCAAGTTCAATACACAGCAGCTCCTTTGGGCCTGTTACAATAGAGCCATAACTCATTTGTTTAACCTCATAAAAGCAATCCTAAAATTCACAACCATATGCTACGACACATTCAGAAAGCAACCAACATTTCGAAATTGGAAGATGTGAACGTCATTCATCAATATGGGCAGTAGAGGTTGAAAACCCACAAAGAGCAAAAATAACAATCAATTCATGGTAGTACATACAATATCAGAAGGTAGAATTCATGACCAGCAATCAATTCATAAACACGAGTCAAGTTTGGAAAGAATACTTATCTTGGTTAGAGGCTTTGATTTGGGGAATTTGGCCAAACACCCTTGATGCTTCTACTCAGTCCCAATTTCACCATCCATGTAAACCAACATCGTCCTTTTACATCCGAGATCCATCTTCTGCAAACAAGTGAATACAATGTCAAGACAGTTCCAAAAACATACTTGTTTCATATACAGTTAAGTTTTGAAAACAAAATTTCACTTCATTGAAATAGCAGGACTTTACACTACTCTTACTTAGAAGTCAAGAATTCAAACAAGTGGAAATGCAGTTTTTTTTTTCTTAAAGAACTTGTGCGTTCTAGAGCCCAAAGCAAGAATACTTTGCCATTGACCGCTCCCATTTACCTGCAAAGGAAACCATTAAATGTGTTTCAATTGTCACCATTGATTGAGTCGAGGAAGGTAATAGCAACAACTTCATTCCAAAAGTAGAAAACTAGGCACGTTCAGAGTCAATCAGACACATTGCCAGTGTCTTCAAATACCATTATATTATTTCTAAAAGCAAGTTGACATGTTTCAAGCATGGTTCAAAAGCTTCCTAAACAGAACCAACAATTTCAAACAACCCTTAAAAACATTCCAAAACCGCTCCAACATGCTCAAAACAAATTTTGAATTCTTTCCATAACCACACGCAAGCATACTAGACCGAAAAAGGAAAAGGATTGAAGATAACCAACATGCTCACAATATCAAACTTTCCTCAAGCGCAGAGAAATACGTTCCTAATGCAATCTTGAAAATTTCCTATTTTGGCCTCGGATATCTTTTTCTCAAATCAGAAATTATTATTCAATTAAGGAATTGATGGGCATTATCACGATGATATCACTAGCATCATACCTTTCCAAAAATGAAATGGACAAATCACGCAAAAAGGACCAGATTCAAACAGAGCAACGGTTCAAAATTTTCAAAACCAAATCATATCAAGCGTATCAATCAGATTCAAAAACTTTCCTAAATTAAAACCAAATAAACCATCAAAATATCGTACCAATCAATCAGCATAAAGATGTTTCCAAAAAAGATTCATCATTAGCCTTTATAAGAGGGATTATTCCATCGAAAAGAGGAGGATCAGATATCCATACACGATAAAAAAACACCACAAAACTCAAGCCAACCATAACAAAAAAAACCCTAATAAAGCATTCACGGTCCCACACAGAGAGAGAAAGATACAAGCAGCAACAAAGTCAAATTTTTCCAAACCCAACTCATAGAGGCAGACTCGGAACGAATCCATCATTGTCAATAAGAGGTATTCATCAGAAAACAACACATTGAAGGCAACAAGCAAGAAGGCACCACAACAACGTAACAACAAAATCACGAAGGTAAAAGAGAAAGAGAAACTTCCCTCAACGGAGTCGTCCGCGTCGTCACAACCATCGCCACCCTTTTTTTCTTGCTTTTATTTCATTTTTTGCAGCATTGTAATCTGTAATCCTCAAAACATAGTGAAATCGGGGGTACCGGGTCGTGTGGGGTGGGGTTTATTTGTCTGACTTTGTTGCGATCGATCGAGAGAGAAGATGAGAGGATGAGAGATGTTAGCGGCGCTTAGGGTTTCAAACCCCTTTTCCTTTTGAGAGAAGAGAGGATGACGAGAGAGAAGAAACAGAGAGGTGAGAACTCCGTTCGCGTTTCGTTTTCCATTTCTTTTTTTTTTAATTAAAACCTTTTTTAATTACAATTAAAAACCTTTTTAACTAAAAATAAATAAAACTCTATAACTCCTTTTAATAATAATAAGCATGACAAAAATAAGACTTACTTTTAATTTAACCTTTTTTTTCTAAAATAATAAAGTACTTTTTTTAAATAAATAATAACTTTTATAATAAGTTTATAATAATATTTTAAAACCTTTTTCTAAACACTGAAACTTTTTACTTAAGTATTTAAAAAAAATTAAAATCCTTACAATTAATTAGTTTTTTTAATATAACATTAAAATTAAATGAAAACTGTTATTTATAAAAAAAATACTAAAATTAAAACCTTTATCAAATTAATAATCATTTATAACATAACTTAAAAAAAAACAAAGAAAGTAAAATAGACCTTTAATAAAACTCTTATTTAAATACAAAATTAAAATCTTCTAAATTAATAAGTTTTTTAACTAAAAATAATGATAAGAACTTTTGTTAACACTTTTAATAATCTTAATTTAAACGATAAGCTTTTTCTTAAAAATGCTAACATTAAACCTTTTTTTTCTAATTAAAACTCGTTAATAATCCTTAACCTTTTTGTTAAACTCTAAACTAAGTGATAAACGAATCTCTTTTATATTTTTTTTATAAAATTTCTCTAACCTTGCTCAAGTGGAAGTTAACCTCTAATATTTTCTAAATAAAATAAATCTAAAATCAAACTTTCCTTAAACCAAACATCGTCTCCATTTAGAAAACCTCTTGCTTAGTCATAGGTTCGTGAGCGTGCGAATGTTATGTTTGCCTGCATTTCTATTTGATTTATTGTTGCTGCTTCAAACCCTTTTTCAAAAAAACTAAAAATGTTCGATCCAACGTCAAACCCCATTTTCTACCTATGTAAGTCGATCGCCTTAGGGCATCGCATTCGACCTACCGATCACGAGACACAAGTCTAACATCACTTCGCCAGCACCCTCGCCTAAATAACATAATTAACCGCATAAAATATCCAAGGGAAAATCCCATGCATGATAACCATGTTATTGTGCATGGTGCACATCATTTGCATCATAATCGACACCTTAAGTTAAGACTATTAGACAACTTAGGATAGATTTCCTAGGTTAGTCCCCCCACAATTTTGATTTTTCAAATCAAACTTTAGCCTACCTAATTCTCCACACAAGAGAATTAGATGTTGATCATCTCAAAGAAAGGGACATACAATCCCATACCCCACAAAATACAAACATTTTCAAAACTGTGGTGGTCTTTCTTAAGATGATGACTCATCTTCCTCTCCTAAACCTTTAAAACATTTAGTATCCTTAATAAGGAACTACAAGTGCTCTGATTCCCTTCTGACAGGATATGTAGGCACAAGATGTGATATCTTGTCGAGTACACTTAGGAATAATAATAAATCACCTACCCTTTAACCCTTAGCAAAATAAATAACAGATAACATAAAATAAATCAAGAGGTTCCTATAGAGTACTACAGATATCTAGGATTCTAACACCTTCCCTAGGTATAACCAACCCCCGGACTTAGAATCTTAGTGCATTTGCATTGCATTGTGGGAATTCGGTTTTTCTCCCTTCCCTTGGATAAAATCAAAGACCGGTGGTGACATTAAAAATGCGATCCTAGTTAACAAATAACTACGGTATCCAATTTTCACCGCGACAATAGGAAGTTTTGATTTGAGGGTTACCAACACCAAAAGGATGTCAGTTAGGCTGAATTGACAGGATTTGACTATCACCAAAAGGATGATAGTAAGGCAATTGACAAAAGGTCAAGTTTGCTGAGGATATGATGAGTGGGATTTATTTGGAGACATCAACAAAAGGTTGAAGGGATCCAACTTAATGAGGAACACCCACTAACTTGCTTAAAAATCACAATTTTATCAACAAAAGGTTGAGGACTTCATGAGGAACGCCCTTGAACTTGATGAAGATGCCCCTGACTGAGCTGGATATTGCTTGCAGTCTTGTCTTGTTCAACAAAAGGTTGAAACAACTTCGTGAGGAACGCCCACGGACTTGAAGAAGATGCCCCTGGCTGGGCTGAAGATCTTCTTGCAATCTTGAGATTGATCCTGGATCTTGACATGCACATGTACGAATGCTTGATTTTGTAATAATGTGCAATGCAAATGCTGACGCGCGGAGATGCAAGTGCTGGGGAATTATGATTTGGTTTTTGGTATGCATATGATGCATATGATGTTGATGATGTTGAATGCGATGCATATGATGCATATGATGCAGACGGGTGATTGAATATGTTTGGAAGGTGCCAACATGGTGGACTTTCGGTAATTGCAAATGCGGATTGGACTTTTGGGCGGTGGGAGGGACTTGATTTCCTCGACACTCAGTTTGTTGAAGACGCCATGATTGAAGCAGACGAAGATGCTCTCGAAGCCTCAAGTTTGATTGCTTGATAAAGAGTCATTTATGAGAGAACCACAACTTTTCTTGATGGCCAGGGTTATGTAGCGACGTGGTCAACTTATGAGGACCGTTCTTTTGCTCTGCAGTTGGTAGTTGATAGTGTCTGGCGAGGTCTGCTTGACCAATTTGCAGATACAGAGAGGATCTGCCCTTCGAAATGGGTCTTGCCCCAATCTGAACATGGTAATGGTCTGCCCCTTGATTAACCAGTTCTGAAACGACTTGATCTGCAGACGTTGATCCTTGATGAAATGACTCACCCCTGATTTAGTTGTTGAAGGAGTTTGCCCCAGACTAGGGATGGCAACGGGTAGGGTCGGGTGCGGGTTTCACACTACCCAAACCCGCACTCGAAATCACCACCCGAACCCGAACCCAAACCCAAAGGCTATTCGGGTGGCAAAACGACACCCGCGCCCACACCCGTTGGGTTCGGGTTTTTCCACCCAAACCCGAACCCGTAGCAAAAACACGAAAAATACAACATTAACATTGAAATTTGAAAGTCTGCAATCAAATTATTGGAAAATGGAGCATGTTTGATGAAAGTCTACAATCAACATTAACATTAACATTGAAATTTGAAAGTCTACAATGAACATTAACATTAACATGTTAACATCTTAACAATCAACATTAACACAACTACAATCAAATTACATTTTACAATTTCCAAGTTCCAACAACAACAACAACATCATAAGAGAAAATCCAATGGTTGTGGCTGCTGCACATCCAGCTGTGACTTCTCCATACTATCCCACAAATCCAATGGTTGTGGCTGCTGCACATCCAGCTATCAACAACACTGTCATCACAAGAAAAAATGTTAAAGAAAATCAGCAAGAACACCAAGAAAAAACTACTGTTGCAGAAATCATCAAATCCATTGGCATAAATCATCAAATCCATTGGCATAAACTACTGTTGCAGAAAAAACTAATGTTAAAGAATACATTTAGTTTTCCACATTAACACATAATCACATGAGTTTTCCAATATTTTATGCCAACAGTATATCTGGACTATTATATTATTTCCACATAATCACATGAGTTTTCCAATATTTGTAACACAAATTGAGGTAACTTTTAGCGTGACAATAAACATAATCACATGCTCGACAACCATGTACCAATGCTTCCATCATCCAATGTCAAAATATATAATATTCCTTTAGCAAAGCAAGAAAGATGAGGATTCACTCAGTCTGTCTAGAATCTAAACCATTATCAAGGACAACACTAGTAGTAACAACAAGGAAACAACCAAGGTTGAAGCTGTTCTAGAACTCATCAGAAAACAAACTCCTCTCACTGTCAAATAGGTTTTCTTCATTTCACTCTCTCATAACTACTTTTATCACGTAACCTCTTAACTCAAACTCCATTGTTGTTGTTTTGGTTTATAACTTATAGGAAAAGTTCTGTAACTATGCTTGTGTGAAACGGTTTCTGAAAATGAAGGGAGATAATGTGAAAAAAGCTGCTAAACAACTCAGAGCTTGTCTTTCATAGAGAGATACTATTGTTACTGGTATAGTATAGTGTTTCTTTTTTCTTCTTCTCTAGCTAGAAAAGTTTTTTTACCCGTTGTGAAAACCACGCCGTTTTCTCTTTTTGTTTTCTCTCGCTAAAGAAAAAGAATCTTGCTTTTTTTCTTCTTCCTTTGAATTAAGCGTTAAAGTAACAAAAGAAATATGCACCCCACTTCCTATACTCTATAGTAGTAGATGTAATCATTATACCATTCTCCATACCCCAGATACAAACCCCACAAAGAATATAATCTTGTCATTTTTTTTTATTTTCAGTTTTTCAAGAGATCATAGATATTGGAAAACTAACTATATATCGTGATACTAACTGCTACCAAACCTTCATGTCATTAACAGCAGGATCAAATTTGACAGCATAACTATTCTATATTCAGCTCATGAACTGTTTTATATCAATATCAGGTTAATTATTATTTAATGAATGGAAAAGCATAACTATTTAATTGACAAAAACCGCAATAGAAAAGCATAACTCCAAAACACAAATACAAACAACTTGTGACAGAATTCCAAAACACAAATACTCACCATGTTAAATCATAGAAACAACAACTCTTAATCTTCAAAATGGTAACCCAAACAACTTTCCATCAATTCACCTGTAATAAGAAGTAAAATGAAGTTAAATAAAACACCATCTCATTTAACACTTTTACACTAAATGAAGTACAAAATACCTTTATCGTCGGACTCCATTTCATTCAACATAGTAGCAAATTCTTCTGCAACTCTAGAAGTTCCTATACATCACATGTAGAATAACAAAGAATAAAATTAGTTGACAATATGTAAACATTATTTGACATACATTACAAAATTGAATTAATAGTTTAAACTTTTACCATTATTCTCAGCAGCCCATAGCCAACTCCTAGCACACATCAAAGCCTCTACAGTACTCCAGTTAAGTCGGCTACGATGAGGACTCAATATTCGACCACTATTACTAAAGGTCGATTCAGAAGCTACTGTGGAGATAGGAATAGCTAATACATCTCTTGCAATTGCTTGAAGTGTTGGATACACAACTCCATTTACCTTCCACCAATTCAAAATGTCAAAATCTGGAGTTTTTTTTATAACTGGCTCCTTCAAATAATGATCCAACTCATACTTAACACTTGAACTTGAATTTTCCGCAACCGTCTCAATGTATACATCAAATTCAGCCTCGTCATCAACAACAGTAGTTGTACCAATGGATGGAGTGGTAGGTTGTGCATCTCTAAGTCTAATCTGTTGATAATCATTGAGCAAATCATAACACATCTCCTTGATTCTACTAACTTGTGCACTTGAATCTTGGCCATACATATTTAAAAAGCAGCAACAATATATATTTATTCAATTCAACAGATAGCAGCCTCAATATATATTTAAAAAGCAGTAGCAATATATATTTATTCAATTCAATATAAAAAGCAGCAGCAATATGCATGCAGATGCATTCAAACTGCCATAAATTTATTTACCATCTCAACAGTAACTAATAAAAACAATGAACATTACTCATGAAAAACCACACGTAGAAAACCTGTCTCAAATAGACGCAACCTAACCAAAACTTTCAATTTCATTCAACACTACTAACCTTCTTTAACTATGCAGACAACAAAACCCAACAAGCTACAAACTGGAATGGATTTCTTCCACAGAGCAAAAGCAGTCCGTCTCAAAAGCCACCACGACAAATATCTTCTAGCAGAAGAAGATGAAATTCAAACAACAGCAGCAGCAGCAGTTAGAATCAGATCAAAACCGAAACTTAAAATACCAACAATTTTCAGTATAATGTAAACCATGCCATGCCATGCCATGTTCAAATAACAAACTCAAAAACAGAGGCAACACTACATCGATGTGCATCATGTTATTCATCAAGTATAGATTCAAATTACAATTACGTGAAGACCATGGTGAAATGTCAAGTATACATTCAGCTAAAATCAAATGAACAAAAGAAATGTCATCAATAAAACACTGAAACTTATAGAAACAATATTGAACTCAGAAGAACAAAAATAATGTCATCAATCAAAACATTGAAATTTATTAAAAACCTGCAAATTTTATTATACAAAATAGGAAAACTTGGAAAATAAGGAATGAAACAACAGCCACAAAAAACTCTGATAATTTGGTCAGTAGCCATACCAGTTTGTAAGTTCTAAAATAGTTAGAATACCCATGAGAATCATTGCCATGATAAATTTAAATGTGTCATAATTATTGGAAATCTTAACAATATTTTATAATAGATTATATAAAGCAAAAGGTAGCATCCCTCTTAACCACATTATAAACAAATCCATTAGAAGTTGACACAACTTATTTCTTATGAAGTAGTAAGTCAAAGAAAACAAAATAAACAGGAAATTGCATCGCCATTAATTAAGAGAAATACCACTAGTGTTAGCAATACCAGCATTAATCATGATACCTATTCATGGGAATCAACTTGTTTCAATTTAAACCCCATATACACATTTGCAAGAAAAATGAACAATGGATAACTTTGCAGCTACATAGACAAGACCAAGTAGACCATGTTATGCTGCAAATGAACATATATAGACAGTGAAGAAAAACAAGCTAAATGAAAGAAGCCTAGTCTCAACCGAAGTACAACAGCAACTAGAAATTATAGTCATCATTAAGTTGCTTTCAAGGATGAAAAATCAATTTATCCAAGTTTATTAAAACTCCACATAGAGGTAAATACCGGATCTCTGCTCATACTGCAAAATGCTGATATTTTAACAATTGAATTCAATCACAATACTGATGTAAAATATCCATTACAAATTAATCTAAAGAACTCTAATATCAAGGTATTATTCAAAGTTTGAATACTGATGTAAAACCAAGATTAAAGACAAGTCTCAGTACCTCAAATAATGCCTTGACGTCAGCAGCGGTTTTTTGCGTTGTAGGAGAGGCTATGAGGGTCGATGTTCTCTGCAAGTCACGGTTCCATAAACATTAAGCATGATACGAGAAGAATCACACAAATGTCGGAAATCACAACACAATCAGACACTTCAATTGCGAATTCGAAAATGGTAATTCACTCGTGACAAAATCAAGAGAAAAGAAATTACACAAATTCAACAGAAACTGAAAGAAAGATTAAGGGAAAACCTTGGATTGGATTTGGAAGAAAGGAAATCAGTGGGAGGAGGATTGGATTTGGAGGAAATCTGCAGCAGCCGCCAGCCAGCAGCCGTAAGTAGTGAGTAGTGACGGAGGGAGAGTGACCAAATGAAACCCTAATGTAATTTTTTTACAATTATATATATGCAGGGGTAGTTAAGTAATTTTAAGGTTAAACGGGTGTGGTTTCGGGTTTCGGGTGTGGGTTTTACACCACCCAAACCCGCAACCGAAAAATTGGGTGGCACCCGAACCCGAACCCGAACCCAGTCAATTCGGGTTTTGCCCGTTGACTCGGGTGAGGGTGAGGGTGGGCCCTGCGGGTATGGGTATGTCTGCCATCCCTACCCCAGACTGAGGGTGTTGAGGGAGTATTGCTTCGAGTCGGCACCGCTGAAAGTTCAAGTTCTTCTTTGATTGCCCCTTGTTGGAATTACATTGGTGTCAAGCACTGATTTGCAGTTAAAATTGTACATTCATAAATGGTAATCTTAATGCAATGCTCATGCAAGTTTTGAAAAAGAGTCATTTATTCGAGTGTCGTGATATTGTGAGACGAGTGGATCGTTAGTCCATACGTGTGCTGATTTTGATGGTGTGAAAAATATAGCAAGGAGAATGACACTAATGCTGAAGATTAGCAAATATAGGGAGTCAGTTTATGCAACCTTGTGTTGCGGTGAAAATTGGATAACAAATTATTAATTAATTTGCATCAGTTTCTTTTACAAGCGACTTTGATTTATCCAAAGGAAAGGTTCAAGATCGTTAGAAAAACCTAAAGGGAAAGATCTAAGGTTCGGGGGTTGGTTACGCCTAGGGAAGGTATTAGCACCCTAAACGTCCGTAGTACTCTACGGGAACCTCTTGTTAATGTTATCTTATGTTTGCTAAAGGTTCTATGCTAAAGGTTGAAAACCCTAGGGGTTAGTATCTAAGTATACTCGATAAAGCATCGCACTTTACGCCTACGTATCCTCGGGAATAGAATCAGAGTATGCGTAGTTCTACTTCTACTGAATGATTGACTGTGGTCAATATTTAGAGGGGAAATGAGTACAAGCTCATTATAGAGTTTAAGAGCTCTCTAAGTCTAGTTTTAATGGACCTATGTTATGTTTAGTCAGTAGGGAAAGTGATAAATTCATTAGGATGAATATCACTAAGAGTTGAAGAACTCTTCCTAAAGCTAGTTATGGTTTATATGGCTCTGATGAGGCCAAGAAACAAATTTTCTTCCTAAGAGGTTACTTAGGTTAAGGTGGGGGCTATGACTTTAAGAGTCAACACTATTCACCTTCCTTTGGAATGAGGGGAAAAACAGTTGATAATAACAATAAATAAAACATGGTAGAAGATAGGACATTGATATAATAGATAAAACAACATAAGCATGAGGATGGCAATATGTTTATGACAAAAGATATGAATAGGATGAACATGATTAAAAGAGTACATCAAATATGCTTCAATCTTTAGGAAGACAAACATATAGGAATGATATACAAGAACACATCAATATGCTTCAATCTTTATGAAGACAAACATAGAGAATGTTTAAGGATGACATTTAAAGAAGGATAATATTCATATAAAAGTCAAGCATATGGTCAATCAACATGGATATATTATCTTAAGAATTAAACAAGTCAATAAAATAATATTTCAAGATCCACAACAATGCTCATAGATGATGTTAATAATTAAACCAACAATTGATAATTAATTGACAAGGCAATTAGAATTAACAATTACAACACACAAGGTAATTAAAAAATAATTACACATGGATAATTAACATTAACATTTAATCACATATTGAAAATCTCAAAATTAAGACACAAATTGATAATTCAAGAATTAATAACATGATTAAAAACAACAAATAGCACAATTGGAAATTATCAATGCATTTGAGATATAACAATTAACATAATTAGAAGTTAACAAAATAATTTAATATGTAATTAATAATTAAAATTAAAGGCTAATAAAACAATTAACCATTAATCAATATTAAATGAGCAAATTAACATTTAAATAAAACACTAAGCAAAAATATAATAAGATAGAAGAAAAATAAAAGATTATAACACAGGGGGGGGGGGTGTGAGAGTATTTTAGTTCACTGAAAAAAACAAAGGAAATAAATGGGCCCAAATATGAGGGGGTGTGGATAATAACATGGGGCGCAAGGCCCAGGTTGGAGGAAGGCAAGGCAACAGGCGAAAAATAACAAGAAAAAGTAAAAGGGTTGATCCAAGGATCGAACCCAGGCATGGCAAGTGAATAGGCGTTTTTAGTGCATGTGTGTGACCGTTGGGACGGCGTGTTTCATCCGTTCACTAAACGCTTCCAATAAATATTAAACCAAATCAAGTCATAAAAATTAAAATTAAAACACCACACCCGCACCTGCAGACGTGGGATAGTGATGACATATGATAGTGTATTAACGTGATGGTCCATGAATGTATAACAAGACAAAATAGCATGCCAAAATCCAATCAGTAACACGCATGGAAATGGAAAAGCATGCATTTATATTAAATCTGTAACACATTAACTAACATATAAAAGCCAAGACACCAACCAAATACGCATGCAGCCATGAAAACCAATATTAATCACGTACGAACATATAGAAGTGGAAAAACATGCATAACAAACACACTGCTATCAGGTTAAAATAAAACAATTAACATGAACAACCAACTTCAATACATCCTAACTTAAGCAAAACCTAACCAATTCATACGAAATAAAAGATCAATATGAAGCATCTCTCAAGTAGAATATGATACAGCCCATGACTGAACAAGATAGTGACTACACTATGAACAATAGGCAATTGAAAACCATGGCTCAAAAGTGAAAAACAGCTTCGAGAACAAGGGAAATATACTTCTGTTTAAGTGTAAACCAAATACTCATGATATTAATACAATGCAACAACGACAAATCAACATGTGAAAAAAAAACACTAAATATTACAGTACACATAGCTTACCACACTCACATCATCAAAGAGCATGGTTAAAATGTTTGCACGACATATGCTATAACACACACATACAAACACCACTTGCAGTCGCACGTTCTACACTTATTACACACATAAACAACAAGCAAGCCATAATTAAACAATGACAGCAAATAGCAATGACTAATATACAAGCATGGCAGTAGTAAGTAAACTTGCATTCAACACAACCTAATATCATACCACGCAATGAGTATCCTAAACAAATTAAACCAACATGAGACACCAATAACAACTTGTCAAGAACGACAGAATAAACCAAATTTTAACATACCATTATGAACACAAGTTAACAACATGATCAACATGGCATATAATGAACAAATAACCACATACAAATTTAGCTATAGAATGAAAACTGGCAGTGATACTCCATGCATCATCACAACATAAAAATGAAGCAGCATATAACACGTAAGTTCAAAAAAAGAGATGACATTAGGCTTCAATATCATTGTTAACACAGTATTCTCTCTAACTTAAACCAAACAACATAAAATCTTGACAAAAATATAAAAGCTTGACCTATATAATAAGCATTATAGCATCGTTTAAAACAGAAGCAGTACATATAAGCATAGTAACATGAATATCTTAACCAACATGTTCAACACAAACATTCATGATAACAATGATTAAAATGTTAGGGCAACTACTTAGAGTTTCATCAAACTCAACATGCATTTCATATGATAGTGCAAACAACTTGAACATATATGGTGTAACATGGATATAATAGTTATCATGGCATGCTGAATGTGGTAGATGAAGTTTGAAAGACCTACCTCTTTTCCACGTGAGTTGCAAGAGCTCTCTCCTCTTCCTCTCAGCCAAACTCCTGCGCTTTCAGCAAACGAGCTTAAAGTATTTTTAGTGTTGTTGTTGATGATTGTGTGTGTTGAAATGAAGTGGAGGAAAGCCCCTTTTATAGGGAGACCAGCTGGTCCAAGAGGGTGTTTATCCAATGTGCCAAGAGTTTAATTTGGAGAGAAAATATTGTGGAAAGGATGTGGAGATATGGTTGTGGTTGTTCTGAGCACATAGAGCCATGTGAATCTTATTTTGGTACCAAATAAGTCAGAAAAGGCATGCTTTTGGCTCGTGTCTTTTGGTCCAAGGATGTACACGATGGAAATGTTTTGAGGTAGCTTGCAAAGGTAACAAAGAGGTACAAAAGCAACAATGTATGCAGCGGGTTTTAGGGGTTGAAATGATGTTGGAAAAGGTAGTGAGTAGCTCTGCAGATTGTACTTGAAGAGGGAAATGAAATTCAAATGAAAAAAATGGTGCTCTTGGTGCAACAACCATTTTCGTGTGGCCATGTTGTAAAAATTATATCTCATGATTTAATGATCCATTTTTCATGCTCTTAGGTTCAAATGAAATCTCTTGGATGATACTTCAAGTTTGATGTTGGAAGATTGTTGAAATGATGCCTTGAAATGGTAGAAAAGTGGCTCACAAAACATGTCCTCAAAACTGTCCAAAAGAACTTAGAAAAATTTCTAAGTGTTGAGTTTTAACAATTTCAAGTGCCCTTCTTAAACAATTCATAACTTGAGAATGGTTTATCCCCTTGAGACATTCCACATATGGTTGGAAAGCTCTCAATAAGCTCTACAACTTTCATTTGGGACTTGAGACCTGAATCCAAATAGAAAGGGGTGAAAAGTTGCTCCAAAGTTGAGAAAAAAAAGAGTGATGAAACAAGCTGAAAAATTTTCGAAGTGTTGGTCAAAATGCCTTGTAAGCTCCATAACTCAAAATCCAAGCATTTTTAGACAAAACTTCATATTGAACAAATTGAAGATCTTGGAAAGAGCTTTCCAATGAGCTTTGAACCACTCCAATTGGATGTGTAGTTTAGGAGTTATGGTCCTCTCAAAATAGGCTATTAGGGGAAAAATCTCACAAATGACACCTTCCTTGGTCAAAACCCTACTTCCCTTGCAAGAAACCTCATGAAACTTGATATGAATACTTGGTATACTCCATGAGACAATATATGATGACTAGAACCAATAATTCTTCAATTGATCCAAAAATTCCAAAAGATTAGGGCTTCAGTCAAACCCTAAATTGGACTGTGAATGCACTGAGGTTAGATCCTGTGATCTTGCTTCTTCCTTCTCATCTAAAGGTCTTAGGAGACTCTTGAGGATGTTGACAAACCAATAAAACCAAGAATTAGGGCTTAGGAGTCCATCTTGATGAAGATCAAAGCTGTTGACTGATAAGTGCCACAGAAACCCTAGTTTGGAGGCACAGTGAGGCCGAGGCTCAATCTTCTCTTATTGAGGATGTATAGACCTTGAATTCTTGTTGGATGATGTCTTTTGAGTGTAGATAACTTCATATGGCAAGTGAACCACACAAATATTAACTCGATAGAGCCAATCCCTTAGTAACTTCTTTAGAGCAAACCCTAATTCCACAGCCCTTGCACTGGAGGTTTTCTGTTGACTTAACTTGCTTCAAACCACTTGTGGAGCTCCATGGTGATATGTAAACCTAATTTGAACACAAAGAAACAAACTACAAGATATGGGTTAGCTCAAACAATGCAGAGATGCTCCTAAGATGCACAAGAACTGGATGACATCTAAGGGTAAAAATTTAGGGTACAACAGTTGCCCCTATTTAAATAGCTTCACCAGAGGCCGCGGGGAACGAAGGTTCCCGAGGGCATCAAAGTGAAAGGTATTTAAATATAGCAAACCAAAAAGTTTTCCCTTAGATGAAATGCAAATGCTAAGGACAAGCGACAGACATGCACATGCTGACATGCCATGAACTTCTAAAATGATGATATGATGCCAGGAATGCAAAAAGGGCAGACAAACCAGACACCAAAGACAACAGGAAGCAAACACACAAGAAAAGCTTCGTCGGGGAAAGACGAAAGCTAGTATCCACAAGCAAAGACTCACTGGGGATACAGGATAACCAACAGAAGAAACTCACCGGGGAGACACCAAAGAGACACTGGGGAAAAAAACTAAAAGACAACCTCCACTAGGCAAGATCCAGGGAGATGGACTACTGGGGACAAAACAAACCCACACTCTTTCTGGGCACGAAACCAGAAAGAAAATAACATGATCAACAGGGATCAGCCTACAAGAGACAAACAAACAAAAGCGAGGACTTCCTGGGGATCCTAAACTGAAGAGTTCAAAATGGGATCTTCAGAAAGAGCCAGGAAAACAGAGACTAACCCTGCACACCAGATAGGAGTCTTAAAGTTGAATAAATTTGTTCCAAGAAACTTAGCTTACAACATTTTTAGCAAAGAAACAAGATAAGGGTGTTCAATGTCCGACACGATTCGAACAAGAACAGTTTTAAAATAAAAGACAGTGCTTGACACGATTCAAGCAAAGTCTCAATTCAAGTTCGACACGATTCGAACAGGAACGGTTTTAAAACAGGGGATCAGTGTCCGGCACGATTCGAACAAAGACTCTGTTCAGGTTTGACACGATTCAAACGAGAACAGAAAGGACAATGCTTGACGCGATTCAAACAAAGTCCAAGTTCAAGTTTGACATGATTCAAACGAGAACAAGTTCAAGTTTGAGATGTTTCAAACAAGAACACATAAGACAATGCTTGACGCAATTTAAATAAAGTCCAAGTTCAAGTTTGACACGATTCAAACAAGAACACATAAGACAATGCTTGACACGATTCAAACAAAGTCTAAGTTCAAGTTTGACACGATTCAAATGAGAACACAGAAGACAATGCTTGACGCGATTCAAACAAAGTCTAAGTTTAAGTTTGACACGATTCAAACGAGAACACAGAAGACAATGCTTGACACGATTCAAGCAAAGTCCAAGTTCAAGTTTGACACGATTCAAACAAGAACACATAAGACAATGCTTGACACAATTCAAGCAAAGTCTAAGTTCAAGTTTGACACGATTTAAACAAGAACACATAAGACAATGCTTGACGTGATTCAAACAAAGTCTAAGTTCAAGTTTGACACGATTCAAACGAGAACACAGAAGACAATGCTTGACACGATTCAAGCAAAGTCTAAGTTCAAGTTTGACATGATTCAAACGAGAACAGGTTCAAGTTTAACGCGATTCAAACAAGAACAGCTCTAAAAATCCTTTAAAGTTAAACTTCTTGGGGAACAAAAAAAGATTTTAAAGATTCAAATTTGGCGCGTAGAGGTTAAGACCGAACAAGCACGACACCAAGCAAACCAGGAAATGTCTTTACCTCACTGGGGAAATAAAGACAGTCACAACAAAAGACCACAGGCAAAACAGAGCACAAAGAAATGCAAAGATGCAAGGGGAATGCATATGCCTAGCCATATGCTAGAAACAACGCGAACGACGCAAAACAGAAAAGAAGAAAAGGAAGCACAAGCCAACACCCTAAAATCCAAACATCAAGGATACCCAAAACAATCTTCTTTCCACTGGAGATAGCCAAGAATAGTACTGCTAAACTCTTCTTGCACTAATTGATTCCAAAATATCTTAATTCCAGAGTAAAACTTAGTTTATCTTTGTGTTTTCTTTAGAAATTGCAACATTTCCGTTTTCAAAAATCAAGTGAAAATGACTAAGAAATTTTGCAGAAATAAAGATGATAGTGTATTAAACAAGAGATGATTCAATAGCTGATATTCATTGAAAAATTGTGACTTGCCAAATAGCAGAGTCCCATGAAATATTACAAATGCAACAAAATGGCAATTTATCAAAGGTTACATTGTATTCAATGACCAATAACCCTAATGACTAAGGACTCTAGCTGTAGCTAACTTGAGCTTCTCTGGGGATTCCTGGATATCACAGAGGTGTCCTAGTCTTAAGCATAATACTTCCGCACTGAATCAGCATTCACAAGATGCGCAAGCTGTTCATCGTCCATAGTTGTAAGGAAAAGAGATCCTCCTTAAAACACTGTCTTGACTACATATGGACCTTCATAATTAGGTGCCCATTTTCCACGGGTATCTCTTTGCGACGGCAAAATCTTCTTAAGTACCAACTTGCCCACTCGGAATTCGCGAGTACGGACCTTTTTATCAAATGCTCTCTTCATCTTCTTCTGATACAATTGGCCATGACACATAGCTGTCAGGCGCTTCTCATCAATTAAGTTCAACTGATCATATCTCTCTTGAATCCACTCAGCTTCATCAAGCTTTGTTTCCATTAATATCCTCAGAGAAGGTATCTCAACTTCTATAGGGAGGACAACATCCATTCCATATACCAATGAAAAAGGGGTGGCCCCTGTTGATGTTCTGACAGACGTTCTATATCCATGTAGCGCATATGGCAACATCTCATGCCAATCCTTGTATGTTTTAACCATTTTCTAAAGAATTTTCTTGATATTCTTGTTCGCAGCTTCGACCGCTCCATTCATCTTCGGACGATACGGTGAAGAGTTATGGTGTTCAATCTTGAAGTTATCACACAACTCCTTCATGGTTCTGTTATTCAAATTGGTTCCGTTGTCGGTTATGATTCTGCTTGGGATCCCATAACGACAAATGATATTGTTCTTAATGAAACGAGCAACTACTTGCTTAGTTACATTTGTATAAGAGGCGGCTTCCACCCACTTGGTAAAGTAATCTATAGCCACCAAAATGAACCGATGCCCATTAGACGCTTTTGGCTCAATTGCCCCAATCATATCAATGCCCCACATAGAGAATGACCAGGACGATGATAGCACATTCAACAGAGTAGGAGGAACATGCATTTTGTCTGCATAAATCTGGCATTTATGGCATTTTCTAGCATACTGGATGCAATCAGTCTCCATAGTCAACCAATAATATCCAGCCCTCAAGATCTTCTTAACCATGGCATGCCCACTGGCATGGGTGCCAAAAGCTCCTTCATGAATATCATGGATCAGCAAGTCTGCTTCTCTCTTATCGACACATCTTAACAAAACCATATCATGATTCCTTTTGTACAGTATACCGTTGCTGATGAATAACTTGGCTGATAATCTTCGCAGAGTCTTCTTATCAAGAGCGGAGGCGTTGGCCGGATATTCTTGATTCTTCAAGAAGTTCAAAATGTCATGAAACCAAGGTTTGACGTCTGATTCTTCTTCAATGACCTGGCAGTAGGCCGGCTCAGTCCTTCTTCCAATACTGATTACTGGATCTTCATTGATAAATCTAACTTGCCACATCGAAGCTAGCGTTGCTAAAGCATTAGCCACATGATTCTCAGTACGTGGCACATGGCGAAAAGTTATCTCATCAAAACACTTAATCAACTCCGACGCATATGCCTAATAAGGGATAAGCTTCTCATCTTTTGTCTCCCCCTCGCCTCTGATTTGATAAACGACCAGAGCGGAATCACCCATTACTTCAAGAAAACAGATTCCAAGATCGATTGCAGCTTCCAGACCCAGAATGCACGCTTCATACTCAGCAATATTATTCGTACATCCAAAATCCAACCTAGTTGTAAAAGGGGTGTAGCCATCTTCAGGATTAATTATGACAACACCTACTCCATGCCCCTTGTAATTGGATGAACCGTCGAACATCATCTTCCATCTGTACTCAGCCCTGGGATCTTCTTCAGAACTTGACTCTTCATCATCTTTTACTGCCATAATATCCTCGTCAGGGAAGTCAAATTTGAGTGGTTCATAGTCTTCAACTGGTTGATCAGCAAGATATTATGAGAGAACACTTCCTTTAATGGCCTTTTGAGTGACATACCGAATGTCTTACTCAGATAATAACATGTACCAATGGGCAAGTCTGCCTGATTGAGCAGGTTTCTCGGAAATGTACATTATCGGATCCATCTTGGAAATCAAAAGGGTGGTATGACAAATCAGATACTGCCTCAAGCGTTTGGCGGCCCAAGCCAAAGCGCAACAAGTCTTTTCCAGTAATGAGTAGCGACTTTCACTGTTTGCGAATTTCTTACTCAGATAATAAATTGCATGCTCTTTCCGACCAGTCTCATCATGCTGCCCCAAAACACAGCCCATAGATTCTTCTAAAACAGTCAAATACATAAATATGGGTCTTCCAGGAACTGGAGGAACCAAAACAGGAGGTTCTTGGAGATAACTTTTGAGCTTCTCGAAGGCCTGTTGACATTCAGCATTCCATTCTACTGGCTGATTCTTACGGAGTAGCTTGAAAATTGGTGCACATATCGGAGTCATGTTGGAGATGAACCGAGAGATGTAATTCAAATGGCCCAAAAACCCTCTGATTTGGGATTCAGTTCGCGGAGCTGGCATTTCTTGAATTGCTCGCACTTTATCTGGATCCACTTCAATACCCTTCTGGCTGACAATGAAACCTAATAACTTCCCAGATCTGACCCCAAAGGTACACTTTGCAGGGTTCAGCCTCAACTGATATTTCCGAAGTCTCTTGAACAATTTCAGCAAATGATCTACATGTTCCTCTTCATTATGAGATTTGGCTATCATATCGTCCACATACACCTCTATCTCTTTGTGGATCATATCGTGAAACAAAGTCACCATAGCCCTTTGGTATATTGCCCCGGCGTTCTTTAGTCCAAAAGGCATAACCTTATAACAATAAGTCCCCCATGGAGTAATGAAAGTGGTTTTGTCCATATCGGCTGGATCCATTCTAATCTCATTGTAGCCTGAGAAATCATCCATAAATGAGAACATGGCGAAACGGGCAGTGTTGTCTACCAACGTGTCGATATGTGGTAGAGGGAAATCGTCCTTGGGACTAGCTTTGTTAAGATCCTTGTAGTCCACACACATTCGTACTTTTCCGTTCTTTTTCATAACAGGAACAATATTGGCCACCCACTCTGGATACTTGGAAACTGCTAGAAATCCGGCATCCAACTGTCTCTTAACTTCATCTCGGATTTTGAGGGCCATGTCAGGATGACTTCTGCGAAGCTTTTGTTTTACTGGCGGGCACTCGGGTTTGAGCGATAATTTATGAACCACAATACCTATATCTAAACCGGGCATATCTTGGTAAGACCAAGCAAACACATCCACATACTCTTCAAGTAGTGAAATCAACTGCTATCTAATTTCTGGCTTTAGGGATGCCCCAATCTTAACTTCTTTCTTCTCTTCCTCAGAACCAAGATTGATGACATCCACCTGCTTTTCATGTGGTTGGAGATCTGTATACTGATAGTCGCACATATCTGCTAACTCTTTGGGTACCTCACAATCCTCCTCCTCCTCAGCTTGATAGACAGGGGAGTCAAAGTCAATGGTAATAGCAAGGTCATTGAATACAATAGGTTTACGATTCATTCTGCATAATAAAATGACTTGTATTATTAAAGTGCACAACAGTTCACAAACATGCAAGATGAAGATGTTTTGTTTGAAAAGATTGCCATTTTTTAGAAACGGAATGCAGTAAAGCGAAGACAACAAGAATTGCAAAAAAGTCATTTCATTGATTAATATTGAAAACGGAGGCCCGTACAAAATAATCCACTAGCTTTGGGCAAGACTAGGGAATGAAAACAACAAATCAAAACAAGTTACTCTGGTTTCGGGTACACAGTTGGGATCTCTATAGCCTCCCAATTGCTCAAAGCACCCTCTTGGCGAAAAACCAGATGATCAATATCTTTTTCTTCTTCAGCGCTTCTGATAATTGCGTGGACCTGATGTCTACCCCTGACAAAAATTTCCTGTACAGTCTTCGTCTTCGTCCTTCTTCTCATTCTTGAAGCAGCCTCATCTTCTGGAGTTGGTCTGTAACCCAACCCCTGGTGTCGGTCCCTCTTCTCAATCTCGATGACTTCGCCCCAACCTGCAGGCACGCCTTCCTGAAGGGCAGACTCGATACTCTTATACGAAGTAAAAGATGGATACTCTGGTACTACTGGCTTCTCATTGTCGATCATAACCGCATTAGCTATTTCCAAAGCTTGGAAAGAAGTCTCCAATGCATCTTCGTCAGCCTCAATGTAACGAAATAAGGACAGGTTACTGACCATCAAATCCTCCTCACCATGTATGATGACTAACTTTTCATCGGCCACGAACTTCATCTTCTGATGTAAAGTAGAGGTTACAGCACCGGCTTTGTGGATCCAAGGTCTTCCGAGCAAACAACTATAGGTAGGATTGATGTCCAGAATTTGAAACAGAATATTAAACTCCTGAGGTCCAATCAACACTGGGAGCTCAATTTCCCCCATAACAGATCTTCGTGAACCATCAAAGGCTTTAACAATTAACGATGTGGGTCTCATGATTCCTCCTTTGTACGCCAATTTATCAAGAGTTCTCTTTGGTAAAACATTCAGAGAAGACCCTGTATCTACGAGGACTCTAGCCAACGTATCTTCCTGACATGTCATGGATATGTGTAGAGCGAGGTTGTGCTTCCGACCTGCTTGGGTTAACTCTTCATCACTGAAACTGAGTGTATTGCAAGCAGTAATGTTAGCAACAATGTGATCAAACTGCCCGGTGGTGATATCTTGAGCTACATGAACCTGAGCCAAAACCTTCTGCAGTGCTGATCGGTGAGCTGGTGAATTAATCAACAGAGATAAAACAGAAATCTTTGACGGGGTTTGATGGAGCTGATCCACAATCCTGTAGTCACTTATTTTTATTATTCTAAGGAATTATTCGTCATCCTTCTTGGAAATTACTTCTTTTCCCTTATCGTTGGCAGGTATCTGACTAACACCTTCTTTTCTGGACGTTTCTGTGTTCACAGGTGGACAAATCCTTCCATTCCTCATCATTCTCCCTGTTCCTACTATATTAGACACGTTCTTCTCATCATCCCCCACCTCTTTCCTTGGGACCGGTTCTTCTATCATGACCCCCATCTCTTTCCTTGGGATCATTTCTTCTTTCTTCCTTTCACCTGTAATGTCTTCATAAATCCACGGCACTGCTTTGGTTCCTCTGAACCTGAATGGGACTGGTTTTGGGAAGTTATTTTGCCTAGCACGATTAACAGGAGCAGCAGCTTCAGGCCTGTTAAATCTTGGAACTGATTGTCTAAAAACAGGACTCATAGTATTTGCCCCTGGATTGTTGAACACAGGAACTACTGATATGTACTCTTCCTTATCAAACACTTGTACTTGTTTTGGCAAGTTGAACACTGGCTCAATCACTGCTATTCTGTTTTCCTTCCTGAAAACCTATAAGAAACCTTCATTAATCAAACGCTGAATATCATTCTGGACCAACTGACATCCTTCACTACCACCATCACACTCCTTATAAATGTCATGGCAAACTTCGACCAAACCGGCGCGGAACAACTTGGCGTGAAACATTTTCAAGGGAGTTTTAATACTTGCTGCATCTGAGATTAATACTTCGTCATTCTCGTCTTCAATAGCATTAGCTGACCCGTGGGTTGGCAAAGGGTTTCTTTTCACATTTGGTTGGCTATTAACGAAAGACATAACGTTTTTCTCTATCAGACCTTTACTAGATTCTTCAATGCCAAACATCCTTCTAAGTCATGACCTACCCCTCCTTGATGGAAAGCATAGGTTGCATTGGGGTTATAGAACTGCATAGACTTTTCAAAGGGTGGCCCCAACGGCCTAGTAACAACTAACCCTTGTTCTACCAGAGAGGGATACAATGTTGTATATGTCATTGGTATGGGTGGAAAATTTGGTGTTGCTGCCTGTCTTCTTTGAGGGGTATTTTGCTGTGGCGCTGGCCGCCGCTGTTGTTGGTAATTCTGGTTCTGATTCTTTGGCCACTGCTGTTGATTTTGTGGCTGGGAAACAGGAGCCTGTTGCATTACTAGATGATTAAAGGTGGGCATGACAGATGCCACGTATGGTTGTTGTGGGAATTGCATAGCATAAACCGGTTGTTGGGGAAAACTGGGACCTGGCTGTGGTTGGAAGAGAGCTTTCTTCCAACTAGGACTCTGCTTCTTCCCTGTCATGACAGCGTTAGTCTCGCCTTCCTTTTTCTTGTGAAAATTGCCTGGAGACCTCTTGACACTGGCATTAGTGGCACTATTAGGTGAACTGGCCACCTTTCCACTTTTCAGATCTGCCTCTACTTTCATACCAATTGCAATGATGTCAGAGAAATTGGCACCAACGTTGCTAATCATTTTCTCATAGAACTCCAGTTTCACAGTGTCTACAAACCAATCAGCTAGTTCTTTCTCAGTTAATGGAGGTTCAACCTGTGATGCAGTCTCTCTCCACCTCTGAGCATATTCTTTGAACGATTCAGTGTTCTTCTGAGTCATGGTCAAAAGTTGCCTACGATCAGGTGCCAAATCCAAGTTATACTTATAGTGCTTTATGAAGACATCCATAACATCTTGGAAACATTTAATCTGAGACTGGTCTAAGCTCAAATACCACTTTGCGGCAGCGCCCTTCAGGTTGTCCTGGAAACAATGGATAATCAGCTTATCATTATCCATATATGCCGCCATTCTTCGGAGATACATGACCAAGTGTGCCTTAGGACACGTAGCGCCAGAGTACAATTTGAAGCTTGGTAATTTGAACTTTGGTGGAATTACTAAGTCAGTGACCAAACACATATCCTTTAGGTCGGAACTGAAAACATTATCCCCCTCCATAGCCTTCAGCTTTCTCTGCATAATCTCCATTCTAGCTCTTAACTTCTCATTGCTATCATCTCCTTCCATGGATACGTTATCATTAATAAAATGATGGTGATTCTGAAATACGGGTTGAAATTGGGTCTGAACCACAGGTGAAGTATAAGTTGGGATAGCTTGTTGGTTTTCACCAAACAAAGGTGCAGCTTGTTGTGTTGACTGAGGAGTTGTGGCCCGTATAAACTCAAACGGTATTCCTAAAGTAGTGTCCATAACAGGTATGACTGGCGGCTCAATAGTTGTAGTGATGACTTCTGATATTACAGTAGCCTGAGTATCCATTTTCGCTCGTATAACATGCAAAACCTCCATAATCTGCCCCATGCCTACCCTCAACTCATTGAGCTCGTCGTTGACTTGATCCAAATTCTCACAATTATCAGACATATTTCCTCTTCAAGCCTAGTCCGGATGTTGCAACAAATGTAGAGAGATCAGGGTGATGGTTCTGAAGAAGACAAGACGACTATGAGACACAGAAGAATGCATATGCACATGCAAAGATGCAAATGAGATGCAGATGCAAAGCTAAACTATCAAGAAACCAAAGATATTTTGCGAATAGTGTAGAAAATAGATTCTTGACAAAACAACTTCTTCATTTAAGAGTTTGGCAAACATTACATCTGGAGCAGGGTATTCTCATACTCCAAGTACATAAGTAGAGATACAACAAAATGAAAAGATACAACAGTAGCATAACTGCTAACAACAACATTTAGAAATTGAATCCGCCGGTTGAAGATCCTTCTCCTCCATTAATTACCCTCATCATCTTGATGATGCGCTCCTTGGTTTCTTCCTTTGCGAGAACTAGCTCCCCTAACTCCTCCACCATCCTCAGCTTTGTTTTAGTAGGGGACTCGTGGCGAGGACGTGGTTTCATCATTACTCGGGCTATGTCACGAGACCATTGCAAATGAGCCTCCGTGACTGGGCATTCAGATTTCCACAACTGTCTGTTGATATGGCGCCAAGTGCGACTTAAGCGCATCTTCATCTCAAAACCTTCCCTTTCATCGTAAAACATCATCTGCAAGTCTTCATTATCTGGGATTCCTTCCTTCAAATGACCCAGCTGACGGTGAGCGAGGACAGAGTTGTAATTGATACAACCATTCCTTTCCATGAGAGGCACATTGGGGCAGTCCCCACAGCTAACGATTATGGTGATTCCCTCGTCCGTTGAATCATACCATTCAATGTCGGTATGCTTCAGTTCCATCAACTTCTTAGACCACACCTTACAGTCCTTGACCTCCCAGAAAGTTGGGGTCTTCGGCAGATAAGAAATAAACCACTTGTAGAAGAGGGCCACGTAGCAAACAATTGGCCCATTGCCTCTCATATATCTGGTCTGTATGGAATGATAAACATCAGCCAGCAGCGTCGAAACGGGATTGTTGACAGCAAACAGCTGAATGGCCTGGGTGTCCACAAAATCCTTGGCATTCGGGAACAAGAAAAAACCATATATCATCAATGCTAGAGTGGATTCAAACAAAGCTTCACTCCCCCTATTCTTGAAGTACAGAGCTTTTTCCATCAAGAACTGGGCTGGCAATCCCAGCTTTCCTCCCTTATTGGTCAAGTTGGCTTGGATATCAGATAGCCTAATTCTGGTTAGCTTGGCTATGTCTCTGGCAGAAGGTGTTTCTTCGATTCCAGAAAAGACAAGAGCTTCCCTGATTGGAATTCCTATCATGGCTGAAAACTCTTCCAAGGTTGGCACTAACTGGAATTCAGGGAACCAGAAACAACGGTATGCTGGGTGATACAGCTGGACCAGAACTGTCAGCTAAGGCTAACTGGTCTTCAATCATTTCTCCTAACCACAACAGACGATCCACCTCTGGTAACTCAAAGGAGTAGGGCCAAACTCTTTTCTCTGCAGCATCCATTTCTACAAAATCTGCAAAACAAGATTAGTAACTTGATAGTTTATCGAAAATGCAACATGCGAATGCAATTGGTTTTAAGGAACTCAGGCGAGATAAAAATAAAACAAAGCCTCATATCATTGAATATTGAGAAGAGTTTTACAACTTGAAAAGTACATCAAAAAGGCCCAAAATACAAAAGGAACAACAACTAAGCCTAGAGGGAAAATAAACACTGTCTAAGAGTGCCCTGCTTCACGTCTTCTCTTCTGTCTCTTCAACTCTTGATTCTCAAAGATCAACTTGTCAACAATCCCTTTCCAAGCACCAGATGTTGGAGGAATGCAAGCATACTCATGAGTGCTAGAAGTAGGCCTCATGCTGGAGAAAAATGAATTCTCCTGTGCCTGAGGTTCATCTATCACACGTCTTTCCAGCCACTCAATCAAATCATCCTTCTCCTTTATCTTCTCTTTCATCTTTTCTTGCTCAATGCAGACGGTATGATATTTCCATTCCCATGTGTCTCTCTCAAGCTTCATCCTGGCTAGATTCTCTTGATATTCTTCCATGCGCTCAATAGGAATAGCAGACGGGGATGCAATAGTTGGCTGCTGAAGTATCCTGGGAATATAAGGCATCTTGAGGTCACGGGCTCTAGATCGAACCCACTGAAGGTATGGTTCCAAGGACACACAATTTCTCTTCCCCAACTCATCCTTAGTACTTTCGTGGAATTTATCCCAAGCACACCAAACTCCATTTTTGGTCTCATCAGTGGCTTCTTCGTTAAGATAAAAGAAACTAGACACATGGATACTCTTAGGTTCTTCCTTCATTGCAAATCTGAACTGGCGTCTAGCAAGAACAGGACTGTAGTTAATCCCACCATGAATACCAAGAAGCGGTATATTAGGAAATGGTCCACAACTGTTAAAGTATACATTCCTGTCATAAACCTGGTCATACCAAAAGATGTCATCATGGGTAAGAGAACTGATTCTTTGAGACCAACGAAGCTTGTCGGGGTTGTCTCGAAATTCTGAAGTTCGAGGCAGATGTGTGATGTACCACTGGTAAAGCAAAGGTGCACAACACAAAATAGTTCCTTTTCCTCGAAGAGTCCTGTGGTGAATAGAATGGAGGGCGTCACCTAGTAGTGTAGGCACAGGGTTTCTACTGATGAAAATCCTGATAGCATTGATGTCGACAAAATCCTCTACATTAGCAAACAAGAACAGACCATAGACCAACAAAGCAAAGGTTGCTTCGAAGGCAGCAATACTGTTTACGTTGAAAAACTGACAAGTTTTTTCATACAAGAATTTGGATGGTAATCCCTTGATGCCATCCTTGGTGGTGATGTGGGGCTTAACCTCTGATGCGTCCAAATGAATACACTCGCCAATCTCCTTTGGAGTCGGAATCTTCTCCTGACCGCTGAAAGGTCTCTGTTTCTTCACAGGTAAGCCAATCCAATGGGAGTACTCTTCTAAAGTTGGAACCAGTTGGTAATCCGGGAAAGTAAAACAATGATAGAGAGGATCATAAAATTGGACCAAGGTGTCAAGGATTCCTTCCTCCATTTTAGTTCCAAGAAGGCTAACCAATCTTCCATATCTCTTATGGAAGCTCTCATGTCCTTGTATCAAGGTTGCTAACTTCTTCAGCTTTGCCAATTTGGGCTTTTTGAAGTTGAACTTCTTAGTGTTTCTCTTCTCAATATCCATGATACCTAAATTTTCAAAGAAAAATACGACTGAGTTCCTTAAAACCAAATAAGGATGCAATGAGATGTATGCAATGCGCAAACACGGGAAAACACAAATATAAACACACAGCAAGCAAACCCTAGGTTTGAGGTCTCTTGAATGAAGTCAAGGTCTACCCATCCCAACAAGGTGTGGACTACAGTTTTGTCATTCGCAGAACAGGGTTCTAAAAAGTTCCCAGAGTCTACGTAAATCTTTCGGATATTATCGGCCCATGTAACTACTTACACGAGTTAATAATATTCTCAAGATAAACTCGTCTGAGTGTAATATCGCGTGATAACTACTCAGGACTGGCTCCCTCATAGTCACCGCACTACATCCTAAAAGGCCAAGTGGGGTAAAGGTAACTACGGTTCTCATAATCTACGGCTCCCAATTGAAAAAGTAATATCAATGTGACTTCTCACATCAGACATCAACAATCCCAAAGGGCCTCATCTGAGTGTGGTCATCATATGCCATAGATTATTGGTACTACTGCCAACAACCGACTATTGATTACACCACGATCCTATAATAATGTGCTCTCAAGTCTGGGCTAGGACTTATCTCACTCATAGATACCATGTCAACCCAAAAGATCAAGCAGGAACAAATGTACAGATATATGACATACAAGTAATCATACCAGCAAAAAGCAAACGTGAATAACATAAAAGCAAGGTAGGCTTAACCCTCTTAGGAAAGGACCAGCAATAGGTCTAACTATCCCCAGTGAAGTCGCCATTTCTGTTGCGGTGAAAATTGGATAACAAATTATTAATTAATTTGCATCAGTTTCTTTTACAACCGACTTTGATTTATCCAAAGGAAAGGTTCAAGATCGTTAGAAAAACCTAAAGGGAAAGATCTAAGGTTCGGGGGTTGGTTACGCCTAGGGAAGGTATTAGCACCCTAAACGTCCGTAGTACTCTACGGGAACCTCTTGTTAATGTTATCTTATGTTTGCTAAAGGTTGAAAACCCTAGGGGTTAGTATCTAAGTATACTCGATAAAGCATCGCACTTTACGCCTACGTATCCTCGGGAATAGAATCAGAGTATGCGTAGTTCTACTTCTACTGAATGATTGACTGTGGTCAATATTTAGAGGGGAAATGAGTACAAGCTCATTATAGAGTTTAAGAACTCTCTAAGTCTAGTTGTAATGGACCTATGTTATGTTTAGTCAGTAGGGAAAGTGATAAATTCATTAGGATGAATATCACTAAGAGTTGAAGAACTCTTCCTAAAGCTAGTTATGGTTTCTATGGCTCTGATGAGGCCAAGAAACAAATTTTCTTCCTAAGAGGTTACTTAGGTTAAGGTGGGGGCTATGACTTTAAGAGTCAACACTATTCACCTTCCTTTGGAATGAGGGGAAAAACAGTTGATAATAACAATAAATAAAACATGGTAGAAGATAGGACATTGATATAATAGATAAAACAACATAAGCATGAGGATGGCAATATGTTTATGACAAAAGATATGAATAGGATGAACATGATTAAAAGAGTACATCAAATATGCTTCAATCTTTAGGAAGACAAACATATAGGAATGATATACAAGAACACATCAATATGCTTCAATTATTATGAAGACAAACATAGAGAATGTTTAAGGATGACATTTAAAGAAGGATAATATTCATATAAAAGTCAAGCATATGGCCAATCAACATGGATATATTATCTTAAGAATTAAACAAGTTAATAAAATAATATTTCAAGATCCACAACAATGCTCATAGATGATGTTAATAATTAAACCAACAATTGATAATTAATTGACAAGGCAAATAGAATTAACAATTACAACACACAAGGTAATTAAAAAATAATTACACATGGATAATTAACATTAACATTTAATCACATATTGAAAATTTCAAAATTAAGACACAAATTGATAATTCAAGAATTAATAACATGATTAAAAACAACAAATAGCACAATTGGAAATTATCAATGCATTTGAGATATAACAATTAACATAATTGGAAGTTAACAAAACAATTTAATATGTAATTAATAATTAAAATTAAAGGCTAATAAAACAATTAACCATTAATCAATATTAAATGAGCAAATTAACATTTAAATAAAACACTAAGCAAAAATAAAATAAGATAGAAGAAAAATAAAAGATTATAACACAGGGGGGGGGGGTGTGAGAGTATTTTAGTTCAGTGAAAAAAACAAAGGAAATAAATGGGCCTAAATATGAGGGGGTGTGGATAATAACACGGGGCGCAAGGCCCAGGTTGGAGGAAGGCAAGGCAACAGGCGAAAAATAACAAGAAAAAGTAAAAGGGTTGATCCAATGATCGAACCCAGGCATGGCAAGTGAATAGGCGTTTTTAGTGCATGTGTGTGACCGTTGGGACGGCGTGTTTCATCCGTTCACTAAACGCTTCCAATAAATATTAAACCAAATCAAGTCATGAAAATTAAAATTAAAACACCACACGCGCACCTGCAGACGTGGGATAGTGATGACATATGATAGTGTATTAACGTGATGGTCCATGAATGTATAACAAGACAAAATAGCATGCCAAAATCCAATCAGTAACACGCATGGAAATGGAAAAGCATGCATTTATATTAAATCTATAACACATTAACTAACATATAAAAGCCAAGACACCAACCAAATACGCATGCAGCCATGAAAACCAATATTAATCACGTACGAACATATGGAAGTGGAAAAACATGCATAACAAACACACTGCTATCAGGTTAAAATAAAACAATTAACATGAACAACCAACTTTAATACATCCTAACTTAAGCAAAACCTAACCAATTCATACGAAATAAAAGATTAATATGAAGCATCTCTCAAGTATAATATGATACAGCCCATGACTGAACAAGATAGTGATTACACTATGAACAATAGGCAATTGAAAACCATGGCTCAAAAGTGAAAAACAACTTCGAGAACAAGGGAAATATACTTCTGTTTAAGTGTAAACCAAATACTCATGATATTAATACAATGCAACCACGACAAATCAACATGTGAAAAAAAACACTAAATATTACAGTACACATATGCTATAACACACATATACAAACACCACTTGCAGTCGCACGTTCTACACTTATTACACACATAAACAGCAAGCAGGCCATAATTAAACAATGACAGCAAATAGCAATGACTAATATACAAGCATGGCAGTAGTAAGTAAACTTGCATTCAACACAACCTAATATCATACCATGCAATGAGTATCCTAAATAAATTAAACCAACATGAGACACCAATAACAACTTGTCAAGAACGACAGTATAAACCAAATTTTAACATGCCATTATGAACACAAGTTAACAACATGATCAACATGGCATATAATGAACAACTAACCACATACAAATTTAGCTATAGAATGAAAACTGGCAGTGATACTCCATGCATCATCACAACATAAAAATGAAGCAGCATATAACACGTAAGTTCAAGAAAAGAGATGACATTAGGCGTCAATATCATTGTTAACACAACATTCTCTCTAACTTAAACCAAACAACATAAAATCTTGACAAAAATATAAAAGCTTGACCTATATAATAAGCATTATAGCATCGTTTAAAATAGAAGCAGTACATATAAGCATAGTAACATGAATATCTTAACCAACATGTTCAACACAAACATTCATGATAACCATGATTAAAATGTTAGGGCAACTACTTAGAGTTTCATCAAACTCAACATGCAGTTCATATGATAGTGCAAGCAACTTGAACATATATGGTGTAACATGGATATAATAGTTATCATGGCATGCTGAATGTGGTAGATGAAGTTTGAAAGACCTACCTCTTTTCCACGTGAGTTGCAAGAGCTCTCTCCTCTTCCTCTCAGCCAAACTCCTGCGCTTTCAGCAAACAAGCTTAAAGTATTTTTAGTGTTGTTGTTGATGATTGTGTGTGTTGAAATGAAGTGGAGAAAAGCCCCTTTTATAGGGAGACCAGCTGGTCCAAGAGGGTGTTTATCCAATGTGCCAAGAGTTTAATTTGGAGAGAAAATATCGTGGAAAGGATGTGGAGATATGGCTGTGGTTGTTCTGAGCACATAGAGCCATGTGAATCTTCTTTTGGTACCAAATAAGTCAGAAAAGGCATGCTTTTGGCTCGTGTCTTTTGGTCCAAGGATGTACACGATGGAAATGTTTTGAGGTAGCTTGCAAAGGTAACAAAGAGGTACAAAAGCAACAATGTATGCAGCGGGTTTTAGGGGTTGAAATGATGTTGGAAAAGGAAGTGAGTAGCTCTGCAGATTGTACTTGAAGAGGGAAACGAAATTCAAATGAAAAAAATGGTGTTCTTGGTGCAACAACCATTTTCGTGTGGCTATGTTGTAAAAATTATATCTCATGATTTAATGATCCATTTTTCATGCTCTTAGGTTCAAATGAAAGCTCTTGGATGATACTTCAAGTTTGATGTTGAAAGATTGTTGAAATGATGCCTTGAAATGGTAGAAAAGTGGCTCACAAAACGTGTCCTCAAAACTGTCCAAAAGAACTTAGAAAAATTTCTAAGTGTTGAGTTTTAACAATTTCAAGTGCCCTTCTTAAACAATTCATAACTTGAGAATGGTTTATCCCCTTGAGACATTCCACATATGGTTGGAAAGCTCTCAACAAGCTCTATAACTTTCATTTGGGACTTGAGACCTGAATCCAAATAGAAAGGGGTGAAAAGTTGCTCCAAAGTTGAGAAAAAAAAGAGTGATGAAACAAGCTGAAAAATTTTCTAAGTGTTGGTCAAAATGCCTTGTAAGCTCCATAACTCAAAATCCAAGCATTTTTAGACAAAACTTCATATTGAACAAATTGAAGATCTTGGAAAGAGCTTTCCAATGAGCTTTGAACCACTCCAATTGGATGTGTAGTTTAGGAGTTATGGTCCTCTCAAAATAGGCTATTAGGGGAAAAATCTCACAAATGACACCTTCCTTGGTCAAAACCCTACTTCCCTTACAAGAAACCTCATGAAATTTGATATGAATACTTGGTATACTCCATGAGACAATATATGATGACTAGAACCAATAATTCTTCAATTGATCCAAAAATTCCAAAAGATTAGGGCTTCAGTCAAACCCTAAATTGGACTGTGAATGCACTGAGGTTAGATCCTGTGATCTTGCTTCTTCCTTCTCAACTAAAGGTCTTAGGAGACTCTTGAGGATGTTGATAAACCAATAAAACCAAGAATTAGGGCTTAGGAGTCCGTCTTGATGAAGATCAAAGCTGTTGACTGATAAGTGCCACAGAAACCCTAGTTTGGAGGCACAGTGAGGCTGAGGCTCAATCTTCTCTTATTGAGGGTGTATAGACCTTGAATTATTGTTGGATGATGTCTTTTTAGTGTAGATAACTTCATATGGCAAGTGAACCACACAAATGTTAACTTGATAGAGCCAATCCCTTAGTAACTTCTTTAGAGCAAACCCTAATTCCACAGCCCTTGCACTGGAGGTTTTCTGTTGACTTAACTTGCTTCAAACCACTTGTGGAGCTCCATGGTGATATGTAAACCTAATTTGAACACAAAGAAATAAACTACAAGATATGGGTTAGCTCAAACAATGCAGAGATGCTCTTAAGATGCACAAGAACTGGATGACATCTAAGGGTAAAAATTTAGGGTACAACACCTTGCAATAGTATGCTTTCAGAATAAATTTCGCCTCAATTAGGTCTTTCGAGGGTTATAACGTGGTCTGGTTCACGGTTATGAAACAAAGGATATTAGGCTCAAAGTATAATTTTTACGCACCCCTTCTTCGTAATGATCTTCAGTCCTACGCTCAGCTAATTCTGCACATGTTTGTCTTCCAAAAGGGTTAACGGTGTAAGAGTGATGGCTCAAGGTTTGCTTGAACTGGAAGTCACCTTATTTTGTTTTTGATAGATATCAGTGGCCCTTTGATTTTGATTTGATGGTCACTGAAACTTATTTTTGTTGAGGGTTCGAGGGCCTCTTTTGATTTTGTTTTGATCCCTAACTTTTGCATGGATTGATTTTGCTTTTCGAGTCCATCGGGATTGCCTTGATTTTTGCCTAAGTCTCCTTTTGAGGTGCTCGACTTAGCAGACTTTTGATTTTTTTCTTCTTTTTTTTTAGAGGGTTGTGACTGCCAAGTTATGGTTATTGATAAACAACCGTCATGTCTTTTAGATTTTACTGTTGTGATTTGAGTGCGTAATTGGGTTAACTGAACACTACCTTGCCCCAGGTTGAGTGTAAGGGTTTAAATATCTGAAAGAAACAACTACTTCTAGGCTCGAAGTGGTTTACTAGGGATTAAATCCTTGTATCTCCAGTGTTTAGGGGGATTGAAATAATGCTTGTACATCATCGACGAGATTCTATCCGAAAGCATACATTTTGCAATTATGGGTATTTCATTGTCGTCATCCTCCCTCCAATCATTGCTAAACGGCAGTTGATAAAGTGAGTGAAGTGGAAATAAATGTGTATGTGATTTGCAGTAAATGGAGAAAATGAGTGAATACTGTTAGACGATGGCTATGGATCTAGAAGGGGGGGTTGAATAGATCCCTTGAGTTTTACACGCAAATTGACTACAAAATTCTATTTTTAAAAATTTGTTTAACGGAAGCTACCGCTGGATAGAAACATCTACAACGAACCTTCTACCGAAAGGATCGGATATGCGCGAATATATTGTGGATGAGTACGAAGGAGAAAAATTCAGTTCTGAAAAATAACACTTATAAACGCAGACAACAAATTATCACCTGCTTGATGTTTATACCGATCCAATGAGGTTAATTGATAAACAATTTAAAGCACTGTGTTCGAATTTTGCTTGAAAACAAATTATCAAACACGTAGTGTGCGTAAACACACTATGTGCAGAATTTCTATGGAGAATAATGTGCAGCTGCTCCAAAACACAATTCAATGAATTGTATTGATTTAACAAAAACAGTTTAACAGCATACAATTATTCTATGACAGAAATTACGATAGTTTGTAACGTCACAAAATCGAACACTACTGAAATGTAAAAGAGTTAAGAGAGAGAGAGAGAGAGAGAGAGAGAGAGAGAGAGAGAGAGAACACCCAAGATTTGATTAGGCAGTTCCCCAATCGTCCTCGCTTTGGGTACGTCTGCCCCCAATTCCACAAAAGGAATTGAGATATATATATATATATATGTAGTTGTTGCAATGTTTATTACAAGAGAAAACTGTGAACATTCAAACCCCGATCGTCCTATGCATCTAGACACATGACCAACAACGATGAGATGATGTATGCCCGACGCGTGAAGTGATACCGCTCAAATTACAATCTAATGCATTTGTTGACATCATTAAAACAAGATGGCTAGAAGGATATCCCTCACAAATACGACATAACTGATTCAAAACATACATAATCACTACATTAAGAAAACCAAATACAAACAACAATGTTCAAAGCATACAGTACTTAAACAAATAAAGACGAAAAAACAAAAATGCAAATGATGGGATGGCAACATGACTGCCTTCTTCGGGGAAACTTGAACTTGACTTGACTTGATTTGACTTGGCTGACACTAGTTTGGCGGCGGCATAGGGTTTTTGACGATATTTGGAGCCCTCCTATTGAACGTGAGAAACTTTGAGTCGATCATGTCTTGAACCTTGTGTTTGAAAGCTCTGCAGTCCTCGATCGTATGCCCCGGAGCACCCTTATGAAACTCGCAATGAGCATTAGCATCATAATCTGGGGGAATGATAGTTGGAGGAGCTAGGTCCCTCAGAGCGATTGCCTTCTTCTCCATTAATTGAGCAAAGATCTGAGCATATGACATTGGCAGACGATCAAAGTCTCTATCAGACCTCCTTGTCCTCTGTTGATTAGGCTATCCTTGTTGAGCAGCTCTCTGTTGTTGATGTTGAGGAGGATACTGATACCCTTGCTGATTGTAGGATTGTTGTTGAGGAGCCTGTTGTTGAGGCATTGGAGCTTGAACAGCTTGAACAGTTGGCTGATAAGGCATTGGAGCATATTGCGCAGCAGCAACATACGGATACTGGAAGTAAGGGATTTGATAAGGCATTAGAGCAGGAGCTTGTTGTTGAGCTTGCCCTTTCTGAGCAGAGACATTATTTGTTTCGCCCTCTTTTTTCTTGTATCCATTATTGAAAGGTTTCTTGGCTTGAGATTGGTTGCTAGAACCTCCTTGGATCTTTCCGCTCTTCAGACCTTCTTCAATTCTCTCACCGACAATTACCAAATCAGAGAATCCGGCAGAAACATTACCAATCAGCTTCTCATAGTATTGGCCTTGCAAATTACCCATGAAGAGGTCAATCAGTTCACAATCAATAAGAGGTGGATGCACCCTTGCAGCTAGCTCTCTCTAGCATTGCGCATACTCCTTAAAGGATTTATTGTCCTTTTGAGCCATACTCTGAAGTTAAGTACGATTCGGAGCAAGGTTAGTGTTGTACTTGTATTGCTTGACAAATGCATCAGCTAGATCATCCCAAGTGCGAACATTGCTATGCTCCAGCAGCATATACCATTCGAGTGATGCCCCAGACAAGCTGTCTTGGAAGCAATGGATCATCAGCTTTTCATCTTTGGCATAGGCAGCCATCTTGCGGCAGTACGTCTTCAGATGGATGTGAGGACAACTGAGACCTTTGTATTTCAGGAATTCCTGTACCTTGAACTTGGGAGGAATGACAACACCTGGCACCAAGCACATTTCCAGAGCATTCAGAGATTTTGAGTTGCGCCCCTCCATGACTCTGAGTTTTTCAGCTAAATCACGACACATTTTGATGGCCTCAGAATCCTGAGCAGCAGTAGGATTGACAATTGGGGTAGCATCATGGTAATTCTGTACCTCATCATACTGATCTACCAGATTTTCTTCAGCATAAGGAATAGGAATCTGAGTGACAACAGGTTGGGCTTGCGGAATAGCTCCAACAGTAACTCCAGGTGTTGGAAGTGGTTGAGGAGTGGCTCCTTCAGCGGCAGGAGTGAAGTTCATCGGTATCCCATAATTGATAGGGTTGGGAACAGGAACTGAGAGCCTTGAGGGTGACCCTTACACAGGCACGGTGTTGTTTGCAGCAGCGGCTTCACGCAGTTCTTCTTCTCTTCTAGCCATCATGATGGCTTCAAGAATCTGATCAATCTTTCCCTTCATAGAGTCCAACTCCTCTCTGAAGGCAACTTGCTCTTGCTGAATCTGCTCCATCATATGTCTAGTATTGGCTCGAGTTGCGTACTGGTGTCGAGGAATCAGCTTGATTTACTGGAGAAGGAAGGAAGTTGAAGTGAGATTCTGAGGTTGAAAATGCAATGCAAGAGTTAAAACAGATGCAATGCAATGACATGAGATGCAATGCAAGATGCAAGATCCAGGATCGCAGATCACAGGTTCAAACAATTCTGAGGTTGGTCGATCACGGGTAGATGACCAAAGTCTCTGATCAAAGAAACCTTATAGGTAGGCTCTATGAGGAAAGTTCTAGGTTCTTTACCCACAAACCCACTCACGGGACGGTTTCTATGTTGACGGATAAGGTTCCCAGGATTACGGACACTAATCGCATCAACGTCATGCAACAGGCTAGCTGTATTACGACGAGAATGACGACAAGGTCTCCCCTGAGCGGGGTCTTCATGCTAGGTGCACAAGGAGCGAGTCCTTGGATACTAACACTACACGACCACCAATATAGAACTTGGTTCTAAGAGTGGTTCATAGAGTCACGGACCCTTCATGAATCAAGTCGTGCGACAGGCTAGCTGTGTTACAACAGGATCTACGAAAAGGTCTACTCTAGGGGAGCTTTCATGCTAGGCACACAAGGAGCAAGTCCTTGGGGACTAACACTACTCGACATCCAATTCTAAACTATGTGTTCTCTCTGCTTTTACCAAAGCTCGGGTGTAGAGCTTTACTCATGATATCATCCCCAGATCCAACAGATAAGAACAATGGGAAAAAGCAATAAGAGAACAAATACGTAAACGAGAAAAAACATGCAAACAAAGATAACGCTCCTCACAAATCGCTCTAAGTTAGGCTCGACTCTCTCTTGCATGGAGCAATTGGTCCCCAGTAGGGTCGCCATCTGTCGCACCTCGAAAAATCGTCGAAGACGCGACCCTCGCGCGAAAGGCGCGGAAAACGGTTCGACAGAGTCACCACCGATGTTTGGTTTTCATTGACCCAAAATAAATGAATAAAAATAATGTAATGAAATAAATTGAAATAAAAAATAAATAGGCCTCATATAAATCAAGATTTTGAATCGATTTGAGAAAATCAACTTTAATCAAGATATTTTTGATATCATTGGCCCGAACAAAATTGAAAAGAAAATCGAAAAGTCGAAGATGAAAATCAAGGCGAGAAATGAGAAGTAAATCAAGACATAAAATCTAAATAATAAATAAATAAATAAACTTGAAATCAACCAAAACCTAATTAAATTCTAGAAATAAAATATTTTGTCTTTTTGATTTTATCATTTTTGGTTATTTTCAGATTAATAATTAATACGATTAAAACAAACAAATTTATCCTAAAATTAAATTAAATCTAGTGTTATTCTAGAGTTAAAACAAAGAAAATGGGCTTTAGATGACCCATATACAGGACCGTACGGACTCGGGTCGGGTCAGGCCCAGTCCAGTTGCCATTAAGTGAAAGGAAAGAAGCAAAAAAAAAACCCTAAAATGCATCAAACGACTGTGCATTCCAAAAGAGAGTAAAAAGAATTTTCTCCAAATGGAAATCAGAAAGAACACGGTTTCTGTGTCTTCCAAACCTCACGATCTAAACACTCACCCAAATCAAATCCTTCTCTTCTCTCTGTCCGTTTTCTCTTTTAATAATCACTCTCTCTGAAATGGTCTCCTTTCTCCCACTCGCGATCTCGTTACGATATCCCTCACGATTCTCTCTGAAACTCGCCTCTCACAGTGACTCTATTCACATTCTCCCTTGCTCGTGATTTCGATGCGTCGGCGCAACAGTGGCGAAACGGTGGAAGATTTTGAGGTGATTACTTCAAGTGTTGAATAGGATGTGTGGTGTTACTCACATGGTGTGGTTTATGGTGGTCCAATGGTGGTTTTGTAGAATCGGTGTGGCAGTTTGGTGGTTTTAAGATGAAAATGGCAGATGGAAAAGTTACAGCTGGTGATAAGAGGTATGTGGTTTATGCGGGTTTGTCGGAAAAAATGGTGAACACAGTTGTTGTTGTCGTTGTTTGAGGAGGAAAAGATGATGGAGGTTTAATGAAGGTTGGTGATTCGGAGTGGTGTTGTTTGGATGGATTGTTTGCAGTATATGGTGGTGAAGATCGGGGCACGAAAAATGAAGGTGGGTTTTTTTTTTTACTCGAGTTCCTTTCCCCCCTTTTTATATTGTTCTCTTTTTTTTTTTAAATCTTACAAAACTTGTTTATTAAGTTTGTAATTACAGAAAGTTTGTCTTGTTTTGTTGATCCATTCCTTTCAATATCAGGTTTCATGCAGGTCTGTGTTGGTTGGTGATGATGCAGAGGTCTTTGTGCAGTTGCGTACGGTTTCATGAGCTTGTTTTGTCTGAAAGTGTTGATGAACCTTGGCGTGGTGGTATAGGTCATGAGGTGGTACGGGATGGTAGCAGGGCTATGTTGCAGAATGCAGCAGAGTTATTTGTTCCTCTATTATCTTTTTTTTTGGCAAATTTGTTGTGATTGACAAATGATGATGGGCTTGTAAACTTGTACATGGGCTTTTATTGTAATATAAATGGACAATTGAGCTCTTGATATAGGCTTAGGAATATATTAGAATATTTTGTAGATCCTTGTGTGAATGGTAATGGATAATGAAAAGGACTTTTTGTGAATGAAAAAAATATATTATAGTTATTTGAATGGATAAATGGAAATAAATATGGAAAATAAATTGAACACAAATGATGGAAAGGGATTAGAAAAATGGATTTGAATAATTTGAAATTGGGTTAGAAAAAAGAGGATTTGGTTAATGGATAATGGATTTACGGTAGAAATTGAATATGGATTATGGTTTATGAAAATGGAAATGGATGGGTGGTCCTCGAGAAACTATGAATCAATCTCAGCCTCTAAAACTTTGAACCATAAATCAACCTTGATGAACTTCACCACACAAAAACCCCGACACACCACCTGGATTATACACACCCTGGCCTTGATCTTGAAACAAACCCTTCGATCTCTTCAACAACCAGAAACAACATTATTTTTTTTAAATTTTCTGGATATGGTTAGTGGATGGATGTACAGATGAAAGTTATATACAGGTAGGACAAATTTGGGGTATGACACCAGATAAGTGGAGCTTCTCTGAAGCAACCAGTATTGTTAATGATGTTTGCAAACTTGAAATCAATGATTTTTGGCTATGGTGGTATAACATTGTATCGGGTAAGCATGCAAGGGTAGTTAGTGATGTTGTTGCTGGTAAGATTTATGAACACTATCTTGAAACTGGTGTTAGTGTAGACCTTTTTGTTGAGCACAAAATTACGGGTAATAATGTTGAAGCTGTCACAGTTGGTGAGGCAAATGTAAGTAATGTTGAAGGTGATGCAGTTGGTGAGGAAATGTAACTAATGTTGAAGCTGAGACTGGTATGGATCATGGCGTTTTTGATAATGTAGATGCTGACACAATTCGTGAGGAAAATGTAATTAATGTTCAAGCTGAGACATGTATTGATGATGGTCATGAAAGTGATAGTTCAGATAGTGATGATAGTGATCACACTGGTTTGTCATTTGAGGATAGTGAGGATGAAAGGGCCCTTGGTTTGGATGATGGGTTTAATGTGGTAGAAAAAACTCCTGGTAGGGTTAAGCAGATAGCAAGGAAACATAGGAAAACTCCAACAAAGATAAGAATTATTGATGCAGCTGGGGGTTCATCTAGTGGAAATAGAGTTGGTAATAAAGGGATTGAAACTAATTACTTAAGTGATGATCTTGGGAGTAGTGATCCAGATGCATCAGATGAAGAGAAAGAACCATCATATCCAAGGTTCAAGATGGAGGAATTAGACAAGGACTACAAGTTCAAAGTTGGGTTGGAATTTGTTTCTTTGCATGAATTCAAGGAAGCAATAACTGAATGGCCAGTCTTAAATGGTAGAGAGATAAAGTATGTGAAAAATGACAAGGTTAGAGTGAGAGTGGTATGCAAGGGCAAATGTGGTTTTTTGGCTCTGGTTAGTAAAGTGGGGAATAAACACACGTATAGAATGAAGAAATGGATTGGTACTCACACGTGTGGAAGGGTTTTGAATAATACAACTGCTAGCTCAAAGTGGATTGCGAAAACTGTGGCGGCTAGGATGGCTTCTTCTGATGGTCCTAAGCTTCGTGAGATTGTGTCTGAGATTAGGACATCATATTCTGTAGGTATTACTATGAACAGGGCATGGAAGGCTAAATAAATAGCAAAGGCTTTGGTTGAAGGTGATGCCACAAAGCAGTATACACTTTTATGGAGGTATTCAGCTGAATTGAGAAGGGTGAATGCAGGTAATACTTGCAAAATTTATGTCGCCAGAATTGCACCCACTATTCAACCAAGATTTGGTAGTTTTTACTTCTGCTTTGATGGAATCAAGAAGGGATTCACCACTGCTTGTAGACCATTCATTGGTGTTGATGGCTGTCATCTAAAAACAAAATATGGAGGAACTTTGCTTGTTGTTGTTGGAAGGGATCCTAATGACCAATACTATCCATTGGCCTTTGGTGTATGTGAGACTGAGACTAAGGTGAGACCAATACAAATTTTGTTATTTTGTCATTGATATTGATTGAGACTTTGTATCTGCAGAAAAAACCTAAGAAAACTGCTACACAAGCATCACAGCCTGGGAATGAGCAATCAACTGAACAACAACAGGAACCAAGTAATACTGAGATTGCGCAACCAACTGAACAACAACAGGGAATACAATGTGACGTGGATCCAAAATTTGAGATGCTTGTAGCTGATCTATGTGCAGCTTTTGAATCAACACAAACCCAACATAACATCAATGACATCACAACAGAAATTCCAGATATTCCCCACGTTCCTATTAATAAGCAACCAACTGTTGAGGTTTCTAATGAACAGCCTGCACAGGCTTCACAAGGACTTGGTGGCTCTCAGCCAAATTACATTTTGTCTGCACCTGTCAAAGAAGGTGGTGGCTCACAGTCAACTGTTGAAGTTAGTATGGTCCCACCTCTGTCATCAGCTCCACCAAAACAACCTGTTACTAAGCATCCTAAACCAGTTGAGTGTAAAACTTAGTTGTTGTCTATGTTGTTTGGTCTGCTGATATTTCTCTGATTGAGTGTGTTTTTTAATGTGACTTTGTAGGCCAAACAACCCAGACAGAAGGTGTCAAGGAAGTTGGAACTGGAGAGAAGTCACAGAACAAAGTTGGAACTGAGGAGAAGTGACAGAACAAGTGTAAGACAATGCAAAAGGCTTAAGGGAGAGGGAAGTAGCAAAGGCCAACCATGGAAGTATTAGACAAGCACCTGTTTTGAATTATGTTGTACTGATTTGGCTTACAACTTGATGTTAAAGCCTTTATGTATTATGACTTAAGAATGTATTTTATTATGACTTTAAGTATGTATGGGCTTAAGATGGTATTTTGTTAAGACATTAAGTATTTTGTAATGACTTAAGACATGTACTTTTGTTATGCCTTTAAATATAAAGCTATGGTTTAAGTAATACTAAAAAAGCACTTATCAACATAATTGAATATTTATACTGAACAATATAATCGCATAAAGTTTTATGAACAAAACAACATGTTTTTCATTCAAAATATGGTACAGGGGCCAATTCCAAAATACATTAATGTTACAAGGACTTAATTCAAAATTCACCATTTCAGATAACCATAAAAAATCCCCCATGAAACAACCAAAACAATCTTCAACAGAGTCACTTTTCTCTTCTCCTTCTCCAGCTTGTTCTTCATCTTCTTTTTTTACCATCTTCAATCGCCTTGACCATGACCACAATATCCTTCAATGCTTCAGAGCAGTTGCAACCACCAAAACATCTAACATCACTAGCTGAATTTCTTTCAAGTTCATCGTCCCAAATAAACAACTTGCAACCGGACATTAATCCTGAATTTTGACACTTCCAAAATCGTCTTTTAGGGTTTCCCATTGAATTTGACATAAACATTTTCGTGCTTCTATTGCAACCACACACCGGTGGTTGGCCATGATGAGAATTCGCAGAAGAAAGGGACGCCATAGATGTTGAAGGAAGTGGGTAGAGGAAGAACAGATCTAATACAAATGTAGAAGAAGGAAGAAGACAACTTCTAAAATTTTTGGTTTTGGTCGCTCTTAATTTAAAGTTGAATTACCATTTCCACGTGTGTTAAACAAATAAATAAAAGAAATGAAAAATAAAATTACACATCACCACCGTCAGCTAAGTCACATTTTTTTTAACGGAAGAGTAACAGCAGAGACTAACACCAAAAGGAATAGAACATATAGGGACTTGGACAGAAAAAAAAAAAAGATTCAGGGTCCAAAACAAAAAACTCGCAAATTTACATGGACTAAATCATTATTTAAGCTTAATAATAATAATAATAATTTGAAATCGAAGAGAAAGTAAAATAAATGAATTAAAAATGGTTATGGAATGTAATCGCTGATATACTTTGGCAGTTGTAGTGGATAAAACAAAGATAGCAGTTTTAGTAGTGACTGAACTTAGCTGGTGGATATGGAAGCAGTACTGGCATCCCGCCATTTATCCACACCATTCTCTCACAATCGAACCACCACCACCTCCTCCTCTTCTATCAAACCTTCCTCTTCCCTTTCTTTCCGTAATTCCTTCGCGGTAAGCATTCTACTACCTCACCTACTATTCTTGTAATTCGCTACTTCCTAATTCCGTTCTCCGTGTTTCAGAAAGAGATATGGGGTTTGGTTCAGTCCAAGAACGTAAGTTCCAGAAGAACGGACATGATTCGTCCAGTTGTTGTCAGGGCTGAAATGTTCGGACAGTTAACCTCTGGTCTTGAATCTGCCTGGAACAAGCTCAAAGGAGAAGGTCTTTCGTCGATTAATCGCTAATATTTTAAGAAATTATAAGTAATTACGTGTGTTGGACGCTGGAAACGCGTTCAATTTGATTATTTACATGCTGAAATTTGTGGATTTTGATTTGATTTTGCAGAGGTTTTGACTAAAGAGAATATTGCGGAGCCTATGCGAGATATTAGGCGAGCTCTTTTAGAAGCTGATGTAAGATTAAGCCATTTTAACTTATTTGTTTTTGTTGAAATTTTCATGCTTTTGCTAATGTGCATGGATGTTGTGTTGGCAGGTTAGTCTTCCGGTTGTAAGAAGGTTTGTGCAATCTGTTACTGATCAAGCTGTGGGTGTTGGAGTCACTCGAGGAGTCAAACCCGATCAACAATTGGTTAAGGTTGAATTCAGTCGTTTCTCATTGCATCATATAACTTGCTGTATTATTAACATTTATGTTATGTCTGCTTAAATCACCATTTGAAAATTCTAGGGTGATGCAAGTGCAACTTCACATTGTTCACTAACTGGTGTCTGATTTGTGGAATGTATTTTGGTTTCACTCAGAGCAATGTTTTTAGACTCAAATATGTATATATGTTTTTGGTTTCAAGGGTTCAATTGAACGGCCTTAAAATTGCGTTTATATTCAACGGATTCTATTCTTGCTTTTAAAGTCAAAACAATTGGGAATTCTTAAACTGCATTTGAAATGTGTGGTGGGCAATGCACCATCGCAACAACTAAACATTGTTCACTGTAGAAAGTTGACAAGACACTACTAATGAGTGTAATTTTCTGTTTTTTCTTGACAACATTTTATAGTAATTCACTTACAGTGCAGGTGAGAGAACTTGTTTGGATGAAATAACATCAACTTGTTTTTTTTCTTTAAATACTAAAGTTCCGTATGAGAACAAAGTTGGTGTTGATTGTTGGGTTTTGCAGATTGTTCATGATGAACTTGTACAATTGATGGGTGGAGAGGTCTCTGAACTAACTTTTGCCAAATCTGGGCCCACTGTCATTTTATTGGCTGGACTCCAGGGAGTTGGGAAGACAACTGTGTGTGCAAAGTTGGCAACTTATCTCAAGAAACAGGTGTATTTCCAATCTCTTTCCACATGCTTTATCACATTCTGATGGTTTTTTGTTCCTTCACCTTATGGAAACAAATCATATTAACCTGATCTCAGGGGAAGAGTTGCATGCTAGTTGCTGGGGATGTTTACAGACCTGCTGCTATTGACCAGCTGACTATTTTGGGCAAGCAGGTAGCTGAAGCTGTTTACAAGTTGCAATTTCTTTAAAGATGCATACACCTCATTTAAATATCGCCAGCAATGTCATTTTAATTTTTCAATTAAATTCAGTTTTTTGGATGGGGCCTGCAGAAGTCTGTTGTTGCTTGCTAGTATGAAAGTGACGAAGATTGTATATTGTAGTAGAATAGAAGTGATGTGTTTCCTGGGCATAGGGATGGCAAAAATATCCGTACCCGCGGATATCCGTGGATAAAATCCGTTACGGATATGGGACGGATAACTTAATGGATATCCATGGATAAAATAAATGCATATTTAAATATCTATTTGTTAATGGATATGGATATGTGTTTAATGATATCCGTACCCGCGGATATCCATATCCGTTAATAAATTACAAAAATAATTTAAATATCATTAGTTTGTTATACCTTATCTTTTCATCTTCTAAAATAAATAGTTTTATTATATTTGTTTCTTTTTTTAAATTTTCTTTGAAGAAAACCTTTCACATTTCATTCAAATTCTATTAGCCATTTCATATTTAAACTCTTCAATACTTCATACCCCACTTCAAAAGTCCAACCAATTAGTGTTGTCATTCCTCTATCGAACCAGTGTCTCCCTGCCTACTCCTCTGTCGTTCGCTCTTCCATCATAACTCACAATCACAGTATCTTTTATTTGTTTGGTTAAAATGAAATGTATGGATATTATGTTTGGATCTAATTATATTTTGGTGAATAAGAAGAAAATTAATGTGATGAAATTTTATTGTTAAATTAAGAGCGAATTGTATGGATGTTATATGATAATAATCTTGTGTCTTTAAAAGAAGTTAAAAGTATATTTAAAAAAAATAATTTTCATAAAAAAATATTATCCATGGATATCTGTAAATATCCACGGATACCATAAAACCCGCGGATTACCCGCTTAACGGATATCCACATGGATATGAGGCGGATATGGATATCATAGTATCCGTCCCCATGGATATCCATTTACATCCCTACCTGGGCATCAGGAATTGTACTAGTCTCCATAGGTGGTTGTTAGGATTTAAGCCCATGAGAAGAGCCCAATTCTAGAGACTAGTCTGTTGGGTGGGAGAGCATCATGGCTTAAGTACCAAATTAAGTACTTTAATCCGCTCAATGTGGAACTCCTAACATTTCCATCCCTTTTAAGGGTGACATTCACGGCGGATTTCACTTTTTCGGCACTGACTGTAGCTATTTCCTCTATAGCAGCTTTACTCACCTACCTGTATTCGGTAGAGTATTTTAATCCAGCCTATTAGTAGCCCTTTCTGTGGTCAAACTCTCAAAGAGGGCACCAATTGTGAGGAGTGTCCAACCCAAAACTAGTCCATTAAGTGGGAGAGTCTCGTGGCTTAAGTACCACATTGAACACTTTATCTACTCAATGCGGGACTCCTAACAGTGTTGCTTTAGCATCTTGCAGTTTACTTAATGATCTGTCTGGTTCTAAAATTAATAAGGAAACAAGAGAAATGTCGCAAGCATTCTTAGACCCCGTTTACTTTGTCAAAACATTTTCTATTTTTTATTTCTTAAAACTTGTGTTAGTTTTACTTGTCAAAAGATTGTTTTCACTATTTTCAAAATTGCATCATTTCTAACTAGCATTTCATCTTTTCTCCATCACAATTGTTCATTTTAAGAGTTTCACATCTCATTAGCAATTTAAAGTGAACATCTTTTAGAAAATGAAAATAGAAAATGTTTTCACAAAGTAAACGGAGACTTATGTTTTAACAAATTAATCAGGAATCTAATATCAATATTCAAGATCCAATTAACATTATTGGACTTGCCTCACTGTGTATTCTCTCTATTTGCTTCTAGTTACATATTTATAATTAGTTATAGCTTGTATCAGGTGGATGTGCCTGTCTATACAGCAGGTACCGATGTTAAGCCTTCTGTGATTGCTAAACAAGGTTTTGAAGAGGCCAAAAAGAAGAAAATTGACGTGGTTATTGTTGACACTGCTGGTAGGCTGCAGGTAATTATTTATATGATTGGAAACTTTATAATGACTAATTATTTATGATATTTTTAATGTGAATAAATGCACATGCTCATTAACGTTGTTATTTATTATGAAACAGATAGACAAAGCAATGATGGACGAGTTAAAAGAAGTGAAACGGGCACTGTATACAACTGAAGTCTTGTTAGTTGTGGATGCTATGACAGGACAAGAAGCAGCAGGTATTCAGAAGTGGAGTTATAAGTGTTCATTCTTTTACCTTTACATGAAGAAGAAAATAGTTTCTATAAAATTAAATTGTTCATATTTATAAACTGATACTAAATTAATGGTTGGCAAACATAATTTGTACTACCAAACTGGTGTGGTCTGAGGGGCAAGCGGCTCAAGTTCCTTAAGCATATGGTCAAAGGTTTGATCCTTGACTTGTGCGTATGGAATTTCACCATTTGAGAGCAAGCCATTAAATGCGCCATAGATCATCAAAGGAGTTAGTCTCTGCATTTGTCCATAGATGGCACCTTGAGAAACCATAAGAACAATATTTACTTTGGTTTGGTTATAATTTTGTGCCAAAACCAACCCAAAACTTCACCATGACAACCAAAACCAACCCAAATTTCAGATTTGCTATTTTTTTTTCCTTGTGAACAGCTCTGGTGACTACTTTCAATCTTGAGATTGGAATAACTGGTGCCATCTTGACAAAGCTGGATGGTGATTCAAGAGGTGGAGCAGCTTTGAGTGTCAAAGAGGTTTGCTTGTCTTTATCTTAGCTCCTGAAATTTTTATATTTTATATTTCAATTTCAGTCTTTTATGCATTGCTGCTATCTTGGATTGGTTCTCGTCTTAACCAATTGTTACCCTCTATACCAGAAATTTCAACATTACAAGCTCTTGAAAGTTAGTTCTTTTAATTTTAAAAATATTATTAATAGGTGCACGAGGACCAAAAAATCTTATCTTCCTTCATGTTCTTGTATTTTGCTTTGATACTTTGTGTCAGTTTATATAGACCTTAATGGGCCTCTTGTCTGTTACTTCCTCTGTCCCAAATTATAAGTCACTTTGTCAAAAATATTTGTCCCAACTCTCAAATTATACGTCTCTTTACAATTATAATACAACATTAATGATTTTTTTCCTAATATACCCTCTACTATTTATTACTCTTCCTTCTTTCAATTCTTTTAATTTCTCTTCCCTATATAATTAATGAAGGGCAATTTTGTAAATTCATACATAATTTATCTTTTCAATACAAAATTAATTGCACTTCTTAATTCGTGACGTCTTATAATTTGGAACAGAGGTAGTAATAGTTAGTAAAAGAAGTAGGAGTCAGCTCCATAAATAAGAATTACGAAGGAATTCCATTTGAAGACAAATTGGTGAGTGATTCATAATTTGTTTGGAGATGTGAGGCCCTCTCGAATCAGCCTAGAGTTGTAAACAGAGGAGTTCTCTATTAAGATTTTGTTCTTCCTTCAATCTTTCCTTTCAATACCGGTTGGTTCTTGTCATTATGCTGGCACCAAGCTAGAAATCATAAGAACCGGTTTGTCAGCTTAGCCTACACTGACTTTGATGTTTTATCATCAAAATGACATAAAAAAGTTTTATAATAATTTTTGTGGAGTGTGGATCTAGTAAAATGTTCCCAAACAACTTAGCTGACTGACAATTGAATGTTAATAAATTCTTTTAGGGCAAATGGATTGTGTAAGCTGCATTTCGCCTCTAATAAGTGATTGTAGGTGTCTAAGGAAATGTTATTTACAAATCTTCTAAGACATAAACTCGGTAACCCCTATTGATTTTTCCCAATAACTGCTGTTTCATTGGAGGATTTGCAACTGAAATGTATGTTTTCATAAATTTATTAGAATCACATTGAATTAGAAATATATTTTGAAGACATATTTCAGAGTCAAAATATACTGATGCTGCTTTTAGTTTATGAATATATAGATTTTGGCCCTCAGATATGAGAGGTCTTCCAGTATTTTGTTAATTTTTAAGTGACAGTTTTGCCTAGGTTTCTAAACCGTATTTGAAACTGTAATGTGATTGATTTAGTCCAACATTTGAAGCTCTCTCCTTTCTCTTATATGTTTTATTTAATTGGGTAATTCCATGATGACAGGTATCTGGAAAACCAATTAAGCTGGTAGGACGGGGAGAACGCATGGAAGATCTTGAACCTTTTTACCCCGACCGAATGGCAGGACGTATACTAGGAATGGGAGATGTTCTTTCATTTGTGGAAAAGGCACAAGAAGTTGTAAGTCTTACTATACTTCTATACTGTCGATGATAAAAAATGAAAAATAGAATATTCAGTTATGAACTGCATTTGTTATAGATGCTTGAAGAAGATGCTGAAGAGATGCAAAAGAAGATCATGAGTGCAAAGTTTGACTTTAATGATCTTCTAAAGCAAACTCGTTCTGTTGCCCAAATGGGTTCTGTGTCTCGAGTCATTGGGATGATTCCTGGTATGGCAAAGGTATGGACCAGCATGTGAACTATCCTAGATATTTCTATTTTTATTTATAACAATTTCATGCATCTGGTGCCGTATAGCAATTGGGAACAAAGTAGTCAATTATATACAATTTACCAATTTTGGTCTATGAACCTTAAAATTGAGCATTATTGCATTTACAAATTTTTCCTAAATTTCCAGTTCTGATTATATATTTGTGAACATTTATCATCTCATCTGCATGCTTACAGGTTACTCCTGGTCAAATTCGAGAAGCAGAGAAGAATTTGCAGTATATGGAAGTGATAATAGAAGCAATGTCCCCTGGTCATTTCTTTATACTAATAAATGCATTCATCTCTGAGAAACAAAAATGACTCTATCATATTTATATTTATGTATCTTTGTTTCTTAACATGGGAGTATGTCTTGAGTAAATAAAAAATGTCATAATCTGGTTCAATTTTCAATCATTCATAATTTTTCTGTAAACTAATTTTGCTTACCAGCCTTGTTTATTTCCAGAGGAAAGGGAAAAGCCAGAACTGTTAGCAGAATCCTCTGCCAGGAGGAGAAGGGTTGCTAAGGAATCAGGGAAGTCAGAGCAGCAGGTAAGTGGAGTGATTTTTCTTTCAAATTTTTCTTGTTTTGCCTTAGCGACTTTTGAAGCTGCGGTTTCTGTACTGGTCATATACATTCTAACTTTGAGAAATGCACAACTACAATGTTAGGTAAGCCAACTCGTAGCTCAACTATTTCAAATGCGTGTTCGGATGAAGAAGCTAATGGGTGTAATGGAAGGTGGATCTTTGCCAACACTTAGTAATCTTGAGGAAGCACTTAAAATAGAGGAAAAGGTGATTCGATACTTATACTAGTTTTAAAATTCTACATGGTTTTAGCCACAAAATATCCTAGTGAAGTAATTAAATAATTTGCAATCTGAATCTTAAAAAAATGGATAAGGAGAAAGAGAAGAAATAAAGAACAAAATGAAAAATCATTATTGATGAATCTTGTGCTTGTTGTGTCTCTGCATGCTGTGTATCAAATATTTGATGTGTTTTGCTTTCTGTATTCTGCACAAATTAGGCTCCACCTGGCACTGCTAGGAGGAGAAAGAAAGCAAATTCAAAGCTATTTGCAGACTCAACTTTTAGGCCAGCTCCTCGCGGATTCGGGAGCAAAAACTGAAAATTTTCTAGAGATGATTGACGCTCAATAAATATGATGAGAGAGTTTGTAATTTGGATCAACAAGTCGCAAGCAATCAGCTGGTTTGATTTAGCTTTCTTAAGCTAAAATGATTGCCTTCCATTGTTAGATCAATTCATGTAGTAACGGGCGTTGTTTCGCTGGTGAAATTTAGGCAGAAATGGAATGTAAGTGCGGGATGTGCAAATATAAGAAGTATTTGATTTTCTAACTTGCAAGCTTGACTTTGTCATCTCATTTGAATTTTTGAAATGCCTATAATGGATGGCCAAAATCAAATGCATGTAATTCGGAACAGGATGGTTTAAGAATCTTCAATGGAGATTTCCAGCAATCTAGACCAGAACATGGTCCTTGCACTCTGTTTTATTTTATGAACAAACTTCAGTCCTGTGTATTATCTGTTTGTTATTTGAATGAATAAATGGCAATATTTAGTGTTGTCAGACATTCTTTTCAACACTTACTGGGTGAGTTTTTCGTAAATTTTCTTATGAAAAAATTGGACCTCTTTTTAATTTAGCATACTATACGTAAAAAAAAATTATGGATAGGTTACAAATTTGTCAAAAGAAAGGGGTAAGAGGTCAAAAAATGCAATGAAATGATGGATGATAAAATGTCAAAAGTGGGTCAAGATAAATAGGTAAATTTTTTTCTTTCTCTTTTAACGGTTTCAATCTAAAAAGAGTTTCTGACATTTTTACATTAAAATAACTTGTCTATTTGTGAGATTCATTTATTTCCTTTCTTTCTTTCTTTCATTTTCATTTAAATATAATATTTCAAATCTAAAAATCATAGAATTAAGCTATTTGATTTTTAGTTTTTATATCAGCAATTAATTTAATTGAAATACACTGATATGTAAAAGGTTTTTATAAAATCAGGTAATCATAGATGTTGGATGTTGAAAAAAATTTGACTTTTATTTTAATTATTAATAAAATAATACATACGGATGAGGGTGATGAATTGACTCTGTATTTTTTTTACACTAATAGCATATAATAATTAATCGCATTGATATATAAAAATAAAATACAAATAGCAGAAGAAAATAAAAACATAAAAAATATGACTTTTTATCAAACAAAAATAGCAATTTTATTTAAGTCTACTCATTGTAAGTGTAAAATGATTTACATGGTGAATACATTGCTTATATAGTTGGTCAAACTCAATTGAAGATCGAATAGTCAAAATTGATTTATTCACATGGTAAATAATATTCCATCTGTTTTAAATTAAGAAATACAATAATATTATCATAAAATATTATACTTTTATCATATTAACATTATTAATATATTAGAAATAGCGTTTAAAATAATAATTAATAAATATAATTAAAAAAAAATAACAATTATTATATAAAAAACAGTCATTTTAAAATAAAATTTTGGCTAAAATACAGTTTTAATCCTCCTGTTTGTCAAAATTCACGGTTTTGGTCCCCTCATTTTGTTTTTTAACAGTTTTGGTCTCTCACTCCAATTTTGGCCCAAAAAAGTGATGAACAGTACCTGGTCCGTACATAAACAGTACATATCCGTACATGAACAGTACATGAATAGTGAGGGGTGGGGGACCAAAACTGTTAAAAAACAAAATGGGGGACCAAAACCGTGAATTTTGACAAACAAAAAAACCAAAACTGTATTTTAGCCTAAAATTTATTTATTAAAACGAGTAAATTTTGAGTGATATTTACACCAAACATATATATGATTTAGATTTATTTTAATTGAGTGTGTATCCTCTAATCTCAAAAATGTAATTAAACGGTAATAAAAATAATCATAAAAAGATGGAAGCAAAAATTTAAAAAATATTAAGTGTAATATAAATAGAATGAGGGAGTGAAATGGAAGATTCTGCAAAGAAAAAGGCGCGCTCTCTCCCTCGCTGCTCTCGTGTGCTTCTCAAATCTCAACTGACGCTTCCTTTTTCAGCAATTCGCATCTGCAGACTGAATCAATCTGGTAACTAACCTTTAACAAACTTCCCATTCATCTTTCCATGCTCTAACAAACCAAGTTTGATGCTTCTTAACGCTCTTCTTCCTGTGTTTGAAATGGAAAATTATGCACAATCGCCGATTACTCTTTGCTCTGTGGCTAAACCCTAATTTCAAAATTGCTTAACATGATAGTAGTGTGGTGTTTGTTGTTGATTCAACAATTACTTCAATTACTTCAATTACTGCAATTATTCAAGTCATGTTGTTGAATATTGCAGAATATGGATTCATTAAGCCCTGCTGTCTTTGTCAACGCGGAACTGTTGCCATTTTGTGTTGGAAGAAGGGTTCGTACCGTGATACAAGTTGTGCGATCTGACGGTGTAGTTGTCATTGGAAAATCACCGGATGAGAAGCAGATTACTGTAAAAACATCACCTGATTCACCCCTACCAGCTCCTCTTACCGGTTTTGTAGAAGTTATTGGTATCGTTAACAGTGACAAATCCATCAAAGCTGAGTTATGGACCAACTTTGGTGATGAAATTGGTATTCTTTTTTTATTCCCTTTTCCCTTTAGGTCAAATTTCTAAGCATATTAAGTTGTGGTTTCTGATTTTTTTTTTCCCATGTTGGCAGATATGTTCAGCTACCATAAGCTCTGTCAGCTAGCAAATGGAGAATTTAAATACTTGTTCCTGTGACTAGAGTTACAACAAACTTATCTCACTATCAGATGCAAATGGAGGATTTTAAACACTTGTTTTTGCTTTCATGGTAAATAACTTGTGCTTGTTATAATTGAAATCTATGAAAATTTTTTGGGGATCATACCTAATAGGAACCATATTCTGGATGTGTGAGAAATAGGATCTTTGGATTTGTTGGTTTTATGTTGTAGATCTTTGGTAGTAAATCTATAATTATAATGTAATGATCAATATTAATATGCATGCAGATTGTGAAATTGGTCAACCATGGACAACATCAAGAAATCTGTCTAGTTGAACGTATTTTCAGATATAGAACATGCATTTTCAGCGTGCAAGTGATTGGTGTGTAGAGTGTTATAGAGTTGTAATCGCAAAATCCTATTGATGAAAAAAATATTTTTCTCCACCTGAACCCTCACTCCAAGACCCTAACTCACATCCAAGTTTTGATTTGCACACCTCAAATAATTTAATCCAGGTAGTAAACACTTTGGGTTAGTTTTGCGATCATGTGAGAGACAATATGCGCTCAAAGGTTAAATAAGCAAGCACTATATGTTGTTCTAACTCAAAAGTCAATTTTTTTTGTTACTAGTATTTTATTAGAGTAAAACCATAAATATAATTGTAAATTAATTTTTTTTTTCACAAATAAATGGGTATAAAGTAGACATATATTTTATGTTAAAAAAGTAGAAATATTTTAAGATGTTGCCTACTTGTGTTTCATAATGATACGTGAATATAAGAGGCTACACCCAAAACAATATATTACATACCTCTCTAAATAACAATACAAATTAGATTATAGCTTGGGGAAATTTTGATAACTCTATTAGATTGAGAGTCTATTAAAGATGTGAATTTAGAGTGCCAATAAATCAAATTAATGTGTTAGAGGTTTCTTGTATTATACATAATTATTAAATCAAATTAATTAAATTATATACTTAATTTAATATAAGTATAATAGAATCTACAATAGAATATTTAAGGAGTGTGGAGTGTACATGATAGTTCTTTTTCTAGGTTTATACTATTGTTAGAGAATTAGTTAGAAATAGAAACTATATTAAAAATATTAGAAACAATAGTTATGCTAAATAATTTTTTTTGAATATATATATATATATATATATATATATATATATATATATATATATATATATATATATATATATATATATATATATATATATATATATATATATATCGTTCTTTGAAAATTTTACCTCATATTCTTACATTTATCTTCATATTCATATATTTTATGAAAAAATATCAATATTTTTTTTCCACTTATTCATTCAAGATTTTTGAAAAATTGCACCTCTATGCACGTGTATCGGATAACATCTAAAATGAGTTTCTTTACGTAACTTTTGTATACCGGATAATTTATAATAAGTTATCCAATGTGTTTTCTTATTTTATTTCAGACAACTTAGAAATTGTGTCTAGGTATTGGTTTTAATTTTAATGTACCAGAATACTTGATAAAAGAATTCTGGTGTAGTTTTTGCAAAATCAGATAACATTTTAAAAGAGTTTCGGTATATTACTAGAACCGAATAGCTTTGTATAATAGTTCTGGTGATTTTAATAAATTAGATAACTTAATAACTGAGTTTTGATTTGGTGATTGTGTACCAGATAGCTTGGAAAAAGAATTTTGATATGACAATGTTTTTTCTGTATCAGAGTTTATGAAATACGAATGATGAAAAAATAAGAAAAATAAACTATTTATATGAAGGTATTTTGATAAAAATATTTTCAATGCGGGGGTAAGGAGACAAGTCTGGGGTAAAATCTTCTCATTCTTTTGTAACATCTTTCAATAAAGAGAGGGGAAACATGACTCAACTTCCAAAACATTATATTCGATACAATCAACTCCACTTTCCAAAATCTTTCAACGTCTTTGATTTCTATTATTTAGCATCATATTCGCTTTATCGAACACAAACTAAAATGTATTTTTAGTGTTTTTTTCCCTGCAAAACGGGTGCTTGATTTGAGCTAGCCAAAGACCCAATAATACATGAATAATACAATCAAAGTTATTCACTAACTGGTGTATATGGGACATCCGCTATAGGGAATCACATAGGAACGCACCTCCTGTGTTCATATATACGTGTGGATTTGATTCACACTAAGTATTCTTCTCATTCACACTTGCACATTTTCACTTTTCTCAAGCAATGACTCGAGCGTTTGAGTGTTAATCTTCAATGATCCATATCACCTCCTCCATATGAACTTAATACATTAATTGTGCTATGATTTTCCTCGCAGTGGGGTAGGGATATCCTTGGTCATTATCCACTAGTTCTAAGACAATTAAAGTTTCTGATTGGGGTTGTAAATTCCTCACCAAATGGATAGAAATAGAGGCTTTAACAAAGATCACAACCACTGACATTCAGAAATTCTTCAAGAGAAATATCTTAGTTAAATATGGAGTTCCCCATTCCATCATCAAGGAATCTTGAAGTTAAGCACGACTTCATATCGGTGGAACACCCTTAAACCAAATGGCCAGAAAATGGCCACCAACACAATCTTATTGAGGGTCTAAAAAGAATATTAGAATGGTCCAAAGGCAATTGGACATAAGAGCTTTCACATGTTATTTGGGCACGTCGAACAACCACTCATTTAACCATCGGGGAAACACCTTTCTGGCTCACCTACGACATTGAGATCATCAACCCCGTCGAAGTTGGAGAGCTCTTTCTAAAAATGACCTACATCATCTACAATGAAGAGAATTCACAAGTGATCCAAGAAGAAGTGGACTTCATCGAGGAGAAAAGTTATTTTGATGCCTTCATCTATGTCTTTGTTAAATAGTTCACGATTTTCAAACACGGCAAAAAGGTTAAGTCCATGTAACTCTACCCGATAATCTTGTACTCTTAATAGCTTATATAAAGAGAAAAAACTCTATAAAAGGCAAGTTGTCCCCAAACAAGGAAAACGCATACCAAATACATACCAATATGAGGAAAATAATGTACATCATTGAGACCCTCCATGATGATCACGTCCCGAGGACATGAAATACAACCAAGTTAAAGCATTAATGTTACTAAGTCGTTGTCATGCTTTGATTTTAATATATCCATAAATCTCTACAACGTAAGCTTTTTTAGAACAAGTTTAATAAATAAGGTTTTTACTACGACTTGTTGGACCCATGACTCCACACACAAGAGGAGGAGGGGGTGAATTGTGAGGTTTAGAAAAATTATAGTTTGAAAACATATTGTTATCATTTTTAGAGTTTAAAAATACTTTTGATAAAATCGTTTGAAAAATAGCAACGGAAAATAAAGAGATAAGGTTAAGAAGCTAACACCATTAATTTATAGAAGTTCGATTGAAATAAAGTGACCTAATCCTCTCTCTAAGACTTGATCTTGAGAGTAACCAATAATGCTTATAAGCTTTAAGTAGGTTAAGCTTACGAACCCCTTTATAAAAAGAAATGAAGTTCCAGGTAAACTTCCAACTGAGCAGAGAACAATAGAGAGAAGATGTTATTCTTATTTCCAAATAGTGGACTACAGTGGTTAGTCTTCCTTCCAAACACGAATTTGAAGCAGTTATTCCCAAAGACAGGCCAAAATTTTATACGGAATTATCTCAAACTAAATTGGAGTTTTGAACAGGCTTTCCTCCAAATTGAACCAAGGTTTTGAATAGGCTGACCACGAACCAATTTGAGATTTTAAACTAAGCTGATCTCGAACATTAGTAAGCTTTTACACGTGTTTAGATTACAAATTGAACATGGGTTTTGAATAGACTAACCTCGAACCAAGTTGAGATTTTGAACTGAGCTGATCTCGAACTGAAGTATGCTTTTTCACAGGCTGAGCTTACGAATCGAAGCAGTGACTTAGAAACTAAATCCCCCAACAACGCTTTTAATGGGTTTAGCTATGAACTCAAACAAACACTCCCTTAAAGATAAATTATTCAACAAAGAGAAAAACACTCCTTGGTGAACTTACAATAAAACTCTTTTCTAGAATACAAAACCTCACTTAAACACAACGACTTTCTCGAAGCGCTGCATCTAAATTAAAGTGAGAGAAAGTGAAGAAATATTGTTAGAGAGAGAGAAGTGATGTAGAAAACACACATTTTTTGGATGTGAAAATGTGAAAGGAGAGGACTCTATTTATAGGATAGAGGTTGGCAAAAGAAAAGAAAGATCCATGAGTCAAAATTAGTGTGGCAATTGATTCACTCTTAAGCCCATTCTATTGGGAAGCCTAATTAATCGATTACAAAATCTCAAAATGGAAAGACTTTTAGACTTACACCTAGTGTCAACGGAGGGCTTGAAGGAAACTTTTAGACTTATTTCGATGTCTATGAGTTTCCTAAATGTCCCATTATTGAATAACTAATGAAAAACATAGAGAACACGCGATAAAAAACACATGTACCTTATACTTTAATGCAAGTTTTGAAGATTCAAGTGTAAACAATTTGATTCAAGACAATAGACTCAAACCCTAAGAAAGCTTTAACAACAAAGACAAAAGTCTCAAGAAGAATATAGGAGTTACTATCACTCAAAAAGTGAAACTCAATCTCAAACTCCCAATTTATAGGCACTGAAAAGTACCAATATCAATTGGCATAATTAAAAAGAAGATTAAAAACCATGTCTAATGGTCAAGATAGAGCCTCGACTATGTAAGAACACTCAAGTGCATGCAAGTGGGTCTAAGGGTATCACCCTCCTACCTAGACATGTTGCCAAACATGGAGACCTTCCCCTGAGGTAATGTTTTAACTACACAATGGGCATTAAACACACATGTTCCCAATGCCACTTATTCCCACTCAACAACACAACACAATTCCCTATCTTTTTGAGGTAATATTCTCAACGAATTTGCTTTCTTGACGAAACATACACTTGGGCCAGACTAAAAAATTCCACTTTAACATTTTCACTATATTATTAATAACGAGGGCTTTGAGGAAACTGTTACGAGTTTATCAAAGGCCCAAGAAGCCCGACCCAATGTAACGATCCAATCCAGAAAAAACTCTCCACTAATTAGCATTCTAGTGGACATATGCTCTAGACCATCATATAAGAGTGTGCATCACATGTTCATCTCCATCGTTGGTTTGTATCCAATAATCCTCTGCATCCTACAATAGATCAATCGAGAACGATTCTAACGTTCTCCTATGTATAACGTGACTCTGAGTCACACCCATGTATTCTTTTCATTCCCATTTACATAGTTCCATCTCTCTAAAATAGTGACTTGAGTGTTGAGATGCTAGTCTTGTCGCTACATTCTCCTCTTTGATCATTGAAGACCTTAACCACTGTACCTGAAAACTTTCCACAATGGTTATCTTCAATATCTCATTCTTTCCTATTCAAGTATAAAATAGTATCCAAAATATTTACCCAAATCATCAATAACTTGAATTCAATCCTTGCTTTCTATGATAACTCGCATTGTCGAAATAATAAACTAAATTTTTCTTTACTATATTTTTATAAGAAAATCATTCATAAAATTTATATATAATCAAGATACAATTGAAAAATGATCGTGTAAAACATTTTACAATGATTATGGATAACAATTATTCTCTTTTATCTCTAAATTGAAATATCTTACTTCACTTTTATTAAGATAAATTTAAAAAGAAAAATAATATCTTTACACCCCATGTTACACCTACACCGTATGTAATACAGTTTCAATATTTTATCATTAATTTCTCTTTCCTATTTTTAAATCCAAACAAAAAGACAAGTTGTTTATTTTAATGTATATATATATATATATATATATATATATATATATATATATATATATATATATATATATATATATATATATATATAATATTATACTAATAAATACTTTTTTTTAAATACAAAATTTATTATTATTATTATTATTATTATTATTATTATTAAATTTAGGGGTATCAATATAAAAATGTGTGATTAACCAATTCTATAATTTTATTAACCAACACTTTATATTTTATTAACAAACTTTATTTTACTACTAAAAATTATTTTTAATATCTGAACGTTTATTAACCGATTTTATCATTTTATTAACCAATTTTTTCCTTTTCATTAACCAACTTTGTTTTACTACTAAATTATTTTTAAAATTTTGAACGTTTATTAACCAACTTCATCATTTCATTAATCAACTTTTTATATTTCATTAACCAACTTTGTTTCTCCACTTAAAATCACTGTTCACGTGAACTGTACACGTACGTTTGTGACACTGTTCATAAATATATTTTTATATTTAAAAAAATATTGTTCACCGTATTTATACGGTGAACAGTATATATAGTTTAAGTATTTGCTGTCAAATATGGGTGTAGGAATAATTAGAGGTGTGCAAATACAAATCAATCCAAATAAAAAAAGCAAACTAATAAACCGAAAACTGCAAAAAATCGAAATTTTTTGGATGTATTTGGATGTCATTTTGTAAAAGCCACTCGATTTGGATCGGATTTCAGATTAATTTTTCAAAACTGATCCAAATCAAACCAAACCGCATGTATATATTTTTGGGTTAATATACATTTTGTCCCCTGCCATTTGGGGCGAATTCGAAAAAGTACCTGTAAAATAAAAACACAGATTCCGTCCTTGGCACGTGAAGATTCCTTCATTTTGGCCCTTCACTAAATTTGGTCAACATAATCTGTGACATATTTTTATATATTTTTTCTTTTTATTTTAATTACACGCGTGACTTGTTGTTATTATTTTATTGTTTGCATGTTGTAATGTTAAAATATAAAAAATTATAAAACTTCGCTCTCAATAATGGTTGAACTTATGACATGATGCATTCAAGGGACACCCCCTCTATGATTTGTAACAAATATATATATATTACAACATTTTAATAATTTAATTCCATAATAATTTTAATAAAATTGAAATTAATTTCACTTCATTATTTATTACTTATTTTATTTTGTTTTAATTATTTATTTTATTTATTTTCAATTCATTATTTTATTTATTTTATTTCAGTTTAATATTTAATATAAACTAAATTATATTAAATAATAAATATTAAAATATATTTAATATTGAATTGAAAATAAATATAAACTAAATTATTAGTAACATTTTAATAAACTAAATTAATATTAACATTTTAATAAACTAAATTAATATTAACGTTTGAACTAAACTAATATTAATATAAACTAAATTAAACTAAACTAATTTTTTTAACGTTTTAACTAAATTAATATTAATGAAAAACTAAACCAAATTAATATTAATAATTAATATATTATAAAATATTAATATTAATATTATAATATGTTAATAATATATTTAAATAAATAAATATATTTAATTAAATAAATATGTTAATTAATTATTCACAAATATTTAAATATATTATTAAAAAAATATATTTAAATATATTTATTTTAACATATATTTGTTTAATATTATAAAATTTTAATAAGAAAACATTAATATTATAATATGTTAATAATAAAATATTAATTATTAAATATTAAAATATATTTAAAATATCAATTATAAGACATTATTAATTTGAAAATATATATTACTTTCAATATATATTAATTTATTAATATTATAAACTGAAAATATTTGCATTAAGCTTTATGTAATGTAAATATTTAATTGTTTGCATTAAATATATGTTTTAATATTTATTAATTAAAAAATAAACTAAAATTCTAACTTTAATTTTTTAAATACGTTATGATACATATTTAATATTATTACATAAATAAATACTATTTAATTTTAGTTTATAATATTAATATTTTAATTATTATTAAAAACTTATAATTAATAGTAAATTGAAAGTAAAAATTAAATAATTAAATATTAACATTAATATTAATATTATTAAATCGAAAGGAAAAATTAAAGTGTTATAATTCTAAGTAATATATGTATATACATATATATGAGTTTAATTGATATGCACTGACAGTGTAAAACAGTTTTATAATGTCATCCAATAAAAACATATCATTTTGCCATGTCATTTAAATTTTAAAAAAATTACAGTCTGACTTGGCGAGATGCATGGTCGTAATTGGTTGATAGTGGAAAAAAATTTTACACTGTCAGTGCATCACCCATTCTCTCTCTCTCTCTCTCTCTATATATATATATATATATATATATATTGTTAATTTAAGTGTTAATTTAATTGTTAATTGAAATGTTGTAATATATGTATTTGATGCAAACTGTTAAATAAAAGAAGCAATTAGCCCAATGAAATAGGGTGCCTTTTTCAAATTTGCCCAAAATAACAGGGTGTAAAAAGTGTATTAACCCTATATTTTTTATTAATATATATGTTATTTTAATTTAATAATAAAGGATACTTATTTTTTTAAATAATATTTTTTGTTTGATTTAATCTATTTACTTTTGTTATTTTTATTTTGTAATATTAACTTTTGATATAGTCTATTATATATTATGTCAAACTTATTATTTATTAGTACTTTTAAAATATTAATAAAATATAATTTGTAATTTGAATATTCAAAAAACCAATTCAAATTATACCGTATTTAATTGGATCGGATTGAATAAAAAATTTTAATTAATCAACTAAAACCGAATCAAACTGATTACCTTTAAATCGGATAATATTTTGCTTCAAATCGAATCGCGAACATATTTAAAAATATCATTGATGACTTAAAAAATATCTTGCATCTAATTAAAAAAAAGAAAAACGATCGATGACGTTGATGTGGGAAGGCCCGACCCGAAAGGCCCAATGCAAAACACCTACACACCGTCGACCAATAGTGAATTCGGCCACCATAAGATCAACGAACGCGCCAGCGATTACGATTCTAGGGTTTCGAAATCACCTCTCCATTCTAGAACTTCCGCTTCTATTTCAATATCGATTTCGCTTCTAATCAGGTACTTCCGTTTTTCTTGCTAATGCCGTAAACAATGCCCAATTCATTCTCATACGTAGTTGATTTTTTTCCTTTCTTTTTCATATTTTTTTAGTGTAATCTCGCGAAGTAGATAGAAGAATCATGTTTTGTTAGTTCATTGGTAGCAATCGTTGAACTAGTTCCTCTTTGTGTAGGCATAGATTTTATAGTAAATGCTTGTACTATATTTGGATTATGGTTTGAACTTCCCAAACCTCAGTTTGAGGTGTGTAAACTTAATTTCTTCCACATTTTAGATGTTTGGCAAAATCACATTGGTTTGCATTTAAACATGGTAAATGGGTTTCAGCATAAACATGATAAAGCGTTTGTTTACTCTCCTATCAAACTCTGGTTGCAACTTGCAATGCAAACCATTATTCAAACATGTTGTAGGCATCATTTTATGATATATTGCTCTTTAATTGCATTTTTATCTTTCTCTATACATTGTAAATTGTTTATTTCTTCTGTATGTGTATGTGTATGTTTTCTTTTTTAATTTATAACTTTGGTTCAGTTTCTTATTTGTTACTTTTGTTGCTTTCCCCTCCCTTCCTCTGTGTATGTCGTCCCTCGACAAATAGTTATACAACAATTTAACTGGCCAAAATTTTCTGGGTAACTCTTGGTTCGAGAATCTGAAATTCATTGATTTTGTTTTGGGTCTTTGATAGGCCTTTCGAGTATTGTTATCCTCTTGATTTTCATTCAGAATTCTATCTTGCCTGTCTTTGTTACATTTTTTTTTTGCTATGCTACTCCTTGGTCCATACTTCATGGGACAGTTTCAATCAAAATTCTTACTCTGCTATTCCATCTGGCCACTCATATTGTTTCCACCTTTCCATATTTGCATTCTCTCTTCTTTGTATGCTTCTGGCTTCTGTGCTTTCTTCACAGTTGCCCTGCAAGCTTGCTTTTCTAGATGCATAAAATGCCCGGGACAAGACAGAAAGAAGGAACAACCCAAAATTCAGAGTCAACAGGGGGAAACAGTGATCCGGAAAAACCCACAGATTCTGGTGAGCAGATAGACCTTGATGGGGACAATGATCAAGAAGAGTCATTTGAGGAAGAGGTAGAGTATGAAGAAGTCGAGGTGGAGGAAGAAGTGGAAGTGGAAGAAGAAGAGGAGGAGGAGGAAGAAGAGGAAGAGGAAGAAGCAGAAGAAGGTAGTAAGCCTTCAGACGGTGAAGACGAGATGAGGGTGGACAATACTATGGATGAGGTTGAAAAAAAGAAACATGCTGAACTTCTTGCGCTTCCACCTCATGGTTCAGAGGTCTACATTGGCGGAATTCCTCATGACGTTTCTGAAAAAGATTTAAGGGTCTTCTGTCGATCTGTGGGAGAAGTTGTAGAGGTAAAGTTAATGAAATTCTTCTATAGACCTCTGAGCAGATTGACTTTTGTACAGTTTGACTTGTATGTGTCTCTCTAAACAGATAGACTTTTGTATAGGTAAGGATTATGAAGGGAAAAGAAGCAAAAGGTTATGCTTTTGTGACCTTCAAGACAAAGGAATTGGCATCAAAGGCTATCGAGGAGTTGCACAACACTGAATTCAAGGTATTTTGGTACAGTTGATTATTTTCATTTTTTGTAGTATTTGGTGATTATACTGTTAACTGTTTCTTGTTAAGTCATTCATGTTTTTATATTTTTAGTTTGTTTGTCTTTTAATTTCTAATTATTTTAATGTTGTTAAATAGCCGCTGTAGCTGCGCTACACCACCTAAGCATTGCAGAATTTCAACAATCCAATATTATCCACTATCCGCAATTGACAACACTGATTTTAATCATTACATTGACTTCCTCCTGTATTATAATTTGAATTTGTGTTATTTTAGTACACTTAACTTTTTTCATTTTATTTAATCTTTGATGGTTATATTGTTACATGGCTTTATTATTAAGTTATGGATAGTGTCTCTATTTTAGTTTGTTTAACTTTTAATTTCTAAATATTTTATCCATTACACTGTCTGTCCTTAGTATTATTATCTGAGTTAAGTTACTTCTTTCTGAGTTACCAGGGAAACAAAATAAAGTGCTCAACGTCTCAAGTTAAACATAGGTTATTCATTGGAAATGTTCCTAAAGATTGGACTGTTGACGATATGAAGAAGGTCGTTGCCAAGGTTGGCCCTGGTGTCATTGGTGTGGAACTGTTGAAGGTCAGCCAACAATTTTCTATTATATGTCACGGTTTGATTTTACGCGTGTTGTTTAATGCCTTTGTTTTTTTGTTACTTATACTATGAAGTGCGTTTCATGTTGGGTAATCTTTGCCTTCACCTAGCTAGCTGTTTCGTTGTTACAGGATCCACAGAGTTCTGGCCGTAATCGGGGATTTGCTTTTATTGAGTATCACAATCATGCTTGTGCAGAATATTCAAGGCAGAAAATGTCAAACTCCAAATTTAAACTTGACAATAATGCTCCAACAGTGAGCTGGGCTGACCCAAGGAATTCTGATTCATCAGCATCCTCTCAGGTGATCTATTATAAGTTTTATAAGATTTAAATTTAAAATTCATAAATAACTTCCTTCAAGTATTTAAGGAGAAAAAAGCTTAAGTGTAGGTTGTTATATGTGTGTGTGTGTGGGTGAATGAATGGAATGCATCACATCAAGTTCCTTATTATTCTACTGCCCTATTTCAAACATTCCCAACAACAGACCTATTCACCCTTCCATTTCACTACATTCAAGGCCCTTCTTTCGATCATAACATAGGCATAGACAATAACAGAAGGTAAAAGGAAAGTACAGCCCCTTCAACTTTGCACTAAGTATACTTTGGTCATTTAATTTCCAATGTTTGCAACTTTCCCCAAGGAATGCAAAACTATGTGGCCTTTTGTTTAAGATAAAAAAGAAGTAATCTTTATTTTGTATAAATCTTGATACTAGAAAAGAAGTGCTAAGTTATGATTGTTTACAAATATAAATTTCACTTTTTATCATTCTCTCTCATAACTCATCTAGTACACAATCACATTATTTCTTAGAAGCTACTTATAGTAACTTTTCCTTAAATTTCTGAATTTTTCAAATTCTGATTTTTTTGAAAAGTTTAAACAAGCAACCATAGAAATTCTTCAAAAGTATATTTTTTTTCATAAAATAATCAGAAACAGACAGTCAATGTATCTAATTTCCTTAACATCTCATAAGGTTATCAAACCTTTCTCTATTTACATAAACAGAAAATAACACTGTGTAGCCCATAGTATAAAGCAGAGTTGAAAAGGTTATTTAGAATGCTAAAACAGAGCTGTGACATAAAAGAACTCAGATTACTAAACTGAAGTTTTCAATTTGTTTAATTATCATGAATTTAATAGAAAATTGGATGTACTGTACTGTGCCATTTTGACCTAAGCCTTAATACTGGATTGCCATAAATTACTGGATTTTATATGATTTTCTTATCATGGCTTACTCCGTTGCTTGATGCTATATTTTTCCTTTTTGTGTGCGGATTGTAGGTGTCCTCTTCCTGGCTCAGGAAATTTGTATTTGTAATACATTTATTTTGTTGCCAATGTTTATGTTTGATTTCTACATAGAACGTGAATATTTTGGTTATATTTTATTATGTTATATATTGTCTTTTGTCTATTTGCAACTGCTATCAGTTGAACCAAACGGTTAACCATCCCATGGTTTCAAATTATATATTTGTTTGTTTTCTATTTCTTCTAGTGCATAAGTTGTGAATTGAATTATTCATACTAAAGGAGTTTTGTAACTGTGACCTGGTGCTTATTACAGGTGAAAGCAGTATATGTAAAGAACCTTCCAGAAAACATAACGCAGGATCGTCTGAAGGAGCTGTTTGAACATCATGGTAAGATCACAAAAGTGGCTCTCCCTCCTGCGAAAGCTGGACAAGAAAAGAGCAGATATGGTTTTGTGCACTTTGCTGATAGATCATGTGCAATGAAGGCATTGAAGAACACGGAGAAGTATGAGATTGATGGTACTTCCCCACCTTCTTTTAATACTATTTTCCAATCTATTTTTTCAATGACAGTGAACTGTCACACATGGTAAGCATTATGTTTTCTGGAATGAACAGGCCAAATTTTGGAATGCTCACTCGCTAAGCCACAGGCAGATCAGAAGTCATCTGGTGTATCAAATTCACACAATTCAGCTATACTACCTACTTATCCACCTCCTCTTGGTTATAGTATGGTTGGAGGTGGATATGGTGCTATTGGTGCAGGATATGGTGCCACTGGCTTTGCACAGGTAACTTGCTCTATCCCTTCTAGTTAAGTCTTTCTTGCCTTGCATTACTCTAAAAAACGAGGGCCAGGAAGATGCTTCCCATTATTGCACTGGCAACAATGCTGACTCACATTAAGAGGCATGAGAATTTTAATTGCTAAATATACAAGTTTTTATCAAGTTGGATGATGTATGCTTTGAACTGTCTCATTCTCAACTTCATTGTCTGTATGTGTCTGAACTTTTGATGAACTGTTTCTAACTAGGGTGAAAGGGGTTATCATCACTTATTGGATTTAGTGTCTCTTGATTAAGTAGCGCATATATTAATATTTAAGCGTTTGTTTTCAAAATTTCAATGGAAAGAAAAATAGTTTTTTCTATTCAATGTCTTTATGTAGCAAAGAAGAAGAAAATTCATTTATTAGCTTTATTAACAATGAAGGAACTTGGTGCTTGTATGGCCCTATATCTCTCTTACTGATGTAAAGGTCATTAAACGTGCAGCCACTGATGTATGGTCCGGGAGCAACCCCTGCTGGCATGGCAATGATGCCAATGCTTTTACCAGATGGAAGGATTGCATATGTATTGTAAGTGTAATCTTGATTTTTCTAGTTTTTTTACTTGCTTTTGATTTTTATTTGCAGTGCAAGGGCAACAAGACCCTTAGCTCGAAGTCTTCAAATTTGAGGGCCTCTTTTGAATATGTTTTAAAAAAAATAAATTTCATAAAATATGTTTTAATACAAATAAGATTGGATATATGACATATAATAGTGGTTGATATCTTTGGCTTAAGATTGAGTGGGTTCCGGTAAAATGGGATCGATTGGTGTGTTCTTACATTTTCTAATTTTGATCATAATTTCATCAAAATGGAATAAAATAATAAATTGTAAAGCCTAGGAGTTGAGTTGAACCCAATGATTGGACTTTTCCACTTGCCATCAAGCCAAAGCAACTGTAGTATTAATGATTGAACATTAATTGTGTTTTTAATACGGACTCAATATTAATATTAGAACAATGCCTCCAAATTGTTTAATGTTTAGGATTGATACATTATGTTCTACATTAGCACACACAATGGCTCCATCTATGGTTGAGTTCTTTGTTTTTGACTTATTGTTGGGTGACTGTAGGCAACAGCCAGGTTTGCAGCAGCCAGGTTTGCAACAGCCAGGTTTTCAACAGCATGCTCCTTCACCAGTATCTCGACATGGCAGGAGTGGTGGTGGTAGCTCAAGTGGTGAAAAACGCAATCATGATAATAACCGTAATCGTGGTCCTGGCAGATATAATCCCTACTAATATACTCTGGCCTTACCCGATCTTTAGGGTGCTATGCAATTGAGGTTTATTCCTCCTACTGATCACCTCCCCAATGCCAAAAATTTATGTGGCATGTGTGAAAAAATTCGATGAACAGACTGAATTGTTGAAATATATGTATATTGGTAAAGCTGTTGCTAGTTTTACATTTTTATTCTTCCCTTATCTTCCCCATGGGAAAAATTTCCTATTTATGAAGTAAGATTAGCATGTTTTTCTTCTTTTTTTTTGACGGGAATTAGCATGTTTTTCTTATTGACACTGAACCAAGATTATAATATTTATCGCATCTGTAATTGCACTGTAGGCTTAGGTGCGTCTTGAAAAAATCTAATCATGAAAACAAACAGGTGCTTAGGTGTTTGAAATGTTAAAACCTTATTTTAAAAAACATTGATCAATAGGGATTAAATGTTTGGAAGTCAACCTAAATTTGTACGTGCTACTTTTGCAACAAAAAAATAGGGATAAAAATAAAACTTTTAAAATTGCAAGGTAAATTGAAGGAATATATTAACGAGGATGCTTTATATAATTAAATCACAATTGATTTTATCAATTTGCATTTTACTTGAGACAAATACTATCAAACAATAAATTTTATCAATTTGCACTTCTCTATAGTCAAAGTATCAAATAATAAAAAATCGTATTGTGCATAGAACTGGGGCAATGTTAGAGGTTTAAGATTCAAAGTTCTTTTTGGACAAAGGTAAATGTAAATGTCAACATGGACTTGTCGTGGAGAATTCTACCTGCCACCCCCAATTAAACCTGACACACCTCATTTTTTCACTATAACCATATCATCCCTGATAATATTTACATAAAAAAAGAATTTTTTAACCCAAAAAAATTACTTTTTGAGAAACAAGAAAACGAAATTTCTGGGAGTATAATTCAAAATCTCCGGTAGTATCTCTTTTGAAAATTCTAGAAACAAAAAATCCGGTAGTGATATTATTAAATTACCGGTACTTCGTACCGGGAATTCTTAAATTACCGATAATTCAAATATTACCGGTGTACTTTTGCGGACGCATACCGGGGATTCCAAAATACCGGTAACTATCAAAATACCGGGAAATTCAAATGTCCGGTATACCGGGAATTCCCGTTTTAGACGAAATTTTCGGTAACAGGTCAGTTTCTTCAAAAATGCTTGCCATTTGTGCTCCGGAACCGTCAGGATCTTCTACCGACTCGTGTAGCGATTACACTCAGTTCTTCACCACAGACAGAGTATGTATTATACGTAGACGCGTAAAATTTAATATTATTTTGTTTGATTTTGTAATACCCCGTATTTTAATTATTCTGGATAATATTAGTTGTGATTAATTGTGTTCCGGTTTACTCTGAGAATTTATTAGATAAAATAATTAGAGTAAACTGATGAGCTCAGAGCAAATCAAATTAATATTATCTGACTCTGAGATTTTAATTATTGGAGCTCTAGAGACTTTTTGGACAATTAGTAGTGTTACTAATTAATGATATTTTGCTATATCATTTCCTTTCCACCCTTTTTCCACACTTAGAAGCAAAGAAGGAAAAAGATAGAAAGAAGTTTGTGAGAAGGAAGAGGAAAGGAAGGAAAAAGAAGAGAAAACCCAAAGAACTCAAGACCAAGAATCATCATCCATTCTTCACCAAATCATCTCATCTTCTTCATCATCATCCTCTATTCAAAGTGGGTTCTAGTTAGGACATTAGTTTTAGAGTTTTTGGAAATGTTTGAGTTAGGTTAGAATTATTGGAATCGATAATCTAACGGTTAAAAATTGATATAAATTGCGTAGTATAATCGTAATGTGCATATGAAAATTGGTGATACTTGTTTTGATTGTTTGACATTGGTTTGGGTTGGAAAAGTTAAAGTTTTGGGGTTTGGAACCATGTAACCAGCAACAGAAAAATTATGTTTCTGGTGCGATTTGCCAGGCGAATCAGAACTCGCCAGGCGAATGGGGTCTCGCCACAGGTTCGCCAGGCGAAGGACTGGCGGAAGGGATTCGCCAGGCGAAATCTAGATTCGCCAGGCGAAATTGAAGAGACAGAAATGTGTTAGCTACTGGAACTTGTGGGTTTTTTCTAAAATGGTGGTTCGCCAAGCGAAGTGTTGGCGGAGGGGGATTCGCCAGGCGAATTCTTAAGTCGCCAGGCGAATTTGGTTGTTTCTCAATAATTTTCTGTTCTTCAAAAATTCATAACTTTTGTTTCGTGTATCCGATTTAAGTGTTCTTGGTACCGATAGAGAGCTATGAAAATACTTTATCTAATAGAAGTGACAAAAACTAGTTTTGATGCCGATTAAATAACCAGAATTGGTGTAACTTGGTGAGATGTTGAATTATGTGGTTTTATTATATATTTGATTTGTACTTACCTATTCCCTTGTTGTTAAGCATGTTTGAGAGTATATGCATGTTAAAATATGAAATAGGTAGAGTGAGGGATATTACCATGAACTATGTTAGAACCTAGTAACGACTAGAAAATTGTGGAATAACATAACGACGACGCTCGTGCAAGAGAGGCCGAGGCGTGCGTCTATTACCGAATGGTACGATAATAATTACACTGGTATGGATCATGTTTTATTATGTTTATTTTGTGAAAAGACAAAGAGGTCTTAAGGCGAATGTGGCCTTGTGATTGTCGAATACAATCGTGTTGTGTGTGATCACGTAATCGTAACCATTTCTTGTGAGTTGCAGTTTCATGAGTCTCGAGCTCCTCTGAAACAAGGCATGGTACTTGGCAGGTTTGATTCCTGTGTGTAGTACGAATGAAGCCTATATGGTAAAGAGACTTGTGACGGTGTACGGGCCGTGTGAAGTGACGAATTAAGGCGATAATGCGTCCCTTAAATTCCGAATCCATTTCGTATGCCAAGTAAATTACAAGGATCCATGACTCGGGTCGACTTCTAGACGTAGAAGAGGACGAGAAAAGGGGATGCCTTGGTACGGTTATCGATTAGTGATGAATGGTGAGTTAACAAGACTCACGAACATGGATCCATATAGTGTGTGTGAGTACTCAAAGTCACTTCCTTTCCCTTTTTGACTTGAGTTAGGTGTGATAGAACCTTGTAAAGCCGAGAGGACCTATAAGATAGGGAACTCACTGAGATTTGATGTATCTCACCCCACGCTGTTGATTATATTACAGGTACTATAGGTTCGGCGAAGGGTAAGGATAAAGTTGTTTGACTTTCCTTACTATCTTGGCTTTTGTGGTGGCAAGGCTTCCGTTGTGGAGTTTTTGAGATCGTTGCCGATCTAGTTCTTAGTATTTATCTTTGGAACATCTTGTATATATATTATGCCATAGTTTTATGTATTAGGATTTTTTTTGGGCATGTATATGTATAATGTGTTTACTAGGGACTTGTATATTTCAGTACCAAACGTGGTATTCATGTATAATATATGCTTTGATGTATGTATTTATATATGGGCGTTACAGTTGGTATTAAAGCAGGTCGTATCCTCGACCTAGCCATGAAATAGTATAAGTATTTCTTTCCGTTTCATATGCGTTGTGTCGCCATTGGTCTTACGTGTTATAATTATGGTTTTGATCCTGATCAACTTAATCCTATCTGTATGACATTTAGGAACATGGCTGACGGGGGCAGAAACAACCTTGGTAGACCCAGAACCACTCCGGCAGGGACAAACCCACTAGGTGACGAGGGGAATGCCCCTTTGTATCAATTCATGCAACAGATGCAACAACAACAAAATCAGTTTGTGCAACAAATGGTTCAACAAATGACTGGTGGCCTGCATCCTCCAGTGGTTGTCCCTAAAGCTGCAGGGGGAACCTTTAGGGATTTCCTTCGTATGAATCCTCTGGAGTTTCAGGGAGGGTTAGATCCGGTAAAGGCTCATGAATGGATATCCAGTATGGAGCGGATTTTCTTGATAGTTCAGTGTAGTGAGGAAAATAAGGTGATTTTCGCTTCTCACTTGTTGAAGGGTCCTGCCATGAGATGGTGGGAGAGTGCCTCAGCCTTAATGACAATTCAAGAGGTACCGAAGGTATGGTAGCAGTTTAAGATTAATTTTATGGAGAAGTATTTTCCAAGTTCCCTAAGGTCTCAGAAGAAATTCGAGTTTCAACAGTTGAGACAGGGTACTTTGACTGTAACCACATATGCTGAGAGGTTTGAGGTAATGGCTGCTTATTCTAGGCAGGCCATGTATGCTCCGAAAGAGAGGTGGAAGATTGATCAGTTTCTTTTTGGTTTGAGGGCTGAAATTTCACATAGCGTGTCTCAAAGGGAGTTCACTAGTTATGCCGAATTGTTAAGGCAGTGCTACGTGGCAGAACACAGCTTGAAGAAAGTGCAAGTAGAAGGGGATTTGAGTAGGTCAAATCAAGGTGATTGTGGAAGATCAAATCAACAATTTAGACCGAGACAACAAGTTTTTAAAGGGAAGCAAGTTCAAAGTTCTAGGGCTAGTGCACCTCCGGTGTGTCGTCTTTGTGGTAAGATGCATGGTGGTAGATGTCACTTCGGAGGAGCGAGGTGTTATCAGTGTCAGAAAGTAGGCCATTTGGCGAGAGATTGTCCCCAAAATAGGAATCAAATGCGAGAAAGGAATACCGACCGAGTTTATACATTGGATGTAAGGAAGACCAAGGCTGACAATTCTTTGATTGCTGGTACGTGTTTCGTTAACGGACATCCTTGTTTTGTGTTATTTGATTGTGGAGCAACACACTCTTTTGTATCGATGTAATGTGTAAAGCGACTTGGGTTGCAAGCGGTTCCGTTGTCTCCACCCATGGTGGTTACTACTGCCATGGATGAGACCGTTGAAACACCTTTAATGTGCGAAAATTGTGTTTTATCTGTGGATGGAAGAGTTTTTCAGATTGATCTGATTTGTTTGCCGCTTAAGAAAGTGGATGTTGTTTTGGGAATGATTTGGCTTTCAGCTAATTCGGTATTTATCGGTTGTGAAGAAAAGTTAATCATTATTCCATCCGTAGAGGCTATCCCGAAGGATGTGTTGACTACTATTTTAGAAGGTACGGTTGGAATGATAAATTTCTTGTTTAAGGAGGAAAAATCTGTTCTTTTGATTCTCACTAAGGAGGAGAGTAGCAACTTTCAAGTTTTGAGTATTCTGGTAGTTTGTGAGTTTCCTGAAGTTTTCCCCGAGGATGTCACTTCTCTTCCTCCGGAGAGGGAAGTGAAATTCTCTATTGACCTGATACCGGGAACGGCTCCAATATCCGTTTCTCCGTATCAGATGACACCACTTGAATTAAGAGAATTAAAGGATCAATTGGAAGAGTTGTTGGCTAAGCACTTTGTTCGACCCAGTGTTTCGCCCTGGGGAGCTCCAGTGTTGTTGGTAAGGAAGAAGGATGGTGGAATGCAGTTGTGTATTGATTACCGTCAGTTGAATAAGGTCACCATCAAGAATAAATACCCATTACCAAGGATAGACGATGTGTTAGATCAATTAAAAGGAGTCTGTGTGTTCTCGAAGATTGATTTACGGTCGGTTTATCATCAGATTCGTGTGAAGAGCTCAGATGTACTAAAGACTGCGTTCAGAACCCGTTATGGTCATTATGAATTTTTAGTAATGCCTTTCGGTGTGACGAATGCTCCGACAATTTTCATGGATTATATGAATCGGATATTTCAACCTTATTTGGACCAATTTGTGGTGATTTTCATTGATGACATTCTTATCTATTCTCGTGATCCTCAAGAGCACGGAGAACACCTAAGAATCATTTTATCCATCTTACAAGAGAGACAACTTTTTGCTAAGCTAAGTAAGTGTGAGTTTTGGGTGTCGGAGGTTAATTTTCTTGGTCACTGTCATACCCCAAATTTGTCCTACCTGTGTATAGTTGACCTCTGTACATCCCTTTTCTTCCAAACCATATCCATATTATATTCTTTATCCATTCCCATTTCAGTTTCCAAATACATACTTCATATCCAAATTCATTTCCTAAATCCACATTTTTTTTATATATGTATCCATTCATATTTTATCCAAGTCCATTTTCTATATTCATCTATTATCCATTCAAGTCCAAAGTCCAATCTTAATTCAATTTACAAGTTCATTTCAAGTTCACAACCAAATTTTAATTTCATGCCCGTTTCAATTTTGTCCATTTAATCACCTTTTCTCATATCCATTTAAATTCAAATCCATATGCCATTTTTCAAGTCCACTTCAAATTCCATTCAAGTCTTCTTTTCCAAAATTCCAAATATTATTTCATTTAAAATTTCAATTTCTAGTTTCATATTCAAGTTCTTTTGTTTTCCAATTCCATTTAAATTCCATCTCATAACCAAATTTTTTAAAAAAAGTCCGTTGTCTTTCTTACAAAAAAAGCCCATTTTAAAATAAAATTCATCATAAAGCCCATGTCAAAACCTACTTCATTGGAGTATATATACATGAGTTGCATTGATGTGAAAAAAAACCTAGACCTAGCAATACACCGAGACAACTGTCTGCGGCGCATAAAAGGTTGTAGGTGTGATTTTAAAAAAAAATAAGAAAAATTGGAAAGAGAATAACATAGTAACCAATGTTCATTTTCTTTTTGTTTTAACCACACGATTTCTCCTTCATAGCCTTCTTATCCATTCTTTTGCTCACCTCCGATCCACACCCTACAAAACTTACGCATTTCTCTATCAATCAACTTCCGATGCCGACACACAACGCCCTCAACTCAGTTCCGGCGAGTAAACACTTCACTTAATCGTGATGCAACCACCGTGTGACACCCTGCAACTCCATTGATTCACCACTAAAATCACAGATCTACAACCTATCTTTCTGGATCCTCGAGCTTCTACATCTAAGACACTATGATTCGTGATCCCCTTCTGCTGATAAAAACCAAAAGAGGGTTGTTGTACCTGGTTCTGAAGAAATGACGCTAGTAACACTGTTTCGTTCGTGATTCAATAGCTTCAGCAACATCACCCTCAGCTTTTCCGTGTCTGAAACACACCTGCCATTTCTTTTCATACACATTCAACGTTTCAGCTTTCACACACCAAGAAGCTACAGTACCCTTAACCATAACTCTCAACGCAACCATGCCACACTTTAACCACTGCTAAAAACACGTTCCCCTCCGTCAGCTTTCCACCACCATCATCATCTTCATCACCTTCAAATACCAACTCGCCATAAACCTACTCCCTCTCACCCTTCCTCCGCCGACACCCACCAAACCATCACCACACCTGCATAAAGCTAAAAAATAGCCTTCATCAGCACCAACAACTCACTTGTTTTCATTTCCGACGAAATCGCCGACAATCGCCACCGCGAAACAACCGCTACTCGCTGGACCACCGTTCCGGTTTCACACACCGCTACGCAAGTCCAGAAACTTCAAATCCATAAACCTCAAAACCGAATCAGAAATCGAGAGAAGAGGAAGGAGAAGAGAAATCGAGGTCGAAGCGCAACGGAACTAAGTGAATCACGGACATCAAACCTGAAGCGAGTTTCATCGCGCGGAGAGATTGGAAGCATAAACGACCCAAGACGAGAGAGATCGAAAGCTTCGTTCGTCAAAGAAGGTTGTTCCATTGTCGCACTGTTGATGGTTGCCGCACTGTTGTCGTTTTTACGACGAGATGACGAGACGATTTGGTCTGAGTATTTGTTTTCTTTTGAACCGTGTTGTTTCAATGTGAAGTCCATGGTCTTTATTATTATTTTTTTCTTTTTTGAATGTGGTTTTGATTTTGACTGATACTGTGGATTTTTGGCTGGTGCTTTTTTTTTATGAAAACAAATGGTCTTCTCACTTTGTTTGGATTGGTAGGGCTTTTAGCCCGTTTTTTTTTTCTATTCCCACTTCCTTATTTTTGTGGTTCGCAAGGAGGTTGGATGATGGGCCTTAAGCCCAAGTGATTCCACTCTTTGCTACACACCCTCTTTCAATTATGGCACCCCCTCCCCTTTTTTATTCTCTTTCAAAAATTCACTATTTATGTTTAGAATTTCTTGCTTATTTCATTTTTTTTTCTTTCATGTTTATTCTCAATTCCATTTTACCTTGTGGTTTCGATTTTATATTGATTTTAGGGCCAATGATATGAAAAAATCTTGATTGAGTTGATTTATTGAGATCGATTCAAAATCTTGATTTATATGAGGCCATTTTCTTTATCGGTCAATGAAAGTAAAAAAATCATAGCTTATCGATCTAAGATTAAAGATCTTGATTAAGACGAGACGAGTTTTTATTTTCACTTTTATCGTTTCTTCATTTTTGGGTCAATGAAAACCAAATATCAATGATTTATCGATTTTCGATTTAAAATCTTGATAAAGGTGAGACCTTTATTCTTTTTCTTACCTCTTTCCGATTTTATTTCATTTCTACTATCTTTTCACTATCTCTATCCATTGTCGGTCACTGAAAGTAAAAAAATCATAGCTTATCGATCTAAGATTAAAGATCTTGATTAAGACGAGACCACTTCTATTTATTTTCTATTTCCATTTCATTTTCTTATCTTCGATCGATGAAGTCTTTCTATTCGCGAATGTTGATTGTTGAAGCGATTAACCTTTAATATTTCAAATCTGTAGTGAGTGATCATCGAGATCTCTTTCTATACTTTGGGATCGTGATAGGTTACCTTCGATTAATCGATGAAAGTTTGTGATTAAGACGAGATCTTCATCCTTTCTTTTCGCGTGGCACGATTTCATTGGAGAATGATCCTCAATATCATTTCTCCATCGTGTTTTAGCACAAAGATCAAATTGCATATCCTCCTATAGTGTGATCTTCGTCATAGATCGTGCTACGATGGCTTAGAGCTACATTGGACCCGATTCATCTGATTAATCACTAAATTTACATTTTTCATCAATATTATTTTGATTTACTTTATGTCAATATTATATCTTGTTCATATTATCTTGATTATATTATTGTTCATATTATTCATATTGTTCATACACTATTCAAACATTTTTATAATCACTTGCCGCTCAAAACACGTAATTTATATTCAAACATTACTTTTATAAAAGGTGAAGTGAGGTGGGTCAAGTCTTTGATCCGTCTCCTCAATTGTTTGGGTGCGAGTTCTCTTACTCGTGTGTGAACAATTGTCACTTCTAAAAAACACAAACTTTAATTTGTCGATTGTTTAGGTGCGAGTTCTCTTACTCGTGTGTGAATAATTGACACCTCTAAAAAACTTCAACTTTAACTTGTCGATTGTTTAGGTGCGAGTTCTCTTACTCGTGTGTGGACAATTGACACCACAAAAACACTTGTAATTCGACAACATTCAAACTTTTTTTCAAGTAATCATTAAAACACTTAATCTCTATCTAAACACATTTTACTAAAGGTGAAGCGAGGGTGGTCGAGTCTTTGACCCTTCTCCTCAATTGTTTGGGTGCGAGTTCTCTTACTCGTGTGTGGGCAATTGTCACCTCTAAAATATCCAACACGACTAAAAAACTCTCATTTCCTCGCCTCCGTGCGACCGAAAGCCTAAAACACGTCCAAATCAAACCTTTTTCTCAATCGAATCTTTAATACACTTAATTCATACTCAAACAATTTTTCATAAAAAGAACATTGTTTAATCCATTCTTCCGCGCATATGAACTAGTGCTTCAGCCTCCCATGACGAGCAGACAAGCCAAAGTTTAGCAGTTAGAATGCGAATTAAACACTCGTTCGCCTAAAAAACACAAACCAACCGTAGTCCCACGAACTACGAATGCTCTGACTTTCCCATTGCACGAGGGAATACGTAGGCCCAAGGGTTCTAATCCTTGCCGAGCACACTAATAAAAAACCACCCCATCTTCCCCTTAGAAAACAATATCTACCTTAGAAGATAACAAACAAACCTAGCTAACTTTCTCACGAATCGAATCAAGAGGTTCTCGTTGAGTACAACGGACGTAGAGGGTGCTAATACCTTCCCTCTTGCGTAACCGACTCCCGAACCCGAATTTGGTTGCGATGACCATGTTCTTATCTCCCTTCAAATGTTTTCTCGATATTTTCCTTTCCCTCTTTTGGGATAAATAAAGTTCGGTGGCGACTCAGTTTCGAACAGTTCTTTCCGCGTCCATCGCGAGGATCGTATTTTTCGAGGTACGACAGATGGAGACTCTGCTGGGGATGTGCATTGCCCCTATGCCAGAGAGAGTCAAGACTAACTTGACTTGATTCGTGAGTGTTAAATCCGCTTGTGTGTTTATCTTCTCTTGCTTGTTTGCTTGCTTGTTTGACTATATGTTATTTACTTGCTTGCTTATTATATTATTATCTCGTATGACACCATTGGGGTTCTCTGATCATTGGTGCTTTGTGAGATGACTCTACACCCGAGCCTGAGTATAACCCTAGAATTGAATTGGTGGTTGTGTAGTGTAGGCTTACGTGGTTCCTTCCGCGTGAGTTGAAGCGAAGACCCCGCTTGGAGTAGATTCCCCTGGAGATATTATTGTTGTGGTGAATCTTTGCCATGGCGGTAATGTTTTCGAGCCTGAATCGTTGATCCCAAGGACCAAGACCTAATTGCCCATGGTGGTTAGTAGTGTTAATTCTATGTGAGTTAATGCGAACGCCACAATCAGATGAGATCCCTCGAACGTATTACTTCCTGACAGTAATATTTTCGACCTCGATCTAAGATTCTGAGAACCCTAAACCCGTGTGTCGATGGTTGTGTAGTGGGCGCCTTCGAGGAGTCTTTCTCGTGGGGAAGAAACGAATACCTCACCTAGACAAGATCCTTTCAAGGATATTATCGTCTGATGTTCCTTCGTCATGGCTATAATGTCTTTGAAAGATATCTGTAACTCTAGGCACCTACCAGTTTATAGCCTACCTGTGGGGGGTCCTGTGATTAGAGATATCCTGTGTCTAACTCCTTCCTCATAATCAGATGTTGTTTTGATCCTGGATCTGCCTGCATTGCATTTGTTTACATATCATTGCATTTGCATGGCATACCCTTCCAACCAATACTCATTCGATCCTTTGTCCATTTCTTGCCAGCTGATTGGTTTCCTGACGCTCATACTGAACCTGTGGTAACCGCAAAACATTTAAAGCAAGTTCAAGCGGAGATAAGAGGAGCATAGACAATTTGAAAGTTGTAATGGCTATGTCAGAGGATAGCTTTCAACATATTGGGATGAAGGATTTTGACACCCCATCAGGTTTTGCTGTGTCGACTAACCCATTGTGTGATCATCTACCTGGTGATCATCCTCCACAAGTGAACATCCCTGCTCAGTCTCAGATGATGTCGATGTCTGATTCCATGGAGAAAAGGTTTTGTGCCCTCGAAGAGAAGGTTTAAGCTATGAAAGCACGCGATACTTCTGGGCTCGATGCTGTTGATATGTGCCTAGTGCCAGATTTGGTAATTCCTCCAAAATTTGAAGTACCCAACTTCGAGAAGTACGCTGGTATCAGTTGTCCAAAGCGTCATTTGGTGATGTTCTTCCAAAAGATGACTCCTCATGTCCGCGATGACAAGTTGATGATTTATTGTTTTCAAGACAGTTTAAGTGCTGCATCTTTGAATTGGTACATGGATTTAGAAAGAAGCTGTATCCAATCATAGAAAGACTTGTCCAATGCTTTCCTAAAGCAATATGAGTACAATTTGGACATGGCCCCCAGTCGCACGTAGTTGCAAAGCCTATCTCAGAAGAGCGATGAATCTATTAAGGATTATGCACAACGGTGGAGAGAGTTGGCAGCTAGGGTACAACCACCACTCCTGGATAAAGAAGTGATTGACATGTTCTTAAACAGTTTTCATGCCACCTATCTTGAAAGAATGACTGGCAGTTCATTCTCAAGCTTCTCTGACCTTATAATAGTAGGAGAACGCATCGAGAGTTACCTCAAAGCTAAACAAGTCCAAGACATATCGAGCAATCAAGCTGGTGATACTGAATCCTTCAGCAACCCCCAAGAGGAAGAGGATAATGAAATTGATGCAATCATAGCAAATGTTGAGTATTCTCAAGGTGCACCAGCAAAACTTTATGGTCCCTCAGCTTCTCGGCAGTTATCATTGTCAGCGCCGTATCATCCTTATGGGCGACCTGTCAATCCTAGGGCGTCATACCGGAAACCCATGATTTCTCCTTGTGCAGATCACCGTGGTCAAGGATATCAGAATCATCGTCAGAATCAGCACAGGCCTCGAAACAACTTGGAAAGAAGGTCTGCTCCTCTTCACCCAGTTTCTATGTCGTACAGTCAGCTTTTGCCGCATCTGGTCCGAAACTCACTGGTAGAGCCCAAAGCTATCAAGCCATTGCCAAAACCATACCCGCCTGGGTATGACCCCAATGCACATTGTGGATATCATGCTGGGTCAATGGGGCATTCGACTGAAGATTGCAAAGCTTTTCAAGCCAAGGTGCAACAGTTGATTGACAAAAAGCACATATCATTTCCAGAAGGAAGCTTGGTTGTGCACGTCAGCTTCTAGCCTAAATGAGTTCCAAGACTTCAAAAGGCATCCCCTAAAAGCCTGTGGTTCAGACAGGAAGACTTCCTCAGATACTGGCAACCATTGGGCATTTATCATCTGCATTTGTAATTTCTTTATGTTAAGTACTACTTGTTTTTGAATATTGTTTATTTTGAATGGTAATATTAATGAAGTGATCATGCATTTTTTGAACTAATCACGTCGCTTTCGCTCATTTTTCTTCACTTATATCAAAAAGCAAAAAATATATTCATCTATACACCTCTCTTCCTTTTTCCCCCTTTTACCAAGTTGTTAGCAAGTATTGGAGGGAGGATGATGAAAATAAGGTACCCATAATTGTTGATGGTATGCTTTCGGATGGAATCCTGCCAAGGATGTACAGGCATTGTTTAAAATCCCCAAACACTGGAGAGATAAGGAGCTAATCCCTAGTAAACCACTTCGAGCTTAGAAGTAGCAGTTTCCTTCGGATATTCAAACCCTTACACTCAACCTGGGGCAGGGTAGTGTTCAGTTAACCTGATTACTCACTCAGTTCACAAAATCAAAATCCAAAAACATGACGGTTGTTTATCAATAACCATGACTTGGCAGTCACAATCATCCAACAAAACAAAAAAAAACAAAAGCCTGCTAAGTCGAGCACCTCAAAGGAGACTTAGGCAAAAATCAAGGCAACCCTGATGGACTCGAAAAGCAAAATCAGTCCATGCAAAAGATAGGGATCAAACAAAAACAAAAGGAGTCCTCGAATCATCAACAAAAATGAAATAAGACTCAGTGACCACCTTATCAAAATCAAAGGGTCACTGACACCCATCAAATCAAAATAAGGTGACTGCCATTTCGAGCATCATTACTCTTACACCGTCAACCATTTTGGAAAACCAACATGTGCAAATTTAACTGAACGTAGGACTGAAGATCATCACGAAGAAATGGTGGGTACAAATCAATTTTGAGCCATATATCCTTTGTTTTTATAACCGTGAACCAGACCACGTTACAACCCTTAAAAGACCTAATTGAGGCGGGGTTTATTCTGAAAGCATACTACAGCAAGGTTGCGTAAACTGACTCCTAGAGATTTGCTAATCTTCTGAATTGGTGTCATATTCTTGCTATATCTTTCACACCAGCTAAATCAGCCCCACGTGTGGACTAATGGTCCATCCGTCACACACTATCACATCATTCTAATAATGATTGATTTTTCAAAACTTGCATCAGCATCGCATTAAAATTACCATTTGTGAACGAATAATTTTGACTGCAAGTCAGTGTTTGACATCAAGGAAATTCCAACAAGGAGCAATCAAATGGGGCTGGGACATTCAACAATGTTGGCTGGAATTGACAACACCTCATAACCCTATGGAACAGGGGCATTGACATCCAATGATTATGGAATCAATCAGTTTAAAGCAAGTCCTCGAAGCATTAGTTGATTATGGGGCAAATCATTCAAGAACAGGTTGATCAGAGTAAATCATCTCAAGAATCTACCAACCAGGGGCAGGCCACCCAGAGGTTCTTTTGATTAAAGGAAAACCCCTCAAATGTTCAATCAGCACAAGTTAAGTCGCTCCAACGCTCATTCTGGGGCAAGCTACCTCAAGGGTACTTCGAAGCCAAATACTTCAAGAGTTATTCAATGAAGGAAGAATCCTTTCATGACTTGGAATTCTGGGGCAAGCCATCTCGAGTTCATCTCATGGTACAACTGCTTCCAACTTCCTTTCAAGGACAAATCCTTTCATGACTTGGAATTCTGGGGCAAGCCATCTCGAGATACATCTGCTTCTGAATTTTCCTTTCAAGGACAAATCCTTTCACGACTTGGAATTCTGGGGCAAGCCATCTCGAGATCATCTCATGGTACAATTGCTTCCAATCTCCTGTCAAGGAAAATTCTTCATAGGCCCAGACTGGGGCAAAATGAGCTACACAGGGGCAAATCTCTACTTGCTTTCAAGATCAAGCGAACACCGTCAAGTGGCCTTTGAGTTCAAGACGAGTGTCGGGGAATCATGCTATCACCCCACAAAATAACCTTTTGCCTTCCTTCGGACAAGAAACCTTGCTGCATAGGAACCTATCCATCCATTATCCTCTCCTGGGGCATCTTTGGAAACTTTCATATCATTGCATAAATCACTCATATGCATTAGTCATGTCGCTTCGCTCATTGCATAAACATGTGCATCTTTCTTCAAGCCTAACCTTCCAACAAGATTTGACATCTCAAAGCCTGATATCGCAAGACTTGACACCAAAGTCCAACTTAGCTTGGCAATCCAAAAGTCCAGTTCTTGTCTGGCAAAGCTTTGCAAGGTCCAGTTCTCGTCTGGCAAACCATTAAAAGGCCCAGTTCTCGTCTGGAAAACCATTAAAAGGCCCAGTTCTCATCTGGCAAACCAATTCAAGGTCCAATTATCGTCTGGAAAATATTTTAAAGCCCAGTTCTCATCTGGCGAGTATACTTTTCACACTAGTTCCCGTCTGGTAATCTATCCTCCAATCCAGTTCTAGTCTGAAAGGTTAACCTAAAGTCCAATTTCATTTTGCGCATAACCTAAAGTCCAATTTCACTTGGCAATTCCTAAATCCAATCCATGGTGATACCCTCGACAAGGAAACTTATCCCCAGCGCGCCCGATCATTTGCATTGTCATACGCATGGCATGCAGGCGTAGTATCATAACCATATTGAGTATATTAGTCTTTTGCATTCATACGTGCATTAGATTCCCCAGCAGTTGTATTTTAGCATGTGTTACAGTGCATCCCGCATTGCATGGCATATCCATCCCCAGCAACATAGCATAACAGGATCCAGGATCAGTTCGCAAGCATCTTGGCCAGTCCTCCATCAAAGTCGGCTGTTTTCCTCTAAAAGGAGTTGATACCCCGCACGTGCTCACAGAACCCTATTCCCCAGCAAGTCATTCTTCAGCCAGGCAATTGATAATGACAACCCCCAGCAGCTGTTGCTATTCTTTCTCCCCAAGCAGAGGATATCCTAGAAAGCTTCTTGTGAGTTTTCCCCTGCAAAGCCGATGCACTTCCTCCGACAGGAATCTTGCTCAACTATCCTCCCAGCAAATTTACTTCAGAGATACTGCTTTGGTATCATCGAGGAACCTTAATGGATAAGGGACTGCTTCGACGACCCAGAGAATCGTCTGCCTTTCAGAGATACTGCTTTGGTATCACTGAGGGACCTTAATGGATAAGGGACTGCTTTGACGACCCAGAGAATCGTCTGCCTTTCAGAGATACTGCTTTGGTATCACTGAGGAAACTTAATGGATAAGGGGCTGATTCGACGACTCAGAGAATCGTCTGCCTTTCAGAGATACTGCTTTGGTATCATCGGGGAACCTTAATGGATAAGGGACTGCTTCGACAACCCAGAGAATCGTCTGCCTTCAGAGATACTGCTTTGGTATCATCGGGGAACCTTAATGGATAAGGGACTGCTTCGACAACCTAGAGAATCGTCTGCCTTCAGAGATACTGCTTTGGTATCATCGGGGAACCTTAATGGATAAGGGACTCATTCGACAACCCAGAGAATCGTCTGCCTTCAGAGATACTGCTTTGGTATCATCGAGGAACCTTAATGGATAAGGGACTGCTTCGACGACCCAGAGAATCGTTTGCCTTTCAGAGATACTGCTTTGGTATCACCGAGGAACCTTAATGGATAGGGGATTGCTTCGACGACCCAGAGAATCCTCTGCCTGTTCAAAAATACATCTTCATCATCGGAGAACCTTAATGGACAAGGGACTGCTTCGACCACCCAAAGGATCTCAAGTTATTTTGTTCAATTTGGACACTGCTGCCTCATTTTGTCAATTATCACTCTATAACATTTTACCTTTTGTCGGACAAATCTTGGGATCTTCTTATATCTAATTGGCTTTTACCCTAAGAATGAACGTCAGGCAGCCATTCATTCTCTCGGGTCCAAAACCATTAGATAGAGGCATCTGTCATACCCCAAATTTGTCCTACCTGTGTATAGTTGACCTCTGTACATCCCTTTTCTTCCAAACCATATCCATATTATATTCTTTATCCATTCCCATTTCAGTTTCCAAATACATACTTCATATCCAAATTCATTTCCTAAATCCACATTTTTTTTATATATGTATCCATTCATATTTTATCCAAGTCCATTTTCTATATTCATCTATTATCCATTCAAGTCCAAAATCCAATCTTAATTCAATTTACAAGTTCATTTCAAGTTCACAACCAAATTTTAATTTCATGCCCGTTTCAATTTTGTCCATTTAATCACCTTTTCTCATATCCATTTAAATTCAAATCCATATGCCATTTTTCAAGTCCACTTCAAATTCCATTCAAGTCTTCTTTTCAAAAATTCCAAATATTATTTCATTTAAAATTTCAATTTCAAGTTTCATATTCAAGTTCTTTTGTTTTCCAATTCCATTTAAATTCCATCTCATAACCAAATTTAAAAAAAAAGTCCGTTGTCTTACTTACAAAAAAACCCATTTTAAAATAAAATTCATCATAAAGCCCATGTCAAAACCTACTTCATTGGAGTGTATATACATGAGTTGCATTGATGTGAAAAAAAAACCTAGACCTAGCAATACACCGAGACAATTGTCTGCGGCGCATAAAAGGTTGTAGGTGTGATTTAAAAAAAAAAAAAGGAAAATTGGAAAGAGAATAACATAGTAACCAATGTTCATTTTCTTTTCGTTTTAACCACACGATTTCTCCTGCACAGCCTTCTTATCCATTCTTTTGCTCACCTCAGATCCACACCCTACAAAACTTACGCATTTCTCTATCAATCAACTTCCGATGCCGACACACAACGCCCTCAACTCAGTTCCGGCGAGTAAACACTTCACTTAATCGTGATGCAACCACCGTGTGACACCCTGCAACTCCATTGATTCACCACTAAAATCACAGATCTACAACCTATCTTTCTGGATCCTCGAGCTTCTACATCTAAGACACTATGATTCGTGATTCCCTTCTGCTGATAAAAACCAAAAGAGGGTTGTTGTACCTGGTTCTGAAGAAATGACGCTAGTAACACTGTTTCGTTCGTGATTCAATAGCTTCAGCAACATCACCCTCAGCTTTTCCGTGTCTAAAACCCACCTGTCATTTCTTTTCATACACATTCAACGTTTCAGCTTTCACACACCAAGAAGCTACAGTACCCTTAACCATAACTCTCAACGCAACCATGCCACACTTTAACCACTACTAAAAACACGCTCCCCTCCGTCAGCTTTCCACCACCATCATCATCGTCATCACCTTCAAATACCAACTCGCCATAAACCTACTCCCTCTCACCCTTCCTCCGCTGACACCCACCAAACCATCACCACACCTGCACGAAGCTAAAAAATAGCCTTCATCAGCACCAACAACTCACTTGTTTTCATTTTCGACGAAATCGCCGACAGTCGCCACCGTGAAACAACCGCTACTCGCTGGACCACCGTTCCGGTTTCACACACCACAACATCATTTTTCAATCACCACCACAAACTCCTCCGATTACAACCTCCACGACCACCATGCAAATCCAGAAACTTCAAATCCATAAACCTCAAAACCGAATCAGAAACCGAGAGAAGAGGAAGGAGAAGAGAAATCGAGGTCGAAGCGCAACGGAACTAAGTGAATCACGGACATCAAACCTGAAGCGAGTTTCATCGCGCGGAGAGATTGGAAGCATAAACGACCCAAGACGAGAGAGATCGAAAGCTTCGTTCGTCAAAAAAGGTTGTTCCATTGTCGCACTGTTGATGGTTGCCGCACTGTTGTCGTTTTTACGACGCGATGACGAGACGATTTGGTCTGAGTATTTGTTTTCTTTTGAACCGTGTTGTTTCAATGTGAAGTCCATGGTCTTTATTATTTTTTTTCTTTTTTGAATGTGGTTTTGATTTTGACTGATACTGTGGATTTTTGTCTGGTGCTTTTTTTTATGAAAACAAATGGTCTTCTCACTTTGTTTGGATTGGTAGGGCTTTTAGCCCGTTTTTTTTTTCTAACCCCACTTCCTTATTTTTGTGGTCCGCAAGGAGGTTGGATGATGGGCCTTAAGCCCAAGTGATTCCACTATTTGCTACACACCCTCTTTCAATTATGGCACCCCTCCCCTTTTTTATTCTCTTTCAAAAATTCACTATTTATGTTTAGAATTTCTTGCTTATTTCATTTTTTTTTCATTCATGTTTATTCTCAATTCCATTTTACCTTGTGGTTTCGATTTTATATTGATTTTAGGGCCAATGATATGAAAAAATCTTGATTGAGTTGATTTATTGAGATCGATTCAAAATCTTGATTTATATGAGGCCATTTTATTTATCGGTCAATGAAAGTAAAAAAATCATAGCTTATCGATCTAAGATTAAATATCTTGATTAAGACGAGACCGGTTTTTATTTTCACTTTTATCATTTCTTCATTTTTGGTTCAATGAAAACCAAATATCAATGATTTATCGATTTTCGATTTAAAATCTTGATAAAGGTGAGACCTTTATTCTTTTTCTTACCTCTTTCCGATTTTATTTCATTTCTACTATCTTTTCACTATCTCTATCCATTGTCGATCAGTGAAAGTAAAAAAATCATAGCTTATCGATCTAAGATTAAAGATCTTGATTAAGACGAGACCACTTCTATTTATTTTCTATTTCCATTTCATTTTCTTATCTTCGATCGATGAAGTCTTTCTATTCGCGAATGTTGATTGTTGAAGCGATTAACCTTCAATATTTCAAATCTGTAGTGAGTGATCATCAAGATCTCTTTCTATACTTTGGGATCGTGATAGGTTACCTTCAATTAATCGACGAAAGTTTGTGATTAAGACGAGATCTTCATCCTTTCTTTTCGTGTGGCACGATTTCATTGGAGAATGATCCTCAATATCATTTCTCCATCGTGTTTTAGCACAAAGATCAAATTGCGCATCCTCCTATAGTGTGATCTTCGTCATAGATCGTGCTACGATGGCTTAGCGCTATATTGGACCCGATTCATCTGATTAATCACTAACTTCACATTTTTCATCAATATTATTTTGATTTACTTTATGTCAATATTATATCTTGTTCATATTATCTTGATTATATTATTGTTCATATTATTCATATTGTTCACACACTATTCAAACGTTTTTATAATCACTTGCCGCTCAAAACACGTAATTTATATTCAAACATTACTTTTATAAAAGGTGAAGTGAGGTGGGTCGAGTCTTTGATCCGTCTCTTCAATTGTTTGGGTGCGAGTTCTCTTACTCGTGTGTGAACAATTGTCACTTCTAAAAAACACAAACTTTAATTTGTCAATTGTTTAGGTGCGAGTTCTCTTACTCGTGTGTGAATAATTGACACCTCTAAAAAACTTCAACTTTAACTTGTCGATTGTTTAGGTGCGAGTTCTCTTACTCGTGTGTGGACAATTGACACCACTAAAACACTTGTAATTCGACAACATTCAAACTTTTTTTCAAGTAATCATTAAAACACTTAATCTCTATCTAAACACATTTTACTAAAGGTGAAGCGAGGGTGGTCGAGTCTTTGACCCTTCTCCTCAATTGTTTGGGTGCGAGTTCTCTTACTCGTGTGTGGGCAATTGTCACCTCTAAAATATCCAACACGACTAAAAAACTCTCCTTTCCTCGCCTCCGTGCGACCGAAAGCCTAAAACACGTCCAAATCAAACCTTTTTCTCAATCAAATCTTTAATACACTTAATTCATACTCAAACAATTTTTCATAAAAAGAACATTGTTTAATCCATTCTTCCGCGCATATGAACTTGTGCTTCAGCCTCCCATGACGAGCAGACAAGCCAACGTTTAGCAGTTAGAATGCGAATTAAACACTCGTTCGCCTAAAAAACACAAACCAACCGTAGTCCCACGAACTACGAATGCTCTGACTTTCCCATTGCACGAGGGAATACGTAGGCCCAAGGGTTCTAATCCTTGCCGAACACACTAATAAAAAACCACCCCATCTTCCCCTTAGAAAACAATATCTACCGTAGAAGATAACAAACAAACCTAGCTAACTTTCTCATGAATCGAATCAAGAGGTTCCCGTTGAGTACAACGGACGTAGAGGGTGCTAATACCTTCCCTCTTGCGTAACCGACTCCCGAACCTGAATTTGGTTGCGATGACCATGTTCTTATCTCCCTTCAAAGGTTTTCTCGATATTTTCCTTTCCCTCTTTTGGGATAAATAAAGTTCGGTGGCGACTCTGTTTCGAACAGTTCTTTCCGCGTCCATCGCGAGGATCGTATTTTTTGAGGTACGACAGTCACATCATATCTCAGGGAGGTGTAGCGGTAGATCCATCAAAAGTTGAAGCAATGATTAATTGGGAGAGACCGAAGAATGTTTCTGAAGTTAGAAGTTTCTTGGGATTGGCAGGTTATTACAGAAAGTTTATCAAAGGCTTTTCTCAATTGGCTTTACCAATGACGAAACTTACTTGAAAGGATTGTCCATATGAGTGGGATTCGGCTTGTGAGAGAAGTTTTATGAGTTTGAAGGAAAGGTTGACGACCGTTCCCATTTTGATTATTCCTGATCCTAGTAAGTCGTATGAGGTATTTTGTGACGCATCAAAGATAGGATTAGGAGGTGTGTTAATGCAGGATGGTCATGTAGTGGCTTATGCTTCTCGACAGTTAAAAGTTCATGAAGAGAATTATCCAACACATGATTTGGAATTGGCGGCAGTTGCGTTTACACTGAAGGTGTGTCGTCATTATTTGTATGGGGTACATTTTGAGATGTTCAGCGATCACAAGAGCTTAAAGTATCTTTTTGATCAGAAGGAGTTGAACATGCGTCAAAGGAGATGGATGGAGTATTTGAAAGATTATGACTTGGAACTAAAGTACCATCCGGGTAAAGCGAATAAAATGGCAGATGCGTTAAGTAGGAAAGTGTTGCATAATGCCGAGTTAATGGTGTTAGAGTATACCTTATTAGAAAAGTTTCGAGATCTCAATCTTCAATTTGTTTGGACTTCTAATTGTGTAATTATGGGGAATTTGAATATCAATTCTACTCTTAGGGAAGAAATCCAACAAGGACAAGGGTTGGATGAGAAGTTATAAGAAGTGTTGGTACAACCGGGTTTTAGGCGAGCTACCGACGAAATTATTTTGTTTAACCAAAGGATTTGTGTACCGGATGACACGGAGTTGAAAAGAAGGATTTTGGAAGAAGCGCATAAGGGTACTTTTACTATACATCCTGGTTCTTAGAAGATGTATCAAGATTTAAAGAGGGACTATTGGTGGTCCGGGATGAAAAAGGATATTGCGGTGTACGTGTCAGAATGTGCAGTATGCCAACAAGTGAAGATTGAACACCAAAGACCGGGTGGCTTACTACAACCGTTAGAAATTCCGGTGTGGAAGTGGGATAGTATTTCTATGGACTTCGCGGTTGGATTACCCCGTGCCCAAGGTGGTTATGATTCTATTTGGGTGATTGTAGATCGGTTGACAAAATCTGCGCATTTCTTAGCCGTAAAGACTACCTACAAGGCGAGCCATCTCGCAAGATTGTTCATTTTGGAAATTGTAAGGTTGCATGGTATTCCCTCTAGTATTGTTTCGGATAGAGATCCAAAGTTTACTTCAAGATTTTGGAGAGCTTTTCAACAAGCTATGGGAACGAAGTTGTGTTTGAGCACGTCGAATCATCCGCAAACGGATGGTCAGACGGAACGGACAATACAAACAATAGAAGATATATTGAGGGCTTGTGTACTTAAAAGTGGAGGAAATTGGATAGAACTTTTGCCGTTGATTGAGTTTTCATACAACAATAGTTATCATGCAAGTATTGGTATGGCTCCTTATGAGGCATTGTATGGAAGGAAGTGTAGGACGCCATTGTGTTGGGCGGAGGTTGGTGAAGATAGAATTTTGGGACCCGAGATTATCCAAGATACTAAGGAAAAGATTAGGATGATCCGCGATAAAGTTAAACAAACACAAGATCGTTAGAAAAGTTATGCGGATAACCGTAGAAGACCTTTGGAGTTTGATGAGGGTGATCACGTGTTTTTGAAAGTTACTCCGAGGTTGAGGTTGAGGTTGAAAGGACCGTTTAAGTCGCGGAAGTTAAGTCTGAGATACGTGGGACCGTATCAAATTTTGGAAAGAATTGGTGAAGTAGCTTACAGATTAGCCTTACCGCCTTCTCTATCAGAGATGCACGATGTTTTTCATGTATCTCAGCTTCGGAAGTTTGTTCCAGATCCTCTTAAGCCGATTCTACCCGATACGATCGAGATAGAAGCAGATTTAACATTTGAGCCTCAACCGAGTCGTATCACAGGAAGAGAAACTAAGGTGTTAAGGAATAAAGAGATTCCTCTTGTTAAGGTTCAGTGGGATGAGACGCATCCGGGTGATGCAACTTGGGAGCTAGAATCCGAGATGCGAGAAGTTTATCCTCATCTTTTCAGGTAATTGTTTTAAATTCGTGACTGAATTTCTATTTAAGGGGGGGGGAGGATGTAATACCCCGTATTTTAATTACTCTGGATACTATTATTTATGATCAACTGTGTTCTGGTTTACTCTGAGAATTTATTGGATAAAATAATTAGAGTAAACTGATGAGCTCAGAGCAAATCAAATTAATATTATCTGACTCTGAGATTTTAATTATTGGAGCTCTAGAGACTTTTTGGACAATTAGTAGTGTTACTAATTAATGATATTTTGCTATTTCATTTCCTTTCCACCCTTTTTCCACACTTAGAAGCAAAGAAGGAAAAAGATAGAAAGAAGTTTGTGAGAAGGAAGAGGAAAGGAAGGAAAAAGAAGAGAAAACCCAAAGAACTCAAGACCAAGAATCATCATCCATTCTTCACCAAATCATCTCATCTTCTTCATCATCATCCTCTATTCAAGGTGGCTTCTAGTTAGGACATTAGTTTTAGAGTTTTTGGAAATGTTTGAGTTAGGTTAGAATGATTGGAATCGATAATCTAACGGTTAAAAATCGATATAAATTGCGTAGTATAATCGTAATGTGCATATGAACATTGGTGATACTTGTTTTGATTGTTTGACATTGGTTTGGGTTGGAAAAGTTGAATTTTTGGGGTTTGGAACCATGTAACCCGCAGTAGAAAAATTCTGTTTCTGGTGCGATTCGCCAGGCGAATCAGAACTCGCCAGGCGAATGGGGTCTCGCCACAGGTTCGCCAGGCGAAGGACTGGCGGAAGGGATTCGCCAGGCGAAATTGAAGAGACAGAAATGTGTTAGCTACTGGAACTTGTGGGTTTTTTCTAAAATGGTGGTTCGCCAGGTGAAGTGCTGGCGGAGGGGGATTCGCCAGGCGAATTCTTAAGTCGCCAGGCGAATTTGGCTGTTTCTCAATAATTTCCTTTTCTTAAAAAATTCATAACTTTTGTTTCGTGTATCCGATTTAAGTGTTCTTGGTACCGATAGAGAGCTATGAAAATACTCTATCTAATGGAAGTGAAAAATACTAGTTTTGATGCCGATTAAATAAATCGGAAGGAATCGGAATTGGTGTAACTTGGTGAGATGTTGAATTGTGTGGTTTTATTATATATTTGACTTGTGTTTACCTATTCCCTTGTTGTTAAGCATGTTTGAGAGTATATGCATATTAAAATATGAAATAGGTAGAGTGAGGGATATTACCATGAACTATGTTAAAACCTAGTAACGGCTAGGAAATTGTGGAATAACATAACGACGACGCTCGTGCAAGAGAGGCCGAGGCGTGCATCTATTACCGAATGGTATGGTAATAATTTTATTGGTATGTATCATGTTTTATTGTGTTTATTTTGTGAAAAGACAAAGAGGTCTTAAGGCGAATGTGGCCTTGTGATTGTCGAATACAATCGTGTTGTGTGTGATCACGTAATCGTAACCATTTCTTGTGAGTTGCAGTTTCATGAGTCTCGAGCTCCTCTGAAACAAGGCATGGTACTTGGCAGGTTTGATTCCCGTGTGTAGTACGAATGAAGCCTATATGGTAAAGAGACTTGTGACAGTGTACGGGCTGTGTGAAGTGACGAATTAAGGCGATAATGCGTCCCTTAAATTCCGAATCCATTTCGTATGCCAAGTAAATTACAAGGATCCATGACTCGGGTCGACTTCTAGACGTAGAAGAGGACGAGAAAAGGGGATGCCTTGGTACGGTTATCGATTAGTGATGAATGATGAGTTAACAAGACTCACGAACATGGATCCATATAGTGTGTGAGTACTCAAAGTCACTTCCCTTCCCCTTTTGACTTGAGTTAGGTGTGATAGAACCTTGTAAAGTCGAGAGGACCTATAAGATAAGGAACTCACTGAGATTTGATGTATCTCACCCCACGTTGTTGATTATATTACAGGTACTACAGGTTCGGCGAAGGGTAAGGATAAAGTTGTTTGACTTTCCTTACTATCTTGGCTTTTGTGGTGGCAAGGCTTCCGTTGTGGAGTTTTTGAGATTGTTGTCGGTCTAGTTCTTAGTATTTATCTTTGGAACATCTTGTATATATATTATGCCATAGTTTTATGTATTAGGATTTTTTTTGGGCATGTATATGTATAATGTGTTTACTAGGGACTTGTATATTTCAGTACCAAACGTGGTACTCATGTATAATATATGCTTTGATGTATGTATTTATATATGGGCGTTACAGATTTCATGTTTTACGTCACTATAAGTTGTTATGTTTTTGAACGACAGATTTTTGAGAGCCGATCCGACGTATTAGCTTGGGCACAGAATATTGGGAAGCAACATGGTATCATAGTTGTGACAATTCGTTCTGATAGTGCAACTGGCCAACGAGGAAGGAAGGATAAATTGATATTGGGTTGTGAGAGAGGAGGAAATTATAAAAGAAAAAGTCTGAAAGTAGTCATTCATCGGAGAAGGATGGTCTTGCTAGTATGAAAGTGAAATGTCCCTTTCGACTGAGGTCTTCGCCAAGTGGTATTGGTTAGAGGGTGAACGTTATGTATGGGTTTCACAATCATAGAGTATCTCAAGATTTATCACGGCATGACATATTAGGCCATCTAAAACCTCATGAGAGACAATTTGTGAATGACATGACGAAGTATAACATGCCTCCGAGACACATAATTTCGGCCTTGAAAGACCAAGATCCAGAAAACCTCACGAGTGTTGGGCAAGTATATAAAGCTAGATCTGCGTACCATGAAAGCAAGAGAGGTTCATTGACGGAAATGCAAATGTTGTTGAGTCTTATTCATAAAGAAAAGTACACGTGTTAGACAAGAAATAGGGAAGACTCGAATGTTGTTGCTGATATTTTCTGGACACATCCTGATTCAGTGAAGCTGTTGAATATGTTTCACTTGGTGTTAATTTTTGATTGTACATACAAGACCAATAGGTACCGGTTACCGTTGCTTGAGATTGTTGGCGTTACGTCAACAAAGTTGACGTTTTCGGTAGGGTTTGCCTACTTGGAACATGAAAGGGAGGAGAATTTCAAATGGGCAATGGAGAAGCTGAAAGAGTTGTTTTTTTCTGAGAAATTGCTACCAAATGTTGTTGTGACGGACAGAGAACTTGCCTTGATGAATGCACTTGAAGATGTGTTTCCTAATTCAACACATCTGTTATGTGTGTTCCACATTTCCAAAAATGTTAGCATGAAATGTAAGGAATATGTTAAATCAGAAATACATGAACATGTCATGGAGCTGTGGAACAAAATCATGTATGCTAATAGAGAGAGTGAGTATCTCATACACTTGAAGCACTTCGAGACTGTTTGTGTTGATATACCTTTGTTTGTTAACTATGTGAAAGAAACATGGTTGACACCGTATAAAGAAAGGTTTGTTTCTGCATGGACAAACAGAGTTACTCATATGGGAAACACAACAACGAACAGGTATACCGACATCTTATTTGATTTAATTAATTAGCATAATGGATGTCTAATTATGCTATAATTATTGCGGTTTAGGGTAGAGTCTGCGCATTGGAGACTCAAAAATATGTTGTCATATAGTCGAGGAGATTTATGCCGCAGTTGGGATGCTGTTAACACCATACTGAAGTTGCAGTTAGGCTCAATTAGAGTGTCGTTTGAAAAGAGTATCGTGAACATCGAGCATCTGTATAACACTCCATTCTACACCAACTTGCACGGTTTTGTGTCAAGGCAATGTATACAACACATAGGGAGGGAGCTAGAACGGGTCAAATTTGTTGGTATAAACAAAGATATATGTGGTTGCTTCATTAGATCTACACATGGTTTACCTTGTGCATGTCAACTTGCTGGTTTTCAAATACAAGGCCTGTCTATTCCTTTAGAAGAAATTCATGTTTTCTGGAAGAAATTACACATTCAAGAGCATACTGACGGACCAGAGGATAGTGGTTCAAAGATGGATTTAGACGCAGAATGTGAATATTTGAAGACATATTTCAATTCTTTGGATATGGTAGGTCAGAGGGTGTTGAAGAAGAAAATTAGAGAACTGACTTATCCAGCCACATCTTCTATGTGTCCATCGTTGGTGAAGTACAAGCCGAAGAGATGAGTTGAGAAGAGCAAAAAGGGTGAAGAGAGTGATGTACATCATGATCCATCGTAGTGGGAGTATGGTGAGGTCTCGCAGGGGAGGCAGACTACAAAGACATCATGTACAAAACCAACAGGAAGTTAACCTTCTAGTCAACCGTCCACTGTATCTTTTAAGAATAAATACATGTCTCAGTTTCCTCGGTTCATGCATCCATACATTGATGACATAATTGATGTGGGTGACGATGAAAATTGTGGTTTTTGGGCTATTGCAGCATTACTTGGATGGGGTGAAGAGTCTTGGGCGTTGATTCAGAATCAGTTGGATGCTCAAATTTATCAACAACCAATATTGTTTTCCAAGTTGTTTTATGACACCGTTGATGTGGTTCTAAGTTCCTTAAAAGTAACACACTTTGGTGCACAGGGTAGAGAGAAATGGATGTTGATTCCAGATATGGGTTATCCTATTGCGACCCGGTACAGTTTGGTTTTTGTCTCCCTGTCAATGACACTTAACCAAACCTTCTTCCCTCTTACCATAGCTCCATCTATGTTTGCAAGTAGGCATAAAATGATTGTTGTTGGATTTGTCAACAACAATCATTGGGTTCAGTTAAAATTAAAACCTGATAGTCCTTTGCCTCCCGTCACGACCCGGTGGAGAGAGAATTGTACTGAAGAGGCAAGAGCCTGGGAAACAACATATGCAGGACATATTAGGCACTGGGAGGAAGAAATTAGGAAGTCACAGTAGTTTTAAATGTAATCTTGTTGATGTTATGTATTTTTTTCGTAGGATATCATCTTAATTTAATATGTAATCTTGATGATGTTCTTGTTGATCAAGCACTATGGGGAAAAAGAAATGGAAATAACAGGTTTTTCAATATTTTTTCAAGCTCAGGACTGATACCGGAAATTTCAGTTTGCCTGAAATTCCCGGTATACCGGATATTTCATTTCCCCGGTAATTTCACTTTTTCAGTAAAATTTGAAAATCCGGTACATTTATACCGGTAAATTGAAAATGTCCGGTGGAAGCTACCGGTATTTTCAAAATTACCGGTATTACCTGAAAATTCAGGCAAATACATTAAAAATGACTGAAAAATCCGGTACTGGTAAAAAATCCCGGTATGTCGCTGGACATTTCACAAAACCGGGGTTTTTGACATGGGTAAAATGGACTTTTTGCATGTGTTGGGGGGCGGGGGTGTCAGGTTTAATTGGGGGGTGCCAGTTTGTCTTGAGATGTCTTTAGAAGTTAGATTGGTTTAGGCCCCCTATACATGTCAGAGATCTGGGGATCCCCTAGCAACATATGGCGTGCTTAGTGAGAGGTAATCATTACCTACTAGATATATCTTTTGATTTTATAAAAGGAGAATTTCAATTTATTTTCCAAATACTTTCTAACACGCGTTCATATTTTTCTTAGAGTAAGATGTTTATCTTTTCCAAACTCAGTCCTCTTCTCTACTCGCTTACAGGTATGACACCCTCCTCATTCTCTTCCCTTTTTTCTTTTTAATCAATGACAATTATTAGGGAGTTAGATGAATGGTTACATGGTAGGACCTTTAAACCATAGAGAGTACATGAAACTCTTAAACTATTGTCTTAGGAATGCGAGGCGACCACATGGGACGATCGACTACAATTTGATAGCTACGATAGCAATACTTGCTCTAGTAGTGATAATGATGGTAACTTTCTTTCTTCATGCTCTTTCACAAGAAATCCAGAGCACTCGGTGGAGGATAACACATCCAAATACTCGGGTAACGAGTATTTGGATAGCAACGATATCAATACTTGCTCTAGTAGTGATAATGATGTTAACTTTCTTTCTTCATGCTCTTTCACAAGAAATCCAGAGTACTCGATGGAGGATACCACATCCAAATACTCGGGCAACGACGACTTCGAAACCCAATATACTTTTTGAGAAAAGAGTGGTTTCTTTTTGGAAACACATCATCCTCTCTCATACGGGTGACAAGGGTGATGTCATCCTGGAACCATGCTTCGAAGAGGATTATGAGAGTTCTAAGTCCCTTCATCCTATTAGAGCAAGAGGTTCTTGCGACTATAAACGTCGACCATCTCAAATAGCGCCAAACATTTAGAGCCTTTGAAATCATCTACCAGCGGTTGGACTCCAATCTCACCATTAGTGTAACACCCTGAAGTTTTGACTTTTAATTAAAAGAATAAAATCAACATTTAGGATGCTACTCAAACAAATTATGCATACTTTCTAATCAATTTCAAAACTCGCAGCAGAACTCAAATAAATAACAACAACTTTAATTATCTCATCAATGAAAATACTTAGCGAAATTAACACAATCCAATAATTAACTTGAAAAACATAAATGTCTTGTTCCCCGATGTTACAGATCAGAGCATTAAACCAGCTAAATAGTGATAAACGCTAAAATTAACGAAGAAAAGCTCCAAGGCTACCTTCCAACTCAAAACAACACTTACTCCTCCTAAGTATTTGTACAACAATGTACAAAGCAACACAAAACAAACAAGAAAGGGGTGAGAATACGCTTAAATATATTAATAGTGTAAAAGAATGCAAGAGTAGTTTAAAATCACACAATCAACAACACACATTCAATTGACACAACACACAATAATTCAATCCACACAACCTTTATGTATGCAATGTGACTCACAACCCGACTCTATGCATGTGGTACGAATTTGGACATCAGAGGTTTGTTACTGATCTCGTCCACTCAACAACGATTCCTCATTTGAACAGAAAGCCAATTCTGAATCCTGAGTCCCCACTTCTGAACCCCGAATGATCACTGGTCCCCACTTCTAAACCCGTGACTCGCCTATTTCAAAACACCGATATAATATGATGCATGACATATAAGTAATGCAACAACAACGATTATGGTTCCACTTCTAACCATAAACAACATGCAACATAACATTCACAATATTCCCCACTTCTGAATTACACACCTCATCATAACACATACAATTACATTCACAACACATAATTGTATTCGCATCATAACAACTTGTAAACATAATCATATTTCATAACTTATAGTTATGCAAATTAATTCAATTATTATTTCATCGTCATAATAATTTACCTGAATTTATTAGTCGCCTCAAATATCCCAAAACAATAGTCAGTCACCGACTACATGAGAAAACAACATCAAAAACCAGACCAATCACTAAAAAACGATCTCTGGCTGCCATGATGACCAGCTCGTCACTTGGGTGACGGCCATCAGCCAACCCATCACCATCCCCTTCACATCCCGTAACTTTTATGACGATCGGCAGGAAAATTTTTGCCTAGAGACCATGACGGTTTTCCTGTCACCCTACTGTTGAACCCAAATTTTTACCCATAAGATTTCGCTCATTTCATTTGCATATCATTACCACAAACAAGATCACAATCTGTGTTTCCCTTGAGCATTTGTATACTTCTTACTTGCTTCTATTTACTAATCTCTAACCAAAATACCAAAAATATGTTGCAGTTTGCCTGTTCTTCTCTCTGTGCTTCCAGGGTTTGCAGGTTTGTCAAAGACAATGAAGTGTTTTCAGTTTGAATGTGTTTTTTCAGCTTTGATCCAGTTCAGATGGATGTTTGACCTAATCTTGGTCAAATTATCAAGCATTTGTTCCAAGTGCAAGATATTTGTGCCAATGGGCTGCTTCTCAAAGCAGTGACTGTCAAGTTGTTGTGTGGTGATATCTGTCAAGATCATTTGAGTTCACCAGTCCAGATTGGGTTCATCTGTGGATTTATTTTCTCAGAAATTGATGCATTTTGAAGTAATTCAGAATTTATCATCAGAGATTCAGAGGATGGTTGTTGTGCAGTTGTGGTTTGTTCTTTGGTAGCTGTGTTGCATCATAGGCTTGTGGAAAAAAGTTTAAGATTGGTTTTGGGCTAAAATCAAGATTTCATTGTCATAAACCATTCCCGTTCTTATCCATGACCCACTTCATTTTTTTTATTCACTTCCACATCCATCTTCAATAGCCATTATTAACTACCAATTTTTATCCATTATTTTCATAAACCAATTATCCACATTCTTAATCCATTTCATTTTCTACAAAAAAAAAAAACCATTTTCATTTATATCCACATCTTCTACAATCAATTATCCATTTCCATTCACTAAAACCATTTTTTTTCCTCTAAAACCACCTTTTAATACACTTCCCATTTTTTTTCTCAAATCCATATTATAACCAATTTATCCATATTTCATATCCATTTTTCATTTTTTTATAACCATTTTTTATCCATTCTAAACCATTCCAAATATCATTATCCATTAAACAATTATTCATTTTTTTTAAATCCATTCAATATCCATTTTTTTTATATCTATATTTCTTTTCTTTAACCAAATATCCAGTCATTTTAATATATCCATTTTTTTCCTAGAAGAAAAACCACTAAAAATCCATTACACAAAAATGACAAGAAAGTTCAACCAAATCAGCCCATGAGTATTTTTACACGGCCCAGCTACCAAGTTTCCAATTCCCAAGTCCACTTTGTGAAGCCACTTCCCACGTATAATCCATGAAGCCACCAAGTTACTTGAGCTATTTTCACTTGCTACTTCACAACGATCAAGCTTCTTGCCTGCTACCCTCCAAGCTTCACGTGCCAAGCCGTTTCACAACCTTCACCAAGCCGTGCGAGCTGCACACAAAAGCAATCCAAGCCGTATAAATCCTACAAGAGCCAAACGACATGGAAAAGCATAACATCAAACGCAAGTCATGAGCCTCCAAGCCACACGCTGCAAAACCACGTGAGCGAAACGCAAGAAAAAATAAGTGAAACGCACAGCCTTCACAACACAAAACGCAGCAATGAATTGAAACGCGGCTTACATTCCAAACGCGAGAAAATTCACAAAAACGGCAACAAAAAATTTCAGCAATTTCAATTCAAAAACTCACCCAATTCCATCTATAAATAAGGGCCTCTGCTTCACAATTATTCAAGCTTTTCAAGCCAAAATAATGCCGTGAAATTTTCCTTCTAAATACCGTTCCTCCATTGTTGCAATTAGAAGCTTCAAAAATTCAAAAAAATTCCAATCAATTCAATCTTCCATCCATAAATCTTCAACAACAACCACATACTTACAACAACAACACACAAAGAAGAAGAAAAGAAGAACTGAAGCTTCACTTACTTGAATTTTGAAGGTAGTGAACATTTTCCGACGAAGCTTTGATCTCCGTTTGCGTTGCATTTCGTTTACGACGGTTGAAATCGATCATATATCTGAACTCCTTTCACTTTCCCGGTCGCAACGGTACCACATCGGATCTCCGTCGTTCCGATTCGACGGAGCTCAAAATTGCTAGCTCACTCTTCATGAATAGTAGCCGCGCGGTGTTCTTGAGGAAGATGATGGAATTAATTTTCCTGATTCCTCTTTTTCCTTTTTAATATTTTTTGTTTCTTTATTTTTGTTTTTTTTCTTCTTTTCTTTAAAACGGTGGGCCTAGCCCGTTCCATTTCTCATCACCACACCCTCTTTTCTAATTAACCTCCCTTTCTATTTTTTATTTATTTATTTTAATTTCTATTATTTATTTTCATTTCTCTCTAAAATGTTTTTTTTTTATAAAATTTCTCTTGTTTTAGATTTTGATTTACTACTTGAATTTTGTTTTTTTGAAAACATTTCTAAAAAAAGTTATAAAAGAAATATATTATGAGTTTTCATTTTAATCTTGATTTTATTTTTGAATTCTATTTTGGATTCTAATTGTTGGTTGTTGATGGATCATAACTTGTTAGATTCATTCTTTCTCTTCATCTTATTTCTTTTTCTTTTTGATCAATGAAAGTCTAACTGATCTTGGAATTCCTTTGTTGAATTTCGATCAAGACTAGATCGTTTCCATTTTTCTTTTCGTGCGGTATTGCTTTCGGATGACGATTTATATATCGTTCATCTAACATGCATTAGCACAAAGATCTATTGACCGGCCTCATTGTAGGGTAATTATTCCGTAAATTTCTCGGCGATTGCTTAACATAGCGCAATATTTGTCCCGCCTCGAAAAACTATTAAAAATGGTTGATTATTTGTCTTTTGGTTCAAAACTTATGAAACTTGTTGTTAGGAGGCTTTGGTCTTATCAATCCTCTAATGAGTTCTCATTAACCTTGGTCTAAGTGAAATTATTCAATTATTATTGATCACTAACTCTAACAACTAATCACTAACTTCACTAACAATACCATTGTACTAATCCTTTACAATTCCTTCTCGCTCCTTATCTCTTTTATTTTTATGCTTCACTATTATCATTTCATATCATGTTTATGCTTCCGCAATTTTTCCTTTGTCCGTTGGACATATGTTTATGCTTCCGCAATTTTTCCTTTGTCCGTTGGACACATGTTTATGCTTCCGCCTTTTTCTCTTTGTCCACTTGGACCAAAAACATTAATAAAGGCCAAAACCTCTAAAAAACTTGTGCTTCTAATCTTGGACCATGGTTACTATCCTTTGCAATGGACATGGAATTTTGCACCTAGACCTTGGACTTCAATGCTATTCTTGAATCCTTGGACTTAGAACTTGGACATCCAATGCAATTCGTGGAACCTTGGACTTAGACTTAGGACCTTTCTCCCTTTGCTTTGGAATTATGGTTCGAAGACTATGTAGCTTACTTGTGTGGTTAGGCTATTATTCTTCTTAGCTTTTACTTTACGCTTTAGGATAGTCACTTCTTCTCCTCCCCATTCTTCAATTTTTAAAACTCTATCTCTTTTTGAAAACCTTCTTGATTTCAAACTTTCACTTCTTTCATAATCAAACCTTGACTTTGTCAAGTGATTTTACTATTTTCTTTTCATTTCTTAACAAATGCTAAACTACATAAGCATGTTGACACCTTTTTCAAAAAGACTTTAAAAAACATCAAACTCATCACTCTCTTTTTGTGCCCTCGTGCACTTTTTCCTTAAACTTTTTCATAAGTTTAGACTTGATTCATTTCTTTAAGCGGAATTATTCGCTTGGAAATGACGACTTGTCTTTACATTTAAAATCAACCAAAACAAACAAATTTCATTCTTTGTACCACGAACTACGAGGTTTTGATCCTACATTGCACATCGTGGGTATGTAGGCATGAGGCGACAAGTCTCTCCAAACACAAAAAATCATTAAAAACAATTTCTCTTCTCATCTCCTCAATCAGTTTTCAATCAAACCATTTTCAGACCAAAAAGCGGTAGATATTTCAAAGGGCTCCTGTAGAGTACTATAGACGTTTTAGGTGCTAACATCTTCCCATTGCGTAACCAACCCCCCTTATCCAGTCTCTCTTCACTTGTTCTTGTTGTAGAGCTTGTGTAGGTTTTGTTCGCTCTTTTTCCTTTCCTTTTTGGATAAAATAAAAGTGCGGTGGCGACTCTTGCTTTTTGAGTTAAGTTAATCAATAGCTTACACTCACGATTTTGCCACTACAGAAAGCCACCCAGGAGATCTTTTAACCAATAGAGGTAAAAGTGGCGTTAATGAGAACATCATTATCTATCCTCGTCCCACAAAGACCAAGAACTCAAAGGGGTTTAAAAGGAGTTCGTCTTTGACTCTTCTTAAGAAGGAGAAAAATGTCTCACCCATGGTCAACTTGGAAGAGGAAAAGGAGGGCGAGGATCATACTAGATTTCCTATTTGGGCAAAGGCGCCTAAGAACCTACTACTATCATTATGGAGCAAGCAGTTTGAAACAGAGAAATATACAAGCACTTGACACCCCTTTAGTGAATATTTTCCCAATGACTGCAATTTCGTTAGTTGGATGAAAACTAAGTCTATCGAAGTGCCTCACGATGGAAAGAGTGTAATTCGAGGCTCATGCCCAGGAAGATAAGTCAAATAATGGTTTACATGTTGATTTGAACACTGCAGAAGGGACATTGACTCAAGAGAAAGTGTTAGTGAAAATTTTGACTAAAGAGTGCGATGAGCTAAAGCGTTTTGAGGCGAAGCTCAAAGAGGCTTTGAAAAATATGGAGGAAGATGCTAAAAGGACCGCCTTAGAGGAGAGAAAGCTGAAGGAGCCTTTTGAGGTGACCCTCCTCTTGAAGAAGAATCTGAATGATAACTTGTACACCTGCAAGGGTGAGCTGGTAAATAATTCTGACTAGTATTTTGAGTGGGCCAAAGAACATGTATGTTTATTCTACGTTGACTTAGATTTGAGCCAGTTGGATTTGTTGAAGGTGGTCTAGGATGGCCAACTTGTGGTCGAAGAGTGTCCCCACAATTGGTTGCTTCTTCTCTTAAGAGGGGCGTTCCCATTGAAGAGGAAGACACACACGTCTGGCAGAATGAGACCCCCACTGAAGAGATTGTCTATGAGGAGGGTGTTAAGGAGGAAAAGCTATCTCAAGATGATGGCCAATGATTCCTTGTTACTTTGGCTTATTAGGTCCCTCATTTGTTTTTGTTATTGTTCCCTTAGTTTCCTTTTCATGTAATGATGCCCTTCGGGGCCTTTAGTAATTTTTCCCTTTAAGACCTTTTTGTAATCCCGCCCTATGAGGCATTATTAATGAAATATTAATGCCACCTTGTGAACTACTTCCTTAGATTTGTTTATTTTCTTGAGTATTATATTGACAATAAACGTGTTTACAGACACGAATTACCAGTCGCTACATATTTAGTCTCAACAGTTGAAAGAGCAACACTATACTGCTTTTTACTGTGCCAAGAAACTAAACAATTTAAAAAAAAAGGACAAGTACCACTAGTGCTTTTCCTATCCAACTTACAACTAGCAAAATCAGAATCAGAAAAACCTAAAACGATATACTCTCTACCTTTGGGAAACCAAAGACCATGATGCAAGGTTCTGTTAAGATACCTGAAAATGATTTTTACGATCTTAAATTGGGATTCCTTAGGCGATGCCTGAAATCTAGCACACATACACACACTAAACATAATATTTAGTCTAGCACACATACACACTCATATAACACATTTGAAACCATGGTAGTTGAGATGCTTTTCAAGCCCTGCATATCAAATTTCTTTAGAAGCTCCAAGCAATACTTTGTTTGGCTAATGAATGTGCCAGCTTCAATTTGCTTTATAGAACTCCTAAGAATTAGGCAAGCTCTCCCATAAGAAACATTTCGAACCCCCATACATCAAATCGCAAAACAATTATAAAGGGATTCATCAGTTGAACCAAATACAATATCATCAACGTAAATTTTAACTAAAAAAATATGCTTTTTCGTACATCTAATAAACAAAGTAGTATCTACTTTACTATGATTAAATCCTTATTTTATAAAAGATCCATTAAGGAGCTTATACCAAGCTCTAGGAGCATGTTTGAGACCATAAAGGGCTATATTAAGTTTAAAAATATAATCAAGGTTTCATGGTCCTCAAAACTAGGAGGTTGAGAGACATGGACTTCTTCGTTTATAAAGCCATTAAGAAAAGATGATTTAAGACCCATCCTATACAAATTAAAATCCTGGAAGCAGGAAAATGCCAAAAGGAGTTTTATTTCTTCAAGACGAGCTACAAGAGCATAAGTCTCCTCGTAGTAAATTCCTTCAAATTGACTATACCCTTTTTTCGCTAGCCTAAATTTATTTATAGTAATTCTGCCATTTTTATCCAATTTGTTCCTAAGCACCCACCTGGTGCTAATGAAAGTTTTATATTTAGGACTTGGAACAAAGTCCCAAACGTAATTTCATTTAAGTTAAATGAGGTCTTCTTGCATAGTAAGTAGCTAGGGGTGTTCGCGGGCCGGGTTGGTTCGGTTTTGAAAGAATCCGATACTCGAACCAATAAAAAATAAATGGACTGGTTTGGATTGGATTTCTATATTTTTGCAATAAAACCCAAACCAAACCGATCCGAAAAACAATGGATTGGTTTGGATTGGATTGATCGGATAAATTAAACATAAATATACTTTTTTTTTTTAAAATTATTTGTTTACACACTATAAAAAATAAATATTGAATATATAACACACATATTTTTAAATAAGTTATGACCACCTTAGTCATACAGTTGTCGTATTTCACTTAAATATTCAATAACTTCAAACAATTTTATTGCATACTCATACTCCATTCCATAGTATAAAGTTAAAGGTTTGCAGTTTGCAGATACTTGTGATTTGAGGTTTTGTGATTTGGGAAGAAGGTTGTGGTTTGTGGATACTTGTAGTTTGCAATTCGTGAGTTTGATTTATAATGGTTGTAATTTTTGGTTTCTCTATATTTCATCATTGATTGATATGCTTGTGATAATTTGAAAGATGTCGTTCCGTTTTTCATTGGAAATGTCCAGAGACTATACCTTTTTGTTTCTTTCATTATGGTTTGTACTTGATAACTGTTATAACAATTTTTCTCTTCATTTAATAAATAAGTAATTGTTGCACCCCAAAAATTTGCTCTCCTTACTTTAGTACTAACTGGCTTATGTTTCATTGCATTTTTGCATTATCATGTGTGGATATCATTGGTTCTTAAGCATGGGGTCAAGGTGCCTGAGGCAAGTTCAAGAGGAGAAGATGTCTTCAAAGGGTCAAGCAAGAGAATTCAAGTGGATTACTCTCTCCTAACCAGTGCAGAAATTAGGGTTTTGAGATTCTTGGGTTTATGGCTCTAATGGGCAAGCTCCTGGGGTTTTTGTCATCATCAAATGGCATATCTTATCTTTGTTGGAGAGGATACACATCATATTCAGAGGAATTTGGATTTAGAGACTGTGCTATTTCCTCCTAGACTGAGGGTACCAAAACTAGGGTTTGCTATAAAGTCGGTTTATTTCTGATTTCTTGGGCAAGACTTGATTCCATGGTATTCCTTGGGTCCCTAAGTATCTAGGAATGGAAGATTGTCCATCAGTTTGGTTCATGAGAAGTTCAATTGGCCAATGGATTGGGAATCAGGTGAATTGGGTAAAAGTCAACAGTGAGAGGGGAAGTCAACTGTGGAATTTTGAGGTTCCCTCCAAGGTTTTCAAGGTCTCACATCCTCATATGGTCTTCAAGAGTCAAGTTTCATGCCATTTATCAAGAATCAAGGGTTGGTGCAAAAGTTACTAAAAATGGAAATGACCTATAATTTGAAAGTTTCCTTTTTGGGCAAGTTCCTACACTACATCCAACTTGACTTTTCATCATCAAAGAAGCTTCAAATGAATTTTTCTCCAACATGAAAGTTGAAGATATTTTTCTCCTCTTTCCAACAAGTACTAGTGGGTCTCCATATCATTTGTGAAACTCAAATTATGGCCAAAAGAAGGAAAAGTGGTTTTTAGGGTTCCATTTTCACAACTTTTGCATTTTGGGACATATGGACCTATAATTAATTCCATTGCTTCAAGGCACATTCCAACATCAAAGTACAATCCCCAAGGAGCATTGTTGGCCTTTAAATCAAGAAATTCCATGGTTTATTCCTCACTTATTCTCCATTATTCAAATTTCTAAAACCACCCAAAACTCTTTAAGTAAGGAAGTGACAAGGCCCAAATCATTATCAGTGAAAAACCCTAATGTATTTAACCTCACTCATGCTAGGGTTGAAAAAAAGAACACGTGCTTTGTAGGAGAATTCAAGTGTGAGCCCTAAAAATTCATCTCTTCGAATCTCACGATGTATAAGGAGTTTTCACAAAATTCTTTCACCATCAGAACCCTTGGGATCCCTAGAACACAAATCAACCATCACTTGAAGCTAAGAGCAAGGATAAGGGCTGTGCCATCTCAGGTTAGTCATTCTTTTGATGATCATAGAACTCTTCTTTTTGACATGTATATTGATTTGTGGTGTGTACTGATCATCCTGATATAATTTGTTTTGATTTTGGACGTGTATTGTGTGCGTATGGTGAGTTTAAAGTTTTGAACCCTAACATTAATTCCTTCGTTTTTCATTATATACTGGTTATTTGTGAATTTTGATTGCATATTTGAGACCCTCGTGGAATTCTGGTCAAGGTAGTATATTGGCTTGCGTTTTCTGGGTGCTTTTTGAATTGCAAGTGACCGTGGGTGGCGGCCGGAGCTAGGGCTCCTGCGTCTGGTGTGTTTCCGGCCGGTGATGGGTTTATACGAAGAAGATGAAATCAAGACCATCCATTGGCTTGATCCAACGACTATCACGTTGCCACGTTTTTGTTTTTTGTTTTTTATTCTATTAGTTGTGTGTGTGACATAACATGGTAATTATAATGCACCCTCAAATCCAAGCCACGCATCATGTTGATTTTTGTTTTTGGTTGACTAACCCTGGTCGTCTGATCCATCATGTGGCCATTATTGTGCCAACAAATTAATGAAGCCATGTGCCAGGCACGTGGGAGAGTATAGTATGCTGACCAATTCTGTGCGTGCGTGCGTATCATTACTATGGTGTGTTGTGAATCTAGGCCCCTCATCATGATTATTTTTTATTTTGTTTGACCATTTATGAACGCAGGATCAATCTGGTGGTAAGCACACAATCAACATGGTTGACTGAGGTTCACACGTGGACCCTTTTTCTATTTTATTTTATTTTTCCTTTTTTTCTGATGGATTTGTGGTTGGGCCTCGCTAATGGCACCCCCCTCTGAGCCCATTGGTTTATTCTAAAGGTGCAATTGTTGCTGATCACACCCCCACCTGTTTTCAATTTATTTTTATCTTTATTTAATCATCACATTTCATTTTCATTTTTTAAAAATATATAATTGCATTAAAAAATTCCCAAAAAAATCATGCATCATATTTATATTTTTATAAAATTTTCAAAAATTTTATTTTATTATTTTATTTTATTTTTAGCATCTGAAATAAATATTTGTATATTTCTTTTTGAATTATTCATATCATGCATACCTAAACTTGTTTATTTTATTTCTCTGCATCCATAAAACATTTTCAATCCATTCTTTTTGTATTTGGTAGATAACATTCTGAAATGCATTAAAATATTTTTCTCTCATTTTTAAAATCATTTAATATTGCATTTTAGTCCTCCTTTTTTGCACATTGAACCATACTTCTCATCTGGGTTTGCACATTTGTTTGAGGGACTTATATTTTGAATTTTTGTAGGGGTTTTTGATATGATGTTTGTCTCTGGCTGAGCAATGTTGATATTTAATTTGGAAATTTTAGAAGTTGTTTCCCTAATTATGTGATTGCTCCTTGTTTGAGGCTTTCTTGTATGCTCATTTTGACCATGTCTGGTTACCTTGTTTGAAAAGGCACTTGTGCCATTGTTTTGGGATTGTGTCTTTGACTTCCTAATTCATGCTTGGATGGTTATAGGTCATTTAATCACTATTATATGTAATTGTTTGGTTTTCATTTGCCTTAATATTACTTGTGTATGTTTTGTGCTAACATCTTGTGCAGGGGCTGAGGTAAGTTCTTTAAGGGTGTGGATAATCATCCATATTCACCCTTACTCTTTCATTCTCTCATGTTCTCCTTTCTTTAGGCTTAGGTTGTCGTCAAACCTCACTAACCGTAGGTCACCCATGCATGACAACATTAGGACTCCTAGTTTCCCTTTAGAGTTTCCTTTGTGTCTTCTCTCTTCTCATCTCACAACTTCTTGAAAACACTTAATAAGGATAAATTGTATTGCGCACGAGCCTTAAGCGTGGGGAATGAGAAATGAGGGGCTTCCTCTCATCTTTCTAGAGTGCTTAGTGAGCGTCCTGTCTTGGGACGAAGCGTTAAGTATTCGCCCCTGTGCCCTAGACTTTAGTGCAATGCAACTTATGAACTAACTTAAGTCACTTCTGTCCTAAAAAATACAAACAAACTTCAAACCTTTTTGTCCTTCGGGATTGTCAAACTAAAGGCTATTTTCAAAAAGGGCACGTTACTTCCGTCTGAGTCGCAAACAGGCATCGACCCTAAATGCCAGACGCGAACTTAGCGTCGCTAATAAAAAACACAAAAAGAACTTGGTCCGAACTACGTTGACTCTGAATTTCCCATTGCACAAGGGGAGTACGTAGGCCTAGGACGTCGACGTCCTACCGAGTCTGTCTTTGTCTTCCCTTTTCTCGTCTTAGTACAGCCATAGATGATAGGATAACTCACCCTTAGAATAGACAACAAGCGTGGATCCCATCGAGTACGATGGACGCGTGGGGTGCTAGCACCTTCCCCTCGCGTAACCGACTCCCGAACCCAGGTTATGGTTGCGATGACCATTCCTTACCCCCTTCCTCAGGTTTATGCGGTGTTCCCTTTCCCTCTCTTGGGATAAATTTACACGGCTGACGACTCTGTTTTTCGGGCCACTCTCGCGTTTGTACCTGGATGAAAATCCTGGGAGCGACAGTAATAACTTAATTAAAATTAATAATTTATTACATAAATTAATTATGTTGATTATTATTGGTTTGGTTCGGGTTTACGGGTAGCAAATTAGAAATCCGTTGCCCAAACCAATTAACATCGGTTTTAATTGGTTTGGTTCGGTTTTTGCCCGAACTGAAAAAATGCCCAATCCAAACACATTGGTTTGGTTTGGATTCCGGTTTGGTTCGGATTTGCCTGAACCAATCAACACCCCTATAAGTAGCCATCCCCCTTCAAGTAAGGCATCACATATAATTTTAGGTTCAATTTGAGAGATGAAAGAAGAATACTTACATAAATTGTTAACTTGATATCTTGTACTTACACCTATCGTAATATCTCCATGTATCTGATCCCACATATGATCTTATCTAACAATCCAATCTAGAGGAAACTGAGGTGAGATATCTTGTTTATCTTCTTTTTGTTCACTTCCCTCTTTGTTGTAAATAATGTCCTCTTCTATTGATGGAGGAGGATCCTCTTTTGGAGTGTCATCATTGACCAAGTTTTTCTTTATAACACATGAAACATAAGGAAAACTACCTTTCCCCGTCTTTTGAGACGAAGACTCATCCAAATCTATATGAACAAAGTCTTCAACAAATGAAGTTCTGTGATTGTAAACTAAATATGTTTTACTCGAAGACGAGTACCCTAGAAATATACCTTCATTAGACGTTGCATCAAATTTACCAAGATTGTTATTTCCATTATTAAATATAAAACATTTGTAGCCGAAAATGTAAAAATAAGAAATATAAGGTTTCCTGCCATTTAGTAACTCACTGGGTGTCTTCTCTAGGATGGGTCGAATGACTACCCAATTTAAGACATGGCATGTGATATTAATCACATCCTCCCAAAAGTACTAAGGCAAACTCATTTCGCTTATCATTGTCCAAGCCAATTTTTCTAAAACATAATTTTTGCGCTCAACAACACCATTTTCTTGTGGAATTCTTAGACATGGGAAGTTATAAGAAATATATTTTTTGCTACAAAAGTTTTCAAATCGATGGTTTACAAACTCACCACCAAGATCACTACGGCATGTAAAATTTTTTAGATTGTAAAGATTTTGGACAAGCTTAGCAAACTTAATAAAAGCTGTAAAGGTTTCTTTTTTATGGGATACGAATAGCGCCAAAGTAAATCTAAAATAGTCGTCCATAATTACAAACCCATAATAGTTACCGCTTAAACTTCTTGGCCTCAAAGGGCCAAACAAGTCTAGATGGAGAAGTTCGATAGGTTCTGAAGTTGAAACAATCTTTTTCGATTTAAAAGACACTCTAGTTTGCTTTCCCATTTGGTAAACAACATAAAATCTATATTTAAAATACTTTATTTTTAGTTGACTAACAAATAAATTTTTGGATTTTATCTTATTTATTAATTAAAAATGTAAATGTCATAAACCTCTATGCCATAAGCAAGAATCTTCATTCTTAGTGACTTAGCATTTATCACCATACATTGACCTATCATCCAAGTCAAGAAAATAGATATTATCAACCTTAGACACATTAAACACAAGACTTTTACTTGTTGTATGCTCAATTACACAACTCAAGTTATTGAAAATAATATAATACCATTTGTCACATATTTGACTAACGCTAAGTAAATTGTGTTTAAGCCCTTTAACCAATAAAATACCTTCTATGGTAATTGCGAAGGGATTTCCCACAACACATTCTCCTAGTATTTTAACTTTTTAGCTGTCTGCATAAGTGACATGAATAATTTCTTTGTGATTGAACTTGATAAACATCTAAGTGTCTCCCGTCATGTGTTTCGAACATTCGTGATCTAGAAACCAGAACTGTTTTGCGGAGGAAAGACTTCCTATAGAAAATCAAACAGGCAATTTAGGTACCAACTAGTGGTTCCTGAAGGGTTAGTTAAATAACACTTAGGTATCCAATATATGGTATCATTAGGAGCTTTTACATTCCTAATATGGCAAAAGGCCTAATGTGGCCTTTATCACAATAATAATGACATGTTACTTTAGATGAAATACTTTTTCCATTTGTTCTAGCAAAGTGAATGTTTTTCTTAAAACTAATCTCTCTTTCATTGAAAGAAATAGAAACATTAGTAGATAGATAAATAGCTTATTCTAATTATCCTTTAAGTTTTCATCATCAGTTTTCAAATTGTTCAAGTATCACAATCTATTTTTACCAGCTTTTTCAGCTAAAGTATCACAAACATTAAACTGCTCACTAACAAGATATTCATGCTCTTCCTTTAAGGAATCTAAAGCACTATTAAGATCATTAATATCCTTTCAAGTATTGAAATAAGTTTTCTTTGGAGAGAAATTTTCTTAAAAGAAATTAATGCATCTGCATGCATTTCACTAAACACTTTTAACAATTATTTGTAAGAAGGTTTAAATTCAAGATCAAAACTATATACTTTTGAGTCTTCACTTTTCTTGTGGGCCATCAAGCACAAATTTTCACATTCATCATCTGAATTAGAACTAGAAGATGAAAATAATCTCTCATCTTCTTATTCCCAAGCGATATAGGCCATATGACCTTTGGCATGTCCGCCCTTCGTCTTGTAGGAGTCTTTATCCTTCTTCTTATTACGCATGTTGAGACTCAAACACATTATTTGATAAATACCCGACTTTTCACATTCAAAGGACGTGACATCTCCCTCCTTTATGTTATGTTCCTTCTTGTGCAGATGTGACTTCTTGAACTTGATCAAAATTTTGTCAGAATGTTTGAGCTTATATTTCTTCATATATTGGTTGTAGTGCTTGATGAATAAACCCATCTTATCTTCTTTAGGAAAAGTCTTCGTCAAAACTATCACTTCCTTACTTTCTTTGTCTTTGATGATGAAGCTTTCAAGGAAATATCCCGATTCTCTTCTTTGACATTCTCTTTATTTTTCAAGCTTACTTCACCTACAGCGAGCCATTTCGATTCATTCTCATATTTGCTCAGCTTTCCAAATAGTTTTGTGATATCCAAATTATTAAGATCATTTTTCTCTTTGGTGGCCGTAACCTTTAGTTTCCATTCTTTGCACATAGGCCTTAAAATATTATTAGCACAATCTTTGTTAGAAAAGGACTTTCCCAAATTCTCTAACTACTGGATAAAATGGAGAAAACAAGTCTACATGGATTCCATGATTTCACCAGGTTCCCTATGGAAAAGTTCATACTCCTTTGTCAATGTATTGATACTAGAATCCTTAATGTCTTCAGTTCCCTCGTAAAGGACTTGAAGAGAATTCCATATTGTTTGTGCACTCTTATAATGTGACATAGAGTAATATCCTTTGACGCTTAACGCAGAGATATGTATATTTCTTGCTTTCAAATCATATGATGCTTTTTTTGTTTCAGCATCTTACCAATCTTTTGAGAGTTTGACATAATTATCTACTTCATTTTTGGGAATAAAAGGTCCTTCAGTAATTGCTATCCATATATGTTTGTCTATATACACTAAGTGTATGTACATATTTTCCTTCCAATAAGCATAATTTTTTCCTATGAAAATTGGTACTTTACTATACACTCCCTTTGGATCGTCATCACCCATATTCTCAAACTTTTGAGTCACTCAGATCTGTTCAAAAGACCAACTATGAGGCCAATTGTTGGACGATAATTTGGAGAATACATCAGTCTAGAAGGGGGGGGGGGGGGGGGGGTTTGAATATACATCCTAAGTGAAAGCTTAGTTGAAAAATTGTTTTGAAAATATTTTATCAATGTTTAGAAAACGAAAATAGTTTGTGTAGTGGAAGAAAAATACATATAAATAGGCTATGCTTATCAAATGATATATATACACGAGACACCACAATCAATACACAATACAACAAAGATCAAATACACAATCTAACCAAAGAGTAAACAATTCATTATATTGACTTAATGCTGAATTTACACAAGACATGTAAATAATACAAAATCAATACAGATGAATTCTATGATCACAATTTTTTAGTTTAATGACCAACAAGAAAAATTTAATGTGTCGATTATAACAAAACCCACACTTAACAAATAAATCGGTACCAAGGCAAAACCTAACAACATACGATTTTGTGAAAGCAATAAATCAATGTAACATGCAATTTCTAAGAAATTAAAATAGATAGAGAGATAGAAAAGTGTACGCTGAATTTATAGTGGTTTGGATATCGTCCTTGCTAATCCCACTCCACTCTCCAATGATTTTCCATTGAAAATTTTGGTCTTCCACTATAGTTTGTGGCAAATTTACATGAGTTTTAGTACATTCACAATATCCAAATAAAGCTAAAAATATAAAAATCTTCTACCTGAATCTCTTGACTTGTACACAGTACCGAATTCTTGCAAAATCTTTACGGAAAGCTGCCTTGAATCTCCTAGCCCTAACAATCCTGCTCAAAGTCTCTGTTCTGCAATGATATTTCCTCGATCCTACAAATATCTGGTGCTTTGGTTTATCTGAATATTGAGAAAAACTTCCACCTTATCTATAGGTTTCCACACAACACTACCAAAGTGAACACAAAGAGTGGACCTCTTTTTTTTCTTCTACTAGACTTGTCAAAACCAACCATAACACTACGCACCTTGCAAAATTCTGAAATTTCAAGAAAGTCTTCAAAGAAACATTAATACAATAACATAATATTCTCAACAATCACAAATTTCCAAAGATGAGATTTAGATCCACACGAAAATAGAATTAGAATGCGATAGAAGATGAAAGAAATAGTTTGCAAGCACTAAAGAAAGATTCAAAACCTTTTTTGAAAATGAGAAAACAAGTGAGTTGCGAGTTTTAAAAAAATAGTGGAAGTGTATGTTTTCCAACATTATGAAAGGTTTTGAGAGAAATGCTATTTATATGTGTTGGAGATTTAACACAAAAATGAGTTAAAAATAGTGTATGGTTCAAGTCATAAGCAAGAAGTATGATTTGAGTCAGAAGACCATGTGATTTGAATCAAGAATAAAAAATTAAATGCAATCCATTCATGTGTTCGAGTTACAAAAGCTGTGATTCGAGTCACATGATTCGAATCATAAAAAGTGGCAATTTGAATCAAAGTAAATCAGGAAGTTTTTTTTAGCTTATGTGATTTAAATCAAGCATTCTTATGATTCGAATTAGAGTTATGTGATTCAAATCATGCAATCTATGATTTGAATCATGAAAACTGTAAAATGATTCATGAGCTCCCTATGAGTCTGATTCCAGTCGGACAAATAGCGTGATTCGAATCACACTAGCAGAATCTCAATTTTACAAAATTTAAAAATGACTTTTGAGATTCTACTATAGTCATGACTTGAACCATTCTCAAACATAGTTCTTGATCCAAAACCTCAATAAATTGACTTAAATCATATTGATTAAGCTATAACCAAACACTTTTATTTATGCATACTGAAATAGATTTAAATATCAACCCAAAATTGCGTAATCAGTGAGGAGACCCAATAGCTAAATAAACAAAACCAAAAACTTAATAGACAAGCAATAAAAAACCTTAATCCATGAGGCAGAGACACACAACATCAATTAAGTTTTTCCTTAATATTTTAAACCATTATGGTGACTGATGATTCGATATCATATAGGGTATTCTATATCATTTTAATTATATTTTTTAGACTTTATTATATATTTCCATTACTTTTGAGGTTAATAATGCTCGCAAAAAGATAATGTAAATTAATTATTAAGTGATTTTCTTATTGATTTAGTCACTCTATATAATATTTGTTGTGAGTTTACAAATTTGACGAATGATGTAATAATTCAAAGAGGTCAAGACCAAAACCAATTGAGGCAGGGAGGTAAAGCCTAATAAAAATGGAGAAATTTTGACCCCAAAACTAGCAAAAAATAGAAAGCCCATAATAAAGTAATTCACATTGCAGGAGGGGCCGCGCCAGTTAGTAGACACATTTTAATAGGGAATAGTATTAACTGTTAGAACAAGATTCAGTTCTGCAAGATATCTCTAAATTTTGATAATAACAAAGTTGTATTTGTGTGAGAACAATTTTGGTACTCTAACGTTTGTTTTCTAAAGTATTGACAAACAAATTCTGACTCTGATCAAAATAGCTCTGACTCTGATAGAGATCATGTGAAACGTCACTCTTAATTAATCAAAAGTCGCTTCTGCATCAAAGAAGCAAGATTGCTTCTGATCTACTCTACTTCATAAAGATTCTAAGAAGATAATATGTTGCTGCTGCAATGTTCTCTTGGATTCTGGCTCTGAATATAACTCTGATATTTATCTTCTGAATACTAAGTGCTAAAGACTCTGAAGATATGGTTCTGATGAACAACGTTCTAAAGACTCTGAAGACTTAAGTTTCTGAAGACCAAGTCCTAAAGACTCTGAAGACATGGTTCTGCTGAACAACGTTCTGAAGACTCTGAAGACATAAGTTTTTAATAACCGAGGGTTCCGAAGAAGGAGTGCTGAAGACTCTGAAGACTCAAGACTCTTAAGACCCAGTGATCAATTCTTCTGATCATGCTTCAACCATATCAATTCAGAAGCCTCTGATGAATAAAAGAAGATGGAACGTTTGCAAGGGAAAATAGTACATAGTACTTATCAAACACGTTCTTCTCCACTACCCTGAATTGGTGGTACAAAGGACAACTTCAGTGTACGATTTTCATCCCAACATAACGACATTATTTCAAGTCGCTAGCAATTTTACTGATATTCCTGATTTGCTCTTCAACGGATCTTTTTCTGGCTATATAAAGACTTGATCACTCAAAGAATCGTGAGACATGAAGTGTGAAAAAGATATATACTGAGACACTGATTCATACGAGAAACAAACACAGAAATACAAATAGAGAAATCCATGAGTGAACAATAAAGCACTACAATACAAAGAAGAAATTTTGTTCATACTGTATAGATTTTCTCTAAGATAGTTTGAGCTAGAAATTATGTTTATATCAGCTTGTGTAGAAGCATTTCATTGTAAACATCATATTTGATCAAATAGTTGTTTGTATTCCTTAAGGGACTAGGTGGGTCTGAATCCTTAAGAAGATACGGTTAGTCTGTGTATGTTAGTCACCAGCAGTTGCTAGTGCAGTTGTAATCAGTTTGGTTATAGTGGATTAAGTCCTTGTGTATAAGGCGAAATCACTTTGACGGGTGAACTGGATTAACTTGATAGTTTTCAAGTGAACCAAGATATATTGTGTGTCTTTCTTTATTGCTAGTTTATTTGTGATCTTTGTTTGAGTTTCACAAAAAGCTTTCGTTTTGAAAACCCAATTCAAACCCCCCTTTCTTGTGTTTTTCTCACACCTTCATTAACATCAATTGACATGGTCAAAATAAAAAATACAAGTGGAAGGCCGAAGTTAGCTGCATCTATGACAATTGTTTATTAATTTTACAACTCTCCCTTTCATCTATTAATCTATTCTCAAATTTTTAAATTTTTTGTTCAAATTATAACAATATGCTAAAACCAATTAGTAAAAATTAATTTGAAGTTTTCAAGATCGATTCTTAAGAATCTATTTAATATTTTTATTAATAAAATAGGGAACAAAGTCAGTAAATTACATACTAGGAATAAAAATAAAAATAAGAAAAATTTGAAATTTTTTGTCGAGTTATCCTTTTTTTTCTCCTTTGTAAAGAGGCAGAGGAAACTTTAGATGACATTTCATGAATTGCTTGTGTTCTGGGCCAGTCATACACCCAAGGATGAAGAGGCCTAATCACAAAAAACACCCATTTTGGAGGCGCATCCACTAAGATACTAAAGATCTAATGCACCTGCAATCAGGAAACCAATACTTATTCTTCGCCTTCAGATGATAGTACACTGTTAGATATAATCAAATAGTTCCCCACGTCTCACGTTGAGAAGTATGAGGTTGTTTTAATCGCCTTTATAATATAAGGTACATTGCTCAAGGTTTTCAAATATGTTTTCATCATAATCTAGTCCATAACTTTTCTCACACCTCACTGACTTGTGTGCTAGAGTGCTAACCTTGCAAATCCTCCCCATTCTTCATACTGAAGAGCAATCGCTACCGCATTAGTTGACTTCACATCCTCATATTCATCATTTCTAATTCCTGATTGAAACAACTTGTATTCTAAACATATTTGATTATTCTCTTCTTTAAGATTTTGAATTTTAAGAACACTCCAATGTATTTCATTGATTGATCAGGAAAATATGCAGGCATAATGTTTGATAAAATGACCAATTGCTATAATAGCTAACTTGATTATTAGTGATGTAAGCGATAGAAAATAAACTTAAATGCTTAAGCTGTTGCGGAGCCAACTATTTTGATTTCCTACTGTAAGAATAGAGTGCACCTAAGAGGGGTGAATTAGGTACTTTGAAATTTTATGGTTTTTAGAGGAGTGTATCTTTATTTTATTGGTTTGATATTAGGTTATGAAAGCAATAAAGTGTGGAAAAATAAAGAACACATGAGGCTTATACTAGTTCTCTTGACAATCCGAGAGTACAACTAGTCCCCTTACCACTGTAAGATATTTTACTATTATTAGAACTTTGTACAAGTCTATACCTAGCTTCGATACACAAGCTTCTAACTAAATCAACAAGGCAAACCACCTTGTGATTTTACAACAAAGAAAAAGAAAACAAACCTCTCTTTTGCCAATTCTCTTGTTTCCAACAATCCTGGACAAAAGGTACTGATACAAATATATGAGTTTTGGATAATAATAAGTTTGAGGCAGCAGGATATAATAAATCCTAATAGAAGGATTTCTTCCCTTTCAAGAATTATGGTATATCACAATATATATATTTAAGTGCTCAAGAACTTTCACGTTATTTGATTTATGAAAATAATGCACAAGTTCTTGATGATTGAAAATTACTGATGCAGTGAGATATAGTGAAATACTTAGGAAGAAGTTTTGAAAGAGGTGAATTTGATAAAAAAAATACTCTATATTTATATGGCCATTCACACCCTTTTGAATCAATACACAGCTCTTGATAATTCATAATAAGGTGTGAAATTGTTTTAAAAAGATACAATGAAGGTGCCACGAAAAGATGCAATCCAAATAAGTATTTTTATGAAAATTCACAGTGTCAATCGATTATAAGGGATAGACAACCAATTTGCACTTTTAAATGCGTTGAAAAATCTAAATTTTCAACTCATGTCAATTGATTGCTTATCCCATGCAATCGATTGATGGCTTAACAAAATTTCCAAATTTGAATGAAGGAAATCGATTGACATAGCCATACAATCGATTGCTTGGCTTAAAAATTGGATTTTTTTTTTAAATTGAAAACTATACAAAATATTTTCTAAGTAAAAATGCAATGGAATGATTTATGAGATATGACATGGATTGATTTTTAGATAGTTTGAGCACTTAAGTTTATATGAACCAATGTATGATTGTTGTGCTTGCTTGAAAAGAATTAGAAAAACTCTCCCTATGTTGGATAATTCCCCCTTAATATATGAAACTTGCTAAGGTTGAATCTTGAGAGTTATCATGTTCCAAGAGAGATAATATACAAGCAACACAAGAATTCATGCATACGTCTTTCTCCCCCTTTTGACATGATAAAAAAGAAGAAAATATGGGTAAAGTAATAATGTATGAAAATTAATAATAGGTATGCATAACAATATATGAAAAATAATAATTTTTAAGATATAACATAATATATTACTTAACATAGTCAAACATAGTACATTACTTAAACATAATTCAAAATAAGAAAAAACTTAACCATAAGCCAACATAGGACATAAATAAGTCTTAGGACATACAGAAACCAAATAAAACAATATACAATATTAAACATAATAAAACAAAGAACAAAGAACTAAAATTGGTCTTGATTCATAAAGTCTTGGTCAAAGTGGTCTTGGTTCACGAAGTTGTCTTGGTTCAAGTTTTCTTGGTTGATGTTGTCTTGATTCATGTTGGATTGGTTCAAATTTGCTTGGTCTTCATGTGGTTGGAAATGAGGATAATGGTATGGTTAGACTTGATATGGAGGAATATTCATATGAGAATAAAGATATGAAAATTTATCGTTCATTGAAGTATTCATGAAAGTCATATAATCAAAGAGTTGTTGATTGGATGGTTGCTCTTGATTGGTAGGTTATGGAAATGAAGGAGGATGAGGAGATTGTACCACTTCATCAATATAACAAATAGTCTTCTTCTTGTAACCAGACTCCACATTCATCTTATTATTGCAAACCTTCACATAAATCATCCAATCGTCCATAGGAAAAAGATCTTCATTAGAAAAGTTAACACCAAAATATGACAAAACCTTAGATAAGCAGAATGAATAAGGAAGCTCAATTGCATCCTTAGAGTGTGTGTCCATATGCTCAAGTATCAAATATGCCCAACTCACTTGAAGACCATTCTTGATAGAAAATATAAGTTGTATCTCAGTGTCTGTGACAGCTGAATGGTTTGAAACTTTGGTAGTATGACATAACCTTAAATATAATGTAACAATCTAGCATTAATATAGAAAATCTCAACAGACCAAGAGTTATTCTCAGGAAGATTACCACCAAGCATTTTCTTATGCTTCTGAAAGAACTCATGTTTAGTAAGCCTAACAATTCCGTAGTAAAATTCCTTTTTGATATAACCTGGTAATGAAGCAGTCTTATTCATTTTAATCTCTAATCCCTTAGAAGGTATGTCCAAAATTTTATCTAACTCCCCAACATCAAAACTAATGGGAATCCCTTTCATAGATGAACTTATCACTCATTTTGTTATAAGTCATGTTGGTATAAAATACTTTAACAAGTTCAGGAAAAAAATAACCATGCATGCTTACAAATCCATCCATCTTTTTCTTCCTTAAATCCTCAATGAACTTAAATTAAGGGCATAGAAAGGATCTTAAATCAACATACCTATGACAAACCAAAGGTTTGGCGAGGAAGTTATAAATGTACCTTTTCTGTTGAAGTTGAGTAAGAAACAAACGATTTAACTTTGAATCCATTAGATATTATCTTTGAGGATAAGAGGACGTGGCTTTATCTTTTCCCTTAGATTCCTTCCTTAGTTTAGGAGACATTGATGAGATATGAAGGTTTGGTTACGAGATAATCAAGTTTTAGTGTGGTTGAAGTGATAAAGGTGTGACCTTTGATGATATAAAAATGGAGTCTTGAATTTTTTTTCTTCTTTCGAGAAGATGAGGATGAAAGTAGGAGTGTGTTTTGGGAAGAGAAAGAGAGAGTAAAAATTATGATTTTGGTAAGTGTGGGGCGGCCAGGGTTGGTGAAGAGTGGTCATAAGAGAATGCATTTTATAAGGGGAATGCATTGATGAGGTTTGACCAAGAATTTATTTAAAAAATTGAAAATAAAAACAACATTAATCAATTGATATGTCATTGCAATCGATTGACATTAAAAAAATGATATATAAAAACTTAAATAGTCTTTTGGTCCCTTTAACTTGGCGTGTTTTTGTTTTTCGTCCCTATATATATATATATATATATTTTTGGATAAAATCCTTAAATGTTGAATTTTATTTGGTATTAGTCCCTATGAAATAAAATCCGTAAGTTTCCTGCGGATTTTGCTTCGAATTTTCCTGCAAATTTTAATTTTATGGGCTAAAACCAAAAGGATTTTAACATTCAGGGATTATTTCCAGGAAAAAAGATACAGGGACGAAAAATAAAAAACACACCAACTTACAGGGACCAAAGGACTATTTAAACCAAAAATAAAATAATGTCAATCGATTGACACTACCTTGCAATCGATTAACAAAAAGGGGCGCTACACACTGCCAAAACCCAAAATGCATTTTCTAAGCCATTCAATCGATTAAAAATCTTAAATTAATCGATTGGTTTGAAAATTTGTTAAACGTTGATCGATTGCTTGCATAAAAATTTTGATTTTTTTTTTGAAATAATGTTGAAAAACCAAATTTTCATCATAAAACAACTTAATGAACATAATAATAAAATTATTTAATCATACGATAAATAACATCATGATTATCATAAAGATTTAAATGTAAATTAAAACATATATTATCACAAATATTCAAGTTACAACATGATTGTCACACATATTCAACAGAAATTTAAACACTTAGAATAATGGAGTATAAGCATATATGCGGAAAATTTAAATTGCCGAATTTTAAAATAATTAAAGACATACATGCACCTTTGATTTTATTTATGATCCATGAAGACTTGTGAGTGATTATATGTCCCTTTCTTCCAAGATCTCTAGCTCACGCCGAATTTTGTAAAATGAATCTTTTGCTAATGATTTGGTTAAGATAACTGCAAGTTGATTATATGTAACCATAAAAGTGACTTCAACATCGCCTTGAAGAACATGATCACGTTGAAAGTGATGTCTGATGTGTATGTGTTTGATTCGGGAATGCATGACTGGATTATTTGTAATGTTGATTGCATTTGTCTTGTCACATCTTAATGGAATAACCAACTAAATCAGTTTTATAACCTGCATAATATGAGTTAGAATAACCAACTAAATCATATATACTACTTTTTGTACACCATATCCCAACATTTGTTGTTCCTTTCAAATACTTCATGATACTCTTTATGGCGGTGAGATGAGATTTCTTTGGATTAGCTTGAAAGCGTGCACAAAGACAAACACTAAACATAATGTTAGGACAACTTGCCGTCAAATAAAGTAATGAGCCAATCATACCTAGTGTCATACCCCAAATTTGTCCTACCTGTTTATAGTTTTCATCTGTGCATCCACCCACTGACAATTATTCAGAAAATCCAAAAAAATATGTTGTCTTCAATTTTATCCCTCTTTTAATTTTTATCATATTTATTTTATATCCAAAACCAATTTTCAAAAAATCCATTCAATCCATATCCATATCCATTTGTGTGAAACAATTATCCATTTTGCATCCATTTTCAATTTCCATTCCACATCCACATCCATAACCCATAAATATCCATTTACCCAGTTCTTAATCCATAGCCACTTTTAATTTATTTTAAAAAAAAAGTTATCTTTTTCTAAATCTCATTTTAATTACAAACCATAACCCCTACAAAATCCATTTGTGCAATTCAAAAACCCTTTAAGCCCATTTGTCCTAGCCCATCAGTTAAAACCTAGTCCATGAGTGCATATATATATGACTGAAATATGGTGAGAGGGAGGGGGCGGCCGCCACTTGTCCACATTCTTTTTTCTCTTCTAAAAAAAAACTTCATAAAAAAATACAAAAGAAAAAAAAAGATCCCCTCTGCTGGACTATTTCTCCCTCGCTCACATTCTCCATCGTTTTTTTCCATTCCTCTCTTCCTCCCTCACCCATAGACACCATCAACACCTTGACCTTGCGGTGACAACAATCTCTTCAACCTTGATCTGCTTCGTAAACCGCAGCACAAACCTGTACTAACCTGCAAAAAGAAGAATCAACCGCAACGTGAGACCATATCCTAAACACAGCAAAACGGAACAAAAAAATTCCAGCTAACCTCACGCATCAATTCACACAACCACAACGACCCACACCTTTTTTTTTTCTTCTTCATCAACAAAGCGAACCATCCTCCTTCAGTTTTCACGCCCAAACCTACACAAACCTCCTTCAGATCCCCCCAATAAACTCGGCCTCAACAAGAAAAATCATTAATCTTTTTCGAACTCTTTTCACCCTTCGTTCAACTTTCCATTCCACCATCACATGAACTTCAATCAACCTAAAAACTTTTTTTCATCCTCAACCAAAATTTCATCCAACCATTCTCCAATCAACCTTTCATTCCACTCATTAACACCACTAGACACCACTTCTTGAAACACCTCACAACACCATGAAAATAACTCAGATTCATCACCTTCTTCTTGCGTTAAACAGCCTTATTCTCAAACAACTATGACGTAAAACCTTTGAACGACAACAGTCACCGCTTTGCAACCATTCAAGCCCAGAAATCACCAAACTGAGAGAGCGAGAAGAAGCATCACGCACAGAGGAGGTGGGTCTGCTTTCGATGCCGTGGTTGATTCGTTGGTTTGACCGTCTTGACCGTGCGATGGAGCCTCCACCGTGTTGTTCCTGTTTATTTTTTGTAAAAAAAAGAGATTTTGTTTTATTGTGAAAGTTGTCTGCCTTATCCTTGGTTTTTTGGTCTGTTGCTAATTATGTGGTTTAATAAAACATAATTTCGAAAACCTGTTTTTTTTTGTTTTTAATTTGACTGTGCCTTTGTTTTGATAGATGATGGGCTTTGATGGCCCAAGTGATTCTATCTCATACACCATTTGGGTCCTGCGCCTCCCCCTTTCCTTTTATATTTAACTTACTTTGTTTTTTTCTCCTCTTGGTTTATTTTAAATAGGAATTTAGAATAGTTTAATATAAGCTTCTTTGAATTTCACTTGTTGTCCTAATCTATTCCATTTCAATTTTAATTTAATTTCGTCTTTTCTATTTTGGGCCAATGACATAACAACCACCATAAATTGGATTTATGAAAGTAGATCTATAATTTTGGTTAATATGAGGCCTACCATTTTTTTATTATTCATTTTCTTTTCGATTTATGTAATATTCATCATTTTAGTTCATTTATTTCATTTTATTTTGTAGTTATCATTTTATTTATTTAGATTTTTTTAGTATTTTGGGTCAATGAAAACCAAACATCGACGATTTGTCGATTTCTCGACTTAATCTCGATAAAGGTGAGACCGTTACTATTTTTCATGTCATTTTCAATTTTTATCACTTTTGGTTCATTTACATTTGTTTTAGGTCGATGAAAACCAAATATCGATCGATTTATCGATTTCTCGATTAAATCTCGATAAAGGTGAGACCTTTATCCGTTGTATTCATTTTCTCGATTTTATTTCATTTTTATTGTTGTTTACATTTATTTTGGGTCAATGAAAACTAAATATCGATCGATTTATCGATTTATCGATTAAATCTCGATAAAGGTGAGACCTTTATGCTTTGTACTCATATTTTCGATTTAATCTCTTATTTGTCACTTTGTATTCTTTTATTTCAATTTGGGGTCAATGAAAGTCAAAAAATACGATTATCGATTTATCGATTAAATCGAGATTAAGACGAGACCAACTTTCATTTTTTATGTCGATATTATACCTTGTCAATTCTATATCGATTATATCGTTGTACATATTGTATCATATTCATATTCACTTCATTCGCTCACCCTTAATCGAAAACAATCTAACAATTATCGAAACCCTAAAAATAATTAACTAATGGACTATTGATTATGATCATTCATTTGCTCGGCGCTTGCTCAAGGTTTAGTTTAGGACACCTCGCACACACACGACTTTCTCTTGGGCTACCTTACAACGAGACCCTTTATTTCTGTCAACACTTGTAATTTACATGTATCCCTCCCCCATTCCGATGTACGCACTTAACATTATTTTGATTGTGGTTTGTTTACTAGGAGCACCCCTAGGGACTAGCATAGGCAACCCATTTTCAAACCAAAACCTCGATTCGTCGTCGAGACATTTTTCAAATAACCCATTTTCAAACCAAAACCTCGATTCGTCGTCGAGACATTTTTCAAACAACCCATTTTCAAACCAAACCCTCGATTCGTCGTCGAGCCATTTTTCAAACAACCCATTTTCAAACCAAACCCTCGATTCGTCGTCGAGCCATTTTGCAACAAACCTCTTTTCAAACCAAACCCTCGATTCTTCGTCGAGTCATCTTCAAACTAAACTCTTTTCACAAATAAACCCTTGATCCAACATCAAGCGGATTTTTACAACAAATCTCAAAACGACTAATAACTATCATGACTCTTTCAAGGTGATAAATGGGGGGTTCAAGTCTTTGATCTTCCTTCGATTGTTTGGGTACGAGTTCTCTTACTCGTGTGTGAGCAATCGACGCCTCTCTTTTAAAATCAACCAACTCCCTTGTTTTGTGGGCGTACCACGAACTACGATTGCTCTGATTCTTTATTCTCGTCCGAGTAAAGATACGTAGGCACAAGATTGCGATGATCTTGGCGAGCACACTTTTTCTTTTTTCCCCGTTTGCGTCCATACCTTTTTCACACTTCTACCTTTTTCCGTCAAACCCCGTAGTCGAACTACGATTGCTCTGATTCCTCATTCTCGTCCGAATGAGCATACGTAGGCCCGAGGTCGCGATGATCTTGCCGAGCACCCTATCCTTAAACCACCCCTTTCCCCTTAGTATCTTTTCCTTTTATCTTTACATTTCCGCATTTATTTTAGAGAAGAAAATAGACTAACTTAGCTAACGAGCATTGCGATTCGAATCAAGAGGTTCCCGTTGAGTACAACGGACGTGAGGGGGTGCGCGTATCTTCCCCTCACGTAACCGACTCCCGAACCCAGAATGTGGTTGCGACGACCATGTTCTTATTATTTCATTAAAGGTTTTCTCGATATTTTCCTTTCCCTCTTTTGGGATAAATAAAGTTTGGTGGCGACTCTGTTGAACCGTTTTCCATGCCTTTCCCGCGAGGGTCGTATTTTTGATGATTTTCTCGAGGTGCGACAGTTGGCGACTCTGCTGGGGAGAGTGCATTGCCCTATGCTAGAGAGAGTCAAGCCTAACTTGACTCGATTCGTGAGTGTTAGATTCGCTTGTTTGTTTTTCTTCTCTTGTTTATTCGTTTGCTTATTTTACTCGCTTTCCTGTTTCCTTATTTGTGCTACCTTTTGTAACATTGTTGGGTTGTTCTGACATTGGGAACTTTGCGAGATGGCTCTACACCCGAGTCGAGAAAAACCCTAGGATTAGGATGGTGGTTGTGTAGTGTAGGCTTGCGTGGTCTCTTCCGTGTGAGTTGAAGCGAAAACCACCGCTTGGAGTAGATTCCCTTGGAGATATTATTGTTGTGGTGAATCTTTGCCATGGTGGTAATACTTCCGAGGTGGGTCGTCGATCCCAAGGACCATTAACCCAAATTACCCATGGTGGTTGGTAGCATTAATTCTATGTGAGTTAATGCGAACGCCCCAATCAGATGAGATCCCTCGAACGTATTACTTCCTGACAGTAATATTTTTGACCTCGATCTAGGATTCTGAGAACCCTATTTAGAACCTATGTGTCGATGGTTGTGTAGTGGGCGCCTCCGAGGAATCGTTCTCGTGGGGAAGAAATGAAGACCTCACCTAGACGAGATTATTTCGAGGATATTATAGTCGGATGTCTCTTCGTCTTGGTTATAATGTTTTCGAAATACATCCATAACTCTAGGCACCTACCCATCTTAGAAACCTACCTATGGGCTTTCTTGATCCTAGTTGTGGTTCTTGACCCGTCACCTCCGGCCAACCGTAGGATTGTTTAAAGCTGTTTGATCCTGCGATCCTGGATCTTGCATTTTGCATTGCATCTCATATCATTGCATTGCATTGCATCTGTTACGCATCTTGCATTGTATTTTCAACCTCAGAATCTCACTTAAACTTCCTTCCTTCTCCAGTAAATCAAGCTGATTCCTCGACACCAGTACGCAACTCGAACCAATACCAGACGAATGATGGAGCAAATTCAACAAGAGCAAGCCGCCTTCAGAGAAGAGTTGGACTCTATGAAGGGAAAGATCTACCAAATTCTCGAAGCCATCATGATGGCCAGAAAGGAAGAAGAACTGCGTGAAGCCGCTGCTGCCCACAACACTGTGCCTATTCAAGTATCTACCTCAAGGCTCTCAGTTCCAGTCCCCAACCCAATCAATTATGGGATACCAATGAACTTCACTCTTGCCGCCGAAGGAGTCACATCTCAACCAATTCCAACATCCGGAGTTACTGTTGGAGCTATTCCGCAAGCCCAACCTGTTGTCACCCAGATTCCTATTCCTCATGCTGAAGAAAATCTAGTAGATCAGTACGATGAGGTCCAGAATTATCAAGCTGCTATCCCACTTGCCAATCCTACTGCTGCTCAGGATTCTGAAGCCATGAAGATGTGCTGTGATCTAGCTGAGAAACTCCGAGTCATGGAGGGACGCAACTCAACTTCTTTGAATGCTTTGGATATGTGCTTGGTGCCAGATGTTATCATTCCTCCCAAGTTCAAGGTACAAGACTTCCCGAAGTACAAAGGCCTCAGTTGTCCACACATGCATCTAAGGATGTACTACCACAAGATGGCTGCCCACGCCAAAGATGAAAAGCTGATGATCCATTGCTTCCAAGACAGTCTATCTGGGGCATCTCTCGAGTGGTACATGCAGCTGGAGCGTAGCAATGTGCGCACTTGGGATGATATAGCGGATGCGTTTGTCAAATAATACAAGTACAACACTGACCTTGCTCCGAACCGTACTCAACTTCAGAGTATGGCTCAAAAGGACAACGAATCCTTTAAGGAGTACGTGCAACTCTGGAGAGAACTACCTGCAAGGGTGTATCCACCTCTTGTTGACCGTGAATTGATTGACATCTTCATGGGCACTTTGCAAGGCCAGTACTATGAGAAGTTGATTGGCAATGTTTCTGCTGGATTCTTTGACCTAGTGATCGTCGGCGAGAGAATCGAAGAAGGGCTGAAAAGTGGAAAGATCCAAGGAGGTTCTAGCAGTCAGTCTCAAGCCAAGAAACCTTTCAATGGATACAAGAAAAAAGAGGGTGAAACAAATGTTGTCTCTGCTCAGAAAGGGCAAGCTCAACAAGCTCCTGCTCCAATGCCTTATCAAATGCCATACTTCCAGTATCCATATGTTGCTGCTGCGCAATATGCACCAATGCCTTATCAGCCGGCTGTTCAAGCTGTTCAAGCTCCAATGCCTCAGCAACAGGCTCCTCAGCAACAATCATACAATCAGCAAGGGTATAAGTATCCTCCTCAACATCAACAACAGAGAGCTGCTCAACAACGTCAGCCTAATCAACAGAGGACAAGGAGATCTGATAGAGACTTTGATCGTCTGCCAACGTCATATGCTCAGATCTTTGCTCAATTGATGGAGAAGAAGGCAATCGCTCTGAGGGACCTAGCTCCTCCGACCGTCATCCCTCCAAATTATGATGCTAATGCTCATTGCGAGTTTCATAAGGGTGCCCCAGGGCATACGATCGAGGACTGCAGAGCTTTCAAACACAAGGTTCAAGACATGATCGACTCAAAGTTTCTCACATTTAATGGGAGGGCTCCAAATGTCATCAACAACCCTTTGCCGCCACCAAACTAGCGCCAGCACCAAGTCAAGTCAAGTCGAATCAAGTCAAGTCAAGTTTATTCCCCGAAGAAGGCAGTCATGTTGCCATCCCATCATTTACATTCTAGTATTTTTGTCTTTATTTGTTTAAGTACTGTATGTTTTGAACATTGCCATTTGTATTATGGTTTTCTTAATGTATTGCTTATGCATGTTTCGAATCAGTTATGTCGTATTCACTCATTCTTTCTATTTTCTGCAAATCACAGACACATTTATTTCCACTTCACTCTCTTTATCAACTGTCGCTTAGCAATGATTTGAGGGAGGATGACGAAAACGAAATACCCATAATTGTAAAATGTATGCTTTCGGATAGAATCCCGCCGATGATGTACAGGCATTGTTTCAACCCCCAAACACTGGAGAGACAAGGAGTTAATCCCTAGTAAACCACTTCGAGCCGAGAAGTAGCAGTTTCCTTTGGATCTATAAACCCTTACACTCAACCTGGGGTAGGGTAGTGTTCAGTTAATCCAATAACGCACTCGAAATCACAAAGAAAAATCCAAAGACATGACGGTTGTTCATCAAAGACCCATGACTTGGCAGTCACAACCCTCCAACAAAACAAAACAAAAACAAAAATCAAAAGCCTGCTAAGTCAAGCACCTCAAAAGGAGACTTAGGCAAAAATTAAGGCTACCCTGATGGACTCGAAAAGCAAAATTAGTCCATGCAAAAGATAGGGATAAAAAAAAACAAAATCAAAAGAGGCCCTCAAATCCTCACCAAAAACAAAATAAGACTCAGTGACCACCAAATCAAAACCAAAGGGTCACTGACATCCATCAAAAACAAAATAAGGTGACTGCCATGTCAAGCAAACCTTGGATTATCACTCTTGCACCGTCAACCCTTTTGGAATACAAACCTGTGCAAAGTTAACTGAACGTAGGACTGGAGATCATCACGAAGAAGGGATGGGTACAAATCATACTTTGAGCCTAATATCCTATGTTTCATAAACCGTAAACCAGACCACGTTATAACCCTCAAAAGACCTAATTGAGGCAAGGTTTATTCTGAAAGCATACTATCGCAAGATTGCGTAAATTGACTCCCCGTATTTGCTAATCTTCAGCACTGGTGTCATTTTCCTTGCTATATCTTTCACACCATCAAAATCAGCACACGTTTGGGCTAACGGTCCATTCGTCTCACTATCACGACACTCCAATAAACGACACTTTTTCAAAACTTGCATGAGCATTGCTTTAAGATTACCATTTGTGAATGTACAATTTTAACTGCAAATCAGTGCTAGACATCAAAGCAATTCCAGCAAGGGGAAATCAGGACTCCCTCAAACCCTCAGTCAGGGGCAAAATATTCAACAGCTCAATCATGGGCAAGCAATATCAAAGCACAACAAATCTCAACCTCCAAAGATTAGACTGCTTCAGAATTGGTTCATCAGGGGCAGACCATTACCATGTTCAGACTGGGGCAAGATCCATTGCAACAGGCAGATCCCTTTGTATCAACAAGTCATCAAACTTGAGACCTCGAGAGCATCTTCGTCTGCTTCAATCGTGGCATCTTCAACAAACTGAGTGTCGAGGAAATCAAATCCCTCCCACCGCCCAAAAGTCCAATCCGCATTGGCAACTACCAAAAGTCCACCATGCTGGCACCTTTGCAACTTATCCAATCACCCATCTGCAATCATACGTATCATAAGCATCATATTCAACATCATCTGCATCATATGCATACCCAAAACAAATCATACTTCCCCAGCACTTGCATTTCCGCGAGTCAGCATTTGCATTGCACATCATTACAAAATCAAGCATTCATACATGTGCATGATCCAGGATCAATCTCAAGACTGTAAGACGATCTCCAGCCCAGCCAGGGGCATCTTTTTCAAGTCCGTGGGCGTTCCTCACGAAGTTGGTTCAACCTTTTGTTGATCAAGACAAGATTTCAAGACGATCTCCAACCCAGCCAGGGGCATCTTTTTCAAGTCCGTGGGCGTTCCTCACGAAGTTGGTTCAACCTTTTGTTGATCAGGACAAGACTGCAAGCAATCTCAGCCCAATCAGGGGCATCTTCTTTAGTTCATGGGCGTTCCTCATGAAGTCTTCAACCTTCTGTTAACAAAGCAGTGATCTCCAAGCAAGTTAGTGGGCGTTCCTCACTGAGTTGTGTTCCTCAACCTTTTGTTGATGTGGTCGTCATTCTCGTCCCAACCAACAAACATTCCTCCGAGTCAGTGGGCGTTCCTCATTGAATCTTTTTCATGGTCGAACTACGACTGCCCTGATTCTTTATTCTCGTCCGAGTAAAGATACGTAGGCACAAGATTGCGTAGATCTTGGCGGGTTACCCTCTCCATTTTTCATTGTTTCCCTTTCGTGGGTTCTCCTCATTGAATTCTTTACTTCAACCTTTTGTTGACATCTCCAAATAAATCTCATCACATCCCCAACAAACTTGACCTTTTGTCAATTGCCTTACTATCATCCTTTTGGTGATAGCCCAATCCAATCAACTCAACCTAACCTTTATCCTTTTGGTGTTAGTCCTCACAAATAAGAAGTTCCTATCATCCTTTTGGTGGTAGTAGTTTGTTTTGATCCGTCATCCTTTTGGTGTCGCTGATCCATAAGCCTTTGGTCTGTGTGTCATCCTTTTGGTGAGTGACAGCCTTCGTGTGTGTGCCCTATTATCCTTTTGGTAATAGCAGGCTGTGTTGTGTGCCATATTATCCTTTTGGTAATAGCAGGCTGTGTTGCGTGCCCTATTACTTCGTCGGTAGTAGCAGGCGTTGACCTCGTTTCCATCCTTTTGGTGGAAGGGTCTGTGTGCGTGTGTGCCCTATAATCTCGTCGGTGATAGCAGGTTTCGACCTCGTTTCCATCCTTTTGGTGGAAGGGTCTGTGTGCGTGCGTGCCCTATTACTTCGTCGGTAGTAGTAGGCGTTGACCTTGTTTCCATCCTTTTGGTGGAAGGGTCTGTGTGCGTGTGTGCCCTATTACTTCGTCGGTAATAACAGGCTTTGACCTTGTTTCCATCCTTTTGGTAGAAGGGTCTATGTGCGTGTGTGCCCTATTATCCTTTTGGTAATAGCAGGCTGTGTGTTGTGTGTCATATTATCTCGTCGGTAATAGCAGGCTTTGACCTCATTTCCATCCTTTTGGTGGAAGGGTCTGTGTGCGTGTGTGCCCTATTATCCTTTTGGTAATAGCAGGCTGTGTTGTGTGCCCTATTACTTCGTCGGCAATAGCAGGCTTTGACCTCGTTTCCATCCTATTGGTGGAAGGGTCTGTGTGCGTGTGTGCCCTATTACTTCGTCGGTAATAGCAGGCTTTGACCTCGTTTCCATCCTTTTGGTGGAAGGGTCTGTGTGCGTGTGTGCCCTATTATCCTTTTGGTAATAGCAGGCTGTGTTGTGTGCCCTATTATCTCGTCGGTAATAGCAGGTTTTGACCTTATTTCCATCCTTTTGGTGGAAGGGTCTGTGTGTGTGCACTATTATCCTTTTGGTGATAGGTCTGTCGTCTTTTTGGCATCAGATTTCTTGTGTTTTAAACTTCCCAATCCATTTTCTTTCTTTCAGACAAATTTGTGGTCTTCTTCATATCTAATTGTCTTATACCTCGAAAGACCGAATGCCGTAGCAGTTCATCTAACTCAGTTTAAGCCAATTAGATAGGGGCATCTGTCATACCCCAAATTTGTCCTACCTGTTTATAGTTTTCATCTGTGCATCCACCCACTGACAATTATTCAGAAAATCCAAAAAAATATGTTGTCTTCAATTTTATCCCTCTTTTAATTTTTATCATATTTATTTTATATCCAAAACCAATTTTCAAAAAATCCATTCAATCCATATCCATATCCATTTGTGTGAAACAATTATCCATTTTTCATCCATTTTCAATTTCCATTCCACATCCACATCCATAACCCATAAATATCCATTTACCCAGTTCTTAATCCATAGCCACTTTTTTTTTTTATTTTAAAAAAAAAAAGTTATCTTTTTCTAAATCTCATTTTAATTACAAACCATAACCCCTACAAAATCCATTCTTGTAATTCAAAAACCCTTTAAGCCCATTTGTCCAAGCCCATCAGTTAAAACCTAGTCCATGAGTGCATATATATATGACTGAAATATGGTGAGAGGGAGGGGGCGGCCGCCACTTATCCACATTCTTTTTTCTCTTCTAAAAAAAACTTCATAAAAAATACAAAAGAAAAAAAAAGATCCCCTCTGCTGGACTATTTCTCCCTCGCTCACATTCTCCATCGTTTTTTTTCCATTCCTCTCTTCCTCCCTCACCCATAGACACCATCAACACCTTGACCTTGTGGTGATAACAATCTCTTCAACCTTGGTCTGCTTCGTAAACCGCAGCACAAACCTGTACCAACCTGCAAAAAGAAGAATCAACCGCAACGTGAGACCATATCCCAAACACAGCAAAACGGAACAAAAAAATTCCAGCTAACCTCACGCATCAATTCACACAACCACAACGACCCACGCCTTTTTTTTTTCTTCTTCATCAACAAAGCGAACCATCCTCCTTTAATTTTCATGCCCAAACCTACACAAACCTCCTTCAGATCCCCCCAATAAACTCGGCCTCAACAAGAAAAATCATTAATCTTTTTCGAACTCTTTTCACCCTTCGTTCAACTTTCCATTCCACCATCACATGAACTTCAATCAACCTAAAAACTTTTTTTCATCCACAACCAAAATTTCATCCAACCATTCTCCAATCAACCTTTCATTCCACTCATTAACACCACTAGACACCACTTCTTGAAACACCTCACAACACCATGAAAATAACTCAGATTCATCACCTTCTTCTTGCGTTAAACAACCTTATTCTCAAACAACTATGACGTAAAACCTTTGAACGACAACAGTCACCGCTTTGCAACCATTCAAACCCAGAAATCACAAAACTGAGAGAGCGAGAAGAAGCATCACACACAGAGGAGGTGGGCCTGCTTTCGATGCCGTGGTTGATTCGTTAGTTTGACCGTCTTGACCGTGCGATAGAGCCTCCACCGTGTTGTTCCTGTTCATTTTTTGTAAAAAAAAGAGATTTTGTTTTATTGTGAAAGTTGTCTGCCTTATCCTTGGTTTTTTGGTCTGTTGCTAATTATGTGGTTTAATAAAACATAATTTCGAAAACCTATTTTTTTTGTTTTTAACTTGACTGTGCCTTTGTTTTGATAGATGATGGGCTTTGATGGCCCAAGTGATTCTATCTCATACACCATTTGGGTCCTGCGCCTCCCCCTTTCCTTTTATATTTAACTTACTTTGTTTTTTTCTCCTCTTGGTTTTTTTTAAATAGGAATTTAGAATAGTTTAATATAAGCTTCTTTGAATTTCACTTGTTGTCCTAGTCTATTCCATTTCAATTTTAATTTAATTTCGTCTTTTCTATTTTGGGCCAATGACATAACAACCACCATAAATTGGATTTATGAAAGTAGGTCTATAATTTTGGTTAATATGAGGCCTACCATTTTTTTATTATTCATTTTCTTTTCGATTTATGTAATATTCATCATTTTAGTTCATTTATTTCATTTTATTTTGTAGTTATCATTTTATTTATTTAGATTTTTTTAGTATTTTGGGTCAATGAAAACCAAACATCGACGATTTGTCGATTTCTCGACTTAATCTCGATAAAGGCGAGACCTTTACTATTTTTCATGTCATTTTCAATTTTTATCACTTTTGGTTCATTTACATTTGTTTTAGGTCGATGAAAACCAAATATCGATCGATTTATCGATTTCTCGATTAAATCTCGATAAAGGTGAGACCTTTATCCTTTGTATTCATTTTCTCAATTTTATTTCATTTTTATTGTTGTTTACATTTATTTTGGGTCAATGAAAACTAAATATCGATCGATTTATCGATTTCTCGATTAAATCTCGATAAAGGTGAGACCTTTATGCTTTGTACTCATATTTTCGATTTAATCTCTTATTTGTCACTTTGTATTCTTTTATTTCAATTTTGGGTCAATGAAAGTCAAAAAATCCGATTATCGATTTATCGATTAAATCGAGATTAAGACGAGACCAACTTTCATTTTTATGTCGATATTATACCTTGTCAATTCTATATCGATTATATCGTTGTACATATTGTATCATATTCATATTCATTTCATTCGCTCACCCTTAATCGAAAACAATCTAACAATTATCGAAACCCTAAAAATAATTAACTAATGGTCTGTTGATTATGATCATTCATTTGCTCGGCGCTTGCTCAAGGTCTAGTTTAGGACACCTCGCACACACACGGCTTTCTCTTGGGCTATCTTACAACGAGACCCTTTATTTCTGTCAACACTTGTAATTTACATGTATCCCTCCCCCATTCCGATGTACGCACTTAACATTGTTTTGATTGTGGTTTGTTTACTAGGAGCACCCCTAGGGACTAGCATAGGCAACCCATTTTCAAACCAAAACCTCGATTCGTCGTCGAGACATTTTTCAAACAACCCATTTTCAAACCAAAACCTCGATTCGTCGTCGAGACATTTTTCAAACAACCCATTTTCAAACCAAACCCTCAATTCGTCGTCGAGCCATTTTGCAACAAACCTCTTTTCAAACCAAACCCTCGATTCTTCGTCGAGTCATCTTCAAACTAAAATCTTTTCACAAATAAACCCTTGATCCAACATCAAGCGGATTTTTACAACAAATCTCAAAACGACTAATAACTATCATGACTCTTTCAAGGTGATAAATGGGGGGTTCAAGTCTTTGATCTTCCTTCGATTGTTTGGGTGCGAGTTCTCTTACTCGTGTGTGAGCAATCGACGCCTCTCTTTTAAAATCAACCAACTCCCTTGTTTCGTGGGCGTACCACGAACTACGATTGCTCTGATTCTTTATTCTCGTCCGAGTAAAGATACGTAGGCACAAGATTGCGATGATCTTGGCGAGCACACTTTTTCTTTTTTCCCCATTTGCGTCCATACCTTTTTCACACTTCCACCTTTTTTCGTCAAACCCCGTAGTCGAACTACGATTGCTCTGATTCCTCATTCTCGTCCGAATGAGCATACGTAGGCCCGAGGTCGCGATGATCTTGCCGAGCACCCTATCCTTAAACCACCCCTTTCCCCTTAGTATCTTTTCCTTTTATCTTTACATTTTCGCATTTATTTTAGAGAAGAAAATAGACCAACTTAGCTAACGAGCATTGTGATTCGAATCAAGAGGTTCCCGTTGAGTACAACGGATGTGAGGGGGTGCGCGTATCTTCCCCTCACGTAACCGACTCCCGAACCCAGAAAGTGGTTGCGACGACCATGTTCTTATTATTCCATTAAAGGTTTTCTCGATATTTTCCTTTCCCTCTTTTGGGATAAATAAAGTTCGGTAGCGACTCTGTCGAACCGTTTTCCGCGCCTTTCGCGCGAGGGTCGTATTTTCGATGATTTTTTCGAGGTGCGACACCTAGATATTTAGTGATATCAATGGAAACATCAAATTCATCTTGATCTACATATGTTCCGAAACCCATCGGAGTAGGATTCTCTTTGCAATTATCCATATCGAACCTTTTCAACAATTCTTTACAATACTTGGATTGATTGATGAAGATGTCATTCTTTACTTGCTTAACTTGTAGGCCAAGAAAGTAGTTCATCTTACACATCATAGACATCTCAAACTCTCATTTCAGATTATGCTGCCGTCAATATAGACTTGAACCAATAAAGTATGACTTTTGATTTTTTTCTTAAACAAAGTATTATCAACTTTACCTTTTTCAAATCCTCTTTCACATAGAAAGTTGTTTAGTCTATCATACCATGTTCTTGGTGCTTGCTTCAAGCCATAAAGAGCCTTTCTCAACTTTAAGACATGTGAAGGATTCTTGAAGTCTTCAAAATTGGGAGGTTGTTTGACATAGAAATCCTCATTGATGTATACAATCAAGAAGGCGCTCTTGACGTCCATGTGGAATAACTGAAAATTTAATTAACAAGCATAAACAAATAATAAAAAAATAGCTTCTAACCCTTCAATCAGAGCAAGTGTTTCTTCAAAGTCAATTCCCTCTTTGTTTCGAACAATTATACCATTCTCTTCAAGTTTGTTCTTAAACACCCATTTGGTCCCTATGAGATGTGTTTACCACTTGGCCTAGGAGCAAGTTCCCAAACTCGATTCCTTTAGAATTGATTTAATTATTCTTGCATGGCAAGAATCCATTGGTCGTCTCCTAAGGCTTCATCAATGTTTGAAGGTTCTATTTTAAAAACAAATGCATATTAAAGTAAGCATCATTGAGATTTATCCTTGTTGAAACTCCTTTACTTATGTCACCAATAAATTTGTCAATTAGGTGATCACGATGGGTTCTCTATTCTTGAGAAAGATCAATTTGATTTGATTCTTGTTGAATAGTTTCTTCTGTATGTTTCGATTGATCAACATTGATGACATAATTATAGTTTAGAGATTAAATTGATTATTTATTCCTTAACCATTAAACTCTATCATGATGCTGCCATTACCATGTCTTGTATATACTCACAATTAGTTTGACTAGACAAAATGAATTACATTTTTTTTTCTAATCATAATGTTACAAATAATTAAAGATTAAAATAAAACAAGTAATCAAACTTGGGTTGATCCTTGTTTCATGAACATTTTATTACAACCTAATAGGTATAATTCGTATAAGTTGAATAAATTGAAAGAATAATGTAGACTAATCAACCGCTAATATGAAGCAACTTGGTTATTTCATTAACAAATTTAAGAATCTCTTTGACAATATTTTTTTTTTGTTGACAAAAACAGTCATTATATTATTTGAATTGTTTTTCGTACATCACTATGTAAGGTTCAATCATATACCATAGCTATATTGCATTTGTCAACTATGATTAAGAACAATATGACTGACCAAATAGATTTGTGCAAGTGCAAATTCTAGGAATGCATGGAATGCCGTCTACAACATTGACTATAAATTGATTACCCTATTTGATATAAATAACAGAGCTCTAATCAAACTCATCCAACGAAATGGAAGTGAAAATCTATTTATATATTTAAAAAAGAAAAATTGTCATGGTTCTTTGCAACAACTATCTTTGACCAATCATGAAATTTATTACTGGTTTGTTATAATTAAATAAATCCAAAAAACATAATAGAAATAATCTAAGTTTATTAACATGAGCAGGTTATTATATGGCAGAATGACCTGGAAAATTATTTCATTAATGTTAAGACAATTATATCATTAATGTTAAGAAAATTATTTCAAGTAGTTAATCACACGACTCAATATAGTTCACAAAAATATCAAAATTAGTGAATACAGTATTAAATCTTAATCAACTAGCAGATCCACATTTTGGGTACATAGCTACATAATGTTATTAAGGATCATTATTTATAAGAAAGCACAAATTATGTCTACCGGAAATATAGGAAACTAACAACTAAAAGTCAAAGTAAATTAGTTAAATTTTAGCTTATACATGTCAACAAATGAGAGAAATTATGTCTATCACAAAAAACAGCTCAAGTCTTGATGCCATTAAAACATCATTAATAAATAAAATTTGATCAAAACAATGACTTATTCAACAACCTAATTAGCTCACAAAAAGTCTCTAATAACTTGTCACACAACTCAAATATAATTTATACTAACAGTGCCATGATATAATTACAAAAAGCATCTTATATTTATATAGCTTAAAGTTAACCAATGATAGATCCTAATGTAAGTCATTCTCATTTAGAAAAATGGCAAATAATTAAACTATAAAACTGAAGCAAAAATGTAAACTATTCATTCTCATTCAGATGCACACAATGTAACAGAGGTGGAAAACTTATCCAAACACATCAAATCTCACAATAAAATCTAACACATTCCATCTAGAGCATAAAAGGAAATAAATTTCAATTTAGGCAAAGAAAAATCTGCACGACAACGCCACATGGATGAGACAGAGAGGAGAAAAAAACAGATACTGGATATACAAAAACTTAAAACATATTTTCACCTAAATATAACCTAAAAAATAAAATTAAGAAATTCATACCTCTAATGTTATTACTCCTAAAAGTGGCTCTACTTGTTCTTTTGGTATATCAAATCTGACAAAAAAAAAAAAACACTAAAACCATCAAATTAAAGAAATCATGAAATTGAAATTGGAAAGAAATTAGGTTACAAATTACTACCTTGAAAGAAATTAGAAGAAAGAGGGGAATTTCCTAAAGTGTGATTCTGTCTAAAAGAGAAATATGACGGTATGTTCTAAGTGAGAGTTTTACACTTCCAAGCTTCCGAGTGGTGGTGGCTGTGTGAGTTAAAGAGAAAACGAAATCAGAAAGAGAAAGTTACGGTGTCGATTGGAGTGTTCATGGTGGTGGTTGGATTTGTTGGAAACAAGGGTTAGGGGGTGTCTGTCGGAATGTTCGTGGTGTTATTTGGATTTGTTGGAAACAAGGGTTATGAGTTAAGGTTGGAAGAGAAAATTAAAGAATGGAGAAGAGAAAACTAAAGAAAGGAGAAGACAGAACGTAAAAAAAAAAAGAATTGAAAAAAAGGAAATAATTATTAAAATATTATTAAACTGGAATTGGGTTGTGAAAGAGGGAAAATGAAATTGGTTTATGAGTGAGTGGAAAATTAAAATTAATTTAATTTGAAGTGAGAGGGAAACTTAAAAATTGATTTTATTTTACTAAATTTACTTATGTATTGTTAATTTAAGTTTGATGGGTGGGTTTTGTTCGAAACGTTTTGTATTAGTTTTATACAATTTCTGTTTGAAACACTTCATTAGAAACAATGGCTTTAGTATAAACATAAATTAGTAAATCATTGAATAATAAAATAAATAATAAAGACCACTTATTTTATATAAATGTAATCATAAATTAGAAAGCAAAACCCATACGTTATAAAGCTGAATCATAAATTAGTATACGAAATTAGTAATTCATTTTATTTAATATTTATATATATACTTGGTGTCTTCATCACATTTGACATTTACCATATTCATCATTCTTTAATATACCATAAATTGTAATAAGAAACTTAAGTTCAAAGATATCATATGAGAATGTCATTTTTACGTGAGAACATGATAATGAATATGAACCATTAGATTTTAAAATAAATGGTTGAGAATATGTGTCAGTTTTTTTCTCTCTCCTCCATCATTTATTTTAATAATGGAGGAGAGAGAAAAATAAAAACCACCCATAATCTCCACCATTTATTTTAAAATCTAATGCTTTAGATTTATTCTCATGTTCTTACATAAAAATGACATTCTCATAGGATATGAACCATATATATATATATATATATATATATATATATATATATATATATATATATATATATATATATATATATCAAAATTTATTTAATTTAAATTAATTTTTATTTAAAATTTAAGTTACAATGCCATTAATAAAAAACTTAAGTTCAATTTTTTTTATGTATATTAAGGAGGGAATATTTTCCTCACAAAAACATTTAACACGTTTATGAGGGAATTTGTGAAGGAAAGATTAGTGAGAAAAGATATTCTTCTCAAAGTCTCTCAATAAATTTACTTTTATCAAATCTGTGAGGGAATTTGTGAGGGAAATTTTGTGATGGATTAATTCCCTCACAATTTTCCTCACTAACTTTTTCCCCTTCCCAATTAATCATGTATACAATTTTCCCTCACTAAATTCCTTTGGGAGGGATTTAAGTCCTTCATTAATTTTCCTCTCTAAATTGCATTTTTTTAGTAGTGATCTTTGGCAACATCTTCCATTTGTACTTCTAAAATATCATCATCATTATCATTATCATCATCACAAACAACTATATCCTCCTTAGAGGGGTTAGATTCTTCAAAAGAAACATGCATTGATTCTTCAATAGTTAAAGTTCTTTTATTATAAATTCTATAAGCTCTACTAAAGAGAGAGTAACTAAGAAAAATACCTTCGTCGGATTTCTCGTCAAACTTATCGAGATTGTCTTTGTTATTGTTAAGGACAAAGCACTTACATCCAAAGATATAAAAGTGAGCAATGTTTGGCTTTCTTCCTTTGAAGAGTTCATATGGAGTCTTTTTCAAGATTGGTCTTATGATAACCTGATTACTTACATAACATGCTGTGCTAACCGCATCCGCCCAAAAATACTTTGGTAGATTTATGTCACTCAACATAGTTCTTGCAACTTCTACTAGAGATCAATTCTTTCTTTCAACGACTTCATTTTGCTGTGGAGTCCTTGGTGCTGAAAAGTTGTGAAAGATACCATGTTCTTCACAAAACTTCTCAAATGATTCATTTTGGAACTCTCCACCATGGTCACTTCTAATTGATGCAATCTTTAATGATTTTTCATTTTGCACTTACTTTGCATACTTCTTGAATGCCTTTAAAGCGTCATTTTTCTGCACTAAAAACAATGTCCAAGAAAATATAGAAAAATCATCAACAACAACTAAGGCATATACATTACTTATAAAACTTCTTGTTCTTGATGGACCAAACAAGTCTATATGTGACAATTGAAGTAGCCTTGTAGTTGATACCAAATTATTTGGCTTGAAAGTTGATTTGGTTTGCTTCCCTTTTTGACACACATCACATAATTTATCTTTGGCAAAATTTATCTTTGGTAAACCAATGACAATATCATGTTTGACTAGTTTGTTTAAATGTTCCATATGAATATGGGATACTCATATATGCCAAAGCCATGAGTCGTTGTTTCTTACCATGAGACATTTTACTTTCAAATATTAATCATCTAAAAAAATCATGCAAATATTATTAATTATTTTACCTTTGAGTTTTACCGCACGAGTGACTTCATCTTGAATAAAACATTCATCCTTGGTGAACTTGATTTTGATGTCTTTGTCACAAAGTTGGCTTATGCTAAGAAGATTTTGCTTTAGTCCTTCAACATATAGTACATCTTCAATGGATGTGAAAGGTGGTGCTCCAACTTTGCCTATGCCTAGAATTTTTCCTTAGTTGTTGTTCCCATATGTGACATATCCCTTGACCTTTATAACTAGAGATGAAAATTTGTTTATATCTCCTTCATATGCTTAGAACAACCACTATCAAGATACCATAGATTTGTAGTGGTATTCAATCAAGTCTACAAAACAAATTAAATTTTTTTAGGTACCTAATGCGCTATGGGTCCTTTATGATTAATTTCTTTCTTGACCCACACATAATTTCCACTAGCAACACTAAAGTTTCTTTCATAGAAAGCATTAGGTGTGTAACAAATTATACCACAATAGAAACCAGTAGGAACAAAATTACTTTTATATCTTGAAACATAAGTCCTTTTTCGACCATTGATTTTGCTTTACAATTTTATTACATTGTGAATCTCGATTGTACGATATTTTCTACATATATTGTTATTTTATTTTCGACACACCCAGTATTAGTTTCTTATTATTTTGTACATTTATGTTTTTATTTTGGACCGTGCATCATACTTCATCTAAAATCAAATACTCAACTTATAGTTAAAAATACTTGTTCTGATACACTTCGAAGATGTATCTCCGGAATATTACCGAAGATGCATCTCCGGAACAATTCAAATGTAAATAGTTTTTGAGTGACATGTTTTGAATGTTTAAAATGGTTTCGGAGATGTATCTTTAGAATATGCCAACATTTATTCAGAAATAGGTGCGTCTAGAGATACATCTCTGAATTATAGGTTCAAATCTCGCCGGTTAAAGAAAAACTCACTCAATAGTTTGGAACTTTCATTAATACACCAAAAGTTCCATGTCAGCTACCAAAATTTATTAGTTCTAACAAATTAACCATTATTATTTGGTTGTTGGAGTCAAACAATTAATGAATACTGATTACTTATGATGAGCTCAAATCTTCATTGGCAAAACATCAGCAGCAGAAAAGAACTTGTAGAACACATAGCTATTCCCAACAGAAATCATGATATTCTAAATGAAGCTATTGTGGAATAAGTTAACCATCGAAACAAGAAGACTAATAATAATAGAAATAACAAACCAACTGATCATGCACGAAAAAGGCATTTGATCTCTAGATTAGCATTCCAAGAATATGCAAGGAGAAAATAACCAAAGCGACAAATCTTTTTTGCTTCCTCTCATTACAGATATCCATTCCTTCACATACACTTTTTATTCATTAACTCCTACAGCCAAAGAGCAATAACGATGAACTCTGAAACCGTGACATGAATGTCCGTCCACATTTTGCATTAACAGTCGCAAGGGATTTGAGAGGCTGAATCCAAATGCTGCAATCAAACATAGATATCATGTTAGACAGTGAGTGATGTTCCTCCACTACATGCAGGGTTGTGGTACATATAATATATGCTTTATAGTTTATGCCATGGCAACTTAGCAAATTATTCTCAATCATAAATAAATATAAAATGCTTACTTGCTCCGTAATTTTTTTACATCCAGCCAGCAAATGCTTTTGGTGCTTCAATCCAGATGTTGTCGCTACCAATCAGTTCTATCAAGTCACGCCAGTTCTCTCTCGGATAATATCTAGGGTATTTCTTAATACACCGTCCATATTTTTTAGACACCACGCGAAATTCCGTTTTTGTCCTCAGTTTTCGGATGTGCACATCTGAACGTACCATTTTTTTAGAAAACGTTGATTTGTTCCGGATGTGCAAATCAGAAAAAATTTCTGATCTGCAGATTCGGAAAAAATCAAAATTTTTTTATAAAATCATTTCCTGATCTACAGATCTTGATAAAATCAAAAGTATTTTATAAAATCATTTACTTCTAAATATAATTAAATCCATTATAATTAAATCCAATATAGTTAAAATTAATATGATTTTTTTTCTAAATGATTAATATGGTATTTACTTCTAAATGATTTTTTTTCAATATAATTAAATCCAATATAATTAAAATCCAATATAATTAAAATTAATATGATTTTTTTCTAAATGATTAATATGGTATTTACTTCTAAATGATTTTTTTTCAATATAATTAAATCCAATAGAATTAAATCCAATATAATTAAAATTAATATGATTTTTTTTTCTAAATGATTAATATGGCATTTACTTCTAAATGATTTTTTTTCAATATAATTAAAGCAAATATAATTAAAATCCAATATAATTAAAATTAGGGTTAAATAGTATTTACCTCCTGCCATATAGGCGTGTTTTGGTTTACCCCCTTTAAGAAAATTTTTTTTATTCCCCCCTCAACTTTCCCAGATTCCATTTAGAAAGACCCTGATGCACCCATGGGTCCAAGATTTCGTGACGTGGCGTGTTGACCTTGCTGACTGGGTTCAAGAAAGCTGCCACGTTTGATTTATAATTAGGTTAAAATTCTTGTGAAAACTCTTCTTTTTCTTCATACGTGATAACTCTTCTTCTTCTTCATTCGTTAAAGTAGTTATTCTTCTTCGTTCTTGAAAGTTGCTCTTCCTCTTCTTCTTCTTTGTTCATCTGGAAAAACCCTAAACCTAAACGGATAGAAGTCAAAGTGTTGATAGCAGCAATTCTTGTGAAAATCCAACCGGTCCTTTGTCTGGCTGTCGTCGTCCGATGAAGATGTTGGTGGCGAAGACCATACAAAACCGCAATAGGAGGTTTTGGAAGTGTCGAAACACAGGGGTGAGTGGAATTCTTTGAAACACTGTTTGTTATCGTTTTTGGTTAATGCTTCATTAATGTTGTTGGTTTTTGCAGATGGGTGGTAGTTGTGAGCTTTTTATTTGGGATGATGAATTAGACAACTGTTGGTTGCGGAATAGGGCAAGCAAACAAAAAGATTTGGAAGTTTTTTTCTGGGAATTTATCGTGTCCACAGAGATCGGTGCTATTGAACTGTCGTACGACAATTTAATTGTTAATGAGTTTGGGTTTTAAAATGGTTTAAAGCGTAAAAACAGAAAAGTAAATAAAAACATAAAAATAATTCATTCTTCAACAAGACGAACTTATCAAGCATACATATAATCCACTCGTCACAAATATAATTTTACCGACCAATTATACTCCACCTGTAATACTCGTCAAAATCATCCAGCATCACTCACAACAGTGTCCATCTCTAGCACACTGAGCTGAGAGACAACCGTATTACTCTCTTCGTCACTCTCGCGCACGAAGCCTCGAAACACGGAAGACATTAAATTACGACACCCAAAAGATTATCATCTAAATCTATCTCTAGCATCTAGACAATAGATATCCATCCCTAATCAAGATTCGTGATGTTTATCTCTAACACAACACAAATCCACACATAAATGCAAAAAGATCAAGGAAGACATCGATAATGATTTGTAAAGAAAATTTCATATAATATTATGATCAACAAAGATACATATATTCAAAGTAACTATACAAACACCCAACAAAGAAATTACAAAGAGAAGAGAGAAGAGGAACCAAATATTTTTGGTTTGTCAACACCAATCGACGAGAGATTCGACTCTAGATCATCCAAATGCAAGCTCCAATGATGTTTTCTAAGCTAATCTACAAGAAAAATGAAGTTTGATGGAGTTGGGAGCAAAAAATACCCAAAACCATCCCTAAAAATGTGTTTTTTACCCATATTTATTGTTGTCATCATCGCAGACCGCGCTCAGCGCGCTACAGGCGCTCAGTGCGCTCTAAAAAATGGTTAAACTGCCTTAAAAGCGCGCTCAGCGGGCTTGGAGCGCGCTCAGTGGGCTTGGAGCACACTCAGCGCGCTACCTGCTGCCTTGAAAAATGTTTCAGCCATAACTTGAGAACCGTAACTCCGTCTTTCGCCCGGTTCGAAGCGTTGGAAAGCTTATTCAATTTCCTATATAACAATGAATAAATATCAACCAAATTGGTGATTTATATTATCCTAATTTTGAGCCGTATTCGTTGATGAGTCGCTAAAAATTGCGCTTTTGAAGCCGTGTCTTCAACACTTTATTGCTCATGCTCCAAATACACCTCAATACCTACAAAATGAGCAGAAAACTATCAAACGGTACACAAATACACTAAAACTTGATTATACACTAAATATACATATTTACATACAAAGTGGGGTTTATTCAACCAATTTTAACACAAAGTAACGATAAGTGCAACAAAACTTATATACAAAAATAGGTACATTTTGCACTTATCAACTCTCCCCAACTTACATATTTGTTTGTCCTCAAACAAAGCCAACAAACTTAAAAACACAAAAGCAATAACCAAAGAATCATGAAAAAACAAGTTTTGAAAATGGAAAACAAATGTAATGGTTCAATCGAAAATGGTACACACAAAGTAAATACTTACCACTAAACTACGACGATAACATAATCACGAAACAAATGCAAAATACAAAAATCATGCCAAACATTCTAAAACAACACAAGTTCAAATGTGAATCACACCTAGCAAAAACAATCATCGGTAGATGAAAAACACAAAATGAGGCACTTTCACTCACACAACAATCTTGCAAACAAAAGACTAAATTATGCATCCATCCAAAAATTCACATTGAACATACAAAGGCAAGAATCACAAGGACTTTTCAAGGTTGTAATGTGGTCAGGTAAACAAACAAGGGACAATTCCTAAAGCTAATCGAAACAAAAACTTGCCTAAACCTAAAGGAGTGATTAACTCACAAAAGACTCAAACCAAAAATTTCTATCAAACTTCTTCCAAAATCCCAAGTGTTACACAAAACACACAACTCATTTAGTACAATTATTGGAACTCTTTTTGTTTCCTTTCTCAAGGATTTTTTTTCTTTCTTTTCTCTTTTTCTTTTCTCTTGTCATATTTTTCTCTTTTTTCTTTTCTTTTTCAACCTCATAGCAACCAATAACATAAGTGAGAAAACATTGCTCTCCCCAACTTGTATTCAACCACATCATCATGTGAATATTCCCTACTTTCTAAGGCAAGGTAAAAATTCATACAACAACACAAAGTTGAGGGTTCAAGAAAAAACAACAATCAAGATCCACACAAAAAATGAATTTGACACTCATAGACAAGAATCAAACTCAAACAACATGGATAATAACCAAAGGCTCAAAGGGTTTACAAACGATCATACACTCACAAGGTGAATTGACTATTTGGCTTAGGTAGTTGTGCTCAAAATGAAACAAATGCCGTGATCCTTTTCATGCATTCATGTACACAACATAAACAACAGATTCAACATAATAAAATCCAGTTAGAACAAGAATGTTGGAACTCCGAGCATATATGAACAATGGAAGGCCTCCTCACAAAAAGGTTGGGAACTAAAGTGATTCGCACAAGAACAAGTATACAAAAGAATAAATGGCATGAAAGTTTGTAAAAAGCCTAAGTATCATGAATATGCTAAAGTATAGAAAGCGATAAATACATACCTTGAACGCGTACCAAACTTTAAACACTATCATTACCACGCATTCGCAAGTTGAAATGATAAAAAATGGACAAACACCGAATGCGACTTCAAGCAATCGGGCAAAAATTTGAGTCCAAACAACAACAAAAGAATTAGAAAAATTACTAATAATTACTAATATATAAGGCCTTGGTGGAAGTGGGAAAAAGGGGGAGCCAAGTGAACAATTAAAAGAAATCACTGGCTCAGCACAGCAGAGCGCGCTGAGCGCGCTACACCAGAACCAGAAAAATCAGTACAACAACAGGGTTCTGGTGTAGGCCTCCACTTAACACCTACACAATCTCATATACAATGAAAAAGTAATAACGGAACAAAAAATGATAAAACACGCTTGTTTTACGTCGTAAGCTCGACGCCTTTTATTTATACATACTTCTCCAAGATGCCTCTTTACACGGTTAGTGCTCACCGACGACGAAACCTAACCAAACACTTAGCAAACGTGAAGAGAAACAAACATATACACTAAATTTACAATTATGAAAAACATGTGAAAATTCACAAATATGGTAAACATATACAAGTATCAATATAAACAAGTGAAAATAGACAATATATACGATATCTACAAAACTCAAAAACAAAAAAACTATCGCTATGCGATTCAATAAAAACACCAATCCCCGGCAACGGCGCCATTTTGTTGGTTGCGGAATAGGGCAAGCAAACAAAAAGATTTGGAAGTATTTTTCCGGGAATTTATCGTGTCCACAGAGATCGGTGCTACTGAACTGCCGTTCGACAATTTAATTGTTAATGAGTTTGGGTTTTAAAATGGTTTAAAGCGTAAAAACATAAAAGTAAATAAAAACATAAAAACCAGTTCATTCTTCAACAAGACGAACTTATCAAGCATACATATAATCCACTCGTCACAAACATAAATTTACCGACCAATTATACTCCACCTGAAATACTCGTCAAAATCATCCAGCATCACTCACAACAGTGTCCATCTCTGGCACACTGAGCTGAGAGACAACCGTATTACTTTCTTTGTCACTCTCGCACACGAAGCCTCGAAACACGGAAGACATTAAGTTCCGACACCCAAAAGATTATCATCTAAATCTATCTATATCATCTAGACAATAAATATCCATCCCTAATCAAGATTCGTGATGTTTATCTCTAACACAACACAAATCCAAACATAAATGCAAAATGATCAAGGAAGACATCGATAATGATTTGTAAAGCAAATTTCATATAATTTTATGATCAACAAAGATACATATGTTCAAAGTAACTATACAAACACCCAACAAAGAAATTACAAAGAGAAGAGAGAAGAGGAACCAAACATTTCTTGGTTTGTCAACACCAATCGACGAGAGATTCGACTCCGGATCATCCAAATGCAAGCTCCAATGATGTTTTCTAAGCTAATCTATAAGAAAAATGAAGTTTGATGGAGTTGGGAGCAAAAAATACCCAAAACCATCCCTAAAAATGTGTTTTTTTACCCATATTTATTGCTGTCATCATCGCAGACCGCGCTCAGTGCGCTCTAAAAAATGGTTAAACTGCCTTAAAAGTGCGCTCAGCGGGCTTGGAGCCCGCTCAGCACGCTACCTGCTGCCTTGAAAAATGTTTTAGCCATAACTTGAGAACCGTAACTCCATTTTTTGCCCGGTTCGAAGCGTTGGAAAGCTTATTCAATTTCCTATATAACAATGAATAAATATCAACCAAATTGGTGATTTATATTATCCTCATTTTGAGCCGTATTCGTTGATGAGTCGCTAAAAATCGCGCGTTTGAAGTCGTATCTTCGACACTTTATTGCTCATGCTCCAAATACACCTCAATACCTACAAAATGAGCAGAAACTATCAAACGGTACACAAATACACTAAAACTTGATTATACACTAAATATACACATTTACATACAAAGTGGGGTTTATTCAACCAATTTTAACACAAAGTAACTGATCGTACCTGGATTAGACAGTTACTGGTGGCCAACGACGTCCGTTGAGCTCCGGCTCCGATGACGTTGAAGGACGGCGGGGGGGGGGGGGGGGGGGGGGGGGGGCGTACCTGTAAGGTACTCCGACGCTTAAGTTAGGGAGTGCACAGAGTAACAGCAAATACAAGAAGAGTGAGAAAAATGATTTAACCTGACCCTCTCAAGTGAGAGGGTATTTATAGAGAGCCCCCAGCGCGGGGCCAACGGTTACTTGCACTGGGCTGGATTGTCAGGCCCAATCCAAGTAACTGCCAGGGCTTACGTGGCGTAGTGCAGACCAGCGTGTGGTCTTCGCCCTGGGGTAACCGCTCCTAGATTTCCAGGATTAGGGCATACCGAATCCTTCGGGAGTGGAGTGGTTACTTGGAACGTGTCTACGTGGTACGGACCGTTAGACACTTCTCGCTGGGGAGGAGCCTTCTGTGTCGAGGACCTATCAAGCGTACGACGGGCATGGCTTCGCGGGGAGGAGCCATATCTGTCGAGGAGAGATGTGCGGTATCCTCGCGGGGAGAAGCCAGTATGTCGGGGATGTACCTACCCGCCGGGGTGCGAGGTCCTCCTGCCCTGTTGGCCAAGTGCCCGACACTGAAGTGCTCGGGGGAATCGTTGGTATGCTTGCAGCAGTCAAGTGCCCCGCAGAGGGGTCTTATTGGGCCTCCCCATGCTATATGGGTTGGGCCTGCTCGATTGTTGTGCAGCCTCGGCCCGGTCCGGAACAGGAGCCCCCCAAGTCGTTGCTCTGAGGTGGCAGAGTAATGACTTAAAGGTCATTGTATGTCGAGGATACGCTAAGAGAGGAACCGAGGAGGTCGATCTCCTATGCGAAATTCCTTCGGCCGGATGAGCGTCGGGCGTCGGACAGATGTGTCTGGTCGTATGGTCGGGGAGATGAAGGGTTTCAGATTCGAAGCGTTGGGGAAAGCCGAAACGACACGCGTGGGGAGACGGGTGGCTGCATGCGTGCCACGTGTCGCCTGCCATCATTACCTAGGGAGGCTAGGGCGGCTGGCTAGGGTAGCACACTCGAGTGCCCTACGCCCCTCGGGTCTCGCGAGAACCGCTTATAAAAGCCGCTCCCCTCGCTCATTCTTCACTTTTCCGCTTCTCTCTCAAGAAACTTTCTCCCTCTCTCTCTAACCTCTTCCATCGTAGCTCGCCGCCGTCAATCGCCGGGAACTCTCTGTCGGAAGCATTTCCTCCGAAACGACAGCCAACCGCCGCCGTACCATAGCCGGAAACCTCCGTGCCGGAACCCTACACCGCCGCTTACCAGGTATTTGCTTCAAACCGGACCTTTATTTTGCGTTTTTCTTCAATTTTAACTAGTGTAGGATGTTTCCTTGGTGAATTGATGACATTCCCATGAGAAACGGTGGGATTCCTAGCGAATACGGCGGGAATCTTTAGTTGTGGAGAGAGAGAGAGTGCGAAGATTCTTGCTCGCTTTTGATGAATATCTCGGGGATCAGGGACGAACACGTCGGGGATCCGTTGAATGTCTCGGGGTCCTTGATAATCAGTATATTTGTTAGTGCCGCGGGGACACGGGGCAGAACCTTCCGGGGAGACGATGAGTTCCCCGGTGGGCAAGTTGATCCTCGGCCGATCGCGTCGGGGAGTTAAGAAAGCCTTGCCCCTTCCTCGCCCGTTCGCTTGAACAGCGGTGGAGGGGTGAATTTGATACGACCAATCGAATTCACCGTTTCCTTCTGCTTTTCAGGTAAATGGACGATTTGGCTGCGGAGGTGGCCGCAGGATATTTCGAGGAAAACGACGACGACCAACCCGACTCCCCCATGGCTCACATGGCCTTTGCGCAGGAGAGGCCGCTCGAGGATTGGGTCTGTAGCGAGGCCCTGGAGATGTCGTCCATCTTCGTGTACCCAGATGTGGACGATGCTTTTTGTACCGTCGAGCACCGACTAATCGGAAGTGGTCAATCCTGGAAGGTTTTTCGTCCCGAGGAGCATCACCGGATATGCTCCCCTTACCGGGGAATGCGAGTCCCCTTATACGAGTTTATGTTCGAGAAGGCGGGGTGGAGGCTGCCTTTCACGGATTTTCAAGAGGGGATCTTTGACTGGTTGAAGTTGGCCCCTTCGCAGATTCACCCGAACTCGCTGGCCTTCATCCGGGCCTTCGAGCTCGTATGCAAATATTTGGAGATCGTACCGACCGTTCGCCTTTTCTTCCGCATATTCCACCTCCAACGGTCGTCGGTCGGAGGTCGACACGGCTGGGTGTCCTTCAAGCAGAGCAAGGCGTTGTTTCACACTTACTTGGATTCCATCCGGGATTTCAAGTTTCGCTATTTCTATGTGAAGCCGGTCACCCTCGAGGCGATATATTCATTGTACCGGAAAGTCACCCGCGAGGTCGACGGCCGTTCCGAGGAGGTGCTGGTGCCAAAGTTTCCTCTGTACTGGACGGAGGAACACTTTAAGAAGGGAGTTGACAAATATAAAACGAAACCTGTTCAGATGGAGGCCTACGAGCGGGAAGCCTACGATAAAATCGTAGCTTTCGTTGACAGTTTTACCGAAGCTCGACACGAGACACTAGACGGCCAGCCTATAATAGGTGCAGATGGGCAGGTGAAGAAAGAACGTCGCCTGATAAACACCCGCGTTCTGCTCGAGACCTTCTCCGACGAGGAGGCCCTCGAATTGTTAGGTGGTGAAAATGTCCTCGCTTTAGGTCTTCCTCGTATCTGTGTTTCTCGCTTTACTAACGCTTTCTTTCCTTTTGCAGGAACAATGGCCGGAGCCGAGGAGAGGTTGAAGAAACTGAAAGCGAAGAGGGCCCGGGAAGCGCAGGCCCGGGAAGAGGCGTCGCGCTCCAAAGATCAGGAAGTTGTCCTTTCTGGGGCCACGCACGAGGGTGTTTCCACGGCTGCTACCCCCGAAGGATCCACTCAGTCTCAGCCTACTGCCGTTGTGTCGGGGACCGCGGACGACCGCACAACTCCTGCGGGAAGCCAATCCCCGACTACCCAAGGGACTCCGAAGAGGCAACGCGTTGCGGAGGTCGTCGACTTGGGTGGTGAAGACAGTCCCCCGGTTCCTTCCAGCTTTGACCTTCCCCCCTGCCATCAAAAACCTCACTTCTTCTCCGAGGTCACTTATCCTCGCACCCTTCCCTCCGAGGTCCAAACTGTGCTGGGGACCGCTACTGAAGTGAGGAGGAAAATGCTTTTTGAGGACCTGTCGGCCGTCATGCGTATCTGCTCGACTGCCATCATTCTAAATGACGAGACCCGCCCTGCTGCTGAACTGGCCCGCCTGCAGGAGGCGCTGGATACCTTGGGCGCTGAGATGCTCGGCATGCGTAAGGAACTAAAAGAGTGCCGAGATCTGAACAAAGAGCAAAGCAAGCAGCAGCAGTTGGTCGAGGCCAAGCTTAAGGAAGCCGAGGAGACAAAGAAAGGCCACCTTGCCTGAATCGCTAAACTGGAGTTGGAGGAGAAGCGGCTTAAGGAAAGGATTGTCGAGTTGGAAGATGCGGTGCGGCCAGCCGAAGGGGAAACTGAGGAGGACAAGCTCCTAACCACTCGTGCGGCGTTTGTGGCGCAGCTCCGGAAGCTTCAGCAGGATCTCCGGGTATCCGAGGATGATTCTATTGAAACCGCGGGTATAGGGTTCCGCAGTGCCGTGGCGCAGCTTCGGGTTCTCAACCCCGACCTCGTCATTGAAGGGATTGACCCCGACGCTGAGGTGGTGGATGGCCAGATCGTGTATCCTCTGCGGGAGAACGACATTCATGTGCACGAGGAGCCTGACGGGACCGCAGCTGAGTAGGTTTTTTATCTTTGTTTTGGTCGGCCTGCGAGCCGTTTTGTTTCGCCCGGCTTGTGGGCTTAGTTGATGTACTATTTGCACAATGGTTATTTTTGCCCGGCTTGTGGGCTTATATTTGTAACTTTTTTTTGTACCAAGGGTTTTGCCCAATATTCGTACTTCGTAATATCTCTTTATTGATTTTGATTGTGTGTGATGTGGTGTTTGTTATACTATATTTTTGCCTAAGTAATAAGGCTTCGGGATTTGCTCGACCTTGATAGTCCCTGACCGCGTGGAGAGCTGGTCGGGCGGCTGGAGGAGGACTCCGACCTTCAACGAGGCTAAGAGCTCGGTCGAGGTCCTAGTCTCGTGGCATGAACTTCCCATCGCGAGCTGGGTGTTATGCCCGGTTGGCACGACGACGGTGGGCCTCGATCGAGGTATCCCCGCCGGATCAAATGTCCTCGCGCACACACAACGCGGTCTCTGATCGTCGTGTTCTTATAGGGGTGTCGCGCTTGTACCCTAGTGCGCCCCCGTAATCGCGGTGCTAGTAACCCGCGGGCAGTGTTTAACTGTAGTATTGTTTTAGCTTTTCAGCGTTCCATGGTCGAGCAAGTTCTTCCCCGTGCAGATTTTCGAGGAAATAGGCTTCTGTCCCCGTTTTCGCGGGGACGCGGTACGGGCCCTCCCAGTTCGCGGCGAGTTTGCCCTCCCGCGAGTCTTTCTGGTTCCTTCGTAGGACGAGGGTGCCCACCTGAAAATCACGTTTAATGACTTTGTCATTATAACGTAGTGTTATTTTTTGTTTAAGTGACGCCTCTCGGAGAGAAGTGCCCGAGCGTGTTTCCTCGACGAAGTCAAGTTCTTCCCTCAAGGCTTCGTCGTTCGCGTTCCCGTCGAGGGGGGCTTCCGTCCTCCTCGAGGGTTCTCTGATCTCCACGGGGATCACTGCCTCCGTTCCATAGGTCAAACGGAAAGGGGTCTCCCCGCTCGTGGAGTGTGGGGTTGTTCGGTAGGCCCAGAGAACGCTGTGTAGCTCTTCGACCCACCGTTGTTTGGCGTCGCCCAGTCTCCATCTTAATCCTCGAAGGATCACTCTATTCGCGGCCTCAGCCTGTCCGTTCGTTTGAGGGTGCTCGACCGACGTGAAGTGCTGCTTCGTGCCTAGTTTTGTGACGAAGTCTTGGAAGTTTCTGTCGGTGAACTGGGTTCCGTTGTCGGTGACGATGGCTTGAGGCACTCCAAACCGGGCGAGGATATTTCTTTTGTAGAAACGTAGTATGTTGAAGGCAGTGATTTTGGCCAATGCTTCTGCTTCAATCCACTTCGTGAAGTAATCTACCCCGACGATGAGTTATTTGTTTTGATACGACCCCTGGACGAAAGGTCCGAGGATATCCATCCCCCACCATGCGAACGGCCACGGGGAGGATAGCGTCGTGAGCTCGCTGGGGGGAGCGAGGTACATGTCCCCGTGCCGCTGGCATTTATCGCACTTCTTGACGTGCTCCTTGGCGTCTTGTTGCATGGTTGGCCAATAATATCCTGCCCGGAGTGCTTTACGAGCTAGCGATCGTCCGCTGAGGTGCTGCGCATTGGTTCCCTCGTGGATCTCCTGGAGTATGCCGGGGACCTTGGTATCTTCGACACATCTGAGGAGGGGAATAGAGAATCCTCGCCGGTATAGCTTATCCTCGACTATAGTGTACGAGCACGCCCATCTCTTGACCATTCTTGCTTCTTTGGGATCTTCGGGCAGTTTTCCCGTCGTGAGGTATTCGTATACCGGGGTCATCCAGCAATCGCTGTCCCCGATGGCGTTGATGTCCGAAATCATGCCTGGTTTGTCAATGCTCGGGCGGGAAAAGACCTCTTGTATGACTGATTTGTTCCCGCCTTTCTTTTTCGTGCTCGCCAATTTTGACAGGACGTCCGCTCGGGCATTGTGCTCCCGGGGGATGTGAGTTACTTCCGCCGAGGTAAACTTTTTCATCTTCTCTTTTACCAAGGCCACGTATTCTATGAGACTGTCGTTATTGGCTTGGTATTCTCCTCGGACTTGCGAGGCTACGAGCTGAGAATCGGTGAAAAGCTTGACCTCCCTGGCACCAAGGTCCTCGGCCAGCCTGAGTCCCGCGAGGAAGGCCTTGTATTCGGCTTGGTTGTTCGAAGTCGGGAATGACAGTTCGAGGGACACCTCGTTGAGGATGCCTTCCTCGTTTTCGAGGATGATTCCCGCTCCGCTTCCTTTCGGGCTGGATGCTCCGTCGACATAGATTGTCCATTTCTGCGACCTGTTGGTTGAGGGTTCTGGGACGGTCATCTCTGCTACAAAGTTGGCTAGTACCTATGCCTTCAAGGCTTTCCTCCCTTCATATCGGATGTCGAATTCGGCCAGCTCGAGTGACCACCTGAGCATCCTCCCCGCCATATCCGGTCGTCTGAGGAGCTGCCTGATCGGCTGGTCAGTCCTCACGATGACGGTATGGGCGAGGAAGTAGTGGCGTAGTCTTCTGGCCGCGGTGACGAGGCCCAGTGTGACTTTCTCGATCTGCTGATACCTGAGCTCGGGGCCTTGGAGAGCTTTGCTCGTGAAGTAAACTGGCTTCTGTCCGTCTTGTGTTTCCCAAATGAGGACGGCGCTGACCGCTTCGCTCGTGATCACAAGATATAAGAAGAGTGTTTCCCCGTTCTCGGGTCGCGAGAGGACCGGGGGTTGCGATAGGATTTGTTTCAGATGCGCGAGTGCTTGTTCGCATTCCTCGCTCCACTCAAACTCTGCTTTTTGCCGGAGGAGTTTGAAAAATGGGAGTGCGTACTGTGCGAATTTGGCGACGAACCGGGAAAGGGCGGTGAGCATTCCGTTCAATGATTGTATTGACTTCTTCGAGCCCGGAGTAGGGAGTTCGGAAAAGGCTCTACACTTGTCGGGGTTTGCCCCGATTCCTCGTTCCGTGAGGTAAAATCCGAGGAACTTTCCCGCCCGGACACCGAAGGTGCATTTGTCGGGATTAAACCTCATACGGCATCTTTTCGCCGTGTCGAACACCCTCTTGAGGTGCGCATCGTGGTTGACTTCTTCTGCAGACTTGACGATTATGTCGTCCATGTAAACTTCGAGCATGTCGCCGATTTCAGTCCGGAAGACCTTGTTCATCATCCGTTGGTAGGTCGCACCGGCATTCTTCAGACCGAAGGGAATTACGTTATAATAGTAGTTACCCGACGCGGTCATGAAGGTCGTGTCTCTAGGAGGTCTTTTACAGCTTTCTCAGCAGCTTCCGCTTTCTCGGGAGACTGCTTACGCCTACGTTGTGCTATGGCCCTAGCGGCCGAATCTACTGCGAGCTAGTGGCAAGCCACCTCGGGGTCGAGGCCAGGCATCTCAGATGCGCTCCACGCGAAGAGGTCAGCGTTCTTCCTCAGACATGCTTTCAGCTGCTCTTTGGCTAGGTCGGGGATCCCTGTGCCGATCTTCACGCTGCGATCTGGGCCGTCTCCGAGGGCCATGAGCTCGAAATCTCCGTCTGGGATGGGGCGTGCTGGGCGGAGTGGCTGCCCGTTGGTTTCCTCCTGGTGGTCGTGGTCTTCGACTCTGTCTTCATCGGGCTCGCCAGAGAACCTGCTGTCGAGGTCGACCGCGTTGACGCGCGGGAGAGGTACCTGTCCGACGTCCTGGGGTGGTTTGGCAACGGCCTTAGGTTTGGGACCAATGGAACTTAGGCCCTTGACGGCGGCGTCGAAGCATCTCCTAGCCGCGTCGATGTCCCCGTGCATCGTCACTACCCGTCCCCTCCTCGTGTAGTACTTCATTTTGAGGTGGACCGTTGACGGGACCGCCGTGAGTTCAACAAGGGTGGTCCTTCCGAGGATGCAGTTGTAAAGGGATGGGCATTCAACCACCAGGAAACGGATCTTCACCTGTCGGGCTGTGTCTTCGGCCCCGAACGTAACCATTAGCTCCACGTAACCCCATGGTCTGGTGGTGGTTCCATTGAACCCCTGTAGGTCTGACCCGACGTACGGGGTCAAATGCCTCTCGTCTAGCTGAAGGGTCCCGAACAGATGAGAATACATGATGTCGACCGAGCTCCCCTGGTCAACTAGGATTCTTCGGACGTCAAAGTTCGCCATTTGGGCCCTGGCCAGGAGGGGAATAGTGGCGTTTGGTGCTCCCCCGGGGAGTTCCTCGAGGTAGAAGGTGATGGGATTTGAGTTTCCCCGCACTTTCTCGAGGGTGGTCGCCTTCGACGATGTCGCGGATTCCAGCTCGTCAAACTTCCGTTTGATCGACCCAACCGATATTTTCCCGGGGTCTCCTCCGGAGATAACCATTGCTTTGGGGAAGCCTTCCCAGGTACTACGGGCCGTGACGGGGCCCTCGTCGGGGAAAGTCGCCCACATGTTGCGGATTGCCTCTTCGCCCTCGATGATTGGGGGGACGAAGAAGTCCTCGGGTCGAGTGACGCTGAGGGCGACCTGAAGCTGGCTGTCGCCGGGAGGGGGTGTTGCCTCCTCGACGTTCTGTGATTCCTTTGAGCTGGGACGAGGAGGGTCATTCTGTTGGGCATACTTCTTCAAGTGCCCTTCTTTGATGAGAATCTCAATGGCATCCTTGAGGTGGATGCAATCTTCGGTCACGTGCCCGTGGCTTCGGTGGAACCTGCAGTACTTAGATTTGTCAACGTTTGGTTTGGGGGCCGCGGGCTTCGGGAAGCGGACTCCTCCTTTCACAAACTCGGAATTCTGGCAGTCTGAGAGGATCCGGGACCGGTAAGTGTTGAGCGGCGTGTACTCCGTGAATCGGCCAGCTGGCCCGCGCTGTTCCCGGGGATCTCGATTGCGGTTTTCTTTCTTCTTTTCTCCTCCCCGTCGGGGAGAAGCGTCATCGTCTTTGTGGCCGCGGGGGCCTTCCCTACGTCTCGTCTCAAGAGCGATCTGGGCTGCTTCCGTCTCTTCAAGTTCGATGTACTTCTGGGCTCGAGCGAGAAGGTCCTCGAGACGCCGGGGTCTTTGGAGGCCAATCGATTTGGCAAAGTCCGACCCGACGCGTAGTCCGTGAATAATTAAGTATTTCTTCATGTCGTCGGTCGTATGGACCTCGACGGCTTCCTTGTTAAACCTCTCAATGTAATTTCGAAGGGATTCGTTCCTCCCTTGGAAGATATTTTCTAGGGCAGCCTCTGTCTTCGGGTGCCGACGTGACGCGGTGAAGTGCTTGGTGAAACGTTGCTTCAGTTGTTTCCATGGCGTGATCGAACCAGGTTCCAGACCCTTGTACCATGTCATGGCTCCCTTCCGCAAGGTGGTAGGGAATAGCCTGCACCTGATGGCTCCCCTGACGTTTTGGAAGTCGAGCATCGCTTCGAAACTCTCCACGTGATCGTCGGGGTCGGTCAGTCCGTCGTAGGTCCCCAATGGTGGTGGTTTCTCCATGCCCGGAGGGATTGGGGCGTCCATGATTTCCCACGACAAGGGGGTCCTTTGGTCCTCGTCATTGCTACCAGCCGGGGATCTTGAAGGTGACCCATGGTGCCGTGGAGGGGAGTTCCTCGAACAGTTCTTTGGTCTCTCTTCAGCCTGCTTGGACTTCTTGGAGATGGTGGAGGCCCTGGGTTCCTTCCGAGGCGGGGAATGAGGGCGCTTCTGGGTGATCGCCGGCTGGGGGCGCTCGAGGCGCGGTCGTCGACCATGGCGTACGGGAGACGGGGTCCGGGAATCTTCGGAAGAGGTCCTCCGCGGGGAAGGAGAGCGGCGAGGTGATGGGGGACGACGATGTCTTCGCGGGGAAGATCGTCGTGCCCGTCCTTGCTCCAGGGCTTCGATTCTGGTGTTCTGCTGCGCAATCAGCTGATTGGTCTGGTTGATCAATGCAAACAGGGCCACGGTGCTTGGGTCCGCATTGGACGGCGGAGCCACTGGCTGGAGAGGGGTCTGCTGGTCGTCCGTGCAGACGACGTTGATGGTCGCATCCTGGGAGTTCGGGGAGGCGGTCTGTCCGTCCCTTATGTCGCCTTCGTCGCCGTGGAGGATAATGGCGTCCTCACGGTGGTTCCCGTTCTCCAGTTGCGCGAGCACGGTGTCCAGAGCCTGGTTGACGGTTGAATTGGCCATGGTGATGGATAGAGGAAGCTTTGGTTTATCGAAGAGAAAACGGGGAAGCTTATAGAGTTCCCACAGACGGCGCCACTGATCGTACCTGGATCAGACAGTTACTGGTGGCCAACGACGTCCGTTGAGCTCCGGCTCCGGTGAGGTTGAAGGACGGCCGGGGGGGGGGGGGGGCGTACCTGCAAGGTACTCCGACGCTCAAGTTAGGGAGTGCACAGAGTAACAGCAAATACAAGAAGAGTGAGAAAAATGACTTAACCTGACCCTCTCAAGTGAGAGGGTATTTATAGAGAGCCCCCAGCGCGGGGCCAACGGTTACTTGCACTGGGCTGGATTGTCAGGCCCAATCCAAGTAACTGTCAGGGCTTACGTGGCGTAATGAAGACCAGCGCGTGGTCTTCGCCCTGGGGTAACCGCTCCTAGATTTCCGGGATTAGGGCAGACCGAATTCTTCGGGAGTGGAGTGGTTACTTGGAACGTGTCTACGTGGTACGGACCATTAGACACTCCTCGCTGGGGAGGAGCCTTCTGTGTCGAGGACCTGTCAAGCGTACGACGGGCATGGCTTCGTGGGGAGGAGCCATATCTGTCGAGGAGAGATGTGCAGTATCCTCGCGGGGAGAAGCCAGTATGTCGGGGATGTACCTACCCGCCGGGGTGCGAGGTCCTCCTGCCCTGTTGGTCAAGTGCCCGACACTGAAGTGCTCGGGGGAATCGTTGGTATGCTTGCAGCAGTCAAGTGCCCCGCAGAGGGGTCTTATTGGGCCTCCCCATGCTATATGGGTTGGGCCTGCTCGATTGTTGGGCAGCCTCGGCCCGGTCCGGAACAGTAACTATAAGTGCAACAAAACCTATATACAAAAATAGGTACATTTTTCACTTATCAACAACTTCATGAATGGCTTGTCAAATAATGGTAGCTGTTGCAAAAACTGTGATGTGGTACATTTGAAGTTGGATATGACTGCAAATAAGCTTCAAAAAGCCAAGTTGAAGATATCTGTTTTGAAGAGGAAAAATTTCCAACTGAAATTGGCCATTTGGGTGTCTTTGATTATGTTTGCAGTAGTTTACAAGGCCATGTATTTGTAGCTGTCCTGTATTGGTCTGATTTTATGCTATTGTACTGTCATTAGTATGTGCTATAGGATTTTTGTTGTTTGAATCAGTGTATGAAGAATTTTATGTAATGAATTGGTTGCAGCCATGTACTAAGAAGTTTATGTAATGAATTCTTGAGTTAAATTAGTAAAGCTTCATTTTTAAAGTCATTCAGCACAATGTGTACAAATTGTTTTCTTAAAACATAGGAATTTCATGTCATTCAAAATAGGCCATAACAAAATGGCATTGTCAATACAAAAAGGCATAAGCCATAACAAAATCATGTTTTCATTACATAAAGGCCATAACAAAGTGGCATTGTCATTACTTAAAGGTTCCAAAATAACTAATAACTAAGTCCTAGATTGCAACCATCAAAACAGCCATGAAACTACTTTCTCATTTTCTTCTTGGCTCTATGAGAACCACCTTCTTCTTGTGTTAAAACCCCTCCCTCTTGTTCTGGCAGACAGATAGGTCGGTTAGAATTTGAACCAGGCCCTATGATTGGTTTTTGAAACCACTTCAGCTTGATTCTTTCACTTGACCTCTTCTTGATTGACATGATCTCTTTCCCCTTCTTCTTAACTTTACCTTTGGCAGCAGGTGCATTTCCTTGAATCACCTCACTTTGACTTGCAGCAGGTGGTAGTGTCTGAGTTGCATCAGGTATGTGTAGCGGCAAAGTCGTGAGTATAAGCTATTGATTAACTTAACTCGAAAAGCAAAAGTCGCCACCGCACTTTTATTTTATCCAAAAAAGAAAGGAAAAAGAGCGAACAAAACCAAAAGAGTTCTAAAAAAAGAACAAACAGAGTCTGGGTAAGGGGGTTGGTTACGTTAAGGGAAGGTGTTAACACCCAAAACGTTTATAGTACTCTATAGGAACCCTTTGAAATATTTACGCTTTTGGTCTGAAAAAGGTTTGCTTGAAAAGAGATTGAGGTGATGAGAAGAGAAATTGTTTTTAAGATTTTTGTGTTTGGAGAGACTTGTCGCCTCATGCCTACGTATCCACGATGTGTAATGTAGGATCAAAACCCCGTAGTTCGTGGTACAAAGAATGAAATTTGTTTGTTTTGGTTGTTTTTAAATGTAAAGACAAGTCGTCATTTCCAAGCGAATAATTCTGCTTAAAGAAATGAATCATGTCTAAACTTATGAAAAATTTTTAAAAGAGAAAGTGCACGAAGGCACAAAAAGAGTTTGATGAGTTTGATGTTTTTTAAAGTCTCTTGAAAAAGGTGTCAATATGCTTATGTAGTTTAGCATTTGGTTATGAAATGAAAGGAGAAGAGTAAAATCAACTTGACAAAGTCAAGGTTTGATTATGAAAAATGTGATAGTTTGAAATCAAGAAAGTTTTGAAAAAGAGAGAGAGTTTTGAAAATTGAAGAATGGGTGGAGAAGAAGTGACTATCCTAAAGCATAAAGTAAAAGCTAAGGATATGAATATCCTAACCACACAAGTAAGCTCCATAGTCTTTGAACCATAATTCCAAAGCAAAGGGAGAAAGGTCCTAAGTCTAAGTCCAAGGTTCCAAGAATTGCATTGGATGTCCAAGGTCTAGGTGGAAAATTCCATGTCCATTGCAAAGGATAGTAACCGTAGTCCAAGATTAGAAGCACAAGTTTTTTAGAGGTTTTGGCCTTTATTAATGTTTTTGGTCCAAGTGGACAAAGAGAAAAAGGCATAAGCATAAACATGTGTCAAATGGACAAAGGAAAAATATGCGGAAGCATAAACATGTGTCCAACTGATAAAGGAAAAATTGCATAAAAGTAAAAGAGAGATGGGGAGCGAGAAGGAATTGTAAAGAAGTTAGAAGTTAGTAATTAGTTGTTAGTTGTTAGAGTAAATGATCAATAATGATTGAATAGTGTACTTAGGTCAAGGTTAATGAAGACTTGTTAGAAGATTGATAGAATCAAAGCCTCTACAACAACAAGCTTCATAGATTTTGAACCTAATACAAAAGATCAATCAACATTGAGTTGTTTTCCGATGCGGGACATAATGTTGCGCTATGTTAAGCAATCGCCGAGTAATTTACGGAGTAATTACCCTACAATGAGGCCGGTCAATAGCTCTTTATGCTAATGCATGCTAGATGAACGATATGTAGATCGTCATCCGAAAGCAATACCACACGAAAAGAAAAGAAGGTAGCGATCTAGCCTTGATCAAAATTCAACAACGGAATTCTATGATCCATAAGACTTTCATCGATCAAAAGAAAAGAGAAATAGATGAAGAGAAAGCCAAATTAAACCACACAATTATGTGATCTAAGGCTAAGAACAAAAGGAAAGGGAAGAAAATGGAAAAGGAACCAAAACATCCCTAAAAACAAGCAAAAAACACAATTCTAGATATGTGCAATCGATTGCACAAAAGGTGCAATCGATTGCACCAGTTCAAAATTAGAAAATCAACACAAATTTTACACTGCGCAATCCATTGCGCAAAAGGTGCAATCGATTGCACCTGTTCAAAAAACAGAAAATCAGCATTTTAAGAGGCAAATCCTTGATCAATCATTTCATCAAACATCTATTGATCATGGATTCAATTGTGCACGAATTTTAAAGTAAAAAAACAATAAAAACCTGCAATCAAACACAATTACAAGATCCAAAGGATCAAGTAACAAGAATCTCCAAAGATCTACATTATGGAAGATGAAGATGAAGCTTCAACAATGGTGAAAGATGAATTACCACTTCAAAATCTGAAAATTCCTTCAAATTGCTTCAAGATCCAAACACCAAAGCCTTGATCTATGAGAATTGATGAAGAAAACAAGTTTGGATGAAGGTTTAGCTCAAAGTTGAACAAGATTCAATGTGAATTCTTGTTAACTTTCAAAGGAAGAAATGTGAGCTTTGGTGAATTTTGTGGTTGGAGAGAGAATTTGCAAGAGGTTTTTTGGCTCTCAAAAGCTTGAATGAATGAATGAAATGAAGGCTCTACTTAAAGAGTTTAGGCTTGGAATTTGGTGGTTTGGAATTTGGTTTGGAAGATCAAAATTAGGCTTGGAATTTGATTTTGGCGGGAAATTAACAAAAGAGTGGTGATTAGTGAAGGTGTATGGTGGGAATTAATTGTGATGAAGTAGGGAATTATTTTTGGGTGATCTAGAATATTCTCATGTGATAAAATTGGTGCCAAATGCTTCAAAATTTGAAAATTGCTGAATTTGGCCAATTTTGCCTCTGTGCAATCGATTGCAGTGCTGACGCAATCCATTGCGCCTGTACAAAAATTCAAAATTTGGCACGAAATGTGAGGGGTGCAATCGATTGCTGTTTTAGTGCAATCGATTACATTAGTGAAAAATGGCAAAAATTACTTTGTTTGACTGGATTGCTCCGGCTTTGGCTCGATTCTTGACTTGTTAAAGAAGGCATGGAAATAAACACACGAACCTTGAAGTCTCTTGAATAATAATCAATTAAATCTTGGAAACTCTTGATCAGATGAATTTTGAATTGTTTGCAGATCAACTTTGACATTGTTCAGATGAAATTCATTCGAGCTGAGTGACTGTTTGATATCCTTGAGTCCCTTCCTGAAAAAGTTAGTGAAGACAAAAACAAACATATTTTTGGGTTTTTATTAAAGGTTAGTAAACATAAGCAAATAAAGGCAAATAAGAAATACATCGATGCTCAGCAAACCCTGCAAGGCATAAACCCAAAGATGAGAGGGACAAAGGAACCAAAGCATGATCTTATTTGTGGTATAAGATGCAAAATGAGATGTGAATGATATGTGGAACCTTAGGGGTCAAAAATTAGGGTCTTACAGCTGCCCCTATTTAAGTTTCTTCTCTCAGGAGATATGAAAGTTGAAAACTTCGTCTCGACAAGATTGAAGATACTTAAATACAGAAAACCAATATTTTTTAGCCCTAAGATGCCACAAGATGGTATGAATGCAAAGGATGAAACACTCTTCGGGGAAACTTGAAATAAGGGATTTACGGTGAATTGAGTGAGATGACGTGAAAAGACACGCCGGGGAACACAAGCTATTTCTGGAGATCTGTCAAGGTGATAAGAAGTATCCATCAATAGTTGGAAAGAGATGGACAAGACCATGGAAAGACAAGTAGTGACATCAAAGAATGGGATTGGATGGAAACTACAAACGAGACAAAAGGTATGTCAAAAGATGTCCAAGAATGGCATTGGACAACAACAGTAAAACTTCTGGTAAAACAGCAGCGACATCCAAGAATAGCATTGGATGGAGGTGAAAAATACTCTATTGGGGATAAGATATCCAAGAACGGCATTGGATAAAGGAACTGCAACATTTAAGAATGGCGTTGAACGAGGCAACAACAAACATCAGAGACATCCAAAAATAGCATTGGATATAAATAAAATTCCATTTGAGCAACTTCACTGGGGACATCCAAGAATGACATTGGATGGCAAGGGTAAACATCAGAGATATCCAAGAATAGCATTGGACCTGGCTGGGGAAAAGGCGTCCAAGAATGACATTGAACAAAAGAATCTCAACATCCAAGAATGGCATTGAATGAAGTAAGAAAAGTTCTGGAAAATATACCAGGAGCATCCAAGAATGGCATTGGATAAAAAGAGTTCATGATATCCAAGACTGGCATTGAATAAAGTGAGAAAGAGCTTTCAAGAATGGCATTGAAAGGTAAAGGTAAATCACTTCATTCAAGAATGGCATTGAATGATAGTGAGAAAGACATCCAAGAATGGCATTGAATGCAAAGGAGAAAACTCATTCAGGAATGGCACTGAATGAACAGATAAAACTTTCAGGAATGGTACTAAAAGATATCCAAGAGAAATATAATTGGGATTACAGAACAGAGGTAAAACTTCCTGGAATAGCATTAGGAGAAATAAGATATCCAGGAATGGCACTGGAGATCAAAAGAGACAGACGTCCAGGAATGGCACTGGAGTGAAAGAAAATAACGATCCAGGAATAACACTGGAATGAAAGGAAACAAACATCTCACAACAACAATAGATGCACAGGGAAATGACAACATCTAGGAATGGCACTGGAAAGAAAGAAGAGAGGTAAACGACAACATTCAGGAATGGTACTGAATGAAAAGGCAGGTAAAAGTTTTGGTAGGTGCCAAGTAAGTTGAACTTTGATCACAAGGTAAGATGCTGACAGCAACAGGTCCTCAGAAAAATGCATATGAGCACGAAGCACACTTCGAGCTATGAAAATATTTCTATGCAATGATATATGAATGATTTATGTATGCAATGCAGATGATAGGCACAACTGAGATAGACTCTTTTGTGAGGCAAAAATGGAACTCTGATTCCTCAACACAGGGAACATTGCCCACCCTACTTGGAGAGAAAATGTTGAACACATCTCTGTCACACTTATGAATTGTATCAGGCTGATAGTTTTTTGAAGAAAGACATCTTGAGGATTCTTGAAGAAGACTGCCCCTGATTGATTGACTGATGAGGATAAACTGATCATAGCTTCAGTTTGACAGCTGTAGGGAGAAAAATGAACTGATCATGGCTTCAATTCTTGAAATGAATGCTGAGGATAAACTGATCATGGCTTCAGCTTGATTATTGTTGGGGATGAACTGATCATGGCTTCAATTCTTGAAATAAATGTGGAGAAGGCTAAACCCAGTATAGGTCTTGAAAGAGATATTCTGGCTAACCAAATTTTAAAATGACTTGCACTGAGCAACAAATCTTGAACTAATTCACAACATGATCTAGAAGTAAGTCCCCTGATAGGATCACTAACCGATTTTATCAACTATTTGAAGTTTTCTTCTATGAGGAAATTTTTCCTGCAAATAGGATTATACAAACAAACATGGTAATTTTAATGCAAAGCTCAATGCAATTTTGAAATCAAAAATCATTTTTTGGAATGATATTATTGATGTAAAGGAAATGAATTACTTGTCAAAACACGATGGTTTAGGCATTCAAAAATGAAAGAGAAAGCAAAAGGTAAGACATCAAAGCAAATGATTGGCAACAAACTTAGGAGTCAGTTTACGCAACCTTGCTGTAGTATGCTTTCAAAAGAAACCTGGCTTCAATTAGGCGTTTTGAAGGTTGTAACGTGGTCTGGTTCATGGTTTTTGAAACAAAGGATATAAGCTCAAAGTTTATTTGTACCCAACCCATTCTTCGTGATGATCTTCAGTCCTATGCTCAGTTAATTCAAATTATGCATTCAGGTTCCAGGAGATTTTGGAATTGCAACACTGTTATGATGATGGTTCAAGGAGTAAAGAGTTTTGAAATGGAAATCACTTTTTCTTACAACATTTTGTTGTTTTTGATGAGGACCTCAATCAACTCGTTTTGTCTTTGAGGATTTTGGTAACCTCTTGATTGAATTTTTGTTATCCCTAACTTTTACCTGAACTGTGTCATTTGAGCTTACAGTCAGCAGATGCCCCAATTTTTGCCTAAGTCTCCTTCATAGGTTTTGACTTAGCGGGCTTTTCAATTGATTTTTTTTTGTTGAAAGGTAGTGACTTCCTGGCTTAATGATTACGGTGAACCATCATTGGCTTTTGATTTGAAAGACATCTTCGACACTTCTTTGATGTGTGCGAAGGAAAACTTTGTGATTGCAATGATTCTCTTGTGTTTAAATACACAACCAAATTAACTGAGAGCTACCCATCCCCAGGTTAAAATTGCGGATTTTTTCGTACAGAAAGAAACTCCAACTTCTAGGCTCAAAGGGGTTGACAAAGGATTAACTTCCTTATTTCACCAGTGTTTGGGAGTTGAAACAATGCCTGTACACCATCATCCAAGTTTTAATTGAAAGCATACAATCCAGCAATTTCAGGTATTTTGCTTTCATCATCCTCCTCCAATCTTTGCATAAACAAAAGCTTGATAAAGAAAGTGAACAGGAGATACATTTTTTTGTTTTGTGAAAAAGAAAGCATAAAGATGCACACAGTGGATATAAATGAATCAAAACATTGCAATGCTCATTTCATTGAAATTACCATGAAAGTACAAATAAAGTTCGAAAGCAAACAAATAATACAACCAAAGAAAAATGCAAACAGAAAGAAACAAGGCCTAGTGACTAATCAGCAACAAGGATGAGCTGTTCTGTCTGAGACACTGGCTTTAGGAAATGATCTGTCTGAACTAACTCAAACTTCACTTGGCATGCTCTGGCAAAGGATTGTTGACAACATTGGGATTGTCATCAAGAAAAGTCAGAATCTTTGAATTCACCAATTCTTGTACTCTAGCTTTCAATGCATAGCAACCTTCCAAGTTATGGCCTGCCCCACCTCGATGGAACTCACAATGAAGATCAGCCTTATAGCCGGCTGGGAGAGGATTTGGAGGATAAGGTAGATCCCTCGTTGTAATCAAACCTTTCTGAACAAGACATGGATACAACTCAGTGTGGGACATCATGATAGGATCAAAGTTAACCCTATTGCGATTCTGATTTTGTCTAACAGTCTGACATGGAGCTTGAACTGGTTGAGCATTGACAACAGGAGAAACTGCAGCTACATATTGTTGTTGTCTGTGACAAAGTTTAGCTTCAACTGAAACAGTATGGGTATCACCATCCTTTTTCTTTTGAGAATTCCCAGCATACTTTTTAGCACCACTAAAGGCTTCAGCATTAGTAATCTTTCCTTTCTTGATACCTTCTTCTAGTCCTTCTCCAATAGTGACTAGGTCAGCAAAACCAGATGATACACTGCCTATCATCTTTTCCCAAAAGAGTGGCTGAAGAGTATCCATGAATAATCCAGTCAATTCTTTTTCAGCCAAGGGTGGCTCCACTTGAGCAACTATCTCTCTCCAGCACTGAGCGTACTCCTTAAAGGATTCTTTTTCTTTCTGAGACATATTTTGCAATTGACGGCGATCAGGTGCCATGTCCAGATTATACTTATATTGCATTAAGAAAGCATCAACCAAGTCTTTTCAGCTTTGGATACGGTTCTTCTCAAGTCCCATATACTATTTCATTGAAGCCTTACTCAAGCTGTCTTGGAAACAGTGAATGTGCAGTTTGTCATTTTTGGCATGAGAAGCCATCTTGCGGCAATACATCACCAAGTGGGTTCTGGGATAGGTGTGCCCCTTGTATTTTTCAAAATCAGGAGTTTGGAATTTGCAGGCATAACAAGTATGAAACCAAGCACATGTCCATTGCGGAAGCACTAAAGACATCACTTCCTTCCACGGCTCTTATCCTTTTGTCTAGAGTTTTCCATTGCTCTCTGACTTCTTCAATGTATCTAGGTTCTCCCTGACTTTCATATTGTGGACCAGCAACATGGTACACGAAAGAAGGACTCTCAGGAATAACTTGAGCAACAGAATGCACAACAGGTTGAGGTTCAGTGAACAATGAAGCTGAAGATACTGGCAGTACAGACGGAACAAACACAGGAGTAGTTGTAAAGGGTGGCGAGTAATTCGGAGGTAACCCAAATTCTGGCCAAGTAGAAGCTAATTGCTGAGTCAGTGGAGGGTCAACAGCAGCAGGTAAGATTTCAGAGATCATAGTCCTCTGAGGTGGTTCACCTCTAGCAATCAGAATTTGCATCATTTCTGTGAGTTTGGTCATGCTGGCCTTCAACTCATCAATTTCCATTCTGACTTTGGAATTGTGTTGTTCTTGGTTTTCAATTCTCAATCTGACGACAACTCTAGTTCTGTAGTTGTGTTGAGGAAACAGCTTGACGGTGAACAGATAACTGAAGAAAGAGACAGTTGAAATAAGTTTCTGGACAATTAGGAAGAATGCAGATGTATGCTCATGGATGCAAGAGTGCATGGATGTAACAACTACAAACAAGATCACTCAAAGCACACGGGTTCAAAGGTTCGAGTCACGAGCATGAAGTCAAGGTTAAGAACCTCCCGCAATGGTATGTACTAAGGTTTTATCTTCATTGTACCTGCAGAAAACAGCGGTTCTAATAGAGTGCCCAGGGTCCACAATTCACTATCAGACATACCAGCGCACCGATTTGCTCGGAGGTTGGTAGTTATCCTCAAGAGAATCTAACCTGAGTGTGGCATCGCGTAACAGCTAAGTCAGATTTGCATCTTCATAGCTTCTGCACCACGATCCTAAAAAGGCTAGGATGGGTTAAAGGTTACTACGGTTCTCAGTGTTATAGGCTTCTATGGAAAAAGTAATGCCTTCACGATCGCTCGATCGACATCAGTAATTCCAAAGAGGCAACCACCGAGTGGATGGATTCTCAAGTTCTTCTTTTTCAGGATTCGACTCCTTCAAAGCTCCCTTGACTATACCATCCTCATATCTCAAAGTACACTCTGGTCCGGGTATAGGACCTATCTCGCACACACAGAGGAACTCCCAAACAGAACACACAAGTAACAAGCAAATCAGACAACAAGAAGTAAATAAATCAAAGTAGGCTAAACCCCTCAAGGGAGGATATTTCCCCAATAGTGTCACCACTTTTCTGTAGCGGCAAAATCGTGAGTATAAGCTATTGATTAACTTAACTCGAAAAGCAAGAGTCGCCACCACACTTTTATTTTATCCAAAAAGGAAATTTCTCATCCATTGCCCAAGTGGGCAGCCAATGGCCACTCAATACAACCTCATTATCAAGTCTCTTCCTAGGAATAGGCATAACTTTATGGGGCCACTTGTCTAGTTTTAGGATAGATGTGGAGCACCTATTCATTAGATACTTTCTTATCCACTCACACATAGACAAAATAGGGTTATCCCTAGCAGCTAAGATTGTGACATTAAAAGATTCAGCTATATTGTTCATAAGAACATCATATTTAGGGTAGAAAGAGAAAGCATGCTTACACCAACTTTTTGGAGGAATTCCCATTAACCAAGCCCATGCTTTAGGATCAACTTGTTTCATCTCTGTCATCTTTTGCAACCACCCTTGGTAGTAAGTTGATTTTGCAGCCCCCATCATCAGATCTCTAATTAAACTACCACCACCAATTTTTTTTTGAAATTTGAATAAAGATGCCTTAGACATAGCCTATGTTCAATTGTTTCAAACATTTCCTCAAAAACAGCTACCAAACCCTGCATCATGAATAGATATCAGTAAACAAAAATATGTTACTAGGATTAAGAAAAAAAAAACTGACAGATAAACTTACTTTTTATTGATCAGAGATAAAAAAACATATCTCTTGTCTTGTCCAATATCAGCCATTAACAACTCAAGAAACCATCTCCAGCTGTCCTTTATTTCTGTCTCAACAACTCCAAAGGCCAAGGGAAAGTATTGATCATTAGGATCCCTTCCCACAACAATCAATAACTGACCTCCATACTTTTTTTTCAGATGACAGCCATCCACACCCACAAAAGGTCTACAACCATTAATGAACCCCTTTTTACAAACATCAAAGCAGAAATAGAAAGCACCAAACCTTGGTTGAATGGAAGCACTTGGTCTCTCCACTGTGATACTTAGAGTGTTGACAGGGTTCACTCTATGTAATTCAGCCGCATATCTTCTCAAATTTGCATACTGTTTGTCAGCATCTCCCTCTAAGATCTTCTTTGCTATGAGTTTAGCCTTCCATGCCCTCCCCACAGTGATTCCCACAGAATAGTTTTGTCGCATATCCTGAATAATGTCACAGATCCTAACATTTTTTGATGTTTGCATCTTCTTCAATACAGCCTTAGCCACCCACCTAGAGTTAGCAGATTTGTTATCCAAAACCCTATCACATGTATGTTTGTCCACTATGGTTTTAATAGCAAAAGTGTGCTTGTGGCCCACTTTAGAGCAAAGTACTAAAAAACCACACTTGGTCCTACACTCAACCCTAACTCTGTATGACTCATTTTTAATGAAAGTTATTTCCCTCCCATTTAATACGGACCACTCACGTATTGCTTCTCTAAAATCATCTAGGGTATTAAATTCCATACCCCACTCAAATTTAAAATTCTTATTCAAATGCTCCTTCCTAAGCTTTTTAAACCTTGGCCCTTTCTCATCACCACTTATATCAGGATCAGAGCTATCAAGCTCATCACTCACATACTCATCATCCTTCTCCCATTTCTTCTTATTGGATCCACTAATAAATCTACTAATTGAGGGTGATGCATTAATAGGTACAGTGACATCAATACCTTCAAAGTCATCAAGATTTGCAGTTGATCGTTCATCCTCACTATCATCTAGTCTTTCCACTGCCTCTTCATTACAAACCTCCAGTTCGACAATCTCATTGACACACCTAGGAGACCTTACTGAGTCTCTTATATCAACTACATAATGCTCAACAAACATTTCCCCTTCTACTTGGGTTGCACAAGCATATGCTGCAAAATTGTAGCAGTCATCATCATTCTTAAGCTGGAAAAAGTTTTCATCAATTTCAATAATCTTTGTCCATGTTCTATAACTCCCTAAAATATAACCCCACCCGGTCAACAACCTATGAACTTAATTCATTCTCCATTTATCAATTTCTAACCCAGACATTAATGTGGATACACCTCCCCTATAAATGGTAACCCCATCACTTAACTTTACAAATTCACCTCCATGGTGAAATACGGCGTTGAAAACTTGCATGTTCTGAAATCAAAACAAGCGAACTAAATAACCTAACAAAACCCTAAAATATCATAAACAACATTGGAAGGTTTGAAAAAGTACGAACCTTGTTAGCTTGAGCATGAGAAACACCTTCGTCTTCCTTGTGCTTCTTAGGTTCCACACATTGGTTGACGATGGTGGCTTCATTCGGTTTATTGCTTTTCTTTGATTGCTTGCGTTGTTTCGATTGCGTACAGCTCTTCTTCTTCATCGTGAAGCTGGCTGGAACTCTTCGTCTTCCTTCCTATTTCTGGTTCTGAAGAAACCCTAGATATTCAAGGGGGTAGAAGCAGAAATAACTTATGAATTTTTTTTTGAACCCAGTCAGCAAGGTCAACACGCCCCGTCACGGAATCTTGGATCCATGGGTGCATCAGGGTTTTGTAAATGGAATCTGGGAAAGTTGAGGGGGGAATAAAAAAAATTCTTAAGGGGGGGTAAACCAAAACACGCTTATATGATAGGGGGTAAACGTTATTTAACCCTTAAAATTAATATGATTTTTTTTTCTAAATGATTAATATGGTATTTACTTCTAAATGATTTTTTTTTTCAATATAATGATTTACTTCTATATTAGATTTAATTATATTTAGAAGTAAATGATTTTATGGAATACTTTTGATTTTATCCGGATCTGCAGATCAGGAAATGATTTTATAGAATTATTTTGATTTTTTTCGGATCTGCAGATCAGGAATTTTTCCTGATTTGTACATCCGGAATAAATCAACGTTTTTAAAAAAAATGGTGCGTTCGGATGTGTACATCTGAAAACTGGGAGTAAAAACAGAATTTCGCGTGGTGTCTAAGAAATGGTGTATTAAGAAATTGTGTAATATCTATGGTGATTAATGTTAAATTGTAATTCCTAGTGTCTAAGTGTCGAAGTCGAATGCCATGTGTGGAAATGTCAGTGTGTCGAAACAGTTTGTTTCACACAGATTTATTTCTAGATTTGATTCAGATATGATTTGATATGATTTAGATTAGATTTGATATTTTGGGCTTTTAGAATTTTGGGCCTTTGTAAATCTAAATCTATAAATAGGAAGTTTCCCTTGTATATTGTAACGCAATTGCATTCACAGTTTGTAGATTAGCAAGTGAATAATAGCAATAGAAGAAATCCCACAGTTCGTGGGTAGAAACACTTTTCTCCAAATATTTCTCTTCTCTCTCTTTTCTTTCTTGTAGTTAGCTTGTTCTTCTTCTTTCTTTGTTCTTCATTGTCATTACGTATTGTTTGTGGATTGGTGATCAATCTTGAGATCAAGATTGAAGCGAAATCATCATAGGGAGTGGTGAATTTCCAACATCTGGTATCTAGAGCTCCGGTTGCGATTCAAGGAGGAAAATCGTGATGGCTATGAATCATTCAAATGGACACTTTCCGGCGACCCTACCAATTCTCAAGAAAGATAATTATGAGAATTGGTGCAAGCAGATCAAGGTGGTTTTCTGTTATCAAGATCTGTGGGATCTTGTGAAGGAAGGAGTAACACCGCTTGGGGAGAACGCGACAGATCAAGAAAAGGCTGCACTCAAAGATTTGAAGATGAAATATTATAAAGCCCTGTTTATAATCCATCAATGTGTTGATCCAGATAACTTTGAAAAAGTTAGCGATGTAGAATCAGCAAAGGAAGCATGGGAGATTCTTGAAAAGTCATTTGGAGGTGCAGAGAAGATGAAAGAGGTGAGGTTACAAACTCACAAGAGAACCTATGAGTTACTTCAGATGGAAGACAACGAAAGTATTACAGATTTCTTCACCATAGTTATAAAACTGGTGAATCAAATCAAAGTATATGGAGAAACGCTAACGACGAAAGCAGTAGTCTCAAAGATTTTGAGATCGTTGGCTCCTAAGTTCGACCACGTGGTAGTAGCCATAGAAGAGTTGAAAGATTTGTCAGTATTGACGAAGAAAGAGCTTCAAGGGACGCTTGAGTCTCATGAACAAAGGATGGCTGAGAGAGCTGCAGGAAAGTCGAAGAATGATATGGCTTTGCAGGCGCAGTTAGAAAAGGAAAGGAAAGGCAAAGGAAACATGAATGGCAACAAAGATAGAGGAGGTGGTAATTCGACTCAGAAGAAACCTTGGAACCAAGGCAACCAAAGAAGTGGTGCTGCAGGTAGAGGAAGAGGTGGTGGTCGAAAGCCAGACAAAAGTCACATTCAATGTTTCAATTGTCAGAAGTATGACCATTATGTTAGTAACTGTCCAGAAAAGAAGAAAAGTCAAGAAACTGATGCAAATCTAGGGAAGCATGAAGAAGATGAGACGTTGCTGATGGTCATAACGAAAGATGAAGAGAGATTCTAAGATCAGTGGTACTTGGACTCAGGATGCTCATCACACATGACTGGAAGGAAAGATTGGTTTGTCAACATGAAGCCCTCGTCGAAGAACACAATGAAGTTTGCAAATGACAACACTCTAGCAGCTGAAGGTGTTGGTGATGTTCTAATTATGAGGAAAGATGGCAAAAGGTCAACAATTTCCAATGTGTTGTACATACCAGGCATGAAGAGTAATTTTCTCAGTATAGGGCAGCTTGTCGAAAAGAACTACAAGGTAGTTGTCGAAGACAAGATGATGAGAGTTCTCGACGCAGGTGGTAGGTTGATCTTGAAGGCTCCAATGTCTCAGAATAGGACCTTCAAGATTGAACTCAATGTGATGGAGCACAAGTGTCTAGCAACAGCAGCCAGCAGAGATGAGTGGTTATGGCACTTTCGATTAGGCCATCTCAACTTCAATGACATCAGAGAGCTGAAGAGAAGAAATATGGTGTCAGGATTACCAGAAATCGACATTCCTAGTGAAGTCTGTGAAGAGTGTGTTCAGTTGAAACAACACAAGAATAACTTCAGCAAGGATGCAGGAAGGAAGTCGAAGGCAATTCTTGAAGTCATATACTCTGATGTATGTGGTCTAATCCAGGTGGATTCGATTGGTGGCAACAGATATTTTGTCACGTTTATAGATGATTTCAGTCGAAAGTTATGGACTTACCTCATCAAGAAGAAAAGTGATGTGTTTGAGATATTTGTCAAATTCAAATCCATGGTCGAAAGACAGAGTGGTCGAAGGTTGATAACTCTGAGAACTGATGGTGGTGGAGAATATGTGTCGAAAGAGTTCGATGCATTGTGTAGAAAAGAAGGGATTGTGCATGAGGTGGTGCCACCCTACACTCCACAGCAGAATGGGATTGCAGAACGCAAGAACAGAACCATCATGAACATGGTAAGAAGTATGTTGAATGGAAAGCATCTACCCAAAGAATTATGGGGAGAAGCAGTTTCGACAGCAACATATCTTTTGAACAGATGTCCGACGAAGAAGCTTGAAGGAGTCACACCAGAAGAATGTTGGTCTGGTGACAAGCCTAGTCTCAGTCACTTGAAAGTGTTTGGATCTATAGCACATAGACATGTGCCAGATCAGTTGAGAAGGAAGCTTGATGATAAGTCGAATCAGATGATCTTGATAGGATATCATTCGACTGAAGGTTACAAGTTGTTCGACCCAGTGAATAAACAGGTAGTGATCAGCAGGGACGTGATCATAGATGAGCTTAAAGAATTTGATTGGAAAGAGAAAGCCAAGAAGGATTAAGTGAGAATCTCTTGTGAAGAACCAGTCACTGAAGTCGAAAGAGAAGTTCGACAGGAACCAGTTGCAGATGAAGCAGGTTCAAGCAAACCTCGACGAATAAGACACATGCCTGCAAGGTTGCAAGAATGTGTAATTGCATCAGATGATGTGGTCGATGAAGAAGGTGAGATGGTACATTATGCTTTTTACACAGATGTCGAACCAGTCAATACAGCTGAGGCATTGAAAGATTCGAAGTGGGTGAAAGCAATGAATGAAGAGTTAGAATCCATCGAAGTCAACAACACATGGTCACTTGTCGAATTGCCTCAAGGCAAAAAGGCAATTGATGTGAAGTGGGTTTACAAGGTAAAGGTGAATCCTAGAGGAGAAGTAACTCGACACAAGGAGAGACTTGTGGCGAAAGGATTTCTTCAGAAGGAAGGAATCGACTTCGATGAAGTGTTCGCACCTGTTGCTAGAATCGAAACAATCAGGTTGGTTGTTGGTCTAGCAAATATGAATAATTGTCACACATGTCATATGGACGTGAAGTGTGCATTCCTTAATGGTCCCCTAGACGAAGAAGTTTATGTCGCACAACCAGCTGGGTATGTGAAACAAGGTGAAGAAGGAAAGGTGTATAGGCTGCATAAAGCCCTGTATAGACTTAAGCAAGCTCCAAGAGCTTGGAATAAGAAAATCGACAGCTTCTTAAGGGAAAATGAATTTGTGAAGTGTACAACTGAGCATGGAGTATATGTAAGAAGAAGCAATGGCGAATTGCTTATACTATGTCTCTATGTCGATGATTTGTTGATAGCAGGAAGTTGTAAGAAGGAGATCGAAGATTTCAAACATGATCTAAGCAAGGAGTTTGAAATGTCAGACTTGGGAGATCTCTCATATTTCCTTGGCATCAAATTCTACAAGACTAGTAGAGGTTTGATGATGCACCAACGAAGATATGCAGGCGAAATACTCAAGAGATTTGAGATGCAAGATTGCAACTCAACTTCGACTCCAGCTGAGACCAGACTGCAACTGTCGAAGGATCCAGACGAAGATGATGTCGACCCGACCCAATACAGAAGACTTATTGGGTCACTTAGATACCTTTGTCGCACAAGGCCTGACTTACAGTGTTGGTATAGTAAGTAGATTCATGCAGAAGCCAAAGGTATCACATCTAACAGCGACGAAGAGGATACTGAGGTATCTGAAAGGGACTCTCGACTATGGCATTTTATTTCCTGCAGCTGACGAAGGGAAAGAATGCAAGTTAGTGGAATACACAGACTCTAGCTGGTGTAGTGATGCAGAAGATAGAAAATCCACAGCTGGATATGTGTTTATGTTAGGTGGTGCACCAGTTGCTTGGAGTTCGAGAAAGGAGCCAGTAGTGGCATTGTCATCATGCGAAGTAGAATATATAGATGCTTCTATTTGTGCATGTCAAGCAACCTGGATGGTGAACTTGGTCGAAGAGATTACAGGAAAGAATCATGGAGCAATTACCATGAAGTTCGACAGCATGTCAGCTATCAACTTGGCAAAGAATCCAATAGCACACGGTCGAAGCAAGCACATCGAAATGAGGTTCCATTATCTTCGAGAGTAGGTAGCAGAAGGGAAGATGAATTTGGAACACTGCAGAACTGAGAATCAGATTGCAGATATCATGACGAAGGGAGTGCAGGTCGAAGTCTTCAGAAGACTAAGAGCCATGATAAATGTAGACAACTTAGACACAATGAATTAGGTGGTGTGTTAAATTGTAATTCCTAGTGTCTAAGTGTCGAATTCGAATGCCATGTGTGGAAATGTCAGTGTGTCGAAACAGTTTGTTTCACACAGATTTATTTCTAGATTTGATTCAGATATGATTTGATATGATTTAGATTAGATTTGATATTTTGGGCCTTTGTAAATCTAAATCTATAAATAGGGAGTTTTCCTTGTACATTGTAACACAATTGCATTCACAGTTTGCAGATTAGCAAGTGAATAATAGCAATAGAATAAATCCCACAGTTCGTGGGTAGAAACAATTTTCTCCAAATATTTCTCTTCTCTCTCTTTTCTTTCTTGTTGTTAGCTTGTTCTTCTTCTTTCTTTGTTCTTTATTGTCATTACGTATTGTTTGTGAGTTGGTGATCAATCTTGAGATCAAGATTGAAGCGAAATCATCATAGAGAGTAGTGAATTTCTAACAATTAAGAGAGAATGACACGCAACACTTTCCATCGGAAATTACTTTGGGAAAGTAGACACTATTTCTCATTATTCCTGTGATGTAAGTCTTAGAATGACATGACACAAAACTAATAAAAAATATCGCACCATCTAACGTTCTCACCTCTTTCCATTCCATTAGTACCTCATCTAACTTGAAAATTATTGGATCCTCGTCAAAAAATACATAAATTAGGAAAATATGTCCTTCATGCTCGGTCAAAAATTCGCATGGCCGACAGGTTTTGGCACTAAAACTCTCTAAGCACTTGGGTGGCAGTACTTCTAGAATACCCCAAGTAGAAGCATATGGGTCAAACACCCCTAACCAACCTGTGGGACTCAAACAATAAAACAACCCTTTAGAAAACACAATTTGAATCGATGCGCTATAAGAAAAATGAGAGCTTCTTTGGTAGTTAACAGTTGTCCATTCATTTGCCTCAGGAGAACATGTGCTAATAGCCAGAACAGTAGGACTAACATCTTGAACAGCAAATATAACACATCCAGTTGACGTCGGAGAACACGAGAAGGTGGCAAATTCAACCTGGTTGATCAGCTCCATAGTAATGGGGTTAAAGAAAAAAAACGAGTGACTCTCGGGGGCCATCGATATAGCGATAACCATCCTTCTTTTGTATATTATACACTACAGTTTTTCAACTTTGTGATTAGTTCACAACGCGCACAGAAGTGGCAACGGAATGGCATATCTTGCAAACAGCAGAAGCACGAATGTTATCTCAAAACTGACAGGGCACGGCATCTGCTCGCATTGTTGTTATCATAATTTTGAGGTAACAACATTTCCATGTAAGTCTCCTTCCGAATGTCAAAGGAAACAAATGTGTTTCGATTAGAAACTAACCAATTCAGAGTGCCACTCATGAATTTTCCAAAAACCGTATGAATATCATATTGGAAATTGGAAACTGTTTTCCAGGAATCATCGTGATCAAAGGTATATATTTTTGTCAAAATTTGATAATCATCATGATACTCAATTTTTACAACTAGTAGCACCTTGTACTTGTCATTAACTTGATCATATCCAATGCCGCAATGCATCATGCGCCAATCCCGCAAAATAGATATTTTGGTTATCCACGGGAGAGAAGGATTGCACAGTTTGATACAACTTGGAAATGGTTCAAACATACACAAGAGCCCGTTGCATGATCCTATAATACGGTACAGGTATTTCTTCTCCTCGTAGCTGAAGATATCGGGTTTAACAGGGGTTGATGGGTTTTGGAAGAAAGGCTTCAAAGGGTAGGATACGATATCCCAGGGTTGTTTCATTTGGGAAAACACTACTTGTTGGTTGGTCATGGTTGGATCCGAGGTTGAGATTTGAAGATGATTTTTTGAGAATTGAGAATCGGAGATTAGAGATTTCCATGATTTGCAGACACACTTAAATTGAAAGAGGGATCTCACCGGAAGCCTCAGGAGGATGTGGCCGACGAGTTCTTTCGGCAAAAAAGGCAATGGATTGGCGGCTGCTTCTAGCATCTTTCCTGTTTAGGGCGAGCTGCTCTTTCAATCTTATGCTAAACGATATTTGGGCTCCTTAATCTCCTTAGCGGACAAGGCCCATTTCTTTAATGATAGGGTGGAATTTTATTTGTATAAAATAGTTTTCAAAATTCAATGTAAAATTCTTATGACAATATTTTTATATTTATTTTCTTATTATTATTTTACAATTTTACAATTTATACAATTGTTTAAAAAAGTATAGATAGAATTTTAAGTAATTTTATATTTGATTGGAAACTCATACCATTTAAATAAAATTAGTTCAAAATACTGATATTGTTATATTCAACATGATTACTTGTGTTTGAATTTAAAACCTCACAATTATGTATGTCACTTGATAGTAATCATTGTCCTTATTATGGTTAAAAAATAAAAATAAAAAACAAAAGAGCAACCTAAGGGTTTGTTTAATGAGAAAGGATATGCTTACACTACATGTTACAATTTAGAGCATCTATACTCATTAACTTTACTTTGATTATTTAAATAGGACGCACACAATTTTTTATATTATATTACATTTCTATATTTTTTAAATAACCCAACTACATTGACCAAATATCCATACAACTCATCAAAAATTCTAAAATAGATCTCACTAAATCTCACAATATACCCAATATTTATTTTATACTAATTATTTGATCCATGCTGGCACATAAAAATGTTGGCCAGCCAGAGAACAGTCACAAACCAAACAATACTATTTTTCTCAATTATCCATCATAGACTCTGACATGATAGCTTTGGAACAAGTGTAAAAACAATGTTTTTTCACCGATAATCATGTTCTTACACCGTGATACGGTTTTGTTTTTTTTAATTATATTTAATAATCATTTTTTGCTGTTCTAATACAAATAAGCACATGCATAGCTGTATTTTAGAGGGTGTAGGTATACGTTGTATGCTTTATGGTGTAGGAATAGCAATCCTTTTGAGTCTTCAAAATGTGTTTCTCTTAAAATTCTGCATTCAAATTTTAGTAGATATGTATTGGACAATTTATACCGAACTTTTCTCTATCTTTAATGGGATACCAAAATTTTGATAAACAAAAATACCAAAATTAAAAAAAAAAACTTTAATACTAAAAGCTGAAAAATTAACAAAAATAAGAAAACTATTAGATATAAAACCTTACTGAATTCATCTCATTAGTAAAACAAGATTGTTGCCGCGTGCTTCGTACTAATATACAACTTTTTTTTAATAATAATTGATATTTAATTTTTGTATGTATACTAACGTTTAAACGTGCACTTTTATGTTTGTTTTTCTGTTTTTTTAATAAACACATACGTCAGAAATATTAACGGATATTTTTTAATAGTTTTGATTTATATTTAAATTATTTGTACAATAAACTTTTTGATATACTGTTATGTTTGTATGTCCGTTTTTTTAAGAAGTTATTTACGGAATGATTTTAGAAGAAAAATACGTCAACCCAAACTCTCATATCCCCTTTATATATATAGTTATAGAAGATTATAAATTAAATATTCTTTTTTATATCAAATTTATTCTATAATTTTTTTAATAAATATATTTTCCTATTTTAAAGTGATTCCTCTGTTGATTGAGATAGTGTGTAAAGCCGTGTATTTGTGTGTTGCAGTCACGTAGAATTGATAATAATCTAAGCAACTTCCAATAATCATTATTTATTATGTGAGTATTTAAGTAACTTTTAATAACCACTTTATATTAAGGGCAAAATCGGAAGAAAAATAGGTCAGCCCAAAATCCCATATCCCCTTTATATATAGTTATAGATATATAAACTATTTAGATTATGTTTGTAATTATACTATTAATTTTCTAATCTGAAAAATAATAAATTAAAAAAGCTTAAATGCACTTTTGGTCTTTTTAATTTAGACAATTTAAACAATTGATCTACTTATTACAAAACTTGCGAATTAAAAATATCATATAATCTAATTATATATAATATTTGGGGTTGATTGAAGATAACACGTTTAACTTTTGTATTTGGAAAATTTTACCTCATACCCCCACACTTATCCCTCTACTCCTACATTGATTTTTTTTTTACCAAAATGCCCTCATATAAAAAGAATTTGTTTTATTTTTTCACCTTTCCATCATTTATGTTTCTAAATTCTGATACAGAAAAAAGTTATCATGCCGGAACACTTTATGAAAGTGTTTCGGTTGAATAATATTCGTGTTTCAAAAATTTTCAAAAAAAATTAATATCGAAACACCTTTTGAAAAAAGTGTTCTGGTTGAAAATCTTTCAAAAAAAAAAAAAGTCATACCAAAACACTTTTTAAGAGTGTTCCAGATGAGTATATTATAAAACCCGGACATCTTTATAAAAGTGTTTCGGAAAGAATTTTTCTTAATAAATTAATTTCGACAACAGGTTAAAACTGATGCCAAAAGTAAATAGACAACGTTTGTAAAGCGTTGCTGAAACTCATTTAACAATTTTTTTAACCAGAACACTTTCAAAAAATATTCCGGTGTCTTATTAATACATCCATCCGGAACACTTTCAAAACGTGTTCCGGTATGATAATTTTTTCGTTACTTTAGGCCACGGTTTTGAACTGTTGCTGAAACTCATTTAGCAATTTTTTTAAGCGAAACACTTTCAAAAAGTATTTCGGTGTCTTAATAATAACCTAACCGGAACACTTCTAAAAAGTGTTCCTGTATGATAATTGTTTTAAAAAGGTGAAAAATAAATGATGGAAAGATGAAAAAATAAATGATGGAAAGGTGAAAAAATAAAACAAATTAACTTTTTATATGAGAGCATTTTGATCAAAAAAATTCAATGTAGGGGTAGAGGGACGAGTGTAGGGGTAAGAGGTAAAATTTTCTTGTATATGGTATAGTTAGTTTTGCGGAAACTTTAGTGGACCAGATCAAGATTATCTCATCTATTATTGATATTTTGAAAACTTTATCGCATAACCCTACTTTTATTCCTATACTCCTACATTTTATTAAAAAAAATACCAATTTTGCCCTTGTATATTTTGAACTAATTTATTATTTTATTTTGCGTACCGGAAGACTTTGCAAAAGAGTTTTGTAGTCAATTTTTGTGTATCGGAAGACTTTGCAAAAGAGTTCCGGTAGTTATTTTTTAAAATATTTTTTAACTTTTATTTTGTGTACCAGAACTTTTTTGCAAAGTTTTCCAGTATGTAAAATAAAATTTAAAAAATATTTAAAAAATAGAATAATAAATTAGTTAAAAATTGCAAGGGTAAAATTGATATTTTTTTTATAAAATGTAGGGGTATAGAGATAAAAGCCCCGTCTGAAGTAAAATTTTCAGATATTTTGTGTATGGCCTTTGGAATAGAAAGTTAGTATGTAAAAAATAAGTTTTTTTCGAATGTTTCTTAGCATATCAAACAATAAATTTATGTAGAATTTTCTTCTTCTAGTGATTTTGGAAAATATCTTGGTGATCATCTTTGTTAGACGATGGCTATGGATCTAGAAGGGGAGTTAAATAGATCCCTTGAGTTTTACACGCAATTGGATTACAAAAACTTGTTTTTAAAAATGTTTAACGGAAGCAGCCACTGGATAGATCGTCTACAACGAACCTTCTACTAAAAGGATCGGATATGCACGAATATATCGGGAATGAGTATGGAAGAGAAAAATTCAGTTTGATTACTGCACTTAAAAAACCCAGTCAACAAAATATCACTTGCATGATGTTTATTCCAATCCAATGAGGTAAAGTGATAAGAAATTTAAGGCAACGTGTTTGAAATTTGCTTTGAAACAAATTATCAAACACCTAGTGTGTGTAAACACACTAAGTGCAGAATTTCTATGGAGGGTAATGTAAAGCTGCTCCAAGATACAATTCAAGGAATTGTATCAATTTAACAAAACAGTTTATCAGCTTGCAATTACTTTACGACAAAAATTTCAATAACTTGCAACTTCACAAATTCGAACAAACTGAAATGTAAAAGAGTTAAGGAGAGATAGAACAAACACGATTTGATTAGGCAGTTCCCCAATCGTCCTCGCTTTGGGTACGTCTGCCCCCAACTTCACAAATGGAATTGAGATATGTATATATATAGTTGTTGTAAATTGTTTATTACAAGAGAAAACTATGAACATCCAAACCCTCGAACGTCTTCGATCGTTGATGCATAATTTTCTCTTCCCTTTATTCAAGATGAATCAAGTCCTTCGAATATGGTTGATCCAATTATCGTCCCACGCTACTAAACCGAAAGAATCCACCGTTCTTCGGTTACCTTCACTCGATCAATTGCAATCTATCAAAAATTCGAACCCAAACCTCTCTTCTACGATCCTCTGATTACAGCTACTAAACCGAACAATTGCGCCAATTTTTGGTTACCTTCGCCCAGCCGAATCCCTGTAGAATGAATAGGTTTGTGCAAAAACACCCAAAATCAATCCGATTCTTGGAGGACAAAACTAACTGGTTTTATTCAAGAAACACCTGCCAAGCTCTCAACCTAGAAAATGAAGATCACACTTCCTAAATTCTGAACGTTATCACTTCGAACAATGAGCGACACAAACAAGGATGATTATGTGTGATTGTTTGTCTACTCAATGAAGAAGATGAAGATGAAGAGAGAAATGACATATATTTTTCACGTTTCTTGTTTTAAATAAAGAGATGACCAAAATAATTTATAGGAAAATAAAATGACCCACACAAAATAATAACAGAAATAACAGAAAAAAAATTAAGTGAAAAAACACAGATTTTGGAAGGCATGCGTCGACCTACCAACCCCATGCGTCGACGCATAGAAACAAGTTTTTGTGTCATTTAAGTTGTGCGCTTTCCCGCAGGATTTGCTAGGTCAGCGCATGAACTGGGAGGTTAGCGCATGAATTGGGAGGGTCAGTGCATGAGCTGCATTTCTTCAGGAAATTCAATTTTCTGAGCATTTTCACCTGACCAAGTTCAGAAACACATACTAGACACTACTAAAATGATAATGGACATTTATTTATAGGAAAGACAAGGTCCTATGCATCTAGACACATGAACGATAATGATTAGACGTAATATGCCCGACACGTGAAGTGATACCGCTCAAATTACAATCTAATTTCTTACATATTTGTTGACATCATTAAAACAAGGTAGATAGAAGAATATCCCTCACATACTCCCCCTTTTTTATGATGGCAACACTTTCTTAGCTGTCATGAGATTTGTAATTTGAGAGTGAGTAACGTGAACAAAGCTTCCCCTGTCTTTGACACTTGGTTAATCCCTGTTAAACTTTCTGCTTGTTGTTATTCTTCTCCCCCTTTGACAACATCAAAAAGAAGAAAAGAAGGTGGTCAAAATAAAACACTATAATACGTAAGGGATCATCACATATTTGCAACATACAAACATTAACACGCATCCACATATGATACAACTAATGTAGAAATTAGGAATGGATAAATAAGGAACAAAAAATTTAAAAGCAATACATTCAATCCGGAAGAGTTCAAACAAACAGAAGCAAAAGTCAACGTTAAGCAACAGGAAAAAAAATAAACCACAAAACATAAATGCAAGCACAAATGAAATATGATGCCCTAAACTATATGGCCTTTTCCCCCTAACTAGATGACCTCTTCCCCTATAGTGTTGGCTTGGTGGCGGGAGATCCTCTAGTTGTAGGTTGAGTTTAATCAACGTGCTATTTCGGTTACTAAGACTATTTGCCAGGTTCAGGTTTTGTTGAGTCAAGTTGGCGTCCATCTGATTGAAACGATTCATAGCGGCGTTAGCAAAATTGTTGAAATTGGTAATGTGAGAGGAGACTTGATTAGACAGATTGGTGAACCGTTCTTCCTGAGCAGTGTAGCACGTATCTTACAAAGCTTAAAATTCTTGATGTTGAAGAGTCAATTCGTTCAACCTAGCAAGAATTTCTTCAGAAGCCTGCGGATCATGCTGAGATGGTGGAGTTTGAGGAGCAGAATTGTCAGGTTGCTGCCATTCAGAGTCCTCACCATAGGTTGGAGGAACATAGGTGTTTCCAAAAACAGTCAAGCAATTTTGTTGCCACTGCCCCTAGCCCTGATTTTCAGAAGGTTCTTCAGGTTGATTGCCCATCCAAGCCTCATTGTTCTCTTCCTGCATAATCACATCTTCGTCATTATCATCTTGATTAGCATTTTCTGGAGCATCCTCATCATCATTTCCTTCAAGATGAACAGGTTCATCAGGTTCAGGATGGGTGGAACGAGGTCGATAAGTAAACTTGTTCTCTCGTGAATCCCAAAAGTAACCCATCATGGTAAGGGTTTTGGCAAGAAATTGTTGTTCAGCTGTAATATGAATATGACAAATGTTTGGAACAGGAATGTTAAAGTGATTCAAAATGTTTGCAACAACAGATGCATAACCAAGTGCAGGAAATTTGTTGGAGCTGCGAGTAACGAACATCCTATAAGCAAAATAGTAAGGCCAGTTGATCTTGATCCGATTCTTTAGAATATAAATGAGATGAACCTCTGCCTGCTCAACTCTTGAGTACCCTCCTTTCTTAGGCCTCAAGATGCGAGCAACAATCCATTGAAGAATTCGGGCTTCAAATTTCAAGTGGCATGTAGTGACATTTTTCGGAAATAATCCACTTGCCACAACATCATCTGGATATGGTTCCCGTAACATCGAATTCAGAGCAGTTTTGAACTCATAGTTCTTAACAAAAATTTTATCCGTGACCTTTGGGAGAGTGTCATCAGTGTCCAATACAAACAGTGTAGACCATACATCATTGGTCACTTCAAATTGTACATTATTCATAGAAAATTTAAATTCAGCCCCATGAAATTTACCCTTGATTCCACAGTAGAACAACCGAGTCAAATCTTCACTATACTTATCATCACATTCTAGAAATTCTCCAAGATTTTGAAAATTCACAAGTTCAGAAATCTCAGGAATGTGAAAATCTGGACCCATCAGAGGATAAAAACCATGTTGCCTTATAACCGCACGGTTACAGAATAGTTACTCAAAAGGATTAGCTAGCTGTTCAGAAATTAAAGACTTAAAAGTTACCCGTTGGGAAGATGATGTTCTGGTTGTTGCTGATTGTGAAGATGAACCTCTTGTTCCCCTTCTACTAGGATTTCTTCTTGAAGCCATAGTTGAAGAAGAGTTGAAAGAAGATGATGACACTTGATTTTTGCAGAAAGTGAAGAGGAGATATGTTCAGCCCTTAGAAACCCTTGTAGTAGTAATATAGAGAATTTACTCTTGGTGGGTTTTTGATTTTTAGGGTTTTTGATAAGGATTTAGTGGAGAATAATGGGTATTGATGAGGTTTAATGGAGGAAGATAAGGAGATATTGACCACAAAATCTAATGGGATGACATGTAATAAACATACATCAATGTGCAATGAAAATATATAGTGAAAATAGGCAGCACTAGGTCGGCGCACGCGTCCCAGTAAAGAAGGAAATCTGAACGTTAGGTTTACGCGTCGACTTATGGATCTATGCGTTGGCGCATGATTCATAAATTTTCTTAAAAAATTGAACATTTGGTTATGCGCTTTCCCGAAAGTTTATCCTAGGTCAGCGCATAAGTCATGCGTCGACGCATGCACATGCAAACTTGAGCCAGAAATGAAATTTTTGCAATTTAAGTTCCAAAAGATAAATAAACAAGCACATATATAGACCAAAACATCCACATGAACGATAAGTGCTCAAAATGCAATAAACATCAAGATTAGAGTAATTAATATGGTACAAAACATGATAAACACCTATAAATCGGAATGATATTACCTTGATCATCATGACGATAAGAGCCCTCACATATAGCTAAATATCTCTTTGCATTGTTAGTTAAAAGAATAAACAAGCATGTATATATGTGAAGATCACTACCTTAAGAGGTTATTAAGCACGATCCGAGATATCGAGAATGCCAAGTTCCCTATGGATGTGAAAGAAAGGCTCTGTAGCTAATGGTTTCGTAAAAATATCGGAAAGTTGATTTTTAGTGTCAACGTTCTCAAAAATCACATCACCTTTCTCTACATGATCCCTAAGAAAATGATGGCGTATTTCGATATGCTTGGTGCGTGAATGCAATACGGGGTTCTTGGTTAGGTTAATCGCACTAGTGTTATCGCACAAAATTGGAATACGCTCAAGTTTTAAATTGAAATCAAGAAATTATTGTTTAAGCCATAAGACTTGAGCATAACAACTACCGGCGACAACGTATTCCGCCTCGGCTGTTGACAAAGCAACGGAAACCTGTTTCTTACTAAGCCAACTCACCAAGGAATTTGCAAAAAGGTGACACGTACCACTAGTACTTTTCCTATCCACCTTGCACTCGGCAAAGTTGGAATCGGAGTAGCCAACTAAGGAACAAACACTACCTTTGGAATACCACAGCCCATACTTTGGAGTACCAGACAGGTATCGAAGTATGCGCTTAACAGCTTTTAAGTGGGATTCCTTGGGATGTGCCTGATACCTCGCACACATGCATACACTAAACATTATATTGGGACGTGATGCGGTAATATAAAGAAGAGATCCTATCATACCTCGATACTTCTTTACCTCAATATCCTTACCCTTTTCGTCACGATCAAGATTAGCACTTATAGGCATAAGAGTGTCTATTGCTTTGCAGTTCAGCATATCAAAACATTTTAGTAACTCAAGACAATATTTCATTTGACTCACGAATATGCCCTCTTCAAGTTGTTTGATTTGCAATCCGAGGAAATAGTTGAGCTCCCCCATCATGCTCATTTCAAACTCCCCTTGCATCAAACTAGAAAACTCCTTGACCAAGGTCATGTTAGTAGACCCAAATATAATATCGTCGACATAAATTTGTACCAAAATTAAGTGTTTTCCTTGACATTTAATAAAGAGGGTGGTGTCAACCTTTCCTCTTGAATACCCTTGATCAAGTAGAAATTTGCTTAGACGTTCATACCAAGCCCTAGGGGCTTGTTTAAGTCCGTACAAAGCACGTTTAAGTTTGTAAACGTGATCAGGATATTCATGAGATTCAAAACCCGGAGGTTGGGCAACATAAACCTCTTCATTTATATATCCATTAAGGAATGCACTTTTAACGTCCATTTGGAATAATTTGAAATTTTTAGTGCAAGCATAAGCAAGTAAAAGGCGTATAGCCTCGAGTCGGGCAACCGGCGCATAAGTTTCCTTATAGTCGATTCCTTCCTATTGGTTATAGCCTTACGCTACAAGCCACGCTTTGTTACGTGTTATTACTCCATTTTCATCAAGTTTATTCCTAAACACCCATCAGGTGCCGATTACTCAATGATCTCGAGGAGGCGGGACAAGGTCCCAAACCTCATTTCTCCTGAATTGGTTTAGTTCATCTTGCATTGACAAAAACCAATGCTCATCGAGTAACACCTCCTTAGCGTTTTTAGGTTCAACTTGGGAGACAAAAGCAGAGTAATAGCAAAAATTACTAAGTTTAGAGCGAGTGATTACTCCCTTAGAGATATCACCGAGAATGTTGTCAATTGGATGGTCTTTTGAAGACGTCCAAGCTGGAGGAAGTTCATCTTTATCAGCATGATGATCATCCTCACTTTTCACTGGTTGGTGATCCTTTTCCTCCTTAATACGCATTGCTTCAGGTTGATCAATTCCCTTATTAGTGTCCTTGAGTATGTCTTCAGTAGGTACACCTGCACCATGAAATGAACTACCTTCTCCGACATTTCTCGGATAAGACTCGTCAAAGGTAAAATGAACTGACTCTTCAACTACACGTAACCTTTTATTATAAATTCTATACGCTTTACTTAACTGAGAGTATCCAAGAAAAATACCCTTGTCGGCCTTGGCATCAAACTTACCAAGAGTCTTTTTCTCATTATTTAACACAAAACATTTGCAGCCAAATACATGAAGGTGAGAGATATTTGGCTTACGCCCTTTTAAAAGCTCATACGGTGTCTTGTTTAGAATAGGCCGGATGAGCACCCTATTCAAAATGTAACAAGCCGTACTTATGGCGTCGGCCCAAATGTATTTTGGTAATCCACTATCATTGATTATAGTCCTTCCAAGTTCTTCCAAAACTCTATTTTTACGTTCCACTACCCCATTTTGTTGAGGGGTGCGTGGTGCTGAAAAATTATGATCAATTCCGTTGGAATCACAAAATGCTTCAAACAAATGATTTTTAAACTCACCCCCATGGTCACTTCTAATTGACCCAATGTTTGTGTTTAACTTGTTCTGAGATAACTTAGGAAATCATTCAAAGGCCGAAAAGGTATCACTCTTATTTGCTAAGAAAATGGTCCAGCAAAACCTAGAAAAATCATCGACTATAACAAACCCATAATAGTTACCACCTAGATTTTTAACCCTAGATGGTTCAAAGAGGTCCATATGGAGGAGCTCAAGGGGCCTCATAGTTGAAACGATGTTTTTAGATTTGAATGAGATCCTTATTTGCTTCCCCATTTGACACGCATCACAAAGGTGATCCTTTGTGAATTTAATTTTGGGCAAACCGATGACTAGGTCTTTAGAGACTATTTTGTTAAGCAAATCAAAGTTGATGTGAGCCAACTGTCTATGCCACAACCATGAATCTTCATTCATAGCGACTAGACACTTGTCTCCATTCAACGATACCTCATTTAAGTCTAGCATATAGACGTTGTTCACCCTCAAGCCCTTAAACACATTCTTTTTGTCGCTATCTTCAACTATGCAACAATCCTTTGAAAAAGATACTTTATAATTCTTGTCACATACTTGACTAATGCTTAAAAGGTAGTGTCTAAGGCCTTCCACAAACAGCACATCAGAGATAGTAGTAGATGAGGGGTTACCTACACTACCTTTGCCGAGAATCTGTCCCTTATTGCTGTCTCCGTAGGTGACAAACCCCTTTTTATTTTCTACAAAGTCGATGAAAAGAGATATGTCGCCGGTCATATGTCTCGAGAAGCCACTATCCAGAACCCATCTTCTTTCGGTGGTCTCAAGACTTTGTACCTACAAAAACAATCAAGGGAGAGTAGGTACCCAATTCTCATTGGGTCATTCAAGGTGAGTGAAACCAAGACAACCCTTGGGTAACCATTGATAAATTCCTTTTGGAACAAGAAATCTTCTAAAACGACATTTAATAATAGTATGACCAGGCTTGCAACAATATAAGCAATCACAGTTCATTTAGAACTTACCTTTGGTATCACTATCTCGAATCACATACGTATACTTTTGATACGGATTATTCATGCTTTCTCGATAATGTGATTGATCAATAGCAAATGTAATTTTAGGCTTAAGAGCCTTGTCTAACTTGGCCTTGAGGGTTCTCACCTCTTCTTGCCAAATATGACAAGTATCACAACCCCAAAACTTGAACCATGGAAACTTATTCTCATCAATCTTAGTTTTTGATACATCCACCATGGAGTTTTTAAGATCCTCCAATTTCCTTTCGGAATCGGCAACCTTTTTCTCCAAGTGTCTAAAAATCTTTTTGTTTGAGGCTAAGCATTGAAAAGCTTCCTTAGCCTCATGGTGCAATGTATCAAAAACTTTTATTAATTCAACATGAGACATATTATGAGAATTTTCATATTTAGAGTGCTTTACCTCCTTTTTCTTGCTTCGTTGAGCCATAAGACATAGATTTTCGGACTCGCTTTCGTCACTAGAGATGTTCCCTTTTTCGGACTCACTATGGCTTTCCCAAGCGATGTAAGCTCGTCTTGACTTATTTGACTTCTTATTTTGACAACCCCTGTCCTTGTCTTTGTCCTTCTTAAGCAATGGACAGTCTAGTTTGTAGTGTCCGGATTTCCCACAATTGAAGCAAGATCCTTTGGCTTTGCTACTCTTGTTTCCTTCGTTTCTAGATTGCTTTCTAAACTTGACTAGATTCTTATCCGAGTGTTGGATTTCGTTTTTCCGTACATACCTATCGTATCTCTTCACAAATAGGCCCATGTCTTCACCGGATTCATCATCTTCATCGTTGTTGGTTTCACTATCGCTAAGCTCTTGGTGTGTGGACTTAGAACAAGAAGCCTTAAGAGCGATCGACTTCTTTTCCGTATCTTTTGTCTTCTCCTTCTTGATGCTCTTTTCATGCTTTTCCAAGCCAATGAGCACTTGCTCATGCTCATCGAGTTTACCAAAAAGTGTTGTAAGGTCTAATGTAGCAAGATCGTTGGCCTCCTTGATAGCGGTGACCTTCGGTTGCCATTCCCTGTTAAGACATCTCCGAATTTTATTAGTAGAAACCTCATTTGGAATTGGTTTACTAAGAACATGCAATTTGTTGATAATATGAGTAAATCTTTTTTGCATATCCGCAATGGTTTCCCCTTGCTTCATGTAAAACAAATCAAACTCTTGCGTTAGTGTATTAATACGAGCCATCTTAACATCATTAGTGCCTTCGTAGGTTACTTGTAAAGCATCCCACATGGCTTTGGCCATTTCACAATGGGAGACTCGATAATACTCGTCAACTCCCAAGGAGGAGATGATCATATTACGAGCCTTCCAATCATAGCTGTACTTTTTCTTGTCCTCTTCAGTCCATTGGTCTTCGGGTTTAGGAACGACAACGCCTTCCGCGTTAGTCATAGTAATTTGCATGGGACCGTTTAAAATAACGTTCCAAACCTTCCGATCTATGGAATTAATATGGACGCGTATACAATCCTTCCAGTAGCTGTAATTTTCACCTGTAAAAACTGGAGCTCTATTATAAGCCCCTTTAGGTTCGTTCGCCATGATCCAAGAAGTTTTACCGAAGCACCAGAATTAACCGGAGCTCGTGATACCACTTGTTAGATGATGGCTATGGATCTAGAAGGGGGTTGAATAGATCCCTTGAGTTTTACACACAATTGGATTACAAAAATTTGTTTTTAAAAATGTTTAACGGAAGCAGCCACTGGATAGATCGTCTACAACGAACCTTCTACTAAAAGGATCGGATATGCACGAATATATCGGGAATGAGTATGGAACAGAAAAAATTCAGTTTGATTACTACACTTAAAAAATGTAGCCAACAAAATATCACTTGCTTGATGTTTATTCCAATCAAATGAGGTAAAGTGATAAGCAATTTAAGGCAACGTGTTCGAAATTTGCTTTGAAACAAATTATCAAACACCTAGTGTGCGTAAACACACTAAGTGCAGAATTTCTATGGAGGGTAATGTAAAGCTGCTCCAAGATACAATTCAAGGAATTGTATCAATTTAACAAAATATTTTATCAGCTTGCAATTACTCTACGACAAAAATTTCAATAACTTGCGACTTCACAAATTCGAACAAACTGAAATGTAAAAGAGTTAAGGAGAGAGAGAACAAACATGATTTGATTAGGCAGTTCCCCAATCATCCTCGCTTTGGGTACATCTGTCCCCAACTCCACAAATGGAATTGAGATATGTATATATATAGTTGTTGCAAATTGTTTATTACAAGAGAAAACTATGAACATCCAAACCCTCGAACGTCTTCGATCGTTGATGCAGAATTTTCTCTTCCCTTGATTCAAGATGAATAAAGTCCTTCGAATATGGTTGATCCAATTATCGTCCCACGCTACTAAACCGAAATAATCCACCATTCTTCGGTTACCTTCACTCGATCAATTGCAATCTACCAAAAATTCAAACCCAAACCTCTCTTCTACGATCCTCTGATTACAACTACTAAACTGAACAATTGCGCTAATTTCCGGTTACCTTCACCCAGTCGAATCCCTGTAGAATGAATAGGTTTGTGCAAAAACCCCCAAAATCAATCCGATTCTTGGAGGACAAAACCAACTGGTTTTATTCAAGAAACACCTGCCAAGCTCTCAACCCAGAAAATGAAGATCACACTTCCTAAATTCTGAACGTTATCACTTCGAACAATGGGAAACGTAAACAAGGATGATTATGTGTGATTGTTTGTTTACTCAATGAAGAAGATGAAGATGAAGAGAGAAATGACATATATTTTTCACGTTTCTTGTTTTGAATAAAGAGATGACCAAAACAATTTATAGGAAAATAAAATGACCCACACAAAATAATAACAGAAATAACAGAAAAAAATTAAGTGAAAAACACAGATTTTGGAAGGCATGCATCGACCTACCAACCCCATGCATCGACGCATAGAAACAAGTTTTTGGTCATTTAAGTTGTGCGCTTTCCCGCAGGATTTGCTAGGTCAGTACATGAACTGGGAGGGTCCGCGCATGAACTGCATTTCTTCAGGAAATTCAATTTTCTGAGCATTTTCACCTGACCAAGTTCAGAAACACATACTAGACACTACTGAAATGATAATGGACATTTATTTATGGGAAAGACAAGGTCCTATGCATCTAGACACATGAACGATAATGATTAGACGCAATATGCCCGATACGTGAAGTGATACCGCTCAAATTACAATCTAATTTCTTACATATTTGTTGACATCATTAAAATAAGGTAGATAGAAGAATATCCCTCACAATCTTTTCCACAAAAGAGTTTATAAGAAATATTTCCAATTTATATTGGGCGTTGGAACAAGCAACAACACGACTGGTGAAACTATTGTGGAGACTCAGACAGAGTACGAACTGCCCAGTGCCAAACTCCATCAGGCCAAAAACCATTCTGACCTACACGCGTAAGACCAAACCTGCAACCAGAAAAACCGAACAAAACACTTTACGCAATGGAGCAGCCCCCAACCAAGAATCACGCAAGATATCAAAGGTTTCTCCATTACTGATATTGCACACCAAAGACGCCATAAACCAGTTATGAGACTCCGCCATCACACCAACCGAGTTCAAGTCTTTCCACCAGACCGAAGCTTTCTTACCCAATAGGGGGCAAGGATCGGAAAGAATACACCTATGAATATTACCATACTTACAAGAAAGAATATTAAACCACAACGCTTTGTCGTCATTCAAAATATGCCACTTCTATTTGCATAAAACCGCTAGATTAAAATGCCCACAATGTTTGATCCCCAGGCCTTCATCCTTCTTCGCCAAACAAATCGTATCCCACCTAACCCAATCAATTTTCTTCTTCTCTTGCCGACCACCCCACAAAGAAGATCTTTGAATTTGAATGATATCATTAATGATCGCCTTCAGTGCTTTGTAGAAAGAGAAATAGAAAATCGGGATATTCGAAAGAACGACATTGAGAAGCACAACTCGACCTCCAATAGACAAATTAACTTTGTTCCAATTAGATAACCTTCTCTTCAACTTGGACAAGATTGGAAGCCATGCCTCTTTCCTTCTAGGAATAATATCGACGGGAATACCAAGAAAGGTGAAAGAAGGAGTCCCAATGTCACACATAAGAAATAATGGCACCGCTTGCAAAAAATTTCGGGTCCAAATTTAATCTCATAAGTCTACCTTTTCATAGACTAGTGCGCAATCCCGACGCCAACTCGAATCCTCTAAGCATTGCTTAAATGCTGCAAAGATTTCGCCAAGATCCATCACCTACTAATAAAGTATTGTCCGCAAATTGAAGGATCTCAAAATGAACATTAGCCTTAAAATGAAAGCCCTCAAAATCACCCACTTATACGACTTTCCTCATCATAGCCGAAAACCCTTACGCCACTAACAAGAAGAGAAAACGGGATAGAGGATCCCCTTGACGAAGGCCTCTAGAAACCACAAAATTGGCAGTCGGGCTCCCATTCACCAAGATAGAAATGGAACTGGTAAAAATAAGGGCTTCCATCCAAAGTCTCCACCTTTCCCCGAATCCCATCCTCAATAGCATGTAGCTCAAAAACCCCAAGAAACGCAATCGTACGCCTTGTCAAAATCAAATTTCACCAACATACAAATCCTGTTAGATTTCTCCGCGTGATCCATGATTTCATTGATCACTAGAAACCCATCCAACATATTTCTATTTGGCACAAAAGTCGATTAGGTTGGAGAGACAAGCTACTCGACAACCACCCTTAACCGATTGGAAAGCAAATTAGCAAGAATTTTGTAGAGACTACCAATAAGACAAATAGGCCGATAATCATCCAAAGAACCCAGATTATCAACTTTAGGAATCAAGGTAAAAAAATAAAGCCGAAATTGCTTTAGGGAGAACACATGTCAATTGAAACTCATTAACAAAACCGCACACATCCTCTTTTACCACAAGCCAACAAGCTTTAAAAAATGGAGGTTGAAACCATTCGGTCCGAGACTTTTATCACCATTACAGTTCCACATGACATCCTTAATCTCATCCATCAAAACTGGTTCCTCAAGATTAGAAGACTCCTCCATAGATAAATGTTCAAAGTGAATACTATCCAAGGAAGGTCTAACCTAAAAAGATTCGCGAAATTCGTTTTGGAAGTGATCTTTGATCTTATTTTTAACAAACTCCACCTAGTCAATCCACACACCCATTGCAAGGATACCCAACGCTTTTTTTCAACAAAAAAACCCTAAAAAAATAATGAGAGAAAGAGAGAGAGAGAGAGGGGGGGGGGGGGGGAACGAGGTTTAGGGATAAATAGAACTGTTCTGGATCGGGCTTAAGGCTGGCCCACAGTCGGGCACGACCCAACCCAACCCCTCGTCAGGGAAAGCCCATTTGAGGTCTAACCCCTTTACACGCCCAGAGAGCTCTCACACGCTTCCCCCACGGACTTCACGTGCCCCCCATGCAGGGACACGTCATTAGACAACTACCTAAATCAGAAAGAGCTAGTCAACCCACCTTCTAAAGATCACGGGGCAGTTGACCCAGGGAGAAGACCACGTGCTGATCTTCCCTACGCCACATAAGCCCTGGCAGTTATCTGCATTGGGCCTAGTGATCCAACCCAGTGCAAATGACCGTTGGCCCAGCGCTGGAGGCACACTATAAATACCCTTTATCATTAGAGAGTTAGGTATTCTGAATTCGATTCTTGACACCTTTTCTCTATACTTTCTCTCTCTCTCTCTCTCTCTCTCTCTCTCTCTCTCTCTTACTGAAACTAATTTAGGCATTGGAATATCTTGCAGGTACACCCCCTCTTTTTTCTCAACCACCTACTCCCGGAGCTCACGACGTTTACTGGCCACTGACCTTTTCTGATCCGATACGATCAGTGGCGCCGTCTGTGGGAACCCTTGCTTCCCCATTCTTCCTCCCATAGAAACTCAAGAACCAAAGCAGTTTTCAATCACCGACGATCATGTCCAGCCCACGAACTGACGAAAATGCTCTAGACACAACCTTCACTCTGTTCACCAATAGTGACAGTCACGACCCCAACATGGCCGTTCACGTCAAAGAGGATGACCCCAAGGACGGGCACACTGCCTCTCCTTCCTTGGACGATGCGACCTTCAGCACCGCCTGACGCTTTGATAGCCCACCTGTCTACCAGCCAATCCTTGTGCCGGCCAACACTGACCCGACCATGGTGGCTCTGTTCGCGGCGTTCAACCAGACATATCTGATTATTTTCCAACAAAATGAGCAGATAGGGATACTCGAGAAAAAGCGACAATCACGCTCTCCCCCGCGGAGCCATCGTCGCCCCGTTTCTCGTAGTCCTTCTCATCCCCCGCAGAGGGCACAACACGATGACTCTCTGAGCCCTTCTTTTCGAAAGTCGGGGCGTCACCCGCATTTGGAACGACCTTAGCCAATGGTCACCCAGAAGCGTGACCGCTCCCTACCCCAGAAAAAGTGACGTTCCCCCACTCAAAAGAAGGGTAAAGCTGACGGATACGTCGAGAAGGCAAATAGCCGACGAAGGAGCCCTCCCCGACGGAGCAGGAGCGACCGAGGTGACTTGACCCCGTCGTGATCACCTGTCAAGAGCGACGAGGACGACCAGTGTATACCGCTGTCCAGGAACATCATGGAGACTCCCTTGCCCGTCGGGATGGAAAATCCCCCACCCTTGGCGACATATTATGGTACGACAGATCCAGAAGACCATATTGAAAGCATCGATGCGATTCTCGACTACAGGAATGTCCGGGGAGCCATCAAGTGGAGGCTCTTCCCCACTACCCTGAGGAAGAGTGCTATGACATGGTACAAGAGCCTCGCGCCCGAGTCCATCACCTATTGGAAAGAGCTAAAGAGGCAGTTCTCCAGGCACTTCACCGCTTCTCGGCACCACCCGAAGATGAAAATATCCCTGGAAGTCATCATCCAGGGAAAAGACGAATCTCTCCGAGATTACATAGAGAGGTTCAACCGAGAAGCTGTCTAGGTATCCACCTCGGATGACATGAAGAGATTTTTGATCGAGCGAGGACTGCGACCTCGCACCTAGTTCGCCAAGGCTGTCGGTATTGAAAGTCCCAATACCTTAGACGCGCTCCTCCATAAGGCCCAGACATACATCCAGTATGAAGAGATAGAGGCCGCCCACTGCGCCCGGGACTCGCAGAATCAAGAGGGTTCCAAGAGCTCCAAGCATGAGGATTCCACGCTCCTCAACGAGGCGAGGAAAGAAGAAGAGAGGAACGACCCCGAGACACCCAAGAACAGAGGGGCCAGCAGGCCGTTTCACCGAGTACACGTTACTCACAGCTCCTTGCAAGCGCATTCTGGCCAAGTGCATCAACTCGGAGTTCCAGTGAGGTGGTGTCCGCTTCCCGAAGCCAACACCCCCCTAAACCAAACGTCGACAAGTCAAGGTACTTCCGGTTCCATAGGAGCCATGGACATGTCACGGAAAATTGCATCCACCTCAAGGATGCCATTGAAATACTAATCAAGGAGGGGCACTTGAAATAGTACACCAAGAGGAACTAAGCCCCTCAGAAGGAGGGCCACGACGCTAAGAAAGCCGAGGAAGTGACCCCGTCTCTTGACGATACCGGGCTATAGGTCGCCCTCTGCGTCTCCTGACCATAGGACTTCTGCTTCCCATACAAAGACGACACGCCGGCTGCTGCTCGCAGCCATGGGAGAGCTTCCCAGCCGCAATGGTCATATCTGGCGGGGGGTTCAACAAGCTGTCCGTCGGACCAGTAAAGTAGAAATTCGATGATCTGGTTAAAAAAAGCTCTGCACAGGTGGCCACTTTTGACAAGAACCCCATCACCTTTTACCTCGAGGAACTGTCGGGTGGTGCCCTAAACTCCAGCATCCCTCTGTTGTTCAGGGCCCAGATGGCGAACTTCGATGTTTGCCGCATTCTCGTCGACCAAGGGAGCTCGATGGACATCATGTACGCCCACCTCTTCACCACTCTTCAACTCGACAAGACACACCCGAACCTGTACATTGGCTCTGACCTGCAGGGCTTCAACGGCACCACGACCAAACCATTGGGATACATTGAGCTCATGGTTACGTTTAGAAACGAGGAGACTGCCCGACAAGTTAAGGTCCACTTCCTAGTGGTGAAATGCCCTTCTCTGTACCAATGCATTTTGGGAAGACCGACACTGGCCGAGCTCACTGCGGTACCATCTATAGTCCACTTGAAGATGAAGTACTACATGACCAGAGGTTGCGTCGTCACCCTCCACGGTGACATCGAGGCTGCCAGGAGATGTTTCGAGGTCGCCACTAAAGGGCTGAGCTCGATCCACATGAAGCCCAAGACCGCCGATAAGCCGCCCCTGGACGCGGAGCAGAAGCCACTACCACGAGTCAATACACTCGACCTGGAAAGCCGCTTCCCCAGCAAACAAGAGTAGAACGAAGCCACCGACTGAGCCCCTCCAATAGACCGTGACAACGGGCAGGTTCTTCACCCCGTGCGCCCCATTCTCGATGGTGACTTCAAGCTCGTCAACCTCAGCGACAACCCAGACAGGAACGTGAAGATAGACACAGGACTCCCCGACCTGGCGATGAAGCAGTTGAAGGCCTGCCTCTGAGACAACCTTGACCTCTTCGCGTGGAGCGCGTAGGAGATGCCGGGACTCGACCCTGACATGGCCTGCCACCAACTCACCATAGATCCGGCCGCTAGAGCCGTAGTACAATGTAGGCAGTCTCCCAAAAAGGCGGAGGCTGCTGAGAAAGTTGTAAAAGACCTCTTAGAGGAAAATTTTATCAGTGAAGCCCAGTACACAACCTGGCTACCCAATGTTGTACTTGTTAAAAAGAATAATGAAAAATGGAGAATGTGCGTTGATTATACCGATTTTAACCGGGCATGCCCAAAAGATTCTCATCCTTTACCTAACACTGACAAACTGGTCGACAATTCTGCAAGTTTTAAATTACTGTCGTGCATGGATGCGTACTCGGGATACAACCAGATGCCCATAGAGAAGGCCGACAAACAATACACGACTTTCATGACCGAGTCGGGCAACTATTACTACAACGTAATGCCCTTTGGACTGAAAAACGTCGGCGTAACCTATCAATGGATGATGAACAAAGTCTTCCGTGGCGAGATATGAGACATGCTCGAGGTCTACATGGACGACATGATCGTGAAGTCGCGATAAGAGACCGACCACACTGCCCACCTCAAAAGGGTTTTCAACACGGCGAGGAGATGCAAGATGAGGTTTAACCCAGAGAAATGCACATTCAGTGTCTGAGCAGGCAAGTTCCTCGGTTTCTATCTCACTGAATGAGGAATTGAGGCAAACCCCGACAAGTGCAGGGCATTCTCCAAGTTCCCAACACCGAACTCGAAGAAATCGATCCAATCGCTAAACGACATGCTCACCTCGCTGTCCCACTTCGTAGCCAAGTCTGCCCAACACGCACTCCCATTTTTCAACCTCCTCCGCAAGGAGGCCACCTTTGAATGGAATGAAGAATGCAAACAAGCCCTTCTCCACCTCAAGCAAGTCCTCTCACAACCCCCAGTCCCCTCGCAGCCAGAGGACGGGGAGACTTTATACTTGTACCTCGCGGTCGCATAAGAAGCGATCAACGAGGCTCTCATTCAGGAAACCACCAAGGGGAAGAAACCAATATACTTCATCAGTAAAGCCCTTCAAGGCCCCGAGCTTAGGTACCAGCAGATTGAGAAGGTTGCCCTGGACCTAGTCACCGCTGCCAGAAGGCTGCGACACTACTTCATGGCCCACACGGTCGTGGTAAGGATGGACCAACCCGTGAAGCAGTGACTCGGCCGCCCCAATGTGGCAGGGAGAATGCTCAAGTGGTCGCTCGAGCTTTCCGAGTTTGACGTCCAGTACGAGGGTAGGAAGGCCCAAGTACTGGCCAATTTTGTTGTAGAAATGACTGCCCCGATCTCCTCGACCAACGAATCCCGAAAATGGACGATATACGTCGACGGAACGTCTAGTTCGACGGGCAGCGGGCCAGGCATCATCCTGGAGAATGAGGAAGGCTTCTTGATCAAGGTCTCCCTTACTTTGTCCTTCTCGACATCGAATAACCAGGCTGAGTACGAGGCCTTCCTCGCTGGACTATGCATGGCCAGGGACCTTGACGCGAAGGAAGTAAAGATGTTCACCGACTCCCAGCTCATAGCCTCTCAAGTGCGAGGAGAATACCAGGCCAAGAATGTCAGCCTCGTCGAATACCTAGCACTGGTGAAGGAGAAGATGAAAAAATTTGACTCAGCGGAGATCTTTCACATCCCGCGTAAGCACAATACCAGGGTAGACGTCCTCTCCAAGCTGGCGAGCACCAAGAGGAAAGGTGAAAACAAATCCGTCATCTAAGAGGTGCTCCCTCGACCAAGCATCGAGAAACCCTCCTCGCCCATAGACGTGAACGCCATCAGCGACAGTCACTATTTGATGGCCCCGGTGTACGAATACCTCACCACGGAAAAACTGCCAGATGATTCAAAGGAAGCCAGTATGGTCAGACGACGAGCCTGCTCCTACGTCTAGATCGAGGATAGATAGTATAGGAGGGGATTCTCCATTCTCCTCCTCAAATGCGTCAGGATTCCAAGGTCCATGGCATACTCCAGGAAATCCACGAAGGGATCAACGTGCATCACCTCAGGGAATGGTCCCTGGCTCGCAAAGTATTGCGGGCGGGGTACTTCTGGCCCATCATGCAACAGGACGCCAAAGAACACATCAAGAAGTGCGACAAGTTCCAGCGACACGGGGACATGCACCTGACCCCGCCCAATGAGCTCAAAACACTCTCATCACCATGGCCTTTAGCCTGGTGGGGGATGGACATCCTCAGGCCTTTCACCATAGGATCATACCAGAACAAATATTTGATAGTTGACATTGACTACTTCACCAATTGGATAGAGGTTGAAGCCCTAGCCAAAATCACGGCCCACAACATACTCCGCTTCTACAAAAGGAATATTCTTGCTCGGTTCGGCGTACCCCAAGCAATCATCACCGACAATGTGACACAGTTCACCGACAAGAACTTCCAGGACTTCGTTACTAAGTTGGGTACGAAGCAACACTTCACATCAGTCGAGCACTCGTAAAAGAATGGGCAGGTCGAAGACGCGAACAAGGTGATCCTACGAGGACTGAAACGAAGGCTGGGAGACACTAAGAAAATGCGGGTCGAGGAGTTGCACAACATGCTCTAGGCCTACAGAATGACCCCACAATCGACCACGGGGGAGACCCAGTTCCGACTAACCTACGAAACCGAGTAAGTGATTTCGGTAGAGATAAGGGAACCCTCGAGGAGGACTGAGCCCCCCTCGACGAGGAGACCAACGACGAGGCCATAAGGGAGGAGCTCGACCTAGTCGAAGAAATCTGGTTGGGGGCATCCCTCCGTGAAGCCTCACTTAAACAGAAAATAACTTTACGGCATGACAACAAAGTCATAAAACGCGAATTTTAGGTGGGTAACTTAGTCCTACGAAGGAAACAAAAAGATTCGCGCGAAGGAAAACTCGCTGTGAACTGGGAGGGCCCCTATCACATCCGTGTGAAAATGAGGACCGAAGCTTACTACCTCAAAGAATTGCACAAGGAGGAACTTGATTGACCATGGAATGCTGAAAGGCTTAAACAATACTATAGTTAAACATGGCCCACGACCTATTCACTTCGCGACCACATGAGTGCACTAAGGTACGAGTGCGACTCTTAAACTCGAGACAAGAAGACAAGGGCCCGGTCTTGTGTGTGCGAGCGAACTCTTGATCCAACGGGGACACCTCCACCGAGCTCCACCATTGCCGTACCAACTAGGCAAAACACCCAGCTCATGATGGAAAGTTCACGCCTCGGAGCAAACACCTCGATCGACCTCTTAGCTTCGCCGAAGGTCAGAATCCGACTCCGACCACTCGACCAGTTCCCTACACTGTCGAGGACCAATAAAGTTGAGCAAAGACCCCAAATTCTTAACAAAAACATGCAATCTAAAATACGTATTCGACATACAAGCAGCACACATAAAGCATAAACTTACCAAAAGACAGAACACGTGCATTATGTCGGGCAAACCCCATATTTAAAAAGTACAAGTTAAAGCCCCTGACGCGCAGGCCGGGCAAAGTTAACTACAAACTACGACATGCAGGCCGGACAAAACAATTCAAATGACGCACAAGACAAAAAATTAAACAAAGGGAAAAAAAAATTAAATAACAGCCTCCTCCTCGGGCTGGGGTTAGGGGTGTTCAATGGTTCGGGAAAATCCGAACCAAACCGAAATCCAAACCAAACCATGGTGTTTGGGTCGGGTATTTTTTTTAGTTTGGGCATTAACCGAACCAAACCAATGAAACCCGATGTTAATTGGTTCGGGCAACAGATTTTAAAAATTTTACCCGCGAGCCTGTCTACCCGAACCAACCATATTAACTCATATAATATATATCATTATAAGAGAAACTAGTATAAAATATTCAACTTTAAGAAGGAAGAAAAATGAAACATCATTTATGACATTCACAATCTATATGAAAACAAGAAAATAAATAAAAAAAAGGGTTAAATAGTGTTTTCGTCCCTGTAAGTTAGCGAGTTTTTGGTTTTCGTCCCTGTAATTTTTTTTGTTTGTTTTAGTCCCTATATTTTACTTTTTGCTTGCTGTTTAGTCCATAAAGCCAAAATCCGCAGGAAAATTCGAAGGTTTCCTGCGGATTTTCTTGCAGATTTTCCTGCGGATTTTGGTTTTAAGGACTAAAACGAACGTGAATGTGAAATATAGGGACTAAAACCAAAAAAAAAAATTACAGGGATGAAAACCAAAAACACGCTAACTTACAGGGACGAAAACACTATTTAAGCCTTTTTTTTCTAATGTATCCGATTAATCCAACCCAAACCAACTCGTTATTTCTTGGTTTGATTAGGTTTGGGTTTTATATAAAAATGTGAAAATCCAATCCAAACCAATCCATATATTTTTTATCGGCTTGGGTATCAGATTCACTCAAAACTGAACCAAACCGGCCCGCGAACACCCCTAGCCGGGGTTCCTCGTCATTCTCGCCAGTTCCCTCCAGAGCGACCACCTTACCCTCAACCACCTGGTGGAAAAGACCAATCCCCTCGAGGACAAGTTAAGCCCCAGGATTCACGATCTGGACCTGTTCCAAAGCATTGTTGAATCCCACCTCGAGAGCTCCCAAACAATCTTGCTTGAGCTCCCGGATTCGGGCAACCAGAGCACCACGGGCTTCAAGGGATTTTTCCTCATCAGTTTCGTCCTCGCCAGGCTTGGAGGCAGCCTCTAGATCGGCAACCTTGGTTAGAAGGCAATCCCTATCCTCCTTGGTCTCCTCCAGCTCTTCACGCATTTCGTTCATCTCATGAAGGAGGCGCACCTGGGCTGCATACCTCGTCTGAGCCTCTTCCAGATCGACCTCTGCTTTGTTTTTCTCCACCTCAAGGACGACGTTCTTGTCCTGCAGCTTTTGCAGCTCAGAGGTCGGGATGGTTTCGTCATTGAGGACCAAGGCTGTTTCAAAGAACCTCACCATGGCAGCCATATCCTCGGCTAATGCCTTCCTTCTGACCGCCTTATCGATCCCCATGATTGCCTTGGATTCAGCCTCGCTCACAGTCGGGGAATTGTTCCCGGAGAAAAAGTCTCGCTGGATGTGGCAAGAGGGCAGCACAAACTTCTCCACAGACGCACTCTCTTCGAGGTCGACAAGAATAGGCTCCTCGGTGCGCAATCTTTTGGAAGGGGTCTCCCGCAGGGGAGGGGATTGGCTACATCGAGGGGAGGAGGAGCCACCTGCCCCTTGGTTGGGCTTCAACATTTGTTGGACCTGGGCAACTTTTCCCTTGGCGGCCTTCTTCACACCTTTGGTGGCCGCGAGCTTCATGATGCGCTCCTGCACATTCGACATCTGGCCTGCGACAGAGAACAAAAAACTAAGTCAGTACACAAGAGAAAAGCAAACACCCGAGCAGAGCAAACACTCACTACCTAAGAACCTCAAGGTTTCCTCGTGGGACCCGCACTCGAGGAGGGCTTTGGTGTTAATCAGCCGAGCTTCACGACGAACCTCTCAACGCTCGTCGAGGATGAAGCTCCCATCCTTGTGGACACATTTGGCAGGAGTGAAGCCAGAGACAAAGTCGACCATATTTTTGTATGACTCATGGTCGTCAGCGTCCAGGTCGTCGTGCTTCACGATGTGGCTCTCCGTGCTCTTCGTGAAATGGCTTTCCTCACACTCTAAGGGAAACTTCGACAATAATGTCTCCTCGCCTGCCTCGTCGACTATAAGGTCGAATAGGGAGTCAACAGCCACATGCGAGACGGGCTTGATGACGTAAAACCTATTCTTGAAGGTGCGGACAGAATCCTGGTACGCCCGAAACAATTTCCTCGGCTGCTTCAGGGATAACCAGCTATGCCGACCATTGACGGATGCCCGTTGTAGATGAAAGGTGCGGAAGAATAGAGGAAGTGTGGCCCCAATATAGAGATGTTCACACACGGTCTCGAACGGCCGCACGAACGCCATCGCGTTAGGGTGAAGTTGTGAGGGAGCCAGACGCAACCAATGGAACACCCTATTCTGAAAGTCACTGAAGGGGAGACGGATCTGTGAGAGCAAGAGTCGCCTCTACAAGTCAATCTATGTTTTGATGATAACAATACGTATTTGTGAAAGAACCATTTTATGTTCTAATGTGTGTTATGTGCAGCTCATATTCATAGAAGTTATCAGATCCAACAAGCACCAGCCAGATGAGGGTAATTAATAATATGTGAAGTTACTATGTGTGACACAAGTCGCAAGAAGCAAGAATGCTTCTGTATCTGATCGTGATCAGTTAGATCCAAGGATGCCGATATTGCTGTTGCAATGCTTTTGTGGATGCTCTCTAAAAGTGGTCGAGATTCTGAAGACTGCGAAGCTTCTGAAGAAGAGAATTGAAGTACTGAAGACTCTCATGACTTGAAGTTCTGAAGGCGGAAGGCTCTGAAGACCAAGTGCAGAAAGACTCTGAAGACTTATGTGTTCTGAAGATTAAGGTTCGGAAGATTAAGTGCCGAAGACTCTGAAGACGGATTCTTAATGGACAAGTTCTGAAGGTTCGGAAGACTTGAAGAAGTAAAGGATAATGCTCTTAAAGACAAGTGCTGAAGTTATGAAGACTGATTCCTAATGGACTTCTTCAAATGACTGAAGACTTGATGTATCAGATATCCTATTAAGAAGACTCTACTCATGCTTCATCAATTATCATCAGAAGCCTCTGAAATTTGGAAGTCACATGTTACCGTTGTGAGTAACTGTACACGGCGCCCAAGAAAGATATATCCCGTCACTTCTCCCACAGTAAAAAGGAGATGTGTCAGTACAACTAGTTATTACGCAACGTCTCTTTTCCAACAGCCAACAATATTTCTAACAGCTATATTTCTACTGGGCTATTTAAAGGAAAGAGTATTCGCTTCTAAAGACGACGAAGTCCACAAATCGATTCACTCGCACAAAAGATGAATTGATCAAGTCATCGTGTGAAGATAGCAACAACGATGATTTCTCGTTGTAACACTTAGAATATCCAAAGCTATCACCATTTACACATGGCCATTGTTGTTGAAGCTCAAAGATAACCATTCAACACAACAACAATGAATTAGCATAGAAGTTGTTGATGAAGAAGACAACATTGCAAATCAGTCAAGTCATCAACCACCTTCTTGTCAACGCTACATTGAAAATCTGAAGCAAGGAGTTGTTGCTCAAAGCTTTCTCACCCAAGAAGACGAAGAAGAAGAAGATCTACAAGATATCAACAACTGTCAAATCCTTATACATCTGTGTAGTTTCTTAGGATAGGCAAGGAGCTGTTGCTCGAATCTTGCTTGAACACTTGTGTGTTCTTTGTACTTAAACTTAGGAGTAATTTGCTTGTTAAGAAGCATCCTTGTAACCTCCTGTAAAACTAATTCTTGGTGAATTAGGATTCCTTGAGTGGTCAGTGTGACCGGAGACTCGAGAAGACAATGGCGAGATGTCATTGTGGGAAAAGCCTGAAATAGGGTCAGTAGCGTTATATTCATTGTGATGAATCCCTGAACGTCTAGCCGTGAAAGCCTAGCAGTAGATCTTGCAAGATTGGAACCTGCAGGCCAATGTTCTTTATATTCATTAAGTTGACTCCCTGAATGGTTCATTACATGTTAGTCACATTGCGGCTGTGCAAGTGGTTAGTCACCGGCTGTTGCCCGTGCATCTGTAATCGAGATTGATTATAGTGGATTAAGACCTTGTGTTCAAGGCGAAATCACCTGAGGAGGGTGGACTGGATTAACCTTTGTGGTGAACCAGGATATATCATGTGTCCTTTACTCTTATGCTTAATGTTCTTATTTATGTTTCTATATTGAGTATCAGAACCTTACATAAGCAAGTCAGAACCTTGCAACTCTGATAAGCTTCCGCTCTACAAGATCTGAATGATTCACATGGTTTTCAGACTCTTAAGAGTTTCTCACATTTCAAGCATTGACAAATCTGAATATAACTTTGCAAGTCAGAGTCTCTCATCGAACTCTGATGATATCTCGGCGTCTTAACGACAAGAAGTAAAATGTTATCAAAAGAGTAAATACACAATTCAAACCCCCTTTCTTGTGTCTTTCTCGCACCTTCAATTGGTATCAGAGAACCAGTTCTGTTATTGATGGATATAAAACACTTAACAGTGTCAGAAAAAGATCCAGATGCGGTGTGTAGAAATACTCTGGGTGAGATTGAAATCCACTTACAATTTCTGTAGCAGTTCAGAAGATGACTGTGTACAAAATTGTAATCAATATGAGTACTTGAGCAAATCACTGATTCTGGAAGTTTCTGCCGTCGTTAAACAACTAAACCTTCCTCACTTAAGTGTTAATGAAGATTGAAGAATCAACTGATAAGATAGATTCATCAGATAAGAAGTAGTATCTGTTGAATGTTAATCTTGGAAGATACGTGTGAATGAACCACATATTTGCTCAAAGTTAAATCATCAGAAAACAAGAAGTCTTGTTTACTGAAGATCAATTCTTTATGAGTTTTTGAGATGTTTTCAAGAAACGGATTAGGTCCACCCTTGACTTTCTCATATAAAAACTCATTCAGAACTTCTTCATGTAAAGAAGAAAAATTGTTGTTCTATGATTTTGAACTTCAGAGTGAAGTCTGTTGAAGTCAGAAAATCTGAAGAATTCAAACTCTTAGAAATGATTCAACATTTGGATTTTGAATGATCAAGAAGGTTAAAAGACTCAATATAGAACTGAATATTGTTTTCTTGGAAGCAATACATAAAACTGAAAGAACATTCAAGAAAAAGATTCTCACAGATTCATCAAGTACTTGATCTAGAATAAACACTAAGAGCTTTGACTAAGTTAATATAACTATGTTCTGATAACCTGAGATTCTATCTCAGTTAAACCATTTGTAATTGATCATATTCTATCCGACAAGTTTCTCAGAACCTACTTAATCAGAAATCAGAATGCAAGTGAATCTTGAAGAATCCAAGAACCCACATCAGTTCACTCAGAAATTCCTTAGAAAGAAACATTGGAGTCAAAATGGAATGCATTCAGATAAGTCTGGAAAGATCTCAGTTCTGGCCTTTGGCTGAAGAAACAAGCCAGAAAATGTTGCGAGACCCAAAATGTCACTTCCGAAGTCTTAAAAGGATCTAGGTAAAGAATCTCTGCAAAAAGATTCCTGTATCCCTAAGGTATGGTTTCCCTTATTCATGTTTAGTTGTAAATTCAAACACTAACTGTCTACGAGCAGTTCTTTAAGATTCTTAAGAATAATTAAGACAAAGTTAGATCCTCAAGCGTTGTGATTAAATGTTTTAAAAAAAATTTAAATAAACAATCATAATTATGTGGTGTCAGCTACTATAACCCTACCCATAGGTATACGCCGTTTTAAGTTTATCACGTGACCCTTCAGCTGACCGCCACAACTATTCATAGCTTGTCTAGGAAATGATGACCACGCATGTTCCAAGCATGATAAATAGCTATCATTCCTTAGTTCTTTTCACCAAAAATTATTCCTCTCTTAGAAAGAATCACTACCTGGTAGATTAGAACCTTCTTCCTTAACTATCCTGCTCAAAATGTCTTCACACAATATCAGAGGAGAAGCTACTAACCTCGAACTCTTAAAGGAATATACTCTAAACGTGAACCATCTACCTCTTCTCCACAAAACAAATGTTTTCTCTGGTATTAAATTTCAGAACTGGGAAAATTATTTCTCCATGCTTGATGGACCTATCTTCCCTGCACTTGTTACTGAGTTTTGGGCAAATGCTCGAGTTCTAGAATTTGACTATGGTAAAAATGCTATCTTGTCTGTAGTTGCTGGCTGTCCAATCCTAATCAAACCTACTATCATAGCTAAAGCCATTGGGTGTGATGAAGATGGTGTAACTGTGGAAAGAAATATTAACAACCATAGCTTCAACAGGCATCTGCACGTCATTTTTGAAACTAAGGGGCATCCCACTCAACCATGCACCCTCACTCCAGTTGCTAAAGATTGGTACAAGATTACGGTGAATAATTTAAGACCAAGAGAAAGAGGAGGAGGATGGTTATCTAACAAAGAAAGATTGTTCATTTTCTTTTTAGTGTCTAGGATCAAAATAAACCTACCCCAATCCATGTATAACCATCTGAAGGAAGAAATCCTTTTGTCTAGGGAAGACACAGTTTATCAAGTTCCCTACTGTAGAGTTATCTCCCACATTCTTGATCTTCAAGGAGTTGTTAGTCATTGCAGAAGAAATGGGATGACTGAGAAGATCCTTCCTGAGTTTTGTCAACCTATGACGTTCTTAGTCTAAGATAGGAATTTATTCATTTATTCTTTTAAGGTTTTTATTTAACTAAGCTTATGTTAAATCTTAATATCTATATCCTTTTGATTAAGTGTCCCTAAATGTGATTTGTGTGATTTTGAATAATCAAAATACTCTAATTGTCTAATTAATAATGAAACATAAGCGCTGCTTAACATTCACATGAAAAAGCTTAGGATTGTCTAGGGATCATAAATCCCTCGCAAGTCATAGTTAAGTGACGGTTCCATTACCACTTATTAGGGTTGTGTCATAATTCTTGATTAAAGGAATTAATCATTAACCTATTTTCCACGTTACTTAGTGCTTCTAGGAAAATCAACCGTTGCGGTTTCAAATTCTCCATAGAATTTACTTCACTCCTTCACCTATAAAAGCATCAAACCCTAAGACAGTAACACAACTCCTATACATCGAAATCTCCAGTCTAATCTCCACCAATTCTCCTCATTACTCTCTAAAAATGGCTTTCGTCTCACAAAATGCTTCAATTCCTACAACCACACAAATTCCAGTTGATAGTCTCATAGTTTTGTTAGAAACCGTTGTAAACCTCAACAATCTAAAATCAAATGGACGTGATATTATTCCCTCAATGGAAACTCAAGGATGGAGTAATTACTTCAAGAGGTTGGAAGGACCAACTTACGGACATCTGGTTAAGGATTTACGAATCCACGCCAACACATCCAATACCCTTATTGTCTCCTTCGTTTTTGGAAGGATAATCTTCATATCTGAGAAGACTATTCCAGATCTTCTGATGCATGACAACAGTGGTGTGAGAATCACTAAGAACCAACTAAACGAAGAAAAAGAAGCTAAGGTTCTGGCCAACATCTTCTCTGTAGCTGATGCAGAGAACTCAATATTCTCTAATCTAAAAGATTCTCTACAAGTATGGTTTAGGATCCTCCAAGGAAGTATGTTTCACCATCTTCCCTCAAACCAACTCAACTACACTAAAAAATGTGTCCTATTTCTCCTTCTTAAGGGAATCAAGATGCATCTTCCTGCAATTTTATTCAAACTTTTGAAGGAAGCCATAAGAAACTTCAGGACAGGTTCTGTCACGAAGGACATACACATTCCTTATGGAAGACTTATTTCTGACATCTTGGTGGAATCAGGGGTAGTTGACGATATTCTGATTAATGAGGGAGAATCAAGAAAAATGCTTAAGAGCACTGGAAAAATTCTCAGGTTTGAGAATCTCAAAAGAGAAAACTCCATTCTAGATAACAGTCTTTTAGGAAATTAACATTGACACCAAGGGTTCCAGTTGAAGGATTTCCAAGATTCGCTACTTACAATCAGACAGAATTCAGGAACTATCTGAAACAATCTAAAGACGAAGACATCAGCGCATGGATTAACATGAATAATATTACTGATGTACTTCAAGAACTCTCAAATTGGAGAAAAGGAAATAAGAAGCAGACAATGGTTGATGATGAGGAATCTTCCTCAAAGAGATCAAAGACTATCAATGACGCATTAACATCCTTCAAGGATAATGCAATCTCAAGGATCCAGAGCTTAGTGGAGGCCTCCAGTGCCTGTGTGGACCTCATGGAAGTAAAAAATATCTGGACTGAGTTCCATGAATGGATCTCAGAAAAAATTATGAAGAGCAAGAAGATGGCAATCACTCAAGTAGAAGAGAAGCTGCATTCCTCAAGAACGGATGATTCTGAAAACCTTCTCTCATCTTCTTCATCATCCTTAGGCTCGCTCTAGTCTAACTCATAAGGACTCATTAAAACCCAGCTTTATTAAGTGTATGTTTACTTAAATCATTTCTCATTAGGAATCTATGTTTGAAATATCTATGTTTTGATTATCCTGAACTTTTAAGATTAAGCTCAACCTATGCTCTGCATCTTAAAACTATTTTGTGTTGATGCTTCGATCCAGTAGTTCATAAATGAATATGCTATGGTTAAAGATGGTTATCACTAAATGACTTGGACTGTTCTTAACTGCTCAAATGATGGTTCTATGGCTCTATGTTCTTTATCATGTCCAGTATACTTAACTAAGGAAAAGATATATGATGTTGATGCTCAGATGCTCTATAACTTTTTGATGATGTCAAAAAGGGGGAGAAATATAATATGATTTTGATTGATGAATATGAATGATTGAAAGAAAGAAAATCTTAAAACAGAAAGAATGCAAACTCAAACACGTAATCAAGTAATCATATAAAATGTGTTACTACTAACGTTTGTTGTTTGATGTTATCCGAGGAACTCTAAACAAGTTCACTAGGCATTCTAAGACAGGTCAAGAAAGAAGAACTCTGTTAGTCATACGACATAAATTGTACACTTCGTAAATATGTGTTCAGAATCAAATCTACCCAGTACTGTTCAGAAGTTGAGAACTATCTGACAGTCAAAGTTTATCTTGATCTCTGTCTCACTTGGTTCAGAAGCTATAAGCTGTCTGAGAGTATGAGATTCAAAACGCAAGAATCAAAAGGAGAACACTCTGAAAGCAGTCAAGACAAAGTATACATCTCAAGATGCTTATTCAGAAGAATTGTGCAAATCAGAAGTCAAGAACTGTCTGAAGATCCAAATTGAAGATCCAAGAAGAAGTAGTTCTGATGTCTACCAAGAACTCAATTAAGAATAAATGATTTGGTATCAGACTAAGTCAACAAATGGTAATCAAACTCAGTATACACAAAGATTAGTATCAGACTAAGTCTGCAGTAATATCAATCAGAGCTAAGCTGTATAATGCTTTCAATACCTTCACTGGTATCAATCTCAGCACTCTAAGGAAATACCATTCAAGTGGTATAAGAAAAATACATTCACTTGGTATCAAACTCAACTCTGGTATAAGACTCAGCATATCACGCGATATAAGACTAAAATCAAATCATGTGTACCAGATTCAGAATCAAGCGTTGATTGATCACAAAAATTTAAACTTCAATTGGTATCTGATCAAAAATCAAGCTTTGATGAACCACTGAGTTATGACAGTAACAAGGTTCTGAAAACGAAGACCTGTATTCAAAAGTCAAACTCTGAAAAAGTCATGATCTACATTGGTGATTAAAAAATTATCATCCTGAATTATGATTCTGAAGATCCCAATATCTGACTTATGGAAATTAGGGGGAGACTACCCAAAAGATTCAAATGATAAATCCTATAATCTTCACAAAGTCTGAAACTTAGGGGGAGTTTCTTGAAAGACAGTGTCTGTCTCTGATGAATAGCGAGGCTATGTTATCAGATAAGAACTGATCTGTTTGTGCTTAAATGAACCTAATGAAAAGTAGAAATGCTTTAGAAGACTCTGAAGATTACAAGCTCTGATACGACCACAAAGGAACTGAGTTCTGAAGATCTGAAGATGGAAGTTCTGATGAACTAGTCCAGATGCTGAAGACTATTTGTTTTCTTAAAGACGAGATAAAGAAGTAGTCCTTTTCTATTCTTCGTTCTTGCAACTCAAGTTGTTATTCTATATGTCTTTGGATCATATAAGATTCTAGATGATCACAGATAAATCTTTGAGGATAACACATTCAGGGGGAGCTGTTGTTCCAGACTCTGAATATGTTTGTTTTGGTGATTACCTTGTATAAAATGTTTAATCAAAATACTTGGTTTTGTCATCATCAAAAAAGGGAAGATTGTGAGAGCAAGAGTTGTCTTTACAAGTCAATCTATGTTTTGATGATAACAATACGTATTTGTGAAAGAACCATTTTATGTTCTAATGTGTGTTGTGTAGATGAGCATAATTGATAATATGCGAAGTTACTATATGTGACACAAGTCGCAAGAAGCAAGAATTCTTCTGTATCTGATCGTGATCAGTCAGATCCAAGGATGCCGATATTGCTGTTGCAATGCTCTTGTGGATGCTCTCTGAAAGTGGTCGAGATTCTGAAGATTGCGAAGCTTCTGAAGAAGAGAACCGAAGTGCTGAAGACTCTCATGACTTGAAGTTCTGAAGGCGGAAGGCTCTGAAGACCAAGTACAGAAAGACTCTGAAGACTTATGTGCTCTGAAGATTAAGGTTCGGAAGATCAAGTGCTGAAGACTCTGAAGACGGATTCCTAATGGACAAGTTCTGAAGGTTCGGAAGACTTGAAGAAGTAAAGGATAATGCTCTTAAAGAAAAGTGCTGAAGTTCTGGACTGATTCCTAATGGACTTCTTCAAATGACTGAAGACTTGACGTATCAGATATCCTGTTAAGAAGCCTCTACTCATGCTTCATCAATTTACCATCAGAAGCCTCTGAAGTTTGGAAGTCACATGTTACCGTTGTGAGTAACTGTACACGGCGCCCAAGAAAGATATATCTCGTCACTTCTCCCACAGTAAAAAGGAGATGTGTCAGTACAGCTAGTTATTACGCAACGTCTCTTTTCCAACAACCAACAATATTTCAAACAACTATATTTCTACTGGGCTATTTAAAGGAAAAAGTATTCGCTTCTAAAGACGACGAAGTCCACAAATCGATTCACTCGCACAAAAGATGAATTGATCAAGTCATTGTGTGAAGATAGCAACAACGATGAGTTCTCGTTGTAACACTTAGAATATCTAAAGCTATCACCATTTACACATGGCCATTGTTGCTGAAGCTCAAAGATAATCATTCAACACAACAACAATGAATTGGTATAAAAGCTGTTGATGAAGAAGACAACATTGCAAATCAATTAAGTCATCAACCACCTTCTCGTCAGCGCTACATTGAAGATCTAAAGTAAGGAGTTGTTGCTCAAAGCTTGCTCACCTAAGAAGACGAAGAAGAAAAAGATCTATAAGATGTCAACAACTGTCAAATCCTTATACATCTGTGTAGTTTCTTAGGATAGGCAAGGAGCTGTTGCTCGAATCTTGCTTGAACACTTGTGTGTTCTTTGTACATAAACTTAGGAGTAATCTGCTTGTTAAGAAGCATCCTTGTAACCTCCTATAAAACTAATTCTTGGTGAATTAGGATTCCTTGAGTGGTCAGTGTGACCGGAGACTCGAGAAGGCAATGGCGAGATGTCATTGTGGGAAAAGCCTGAAATAGGGTCAGTAGCATTATATTCATTGCGATGAATCCCTGAACATCTAGCTGTGAAAGCCTAGCAGTAGATCTTGCGAGATTGGAACCTGCAGGTCAATCTTCGTTATATTCATTAAGTTGAATCCCTGAACGGTTCATTGCATGTTAGTCACAGTGCGACTGTGCAAGTGGTTAGTCACCGGCTGTTGCTCGTGCATCTGTAATCGATATTGATTATAGTGGATTAAGACCTTGTGTTCGAGGCAAAATCACCTGAGGAGGGTGGACCGGATTAGCCTTTGTGGTGAACCAGGATATATCGTGTGTCCTTTACTCTTATGCTTAATGTTCTTATTTATGTTTCTATATTGAGTATCAGAACCTTACATAAGCAAGTCAGAACCTTGCAACTCTGATAAGCTTCCGCTCTACAAGATCTGAATGATTCACATGGTGTTCAGACTCTTAAGAGGTTCTCACGTTTCAAGCATTGACAAATTTGAATATAACTTTGCAAGTCAGAGTCTTTCATCGAACTCTGATGATATCTCGGCGTCTTAACGACAAGAAGCAAAAAGTTATCAAAAGAGTAAATACACAATTCAAACCCCCATTTCTTGTGTCTTTCTCGCACCTTTAGGATCCCCGCGTCCCGAAACACGAACTCATACATCGGGAACCTCATCCTCCTGAAATGCGAGCATATGCGATGTTGTTCTTTGGGCTTGTAGACCATCTAATTCGGGGAAGAGCCTACAACGAGATCCTCAATAGTCGCGAAGGCGTCCGTATCATCAACGGCAAAGCAGAACCCGATATTAAGAGGCTCGTGCCCAGCCCAATCTTTAGGCGTTCGGGCTCATTCGGCTCGAGCTTGTTGGACGGGTGCGTCAAGTTCAGGCTCAACATCGATATGAATGACACCCTCGATCCTTATGACCATTTTACCTGAAAAGCAGAGGAAACGGTGAATTTGACTTCCTAGATCAAATCCACCCTTCCACCGCAAATCAAGTGAAAGGGCAAAGAGAGGAACGAAGAGCCCCATACAAGTTCTCCCCGACACAGATACGCGTCCCCCCTCGACGGGGGGACCCGTCCACAAAGAAACTTCATCGACATTACAGGACGGGCCTCCTCGACAAGAAGGCTCCCCAATGGAGAAGACCCCAATAAATGCGGGGAGGCTCCTCGAGGGAGACCTCCCCGCGGTATCCACACGCTTGTGAGGAACGGGGCTCCCCGAGACCTTTAACCCGGCTCCCCGAGACCTTCATCGTGGTCCTCGGGGCCTTCATCAGGAACTTCACGAAGTTCTCGGAATCCTTATGAACTTCCCAGCGTCTTGGTCGGAAACTTCATGAGCACAGCCGGAAAACTCATAGTTCCGCCGGAAACTTCATGAATGTCGCCGGAAAATTGTTACGCCCCTCCTAAATTCTACGTGTTCCCCAGAAATTCATCGGTAAATTCATAATACTGGAGATAGGAGATGAAAACTTGATGAAAGAAGAGTTGGACGACGGAGGGTGGCTGACGATGGCGATGACGACGACGGTGGCAGCGGTGGCGGTGGTCTGAAAGGCTAGAGAGAGTTGGAGAGATTTTCACGGAGACAAAAGAGGAAGCGTGAAATGAAGGGGACTTTCCCCCTATTTATATGCCTAGCACGGGAAGCGAAGCACTAGGCACTCAAGTGCCCCTACGCGTAGCCGCTCTAGGCATTAATTACACATGACATGTGGCGTTGGAAGACACCACACGTGTCCTCTCAGCTCCCCCTCGTGCCCGAGGGCTAGACATGCCCGTTCCTTTCCGTCTCCACCACATTACCCGGCCAAAGCACCATACGGGGACGTATCCAGAAGGGGACGAAGGAAAAAGGGCCAGTAGTACCTCGGGCGTGGAAATCTCCCCGCGAACTTCTGTCTCGTGGAGCATCTCCTACTCCTGGCCACTCACTTCGTCCCCCAGCTCAGTGTTTCGGACATACTAACCCTGTCGAGCAGCTTCTACCCTTGTCCACGCACTTTGTCCTGCGAGCGCAGTGCCTCGGGAACGCACGGGCAACCCTTTCGATTCTCTTCGACATCAGAACAGAGTCTTAAGTCATTACTCCTCTGCTTCGGAGCAACGACTTGGGGGCTCCTGTTCTGGACTGGGCCTAAGGCTGGCCCACTGTCTGGCACGGCCCAACCTAACTCCTCGTCGGGAAAGCCCATTTGAGGTCCAACCCCTCTACACGCCCGGGGAGCTCCCCCCCACGGACTCCACGTGCCTCCCATGCGGGGACACGTCATCAGGAAACTACCCACTTCAGAAAGATCTAGTCAACCCACCTTCCAAAGATCACGGGGAAGTTGACCCAAGGCAAAGACCACATGCTGATCTTCCCTACGCCATGTAAGCCCTGACAGTTATCTGCATTGGGCCTAGTGATCCAACCCAGTGGAGATGACCATTGGCCCAGCGCTAGGGGCACACTATAAATACCCTCTATCACTAAAGGGTCAGGTATTATGAATTCGATTTTTGATACCTTTTCTTTGTACTTGCTCTCTCTCTCTTGTTGAAACTAATTTAGACATCAAAGTATCTTGCAGGTACACCCCCTCTTTTTTCTCAACCACCTACTCCCGAAACTCACGACGTTCGCTGGCCACTAACCTTTTCTGATCCGATACGATCAAGAACATACTGTTTGGACTTCCTTTCTTGTTCTCGGAGATCATGCAAATACAATTGCCCATCAAATTGAAATAGTTGCAACCCAAAATTGTGTAACAAAAGAGTGAAAATAGTTTCCTTTATAGAGTGGGTTCAAAACAAAATTTCAATTTTATTACTATGATTTTTAATAATGTCCCATATTAGTAAAATGCTGATGTCACTATACTATTTTCATAATCGCTAGCTCCGTGAAGATATAATATAAATAACTAATAATGACATTTCTAAATTATAAGTTTCAATTTAATCTCAAAAATAAAAATTGGGACAACTTGGAAGGTCATATGCAGCAATCTCTCAAGAACCCAAACTTGGAAGATCATCTGAAGCAATCTCTTGAGCAATTTTTCCAACTTTAATCTCCCTATCTTATTCTTCTATTGAGACCAAGATAAAACTACTTACTTTATGTACTCCCTCGAATCCACCGAAACTTTCATTGAAATGATAACATACCTCCAATTTACTAGGCTTGAAGAAAGGTAGATTGCCCCAGGTTTGCTTCTCCAAATTGTCACTTATCACAGTAAATAATAAAATAAGTATTAGATATACATGTACAAGACTAAAGTGGCAAATTAGAGTACCTACAAATATGTAGATCAATCTAATTTATAGGACACAACAAAAATCTCAGATGAGGAATGGTATAACAAAGTAAAAATTTAATGGAATTAGAGATAGAAATTATACATGTTATAGTTTATTTATACAGCTGAGTCACGATGTAACTACAAATATACATAAAATGTAATGAAACATGAAAATTTTAATGGAGTTGGAGATAGAAATTATACATGTATTCATGATCACTTAAAAGTAAGCATATAATATTAAAATTCTATACCATCCAAGTTAGAGAAACTCAGTCTTCAACAAAAATTTGTTTAAAAAGATAACAGATACTGGTAAGATCTTGTATAAACCCTATAAATGAATGAGAGCAAGAGAATGGAATAGAGGGTTAGGGTTAAGAATGAAGAGAACATACAGTTTGGAATTTCTTTTCTTGTTCTCAGAGATCATGCAAATACAATTACCCATCAAGCTGAAACGGTTGCTACTCAAAACTACATAACAAAAAAGTAAATCACATTAAATTGTATCTATGTCATTTTGCCCTCAAATTTACTTTTCAATATACATAAAATGTAACAACAGCCACTACTTTTCAATATGTTGTTGTTTATTTATAAATAATGCTAGTCATGACGTAACAACAATCACCACTTTTCAATATACATAAATGTTGTTAGAGTCGCAGCGGAATTTTTAGCTTCTAATAATGATATGAAATATCACTCTCACTAAAGTTGAATATGAAATAATGTAGCTAGAACAATAAATTTGTAGAAGAAATAAAAATGTCTAAAGAAGAAAGATTGAATTTATAAGAGAAAACTACTTTGTATATATGTTGTATTGCATATGTTATTATAATAACTTTTCACTTGCTTCTACTTATATAGTAATTATATACTATAAAATGATTGAATGATATTACAGACCAATGTAAACCATTGTTTTCCTATTGTTTCTCCTGACTTATATCATTCCATAATTAGTTTTGACTAATTATTCCCACAATTCTCCACCTCGTGCATAATTGGAACATTCAAATTTTGGACGAATATGGAATAATGTTTAGCAAGTTCAAGCAGTGTTGGAACTTGCTACCTGACACAACCTTGGTTAACATGTCAGCTGGGTTATCCTTAGTATGTACCTTCATAAGTGAAATATGACCTTCCTCTACGACATCTCGTACAAAATGATACCTTACATTAATATGCTTGGTCCGAGCATGATGAACCTGATTCTTAGCCAAATGAATTGCACTTTGACTATCACACATCAGTCTCACGCATTCTTGCTTAACACCCAAATCACCTAGAAGTCCTCTCAGCCACAATGCTTCCTTTACTCCTTCTGCTACGGCCATGTACTCGGCTTTCGTAGTTGAGAGTGCCTCTATAGGCTGTAACATCGACCGCTAACTAACTGGAGCACCATGTATTTGAAACACATAACCAATGGTAGATCGTCTATCTAGATCGCTAGCATAATCTGAATCAACAAACTCACTTATTTGACATGTATCTCCACCAAAATGCAAACTAGTGTTAATGGCACCTTTTAAGTACCTTAAAATCCATTTCACTGCTTCTCAGTGCGCCTTTCCCGGATTCGCCTTGAACCTACTGACAACACTTACCACTTGTGAAATATCCGGACGTGTACTCACCATAACGTACATCAAACTACCAACTGCACTAGCATAAGGTACATTTTCCATGTATGCCTTATCTTCTGCTGTAGTGGGAGATTGATTACTAGAAAGCCTAAAATGTGGAGCTAATGGAGGAACCACCGACTTAGAACCTTTCATTTCAAACCTTTCAACAACCCGCTCTAAATAGCCTTTTTGACTCAAGAACATTTTTTGGTTTGTCCGCTCTCTTCTAATCTCCATACCCAGTATTTTCTTTGCAGCGCCCAAATTCTTCGTCTCAAACTCTTTACCAAGTTTAAACTTCAACTTATCTATCTCCACCTTGCTTTTGGAAGCAATAAGCATGTCATCGACATACAATAATAGATAGATATAATTACATCCATGAAGCTTCTAAATATAGACATAACTGCCATAACTACTTTTAGAGAAACCTTGTTTTATTATAAAATAATCAAATCGCTTGTACCACTGTCTAGGAGATTGTTTCAACCCATAAAGTGATTTTCTCAAGCGACATACCTGACTCTCTTTACCGTCAACCTTGTATCCCTCAGGTTGATACATATATATCTCCTCATCTATGTCTCCATGCAAGAAGGCTGTCTTCACGTCTAGTTGTTCCATCTCAAGATCAACATGAGCTACAAAACTTAATAGCACCGGGATAGAAGTATGTTTCACCACCGGAGAAAATATCTCATTGTAATCAACTCCTTCCTTTTGTGCAAACCCCTTGGCCACTAGTCTAGCCTTATATCTTGTACCGCACGACTTAGTATGATCTTCTTTTCTTTTATACACCCACTTACAATCGATAACAGACTTTCCTACAAGCAATGCGACCACCTCCCATGTCTTGTTCTTGTGAAGAGATTGCATTTCTTCCTCCATAGTAACCACCCAACTCTCTCTATCTTTGTCTTTGATAGCTTGCTTGAAGGTGACCGACACATCATCTTCAACTGAGAGTGCATATTCCACCAAGTTAACTTGCCCATAATGCCTCAGAGGTTTATCTGACCCAAACATCTGAACTAGTTTATAATTTCTCTTTGGCCTAGTGGCATCCAAAGATTCTTGCTGATGTTGTTGTAACACATGTGTATTTTCCTGCTGAACCTCCTCATGATCATGTTCATCCTCTTCCTCGTCTTCACTAGCGATATGATTCTCCACCTGACCACGACTATAATCTGGTTGGTCTTCAGATTCTATCTTAATAACTTGCTTATTTGATATCGTCACATCACCATCATTAGGTTTAATAGCTTTTGACAAAGCTGCCAAAGATTTTTCGTCAAATGTAACATCCCTGCTGATCACAAACTTAGAATCTTCTATACTCCAAAGACGATAGCCTTTGACCCCTTTTGCATATCCTAGAAAGATAGCTTTCTTGGCTCTATTATTAAGTGTGTTATCCTTAATGTGATAATAGGCTGTGCATCCGAAATTTTTTAGTATTTCATAATCAACATGTTCACCTGACCACACTGTTGCGGTGAGAATCGAATAACAAGCTATTAATTAACTTGCATCACATTTCTTTGAATTCACCACCGACTTTGATTTATCCAAAGGAAAGGTTCAAGATCGAGGAAAACCTAAAGAGAGGAGGGGGAGATCTAAGGTTCGGTGGTTGGTTATACTAAGGGAAGGTATTAGCACCCTTAATATCTGTAGTATTCGACAGGAACCTCTTGTTTAGTTTGTGTTATGTTATGTTTGCTTGCTAAGATATCTTCTAATGATAAGGTAAAGACCTAAGGGTATGTACACTAAGTTTGCTCGCCAAGACGTCGCATCTTGTGCCTACATATCTGACTAAAGAATCAGAGCAACCGTAGTTCACCTAACTAAGGGTGAGGGAGAAACCATTGAATATGGCCAAAGTTCCAAGGGGAATGAGTATGAGCTTATATAGAGTTTAAGAAACTCTCTAAATCTAAGTTGTACGTAGGGGAGAAAGTGAGTACTCAAAGTGATGAGTCTCACATATAGAGTTTAAAACTCTAACCTAATTCTAAGTTATAAGGTTGAATGACTATGAGGCCAAGGTGATAATGAGCTATCTATGACCATGAGGCCAATAGAGAGACTTTGGCTATGATGTCAAAGGGTGATGGCTATGAGGCCAAGGGGGAAAAAGCCATGACTATGAAGCTAAAGCTTTACCTATGACTATGAGGTCAAGGTTGAAGAGATTACTCTGTGACTATGAGGATGCCTATGACTATGAGGTCAGAGGTAGTAATGAGATTTCTATGACTTTGAGGTCGATAGAAAAAATTTCCTTTAGAAAGAAGGGGGAAGATAACATCTTGTGAACAAGAGTTACAGTGAGGTTGAAATATAATGAAACATATGAGTTCAAAAATTCCCAAAACAGTAAGCATTAATCAACATATGAAATAAACTTTCAAGTGTGAACATGGCAAACAGCAAGGATAAGTGGTCATAAAAATATGACAAGCATGGCATAGAAAACATTCTCACAGTTTGAAAACAAAGACATTTGGAGTCATGCAACTTAGCGACAGAAGCCAGAAAAACAAAGACAACACTCTCAAGATAAAGTCTTGTTTGAAATCAGGAAACAAAGTTTCACAAGTCACAACATATTCCAAAGAAAATCCTTTAACATCTTTAAGAAAAATAGTTGATTTTATTTACAGAAAAGTCTGAGACTTAAAAAAAAAAGTTATGCATATTTTTATTGTTTTGTAATCCTTAGAAAATAAAATATTTGTGAGATAAGACAAATGGAATAAAAAAAAGAAAAAAAAAATGCAGTGTGGCACCCGCCACACTAAACTATATGGCAGGTGCCACTAGTGGGCTTTTTCACGTGGCCATCACTATTCTTCTAGTGTGGCAGGCGCCATAGTCACCACACCATTAGTGGCTTGCGCCACACTCATCATATCACTAGTGGCTTGCGCCACACTCACCCATGGCAGGCACCATGTGGTTTTTTTGTAGTGTGTGCTATATTTTTTTTTTTGTGTCTCAGTGGTGTGGCGGTCGCCACCTAGGCATCTTATTTTTTAGCATGGCGAACGCCACTATCCTCTTTTTGTTCAATTTTTTTTATTCAAACACGAATCCAGTTCATGATTTATTAAACAAAACCACACATTTATGATTTAAGATTTGCAACATTTATCACAGAAACAGGCAATAACCAGACAATAACAAGATAACAAATATGACAACATGATAACAATATGAAGAAAAATGATCATGGTATTTAAAAAAATAGAATGAAACAGAGTATGATACCTAGTGGAGAACGTCCACTGCTTCTTCACAGGTACAAGTTTCTGGAAATGCTGGATGAGCTCCCCTTCCTTCATAGATCAACTGCTACAGAGCTAACCCTTCTTTCCTTTAGTTTCCCAGAAAGAATCACAAGTTACTGGTGGTTAGGATATTGGGTGTAGTACCCTAAATTTTGACAAATGATTTTTCACCTATTTTGGGATTTTTGGGCTATCAGAGGGTATCAGTTAGAGATCATTGGGCTTCTGAGTTTGCTAGCACTTTTGGGGCCCATTTTGGAATTGGTTTGGTATAAGGGGTTTTTTATTATTTGTTTTATTTAAGGGGAGCTTGTTTTTTTTTTAATGTTGTTAGGATTTATTTTATTTATTGTAGAAATAATTGTTTTTAATTAGAAAGTTGGGGCTTTTTAGTTTAATAATGTAATAATCAGGATTTTATTTTAGAATTAGTGATTTTTAAATTATCTTTGGGATTGTTTTGATTTATTTTTGGGAGGTTTATTTTATTTTGCTTTTTTTAAGATTATTAGAATTATTTAATTGGGTTTAAGTTTAAGTATATTAGTTTAACTTAATTATTAATTAGAAGTAATTCTCATTTTTTTAGGATCTACTAGGACTAATAGTTTATCTTATATTTTTATTCATTATTATTTTTTATTCATAATTATTTTCTTTTTATTTTATTATTATCCTTTCTATTTATTTTATTTAGGGTCTTTTTTATTATTTATTAATTAAGGACGCTTTACTTAATTAGTAATTAGGGTGTAGTTATTTTTATTATCGTTAATTTAACGTTAGTTTTAGAGGATATTTATATTTAATTGGGAGAAGGACCATCAGGGTGGCCATATTATTTTCTTTTTTTTTTTTTTTATTTTACTATTATTTTATTTTAGTTATTTATTTTTATTTTTTCGGGTCAAAATGGTTGACCCAAAGGGTCGTCATCTTCCTCGTACACAGACCCTAATTTGCGCAGATAGAACAAGTTGAAATGGATCAAACAAAATCAATGACATTTAATTTTTCAATCAATTTGGTACAACAAATTACAATCAGATCGGAATAACTTAAAATTACAAATTACAAAGTCTAAACCCAAAGTCTAAAAATCAGAACAAATAAAATCTGATCGAAATACATCTTTTGTTTCCTAAAACGATTCTAATCTAATTAAACTCTAAACCTAATTCCTAAGTCTATAAAAACCTAAGAGAAAACAAAGAGAAGGGGGGGGGGGGACTAAGAGACGAACAGAGGAGAACTCAGCTGCTGCGAATCCTTGATTCCTCACCTGCAAGAAAAAGAGGAAAGGGATTAGAAGATAAACAGAGGAAATAGGATAACAAATTACTACGAGGTTCACTGCAAGGAAGGTAATATAAAACTTAGCTTTTGATTGCTCGATCGTTGTTGGTTGTGTATTTGAAATCATTTGGGTTTCTGGAAATTTTGGGGGTTAGTGTTCATATTTGGGGTTAGGGTTCATCGCGTGAGGGTTAGGGTTCCTAGGGTTCTTCACGAACCCTAAAGAACTGGGTTGATTTCTGGGTTAATTAGGGTTTTTTTAATTAAATTTACAACTAAATTTAATTATTTAATTAGGATTTAGATTTTAATTAGGGTTTTGAAATAGGATGTTGGGGGTATTAGTATTAGGATAAATATTCAAGTGTTATTTTATTTTATGTCTTTAATTTTTGGTTGTTTTCATAATTAACAGTTTTGTATATTTAAAATCATTGGGCAATTTTCTTCTTAAAATAGGGGTTTAACTGTATTTAGAAATTTTTATTTAGGAATTTTTTGGGTTTAAATTTATATTTTATATACTTGGTTTATTCTTTTAAAGAGAATAGGGATATAATTTTATTTAGGAATTTATATTTAGGAATTTTTGGGTTAATTTTGGGGTTGGGTTTAAATTTATATTTTATATATTTAACATACTTGGTTTATTCTTTTAAAGAAAATAAGAATTAAGCTTTATTTAGGAACTTTATTTAGGGTTTTAAGGATAATCTTGGGTTTGTTTTTCAATTTACTTTTTATATATATATTTAAAAATGTTTGGTTTATTCTTTTAGAAAAATATGAATTAAAATTCTATTATTTTAGAATTATATTGAATTTAAAAATCATTTTTTAAAGTGGAATATTTTGAGGATTAATTTTGCTATATTTCTTAGCATAAATGGCATTTTGAGTTTTATTAAATTCCATGGAATTTGAGGATTTTATTGTTTTATTATAAGGGATATAAAGGGATTTAATGGATCTAAAGGAAAGGGTTTAAGGGATTTAAGGGATATTATTAGAGACTTAAGGGACATAAAGGATTTATGGGATTTAAAGGATTGGGATTTAAGGGATAATCATTAAGAACTTAAGGGTTATCAAAGGTCTTTTAAGGATTTAAAACTTGGGATAAAACTCTTTGTCCGAGAGTCTAAACAAGGGATGGGATTTAGGGATAGCACTCTTAGGTTCCAAGAGTATAAATATAGGCCAAGGGATAAGGGATTTTGGGATAAAACTCTCTATCCAAGAGTATAAACAATGGATAAGGGATTTTTAAGGGATAGAACTCTCCATCCGAGAGTATAAACAATGGACAGGGATTTTGGGATAAAACTCTTCCTCCGAGAGTATAAATAAATGGATCGGGATTTAAGGGATAAAACTCCTTGTCTAGGAGTATAAATAATAGATTAAGGGATAGAACTCCTTATCTAGAAGTATAAACAATAGATTAAGGGATATAACTCCTTATCTAGGAGTATAAACAATAGATTAAGGGATAAAACTCTTTATCCAAGAGTATAAATAGTGGATTGGGTTTGGGATTAAGGTTAGGAATAGGATTAGGGGGTAGGAATAGGGGAGGTGAACTACGGTTACTCTGATCCTTCAGATTGAAGGTACGTAGGCATAGGGTTGTAATCCCTAGCGAGTACAATAATAAAAAACTTAGGATTCTTTTGTAAATAAATAAAAAGGCAAACAAACATACCCTAGAACTTAAGGAGGATCCCATTGAGTACAATGGAAGTGAGGGGTGCCTAACACCTTCCCCTCGCTTAACCGACTCCCAAACCTTAGGAATCTCTACCCTTAGGATTAGGATTTTAGGTTTATCATTTATTTTCCTTAAAAAAATATGATGGCGACTCGAAATTTTTAGCCGGCCGCGACAGCTGGCGACTCTGCTTGAGATGCCTCCCTAAAGAGAGTCCCTCCTAACCTTAGACTTTAGGATTTTGTTTGTTTGTCTTGGGTGTTTATTTGTTTTTTATTATTCTTATGTTTTTTATTTATTTTATATTTTGTTTTTTATTTTATTATATTTGTTATATTTTTATTTTGTCATCATACTTTGGATTGGGGCATATGATGTGTGAAGCTAAAACCCAAGCTTAGAGTACAGCCTTAGATTAAGACGTAGAACGAGAATGTTTTGGGGGGATGTGACATCCCAATAATTTATTGATGCTACACTCAGAATAGATCCTTCAAAGGTGTCCTCATGGTAGGGCTAGCCCCTAACATAGAGGATGATTTGGATGTGGTCCGGGATTCTGAGAAATTTTAGCCTACCCTTACCAACTCATGGAGACCCTATGTATTCAACCCTCAAGGGCTGTTACTAGGGTCCTACCCAGATGAGACTTATCCCGAAGGATTACCATAGGAAGGCTTGCTCATTCTCATGGTAAAACAAGGGTATAGTCTGTACATGCTAGGGTTGTTATGCTGTCCAAACTTTATATCCTACATGCGAGGGATTGGGTAGACAAGACATAGATCTAACTTATTATAGGGAGCCTACCTAGTTAGGGTCATGCTTGCATTTCACCTTACCATAACCGAAAAAAACATTTAATCAAAAAGACAAAAATGTCCATGTCATCATGCATTTAAAAACATTTTTTTTACATATATACATTTTTGTGGGGAATTTCAAGATGTGTTGTAGGAAGATTGGGAAAATGGATTCAAACGAAATGGCTACCCTACGCAATAGAATGCTAGGTGCTTGATTTACGAAGTCTCGAAGACCTTCAAGACTTAATGTCAAATATACTCAAAGGATGTTTATACACAAGGGTGGAAGGATCCTCGGCCTCTTAGGGATCCTTATAAAGGTAGAGGCCGTAATCGCTTTTGCACAATCTTATGATCCTCCTCTATGTGACTTCCTCTTCAAGGATTTTCAACTAGCTCATACGCTAGAACAATTTGGACTATACTTGGATTTACAAGGAGAAGGAAAAACCTCACAAGGGGCATGGGGGCAAAAAATATATAAAAAAAAAAAAGAAAAAAAACATGGTCAAGCTTAAAAAACTCAGTTGTACCCCTTGAAGATCCATCATCTCACTACAAGGAGGATAAGGAAGTACAAGGGCTCAAGAAAGGATACTTGGAGGAGTTTAAAGCTCATTTGAAGAAGAAATTGGGGGCATCTTTCTTAGTTTACGCCTTCTTAAGTTCATGAGTTTTTGGATTATTATGGGTTATTCCCAAGGAATTATTTTGGAAGTCATTTAGGATTTGGAATTGGCTAATGGATTATAATTCTATAAAATAATTTTTATTCTATGTGTATGGGTTTCATCCTTTGAATATATTCATCTCTAACTACAATGGATTTTGGAATTCCCCCCAAATAAATTTTTAAAATTATTTTGCATACCCCATGCATTTTCATGCATTTGCACACATACACATACATTTGCATATCCTTTCCGCTTTCGCCCTTGTCCAATTACCAAGAGCTAAGAGGTTTCCCGATACTCATGAACTAACTTAAAGGATACCTCAAGAAGCTGCGGAGGAATTCAAGAGGGACAAGTACCATTGAGGAAAGAAGATAACCCTTCACCATGTCTGCCAGAGGAGTGCTTAGAGCCTCAAATGCAATAACCTTGGATGATGCCCATACAACAAAGGAAGTTTGGAAGGGAACTAGATCCTACACCAATATCTCAAGACTGGTGGATCAACAAGGAAGCTCACTTCTAGGATCAATAGGCCTTTATCATTTCTAGTTGTAATTTCTTTTTAGCTAAGTGTTGTTTGTATTAAAGGTTGTACCTTTTGGGATATAATTTTAATGAAATAAACATGCATGTTTTTTGAATTCATCCATTCGTTTTCACTTTTTCTTATAAATAAAAATAAAAAAAATAAAAAAGGAATCAACGATTTTCCATTTCACCTCACCTCTTCAACAAACTTAGGAGGAGAAGGATGCAAATAAACAAACGAATATTGCTGATGTATGCTTTAATGGTATGACCTGGCTGAAGATGTAAGGCATTGTTTCACTCCCCAAACACTGGAGAAATAAGGAGTTAAACCGTAGTCAACCCCCTCAAGCTAGAAGTTGGTGTTCTTTCTATTTTAAAAAAAAAACCTTAATCTTAACCAGGGGCAGGGTAGATTTCAATTAATTCAGCATTGCGTCCTAATGCAAGGGAATCATTACACCTAATCACAAGGATAAAAATTTAAGCGCACATTCTTCCTCGCACCATTCAATATTGAGGAAGCAAAAGGGATAATAGCTCATGATATCTAATATGGAAGTCACGGCCCCTCTAAGTCAAAAGCAAGATCACTCAGGAATTGTTCCAAAAAAAAGGAAAAAGGAAAAACCTGCTAAGTAAAAAAATTCGGCTTTGACTTAGGCAAAAATTAAGGTATCCCGATGGACCACAAACTCAAAAGAATTGCTCCATGCAAAAATAAAGGATTAAAAGAAAAGAAAAAGGAAAAATGGAACAATCTTATAAACGGGAGTGGGTGATTGCCACCTCAAACATCTCATCAAGTGCTTAAACTATTTCACCATGATTGAAGAAATTCTTTTGTAGGATGAACGTATCGGTTGGGTTAATTGGATTTAGGAATGGAGAACATCAAGGAGAATGGGGTGGGTTAAGTTTCAAATTTTGAGCCTTGTATCCTTTGTTTTTTAACCGTGAACCAGACCATGTTACAACATGTAAAAGCCCTAATTGAAGCTAGGGGCACTATAAAAGCATACTCGGCAAAGTCGTTGTTAAACTGACTCTGAATCCGAATGTTTGTTGGAACATCGCTAACCATATTCTCACATCTTCATTTGTGCCAACCATATGGACAAATATCATCTGTATACGCCGTAAATTTTTTTTCTCAATTTCAAAACTTGCATGAGCATTGAGTTAGAATTACTTTTCAAAGGGAATAATTTTACTCGCAAATCAATACTTAGCACCAAGGAAATATCAATAATGGTCTAATCAGGGGCATATTATTTCAAGGAATTTCTGACTAGGGGCAAGTCACCTAAGGATCCTCCCAATCAAGGGGCAAATCCTAATGATCATAGGAGCATATTATCTGGAAATCCTACTAACTAGGGGCAAAGCATCCCAAGATTTGACACACTGATGCTGAATCACCTCCATGACTCTAATGATAAGGGGTGGACCTTTCAAGAGGTTCACGCTGGAGCATACCAACTCAAGGGTGCATTGAGGAAAATCACTCTAGGAGTCATCTAATCAGGGGCAAAGACATGATAATGGGGCAATTCCTATTAAGGTCATATCATAGCATGGTAGGATCCAAGTTCCTTTTCAGGCCACTCCTCCATACCCAATCAATTAAGGGGCATACCTTTTAAAGATTCAAAATCTGGGGCATATTTTCAAGGTTGAAATTATGGGGCAGTTCATCTCAAGGTCGTATCAAGGCATGGTGGGATCTAAGGTCCTTTTCAAGCATAATCCTTCGAAACTCAATCAATCAAGGGCAAACCCTCTTCATACTTCCAAGAGGCACATGCAAGCTTTGTCCTACATCAACAATCGCCAAAGTTCAAAACGAGTATCGGGATATCAGGCTAGCTTAATGCACCCTACCATATCAGTTAACAAATATCATGGAGACATCCAACACTGGGGCACTTATGGAAACATTTAAATCATCGTCATGCATTAATCATGTCGCTACGCTATAGCATCTAATCATGCATACATAATATAACATAACATCACATACATACATGCACTCATACATACATGCATAGGGTTCATAATTACTCTTAGGGGTTTAATCCCCAACCTTATCATTGAAGCATTGCTTCGATAAGGGATTTTACAGGATTATCATCCAGCTGTGAGTAGGTCTTCATCTCTCATATCCCTAACTTGGCAACATGGCCTTCATAAGGGATAGGTTTCATCAAGTATCTAAGGATTTTCATCAAGGGCTCCACTGAGGGTTTTTTTCAAGGGTTCTATTAGGGGTTTTACCAGAGATTTATCAAAGGGATTCCACCAAGGTTTCATTTGAAAAGATTCGTCTCAGGGTTTCACATAAAGGATACATCTAGGGGTTTTGTCAAGGAGTGTTATCAGGGGTTCAACCGGATTTTTTCTAAGGGGTTATGTCAGAATTATATACTAGGGGTTATATCAAAAAGGGTCTTACCGGATTAAAGGGATTTTCAAGGGATTGTATCAAGGAGTTCTACCGGATTCCTAGGGATTCATTATGGGGTTTTAATTAGGAGTCTAAAGGGTTCTATTAAGGGGTTCCATCAAAGGGTTCTACCATATTTTAACAAAAAAGGATTGACCAAAAGGATTTCACCAGGATATTTTAGCAAATGGGTTTGATCCAGGTTTATCAAAAGGGTTTTCATCAAGGGATTTATCAGGGGTTCTACAAAAATTTCTATCTAGGGATTTTTTCATCCAGAAGGTTTTTTTTTTAGAATTCAAAAGAAGGGTTCTACCGGAGTTTTGTCAAAAAAGGAGGGTCTATTGGGTTTGTCATCAAAGGATTCTATCTAGGGGTGTCATTGTTGCATCAATAGGTGTTATCAAAAGGGGTTTCTCGAAAGGTATTTATCAAGGGGTTCAATCGGATATTTCACTACGGGATTATTGCTAAGGACCTTAGGATAATCAGTGTAGTACCTATCTGACTCTGCGGTCAAAATTAGGGTCCTTTTTTTGTATTTAATCGTCTCCTCTTAAAAAGAGGAAGACTCATCAACATCCTCTTTCTGATTCGAAGATAATTAAATTGGGACAGCTGTAATACCCTAAATTTTGACCAATGATTTTTCACCTATTTTGGGATTTTTGGGCTATCAGGGGGTATCAGTTAGAGGTCATTGGGCTTCTGAGTTTGCTAGCACTTTTGGGGCCCATTTTGGAATTGGTTTGGTATAAGGGATTTTTTATTATTTGTTTTATTTAAGGGGAGCTTGTTTTTTTAATGTTGTTAGGATTTATTTTATTTATTGTAGAAATAATTGTTTTTAATTAGAAAGTTGGGGCTTTTTACATTAATAATGTAATAATCAGGATTTTATTTTAGAATTAGTGATTTTTAAATTATCTTTGGGGATTGTTTTGATTTATTTTTGGGAGGTTTATTTTATTTTGCTTTTCTTGAGATTATTAGAATTATTTAATTGGGTTTAAGTTTAAGTATATTAGTTTAACTTAATTATTAATTAGAAGTAATTCTCATTTTTTTAGGATCTACTAGGACTAATAGTTTATCTTATATTTTTATTCGTTATTATTTTTTATTCATAATTATTTTCTTTTTATTTTATTATTATACTTTCTATTTATTTTATTTAGAGTCTTTTTTATTATTTATTAATTAAGGATGTTTTACTTAATTAGTAATTAGGGTGCAATTATTTGTATTATCGTTAATTTAAAGTTAGTTTTAGAGGATATTTATATTTAATTGGGAGAAGGACCATCAGGTTGGCCATATTATTGTCTTTTTATTTTTATTTTTATTTATTTTACTATTATTTTATTTTAGTTATTTATTTTTATTTTTTCGGGTCAAAATGGTTGACCCAAAGGGTCATCGTCTTCCTCGTTCACAAACCCTAATTTGCGCAGATAGAACAAGTTGAAATGGATCAAACAAAATCAATGACATTTAATTTTTAATCAATTTGGTACAACAGATTACAATCAGATCGGAATAACTTAAAATTACAAATTACAAAGTCTAAACCCTAAGTCTAAAAATCAGAACAAATAAAATCTGATCGAAATACATCTTTTGTTTCCTAAAATAATTCTAATCTAATTAAAATCTAAACCTAATTCCTAAGTCTATAAAAACCTAAGAGAAAACAAAGAGAAGGGGGGGGGGGGGCTAAGAGACGAACAGAGGAGAACTCAACTGCTGCGTGTAACGCCCCAGTTTTTGTTAGAGTTATTTAATCGAGTCGATTTACTTATTTTTCTTTTTATATTATTTTATTTTTGACTTTTATTTGGCAATATATTATTTTTCATCGTTATTATGTTTTATCTCATTTTGGGAGCGTTTGCGAGATATTTGAGTATAGGGGTATTTTGGTCATTGTACTTATTTTGTTTAAGTTAGAAACTGAAAGAGAAAAAAAGAGAGAAAATAGTAAGGAAGGAAAAGAGAAAGGAAAGAAGAAAAAAGAAAAAACTTGGAGAGTAAGAAAATGATTCAACCGACTTTTGAAAACACGATTAATCGGGTAAGGGTGCGAAACTCGATTATCGTATACTTGTGTATGATTATGTATGTATGTATTTGTGTGATATTTGGTTGAAATTGGATATAGAACCAAAACTATTAATATGTTGAGATTGTTAGAAATTGATGCAATTTGTGTCTGAAATCATGTTTTAATGTTCCTAATTGCTGAGACATGTTAGATAGATGTTGTTGTGCAATCTATTGGTAATTTGCTGTTGTTTAGGTGAGATTTGGGAGAGGAATTGGGTGAATCAGTAGCAGAAAATTCTGTAGGAAAAATTCTGGGTTTCGCTGCCCATACGCGTATCAGGCTTGGCATTACGCGTATTGGTTTGGGCAATACGCGTATGGCAAGGGGGAAATGAGGGCAATACGCATATGGAACACATTTTTCACGGCCTTCTGCTGATTTGCGTAATGGTACGCGTACTTGGCAAGGCATTACGCGTATCAAGTAAGGCATTACGCGTATGGAGTTTTAGTGGAATTTTGGAGAGAAATCAGTCTCTGCCCATACGCGTAGCACTTTGGGAATTACGAGTATGGAATGGGCGAGCGAGCTGGGCAGTACGCGTATGGCCTAAGCCAATACGCGTATGACCAGAGAGGGTGTAGAATGGTTCCCGATTTTGCGTCCGATGCCGTAACTTTTGATTCGTAACTCGGATCGAGGCGTTCTTGGTACCGTTAGAAAGCTATTGAGATGTTCTTTTTTATTAAAATGGTTTTGTGATTGGTGGCCGATTTAATTATATCGGGAATTTGGAAATGTGTCATTTTGTAGACTTTTACCGTTTTAATGGTGTGTATTTGATGTGTTATCATGCAATATGCTTTTGATATATATTGTATGACTTGTGTGATGTTATATGATGTGAATGCATGTGATTAAATGTTGTGATGATGGTTTGTAACCTAAGGGCAAGTAAATGCATTGTGATTGTGGTTGATCGTATATGCATGATTATTGATGTTGATATGGTTCACATGGTTGTATATATGTATGCATTGGATTGTCATGAGTCATTGTATGCCAAGCATCATGATATGCATCTTGTAATGTCGTGTGCCCTTGTAGGGTGTGAGCGACGAAATGATTCCAGAGGGAATCCGCTATAACATTGTGTGCCTTATACAAAAGGGACCTAAAGCGATGATTATAGACGATCGTGTACCTTATACAAAGAGGACCTAAAGCGATCGGATCGTGTACCTTATACAAAGAGGACCTAAAGCGATCCATAAACATCGTGTGCCTTGTACAAAGAGGACGTAAAGTGTCACGAAATATCTTTTGCCCGACGGGAAGTTACACTAAGTAACAAGCGATGATTCCAATAGTTCCTGAGTGAACTAATGATGAGAATGATGGATGGAACGGTACCGCATTGCATAGTCATTGTATCGGTCTCTGTGCATTTGCATAAATCATGAATGGATTGATTTTGTGTGGAATTGTGAATGGAATTGATGAGTTGAGATATATATATATATATATATATATATATATATATATATATATATATATATATATATGTTGGTGATAAATGTATTCTGCATGATTGATATGCCTTTGTGATGGATGTATGAGATATGAATTCTGTTGTTTTGCGTTTAAATTATGGTGTAAGTTGTGGTGAGTATATTTTACATGTGTATTTTTGTGTTATTATATAATTGTATGCAATTATATTATAATTGTGTTTCTCACCCTTCTGCTATTTTGAATTCTCTATGAGGCATTGTAGATTAGATGCTGGAGGTCTTTTTGTGAAGCTTAGGTCTTCATTCTTTTGTCAGTCGGCTCTAATATGTAGCACCGGGTAGTCGGGGAGATCGTTTGTGATTATGTGTATATGTATATGTTCTTTTTGGGATTGTACATGTATGACTCTGTGTATAACAGACAAACTTTTATGTTATATATATATGAGATTCAGTTGCAGATTTTCCGCTTTTATTCTGTCTCTGAATTGTGGGTGTTAGGAACTGAGTTCCTCTGTTATGTGTTACCTAATTGTTGCATATCTATATGAGCAGGTTATTGTATTTTGTTTCAATTGATGTGATGCTCCCGTCTATGCCATGAATGTTTTAATTATACTCAGATTTATTTGTTATCGCTTTGTTTGCTCGGGGTATATATTGGGGGTGTTACATTAAGTGGTATCAGAGCCAGTCTGTGTCAGTTTGTGTCAGTTCGTGCCAGTCCGTGTCGGTCTTTGTGTTTGGGGTGAGCTGTTTGTTTAACCATAGTTGCTGTTATTGGATATGAACAGAATATGGCTGATAGGAATGACGTTGCTCTTGCTGCCGCTATGCAAGCTATGGCTCAGGCTGTGCGAGGTGCACCTAATGCTGGTGAGAATGATGAGTTCAAGAAGAACAAACCGCCTGTCTTCAATGGGAGACATGATCCTGATGGCGCTTAGATCTGGCTTAAGGAGATTGAAAGAATATTTTGAGTGATGGACTGTGCTAAGGAACGCAAGGTGAGACTGGGTACTCACATGTTGCATGAGGAGGCTGATGATTGGTGGGTTAGTGCGCGTCATGTGTGGGAAGCTACAGGTGAAGAGGTCACTTGGACTTTGTTTAGCAGGGAGTTTTTGAGGAAGTATTTTCTTGAAGATGTTAGAGGAAAGAAAGAGATAGAGTTCTTGGAGTTGAAATAAGGTAACATGTCTGTTGTGGATTACACTGCTAGGTTTGTGGAGCTTAATCAGTTTTATCCATATTATGCTGAAGCAACTGCAGAGTTTTCCAAATGTGTGAAGTTTGAGAATGGATTGCGTCCCGAGATCAAGCAGACAATTGGTTATCAAAGGATTAGAAGGTTTTCAGATTTGGTGGATTATTGTAGAATTTATGAGGAGGATAGCAAAGCTCGTTCTACTCACTATAAGAGTGTGAACGAAAGGAAAGGGAAGCAACCATTTCGTGGTGGTCCTTATGTGTCACCAGCTGACAAGGGTAAGCAAAGGGGTAATTTTGATAAAAGGCCAAGTGGGGGAGGTATGTCAAATCCTCTGAGATGTTTTAGGTGTGGTGACTTAGGACATCGTCAGTTTGAATGTAGAAAGGATGTGAGGAAGTGTTCCAATTGTGGAGGTTTAGGATATGTCGCAGCTGATTGTAAGAGGAATGTGGTGAAGTGTTTCAATTGTGGGGAAGCTGGTCATGTTTCTACGAAGTGTCCGAAACCAAAGCAAGCTCAAGCTGGAGGGAAAGTATTTACATTGGCAGGAACTCAGACTACTAGTGCAGACCGTCTGATCAGAGGTACTTGTTTAATTAATAGTACGCCTTTAGTTGCTATTATTGATACCGGATCGACTCATTCGTTTATTTCGTATGAGTGCACGAAGCGTTTGAATCTTTTGTTGTCTTCAATGGGTGGAGAGATGGTTATTGATACTCTAGCAATGGGATCGGTAACTACTTCTTTGGGTTGTTTAAGTTGTCCTTTGACCATTTAAGGTAGATATTTTGAGATGGATTTGGTGTGTCTGCCGTTGGAGGGTTTAGATGTGGTTCTGGGAATGAATTGGTTGCAGTTCAATTGAGTGCATATTGATTATTATCATAAGCTGGTAAGATTTCCTTCTCTTAAAGAAGACGAGGAATCAAGTTTCTTATCTACCAAAGAGTTGAAGAAACTTTTGGCGGATGAAGCTCAGTTGTTTGGGTTGTTTGCATCGTTGACTATGGATAGTCAAGTTGCAATTGATGTGTTTCCAGTTATGTGTGAATTTCCAGAGGTGTTTCCAGAGGATATTTCAGATGTACCGCCAGAAAGAGAGGTGGAGTTTTCTATAGATCTAGTTCCTGGTACTAGACCTGTATCTATGGCACCATATCGTATGTCGGCATCTGAGTTGGTTGAGTTGAAGAAGCAGTTGAATGAATTGTTAGAAAAGAGGTTTGTGAGGCTGAGTGTATCGCCTTGGGGTGCTCCAATTTTATTGGTGAAGAAGAAGGATGAGAGTATGCGATTGTGTATTGATTATCGCCAGCTGAATAAGGTGACGATTAAGAATAAGTATCCTCTTCCGAGAACTGATGATCTGATGGACCAGTTGGTAGGTGCATGTGTGTTTAGTAAAATTGATTTGAGGTCAGGTTATCATCAGATTAGAGTGAAAGAGGAAGATATTCAGAAGACGGCTTTTAGGACACGCTACGGACATTACGAATATTCTGTGATGCCGTTCGGGGTTTCTAATGCTCCGGGTGTGTTTATGGAGTATATGAATCGTATTTTTCATGAGCATTTGGATCGATTTGTTGTTGTGTTTATTGATGACATCTTGATTTATTCAAAGTCCCGGGAGGATCATGCGAAGCATTTACGTATTGTATTGCAAATTTTGAAGGAGAAGAGACTTTATGCCAAGTTGTCCAAGTGTGAGTTCTGGTTGTCAGAAGTGAGTTTTCTTGGGCATGTGATTTCAGGTAATGGTATTATTGTGGATCCATCTAAAGTAGATGCAGTTCTACAATGGAAGGCTCCTAGATCTGTTACTGAAATTAGAAGATTTTTGGGTTTAGCTAGATATTATCGAAGATTCATTGAAGGCTTTTCCAAGTTAGCACTTCCTTTGACCCAACTGACTTGTAAAGGTAAAGCGTTCATTTGGGATATTCAGTGTGAGGAAAGTTTTAGTGAGCTGAAGAGAAGATTGACTACAACTCTGATTTTGGTCTTACCGAATCCTACTGAACCGTTTGTGGTGTATTGGGATGCGTCCTTGAGTGGTTTAGGTGGAGTGTTGATGCAAGAAGGTAAGGTTGTGGCTTATGCTTCGAGGCAATTGAGGATTCATGAGACAAATTACCCTACACATGATTTGGAATTAGCTGCGGTGGTTTCTGTGTTGAAAATTTGGAGGCATTATCTCTATGGTGCAAGATTCGAAGTCTTTAGTGATCATAAGAGTTTGAAATACTTGTTTGATCAGAAAGAGCTGAATATGAGGCAACGGAGATGGTTGGAATTTTTGAAGGACTACAATTTTGGCTTGAATTACCATCCTGGTAAAGCTAATGTGGTAGCCGATGCGTTAAGCCGGAAATCTTTGCATATGTCCGCTTTGATGGTTAAAGAGTGAGAACTTTTGAAAGCATTTAGAGATTTGAGTTTGGTGTGTGAATTGACATCTGATAGCATGAAGTTTGGTATGTTAAAGGTTACTAATGATTTTCTGTCGACCGTTAGCGAGAAGCAGAAGTTGGATGTGAAATTTGTTGATTTGATGACGGTTGGAGATAAAAGGGTGAATGGCGACTTTAAAGTGGATGATAAGGGTGTTTTGAGATTTCGTGGTAGAAATTGTATTCCTGATGATTCGGACTTGAAAAAGATGATTTTAGAGAAAGGACACCAGAGTAGTTTGAGTATACATCCGGGAGCTAATAAGATGTATCAAGATTTAAAGAATATCTTTTGGTGGTCGGGATTGAAGATGGATGTGGCTCAGTTTGTTTATGCGTGTTTGACATGTCAGAAGTCAAAGGTAGAACATCAGAAGCCTAGTGGATTATTGCAACCGTTGGATATTCCCGAGTGGAAATGGGACAACATTTCTATGGATTTTGTGACAGGGTTGCAGAATACACAGAGGGGATATCACGCCATTTGGGTGATTGTGGATAGGCTAACTAAATCGGCGTATTTTATTCCGATTGACATCAGTTTTTCTTTGGAGAAGTTGACTAAGATTTATATCCGTGTGATTGTGAAGCTACATGGTGTTCCGTTGTGTATTGTTTCAGATCGAGATCCGAGGTTTACTTCCAAATTTTCGGAAAGTTTGCAAAAGGAGTTAGGTTCCAAGTTGATATTGAGTTCGGCTTATCATCTGCAGATGGATGGCCAGACCGAGAGAACTATTCAGTCATTGGAAGATTTGTTGCGGGCTTGTGTTCTTGAGCAAGGTGGTGCTTGGGATAGTTATCTTTCGTTGGTGGAATTCACGTATAGCAATAGTTTCCATTCGAGTATTGGAATGGCACCTTTTGAAGCGTTGTATGGAAGGAGATGTCAAACACCTTTGTGTTGGCATGAATCTGGTGAGAGTTCGGTGGTTGGACCGGAGTTGGTGCAACAAACTACGGAAAAGGTGAAACTTATTCGTGAGAAAATGAAGGCTTCTCAGAGTAGGCAGAAGAGTTATCATGATCGAAGGAGGAAAGATCTTGAGTTTCAAGAAGGCGATCATGTATTCTTGAGAGTTACACCGGTGGCGGGTGTTGGGCGTGCATTGAAGTCGAAGAAGCTTACTTCTCGGTTTATTGGTCCTTATCAGATATCCGCGAGAGTGGGTGCTGTGGCTTATCGGGTGGCGTTGCCACCGAATTTGCATGATGTGTTCCATGTTTCACAACTTCGGAAGTATGTTCCGGATCCGTCGCATGTGATTCCGATGGATGAGGTAGAGGTAAGGGAGAACCTTACGGTTGAGGCATTATTAGTGAGAATTTTGAATCGCGAGTTGAAGCAGTTAAGAAGCAAGGATATTGCGCTTGTGAAAGTAGCGTGGGGAGGCACTGCTGAGGGCAATATGACTTGGGAGTTGGAGAGTCGGATGCGGGAGTCGTATCCGGAGTTGTTCGTCTCAGGTAATATTTTCGAGGACGAAAATTTCTAAGTGGGGGAGAGTTGTAACGCCCTAGTTTTTGTTAGAGTTATTTAATCGAGCCGATTTAATTATTTTTGTTTTTATATTATTTTATTTTTGACTTTTATTTGGCAATATATTATTTTTCATTGTTATTATGTTTTATCGCGTTTTGGGAGCGTTTGCGAGATATTTGAGTGTAGGGGCATTTTGGTCATTTTACTTATTTTGTTTAAGTTAGAAACTTAAAGAGAAAAAAAAGAGAGAAAATAGTAAGGAAGGAAAAGAGAAAGGAAAGAAGAAAAAAGGAAAAACTTGGAGAGTAAGAAAACGATTCAACCGACTTTTGAAAACACGATTAATCGGGTAAGGGTGCGAAACTCGATTATCTTATACTTGTGTATGATTATGTATGTATGTATTTGTGTGATATTTGGTTGAAATTGGATATAGAACCAAAACCATTAATATGTTGAGATATTAGAAATTGATCCAATTTGTGTCTGAAATCATGTTTTAATGTTCCTAATTGCTGAGACATGTTAGATAGATGTTGTTGTGCAATTTATTGGTAATTTTCTGTTGTTTAGGTGAGATTTGGGAGAGGAATTGGGTGAATCCGTAGCAGAAAATTCTGCAGGAAAAATTCTGGGTTTCGCTGCCCATACGCGTATCAGGCTTGACATTACGTATATTGGTTTGGGCAATACGCGTATGGAAAGGGGGAAATGAGGGCAATACGCGTATGGAACACATTTTTCACGGCCTTCTGCTGATTTGCGTAATGGTACGCGTACATGGCAAGGCATTACGTGTATTAAGTGAGGCATTACGCGTATGGAGTTTTAGTGGAATTTTGGAGAGAAATCAGTCTCTGCCCATACGCGTAGCACTTTGGGCATTACGCGTATGGAATGGGCGAGCGAGTTGGGCAGTACGCGTATGGCCTAAGGCAATACGCGTATGACCAGAGAGGGTGTAGAATGGTTCCCAATTTTGCGTTCGATGGCGTAACTTTTGATCCGTAACTCGGATCGAGGCGTTCTTGGTACCGTTAGAAAGCTATTGAGATGTTCTTTCTTATTAAAATGGTTTTGAGATTGGTGGCCGATTTAATTATGTCGGGAATTTGGAAATGTGTCGTTTTGTCGACTTTTACCGTTTTAATGGTGTGTATTTGATGTGTTATCATGCAATATGCTTTTGATATATATCGTATGACTTGTGTGATGTTATATGATGTAAATGCATGTGATTAAATGTTGTGATGATGGTTTGTGGCCTAAGGGCAAGTAAATGCATTGTGATTGTGGTTGATCGTATATGCATGATTATTGATGTTGAGATGGTTCACATGGTTATATATATGTATGCATTGGATTGTCATGAGTCATTGTATGCCAAGCATCATGATATGCATCTTGTGATGTCGTGTGCCCTTGTAGGGTGTGAGCGATGAAACGATTCCAGAGGGAATCCGCTATAACATCGTGTGCCTTATACAAAGGGGACCTAAAGCGATGATTATAGACGATCGTGTGCCTTATACAAAGAGGACCTAAAGCAATCGGATCGTGTGCCTTATACAAAGAGGACCTAAAGTGATCCATAAATGTCGTGTGCCTTATACAAAGAGGACCTAAAGTGTTGGGGAACATCGTTTTCCCGACGGGGAGTTACACTAAGTAACAAACGATGATTCCAATAGTTCCTGAGTGAACTAATGATGAGAATGATGGATGGAACGGTACCACATTGCATTGCATAGAGTCGTTGCGTCGGTCTCTGTGCATTTGCATAAATCATGAATGGATTGATTTTGTGTGGAATTGTGAATAGAATTGATGAGTTGATATATATATATATATATATATATATATGTTCTGGACTGGACCGATGGCTAGAATTGGCCCAATCCGCTTCTGCTCCAGAGCGGCCCAAATTGCCTAAGCCCAATCCACAGAGGGGCAAAAGTGACATTTCTGCCCCTCCACCCGGGCAAGGAACGCAACATCCCTCCCCGGTTCTGACGCCTGTTACGCACGGCTTCCTCGCTGCCCGAACGTCAACGGGCAGGTGTCCGCAACTGCGTCTATGCCCGACATAATGGCTAGTTCATGGCACCCTGCCCGTCACAACGGCTAGTTTGGGCAGTTACCTATTCTTTGGGAAAAACGGCTAGTTCGCCCCAAAAATAGGACCGTTGGCCACGCGCTGGGGGCTCTATATAAACCCTCTCACTTGAGAGGGTCAGGTATCACATTTTTCACCCTAAGCATACACTTCGTACTTGCCCCTTTTTCTCTGACCCTTTCTTACTTGAGCGTCGGAGTACCTTGCAGGTACACCCCCTCCTCTCCTCATTCTCAAGCCGAGCACGTTGCACGCCTTGCGACCAACAATCATCCGGGCACCTCACCTTCTGACGACCAGCTTACGTGGACCAGTTCGAATACTTCGGATCAGTGGCGCCGTCTGTGGGAACTCCTTATTCTCCCCTTCTTTCTTTCCTCGTCGGAAACTAAAAGATTAAAACATACTTTCTTTGATCCGCCCACACATGGCCGCTCAGAATCCCGCAAAAGGTGCTGACGCCACGGTTCTTTCTCCCGTCAACAAGATGGACGCTAATGGCAGTTCGTTGTTACTTTCTGATCCCCGTTTCCTTCGGGACGGGGCCCCTGCGTCTCCAACTCCTCCTCCTACCGAGCAAGGAGGAAAACAGTCACCGTTGGGGGAACGACCAATCCCTGGCCCCCTCAGCGCCGATCTGGCCGTTGCAGCCCTCCTGGACGCTGTCAACCGCACAAACCTCCTTATCTTGCAGCAAGGAGAAAGGATAGGAGCTCTCAAAGAAGAAGCTCTTCCAAGATCCTCCCCTTCCAAGAGGAAACACCAGAGATCAAGAAGCCCGCCACCTAGGCGCTGGGAAGACCGTATGATGAGGCGTGAGCCTGAACCACTATGCATTCGCAAGCGCGACCAGATCTCCCCGCAGGATCAGTCACCACCAAGACACAAGAGAACGAGGCAAGACGGGGATTCTCCACCGGCCAGACCTCGCGACCGGCCACGATCACCCTCACCGCGCAGACATCGCCGCCGCGAGCGCAGACAACGGTCACCTTCTACTTCGAGTTCGGACAGCGACGACGAGCCTCGCGGCCCGTTGTCCCGCAGGATCCTGGCCACCCGTTTCCCCAAAGGGCTAGAAAAGCCTCCGTCTCTAGGGACTTATGATGGAACCACGGACCCAGACGAGCACATAAAAAACATAGATGCTCTTCTGGACTATAGAGGTGTACGAGGAGCCATCAAATGCCGCCTGTTCCCAACCACACTCCGGAAGGGAGCAATGACCTGGTACAAACAGCTGCCAGAGGAATCCATCACATCCTGGAGGCAGCTCGGGAGGATTTTCTCCCGACACTTTACCGCATCGCGACGCCATCCAAAGACTAATGCATCCTTCAGAGCCGTCGTGCAGGGAAGAGACGAACCTCTTCGGGACTACATTGAGCGGTTCAACAAGGAAGCCGTCCAAGTACCAACGACCGACGAGATGAAGAAATTCCTGCTCGAGCAGGGTTTACGTCCTGACTCGGACTTCGCGAAAGCCATCGGCTTCGATCCGCCGAGGAATCTCAACGCCCTCCTCTACCAAGCCCAATCACATATACAGTACGAGGAGAAGGTCGCTGCCCACTCTGTCCGGGCCTCCCGTCACCAAGAAGGTGCCCGGACATCCAGAGCTGAAGAACCCTCGACATCCCGTCGAGGAGATAAAAGACGCGACGATCGGCCTCGCGATACACGCGAACAGAAGGGACCTGCTGGACGGTTCCATGACTATACCTCCCTCACTACCTCGAGGGAGAAAATCTTGTCTGAATGTGCCAACTCAGAGTTCAAGCAAGCGGGGGTCCGCTTCCCCAAACAGCTGCCGGCCAGGCCAGGTGTGGACAAATCCAAGTATTGCCGCTTCCACAAGAGCCACGGCCATACGACGGAAGAATGCATCCACCTCAGAGATGCCATAGAGATCCTCATTCGCGACGGCCATCTGAAGCAGTTCGCGAAGAAGAAAGAAGCTCCCCCGCAAGAAACCCAGGAGAGCAAGAAGGCTGCAGAGGAGACCCCGCCCTCCGATGACACCAACGTACAGGTCGCTATGTCCGTGACTCGGCCAGAAGACTTCTGTATCCCTGACAGTCTGCCCGCTTCCACGTTCCTCAGCGCTCACAGCCCGTGGGAAACCTTCCCGTCGGCCATGGTCATCTCCGGTGGTGGATTCAACAAAATCACGGTTGGTTCGGTCAAGAGGAAGTTTGATCAACTGATCAGCAAGAGCTCCAACGAAGTCACCACGCTAGATACCACTCGCAAAGGATCCTCTCCCATTTCCTTCTACAAAGAGGAGCTCCTCGGCGGGTCACCGAATTCAAGCATCCCGCTTCTCATCCGGGCAAGGATGGCGAACTTCGACGTTCGCAGGATACTCGTGGACCAGGGCAGTTCAGTTGATATAATGTACAACCACCTGTTCGAGACACTGCAGTTGGACGACTCTCACCTTACTCCATACGTTTGATCCGACCTGCAGGGATTCAACGGAGCAGTAACAAGGCCCCGAGGTTACGTAAAGCTCATCGTGACCTTCGGTTCAGGAAAGACAACCCGAGCAACCAAAGCACAGTTTCTGGTAATCGACTGCCCGTCACTATATCAGTGCATTTTTGGAAGGCCAACCCTGGCAGAGTTGATTGCAGTGCCTTCCACCGTACATCTCACGATGAAGTACTACACTTCTGAAGGGATGGTCGCCACCCTCCACGGCGACATCGAAGCTGCCCGTCGATGCTTTGAAGCAGCATCAAAAGTATTGAGCACAATCTCAGCGAAGCCGAGGACATCTGGTCGCCCTCCTCTGCCCAGCAGCTCCGAGCAGCCAAAGCCACTCCCCCAGGTCGAATCCATCGACTTGGACAGCCGTTTCAACAAGGAGGATCACGCCAAAGCCCTGACGACTTCGGGTAGCCAGCCCACAACAACGGCCATCTCCTGCGCCCCATACCAGATGGCAACTTCGAGATCATCCCGTTCGGAGAAGACCCCCAATGGGGAGTGAAGATCGGAGCAGACCTCCCCGACCTGGCCAAGAGACAACTAAAAGCGTGCCTCAGGGAGAACGCAGACTTGTTCGCATGGAGCGCTGCTGAAATGCCAGGATTGGACCCCTCCGTCGCTTGCCACCAGCTTTCAATTGATCCGTCCATCAAAGCCGTTGTCCAGCGCAGAAGGAAACAGTCCCCGGAGAAGATGGAAGTCGCGGAGAAAGCTGTTAAAGACCTTCTAGAAGCTAGGTTTATTTCCGAGGCCAAATACACTACATGGCTCTCAAATGTTGTACTTGTAAGAAAAAATAATGGCAAATGGAGAATGTGCGTTGATTATACCGATGTTAACAAGGCCTGTCCGAAGGACGCCTACCCCCTCCCCAATATAGATAAGCTCGTAGATAACTCAGCAGGTTTTAAGCTGTTATCATTCCTCGACGCCTACTCGGGCTACAATCAAATCTCGATGGCCGCGAGCGATAAAACTTACACGGCCTTCATGACCGAATCAGACAGTTATTACTACAACGTGATGCCTTTCGGTCTGAAGAACGCCGGCGCTACATACCAACGAATGATGAACAAAGTCTTCCAAGGACAAATAGGCGACATGCTCGAGGTATACATGGAAGACATGATCGTCAAGTCCCACGAGGAACTAGACCATGTCGCCCATCTTCGAACAATTTTCGAGCAAGCGAGAAAATATCAAATGCGTTTTAACCCAGAGAAGTGCACGTTCGGCGTACGGGCAGGTAAATTCCTTGGTTTTTACTTAACAGAACGAGGAATAGAGGCTAACCCCGACAAATACCGGGAATTCTCTGAGTTCCCAACGCCCACGTCTAAGAAGAACATCCAGTCCCTCAACGGGGTACTCACCTCGTTGTCCCGCTTCGTCACAAAATCCGTCCAACACACCCTTCCTTTCTTCAAGCTCTTGAGAAAAGAAGCCGCGTTTGAATGGACCGAAGAATGCGAGGCGTCCCTCCTTCACTTAAAACAAGCTCTGTCGAAACCACCCGTGTTATCGCGGCCAGATACCGGGGAAGTTTTGTTCCTATACCTCGCCTCACCGCCGAGGCCGTGAGCGCCGTTCTCATCCGCGAGAATCACGCCGGGCAAAAGCCCGTATACTTCATGAGCAAAGCGTTGTAGGACGCAGAGTTGCGATATCAGCAGATAGAGAAGGTAGCACTGGCCCTCGTCAACGCTGCCAGACGACTGAGGCACTATTTCTTGGCCCACACGATCGTGGTGAGGACGGATCAGCCCATCAAGCAGTTGCTGGGACGGCCAGACATGGCCAGTCGAATGCTCAAGTGGTCGTTGGAGCTGTTCGAATTTGACGTCTGGTATGAAAGCAGAAAAGCTCTAAAAGCACAGGCCCTGGCCGATTTCGTGGCAGAAGTAACCTTCTCAGACTCCTCGCCCCACGTAGCAAACAGATGGACCATATACGTAGACGGAGCATCCAGCTCGAGCGGCAGCGGGGCAGGAGTCATTATGGAGAACGACGAAGGGACCATAGTCGAAGCGTCTCTCACTTTATCCTTTCCCACATCGAACAACCAGGCTGAGTATGAAGCCTTCCTCGCTGGGTTATGCCTAGTCGAAGACCTAGGGGCAGAAGAAATCGTCATCTGTACGGACTCTCAGCTCGTAGCCCACCAGGTCTCCGGGGAGTATCAGGCCAAAAATGACAGTCTATCTGAATACCTCTCCCTGGTTAAGGAAAAGATGTCGAAGTTCAGGACGGTAGCAGTAAGACATGTTCCCCGCGAACACAACGTGCGAGCAGACGTCCTGTCCAAACTAGCGAGCACCAAGAGGAAAGGTGGAAACAGGTCAGTCATCCAAGAGATACTTCCCCGGTCCAGTATCGATAAGGGGTCCTCGACCCTACACGTGCACGCAATCGGGGACACCGACTGCTGGATGACGCCCGTGTACAACTACCTTACCAGGGAAGAACTTCCGGATGACCCCAAAGAAGCCAGCACCATCAGATGAAGAGCTTGCTCGTACGTCATCCTCGAAAACAAACTTTACCGAAGGGGCTTCTCCATCCCGCTACTAAAGTGCATAGAGGAGGAGATTGTCCCCCATGTATTACGAGAAATCCACGAAGACATTAACGCCCAGCACCTGGGGGGAAGGTCCCTTGCCCGCAAGGCACTCCGGGCAGGATATTACTGGCCAACTATGCAGCAAGACGCCAAAGAGCATGTGAAGAAATGCGACAAATGCCAACGGCACGGGGATATGCACCTAGCTCCCCCTAACGAGGTGAAAAGCTTGACATCCCCGTGGCCATTCGCCTGGTGGGGCCTAGACATCCTAGGACCCTTCGTGACGGGGTCTAGCCAAAACAAATACCTGATAGTGGGCGTAGATTACTTCACAAAATGGATAGAAGCAGAAGCCTTAGCGAAGATAACAGCACTTAACATTCTACGCTTCTACAAGCGAAATATCCTTGCCCGTTTTGGGATTCCCCAAGCAATCGTCACGGACAATGGAACACAATTCACGGACAAGAAGTTCCAAGACTTCGTCGCCCATCTCGGAACAAAGCAACACTTCGCTTCAGTTGAGCACCCCCAGACCAACGGGCAGGCGGAAGTGGCCTACCGTGTCATCCTTCGTGGCCTCAAACGAAGACTGGACGAAACAAAGAAGGTCTGGGTCGAGGAGCTCCACAACGTCTTATGGGCATATCGTACTACTCCCCAGTCCACCATCGGGGAGACGCCTTTCCGCTTAGCATATGGCATGGAGGTTGTTTTACCCATCGAGATCCACGTACCGTCCAGAAGGACCGAGTCACCTCTAGATGAGGAGATGAATAAAGAAGCGATGAGAGAAGAGCTCGACCTCGTCGAGGAAATCTGGACAGGAGCAGCCCTCCGCGAAGCGTCTCTTAAGCAAAAAATAGCAATCAGGCACAACGCCAAAGTCTTACGACGAGAATTTGACGTGGGCAGCCTTGTCCTGCGAAGAAACCACAAGGACTCTCGCGAAGGCAAACTAGCGGCCAACTGGGAAGGGCCATACAGAGTCCGTGCCAAAACGGGAAATGGTGCATACTTCCTCGAAAACCTCAACGGGGAGGCACTCCCCCGACCATGGAACGCTGAGAAACTTAAGCAATACTACAGTTAAAAGTAACCATAGGCTTCCTCGTACCAAGAGACCACCTAGCGGTCATCATGCTCATCCAGGTACAAACGACGCATGCACACAAAGTAGAATCCCGCTCAATCAAACAAGCCGGAACTCTGCTCGTCGGCGGTCCTCAACCGAGCACCACCTTCGCCCAAGTACCATGATTGGCAGAACCCCAGCTCGAGATGGGACGTTCACGCCGCGACCTGAGATCCGCAACCTCGCCAGGGACTTCCCCGCCTATTCGACCAGTTCCCCGCACTGGCGAAGTCACACACAGCGAGCTATCTTTCAAAAGAAAGCTCCACTAACGGACACACCCTCCGACGGGCAGTCATACATGCACAACTAAGGTAAAATACAACAATAATGTAAAGTACAACAAAAATTGTATAAATGTACCGGGCATTAAATAAAGAGGGCACAAGGGCCAAAAGACTGTGCGTGTTATACAAAAAAGGGGGCCATGCCACCCCGAAACCAAATAAATTACAAGTTAATCAACGGCACACAGGCCGGACAAAACACGACAACATGAATCCTCATCCTTCCACATGCTCAGTCGCCTCGGGCTCGGTCTCCTGCTCCTCCGCTGGCTGATCTTCGGTCTGAGCTTCGGGGGTGTCGAGAACCAGGCCTGCGGGCAAGACAATGCGATCATCCTCCACTCGTGCAAGGTAGTGGATACCATCGGTCGAAATGTCGAGCCCGGGGTTCACCACCCGCAACTGGGCCACGACACTTTCAAAAGACTCCGATGCCACAGTAATGCCATCCTCCTCAGCCTGCAGTATGCTGGCAACCAGCTTAGCCCTAGTTTTCAACACTTTTATCTCGTCGGGTTCATCAGCACCCGGGGCACTGGCCGCCATCAGCTCCTTGTTCAAATCCTCCGCAGCCTTCTTTTCTGCCTTCAGCCTGGTTACCTCCTCTTTCAGCTTGGCCGTCTCCTCCTCAGCATTCCTCCTAGCCTCGCGAGCACCCTTGACCTCTTCCTTTAGGGACGCCTCGGAGGCCCGGGCAGTAGTAAGTTCAGCCTCAAGCACAGAGTCCCCTTCCGCATAAACGGCCGCCATTTCCAGCATCCTCACCATGGTAGAAGCATCCTGGGCCACCATCGCCCTCTTGCCCGCTCGGTCCATGCTTCCGAGGTTGAGTGACTCTGCCCGCAGAACGACCAAAGTGTTGCCCTCAAAGAACCTCCGGTCAAGGACACACGGAGGAAGCTCAAACTTCCCTTTCTCGGGTGCCCGAGTCAGGTCCACGGCATCCGACGACCTTTGCCGCTTCGCTCGCCCAGCCAGACCCAATGGAGAGTCCCGGGGAGCTGGAGTAGGAGAAGCAGAGGTTCCCACCGCAGCTTGAGCAAGGGGAAGAGCACGAGCACCACCAACAGGACGGGCCTTGGGAGGAGCCACTCCAGCCTTGCCCCTCGACATGGCGTTCCTCACCACACGATCACGAGCCTGAGGCATCTCAACTACACAAATGAAACAAACACTTTATCAACGGGGAAGAAAAAGAAATAACAAATAAAGTCTAAGTAACTAAGACTACCGAGCAACTTCTTGGCATCCGCGGGAGTCTTGCACTCCAGCAGAGCCTTCACATTGATAAACCGGCGCTCAACTCTCTGGCTCCCGTCATCCTCGTAGATAGGGGCACCCTTGCTCGTCCAGAAGCTTGCAAGATCGAAGGAGTTGACCCACCTCACCAGCGTCTCATAGGACACAACATCCTGCCCGTGTAACGCGCTCGGCTCAAAGACGTAGGCGCTGGGCTTCTTTGAGAAGTGTTCGGGTGTCCAGCGGATTGGGAACTTGTACACTCTCTCCCTGATATATTTCCCTTCCTCGGTAAGCAGCTCATCTCCGTTCTCATCATACTCTACCTCCCAGATATACACGTTATCCTGTGCAGCTTCGGACAAGGGCTCGACGATATAATACCATCCCTTGAACGTTCGGATGGACTCTGAGAACGGCTTAAACAACTTTCTGGGCTGCTTCAAAGAGACCCATCCACACCTCTTCCCCGCCAGCAACCGTTGTAGGTTGAAGACAACAAAGAACAAAGGAAGGGTGGTCCCCAGAGCAAGGTGCTCACACACCAACTCAAAAGCCCGTATGAAGGCCAACGAATTGGGATGGAGTTGAGAAGGAGCCAACTTCAGGTGCTCAAACACCGACCGCTGGAAGTCGGTAAAGGGCAACCTCAGCCCCAATTCCTTGAAGGCATATTCGTACATGGTGAAGCAATCCCCGAAGTTCGAGCAGATCCGCTCGTCCAAATTAGGCATAAGCACTCTCCATTCACCCGCTGGCCCCACCTCAGTAAAAACGTCCGCTGCAGATCGGCAAACGTGGAAATATGGCTGGAAGGTTCGGCCACCTTCCACTCTTCCGGGAAGAACACATCAACGTCCTCTTCCATCGCGTCCTCCTCCATGACCTCAAAATCCTCTCCCTCCTCAGCATCGCTCGCCTCCCCCTCAACTTCGCTCGAGGAGTTCGAAGCCGACGAGCTCGAGGACGCAGAGCTCGAGGCCGTTGCACTACTGCTCTCCTCGGACACAGTCTCCTCCTCGGATGTAACGGGGATAACTTCCCTCTCTGGCTCTATCGCCCCAACGATCACCTGAAAAGGCAGAGAAAGCCAGTGAATTCGACAGAAAATCAAATCCACCCTTCCACCGCTAAGTCAAGTGAAAGGGCGCGCAGAAGGCTAAGGAAAACGTCCCCGGCCTAAGCCCTAACATCAAACGAAGAAAGAAAAAAACCTCCCCGCGAGGAGATGACCGAGACAGACCATCCTCCAACGAGGAACCTCCCCGCGCTCGTGCCCAAACTCCGGTTGAAGTTCCACCGGAATCTGGAAACGTTCCACAGGAAAGTTCACCACTCCACCGGAAGATGGTAAGACGCGGTGGTCACGACTCGCAACCACGACATGGACCACCGCGTGCACTGAATGCACTACCTACTCCGATGAGATGCTTGATGCAGCATATGGGCAGAACCACCGCCCACCACTAACACTCACCAGAAATCTACCTACTTTGTCACCTAAAACTAACCGTAGCCGCATGCAATCTACCATTGACAATGAGAGGAAGTAAAACAAGCTGGAAACCAGAAAACTTACTTGTTTTTGAGTAGAAGAGAAAGGTTGCTCGAAACTTGACACGGTGGTCAGTTGCTCTGAAGACGGTGACGGGCAGGAACGCTGATGACGACGAAGAAGGATCAGAAGGGAAAAAGTGCAAAATGGGACAACCTTCCCCCTTTTATACTGAGGGGCACGTGCACACACGCGCCCGTAGGTAATAATGACTGCCGACTAGCCATAATTACCTATTTTAACTGCTACGCAGGGCTCGATGCACACGTGGCAGCCCAACGTTTCCCATTCTGTCTGACGCTTTATCTTCCCGAATACCGGGCAACAAGGTCACGACCACAAACATCACGAGAACAGAGGGCCACGGGCACCTCGAGACAATTTTTCTCGTCTCCAAACGACGACTCTGCACAACGAGAAGTCCTTAAGTCATCACTCCCATGCTCGGGAGCAACGACTTGAGGGGCTCCTGTTCTGGACTGGACCGATGGCTAGAATTGGCCCAATCCGCTTCTTCTCCAGAGCGGCCCAAATTGCCTAAGCCCAATCCACAGAGGGGAAAAAGTGACATTTTTGCCCCTCCACCCGGGCAAGGAACGCAACGTCCCTCCCCGGTTCTGACGCCTGTTACGCACGACTTCCTCGCTGCCCGAACGTCAACGGGCAGGTGTCCGCAACTGCGTCTATGCCCGACATAACGGCTAGTTCATGGCACCCTGCCCGTCACAACAGCTAGTTTGGGCAGTTACCTATTCTTTGGGAAAAACGGCTAGTTCGCCCCGAAAATAGGACTGTTGGCCACGCACTGGGGGCTCTATATAAACCCTCTGACTTGAGAGGGTCAGGTATCACATTTTTCACCCTAAGCATACACTTCGTACTTGCCCCTTTTTCTCTGACCCTTTCTTACTTGAGCGTCGGAGTACCTTGCAGGTACACCCCCTCCTCTCCTCATTCTCAAGCCGAGCACGTTGCATGCCTTGCGACCAACAATCATCCGGGCACCTCACCTTCTGACGACCAGCTTACGTGGACCAGTTCGAATACTTCAGATCAATATATATATATATATATATATATATATATATGTTGGTGATAAATGTATTGTGCATGATTGATATGCCTTTGTGATGGATGTTTGAGATATGAATTGTGTTGTTTTACGTTTGAATTATGGTGTAGGTTGTGGTGAGAATATTTTACATGTGTATTTTTGTGTTATTATATAATTGTATGCAATTATATTATAATTGTGTTTCTCACCCTTCTGCAGTTTTGAATGCTCTATGAGGCATTGCAGATTAGATACTGGAGGTCTTTTTGTGAAGCTTAGGTCTTCATTCTTTTGTCGGTCATCTCTGATATGTAGCACCGGGTAGTCGGGGAGATCGTTTGTGATTATGTGTATATGTATATGTTCTTTTTGGGATTGTACATGTATGACTCTGTGTATAACAGACAAACTTTTATGTTATATATATATATATATGAGATTCAGTTGCAGATTTTCCACTTTTATTCTGTCTCTGAATTGTGGGTGTTAGGAATTGAGTTCCTCTGTTATGTGTTACCTAATTGTTGCATATCTATATGAGCATGTTATTGTATTTTGTTTCAATTGATGTGACGCTCCCGTCTATGCCATGAATGCCATGAATGTTTTAATTATACTTTGATTTATTTGTTATCGCTTTATTTGCTCGGGGTATAGATTGGGGGTGTTACATTAGGTGGTATCAGAGCCAGTCCGTGTCAATTTGTGTCAGTTCGTGTTGGTCTTTGTGTTTGGGGTGAGCTGTTTGTTTAACCATAGTTGCTGTTATTGGATATGAACAGAATATGGCTGGTAGGAATGACGCTGCTCTTGCTGCCGCTATGCAAGCTATGGCTCAGGCTGTGCGAGGTGCACCTAATGCTGGTGGGAATGATGAGTTCAGGAAGAACAAACCGCCTGTCTTCAAAGGGAGACATGATCCTGATGGTGCTCAGATCTGGCTTAAGGAGATTGAAAGAATCTTTCGAGTGATGGACTATGCTGAGGAACATAAGGTGAGACTGGGTACTCACATGTTGCAGGAGGAGGCTGATGATTGGTGGGTTAGTGCGCGTCATGTGTGGGAAGCTACAAGTGAAGAGGTCACTTGGACTTTGTTTAGCAGGGAGTTTTTGTGGAAGTATTTTCTTGAAGATGTTAGAGGAAAGAAAGAGATAGAGTTCTAGGAGTTGAAACAAGGTAACATGTATGTTGTGGATTACACTGCTAGGTTTGTGGAGCTTGTTCAGTTTTATCCACATTATGCTGAAGCAACTGCGGAGTTTTCCAAATGTGTGAAGTTTGAGAACGGATTGTGTCCTGAGATCAAGCAGGCAATTGGTTATCAAAGGATTAGAAGGTTTTCAGATTTGGTGGATTGTTGTAGAATTTATGAGGAGGATAGCAAAGCTCGTTCTACTCACTATAAGAGTGTGAACGAAAGGAAAGGGAAGCAACCGTTTCGTGGTGGTCCTTATGTGTCACCAGCTGACAAGGGTAAGCAAAGGGGTCATTTTGATAAAAGGCCAAGTGGGGGAGGTATGCCAAATCCTTCGAGATGTTTTAGGTGTGGTGACTTAGGACATCGTCAATTTGAATGTAGAAAGGATATGAGGAAGTGTTCCAATTATGGAGGTTTAGGACATGTCGCAGCTGATTGTAAGAGGAATGTGGTGAAGTGTTTCAATTGTGGGGAAGCTGGTCATGTTAGTACGAAGTGTCCGAAACCAAAGCAAGCTCAGGCTGGAGGAAAAGTATTTGCATTGGCAGGAACTTAGACTACTAGTGCAGACCGTCTGATTAGAGGTACTTTTTTATTAATAGTATGCCTTTAGTTGCTATTATTAATACCAGAGCGACTCATTCGTTTATTTCGTCTGAGTGCACGAAGCGTTTGAATCTTTTGTTGTCTTCGATGGGTGGGGAGATGGTTATTGATACTCCAGCAATGGGATCGGTAACTACTTCTTTGGTTTGTTTAAGTTGTCCTTTGACCATTTATGGTAGAGATTTTGAGATGGATTTGGTGTGTCTGCCGTTGGAGGGTTTAGATGTGGTTCTGGGAATGAATTGGTTGCAGTTTAATTGAGTGCATATTGATTGTTATCATAAGCTGGTAAGATTTCCTTCTCTTGAAGAAGATGAGAAATCGAGTTTCTTATCTACCAAAAAGTTGAAGAAACTTTTGGTGGATGAAGCTCAGTTGTTTGGGTTGTTTGCATCGTTGACTGTGGATAGTCAAGTTACAATTGATGTGTTTCCAGTTGTGTGTGAATTTCCAGAGGTGTTTCCAGAGGATATTTCAGATGTGCCGCCAGAAAGAGAGGTGGAGTTTTCTATAGATCTAGTTCCTGGTACTAGACCTGTATCTATGGCACCATATCGTATGTCGGCATCTGAGTTGGTTGAGTTGAAGAAGCAGTTGAATGAATTGTTAGAAAAGAGGTTTGTGAGGCCGAGTGTATCGCCTTGGGGTGCTCCAGTTTTATTTGTGAAGAAGAAGGATGGGAGTATGCGATTGTGTATTGATTATCGCCAGCTGAATAAGGTGACGATTAAGAATAAGTATCCTCTTCCGAGAACTGATGATCTGATGGACCAGTTGGTAGGTGCGTGTGTGTTTAGTAAAATTGATTTGAGGTCAGGTTATCATCAGATTAGAGTGAAAGAGGAAGATATTCAGAAGTTCTGTGACATTACAAATATTCTGTGATGCCGTTCGGGGTTTCTAATGCGCCAGGTGTGTTTATGGAGGATATGAATCGTATTTTTCATGAGCATTTGGATCGATTTGTTGTTGTGTTTATTGATGACATATTGATTTATTCTAAGTCCTGGGAGGATCATGCGGAGCATTTGCGTATTGTATTGCAAATTTTGAAGGAGAAGAGGCTTTATGCCAAGTTGTCCAAGTGTGAGTTCTGGTTGTCAGAAGTGAGTTTTCTTGGGCATGTGATTTCAGGTAATGGTATTGCTGTGGATCCATCTAAAGTAGATGCAGTTCTGCAATGGAAGGATCCTAGATCTGTTACTGAAATTAGAAGCTTTTTGGGTTTTGCTGGATATTATCTAAGATTCGTTGAAGGCTTTTCCAAGTTAGCACTTCCTTTGACCCAACTGAATTGTAAAGATAAAGCGTTCATTTGGGATATTCAGTGCGAGGAAAGTTTTAGTGAGCTGAAGAGAAGATTGACTACAGCTCCGATTTTGGTCTTACCGAATCCTACTGAACCGTTTGTGGTGTATTGCGATGCGTCCTTGAGTGGTTTAGGTGGAGTGTTGATGCAAGAAGGTAAGGTTGTGGCTTATGCTTCGAGGAAATTGAGGATTCATGAGAAGAATTACCCTACACATAATTTGGAATTAGCTGCGGTGGTTTTTGGGTTGAAAATTTGGAGGCATTATCTCTATAGTGCAAGATTCGAAGTCTTTAGTGATCATAAGAGTTTGAAATACTTGTTTGATCAGAAAGAGCTTAATATGAGGCAACGGAGATGGTTGGAATTTTTGAAGGACTACGATTTTGGCTTGAATTACCATCCTGGTAAAGCTAATGTGGTAGCCGATGCGTTAAGCCAAAAATCTTTGCATATGTCCGCTTTGATGGTTAAAGAGTGAGAACTTTTGAAAGCATTTAGAGATTTGAGTTTGGTGTGTGAATTAACATCTGATAGCGTGAAGTTTGGTATGTTAAAGGTTACTAATGATTTTCTGTCGACCGTTAGCGAGAAGCAGAAGTTGGATGTGAAATTTGTTGATTTGATGACGGTTGGAGATAAAAGTGTGAATGGCGACTTTAAAGTGGATGATAAGGGTGTTTTGAGATTTCGTGGTAGAAATTGTATTCCTGATGATTCGGACTTGAAAAAGATGATTTTAGAGAAAGGACACCAGAGTAGTTTGAGTATACATCCGGGAGCTAATAAGATGTATCAAGATTTAAAGAATATCTTTTGGTGGTCGGGATTAAAGATGGATGTGGCTCAGTTTGTTTATGCGTGTTTGACATGTCAGAAGTCAAAGGTAGAACATCAGAAGCCTAGTGGATTATTGCAACCGTTGGATATTCCCGAGTGGAAATGGGACAACATTTCTATGGATTTTGTGACAGGGTTGCAGAATACACAGAGGGGATATCACGCCATTTGGGTGATTGTGGATAGGCTAACTAAATCGGCGTATTTTATTCCGATTGACATCAGTTTTTCTTTGGAGAAGTTGACTAAGATTTATATCTGTGTGATTGTGAAGCTACATGGTGTTCCGTTGTGTATTGTTTCAGATCGAGATCCGAGGTTTACTTCCAAATTTTCGGAAAGTTTGCAAAAGGAGTTAGGTTCCAAGTTGATATTGAGTTCGGCTTATCATCTGCAGATGGATGGCCAGACCGAGAGAACTATTCAGTCATTGGAAGATTTGTTGCGGGCTTGTGTTCTTGAGCAAGGTGGTGCTTGGGATAGTTATCTTTCGTTGGTGGAATTCACGTATAGCAATAGTTTCCATTCGAGTATTGGAATGGCACCTTTTGAAGCGTTGTATGGAAGAAGATGTCAAACACCTTTGTGTTGGCATGAATCTGGTGAGAGTTCGGTGGTTGGATCGGAGTTGGTGCAACAAACTATGGAAAAGGTGAAACTTATTCGTGAGAAAATGAAGGCTTCTCAGAGTAGGCAGAAGAGTTATCATGATCGAAGGAGGAAAGATCTTGAGTTTCAAGAAGGTGATCATGTATTCTTGAGAGTTACACCGGTGACGGGTGTGGCCGTGCATTGAAGTCGAAAAAGCTTACTTCTAGGTTTATTGGTCCTTATCAGATATCCGCGAGAGTGGGTGCTGTGGCTTATCAGGTGAGATTGTTAGAAATTGATGCAATTTGTGTCTGAAATCATGTTTTAATGTTCCTAATTGCTGAGACATTTTAGATAGATGTTGTTGTGCAATCTATTGGTAATTTGCTGTTGTTTACGTGAGATTTGGGAGAGGAATTGGGTGAATCTGTAGCAGAAAATTCTGCAGTAAAAATTCTGGGTTTCGCTGCCCATACGGGTATCAGGCTTGACATTACGCGTATTGGTTTGGTCAATACGCGTATGGCAAGGGGGAAATGAGGGCAATACGGGTATGGAACACATTTTTCACGACCTTCTGCTGATTTGCATAATGGTACGCGTATCAAGTGAGGCATTACGCGTATGGAGTATTTGTGGAATTTTGAAGAGAAATCAGTCTCTGCCCATACGCGTAGCACTTTGGGCATTACACGTATGGAATGGAAGAGCGAGCTGGGCAGTACACGTATAGCCTAAGGCAATACGCGTATGACCAGACAGGGTGTAGAATGGTTCCCGATTTTGCGTCCGATGCCGTAACTTTTGATCCGTAACTCGGATCGAGGTGTTCTTGGTACCGTTAGAAAGCTATTGAGATGTTCTTTCTTATTAAAATGGTTTTGAGATTGGTGCCCAATTTAATTATGTCCAGAATTTGGAAATGTGACATTTTATCGACTTTTATCGTTTTAATGGTGTGTATTTGATGTGTTATCATGCAATATGCTTTTGATATATATCGTATGATTTGTGTGATGTTATATGATGTGAATGCATGTGATTAAATGTTATGATGATGGTATGTGGCCTAAGGGCAAGTAAAAGCATTGTGATTGTGGTTGATCGTATATGCATGATTATTGATGTTGAGATGGTTCACATGGTAGTATATATGTATGCATTGGATTGTCATGAGTGATTGTATGCCAAGCATCATGATATGCATCTTGTGATGTCGTGTGCCCTTGTGGGGTGTAAGCGACGAAACGATTCCAGAGGAAATCCGCTATAACATCGTGTGCCTTATACAAAGGGGACCTAAAGTGATGATTATAGGCGATCGTGTGCCTTATACAAAGAGGACCTAAATAGATCGGATCGTGTGCCTTATACAAAGAAGACCTAAAGCGATCCATAAACGTCGTGTGCCTTATACAAAGAGGACCTAAAGCGACGGGGAACATCGTTTTCCCGACGGGGAGTTACACTAAGTAACAAGCGATGATTCCAATAGTTCCTGAGTGAACTAATGATGAGAATGATGGATGGAACGGTACCGCATTGCATTGCATAGAGTTGTTGTGTCGGTCTCTGTGCATTTGCATAAATCATGAATGGATTGATTTTGTGTGGAGTTGTAAATGGAATTGATGAGTTGAGATATATATATATATATATATATATATATATATATATATATATATATATATATATATATATATATATATATATATATATGTTGGTGATAAATGTATTGTGCATGATTGATATGCCTTTGTGATGGATGTATGAGATATGAATTGTGTTGTTTTGCGTTTGAATTATGGTGTAAGTTGTGGTGAGAATATTTTACATGTGTATTTTTATGTTATTATATAATTGTATGAATTATATTATAATTGTGTTTCTCATCCTTCTGCTATTATAATGCTCTATGAGGCATTACAGATTAGATGCTGGAGGTCTTTTTGTGAAGCTTAGGTCTTCATTCTTTTGTCGGTCGGCTCTGATATGTAGCACCGGGTAGTCGGGGAGATCGTTTGTGATTATGTGTATATATATATATATATATATATATATATATATATATATATATATATGTATATATGTTCTTTTTGGGATTGTACATGTATGGCTCTGTGTATAACAGATAAACTTTTATGTTATATATATATGGGATTCAGTTGCATATTTTCCGCTTTTATTCTGTCTCTGAATTGTGGGTGTTAGGAACTGAGTTCCTCTGTTATGTGTTACCTGATTGTTGCATATCTATATGAGCAGGTTATTGTATTTTGTTTCAATTGATGTGACGCTCCAGTCTATGCCATAAATGTTTTAATTATACTCTAATTTATTTGTTATCGCTTTGTTTGCTCGGGGTATAGATTGGGGGTGTTACACTGCGAATCCTTGATTCCTCACCTGCAAGAAAAAGAGGAAAGGGATTAGAAGATAAACAGAGGAAATAGGATAACAAATTACTACGAGGTTCACTGCAAGGAAGTTAATATAAAACTTTGCTTTTTATTGCTCGATCATTGTTGGTTGTGTATTTGAAATCATTTGGGTTTCTGGAAATTTTGGGGGTTAGGGTTCATATCTGGGGTTAGGGTTCATTGTGTGAGGGTTAGGGTTCCTAGGGTTCTTCACGAACCCTAGAGAACTGGGTTGATTTCTGGGTTAATTAGGGTTTTTTAATTAAATTAACAACTTAATTTAATTACTTAATTAGTATTTAGAAATAGGATGTTGGGGGTATTAGTATTAGGATAAATATTTAAGTGTTATTTTATTTTATGTCTTTAATTTTTGGTTGTTTTCAAAATTAACAGTTTTGTATATTTAAAATCATTGGGCTATTTTCTTCTTAAAATAGGGGTTTACTTGTATTTAGGAATTTTTATTTAGGAATTTTTTGGGTTAATTGTGGGGTTGGGTTTAAATTTATATTTTATATACTTGGTTTATTCTTTTAAAGATAATAGGGATTTAATTTTATTTAGGAATTTATATTTAGGAATTTTAAGGTTAATTGTGGGGTTGGGTTTAAATTTATATTTTATATATTTAACATACTTGGTTTATTCTTTTAAAGAAAATAGGAATTAAGCTTTATTTAGGAACTTTATTTAGGGTTTTAAGGATAATCTTGGGTTTGTTTTTAAATTTACTTTTTATATATATATATTTAAAAATGTTTGGTTTATTCTTTTAGAAAAATAGGAATTAAAATTCTGTTATTTTAGGATTATATTGAATTTAAAAATCATTTTTTAAAGTGGAATAATTTGAGGATTAATTTTGCTATATTTCTTAGCATAAATGGCATTTTGGGTTTTATTAAATTCCATGGAATTTGAGGATTTTATTGTTTTATTATAAGGGATATAAAGGGATTTAAAGGATCTAAGGGGTTTAAGGGATTTAAGGGATATTATTAGAGACTTAAGGGACATAAAGGATTTATGGGATTTAAGGGATAATCATTAAGAACTTAAGGGTTATCAAAGGTCTTTTAAGGATTTAAAACTTGGGATAAAACTCTTTGTCCGAGACTCTAAACAAGGGATGGGATTTAGGGATAGCACTCTTAGGTTCCAAGAGTATAAATATAGGCTAAGGGATAAGGGATTTTGGGATAAAACTCTCTATCGAGAGTATAAACAATGGATAAGAGATTTTTAAGGGATAGAACTCTCCATCCGAGAGTATAAACAATGGACAGGGATTTTGGGATAAAACTCTTCCTCCGAGAGTATAAATAAATGGATCGGGATTTAAGGGATAAAACTCCTTGTCTAGGAGTATAAATAATAGATTAAGGGATAGAACTCCTTATCTAGGAGTATAAACAATAGATTAAGGGATATAACTCCTTATCTAAGAGTATAAACAATAGATTAAGGGATAAAACTCTTTATCCAAGAGTATAAATAGTGGATTGGGTTTGGGATTAGCGTTAGGAATAGGATTAGGGGGTAGGAATAGGGGAGGTGAACTACGGTTACTCTGATCCTTCAGATTGAAGGTACGTAGGCATAGGGTTGTAATCCCTAGCGAGTACAATAATAAAAAACTTAGGATTCTTTTGTAAATAAATAAAAAGACAAACAAACATACCCTAGAACTTAAGGAGGAACCCATTGAGTACAATGGAAGTGAGGGGTGCCTAACACCTTCCCCTCGCTTAACCGACTCCCAAACCTTAGGAATCTCTACCCTTAGGATTAGGATTTTAGGTTTATCATTTATTTTCCATAAAAAAATATGATGGCGACTCGAAATTTTTAGCCGGCCGCGACATTGGGTGTTTGATGGTTTGAAGTGTTTACAGAGGGAATGAAAAGGGTAAATTCCTTGCAAGTTTTGAAGATTACTTGCAGAACTAAGAAATGGAGAGGTGGAGAGATTTTAAGAGAGTTTTCTTGTATCTTTCTCGGTGTTTTTGTGTGTTGAACAAAGGAGAAGTGGTCTCCTTTTATAGGCAAAACAACTTGGTCCGTGCCTTGGAGATACAGTGGACAAATGCTTTATCCATAGGAGAAAAAATTAGGGTTTGCATGGCACTTCCTTCAGCCCTTGATCTCAGTCAACCTTGGAGACCACTATGCTTCATTTGCTAAACAAAAGCAGCGGAGGATATGGTGCAGGTCTGCTACTTTCATCCTTCAATATCCCTTCCAAAAACTCTTTTTATTGTGTCATGAGAGAGAAAGTGAAAAGAGGTAATAGTTGGAATTGAGGATTACGGATTCCTGAGCATGAATACAAATCTCTTATGCTGAGCCATTTTATTTCATTAATCCAATATGGTGTCCAAGAATCCTTTTGGCTATGTCAGGAGAGAGTGAGCTCAAAGAGGTAGTGTTTAGTGACTTCACAAAAATTGCCTTACAAGCAAGGTATCTTCAGATTTTCAAATAATAACAAGAGGCACATGAAATAAATTAAGTGCACAATGCCTTGTTACTAAACCATACGTGAGCACCACTTTAAATTCTCAAACTTATGACCTTTGATTCTAATGACAAAATTTTGGACCCAATGGAAATTTGAAATAAATCACTTGTTCATGAAAAAAGAAAATGTCACAGGAACAAACTTAGAAAATTCTAAGTTACAAAATTTAATCATTTCATGCCACCAATTTGAGATGTTGCACTTTGGTGAATATTTATCCCAATGAAAAATTCTTGCACTCAAGAGAAAGTTTTTTAAGACTCATAAGTGGACTCCAAGGATGTTCATTAACATGTGGAATGATGTCTTAAGACTTGGGAGCAAACTTTGCTTGACATGAAAGGCAATGATTGACTTGTCTTGATAAAACACTTGATTTGTTGTTTGAAGAAGACTTCTTGGATGCATGTAGATTCAAATGGTTGCATTTGGGGCCAAAAGATGTCTTAGGGAGACCTTGTCCTCTTTATGTAAACCCTATCTTCCACAATAAAAAGAAACAACTTGCAAAAATGAAATGGTTAGTTAACAATGCACACATGATTGAGGTCTAAATGTAAGTGCAAGATGATATGACATCTAAGGGGTAAAATTTGGGGTACAACACACACCCTATAGGGCGTGTCTACACCTAAACTAGAATGTGGGGATCTGTTTACTACATAACAAGCTGTAGCAACCGACTCTGCCCACCATTCTCGACCTAACCCAGAATTAGAGCGCATACCCTTGCTTTCTTAAGAAGTGTACGATTCAGTGTTTATGCGAATCCATTCTGTTGTGGTGTGCCTTTGACCGTCCAGTGTCGAACAATGCCTTCCTGATTACAAAACCTCTTGAAAGCTCCATCCGTATACTCTGTACCATTATCCGATCGCATAGTTTTTAGCTTTCTACCCATTCTGTTCTCAACCTTTGCTTTCCAACACTTGAAAATATCAAATACCTCATTCTTATACTTAAGAAAATAAATCCAAGAATACCTCGAATGATCATCAACATATGTAACAAAGCACCTGGAACCACCCTTAGAAGTAACCGGAGCTGGACCCCAAACATCAGTATGCACGCAGTCTAATATTCCCCTGCTTTTATGCTTGCTTGTAGAAAACCGCAACCTATGTGCTTTGCCATACACACAATGTTCAAAAACTTCCATGCATGGCTTTTCCATGTTCTTCAACAAACCTTTCTCACCAAGCAGTGATAAACCATTTTCAGACATATGTCCAAGGCGCATGTGCCACATCCTTATACATTCAGTCTGGTCTTTAATTCTATTGATTCCAACTGCCAAATCACCCATGACAGTTTCCCACATAGAGGATAAAGATTCCTGTGACGAACCCCCATCATCACAAGTAACGAACCACGAACAATATTTAAGACTCAATTTTCCAAGATTATTTTGCAACCATTTTCCTCTAATACACCAAGAGAAATAAGGGTTTTCCGCAAATTAGGGACATGTCTCACGTTCCTCAAAGTCCTTACCGCTCCATCATGCATCTTGATTCGTATTGTACCATACCCCATAATTTTACAAGCATGGTTATTCCCCATTAAAACTGTACCACCATCTGTGCTTTGGTAGGTAGTAAACCACTTCCTATTTGGGCATATATGGTGTGAAGCTCTTGAATCAAGCATCCATTTCCTGGAGATATCATGGTCTTGCTCTGAAACCGAGAAGCAATCATCCTCGCCATTTGAGTCATTACTCGCCTCCTGCAAATCTTGTTGTTTACCTTTGGAGTTGTGTTCGTTGTTGGTATACTTCTTAAATAATACCCTCTTTTCTGGACAATTTACCTTAAAGTGCCCAAACTCACCACATTTAAAGCATGTTCTTTCCGCGGGAGCTCTAGATTTTGATCTAGACTTGTCGCCCCTGCCCTTTCCTCTTTCATTGTTCCTCCCCTACTAGCAAACAACCCTTGTGCTTGTTCATTATTTTCTCCACCATTACCAGATATCCCACTAGTAGAAACCTTTTGAAGATCATCCGCTAATAACGATGTTCTAGTCTCATCCATGGTTAGAGTATCACCCACAAGCATCAATGTTTGAACTAGATTTTCATATTTCTTGGTCAATGAAAGAAGCAACATAAGTGCTTGGTCTTCATCATCAATCTTCACTCATATATCCTTCAAGCCTGATATAATCCTATCAAACTTATTGACATAATCCCGGATTGAGGTAGCTTCTTCCATCTTGTATATATATAATTTGGATTTCAAGTAGATCCGATTTGTTAGAGTTTTCGTCATGAAATTTTTCTCTAACTTTGACCACACACCAACAGCCGTTGCTTCTTCATTAACCAAGAATGCAACATCCCTCTCAAGGCATAAGATTATGGCTGCCCGTGCTTCAAGATCTAACTCTTCCCAATCTTCATCCTTCATACTCACAGGTTTTTGTTATATCCCCGCTAACGCCTTATGCAACTTTTGTGATATAAGCAGATTTTTCATCTGCATCCTCCAATAGGAAAAATCATTTTTCCCATTGAACTTCTCTATTTCATATTTCCCAACCTTGACGGTTCCACTAGTAGAAGCCATTATCTTCGATAATCAATAAAAAATAATAAAGTTTTTACCACTCTACAATTTTACAATTGGCACTGATACCAATTGTTAGAGTCGCAACGAAATTTTTAGCTTTTAATAATGATATGAAATATCACCCTCACTAAAGTTGAATATGAAATAATGTAGCTAGAAAAATAAAATTATAGAAGAAATAAAAATGTCTAAAGAAGAAAGATTGAATTTATAAAAGAAAACTACTTTGTATACATGTTGTATTGCATATGTTATTATAATAACTTACACTTGCTTCTACTAATATAGTAATTATATACTATAAAATGGTTGAATGATATTACAAACAAATGTAAACCATTGTTTTCCTATTGTTTCTTCTGACTTATATCATTCCATAATTAGTTTTGACTAATTATTCCCACAAATGTAATGAAACATAAAAAAATTAATGGAGTTGGAGATGTAAATCATACATGTATTAAGTAAGCAAAAGATTAATATAACATTTGAATTCCCACAATTCCTTCTTTAACAAAGTTGTAAGAAATCGATACTTGCATAAACCCTAACAATAATAAGAAAACTTGCACGATCTACATAAACCCTAACAAATAATGAGAGAACTTACATGATCTACATAAACCCTAACAAATAATGAGAGAGATACTATTAGAGATAGTTGAATTGTGGGTTAGGGTTAAGATTAGGGACGAAGAAAACATACCATTGAGAAACCAATTGTCCGAAGAAATTAAGAGAGAAGATGGAGTAAAGACAAGTGAAAGGCACTTTTCTTATATTTTTTTTGTTACATTGAAACTTTATTTGAGTTAGATATTAAGAATTAATTGAAAACTATATTTATAAAATATTAATTATAAATATCATGACATTTAATCATCGATAACTTACACCCTTTTTTTATAGGAAAACTTCATTAATAAGAGATTAAGGAAATCTCAAACCAAAAAAGATAGAAAGAACAATCGGAAGAAAGGGACAAGGCCCAACCACAACCTACACCAACCCCTAACAACAAAGTTACAAGAAATCGAAAGGGAATTTAGTCCATTCATATAGACTACACTTCCTCCTAGAATAATTACCTAAAACCAACCAATTCCAAGAAAACACTACAATACCGTTAACAATGGATTCAACATTACAAACCTCGTCGTTAAAGAGGATATTATTCTGACCCTCCAAATATTCCAACACGAATGAACCAAATGGAATTAATGGAACCGGAGCTACCTCGGCCGTAAAGACGCAAGAACCAAGACATTGTGTGAAGACAACAATCAGTTTCCACAATCGTATCAATATCGACCCAAGCATAAACCTTTTGCCACATCAGAGTTGTTTTAGGACATATAAAGAGTAGACGGGAAGAATCCTCAATATCCAAAAAAAACATACACACCTTGTCATGAGCATTGGTGATAATATGTTTCACCACAAGGTTCTACCGTGTAGGTAATATGTCAATAACCAACCTCCAAGCAAAGACTTTAATCTTCATAGGGATGAACGTTTTCCAAACAAGATCCAACACTTCAGCCGTAGCGTCATCAACTGAAACCAAGCTCTCCCAAGAATTAATACAGTTATAGAACGAGCTGACCGTGAAGCCGGAAGATTGATCTAATTTCCACGTCCACTCATCCGAGATATCCTGCTTAATCTGCACACTGTCCAGAAGCACAGACATATCGCGCAGGTCTGTTGACAAGGATTCAACAGAAGCTGACATTGTTTCCGCAATTTTCCAGCACCACCTTCCCAATTCCCAACCTCCTATATCACAAACAGAATCCATTTTTGCCTTGCTCGCTTCAAATAGAAGAGGGAAAGACTCTTTCATGGAACAATTACCAATCTAAACTGACTGCCAAAAAGCAGTACCAGCACCTGAACCAATATTACACGCTAGCAGACTGCAAAAACTCGATTGGGCTTCAAAAGATGAAATAGCCATATTGTCTTTCATCCAATTAGAATCCCTGAATTGGTTTCCTACCTCCTTATAAGACTACAAATTTAAACTCAAATTACTGTACCTACTAACAAGCAAAGATCGCCAAATCTCATTGCCGTCGCGGGCAAACCTCCAGGACCACTTAGCAAGAAGCGCCCTGTTGAACAAACCTACATATTTTATTCCAAGACCTCCATTGATTTTCTGTTTACACACGAACTTCTAGCTAACCCACGGAATAAAGCTTCTATTCGACGAGGCATCCCAAAGGAAACGTCTTTGAATGGCGATGATTTCCTTCATGACATGTTTCGGAACCTTATAGAAAGACAGATAGTGAATCAGAAGGTTCACAAGGACTGAATTAAAGTAACCCAGCCACCGATCGACATATTTCGACCAATCCAATTAGAAAGTCTAGCCCTCATACAAGCCAAAACCGAACGCCAAAACGAGATTCGACGTTGAATGCCTCCAATCACTAATCCCAGAAACTTAAAGGGAAGAGATCCCGATTTACAGTGGAGGAACTGTTCTGCTGCCACCAAATATTCCTTCTCCAAACTGACCCCGTATAGACAGCTCTTGGAAAAATTAATCTTTAAACCAGAAATTAACTCAAATCCTATCAAGATTACCTTAAAAGCCCAACGGTTAGATATCGACCCATCACCGAAAATCAGAGTATCATCAGCAAACTGAAGAATACTAACAGAAATGTATTCGCTAAATTTAAAGTCAGAAAGAATATTCAAGGAAGACACTCTTCTGACCATACAAGCAAGACCTTCGGTTATAATAGCGAACAGGAAAAGAGAGAGGGGATCTACTTGTTTCAAACCCCTCGTAGCCTTGAAATCTTTTGATGGGCTACCGATGATTAGAACCGACATATAGCTATCGTAAACTGAGCCTCTCACCCACTTCAACCAGTTATACCCAAAACCCATTTTAATCAACATTGAGTCTAAGAACGACCATTCTACGCAATCATAAGCTTGTGCGAAATATTAAAAAAAATTCTTCTTATATCTTCTAGCAAAATCAATTGTCTCACTAGCCTCTAAAGCGTCATCAAGTAGTTGCCGGCCCAGAATAAAAACGGTTTGGGACGGCGAGACCAACTTATTAATGACCATTCTCAATCTTCTTGCTAACATCTTAGATATAATTTATTGCACACACCTTATTAGACTTATTGGTCTGAAATCAACAAAACTTTGGGGATTATCTACTTTTAGAACAAGCGAGATGAAAGACGACACGAAGACTTTACGTAACTTACCATAATTAAAGAATTCCATAACACAATTAGAGATATCAGTCCCAACAACCTCCCAGCAAGATTTAATGAACTTGAAGTTGAACCCATCAACTTCTGGAAATTTGTTACCTTCACAGTCAAAGACAACAATACGCACATCTTCTAGAGTAAAATCTGACTCTAGGAACAACCTGTCCTCCGAACTGAGAGCATCCACATTACTCATGTCACACGAAAGTCTGTAATTATTTTGAGATTGGAACTTCTTCTCAAAAAATAGCCTCGCCTCATGTTTGATCACAGTAGGATCATCCTCTAGCTTTTCACCCACCTTAAGCACATAAATCGCATTTGACCGATTTCAAAATTTAAGAGACTCGTGGAAGAATTTCGTTTTGACATCACCGTCTCTCGTCCGTTTGACTCTGGATTTCTACAGAATGATAGTTTCCTTAATACGGAGATTTTACCATATTTCCTCTTGCGCCGACAATCTCTCCTTCAAAACCCCATCGTCTTGGCTGATATCAAGTCTGTCAAAACTAGCTTCAATCTGATTAAGATGGTCCACATTCTCCTCAACCTTAAGGTCTAACCAACCAAATGTGTTAGCATTCCACCATTTAAGGTTAGACTTAAGGGCCTTCAACTTATTCATAAGGATATTACAATGCGAACTTGAAACCTGCTCAGAGTTCCAGAATCTTTTCACAAGAGGGAGAAACTCTTTATGATCTATCCAGCAATTGAAAAACCTAAACGATTTAGGTCCCCAAATCACGTTGTTGGATTTTAACCACATAGGAAGATGGTGAGACACGTCACTATCTCCAACGATTTAGCTCTTCAAATTCTGCTTGCTAACAATAATATCATTCACCAAGAACCTATCCAGTCTACTGCAACATTTACCGTTCGGATTGAACCAAGTGAATCTATTACCAACCACCGAAATATCAATAAGATTCAAATCATCAATGAAAGAGCTGAACTCCAACATTTCACCAAAATTTGTTCCTCCCCTTTCTTTCCTCCCCTGATTTTGTCGCGTTGAAATCTCCTTTTGTCTGATAACCCTCACGGAGAGTACACGTTTACTACATAAATTAACTCATTCTTCCAATAGAATCGGATTGCCATATAACCTTTGCCACCAATGCTGGCACAAGCAGATAAAGATTTTTTGTTCCAAATTGTAATAATCCCCCCAAAACGGCGTTTTGAATTTGAAGCTGACCATTAAAAATCCGGGGATCTCCAAATACTATGAACCAAACTATCATCCATAATCCTCACCTTAGTTTCCTGAATAAGACACAAATTTGCATTACCTTTTCTGAGGATTTAATAGATTCTCCTCCTTTTCAAGGAACTGCAGCAGCCTCGAACATTAAAGGAAACTATATTCATGGACCACCAATTCCAACAACCCTCTTACTTACTCTTGCTATCTTATCATCCATTTCCAACTTCCGTAAAATTCCTTCGAAAAAATCATCATCTTCGTCTCCTTTCACCCCTAACCGCTTCATAGAATTCCACACTTTTGAAGGAATATCATCTAAGACCTTCTTGCATCTGGAACTCCCTCTAACCACATCCGTATCTGTTATGGACTCACAACACAACAATGAGCCGTTCAAATCTCTAGAGTTGTTACCGCCATATTGGATAGATTTGGATATCATTAAAGAAGGGACGATAATAGGTTCACTAGGGGCATTAACGGCCGCGTGGGGTAAAGAGGAGAAGTAGGAAGGTGAGTATGGGATTTTAACACAATTGTAAACGTCATGTAATAAATTATTTTTTCTTGTTTTGATACAACGAGATGGCCCAAAAATTCCTCCGGAGGCCCAGAAATTGGGTCCGAGCAGCCCAGATCTACTACTAGTCCACCTTTAACAAAATCATTCGGTGCAATATTTTTACCCTTAGACACGTCAGCAGGTAAAACTATTGCCAAACCAGAAAAGTCAGATGATATGTTTCTATCATGCTAACCCACTTTAACCTTATCCCCTTCTTTCAATAAATGTTCACCAGAAATATCCACGTTGATGTAATATGGGCACTTAACAAAAGGCACCTTTTCACAACCTATCTGATTAGACTCTACCCCAACCCCACCTACACTAGCCTCAACAGTGAGACTATAACCAACTAAGGAAACATCATCTGAATCTGCCTTTCCACCTTCTGACTTTTTTGTAACACGTGACAAGTCTCTATCCAAAGGTACATCAATAGGAATACTAGCCTCAACTACACCATTAGTATACTAGACTCTACATCTTCAATGTCATCAGAGCTCTCCCACTCGCCGTCTTCATCTGATGATTCATAACATTTAGACGGAGGTTTCACACCCACATCTTTCTGGTTATTCTCATATTAACAGGATTGACAATCTTCAACCAGAGTAATCTTAAAAGGGCAATTATTCACCTCAACAGGCACCACTACATTAAAAAATAGGGAGACTTTCATTTTGACAATAAACCGGCAGACATCCAGTTTAACCTTCATACGGGTATCCTCATCACAGTGGACAAAAGTTCCCACTTTGGCCACAATAATTTTGAACGAAAGATCGTTCTAGGCAAAACACGGGAGACTGTAGTACTTTACCCAAGTAAATCTCTCAAGATCAACCTCCTTAATAGACCAGGAGGGACGATAATATGTTCACCAGGGGCATTAACGGCCTCTAGAGTTATTACCACCATATTGGATATATTTGGATATCCTTAAATAAGGGACGATAATAGGTTCACCAGGGGCATTAACGGCCGCGTGGAGTAAAAAGGAGAAGTAGAAAGGTGAGTATGGGATTTTAACACAATCGTAAACGTAATGTAATAATTTCTTTTTCTTGTTTTGATACAACGAGATGGCCCAATAATTCCACCTGGAGGCCCAGAAATTGGGTCTGAGCAGCCCAAACCTACTACCAGTCCACCTTTAACAAAATCATTCGGTGCAATATTTTAACCCTTAGACACGTCAGCAGGTAAAACTATTGCCAAACCAAAAAAGTCATATGATATGTCTCTATCATGCTGACCCATTTTAACCTTATCCCATTCTTTCAATAAATGTTCACCAGAAATATCCACGTTGATGTAATATGGGCACTTGACAAAAGGTACCTTTTCACAATCTATCTGATTAGACTCTACCCCAACCCCACCTACACTAGCCTCAACAGTGAGACTATCACCAACTAAGGAAACATTATCTCAACTTGCCTTTCCACCTTCTGACTTTTTCCTAACTCATGACAAGTCACTATGCACAGGTACATCAATAGGAATACTAGCCTCAGATACACCATTAGGTATACTAGACTCTACATCTTCAATGTCATCAGAGCTCTCCCGCTCGTCGTCTTCATCTGATGATTTATAGCACTTAGACGACGATTTCACACCCACACCGTTCTGGTTATTCTCATATTGACAGGATTGACAATATTCAACCAGAGTAATCTTGAAAGGGCAATTATTCACCTCAACAGGCACCACTACATTCAAAAATAGGGATACTTTCGTTTTGACAAGAAATTGACAACCTTCCAGTTTAACCTTCCTACATGTATCCTCATCACAGTGGACAAAAGTTCCCACTTTGGCCGCAATAATTTTGAACGAAAGATCGTTCTAGGAAAAACACGGGAGTCTGTAGCACTTTACCCAAGTAAATATCTCAAGATCAACCTCCTTAATAGACCTGGGTCGAATGACACCAAACCACTTGTCTATCCAACTACTAGCTTCAGAGATGAATTCGTCAATATCACCATCAGTAAAATCTTCAAGTAAACACTTACTCGCTCCTAAGGGGGTCGCTAAAATGTTAAAAAAACCTTCCTCATTGAGGCTCGTGTTGACATTGTAAGCATTTCCTCATTCAAGAACATCTCATATCCGGGCCTTCTCAAACCTTAACAAGTCATTGCTCCCCACGCTAATCTGGAAAGGCTTCCCTCCAGATATCTCGTTCGAAGAATCCTTAGAAGGTTCACCCCAACTGCTTGAGCATAAGACCTTCCCTTGGATGGATAATCCTTATTAAACCAACCATGGCCAAGTCCACCAAGATTCCTATTGGAATTCCTAAACACAGGTTTAGAAGGCTTGACATCCCTAATGAACCTCGGAACATTTGCATACATCTTCTTCCCCTCTAGAAGGATGCTATCGAGCTTCACCGCCATAATACGAGGATCAAGAACCTTTCTAAACTTAGAAAACCCGAACCGTTTACCTCTCTTATCCCTTCTCGCCGGAATAAAAACTTCTGAAATCACGCCGTAAACTTTGAATACCTCAAACAAATCTTTAGCATTCATCGATTCTGGAAACTCCGTAACAAAAAAGGATGTCGTCGTATCGCCTACCTCCGCTCCCTTCCCTTTATTTTCTTTCCACCCTGAAAACCCATCTGTCTTCACCAATCGTCTCTTCCTTCCAACTTTTTCCCAAGTCATCTTCCCAACAGGATTTGTAAACCGGAAGCTAACGATCCTGAATCCCAGAAACACACTCCAAACAGTCAATCGGTCACAACAAACACGAACCAATCTAGAGAACCACCACCGAAACCAAGGCCCCTAACCCTAAGGTTAGGAATTTAAGCCAAAAATTTCAATGTATTAACGAGATCATTTCATGCGAAAAATGCCACACACATGAAAATCAATGTAATTTAATGGTTAATATTTTTATTTAATTGTAACTGAATTAAAGGTTTTAGTATATTTATATTTAATTATATATTTTATTTGTAATTTTTATTTGATTAATTTTAAATTTTTTAAAAATGATAGATAATTATAGTAAATATTTTATTATAACTAAGTTTATGGTTATTTAATATAGCTACCGATCGGTTTAAACTCTAAAATATAGTGATATCTTTTTTACATTAGTAGATGGTGAATATTTTTATTTATAAATAAAATCTAAATAAAAAAATAAAATAAAAAAGAAATAGAAAATTATGGTTATTTAATAATTCGATAAACAGAAATACAAATAAAAGATAATGAGGTTTGTGTTTCAAGTCATCTAAATTTTTATGATCAATAACTTTACTATTGAAGAATAAACACAATTTGGTTATAGTTACCCTTAAATTTTTTGGTAAAATGCCACGGATAGCCACTGGTAGAAGTTGTTGCATCAAGACATGACAATCATGAGATATCAAGTTAACTAATTTGTGATCGTTTTGTGAGACAAGTTTCTTCATATTTGATGAGTACCATTTGAGAACTTTGATACCCTGCAAACAATCGCAAAAAGTTTTCTTTTTTATTTTTTAGAAAGAGTGTGGCATGTTGGGGGGAAAATATGTTCTATTTCCTATTTCTTTTGGGGCTACCTCTTGCCGTATACCCATAACAACCATATCTTTGTGGGATTTCTTAGTATATTTTGTCTTACCTTTAAAGTTGAGAAATATTACAATCAAACTATCACATATATTTTTCTCCACATGCATCACATCAAGACAATGTCTCACATTAAGACTAGACCAGTATGAAAGATCAAAGAATACCGACCTCTTTTTCCAAATATTTTTCTCCATAGACTTTTTTTTTTGTTTTTTCCTAAGACAACCTTAATGCGTTGTTGTTTTCTATAAACTTCCCTCCCAGTTAAGGGCTTTGGAGCAATATCAAATTCTCGATTTCCTTTAAAAACCTTCTGTAATCTATGATATGGATGATTAGGTATTATAAATTTTTGATGCTCAAGATAAAATGTCTTTTTTCCATACATCGTATGCACGAAAGTCATTGATTGAGAAAAACAACATGACATGCAACTTAAAGTTATCAGCTCTATACGCATCATCAACATCAGCACATTTCTCCCACAAAAGTCTTAAATCTTCAATCAATAGCGTTAAATAAACATCAATGTCATTCCCTGGTTGTTTTGGACTCCAAATCATCATCGATAACATCATTTACTTGCTCTTCATGCACAACCATGGAGATAGGTTGTAAAATATGAGAAGAACATGCCAAGACCTATGGTTAGTATTCAAATTACCAAAAAGGTTCATTCTGTTGGTGGCAAGTCCAAGCCTAAGGTGTCTCTGTTCATGGGCAAAATCTGGATACAAGAAATTAAGGGCCCGTTTGTTTTGGCTTTTTTTAAAAATGATTTTTATAGTATAACATAATTTTGTGAAAAAAAAAATTTACAAAGAAACTTTTCATAAAAGTTTCAAATAAAAATTTGATTTGAATAGTTATTCTTTAAATGTTATTTTAGGTATTTCATTATTTTATCGAATTTTTTTTTGGATATCAAAATTTCAAAAAATCACTTAATTTTGAAGCTATTTCAAATAGATTTTCATAAAAATCATTTTTGAAATATGACTTTTTGAAAAAATTGTGATTTTAAATATGTTTTAAATTTGAATAATGTATATTAATATTATAGAATATTAAAATTAGTCTTTTACTTTATAAAAAACAAATTTAAAAAAACTTGTAATATTTTGAAAAACGTTTTTGCAGAATCCATTTTCAAAAATACAAAGAAAAAATCCATTTTTTTAAAGCTAAAACAAACTGGCCCTAATTTTCTTCCATTGCAATGAATCAGCTAGATGGCGAACTTTTCCATCACACACTCTTTCATTTGCATGTCATCTAGTATTTTTTGAGTCAGTCACTAACATTAGTAAACAATCTCTTGAACCTTAAAATTATCGGTAGGTACCACATCACTTTGGCATGAACACCCTTGATAGTTACACCATCATCGTTATCAACACCATTCTCCTTCTACTTGTAGCATGACTCCCCACACCTTGGGCACTCTTTCAATTTTTCAAAACCTTTCCTATATAATATGCAATCATTACGACATACATGTATTTTGACATAGTCTAAACCCATTTGACACAATATCTTCTTGGCCACATAAGTATGGTTCGACAGCGTATTACCTTCGGGAAGCATTTCTTTCAACAATTCAAGCATTTCAATGAAACTTTTATTCGTCCACCCACCTCATGTCTTAAGATTAAATAGTCTTAACATATCGCTCACAATTTTGTAAAATTTTTACATCCCGGATACAACTAATCTTCCATGTCTCTTCACAAAGTATCTACTACATTAGCATTCTTGAAAGTATTAACTCCAATATCACGAATGATGTCTTCTAGAGTATCATTCATAACTTCATTATCTTCAACTGTATGTAACATAGATTTTTTTGTCGCTTCATCATGCCAGTGTAAATAAATAAATAAAAAATTATGGTTATTTAATAATTAGATGACGTCAATTCTTGTCCAGTTCTTGGTTATTGATCTGATTTGTTCTCTTCTCTTTTCCTTCTTCTTTATATATCTTTGATGATCAATATATTTTTCATTTATTTATTTGTGGGATAACTAAAAAGAATGAGACGATTGATTGGGCCCGTAGAAGGAAGCGTAAGTGCTTGATGTTTAAAGTAGACTTTGCCCAAGCGCATGATTGTGTTGAATAGAAATTTCTAGAGTCTATGCTTATTAATATGGGATTTGTAACGCCCCGATTTTGATTATTTCCCAATTATGTGGAGTCTTTTATTTTAATTGGGTGATAAATTATTTTAATTGTGAATTTGGTATGTTAAATGTTATTTTACCGTTTTGAGAGTTTTCGGGGAAATTATAGTGGAGGGTATTTTAGACATTTCTCAATTAATGATAAATTAAAAATTTAGTAAAATTGTTAGAAAAGCGTTTAAGTGTTGAATTTTGTGAGAAAATGAATTAAATTGAATGTGAGTGGAAAAAGAAAAAGATAGAAAAGAGATAGAAAAGGGAATTAGAGAAAAAGAAGAGAAAGAAAGAGGAGGAAGAGAAAAGAAGAGGAAAACTTAGAAATTCATCAAGATCAATCACAGAGCAAGTTGGAATCCGGGTAAGGGTGTGAAATCTTGTTATCTTAGCCATGTGTATGATTATGTATGATTGTATTGTTGATTTTGTTGATTTTCATGAGTTTTGGGGTATAAACCCATTGGTGTAGAAAATGGTAGAAATCAATGTTTTCGCGGATAGAAATCGATATAATTTGTGTTGTATGATCTCTATAAGTATATGAATCATTGCTATGAATTGTGTTGCTGTTGGAAGTGATTTAGGGGAGAAAATGAAGTTTTTGAGGGTTTTGGAACAGTGAAAACGAAGCAGAAATTCTGCTTCTGGTGCAGAGCGCCGGGCGAAAGGCCCAGAGCGCCGGGCGGTTCGAGCCTTCGCCGGGCGAAATGGAGAGGCGAGAGGGTGTCAAGCTACTGGTTTGGTTCACGTTTGTGGGATTTCCTTCGCCCCTCCTTCGCCGGGCGAAGCGAAGGCGAAAATGAAGCGTCGCCGGGAGAAACTCCCCTGTCGCCAGGCGCTTTTGTTCTTTTTCATATAATTTTCTTTTCTTTTAACGATTCATAATTCTCGAACCGTAACTCCGATTTAGGCTTTCTTTATATCGTTGGAAAGCTATTGAGCTGAACTTTATGAGTATGATGGTGTGGAAACTGTTGGCCGATTTTATAAGTCGGAAAAGTCAGGAATAGTGTTATTTAGCGACTTTTACCGTTTTGACTGTGTGTTTGAATGTGAATCATACAATAGTGCATTGATGTGAATGTATATAGATTGTATGTGATTGTATGAGATGAATGCATGAATATATTGTGAATATGTATGCATTTCAAGAATGTCTTGTGTCATTTTGCATGTGAGGCATCATGAAATACATTCTTGTGTTGAGCGATTGTAATGAGAATCCGTGGTAACATCGTGTGCCTATGTGAGGTGTGAGCGATGGTTACGAACGATTGTGTGCCTATGTGAGGTGTGAGCAATCAGATTGTGTGCCTAGGTGAGGTGTGAGCAATCAGATCGTGTGCCCGCGTGTGGGGTGTGAGCGATCGGGTCGTGTGCCCAGGTGAGGTGTGAGCGATCCATAAACATTGTGTGCCCATGTGGGGTATGAGCAATGGGTGAACATCGTAGGCCCGACGGGGAGTTACTCCGGTAACGAGCGATGGTTCCAGCAGAGTTCCTGAGTGAACTAGTGATGATTGAGTCGGTACCGCATTGCATTTGCATAGAGTCGTGAGTCGGTTTCTATGATTTGCATTTATCATATTTATAATGATGTGTCGTTGAGTAAACATAATTGTGTATGTTTATGTAGAATGATTGGTAATTGTGAAAGTATGCATGATGAATATGCATTGGTTGATATGTGGATATACATTGTGATGTATAGGGAGGAAATTGTGATGGATTGTGGTGAGAATGTGGAATATGTGTATTTTTATGTTTATATATATAATTATATACATTGTTATTATGATAATATTTCTCACCCTTCTGCTATTTTATGATGCTCTATGAGGCATTGCAGAGTAGGTATGCTGGTGGTCTTTTTGTGGAGCGTGTCTTCATTCTTTTGGTCGGTCGGCTCTGATATGTAGCACCTGGTAGCTAGGATGGCTGTGATTCTTTTGTGATACATATGTATATGTATCTTGCTGATGAATGTTTATGTAAACATGTATGATGTGGTGGAGAATATTTGATGATTCATGTATATATGTATATATGTTTGTTATTATTCAATGTTTAGATTTTCCGCTTTTATTCTAAATATTGAGATGTGGGTGTAAGGACTAAGTTCCTCTGTTGCAAGTTACCCCACTGTTGCATATCAATATTGAGCAGGTGTTGTATGTTTTAATTTGAAGTATGATGTGACATATCCCTTTTATACCATGTTATAATTATACTCTGACGGAATTTTTAATATGTGCCTAAATGACTATGTGATTATTTGGGGGTATAGAAAGGGGGTGTTACATTAAGTGGTATCAGAGCCAGAGTTGAGTCAGTTGTGTCTGTCTTGTTATCGTATTGTTTGAATTGTTGTTTAACTTTGTTGTTATTTTTGGGAATGATTAGAATATGGCTGGTAGAAACGACAATGCGATGGCTGCTGCTTTGGAAGCAATGGCTAGGGCGGTGCAAGGTGTGCCGAATGTGAATGCTAACGACGAGTTCAGGAAGAATCAACCACCGGTTTTCAAAGGAAGATTTGATCCCGATGGTGCTCAACTTTGGTTAAAAGAGATTGAACAGATCTTCAGAGTCATGGACTGTGCAGAGGAGAATAAGGTGAGGCTTGAGTCTCACATGCTGAAGGAAGAAGCCGACGATTGGTGGGTCGGTATGCGTCAAATTCTTGAGGTGGATGATGAAGAGGTAACTTGGGATTTATTTCGTACTGAGTTCTTAAGGAAGTATTACCCTGAAAGTATGAAAGGGAAGAAGGAGATGGAGTTCCTTGAATTGAAACAAGGTAGTATGTCCGTGGTGGACTATACTGCTAAGTTCGTGGAATTGGTTCAATTCCATCCTCACTATGCTGCAATCACTGCTGAGTTCTCAAAGTGTATTAAATATGAGAATGGTTTGCGTCCTGAGATTAAGCAGGCTGTGGGATATCAAAGGATAAGAAGGTTTTCGGATTTGACGGAATGTTGTAGAATCTTCGAGGAGGATAGCAAGGCTCGTTCTACACATTACAAAAGTTTGAATGAGAGGAAGGGAAAGCAACAAGTTAGAAGTGGACCTTATGTGACACCTGTTGATAAGGGCAAGCATAGGGGAAACTTTAAGAAGAGATCTGGAGGAGGAGGATCGGGTCCCATTAAGTGTTATAAGTGTGGGGAAATAGGTCACAAATCATTTGAGTGTGGGAAGCCAGTGGTGAAATGTTCTAATTGTGGAGGTACTGGGCATGCTGCTACAGATTGTAGAAGGAATATGGTGAAGTGCTATAATTGTGGAGAAGTTGGTCACATTAGTACTAAGTGTACTAAACCGAAACAAACTCAAACGGGCGGAAAGGTGTTTGCGTTGGCAGGGACTCAAACTACTAGTGCAGACCGTTTGATTAAAGGTACATGCTTTATTAATAGTACGCCTTTAGTTGCTATTATTGATACGGGAGCGACTCATTCGTTTGTTTCGTCTGAGTGCGCGAAGCGTTTGAATCTTGTGTTGTCTGTGATGGATGGTAAGATGGTTATTGATACTCCAGCAATGGGGTCAGTAACTACTTCGTTGGTTTGTTTACGTTGTCCTTTGACCATTTATGGTAAAGACTTCGAGATGGATTTAGTGTGTTTGCCGTTGGAAGGTTTAGACGTAATCTTGGGTATGAATTGGTTGCGATTTAATCGAGTTCATATAGATTGCTATCACAAGTTAGTAAGGTTTCCTTCTTTGGAAGATGATGAAGATGAGAGTTTCCTATCCACTAAAGAATTGAAAAAACTTTTAGCGGACGAAGCTCAATTGTTCGGTTTATTTGCATCATTGTCTGTGGATAGTCAAGTGTCCCTTGATGTGTTTCCTGTTGTTTGTGATTTTCCTGAGGTGTTTCCTGAGGATATTAAGGATGTACCGCCGGAAAGAGGAGTTGAGTTTTCTATTGATCTAGTTCCGGGTACTAGACCGATTTCGATGGCGCCGTATCGTATGTCAGCATCGGAGTTGGTAGAATTGAAGAAGCAATTGAATGACTTGTTGGACAAGAAATTTGTAAGGCCAAGTGTTTCTCCTTGGGGTGCTCCGGTATTGTTGGTTAAAAAGAAGGATGGAAGTATGTGGTTGTGCATTGATTATCGACAATTGAATAAGGTGACAATTAAGAACAAGTATCCGCTTCCAAGGATCGATGATTTGATGGACCAATTGGTTGGTGCGGGTGTTTTTAGCAAGATTGATTTGAGATCGGGATATCACCAGATTCGTGTGAAAGAAGAGGATATTCAAAAGACGGCCTTTAGGACACGGTATGGCCATTACGAATATTCCGTGATGCCATTCGGGGTTTCTAACGCGCCGGGTGTGTTTATGGAATACATGAATCGTATTTTTCATGAACAGTTGGATTGTTTTGTGGTTGTGTTCATCGATGATATTTTAATTTACTCTAAGTCTCAGGAGGAGCATGAAGAGCATTTGAGAATTGTGTTACAAATTTTGAAAGAGAAACAATTGTTTGCTAAGTTGTCAAAATGTGAATTTTGGTTGTCGGAAGTAAGTTTTCTTGGACATGTTATTTCCGGTAGTGGTATTAGTGTTGATCCATCCAAGATTGATGCGGTGATGCAATTGGAGGCTCCTAGATCGGTTACGGAGATTCGAAGCTTTTTAGGCTTGGCGGGTTATTATCGGAGGTTTATTGAGGGATTTTCAAAGTTGGCACTTCCGTTAACGCAATTGACTTGTAAGGAAAAGGCTTTCATTTGGGATATTCATTGTGAAGAGAGTTTCAATGAGTTAAAAAGAAGGTTGACAACGGCTCCGATCTTGATTTTGCCAAATCCTACGGAACCATTTGTTGTGTATTGTGATGCTTCATTGGTTGGTTTAGGCGGTGTTTTGATGCAAGATGGAAAAGTTGTGGCTTATGCTTCCAGACAATTGAGAGTAAATGAAAAGAATTATCCTACGCATGACCTGGAGTTGGCGGCCGTGGTGTTTGTTTTGAAAATATGGAGGCATTATCTTTATGGTGCGAGATTTGAAGTTTTTAGTGATCACAAGAGCTTGAAATATTTATTTGATCAAAAAGAGTTGAACATGAGACAAAGAAGGTGGTTAGAACTTTTGAAGGATTATGATTTTGGTTTGAATTACCATCCGGGTAAGGCAAACGTGGTGGCCGATGCTTTGAGTCGGAAGTCGTTACATATGTCTTCATTGATGATGAGAGAATGGGAGCTTTTGGAGAATTTTAGAGACTTGAGTTTAGTTTGTGAAATGATGCCGAGAAGTGTGAAACTTGGTATGCTACATGTTACGAATGATTTTCTTGCAACGGTAGGTGAAAAGCAAAAGTTGGACTTGAAATTCGTTGATTTGATGTTGAATGAGAATGGGGATTTCAAGGTTGATAATTTTGGAGTTTTGAGATTCCGTGGTCGTATTTGTATTCCCGATGATGTAGAGTTGAAAAAGATGATATTGGAAGAAGGGCACCGAAGTAACTTAAGTATTCATCCGGGAGCGAATAAAATGTATCAAGATTTGAAGAAAATCTTTTGGTGGTCCGGATTAAAGAGAGATGTTGCTCAATTTGTGTATGCATGCTTAACTTGTCAAAAGTCTAAGGTGGAACATCAAAAACCTAGTGGATTTTTGCAACCGTTGGATATTCCGGAATGGAAATGGGATAGTATATCGATGGATTTTGTTACGGGATTGCCGAATACGCAAAGAGGCCATAATGCTATTTGGGTAATTGTAGATAGGCTTACTAAATCTGCTCACTTCATTCCAATTGACATTAGTTATCCTTTGGAGAGGTTAGCCGAGATTTATGTTCTTGTGGTTGTGAAGTTGCATGGGGTTCCTAAGAGTATTGTATCGGATAGAGATCCTAGATTCACATCAAGGTTTTGGGAGAGTTTACAAAGGGCTCTGGGTTCTAAGCTAAGATTGTGTTCGGCTTATCATCCGCAAACAGATGGTCAAACCGAGAGGACAATTCAATCGTTGGAGGATTTATTGCGTGCTTGTGTACTCGAGCAAGGTGGTGCTTGGGATGGTTATTTGGCATTGATTGAGTTCACTTACAATAACAGTTTTCATTCGAGTATAGGCATGGCACCATTTGAGGCTTTATATGGTCGGAGATGTCGAACACCTTTGTGTTGGCATGAAACAGGTGAGAGGACAGTGGTTGGACCGGAGATGGTACAACAAATGACGGAGAAAGTGAAGTTTATTCGTGAAAAGATGAAAGCTTCTCAAAGTAGACAAAAGAGTTATCATGACAAGAGGAGAAAAGATCTTGAGTTTCAAGAAGGCGACCATGTATTTTTGAGAGTTACGCCAATTATGGGTGTGGGTCGTGCTTTGAAGTCGAAGAAGTTGACTTCTCGTTTTATTGGTCCGTATCAGATTTCTGCACGAGTTAGTGCTGTGGCTTACCGTGTGGCGTTGCCTCCGAATCTTTCCAATTTGCATGACGTTTTCCATGTTTCGCAACTTCGGAAGTATGTTCCGGATCCGTCACATGTTATTCCTATGGATGAGGTTGAAGTGAGAGATAACCTTACGGTGGAAGCTTTACCGATTAGGATTCTAGATCGTGAAGTTAAGAAGCTAAGGGGCAAGGATATCGCGCTTGTGAAGGTAGCGTGGGGAGGCGCTGCGGAAGGCAATATGACTTGGGAACTAGAGAGTAGTATGCGAGAGTCGTATCCGGAGTTGTTTGAATCAGGTAATATTTTCGAGGACGAAAATTTCTAAAGTGGGGGAGAGTTGTAACGCCCCGATTTCGATTATTTCCCAATTATGTGGAGTCTTTTATTTTAATTGGGTGATAAATTATTTTAATTGTGAATTTGGTATGTTAAATGTTATTTTACCGTTTTGAGAGTTTTCAGGGAAATTATAGTGGAGGGTATTTTAGACATTTCTCAATTAATGATAAATTAGAAATTTAGTAAAATTGTTAGAAAAGCGTTTAAGTGTTGAATTTTGTGAGAAAATGAATTAAATTGAATGTGAGTGGAAAAAGAAAAAGATAGAAAAGAGATAGAAAAGGGAATTAGAGAAAAAGAAGAGAAAGAAAGAGGAGGAAGAGAAAAGAAGAGGAAAACTTAGAAATTCATCAAGATCAATCACAGAGCAAGTTGGAATCCGGGTAAGGGTGTGAAATCTTGTTATCTTAGCCATGTGTATGATTATGTATGATTGTATTGTTGATTTTGTTGATTTTCATGAGTTTTGGGGTATAAACCCATTGGTGTAGAAAATGGTAGAAATCAATGTTTTCGCGGATAGAAATCGATATAATTTGTGTTGTATGATCTCTATAAGTATATGAATCATTGCTATGAATTGTGTTGCTATTGGAAGTGATTTGGGGGAGAAAATGGAGTTTTTGAGGGTTTTGGAACAGTGAAAACGAAGCAGAAATTCTGCTTCTGGTGCAGAGCGCCGGGCGAAAGGCCCAGAGCGCCGGGCGGTTCGAGCCTTCGCCGGGCGAAATGGAGAGGCGAGAGGGTGTCAAGCTACTGGTTTGGTTCACGTTTGTGGGATTTCCTTCTCCCCTCCTTCGCCGGGCGAAGCGAAGGCGAAAATGAAGCGTCGCCGGGCGAAACTCCCCTGTCGCCGGGCGCTTTTGTTCTTTTTCATATAATTTTCTTTTCTTTTAACGATTCATAATTCTCGAACCGTAACTCCGATTTAGGCTTTCTTTATATCGTTGGAAAGCTATTGAGCTGAACTTTATGAGTATGATGGTGTGGAAACTGTTGGCCAATTTTATAAGTCGGAAAAGTCGGGAATAGTGTTATTTAGCGACTTTTACCGTTTTGACTGTGTGTTTGAATGTGAATCATACAATAGTGCATTGATGTGAATGTATATAGATTGTATGTGATTGTATGAGATGAATGCATGAATATATTGTGAATATGTATGCATTTCAAGAATGTATTGTGTCATTTTGCATGTGAGGCATCATGAAATACATTCTTGTGTTGAGCGATTGTGATGAGAATCCGTGGTAACATCGTGTGCCTATGTGAGGTGTGAGCGATGGTTACGAACGATTGTGTGCCTATGTGAGGTGTGAGCAATCGGATTGTGTGCCTAGGTGAGGTGTGAGCAATCAGATCGTGTGCCCGCGTGTGGGGTGTGAGCGATCGGGTCGTGTGCCCAGGTGAGGTGTGAGCGATCCATAAACATTGTGTGCCCATGTGGGGTGTGAGCAATGGGTGAACATCGTAGGCCCGACGGGGAGTTACTCCGGTAACGAGCGATGGTTCCAGCAGAGTTCCTGAGTGAACTAGTGATGATTGAGTCGGTACCGCATTGCATTTGCATAGAGTCGTGAGTCGGTCTCTATGATTTGCATTTATCATATTTATAATGATGTGTCGTTGAGTAAACATAATTGTGTATGTTTATGTAGAATGATTGGTAATTGTGAAAGTATGCATGATGAATATGCATTGGTTGATATGTGGATATACATTGTGATGTATAGGGAGGAAATTGTGATGGATTGTGGTGAGAATGTGGAATATGTGTATTTTTATGTTTATATATATAATTATATACATTGTTATTATGATAATATTTCTCACCCTTCTGTTGTTTTATGATGCTCTATGAGGCATTGCAGAGTAGGTATGCTGGTGGTCTTTTTGTGGAGCGTGTCTTCATTCTTTTGGTCGGTCGGCTCTGATATGTAGCACCGGGTAGCTAGGATGGCTGTGATTCTTTTGTGATACATATGTATATGTATCTTGCTGATGAATGTTTATGTAAACATGTATGATGTGGTGGAGAATATTTGATGATTCATGTATATATGTATATATGTTTGTTATTATTCAATGTTTAGATTTTCCGCTTTTATTCTAAATATTGAGATGTGGGTGTAAGGACTAAGTTCCTCTGTTGCAAGTTACCCCACTGTTGCATATCAATATTGAGCAGGTGTTGTATGTTTTAATTTGAAGTATGATGTGACATATCCCTTTTATACCATGTTATAATTATACTCTGACGAAATTTTTAATATGTGCCTAAATGACTATGTGATTATTTGGGGGTATAGAAAGGGGGTGTTACAGGATTCGGTAATAATTGGCTGAAATGGGTGAGAGGATCCGTTTTCAACAGTTATTTTTCGGTGCAGATTAACGGAAGTCCTTCTAAGGATTTAAAGGTGACTAGAGGACTGAAGCAAGGGGATCATTTTTCCCCGTTCTTATTCGCTATCGTTTATGAAGGGTTGGCTTGTTTAGTTCGAAGTGCTACAGATTTGAATATTTTCTCTGGTTTCAGAATTAACGAAGCAAATCCCATTAGTATTCTACAATTCGCAGATGATACTTTATTGGTGTGCGACAGTTCTTTCTCTAATCTTTGGGTGATTAAAGCTATTCTTCGTGGGTTCGAACTTCTGTCGGGTTTGAAGATTAATTTTGCCAAAAGTTGTATTTACGGTATTGGCTTGGAAAGTGAATTTTTTATGGCTGCTGAAAATTTCATCCACTGTCAGTCAGGTTCTTTACCGTTTAAATTTCTAGGGCTGGTCATTGGAGGTAATCAAAGGAGGCGGTATTTTTGGAAACCAATTATATCTTGTTTGCGGGCTCGTCTTTCTTCTTGGATTGGCCGAAATTTGTCCATAGATGGGAGAGTCACCTTGATAAATTCAATTCTTGTTAACCTTCCGATCCACTACCCCTCTTTCTACAAGGCTCCGTCTTGTATCGTGAAGGAAATTATTGCAATTCAGAGGCAATTCTTGTGGGTGGGTTCAGCAGGGAGAAGAACTATTGCGTGGGTTAGTTGGGATTCGGTTTGTAAACCAAAAAATCGAGGTGGTCTAGGGATAAAAAATGTTGGCAAGTTTAATCTTGCCATCAATGCAAAATGGTTGTGGAAATTCTTGCAAGGGGGAAATGAATTGTGGAGACCTATTTTAATTAGCAGGTATGGTAACCTTTCTTGCAAGATTATGGGTGATGGGAGTGAGCATATCCTTGTTAGCATGAGCTATTTTGATTCTCTTTGGATGAAGGATATTCTTGCTGCTAGGTACCCGGTTCCTGAGGTGAATTTCGCTAGTCTTTTGACATATGCTATTGGTAATGGCAGGAACGTGTTTTGCTGGAATTCGCAGTGGCTGGGACCGTTCGTTCTGTGCGATACGCTTCCAGCCTTGTACGATGTTGCAGCTAATAAATGGTGTGTGGTCAACGATATGGGGGGATGAGAGAACGGGTTATGGTTATGGAATGTCAATATCGAATTGTTTGATGAGTATCCCGATTTAACGCACGACTGCCAGAACCTGCAGAATCTGCTCTGCGGGAATTCATGTGACAGTGCTGTTGAAGATAAATGGAGGTGGAAACTTGATGTCAATAATGGGTTTTCCGTGAAGTCTTTTTATGAGCACATCTTGAGTAGGAATTCAGGGACATTGAAAGAGCCAATTGCAACTGCACTTGATATTCTATGGAAGACCTTTATTCCCTTGAAAATTAAAATTTTCAGTTGGCGGTTGATCCTTAATCGTTTGCCTACTCGCATGAATCTTGTGAAAAAATGTATCATCGTCAACGACCACGAGAAGGTATGTGTGTTGTGTTTTAATGAGATGGAAGATATTTCTCACCTTTTTTATAGCTGTCCTAAATCTTTGCTTCTTTGGAAGAAGGTTTGTGAATGGTGTTGGACTTAGTTTGGTTTAGCGAATCGGATTGTTGTAGACATTTAATGTCATGGTTTGTGAATTTAAGTGGTAGATGTAGAGTCGAATCGATTTTCTCTATATGGTCCATAGTAGGGGTGGAAAAATGGGCCGCCCGCGCCGCCTCGCCCCATCCCGCCTTAAGCCCGCCAAAAAAAGGCAGGGTGGGCAAGCCCGCCAAGTAGAAATGGGCATGAAAGTCTAGCTTGCCCCGCCAAGGTGGCGGGTTGGATGGCGGCGGGTTTGCCCGCCTACTTTTTTTATTTATTTATTTTTCATTTTTTTAATAGATTAATAGACTTATTTTTATATTTCAATAAAATTTTTCACTTATTTTTTAGAACAATTTTTATAAAGTATCTTTTTAACAAACTTTACTTCAAAAAATATTGCATATATTCTCAAATAAATGTATAAAATAAAATCATCAAGAATTGCAATTACTAGAATTAACTAAAAAATGGTGTGTTTAAGGTGGGACAATCTGAACGAATAGGTGCGGCGAGCTTTAGCGGGCGCCGGGTTTTGGCGGGGCGGGCTTTGGCGGGCTGCGGGTTTTAGCGGGGCGGACTTTGGTGGACGGCGGGCCCAAAATCCCAACCCAACCCGCCATTTTTTGGCTGGTACGCGGGCCGGCCCGGCGGGCCACAAACCGTTTTGCCATCCCTAGTTCATAGTGTGTTGAAATCTTTGGAAGACTAGAAACGATATTGTCTTTAATGACGAAGTTGGAAATGTCGATAATATATTCCATAAAATTGTTGTTTCGTCATGGAATTGGTTGGCAATAGGTGAAAAAGGTAGGATGTCTTGCTCTTTATATGAGTGGACTAAGTTTCCTCTTGATGTATTGTAATAGTGTGGAGTCTAGCTCTTCCTTTTGATAGAGCTCTCTTTTGTTAAGCTTTGTGAATCTTGCTTGTTCCTTTTGGGGTAGGAGATCCCCTTAATCTCCTATCATTGAATCTTTGTTTATAAAAAAAAAAGAATGAGAACGGTTAGTTTTTCTTTCCTAGTGGCGTCTATTTATAGACAGTTTATTCTAACAATCACATCTCATCGCAACAGTTATGTCCCAATAGCATGAAGAGAGAAGAAGAATTTAAATTTTATTTTGGAATTCAAAATAAAAACCTCATTGATTTAATTATCCATCAACGTAAACAATCATCATATTAAAATACCTTTTATTTAAGTCAATTCTAATTTTATATGAGTCATATTTAATGGATTAATAAATTAATCCAATAAGGGAAGTCCTACATTATACGAAGACAAAACAAGGTCCTAAGACAAAACAAGGTTCTAAAGGTTGGATGGTGATTTGAAGAAAACATATGATCGTTTAGATTGGAGTTTTATGAAAAACACCTTGGAGGATGTTGATATTCTTTAGAGGTTAATTGTTTTTATTTGAGACTGTGTCTCTTCATATATAATGAGGATGTTGTGGAATGGAGAGGCTTTGGAGGAGTTGACACCATCTCTTGGAATTTGACAAGGCTAATCCGATTTCTACTTATTTGTTTGTGTTTTGTCTTGAGTTGAGAGACTGTTTCACTTGATTTTTCTAATAGTTGATAAATAATTTTGGAGACCGATTTATTATGTTCGGGGTTGATTGGGGATATCACATTTAGTTGTAGATGATATGGTTCTTTTTGCGAAAACTTTTGTGGACCAGATTAAGATTATCTCATCTATAATTGATATTTTGTGTATGCCTGCCATCGAAAATATACTCACATACATTTGGACCTGTTGATGACAAATGAGGTGTAAGAGCTATTGTAAGAGACTCTTAAGGTTTTGTCTTTGAATATGCTACATGGAACTTGGATGCTCCTTCCTGATGCTAATCTTGATGAATTTTACTTTACAATTTAATTTGCTCATGATATGGGTTTTCACAAATTATGGTTTAGGATGATTCTCTTGATATGTCAAATAAAATTTGTTTCAAGTATTTTGTTTTAGAAAAAATAAATAAATTAAAAGAAAGGTTGAAAAGAATAATAATTGCAACATTAGCTAGGCAGAATGAAGATATGAAAAATAAAGTTATCAATATTTCTGCTACCAATATTTATGTGTTCTAGCAAATTAATCACTAAGATTCTCGATGAGCTCAAATCTTCATTGGCAAAACATCAGCAGCAGAAAAGAACTTTGTAGCACACATAGCTATTCCCATCCCAACAGAAATCATGACAGTCTAAATGAAGCTATTATGGAATAAGTTAACCATTGAAACATGAAGACTAATAGTAGTAGAAATAACAAACCAACTGATCATGCTCGAAAAAAGTAATTGATCTCTAGAAACAACAGTGGACTCTGAAACCGTGACTGAATGTCCATATTCTGCATTAACAATCACAAAGGATTCGAGAGGCTGAATTCAAATGCTGCAATCAAACATAGATATTATGTTAGGCACTGATGTTCCTCTCCACTATACGCAAGGAAGCCAAACAGTAAAGATTAAAAGGGAGGGTTTAAAATCATCATTCTTAAAAATACATGCTTTATAGTTTAAGCTTAATCTTTAACATCCTTTTACATTTCCAAAACCAGCAATCACAAACATTTGCCATGGCAAGTAAGCATATTATCCTGAATCAGAAATAAATACTAAAACTGCACTGACAGCAATTGATAGAGTAAATGTAGATAATACTGCAACTGAAAATGAGTATGCATTTAATGCACATGTAACAATTAGAAAGAAGTGTAGGTTGTACGATTGGTTTAAGTTTCTGTTTGATTTTCTTTAATGTTTTGTCTCTTTTGGTGGTTGTAGTTTGTTGGTCTGAGATTTCCTTAATCTCCTATTAATGAAATTGCTTATAAAAAAAAAACAATTAGAAAATTTCTTTATATTTGCATATCACTCAACAAAAATAAGATTGCATGCAACATGAAGTAATTTGTATGTAGCTATTCAAAAGACTACTAACATTTAGGGGAAAAAATGATCATAACATAAACTAGTGGCTTCACAAAAGCATGTATCCAAACAATAACATGTAGTCAAAAGCTTCAATGAAAACAGACTTTAAAATTGTTTACTTGCTTGCTTACTTGCTCTCTAATTCTTTTTACATCCAGCCAGCAAATGCTTTTGGTGGTTCAATCCAGATGTTCTGGATAGCGGCCGGTTTTATCCAGTCACGCAACTTAATTTTGGGATGATATTTATGGTTATCAAGAAAGAACGATATGCAATCGTTTCCATTGGAATGTAGTTTGGGAAAGTAGACACTATTTCTCTTAATTCCTGCTATGTAAGTCTTAGAATGCGATGACAAAATACTAACAAAAAAAGTCGCTCCATCTAGCGTTCTCACCTCTTTCCATTCCATTAGCGCCTCATCTAAATATGATTGGGTCCTTGTTAAAATATAGATAAATTATAAAAATTTGTCCTTCATGCTCGGTCAAATAATTGTCTGTCAGCCAGTTTAGGGCTCTCAAATTCTCTAGACACAAGGGTCGAGGTACTTCAAAAACACTCCAAGTAGATTTAACTGTGTCAAGCACCCCTAACCAATGTGTGTAACTTTGACAATAAAATAACCCTTTAGAAAAGACAATCCTAGGATTGCGAAAAAGGATGTTCATGTTGTTTTGGTAGTTAACAGTTGTCCATTCGTTTGCCTTAGGATAACATGTGCTAATAGCTAGAACAGTAGAACTAGCATATTGAACAGCAAATATAACACATTCGGTTGATGTTGGAGCACAAGAGAAGGCAGCAAATTCAATATGTAACATACTTTCACATCTTGGCAGTTTGACCATCTCCCTCGTAAATGGATTAAACAAGAAAAAAAAACTATAAAAAAAACGATTTGCATCCAAGATATTGAGCCACTGATGTAGCAATATCCATCCGTCTTTTGTATAACATACACGACAGTCATCCAGCTCTGGAAACTCGAGGGAATGGGTTTTACGCTGCACAGGGTCGTAGATCTCATAACAATGACCAAAATTTTCTAATTTCATAAGCCAAGGTGATTGGTTAACAACACGCACAGAGGTGGCAACAGAATGCCATGTCTTGCAAACAACAGAAGCACGAATATTATCCGCTACAATCAATGGAGACAAAATCAATTCTAAGAGTTCAACGGGGAGATTGTCCCATGTTTGCTTCTCCAAATTGTCACTTGTCACCCTAAATAATAATATAAGTATTATATATACAATACATGTGCAAGAATAAAGTGGCAAAATTCAACAAATGAACTCAGTATGCATGCAGGAGATTAAAGCTAGTCATGAAATGATGTAACAACAACCACTACTTTTCAACAAATGAACCCTAAATATGAATAATTTAATGGAATTGGAGATAGAAATCATACATGTATTAATGATCACTTACAAGTAAGAATATAACATTCAAATTCTCAACAATCCATGTTAGAGAAACTCATTCTTCAATGAAAATTTGTTGAGAAAAATAACAGATACCGGCATGATCTATATAAACAAACCCTAAAATATAGTGAGAGAGAGAATGGAATTGAGGGTTAGGGTTTGGGATGAAGGGAACATACCGATTGGAATTCCTTTTGTTTTTCTCGGAGATCATGCAAATACAATTGCCCATCAAGCTGAAACAGTTGCAACCCAAAACTGTGTAACTAAAGAGTGAGAATAGTTTCATTTACAGGGTAGGGTTCAAAACACAAATTTCAATAATCTCCCATATTAGTAAATGATGATATTACTATTTTTAACCCTACTCTATTATTTTAGTTCCAATAAATAAATATTCAATTTTTATTGTACTTTTATGATTTTTAAAACTAAATTATAGATTCACATTAAATTGTATAATTCTTAATGATGTCCCATATTAGTAAATTGATGATGTCACTGTATACTATTTTCAAAATCGCTAGCTCTCTGTAAAGAATATAAACAATTAATAATGACATTTCTAAATGATAAGTGTCAATTTTTTTTCCACAATTATTATCCCAGAATCGAGTAATTCAGTTTTGGGATCAATTTTAGCATTAAGTGTTTTTTAATAAGTAATTCATTAAAAGAGAGCAAAAGAGTTGCTCAAATGAAAATACAACTATGATATTCATGACCACTTTAGAGGCTGGATGGAGGCTTTTCTTTCTAGAGGTGTCAATAATAGCAACACAATTGGGTTTTGGCTAGTTTCGTGTTGGTGTTTATGGACTACTAGAAACAATATTATGTTTAATGATGAGGTTTGGGATGGTGATGTGATGGTGCATAAGATTATTCTGCTGTCTTGGTGGTGGATTGGTAAAAATTTTAAGAAACCTGTTACGTGTAATTATTACGAATGGTATAAGTCACCTAGCGATTTTATGTAGGGTTGTCTTATAGGTTGGTCGGTGCTATTTTTTGTATGTGGGTTAAGATACCCCCTTGTATCCTTTGAATATATTTGCTTATTAAAAAAAAACAACTACAACTGCACTGCACCTGCACTACCTCCTAGAGCAAGCAAGAGGAAAACAGTGTCAATCATAGAATTTAATAGCATTAGTAAACTTACAAGACAAACTCATCCAAATCCAAGATCTATAAATAATTGCCGTCAAACAATCGTCGAAACTAAACACCGCTCATTTGAATTGAATAGCATTCCTCATAAGCCAAATACTCCATATCGTCGCCATCCAAATAATCCCAACAGTGTTTCGAGAAAAATTATTCCTCACTCTGCTATTGATCATCAAAAACCCAATAAATTCATCATGGTACAGATCAATATCATTTCCAATCCAATCCAATACCTTCAACCAAATTCTCCTGATAAACACACAGTCTTCGAATAGATGTGACAAAGATTCAACATGTCTAAAGCAGAAAACGAAACTGTGTATTGGAGATTTGTTTGACTATTTTGAGTGAGTGATAAGAAGGGGAAATGTTTTTTGTTGCTTTTGTAGGATATGTAGAAATAAACCAAGACAAAGGTGTAGGAACCTAAAGGTTTTATTTACTATTGTGCTCGCTAAGATCTCGCAATCTTATGCTTACGTATTCTCAAAAGGAAGTTGAGAAATCAAAGCACTCGTAGTTCCACCTACTAATGGATGAAATTGAGTTTGTTGGATTTAAGAGAAGAGACAAGTTATCATATTAAGGGAGATATCTCACCTATTCACCACAAATATTTTGAGAAAGAAGATAATAAGGGAAGAAGCTTTAAACTTGGATGTAGAAAATCCAGAGTAATACCACATCTTCTTTTAAATGAATCTTTGCATATTAAGAGAAGGACCTTGACTTGGATATAGAATCAACAATTGTGTCCCTTATATCACTTAAATGAAAGAAGTTTTTTTTTGTACCATAATACGAGAATGACTCCAGCTTGGACTTTGAATCAATAAGTGTGCCACTTACATCACTTAAATGGAAAAAGTTTGAAAAGTTTGATTTATGTTGTAGGGAATAGAAGAGACATCTCTTCTATAGAGATGATTCATGTCTCATCTCGGGGGGGGGGGGGGGGGTTGAATTTGAAGCCAAAGGTTGGCTATGTTTTGACTTGAAGTTTGAGGTTTGAAGCCAAAGGTTGGCTAGGTTTTGACTTGAAGTTATAGTTGAAGCCACAAAGGGGGCTATGGTTTGAGTTTTTGAAGGTTTGAAGCCACAAGGGGCTATGATTTTGAGCTTTGAGTGAATTTAAAATCTTCAAGGGGAATCCTAAGGTTTTATTGAAGTTGAGAACCTCAAAGGGGATCCTAGGGTTTTAACTGAGTTATAGTTTGAAGAGAATCCTAAAATTTGAACTGAGTCTAAACTTAAGGATGAGTATTAAAATGCAACAATTGTATGAATAGAAGTGTTATAAACATAAATGTCAAGAGAAAGACAAAATTGATTAAGCTCTTAAACAAATGTAGTCATCAAGGATGAACATGATTGTGATCAAGCATTGTATATCAACATGTGAATGAGCATCAGACAAGTAGATATGTTCATCATGGTGAGAGTTTATGAAGGAAAGAAAATGGTTACTTGGATTGGAAGTTATGGCCTTGGCAAGTTGGATAAAAATCATGAACTTTCATAACTTAGAAAAAATTTAAATTCTTCAATGTTGCCCTTTTTATAAGTAACCTCATAGTTCTTGACTTCTCTTGATTGATCATGATCCAAATTACACATTATAATTATTCTTGACTTGAAGAACCCATTTTTTACCAAAAAAGTCAAAAGTCAAACTTAACCTTGATCAATGGTTGACTTTTTTATCAGATGAATTTGAACTTTGTGATCTTCAATGAAATAAAACCTTGGGCTAACTGAACACTATGGATGGACTCCAAAGGTGTTTTTGAGTGTCTTTAATCATGTCCCAAGGCTTGAGATCATGTCCTGGTCAAAAGTCAAAGTGCAGTTGACTTTTCATCAAAAACCCTAGTTTGGGGACCAAATGTATTTGAATTCTTGCATTGCTTATAAATCAAGCTCCTTGGATCAATCTAATCATATGAATGAACTAATATGATGAATTTGAGGTCCTTGAAACATATCTTGAAGTATGAGATCCTCCTTAAATGAAAAAAGTCAGTTGTGATCCTGAATGGGTTAATGATGCATAAAGATACACACACATATGTAATGATGAATGTTATGCAAATGATGTAAATGAGGTGGCAAAAAATTAGGGTATGACAACAGGGGCTTGGAGTTTTAATTTTACCTTACCAAACAGAGCCGTATATAATTCTGAAGGATTGCTAGCAGATAGTTTGTCATGGGTTACCATCGTTTCTCCATTGGAGACAAAACTAAACATATGTAGATTGAAGGTTTTTTTTTGTGTGGCTTGCACATTGTTTGAGATGCATGGTCATGAAGCAAACATGAAGTTGTTAGCCAAGGAACTAGCCCCTCTACAGGGTCTTGGTTCCTAAACATGTATTACATTTAGTGTTGATGGATCTAAATTGCATTTTTTTCTTTTCCACTTTTGAGTTCTTACGAACTCAGTCTTTTATGTTTTACTTTGGTCCTAAACTCACGTAAGACAGACAACTCAAATTATGGAGTGGCCTAACATGCACACTATTTTGGATAAATGAATAACACACAAATCTGTTCAGGATATGGATTTCATGTAGAAAAATTATGAGAACAAAAGATATGGATCTTTCTAAAAATGCTCTCATTTATGCATACATTATAATATTTTGTAGACACAATGTTTTAGATAGTTACAGTGTTCTTATATTATAAACATCTTGATCCTGAAACTTTTGATGACATTGATAGTAACTATATTGCACTGTGTTTTGTCTTACTTATGTCTAGCACTTGTTGTTTCTTGGTATTTAACTATGTGCTTAATATGTGAAAACTTGGAAAATCATCTTCAACAATAATACTTCTCTTTTAGAGCACTGTCATATTCACTACAAATATGTAGGGTTCATAACCGCACAAGCTAAAAAATCTTCGCCGAAAACAACCAATTATGTATTCTTGAGGTGTTTAAGTGACCATGGTCCATTGTTAACAATCTCATCTTATGATTCTTTTAAAGTATTACACGACTGAGTTGTTTCCAATGCCATTGTAGATGCATTATCACAAGTAACAGAGAAACTTCATATGCATATCTTGGATGACCGTGGGGACCTTTTGGAAAGGTGTTTTTTGCGTACACTTACATGAACTCGTGTATAAGAGAAGTTGGTTGAGATAACTTGGGTAAATCCCCTGAGGTAAGTGTTAGACTGAGACTCTTAGGCTGATGCTTTGCCTGTAACAATAATATAATGCAGATATCGTGTTATCTGCATATGAATTTCTATTGCGAGAATTGAATTTCCACATTCAACTGAAGAAACAAGGACTCGAGGAAAATGAATGTTCATCCCAGGTAAGCTTCGAAGAGCTTGCTTGGTTCACAAATGATTTTAATAGAGCACAACTGAAGGTTGTTTGTATTGAGGCTGACATGTTGACATTTCTGTTGCATCATTCATTTCATATAAGCAGAGGAAACAATGTACCATTGAAGTTGAGGACAAAAACAACGATATCTTTTTTGTATACGTGAGTAGCCTATAAAAATACATTTTAGAGATTTGGCAGAGAGTTTGTCTTTACCTGGACTAAGATCATGAACAAAGCATGTGCAACCAAAGACGCGAAGAGGAATGGGGTAGAGGTCATGATGTGGATTCAAGATAGAGTATGGAATCTGATCTTGAAGGACCGATGAAGGCATTCAGTTGATAAGGTGACAAACTGTGAGGAGAGCATCACCCAAAAAACGAGAAGGTGCATTGTGGTGAAGTAAAAGAGTCTGTGTGGTTTCAACTAAATAACGATTCTTCCGTTCAACAACACCGTTCTGTTGTGGTGTTTGAGCACATGATGATTGGTGAATAATTCCTTGTGATGTTAAAAAATATTGAAAATGGGATGACATATATTCATGAGCATTATCAGTGCGTAAAATTTTAATGGAAGTGTTAAACTGGTTTTTATTTTCAGCTCATATTCTCTTATATTTAAAAAAACAATTCTTCTTATATCTTCTAGCAAAATCAATTGTCTCACTAGCCACTAAAGCTTCATCAAGTAGTTGTCGATCCGGAATAAAAATGGTTTGGGACGGCGAGACCAACTTATTAATGGCCGTTCTCAATCTCCTTGCTAACATCTTAGATATAATTTATTGCACACACCCAATTAGACTTATTGGTCTGAAATCAGCAAAACTTTGGGGATTATCTACTTTCAGAATAAGCGAGATGAAAAATGACACGAAGACTTTACGCAACTTACCATAATTAAAGAATTCGATAACACAATTAGAGATATCAGTCCCAACAACCTCCCAGCAAGATTTAATGAACTTAAAGTTGAACCCATCAACTCCTGGAAATTTGTTACCTTCACGGTCAAAGACAACAATACGCACATATTCTAGAGTAAAAACTGACTCCAGGAACAACCTGTCCTCCGAACTGAGAGCATCCATATTACTCATGTCACACGAAAGTCTGTAATTATTTTGAGATTGGAACTTCTTCTCAAAAAATAGCCTCGCCTCATGTTTGATCACAGCAGGATCATCCTCTAGCTTTTCACCCACCTTAAGCACATCAATCGCATTTGACCAGTTTCGAAATTTATGAGACTCGTGGAAGAATTTCGTTTTGACATCACCATCTCTCGTCCATTTGACTCTGGATTTCTGCAGAATGATACTTTCCTTAATACAGAGATTTTACCATATTTCCTCTTGCGCCGACAATCTCTTCTTCAGAACCCCATCGTCTTGGCTGATATCAAGTCTGTCAAAACTAGCTTCAATCTGATTAAGATGGTCCACATTCTCCTCAACCTTAAGGTCTAACCAACCAAATGTGTTATCATTCCACCATTTAAGGTTAGACTTAAGGGCCTTCAACTTATTCATAAGGATATTACAATGCGAACCCGAAACCTGCTCAGAGTTCCAGGATCTTTTCACAAGAGGGAGAAACTCTTTTTGATCTATTCAACAATTGAAAAACCTAAACGGTTTAGGTCCCCAATTCACGTTGTTGGATTTTAACCACACAGGATGGTGGTGAGACACGTCCCTATCTCCAACGATTTGGCTCTTCAAATTCAGCTTGCTAACAATAATATCATTCACCAAGAACCTATCCAGTCTACTGCAACATTTACCGTTCGGATTGAACCAAGTGAATCTATTACCAACCACCGAAATATCAATAAGATTCAAATCATCAATGAAAATCAAGGTTCTGATATTCTTTAGGTTTCCTTGCGATGATGGTTCTCCGCCGCCGCCGCTGATTTCCTTTGCTCGTTTTCTTCCGCGGCCTTCCCCCATGGACTGTGCATTCCTGTTCCCTAAAGTTCATTTCCCAGCTAGTTCCTCCAACTCCCAACAAATCCGTGATCTAATTCCTGGTTCTGGAAAGGATGAGATTCAACCTCATAGATCTTTTGCTCAAGCGCTGAAGGGGGTTTGTGACATCCCTATTTCCCAGCTTCCACAACCGGTGATTAAAGGTGGCCGCCCCTCCATTACCATACCGGAAGAAGAATACAAGGCTGGGAATGTAAGAACAATCTTCATGGAAGAGTTCTTTGGCCCAAAGGATCTACACCCCTTACTGTAGCGGCTCTCAAAGGTAAGCTCTCGAAACTTTGACCGGAGGTTAAAAATTGGGGTCTGCTATCTCTCGGCAAAGGCTTCTACGAATTCAATTTCTCATCTGTTGAAGATATGAGTCGAGTGCGTGCTTCAGGTTCTATAAATCTAAACCCAGGCTCTTTGAGGCTTTTTTCCTGGACTAAAGATTTTAATCCCTTTGCGCACAACAATTCCTCTGCTCAGGTGTGGGTTTTTTTTCTTCAGGCTATCGTAGAAGTATTGGAGACCTAGAATCTTATTTGCAATTGCTAGTTGTGTTGGCAATCCCACCTGTATTGATGCAGCTTCCTCTAAGTCGCAACTCGATCGGACGTTTGGACATTATGTTCGAGTGCTCATTGAGATGGATTTAACCCAACCCCTCAATTACAATGTTCTTGTCGAACGGGAAGGATTCGCTTTTTTTGCTGACATTGAATATGAAAATATCCCTGTCTTTTGCTCCCATTGTAAGAAAACAGGCCATGAAGTGAAGGAATCCAACCATTTGATCTCTAAAAACCAAAACATCCCCAAGGCTAAACCTACCTTTATTCCTAAGGCTCCACCGTCTGCTCCTGCTGGTATCTTGGATTTAGGTGTGGAGACTGTGTTGGCAACCTCTGATAATGACAGTGTTAGAGGTAATAGACTCATTGATGATAATGCTGAAAAGATTCCGACTGAAGCAGATCCGATTCCTGCGGTTCCTCTTCCTTCCTCAATGGGTGGTTTAATTCTTGATTTGGTGGTGAATACTCCAAATCCTGAAAACTTTGTGTCTACAGTTCCGGTGGGTTCTGATTCGCAGCATTCCTCTTTTGTGGATGCTACTCGTGGTTTGGTTATTAAGGAAACTGATGAAGCTAATGCTAACTTTCTGCACAATTCTTGGGGGAATTTGGAGAAACTTGGTTCTGAAAATGATGGAACTTTCACAGCTGCAGTTTCTAAGCTTAAAAAGAAGCAACCTAGCAAGAAAAGCAACTTGTTACTAGGTCCCAAGCAGGCCTTAATTCAAGATTCTCATGAAGAGCCTCTATTGGAATATTAGAGGTGTGGCTAATGCTCATTCTAGATTAGCCTTGAAGATTTTAATTAAGCTTCATCAGCCGGATTTTATATTTATTGCTGAACCTAAGATGGATTTCCTTAAATTCCCTAAAAATTGGTTTCCTAGGCTTGGTTTCAAACCCTTTGCCTTCAACATCAAAGATCAACCCTCTCTTTGGTGCTTTTGTCTTGAGGATTTATACCCCACTGTTATCTCTTCCTCTGAGCAGTTTGTTGCTTTTTCTTTAGAACTTGATAATATTATGTTGGCTTTTGCTGCTGTTTATGCTTCTACTAACTTGCTTACTCGTAGGAATTTGTGGCATGAGCTAGATGTGCTTCAAAGATGTCATACTCTGCCTTGGTCTTTCTTTGGATATTTTAACGCCATCTTAGGGGCGCATGAGCATCGTGGCCGCCTTTGTCCTGCTCCTGGTCCCATGGTGGATTTCAAGTCTTGGATGGATTCCAACAATTTAATTTATCTTCCTACCTTCGGAGCTCGATTTACGTGGTCCAATAAGCCGGTTCCTCCCTTCTTGGTGGAGCGTCGTCTTGACAGATGCATATGCAATCAACTTTGGATTGATAGATGTAATCAAATTTCGGTCTCCACCCTTCCTAAAGTATGCTCAGACCACTTTCCGATTCTGCTGGAAGTGCATATTAATCATGTTAAAGTTGCTTCTCAATTTAAGTTCCTTAAAGCCTGGACCCTTCACAAGGACTGTATTAATGTTAGCCTCTTGGAATCAAAGAATTGTTGGCTGCAGCATGTATGTCGTCTTTAAAAAGCTTCAGCTTTTGAAGAAGGATTTGAGAAGTTGGAATAAAAATATCTTTGGTAATGTTGCTGCTAATGTAAAAAAAGCTGAGGCTTCCCTTTATGATATTCAGTGCCAAATCCAAGATGGGAATTCCTCTGATAGTGATCTTAAGCAGAAGGAGTCTCTTGCTCAAGCGGACCTCATTTCTGCTTTAAGTATGGAAGAGTGTTATTGGAAAGAAAAGGCTCGGGCGAAGTGGCATGTGGAGGGGGACCGGAACACGGCGTTTTTCCACAGGGTTACAAAAATCAAATATAAGCTGAAGCCTATCTCGCTGCTCCATCATGAGGATCGTGTGCTCACAGGTGCCAAAGAGATTGCGGATTGTACTGTCAATTATTTCTGCAATTTGTTTGCTTCTAACTCTGTTTCTGTGCAGGATTTTAGCTTGGTGGAGGAGACCATTCCTACCGTTGTCGATGATAACATGAATCTTCTTCTTACTAGGCTCCCTTCTGTGGAAGAAATTACCGCTGCTGTTTTTGCCCTCAACAAGGGTAGCGCTCCAAGGCCCGATGGTTTTGGGGCTGTTTTTTATCATACCTATTGGGACATTGTTAAATTGGATGTCACTAATGCTGTCTTGGATTTCTTCAATTCAGGTTGGATTTTTCCGGGCTTCAACTCCAACACCATTGTCCTCATTCCTAAGGTGAAGGGTGCTAACTCTCTGGATTTTTTCCGGCCTATTGCTATTTCTAATTTCATGTTCAAAATAATCTCCAGGATCATTGCGGACCGGCTTTCCTCCATCATACCGTTCTTAATTTCGAAGGAGCAGAGGGGTTTTATTAAAGGAAGACATATTCACGATTGCATTGGCTTAGCCTCCGAAGCATTTAACTTGCTTGATTCTAAAAGCTGGTGCGACAGTGTTGCTTTCAAAGTGGATATTAGAAAAGTGTTTGATACTCTTAATTGGGATTTCTTATTGAGGGTGCTCCTGAAGTTTGGTTTTAATTCTAAGTTTTGTCTTTGGATCGAATCCTTTCTCAGTTGGTTGCTAACAATAGTTTGGCTCCTATTGTTGGTCCTAAGAAAATTTGTGTTCCTACTCATTTGCTCTTTGCTGATGATGTATTAATCTTTTGCAAAGGGAAAATCTCCAATATCAAAACCCTCATTGCGACCTTTAAAGACTATGAAGCCATTTTGGGGCAAGTGGTTAATTGCAAGAAGTCTCTTATATTTGGTGATGCAATGTCTAATTCTCGGCTCAACATTCTGGATGAGCTTTCTGGGTTCGTCATCGGTTCTGCTCCGATGCAGTATCTTGGGCTACCCATTTTTAAGGGCAAACTGAGGAAAGTTTTCTTGCAGCCCATTGCCGACAAAGTGATCTTGAAGCTGGCCTCGTGGAAAGGATCTCTGCTCTCCTTTGCGGGTCGAGTTAAATTAGTAAAATCCTCTTAGCAAGGAATGTTCTTACATAGCATGGCTGTTTATGATTGGCCGGTCTCTCTGCTGCGCTCTGTGGAAAGGGCGATGAAAAGGTTTATTTGGAGTGGGGATGCCTCTAAAAGCAAAGTCATCACTGTCGGCTGGAATGATATTTACCGACCATTTACAGAAGGGGGTTTGGGGATTAGATCTCTTAGCAGCTTAAATTCGGCTACCAATTTGAAGCTCGCGTGGGACTTGCTTAACTCATCTTCTTGTTGGGCATCTCTCCTCCGGATGCGCATTTTCCGTCTCAATAAAATCACCAAGTCTCATGTTTTCTCGTCTTTGTGGTCTAGTGCCTGGAAGGAGCTGAATAATGTTATGGATAATACGGCGTGGTGTCTCGGTAACGGTTCCTCCATTAGCCTTTGGTATGATTCTTGGTGCGGCAGCCCGTTTTGCTTGGATAATGATGCTCCTGCTGTCATTGTGGATCAAACTGTAAGTAGTCTTATTGTGAACGACAACTGGAATTTTGATTTGGCTCTTTCTTCCTTACCTTCTTCCATTCAAGTGCGCATAGCCAATTGCCATATTCCTTTCGATCTGAGGCCGGATAAAAGATGTTGGAGCTATTCTTCTCATGGGGACCTTTCGCTTAAGCTCGCCTATGACTTCACGAGAAATAAAGGTATTCGTAAGGAGTGGTGGAATCTTATTTGGGATAGGTGGATTCCTCCATCTAAATCGGCTATGGTGTGGAAGCTTATTCACCATAAAATTCAAACGGACGATAATTGGAAGCGTCGATATTTTGCTTTCCCTTCCAAGTGCGATTTGTACGGTTGTGCTGAGGAATCGGAATCCTATCTCTTCTTCCATTGCGGGTATGCTCTTAAGCTTTGGGAGTGGATAAAAAATATGTTGAATATCTCCTCTAATATTCTTGGTTGGTCGGATGTTTGGAGAATTCTTGACAAAGACGGTGCTGATCAATGCAAGACCATTTGTAAAGCCGCTTTCATCTTCACTTTCAATTTGATTTGGGTGGCTCGGAACAAGGTTAGATTCGATGGGACCTTAATCTCTTCGCATTCTTCTTTTTCTTACATTTCTGTCGCGGTTTCCATTGCGGGAAATGCGGTTTCTGTTGGTGCTCGCCTTTCTATGAATGATTTCTTGATTCTTAAGAAGTTCAAGGTGATCATCCGGCCCCCGAGGGCTCCAATTATTAAGGAAGTCTTATGGCAGCCCCGCCAATTATTGGATTAAAATTAATACAGATGGAGCTGCTATCTCTTCTTCCCGCCTCTCTGCTTGTGGTGGTCTGGCTAGAAACCGTAACGGTAGTTTTATGGGCGCTTTTGCCTCTTTCTTAAGTGTTGGTGATTCTCTCACGGCTGAACTTTTGGGTGCAATGTTTGCAATTGAGTTCACCCATGATAGAAATTGGAGTAATATTTGGTTGGAAACGGATTCGAAGGCGGTGGTCGATGCTTTCAAGCCTCCGTTTAGAGTTCCTTGGTTGATTAGAAATAGATGGATTAACTGTATTAAGTTAGTTTGTCAAAAGCATTTTTTGGTCTCTCATATCTATAGGGAAGGGAATAGTTGTGCAGATGCCCTTGCTAACTTAGGCGTATCTCTTAATGATACCTCTTATTTTGATACTCTCCCTACTTTTATTAGGGCAGATTTTGTAAAGAATAGGCTAGGTTTGCCTTTCTTTAGGTTTGATTAATGGTGTGGGGGTTTTGGTATAGTCCCCCCTCTTTTTGTACTCCATTTTTCTTTTTAATATGATTACCATTTATAAAAAAAAAATCATCAATGAAAGAGCTGAACTCAAACATTTCACCAAAATTTGATCCGTTCCTCCCCTTTCTTTCCACCACTGATTTTGTCGCGTTGAAATCTCCACCAAAAATCCAACCGCCACTAAGGAACTGATTCTTAACTTCAATTAACTCTGCCCACAAACTCCTTTTGTCTGATAACCCTCACGGAGAGTACACGTTTACTACATTAATTAACTCATTCTTCCAATAGAATTGGACTCCCATATAACCTTTGCCACCAATGCTGGCACAAGCAGATAAAGATTTTTTGTTCCAAATTGTAAGAATCCCCCCAAAACGGCCTTCCAAATTTGAAGCCGACCACTCAAAATCCGGGGATCTCCAAATACTATGAACCAAACTATCATCCATAATCCTCACCTTAGTTTCCTAAATAAGACACAAATTTGCATTACCTTTTCTAAGGATTTGAGAGATTCTCCTCCCTTTCAAGGAACTGCAGCAGCCTCGAACATTTAAGGAAACTATATTCATGGACCATTAATTCCAACACCCTTCTTACTAACTCTTTCTATCTTATCATCCATTTCCAACTTCCATAAAATTCCTTCGAAAACATCATCATCTTTGTCTCCTTTCACCCCTAACCGCTTCATAGAATTCCACACTTTTGAAGGAACATCATCTAGGACCTTCTTGCATCTGGAACTCCCTCTAACCACATCTGTATCTGTTATGGACTCACAACACAACAACGAGCCGTTCAAATCTCTAGAGTTGATACCACCATATTGGATAGATTTGGATATCATTAAAAAGGGACGATAATAGGTTCACTAGAGGCATTAACGGCCGCGTGGAGTAAAGAGGAGAAGTAGGAAGGTGAGTATGGGATTTTAACACAATCGTAAACGTCATGTAATAATTTATTTTTCTTGTTTTGATACAACGAGATGGCCCAATAATTCCTCCGGAGGCCCAGAAATTGGGTCCGAGCAGCCCAAATCTACTACCAGTCCACCTTTAACAAAATCATTCGATGCAATATTTTTACCCTTAGACACGTCAGCAGGTAAAACTATTGCCAAACCAGAAAATTCAGATGATATGTCTCTATCATGCTGACCCACTTTAACCTTATCCCCTTCTTTCAATAAATGTTCACCAGAAATATCTACGTTGATGTAATATGGGCACTTAACAAAAGGCACATTTTCACAACCTATCTGATTAGACTCTACCCCAACCCCACCTACACTTGCCTCAACAGTGAGACTATAACCAACTAAGGAAACATCATCTGAATCCGCCTTTCTACCTTCTGACTTTTTCGTAACACGTGACAAGTCACTATCCGCAGGTACATCAATAGGAATACTAGCCTCAGCTACACCATTAGTATACTAGACTCTACATATTCAATGTTATCAGAGCTCTCCCACTTGCCATCTTCATCTGATGATTCATAGCATTTAGACTGCAGTTTCACACCCACATCATTCTGGTTATTCTCATATTGACAGGATTGACAATCTTCAACCAGAGTAATCTTGAAAGGGCAATTATTCACCTCAACAGGCACCACTACATTAAAAAATAGGGAGACTTTCGTTTTGACAAGAAACCGACAAACATCCAGTTTAACCTTCCAACGGGTATCCTCATCACAGTGGACAAAAGTTCCCACTTTAGTCGCAATAATTTTGAACGAAAGATCGTTCTAGGCAAAACACGGGAGACCGTAGCACTTTACCCAAGTAAATTTCTCAAGATCAACCTCCTTAATAGACCGGGAGGGACGATAATATGTTCACCAGGGGCATTAACGGCCTCTAGAGTTATTACCACCATATTGGATATATTTGGATATCCTTAAATAAGGGACGATAATAGGTTCACCAGGGGCATTAACGGCCGCGTGCAAGAAAGAGGAGAAGTAGGAAGGTGAGTATGGGATTTTAACACAATCGTAAACGTAATGTAATAATTTATTTTTTTCTTATTTTGATACAACGAGATGGCCCAATAATTCCTCCTGGAGGCCCAGAAATTGGGTCTGAGCAGCCCAGATCTACTACCAGTCCACCTTTAACAAAATCATTCATTGCAATATTTTTACCCTTAGACACGTCAGCAGGTAAAACTATTACCAAACCAGAAAAGTCAGATGATATGTCTCTATCATGCTGACCCATTTTAACCTTATCCCATTCTTTCAATAAATGTTCACCAGAAATATCCACGTTGATGTAATATGGACACTTGACAAAAGGCACCTTTTCACAACCTATCTGATTAGACTCTACCCCAACCCCGCCTACACTAGCCTCAACAGTGAGACTATCACCAACTAAGGAAACATAATCTGAACTTGCCTTTCCACCTTCTGACTTTTTCCTAACACGTGACAAGTCACTATCCACAGGTACATCAATAGGAATACTAGCCTCAGCTACACCATTAGGTATACTAGACTCTACATCTTCAATGTCATCAGAGCTCTCCCACTCGTCGTCTTCATCTGATGATTCATAGCACTTAGACGGGGGTTTCACACCCACAACGTTCTGGTTATTCTCATATTGACAGGATTGATAATCTTCAACCAGAGTAATCTTGAAAGGGCAATTATTCACCTCAACAGGCACCACTACATTAAAAAATAGGGATACTTTCGTTTTGACAAGAAACCGACAAACATCCAGTTTAACCTTCCTACAGGTATCCTCGTCACAGTGGACAAAAGTTCCCACTTTGGCCACAATAATTTTGAACGAAAGATCGTTCTAGGTAAAACACGATAGACCGTAGCACTTTACCCAAGTAAATCTCTCAAGGTCAACCTCCTTAATAGACCTGGGTCGAATGGCACCAAACCATTTGTCTATCCAACTACTAGCTTCAGAGATGAATTCGTCAATATCACCATCGGTACAATGTTCAAGTAAACACTTACTCGCTCCTAAGGGGGTCGCTAAAATGTTAAAAAAACCTTCCTCATTGAGGCTCGTCTGGACATTGTAAGCATTGCCTCCTTCAAGAACATCTCGTATACGCGCCTTCTCAAACCTTAACAAGTCATTGCTCCCCACGCTAATCTGGAAAGGCTTCCCTCCAGATATCTCATTCGAAGAATCCTTAGAAGTTTCACCCCAACTGCTTGAGCATAAGACCTTCCCTTGGATGGATAATCCTTATTAAACCAACCATGGCCAAGTCCACTAAGATTCCTATTGGAATTCCTAAACACAGGTTTAGAAGGCTTTACCTCCCTAATAAACCTCGAAACATTTGCATACATCTTCTTCCCCCCTAAAATGATGCTATTGAGCTTCACGACCATAATACGAGGATCAAGAACCTTTCTAAACTTAGCAAACCCGAACCATTTACCTCTCTTATCCCTTCTCGCCGGAATAAAAACTTCTTAAATCACGCCGTAAACTTTGAATACCTCAAACAAATCTTTAGCATACATCGATTCTGGAAACTCCGTAACAAAAAAGGATGTCGTCGTACCGCCTACCTCCGCTCTCTTCCCTTTATTTTCTTTCCACCCTGAAAACCCATCTGTCTTCACCAATCGTCTCTTCCTTCCAACTTTTTCCCAAGTCATCTTCCCAGCAGTATTTGTGAACCGGAAGCTAACGATCCTGAATCCCAGAAACACACTCCAAACGGTCAATCGGTCACAACAAACACGAACCAATCTAGAGAACCACCACCGAAACCAAGGCCCCTAACCCTAAGGTTAGGAATTTAAGCCGAAAATTTCAATGTATTAACTAGATCATTTCATGCGAAAAATCCCAAACACATGAAAATCGTTGTAATTTAATGGTTAATATTTTTATTTAATTGTAAGTGAATTAAAGGTTTTAGTATATTTATATTTAATTATATATTTTATTTATAATTTTTATTTGATTAATTTTAAATTTTTTAAAAATGTTAGATAATTATAGTAAATATTTTATTATAATTAAGTTTATGGTAATTTAATATAGCTACCGATCGGTTTAAACTCTAAAATATAGTGATATCTTTTTTACATTAGTAGATGGTGAATATATTTATTTATAAATAAAATGTAAATAAAATAATAAAATAATAAAGAAATAGAAAATTATGGTTATTTAATATTTCGATAAAAAGAAATACAAATAAAAGATAATGAGGTTTGTGTTTCTAGTCATCTAAATTTTTATGACCAATAACTTTACTACATATAGTATTGAAGAATAAACACAATTTGGTTATAGTTACCCTTACATTTGTTGGTAAAATGCCATGGATAGGCACTGGTAGAAGTTGTTGCATCAAGACATGACAATCATGAGATATCAAGTCAACTAATTTGTGATCGTTTTGTGAGACAAGTTTCTTCATATTTGATGAGTACCATTTGAGAACTTTGATACCCTGCAAACAATCACAAAAACTTTTCTTTTTTATTTTTTAGAAAGAGTGTGACATGTTGGGGGGAAAATATGTTCCATTTCCTATTTCTTTTGCGGCTACCTCTTGCCGTATACCCATAACAACCATATCTTTGTGGGATTTCTTAGTATATTTTGTCTTACCTTTAAAGTTGAGAAATATTACAATCAAACTATCACATATATTTTTCTCCACATGCATCACATCATGACAATGTCTTACATCAAGACTAGACCAGTATGAAAGATCAAAGAATACCGACCTCCTTTTCCAAATATTTTTCTCCACAGACTTTTTTGTTTTTGTTTTTTCCTAAGACAACCTTAATGTGTTGTTGTTTTCTATTAACTTCCCTCCCAGTTAAGGGCTTTGGAGCAATATCAAATTCTCGCTTTCCATTAAAAACATTCCGCAATCTATGATATGAATGATTAGGTATTATAAATTTTTGATGCTCAAGATAAACTGTCTTTTTTCCATACATAGTATGCAAGAAAGTCATTGATTGAGAAAAACAACATGACATACAACTTAAAGTTATCAACTCTATACGCATCATCAACATCAGCACATTTCTCCCACAAAAGTCTTGAATCTTCAATCAATAGCATTAAATAAACATAAATGTCATTCCCTGATCATTTTGGACTCCAAATCATCATCGATAACATCATTTACTTGCTCTTCATGCACAACCATGGAGATAGGTTGTAAAATATGAGAAGAACATGCCATGACCTATGGTTAGTATTCAAATTACCAAAACGGTTCATTCTGTTGGTGGAAAGTCCAAGCCTAAGGTTTCTCTGTTCAAGGGCATAATTTGGATACAAGAAGTTAATTTTCTTCCATTGCAATGAATCAGCTAGATGGCGAATTTTTCCATCACACACTCTTTCATCTGCATGTCATCTAGTATTCTTTGAGTCAGTCACTAACATTAGCAAACAATCTCGTGAACCTTAAAATTATCGGTAGGTACCACATCACTTTGGCATGAACACCCTTGCTAGTTACACCATCATCGTTATCAATACCATTCTCCTTCTACTTGTAGCATGACTCCCCGCACCTTGGGCACTCTTTCAATTTTGCAAAATCTTTCCTATATAATATGCAATCATTATGACATACATGTATTTTGACATAGTCTAAACCCATTTGACACAATATCTTCTTGGCCACATAAGTATGGTTCGACGGCGTATTACCTTCGGGAATCATTTCTTTCAACAATTCAAGTATTTCAATGAAAATTTTATTCGTCCACCCACCTCATGCCTTAAGATTAAATAGTCTTAACATGTCTCTGACAATTTTGTAAAATTTTTACATCCCAGATACAACTAATCTTCCATGTCTCTTCACAAAGTATCTACTACATTAGCATTCTTGAAAGTATTAACTCCAATATCACGAATGATGTCTTCTAGAGTATCATTCATAACTTCATTATCTTCAACTATATGTAACATGGATTTTTTTGTCGCTTCATCATGCCAGTGTAAATAAAAAAAAAGAAAATTATGGTTATTTAATAATTCGATGACGTTGATTCATGTTGTAATACCCCGTATTTTAATTGCTCTGGATAGTATTAGTTGTGATCAACTGAGTCCCAGTGTACTCTGAGGAATTATCTGCAGAGATAATTAGGGTAACTGTTGAACTTAGAGTAAATCCAATTAATATTATCTGACTTTGAGATATTTTAATATTGGGAACTTTAGAGACTTTTTGGACAATTAGTAGTGTTGCTAATTGATGATATTTTCTATATCATTTCCTTTTCCACTCATTTTCCACTTAGAAGAAAAGAAAGGAAAAGATAGAAAGAATTTGGAGAGAAAGGAAAGGAAAGAAGAGGAAAAGAGGAAAAAGCTCAAGAACACAAGATCTTCAACCATCATCCAATCTTCATCGAATCATCTCATCTTCTTCATCATCATCCTCTGTATAAGGTGGGTTCTAGATAGATGCTCTAGATGTAGAATTTCATGAGATATGGAGTTAGGTTGGAATTGTGAGAAAATGAATAATTATGCTAAAATCAGGAATTTAACGGATGAAATACAATATAATTGTTGTTAAATGCTTATTGTTATGATCATACTATGTTCTGATGATTGTACTAAGGTTTGGATGTGTTTTGATTGGAAAATTATTGATTTTGGGTGAAGAACAACGCTGTTGGGAAGTTGGGTTTTCCAGGCTTCGCCTAGCGAACCTGGGCCGAGTCTCAGCGAACAAATTTTTTAGGGTTCGCCTAGCGAACCCGGCAGCGAAGGTCAGCGAATGTTCGCCAACAACGTTCGCCTAGCGAACTTTGGGCCTTTTCAATGTTGTTTGGTTCTGCCTTACTTTGCTGAGTTGTTCGCGAAGCGAAGGGAGAGGCGAGTGTTCGCCAGGGAGTTCGCGAAGTGAACTTTATGTCTGTTTTTGTTCTGTTTGTACATTCTCCAGGAGCTTCGCCTAGCGAAGGCTGGAGTGAATGCTCGCTGGGACGTTCGCCTAGCGAACATGGCAGGTTATGTAGTTTTGTTTCTCTTATAACTTTTGACTCGTTTATCCGTTTTGCGTATTCTTGATATCGATGTGAAACTATGAATATCCTCTATTTAATGGAAGGGAGAAATACTGGTTTTTATGCCCGATTAAATAAATCGGAGGGAACCGTGAATTCGTAAAATTGGGGATATGTGGAATTATGTGTTTCCATTATGTGATTGATGACTAATTGCCTATGCTCTTATTGTTAAACATGTTTGAATATGTATGCATGTTAAAATACGAAATAGGTAGGGTGAGGAATATTACCATAAAATAATGTAAGAAAGTGTGGAAATGACATAGTGACAACGCTCGTGCAGAAGAGGCCGAGGCGTGTGTCTAGTAATCATAACCGGTTTATCTTGCGGTGTAGTTTCATGAGACTCGAGCACCTCCTCTGAAACGTATGCACAATTACTTGGCAGGTTTGATTCCCGCGTATAGTACGAATGGAGCCTACGGGTAAAGAGACTTGTGACAGTGTACGGGCCGTGTGAAGTGACGGATCACAGTGTACGGGCCGATGATCCCGAATCCATTTCGTATGCCAAGTAAATACATGGATCCATGACTCGAATCATTTTCTAGACGTAGAAGCGGACGGGAACAGGGGATGCCTTGGTACGGTTATTGATTAGCGAGATTCTTGAATTAACAGGCTCAGGACTTACTTTGGTACTAGTGTGAGTTCACAGGCTCACGAGTGTGAATGCATATATGGCGTGTGTGTACTTAAGTCACTTCCCTTCCCTTTTGACTTGAGTTAGGATGTTAGAACCTTGTAAAGCTGAGAGGACTGTAAGATAACGAACTCACTGAGATTTGATGTATCTCACCCCACTGTTGTTGTTTACATCACATGTTCTGCAGGTTCGGCGAAGGGTAAGGACAAGGTTATTTGACTTTCCTTAAGGATCGTAGATTTTGTGTGGCAAGGCTTCCGTTGTGAAGATTTTTGAGATCATTATTTGATCTAGTTCTTAGTATTTGTCTTTGGAACATCTTGTAGATATACTATGCCGTAGTTTTTGTATTTAGGTTTATTTTGGGCATGTATATGTATAATGTGTTTACTAGGAAATTATTGTATATTTCAATACCTAACGTGGAATTCATGTATAATATATGCTTTGATGTATGTATATATATATATATATGTGTGGGCGTTACAGTTGGTATCAGAGAAGGTCGTGTCCTCGACCTAGCCATGAAATAGTATAAGTATTTTCTTTCTGTTTCACATGTGTTGTGTCGCCATTGGTCTTACGTGTTATATTTATGGTATTGAGCCTGATCAACTTAATCATATCTGTATGACATTTAGGAACATGGCCGACCGGCGCAGAAACAACCGTGGTAGACCGAGAACTACTCCAGCAGGGAAAAATCCGCCAGGGGACGAAGGGTATGCCCCTTTGTATCAGTTTATGCAACAGATGCAACAACAACAGAATTAGTTTGTGCAACAAATGGTACAGCAAATGGCTGGTGGTGTGCATCCTCCAGTGGTTGTTGTCACACCCCAAATTTTGACCACTAAGATTTCCCATCATTGTGCAAATCATCATCACAATATGGATGAACCATCATGCCTCATCAAATGCCTCAAGGGTTGTTGAGCATTTACTACAATCAGAATTAGGGTTTCAAGCCCTCTCAGAGCTCTTAGACA